>JARQOC010000011.1:86693649-88020519 GCA_033576535.1 Allobates femoralis | reverse complement strand
TTTAGATGGTGAGTGTATCTGTGTGATCACCTGGTGAGCTGAATCCCCTTCTTTTCTATGTGCCCTTAGGCTAAAAAGAAGCTGCCCAAGAGCAAACCTAGAGTGTGCCTTGTGTATGCAGCCCCTTCCTGATCATTATACCAAACGGTTATGGCAGCCCTGCATCTCTCCGACCCTGGACGAGGAAGCTCCTGTCTATAATGCTGATCTAAAGTTATTTATTAGGGAGGAGATCAGAAATTCCCTTAGGGGCCTTTCACATCAGCGCTTTTGTTTATGTGCAGCAAAACTGCCAGATTTACCGCATCTGCCACCTAACGGCCGCACTTGCGCCAAGCCCCATGCATTGTCTATGGGGCTTATGGATCCGGTGCAGCAAGTGCGGTCACGCCGGTTCCGGCACTTGCCGCGAAAAAAAAAGCTGCAAGCAGCTGTTTTTTTCGCAGCCACAAGTGTCAGAAATGCCGTATCTGGCAGAACTGGACTTGGCGCATCGGATCGCATGCACCATAGACAATGCATGGGGCTTGCCGGATCTGCTTTGTTAGGCGGCCGTTCCGGAAAATGCCTCGCCACCTGCCAGATTGGCTGCAAACATCAGCAAAACGCCAATGTGAAAGGGGCCTTAAAGACATGCATAAGTCTAAAAGACGCAAGGCTGGCCAGGAAGTTTATGACTCCATGTTTGAATCTGCTGAAGAGGTACAGGAGGAAGGGTTAATAGAGAATTCCCAATCTTCATCTGATGAGGAAGGGAGATTGTGTTTCCCTATACCGGATATAGACACCTTAGTAAAATCTGTCCATTCTAGTATGTGTAGAACAGATCCCAGGGAGCCGAAATCGGCTCAGGAACTGATGTTCGCAGGCCTGTCACAAAAAGTGGCATGCCTTTCCAGTCATTGACGCAGTAAAAGATCTTATATGAAAAGAATGGGAGAAGCTTAAAAACCCCTTTGATGATGCCCAGCTGTCCGAATGGAGCAAGGTCGCCAGAGTAGATGCAGATGCAGTTGATGAAGATGCTTCTTCATCAAAAAGAACTGTACTACCCTTAGAGGACAGGGGCTTCCTTAAAGGGAACCTGTCACCTCCAAAAAGCCACCTAACCTATAAAAACATGTACCTGCATCATCCTATGACCATGCTCATGTGTGCTTGAAGCCAGACGAGCGGCGTGGGTGTAGTGACGTCACCCAAACCAGAAATGACGCACGCTGAAACCAAACTTCGCCATTCCATGCCAGGGTGCGTACTTGTTTGGCCCTGTGCTTCATGACATTCTGGCGAAGGCATGTGATGTGAAGAAGGGTTTCCTCAAATCATATGCTCTTCATTATAGTAAGACCTTTAGGAAGCATCCGTTTTTGCGAAAGAGGTCAGACTCCAGATAGGAGCCCACCGAGCAGAAGCAGAAAGGTCCCTACTTCAGTGGTTCTTTATCGTCCAAATGCAAAAACAAGTACTGCTAATCCAGATTCCCCCGGTCGGTGGTAGACCTGAAGTATTTTTATGTTAAGTTGGCCCAAATCACATCCAGTAGATGGGTTCTTGATTTAATTTCCTCTGGTTTATGGGTATGTGCCCACAGGAAGTTTTTTAAGCAGTCCTGAATGCAGTAAAACCTGAACTGCTTTCAAGGATCCTAGAGTCCTTGCCAGGAGATTTGCTGCGTTCAGGTCCTGCGTTTTTTGTGCGTTTTGGCTGGTGCTGAGTTTTTCCTGCGTTTTTGCCATTGATTGCAGCAAAAATACAGGAAAAGTAGGACATGTCAATTCTCTTCCATCCGCACCAAAACCGCAGGGGTTTGACAGTTCTTGACACTTGCAAAACCAATGTGTGGGCACAGCGTTTCTGTGAAACATTGGTTTTGCTGGGAATCAAAACCGCAGGAACAAATTACCATATATTACCATAAAACCAATGGTAAACTGCATGTAGAAACCGCAGAAAAAACGCAGCAAATACGTCCTGTGGGCACATATCCTAAAAATGGACTTCCAGAGAATCCCTAGGGGTTCTTTTCTTCAAACTACTCTATGAAATCCTGTCCAACAACAGGCTTTAGAAGCTGAGGTTAGAGATCTGTTAAAAAAAACGGGTTCTGGTGGAGGCTCCTGGGAACCAGTAAGTGAGGGGATTTTATTCCCCTCTGTTCCTGGTTCCCAAACCTGATGGTTCCATTAGAAAAATTATTAATCTATGGAAGTTTAACTTCTTCTCAGATTTCATACCTTTTTAAAATGGAATCCATAAAATCTACAAATCGTCTTCTGTTTCCAGGTGCTTCATGGCCGTCCTGGATCTAAAGGATGCATACTATCACCTTCCTATCCATCAAGACCACCAGCAGTTTCTAAGAGAGGTAGTGTGTCTGGACGACCAGGTCAAGCACTTCCAGTTCACCGCAATGCCGTTCGGCCTGGCCATGGCTCCACGTATTTTCACAAAGGTGATTTCAGAAGTGAAGGCCCATTTATGAGAACAGGATACTCTTGTTATCCCATATCTGGATAACTTCCTGATAGTAGGGAAGTCTGCAGCCAATGCACTTCCCGACTAAATCATATCATATCTTCCTTACAGGATCAGGGTTGGATCATAAACCTGCAAAAATCAAGACTGACTGTATCAACCTTACAGAACTTTCTAGGTCTTCACCTATATTCAGTGACTCGATGGTGCTTTCTCCCAGAGGACAAGATTCTGAGCGTTCTCAACAAAGTCTGCAAGGTAGTGAACAACCCAGACCTGTCTCTGAGAGATGCGATGTACCTGATGGGATCCCTGATCTCCTGTATCCTGTCAGTCCAGGGGCACAATTCCACTCGAGATCTGCTATACGACATTATAAGGGCAGACCAGGACTTGCAGGGGCACCTAGAAGGCAGGATGCATCTGTCAGCATCTACAATGGACTCTCTATATTGGTGGATAGATCCAGCTCATCTGTCCAAGGGGGTCCCTTGGGTCATAATACCAGACGGCATAGTGACAAGATGCCAGCCCTTCAGGGTGGCAGGCTCATATAGAAGATCACCTAGCCCAGGGAAGGTGGACGATGAGAGATGCGATAGGCTCCTCAGATCTAAAGGAATTAAAGGCGGTAAAATATGCCCTCTTAAGATTCCTCCCCATCCTTCAGAATTCCCATGTGCGAATCCACACTGACAATACCACAGTAGTTGCCTATCTGAATCACCAGGGGGGTATGCGGTCACATTCTCAATGTCCACTATGGGAGAGATATTCACACTAGCAGAGAAACCTCTCCCTGCACATCACGGGGATAGACCATATCCGAGCCGATTTATCTCAGTCGCCATTCTCTACACCAAGGGGAGTGAGCCTTGAACAGACAGTTTCAAGCAAATAGTACAGTTATGGGGAGTCCCCAACATAGACCTATTTACGACCAGAAACAAGACAGGTCAGACGGTTTGCTTCTCTACAACCATCGGTTCACCCAGAGGTGGTGGATGCCCTACAAGCTCGGTAGTTTTACAATGTAGCTTATGCCTTTCCCCCAATGTGTCGGATTCCACTAGACCTCAGAAAGATCAGGGAGGACGGAGCGAGAGCACTTTTCATCGCTCCCTTCTGGCCCAGGAAGCGTTGGTTTTCGTGGTTGAAAGCTCTGTTAGTAACTGACCTATTGATCTTACCAACAGGGCTGGAACTGCTCTCAGGGTATGTTCCGTCATCCTCAAGTGGAGGGTCTGTCAGCGTGGAATTTGAGAGGCAACTTCTAAGGCTGAGAGGATTCTCTGAAGCTTTAGTGTCTACTCTTCTCCAAAGTAGGAAAGAGGTTACTACAAAAACTTATTGTAGAGTGGGAAACAATTCCTACAGTTCTTTTCAGGTCCCCTTACCACCCAGGTGCCTATCCCTACTGTCCTAGAATTTTTACAGAATGGTCGTGAGCTGGGTCTGTCAGTCAGCACTTTAACAGTGCAGATCTCTGCTCTGGGTGCATTATACAATTGCAATGTATCGGAGGACAGATGGGTCTCTAGGTTTATACATGCTTGTGAGCATAGTGACCCAGTACACATAGCCAGAATGCCACCCTGGGATCTATACTTGGTGCTGAACACTTTGTCAGGTCCACCCTTTGAACCCCTGACGTATACCTCCATTAAAAATCTGACTCTGAAGACAGCCTTACTGGTAGCCTTAAGGTGAGCTAGAAGGGTGGGAGACATCCAAGCACTTTTAATAGATGCCCCCTTCCTCTTAGTATTTCAGGACAAGCTCATCTTAAAACCATATCCAGCCTACCTGCCAAATGTTTCTTCTAGATTTCATAGAAGCCAGTAGATATATTTTTACCTTATTTTATGAGAACCCATGTACACTAGAGGAACACAGGTTCCATATGTTAGATGTCAGGAGAGCAGTGCTAGAATACATAGCTAGAACTCAGTCCTGGAGGAAGAGTAGGGCTCTGTCTTCGTTCAGGGCCATAGAAAGGGGTCTGGCATCGCAAAAGGCACGCTCTCCCGATGGATACAAGACGCAATCTGCACAGCCTACTCTAAGCCAAAGGTGAGAGTCCTCCTTATGGCATAAGAGCCCATTCTTTAAGATCAATGGCTTCCTCCTGGGCTGAGAGAGCCAATGTCTGTATCGATTTAATTTGTAAGGCGACAACATGGGCCTCACCTTCCACTTTCTTCAGACACTATCGGCTTGATTTGTTTTTTTTTTTTCCCCTCTGACCTTGATTTTGGGAGATCAGTTCTCAATACTGTGGTCTCTGAAAGTCTTTCAGTGGGTGCTGTCGTGGCGATAGGAAAATCTGAGATTACTTACCAGTAATCGTACTTTACGGGGCCAATGACGGCACACCCACTCACTTCCCTCCCCCTTCCCCATTATAATTATTCACAGGTTTTCCACACTTATTAAAGTTATTTGTTTACTTTCTCACTCTTATGATGATGGTATTCTGATATACTGATTAGGATGTTCGTGTATTTATCCTGTTATGGTGGTTCCTCTCAATACTCTGTAACCAACTGAGGAGGCGAGTGGGACCGCCCCTTCTTTTTTTTTTTTAACATATAATTTTTTTATTCATTTTTAAAGTTGTTATACATCATGGCATAATAATTAACTTTCCGCTTTGTAATAACCGTCAATCATGCACAAATATTAGACACCAAGAAATTAAGATCTTGTCAATATAACAGCATAATGTAACTAGGTCCCCCTTACCCCCCTCCCTCCCCTCCCCACTCTGCCATTGAAACCTGTGAATCTATTGGGTTGAGCCACTTTAGTGGCTAGGATTCCACAAATTGAACCTCTATGTGATTTAGGTCACTAATTAACTGTCTAGTGTTGTTAGTATATCTGTAAGGGGTGCTAGGGCACTTTGGCGTCCCTTCTCGGAGTCTCCTCGAACCCTCTCCCCCTCTATCTCACAGTTTTAGATTACCAATGTGCCCTTCAATTCCTCCATATTGTACCAGGAAGATTGTGAGAATGAAGACATGATCTGTCTGATTTCTTCCGGGGACAACTGGGTAGATATAAATTTTCTCCATCTTCTAAAGAATCTGGGAGACAATCTGTCCACATCTCTCTGAGCTTCCATTTTCTCCCATGTTAACAATGTTTTCAACGTAGTTACTATGTCTTGTGGCTCAGGTAAAGAATCTGTAATCCATCTCCCCAGAATTAGACGTTTGGTCGCCATTGCCACCATGTGAAATATACCCAACTCCTCCTTTCCCAGACCCGTACCCCTTGTATCATGGAAGATCCATTTCACCAAATCTAGAGGGACAGTTTTGTCTGTTATATCCTTCACCAGTTGTTTAGTTGTCTCCCAGAGTCTCAAGGTGTTCGTGCAATACCAAAGACCGTGAATCATATCTGTGCTTTGCGTTCCGCATTTGGGGCAGTGCGTAAGTCTGTTTGGTCTGTCCTTCGTGACCCGAAGGTTGAAACCCATTATAGCCCTGTGGAGGATGCGGAAAAAAGAGTCCCTCCACCTCTCGTCTACAATATGTTCTCTCAACTGTTTCCATCCTGATAGAATTTTAGATTTTATGTCTGGGTCATGAAGTCGTTCCGACCATCTGTGAAATAACTTGTCTTCAGCTGTGGGGAGCAGTCTGTCTCTTATGGCGGCATATAGGGAAGAGATATTAGTGGTGGATGGCTCTAATGACATTAAAGTGTCCCACTCATTGTTGATGTATTCCGCACCAATGGATTTCAGGGCAGTCATGATATGAGTACGGATCTGTAAGTATTGTAGAGTGTGTGACCCTGGCAACCCAAATTTGTACTGTAGTTCCTCCCATGTTGCCCACCTCGGTTCAGTAGCATGGAATAAATCTTTTATTCTCACCACTCCCTTTCCTCCCACACCCTGAACAGTTTATTCTCCCTTCCCTGAGGGAAGGCCGGGTAGGTCCACAGTTCTATGTGTTTGGAAGTTCTCCATGGTAGGCCAAATTTTTTTCGGACTGCCTTCCAAGAGGCTATGGTATCCCTGAAAACTAAGGCTGTCTTCATAAGGGGCGGTAGTGTCGGGCTCGGGGCATGTAGTGATGACACCAAACTCCAGGGGCTGCACACTTCACTCTCTAAAGGGAAGTCTGAGTATCTACTGGTCCCCCTCATCCAATCTAGAATATGTCTGATCAAACACGTTAGGTTATAGCCCCGAATATTGGGGAAGTTGAGGCCCCCTTCCCTCACTGGTAGCATAAGTGTGCTCAATCTAATCCTCGGCTTCCTTCCCCTCCAAATAAACCTGGTGAAAAGAGTGTTGAGTCTCCTGATATCAAGATGTTTCAGTAGTAGAGGAAGGGTTTGGAGGGGGTACAGCAATCTAGCAAAGGGGATCATTTTGACCAGGTGGCACCGTCCAAGTAGAGACAATGGGAGTCCCTCCCATCTTTTTAGTTCGATTTCAATTTTGGTTATTAAGGGGTTGTAGTTAAGTTGGTAAGTGGTACCTCCCGATCTAGCTATTTTGATCCCTAGGTACTTCACGTATGTTTTAGCTATTGGGATGCCGTGAAGCGTCCGGGGAGAATCCGATCCTCCAGTGTTGCGGGCACCATCTCCTTCCCGTAGAAACAAGATCTCAGATTTGGACTTATTTAATCTAAACCCTGAGAAATTGCCGAATTCCTCCAGGCATCTCAGGACGACTGGTAGGTCTCTCTGCACATTACCAAAATATAGCGCTATGTCATCCGCGAATAGGCTTGTTCGCAACATCTTACTCCCCATCCTGATGCCCTCAAAAAGTGTACCTGAGATTAACTTTCTTGCCAATGGTTCTAATGCCAGGTTAAAGAGCAGTGGGGATAACGGGCATCCCTGGCGGGTGCCCTTGCCCAATGGAAAGACATCCGACAAAAAACCTGGAGTGCTGATCCTCGCTCTGGGATTGGTATAGAGGCATCTCAAAAATGTTCGCGTCGGTCCAGTCAGACCAATGTGGTCTAAGACCAGGTCCAGCCATGGCCACCTGACATTGTCAAAAGCTTTTTCAGCATCTAGGGTGACCATGGCCGGACCCGAACTCCCCCCCCTCTCCACCCCTCCGGCGACGTCCACCGCTAACTATGCCTTTCTAACATTGCTAGTTGCTGAACGGCCCTTAATAAAGCCTGACTGGTGTTCCCCTATGATACCTGGCAGGATCTTGGCCAAGCGATTTGCTAAAATTTTGGAGGCAATTTTCAAATCGGTATTAATGAGAGATATCGGTCTATAGTTAGACGGATTTTCCATATTCTTGTCCCCTTTTGGCAATAATATTATGTGGGCCAGGTTCATTTGTTCCGCCATTGGGGTACCGTCTCTCACTCCATTAAAGACTCCCATCAGACACGGTGCCACCTGGTCCTTTAGAGCCCTGTAGAAACCGCCGCTGAAGCCGTCTGGGCCTGGTGCTTTGTTGGGGTTTAGGGTTTTGATGATATCTAACACCTCGGTAATTTCGAATTTTGCATTTATCATTTCCAAGTCTCTGTCTGAAATCTTAGGCATGTTTGTCTCATTTAACCATTGTCGCCCATCACCCCCCTCCTCCCCCGGGGCCTTATATAAATTTGCATAAAATTTTCGGAGGATATCTGTTATTTTTTGGGGTCCGAAGTCAGTGTCCCATCAGTGTCTGACAGAGTGGCTATGTTCGTCTTAGCGCGCTGGCCCCTGGCCAGATTTGCCAGTATTCTCCCCGCCTTGTCTCCATGACGATATAATTTGGATTCCCATTCTGTTCTGTACATGTCGTCTTTCATCTTTGTCCATTTGTCAAAATTGTTTTTAGTTTGGGTCCAATGTGTTCTGTTGATCTGAGTCGGTTGTTCTTTAAACGCTAAGTAAGCCTCTCTTACTTCATCACTGTATTTTGTGTACATGTTAGATATTTTCTTTTTCAAGGTGGTGGTGTAAGCTAGTATCCTCCCCCTTAATACCGCCTTGGCAGTCTCCCAGAATAGTACTGCGTCCTCTTTGTGGGCCGTGTTATCTGAGGCGTAGACTGACCACCATTCACCTAGAAGTTTGTTAAAGTCTGAATCCTTCTGTAAAAAGGTGGGGAACCGCCACAGATAGTCTGTGCCTCTAGGGTACCTGTCGAGGAGTTCCAAACTAACCGGGCTATGATCTGAGATCACCAAATTTTCGACACTAACGTGTTTCGTCTTATGAATGATCCCCTCTCCCACCAAGAATAGATCTATTCTGGACCAGGTCCCATGAGGGTGAGAGAAGTGCGTAAACTCCCTCTCCAGAGGGTTTCTGAGTCTCCAGACGTCTCTCAACCCCGTGGCCCTAGCGAAGGTTTGTAAGGTGAAGTCGTCCGAGGACCGCCCCTTCTTATCTGTAGGTTTCCTGTCCCTATGGGCAGATCCCCTCTCTGTGGGTGCTGTCTTGGGCTCTGCTGTATGTACCCCCTGGGGGCCTGCTGTTTGTACCCCCTGGGGGCCTGCTGTTTGTACCCCCTGGGGGCCTGCTGTTTGTACCCTCTGGGGGCCTGCTGTTTGTACCCTCTGGGGGCCTGCTGTTTGTACCCCCTGGGGGCCTGCTGTTTGTACCCCTGGGGGCCTGCTGTTTGTACCCCCTGGGGGCCTGCTGTTTGTACCCCCCTGGGGGCCTGCTGTTTGTACCCCCTGGGGGCCTGCTGTTTGTACCCCCCTGGGGGCCTGCTGTTTGTACCCCCTGGGGGCCTGCTGTTTGTACCCCCCTGGGGGCCTGCTGTTTGTACCCCCCTGGGGGCCTGCTGTTTGTACCCCCCTGGGGGCCTGCTGTTTGTACCCCCCTGGGGGCCTGCTGTTTGTACCCCCTGGGGGCCTGCTGTTTGTACCCCCCTGGGGGCCTGCTGTTTGTACCCCCCTGGGGGCCTGCTGTTTGTACCCCCCTGGGGGCCTGCTGTTTGTACCCCCTGGGGGCCTGCTGTTTGTACCCCCCTGGGGGCCTGCTGTTTGTACCCCCCTGGGGGCCTGCTGTTTGTACCCCCTGGGGGCCTGCTGTTTGTACCCCCCTGGGGGCCTGCTGTTTGTACCCCCCTGGGGGCCTGCTGTTTGTACCCCCCTGGGGGCCTGCTGTTTGTACCCCCGGGGGGCCTGCTGTATGTACCCCCGGGGGCCTGCTGTATGTACCCCCGGGGGCCTGCTGTATATGATACTACTGGGGCCTGTATACCACTGGGGGGGCCTGTATACCACACTGCTGGGGGTTGTATACCTGTGCTGGAGTCCACCCTCTGCTTATACGCGAGTCAATAAGTTTTCCCAGTTTTTGGGGGCAAAAGTAGGGGGGTCGGCTTATACACGAGTATATACGGTACCGGTAAGTCTAATTCTGTTTTTTTGTTTCTTTTTTGTTTGTTTTTTTTTTTTGTTTCCATTTAATGTGTGCAGTATGTGTGTTTTAATACACTCATCGATTACTGCTCTCTGGGATCCAGCACCATTTTGCTCCATATCTCTGAGATCACCGCTGTGCACACTCTCTGGGTCACTCTGCATCTAGTCTTAAACTTTAGGGTCAATTATATGATGCAATGGTGTGCAGTATTTTTAAAGTATTGATAGGATTTGAAATTAAAAGTGTATTCCTATCTCCAAGCTCCTATCCCAATATTTAGTACGTATAATAATATTATTAGCAAATGCCTCCAATCAGAGATGTAGTGTAGTTCTCCTGATTTAGCTATGTCGCTTACCTCCCGTGCAGGGCATTGCAGCTTACGTATCCATAGGTACGACCACTAGCAACTAATTAACTGTCACTATATTTGTAGTCGTAAACATGGATGCCTAAGCACCTATAATGCCATGCATACAAGGTAAGTGACATAAGCTAATCAGGAGAACTATACTACACTTCTAATAGGAGGTATTTGTTATTATTATTACAACATATTGGGATAGGATCTTGGAGATGGGAATATGACTTTAATATCACTGTTAGCACAGAATATTTAACTGTTTTATTCTATTTAATTCTTTGTTTTTCCTGTTCAGGAATACCCCTCACCACTGCCTCTTATTATTCCAACATAACCATGGACCAGCTGCAGCATGTACTGCGCAGTGACTCTGATTTTCCTATCCCAATGATTGAGGAACGCCTCGAGATCCTTCATCAGACTGGAAAGATTCTTCTGGAGAAGTTTGATGGCTCCTTTCTAAACTGCCTGAAAATGAGTGCGAGAAGTGCAGTAAAACTGATGCAGTTGGTTGTAGCAAATTTCCCATCCTATCGCGATGAAGGGATCTTCCAGGTTAAAAAATACTTTGTCATTGTTAATCTGTGGCTCAACTTTGCAAAAAAAATAACAATACATTCAAGTCAATGTTTTTCCCAAGTATTACAATCATTAACAAGGTGCACCTGGTTGCTAGAGGTTATGACTTCTATAAAATGGCTGCGGATCTCCCCACCGCTCGCAGCTGTGCCCCCACCCACCAAAACCTGCTTCCGGCACCCCTGCTCCAAGATCGCAGCCCCCTTCCCCCTCCCCCCACCTCAGGAAGCCATGGCGGGTTCAGGGAGGGGTGGTGGATATACAGTGGGTACGGAAAGGACCCCTTTACATTTTTCACTCTGTTTCATTGCAGCCATTTGGTAAACTTAAAATTAGTTAACTTTTTCTCTAATTAATGTACACTGCATCCCATCTTGACTAAAAAAAAAACAGAAATGTAGAAATTTATGCAAATTAAAAAAAAGAAAAGAAACTGAAATATCACATCGTCAGAAGTTTTCAGTCCCTTTGCTCAGACACTCATATTTAAGTCACATGCTGTCAATTTCCTTGTGATCCTCCTTGAGATGGTTCTACGCCTTTATTGGAGTCCAGCTGTGTTTAATTAAATCCGATAGGACTTGATTTGGAAAGGCACACACCGGTCTATACAAGACCTTACAATGCATGTCAGATAAAATGGGAAACATGAGGTCAAAGGAACTGCCCAAGGAGCTCAGAGACAGAATTTTTGCAAGGCACAGATCTGTCCAAGGTTACAAAAGAATTTCTACAGTACTCAGGGTTTGTAAGAGCACAGTGGCCTCCATTATCCTTAAATGGAAGAAGTTTGGGACCACCAGAAGTCTCCCTAGATCTGGCCGTCCAGCCAAACTGAGCAATCATGGGAGAAGAGCCTTGCTGAGAGGTAAAGAAGAACCCCAATTTCATTGTTGCTGAGCTCTAGAGATGCAGTAGGGAGATGGGAGAAAGTTCCACAAAGTCAACTATCACTACAGCACTCATCTATTGCGCCTTTATGGCAGAGTGGCCTAACGGAAGCCTCTCTTCAGTGCAAGACATATGAAAGCTTGCATAGAGTTTGCAACAAAAAAAAAAAAACACATCAAGTACTCCCAGACTATGAGAAATAAATAAGATTCTCTGATGTGATGAGATGAATATAGAACTTTTTGGTGATAATTGTAAGCGGTATGTGTGGAGAAAACCAGGTGCTGCTCATCCCCTGCCCAAAACAATTCCAACAGTGAAACGTGGTGGCAGCAAAATGCTATGAGGGTGTTTTTCAGCTGCAGGGACAGGATGACTAGTTGCAATTGAACGAAGCATGAATGTAGACAGGTACAGAGAGATCCTGGATGAACACCTCTTCCAGAGTGCTCTGAACCCCAGACTTGGCCGAAGGTTCACCTTCCAACAAGACAATGACCCTAAGCACACAGCTAAAATAACGAAGGAGTGGCTTCAGAACAACTCTGTGACCATTCTTGACTGGCCCAGCCAGAGCCCTGACCTAAATTCAATTGGGCATCTCTGGAGAGACCTAAAAATGGCTGTCCACCAACGTTCATTATCCAACCTGACAGAGCTGGAGAGGATCTGCATGGAAGAATGGCAGAGAATCCCCAAATCCAGGTGTGAAAAACTTGTTGCATCATTCCCAAGAAGACTCATGACTGTACTAGCTCAAAAGGTGCTTCTACTCAATACTGAGCAAAGGGTCTGAATACTTATGACCATGTAATATTTCAGTTTTTCTTTTTTAATACATTTGAAAAGAATTCTACTTTTTTTTCCCAGTCAAGATGGTGTGGCAGTGTGTACATTAATGAGCAAAATAATTTTTTTTTTAATTTACCAAATGGCTGTAATGAAACAAAGAGTGAAAAATTTAAAGGGGTCTGAATACTTTCCGTACCAACTATATATAGACCAGAATGGGGGCCATGTACAAAAGATGGGGGACCATATATACCAGGATGGGGGACATATATGCTCATTGTAAGACAGACACTGGCATTATAAGACGCACCCCATTTAACATTAAAAAAAAAACTTTTCTCTTTAACTTCACCAAATTTGGAGTGCTTCTTATACTCTGGTGCGTCTTATAAAGTGAAAAATACGGTAATTGCACATCTTGACAGATCAAATGTTCACTGATACAGTGTTCCCAACAATTATTTTCTTTTCCAAAATGGTAAAAGGAAGGTGTTTTTCTCCTTCGCCTCATTGGGGGATATGGGACAATGGGTTATGCCATTCTGCCACTAGGAGGCAACACTAAGCAATTGAAAGAAGCGCCGTGGCTCCTCCCAGCAGTATATATCCCCCTGACTGGCACAGTACAGCAAGCTTTTTGCTTAGTGTCTTAGGAAGGAGGCAAGACACTGTTTATTTTCTCTCTTCAATGAATGATTTATTCCTGCTCTCCAGACCCCACAGTTGGGACTCTGGGTTGTAGCTGGTGATTACTTCGGACCGCTGCACCCTCCCTCCTCAGACCCCACAGATGGAATCTCAGTGGTAGGTGATGGCCGGCCTCTGCAGCATCCCTCCCCAGACCCACAGTTGGAATTGGGTTGCAACAGGTATCCCTTAGGCCTCTGGCCGATGCAGCACAGGAGATGGATGTCAGGCTGCACTGGAATGAATTGTCCGCTCCCTGCCCCTTCTAGGGTCCAGGATGGGAGCCGTCCTGTGGTATGAAGCTGCGTTACCCTCCGGTGCCCCCTGTATTCCCCTGTGTTCACCCCGTCTCCTGTACTGCGCTCTGCGCCGGACCCCTCTCGGTCGGCGGCCAGCTGTATTAATTTAGGCCCTGGCTTCGGGCCTGCACATTGTATTCCCGTCCCTGGTGATGATGCGGCCTGGCTGGGAACGCCCCCGCCGGCCCATCTAGCAATCACACTAGCCTGGTCTGTGCATCACTGGGGGCGTGGCCTAGTGTTTCCCGCTCCCACATCGTTTCTGGCGCTTTTTTTACTATCCGGGCGCCATCTTCAGCAGCAGAGGGAGAGCACAGGGGGACACAAGCTTCTCGGTCAGTGCTGCGTTTCCAGCCTAATTTCAGGTGATAGGGCTCAGCAGTGATCTAATCCTGCTATAGCCCTAAGCTGTCTCCCTGTGTGCTCAGCAGTGAATAATTGTTGGTCTGCTGCAGCAATAACTCTCTGCTTGTGCCTCACACTCAGCAATGTATACCTCTGTGTGTAGCAGGTTTTTTTTTTTTTTGCTATGTCTAGCAAAAAGGACAAGAGAGCACCAAAGACCTTTAATGTGTACTATGCCTTTTGCACTGCAAGCAAGACTGCGCTGCCCTGCGGTTGTTCTACCCCGCTCAGCCAGGCCTGTGCCTCTGACTCCTCTCAACCCTGCCTCTGAGCTGGCACCGCTACTCCGGAATGGACGGTTGTCTCACAGATTGCGACAATGCAATCCATACAACCGCTCTCTGAGACGCTGATCCGAGTTGTGCAGGCCCATCCTTCGCCCATCACTTCGGACCGACCCAGTTCCCAGAACAACTGCCTCTGGTCACGAGGAGACACGCTTTCGTACTCCTCCTCTCTATAGTTCTGGTAGGAAGAGTCTCCGCAGGAATACTTCCACGGCTCCGTCCCAGGGATCTCATACTTCCCCTGCACGGAGCAGGTCCCATGAGCCACGCTTGTCTGGTGAGCTCCGTGATTCTGATGCGGATGTGGGTGATCCACTAGTCAGCTTCTTCTGATACCATTGCCATGGTGGACGACCTGGTGTCGGCCGTTAATCAGGCCTGGTCAGTGGCTGACCCAGCTCCGGTCGCCCCCTCTGACCACGTGGTCTCCTTTAAAAGGCCTCAAAAGGTTTTCTCTGATCATCCTGAGATTCAGGAGGTTCTGCAGAAACATTGGTCAGACACAGATATACGGTTTGTTAATCGCAAGGCAATTGAGGCCTGTTACCCTTTTGTACTGGCGGTGGCAAAAGCTTAGTCAGACTCCCCGGAGGTAGACCCTTCGGTGTCCTGTTTGGCATCTAAGACTCTTCTTTTCTCTTCCTGATGGCACGTCTATCAAGGATTCTACTGACCGTCAGCTGGAACACTTGTCTTAATCAGTGTTCGAAGCTTCAGGATCGCCCCTGTCTCCCTCATTTGCTACTATGTGGGTGGCTAAGGCCATTGTGACCTGGGCTGGTGATTTACACTCCGCTTTACGTCACAGGGATGCGGATTCAGAGTTGTTGGATCTGTCTGCTCAGATTTCTGTAGCTGGGGAATTCTTGGTGCACTCCTCTATTGATGCGGCTAATTGAACGCCTTTGCGATTCGCCGAGCTCTCTGGCTTCGAGAGTGGAAGGCAGATTCGGCTTTGAAAAAGTCTCTCACCGGCATACCTTATTTAGGTGACCGTCTATTTGGAGAAAAGCTTGATAAGCTAATCTCCGACGCTACGGGAGGTAAAAATACCTTGCTTCCTCAGCAGAAGTCCAAGCATAAGTTCACCAAGGGTCAACAGACGAGGTTCCGGTCCTTTCTGAACTCGTCCGGGTGGTCTGTTTCCCGCCCGGCACAGTCGTCCTGTACGCCTCGCACAGACAGCGGTTACCAGGCTCCCAATAAATCAAGTTCAAGCTGGCTCCCCCGCAATAGACAGACTAAGTCAAAGGAGTCCGGGTCGCAGAGGTTCTCTTCCTGACTCGGCTCCTCCGGAAGACACTTCTCGAGTGGGCGGCCAACTTTCCTGCTTTTGGCATGCCTGTCTCGCTGTTATAGATGATCAGTGGGTCTGGGAATTGGTGTCTTTAGGATACAGCATCAAGTTTCACACTCGCCCCACGAGTTTTCACCAAGGTCATGGCGGCGGTCATGACCGTTCTGCATGCTCGGGGAGTTTTGGTTCTCCCGTATCTGGACGACCTGTTAATCAAGGGTCGGTCGTTCAGTGTCTGCGAGGACAATTACCACGTCACGATGGACACGCTCCCGCGTTTGGGGTGGATTCTCAACCTACCAAAATCCTCTCCAGTTCCGAGCCGCAAGATTACATTCCTAGGAATGGTCCTGGACACGTCTCAGGGACTTGTGCTCTCCCTCAGGACAAGGCTCATTCTCTGCACTGTGCGGTTCGGATACTTCTGCGTCCTGTCCCGCATTCCCTTCGGTTTGCGATGCGAGTCTTGGGAAAGATGGTGGCAGCAATGGAGGCAGTGCCCTTTGCTCAGTTGCACCTCTGTCCATTACAGCTGGCCCTACTATCGGCCAGGAATCGCAGCCCATTCACTCTTCATTGGATTTTCCGGCCATCGGCGACAACAAAACATTCTCTTCGTTGGTGGCTGCTCCCGTCATCTCTCTCTCTCTGGGGGGATCTTTTCTGGCGGTTCGGTGGAATGTACTAACCACGGACGCCAGTCTCCTAGGATGGGGAGCGGTGTTTCGTCATCACACGGCCCAGGGTCGGTGGTCTCCGGAGGAGTCCGCTCTATCCATAAATCTCCTGGAGATTCGAGCCATTTACTTGGCGCTGAGGAGTTTTCATCATCTCCTGAAGGGCCGGCACATCCGAATCCAGTCGGAAAATGCCACGGCGGTGGCATGTCAACCATCAGAGAGGAACGCGCAGCAAGTCAGCAATGCAGGAAGTGGAACCGATTCTTTGTTGGGCCGAATCCTCAGGGGCTATTCTTTCGGCGATTTACATTCCGGGGGTCGAGAATTGGGCGGCGGATTTTCTCAGTCGTCAGGGACTTGCCTCAGGAGAATGCACTCTCTATCCGGAGGTCTTCAATCAGATCTGCAATCGGTTCGGAACCCTGGATATAGATATCATGGCGTCGCGGATGAACACGCAGGTTCACAACTTCTTTGCCCGCTCTCGAGATCCTCGTGCTCTGGGATCAGATGCCCTAGTCCAGAACTGGACGCAGTTTCGTCTCCCGTACGTCTTTCTCCTCTGGCCCTCCTTCCCAGAGTGGTACAGAAAATCAAAACTGAACGTGTCCCAGTGATTCTAGTCACCCCGGACTGGTCTAGGAGATCGTGATACCCCGATCTCGTACAACTCGCCGCAGACGTTCCTTGGCGGCTGCCGGACCGTCTGGATCTTCTCTCCCAGGGTCCATTTCATCACCAGAACTCGGGGACTCTTCGTTTGATGGCGTGGCCCTTGAGGCCCAAATTTTGACTCTGGCAGGGTTTTCGGATGAGGTTGCGCGTACTAGGGCATGCGCGAGAAAACCCGTTTCTACCCGGATTTACTATAGGACTTGGCTTTTTTCGCCTGGTGTGATTCGGGAAATATCCCGCCTTTGCGATTTTTCGCTTCCAGCGGTTCTAGGGTTCCTTCAGTCTGGGCTGGACAAGGGGCTTTCCCTAAGTTCTCTTAAGGGTCAAGCCTCGATCCTGTCTGTGCTTCAATGCCAATTGGCCAAGAAGCCCCAGGTTTGCACTTTTTTGCAGGGTGTTTCACGTATCGTTCCACAGTATAAGAGGTCCTAGGAGGCCTGGGACTTAAATATGGTCCTGGAATTGCTTCAGACACCCCCTTCGAACCTCTTGGGGAAGTCTCGTTGCGACTTCTCTCTCAGAAGGTGGTCTTTCTTGTGGCGATCACCTCCATTCGGAGGGTATCTGAGCTGGCGGCGCTTTCCTGTAAGGCACCTTTCCTCACCTTTCATCAGGATAAGGTGGTGCTACAGCCAGTGCCGTCTTTTCTTCCCAAGGTAGTTTCCTCTTTCCATTTGAATGAGGACATTGTCCATCCATCTTTCTGTCCGGCTCCGGTGCACCGCATTGAAAAGGCTCTGCACAACTTGGATCTGGTTCGGGCTTTACGATTTTATGTGTCTAGGACAGCACCTTTCAGGAAGTCAGACTCACTTTTCGTACTTCCAGAGGATCACCGGAGAGGGATTGCTGCGTCCAAGGCTACTCTTGCCAGGTGGATTAAGCTTTCCATTCAAGAAGCTTATACCCTCTGCAATTTTCCCATTCTGTCGGGGTTGCAGGCTCACTCCACTCGTGCGGTGGGTGCCTCCTGGGCTATTCGGCACCAGGCTACGGCTGAGCAGGTGTGCAAAGCTGCCACCTGGTCAAGCCTACACACTTTTGCAAAGCACTATCGTGTTCATACTCAGGCCTCGGCAGATGCGAGTCTGCGTAGACTCATCCTGCAGGCAGCGGCTGCTAACCTGTAGACTGTATTTCAGTTGTGGATGTTATTCCCACTCAGGGACTTCTTTAGGATGTCCCATTGTCCTGTGTCCGACAATGAGGCGAAGGAGAAAAGGAGAATTTTGTGTACTCACCGTAAATTCCTTTTCTCTTAGCCTCTAATTGGGGGATACAGCACCCTCCCTGTGGCCCGTTGGCCTTGTTGTGGTTGGTGTTCTCTTTTTTTAAGTTCCTGGTTGCCTTATCGGCTTATGTAGTTTTCCCCCTGCTTTAGCACAAAACTGGCTGTACTGTGCGAGTCAGGGGGTTATCTACTGCTGGGAGGAGCCATGGCGCTTCTTCTTTCAATTGCTTAGTGTCGCCTCCTAGTGGCAGAATGGCATAACCCATCATCCCATCGTCCTGTGTCCCCCAATTAGAGGCTAAGAGAAAAGGAATTTACGGTGAGTACACAAAATTCTTCTTTTTCTGGAAGAGGAGAGAAGTTCCCACCTTTTTTTTTTTTTTTTTTTTTTTTTTTGTGTCACCCAGGTGGACTTTTAACCTGTAGCAATTTGATCAGTATATTGGAATATTTTTGGTATTGCAGTATATTGTCACTGACTGACTTCCTCTGAAATCTAGCTGCTGACTGAGCTTCATGGATGTACAACATGGAGATTATGGAGCCTTCAGCAGGTCCCTGGCTTCAATAGTAACAACATAGGAGCCATGTAGTAGATCTAACCACTTAAGTTCCGGGCTCACTGATCGACAGCGGCATCTAAAGGGGTTGAACTGCAGATCGCTTCATGCACTCTTACCTCATATCTGTCGTGCATGTACAGCGGATGTCTGGAAAAAATTAATGTAACATCTAACTGCACAAAAGCACCCTTAGAATGTGCATTTTTTTTATATATACACTGTTTATAAACCCAGTGGTTAAAAAAAAAAAGCTCTCTACTACACAAGTTTATTGTCCTCTGCTGCCAGTGGGGTTGTAAATCTTTGTTACCTTTTAAACTTCCCATTACTTGGGTGAGTGAAGCAATTTTTATCACTTTCTCATTGATTTGAATTAAAACTTTTACTTTCACTTTAAACATACTATTGCTGATAACCTTATCAACAATAGGGAATTTTGATGATTTTGCTATTTATTTAAAGCGCAACGCTCATTTAAATTTTTATTAAATAGTACGTAGAGCAAGTGATTATAATCAACTTTCACATATACTTTATTAATGAAATCAGGAGGGAAACCATTAAAAAACTCTCCACAAGATGTCCCTATCAGGCTGTGTGTGAAGCTCATTCTCCGTCACCTCCGTTTTCAGGAGACGTGGCCTAAACTGGTTCACAAAAGACATAAGACTGTCAGATTACTTCATGCCAGCACCTCCATTCACAGGACTCTGCTGGGTGTTATCCGCCATTTGAACCAAGGAGTCAGATAACCTCTCACAGGAGCTGTTTTTGCTCAGCATGGTGCCGGCATGAGGTATTGTGAACGCAGTTTAGGCCACACCTCTGAAGACGGAGGTGACTGAGAATAAGCTTCCCACAGCCTGCTGAGGACATCTTGTGGAAGTTTGTTTTAATGGTTTCCCTCCTGATTTCATTAATAAGGTATATGTGAAAGTTGATTATAATTACTTGCTCTACATTGTTATTTAATCAAAATGTAAACGACGGTTCCGCTTTAATTCTTTTTGTTCAAATGACACAAAGATGACTTCAGTTTTTTGAAGTGTTACTATGGCTTACTTTTATAGAGAAACCAAACCTATTTTCATATTTTAAAAAAAAATATATAACTTCTATATAGTCTGCATAATAGGATGATTATGCATTAATCTCCCTTTGCATTTTTCCAACTCTAGGGTCAGAAGGTAGCCTTCTACAAGCGTGCACAGATTCTTGTAGGAGACACCTGGGGGGTGCTGGAAGGACAAAATGATGGCTGCTTCCATGACATTGATAAAATTACCATGTTCGCTGACTACAGGATTCCTCAAGCTCTTGTCCATTTTGGCACTATGAGATATTCAGACGATCTACTGAAAAAGCTGAAAGAGGGTTTGTATAATGTGTTCTGTGTATTATGCTCAGAGAAGACGCATTTACTTAAATGTGAAAATAGAAATTTAGATAAATATGTGATTGCCAGTCAAAGGCAGAAAGAAAGAAGAGTGAACCAAATATTTGTGATATCCTATCAGCTTTGCAGATGTGTTAGAGCAGACCTTTCCTCTATTTTGTATATACAGTTCCTACACAGTCCATTACAAACATCACCATGGTAACAGACTACAAATAGACTGTAGTCTAACTCTTAATTTTAAAGAGTCAGTTCAAGACCAGCAACTTTCCTCTTAACTCTCTCTGTAATTTATCCCTATAATCTAAGATATTTTCTAATACACTTCCTTTATTAATTCCCTATCGTTCCCTCTCTATACTGTCTAACAGCTATTGTTTGTTTTTGTTTTTTTTCCTTCTATTTCCTGGTAGATGACATCCCGTGTGAGTGCCCCAGGGCATGCTGGGATCCTCACATGGAGCAACATCAAGCTGACATGCCCCATGTTCTTCCGCAACCCCTCCCTAAAACAGTCTCACTTTGACGCTGGTTCCAGGGGCGGCACTGTCCAAATATTTATAAAGGTCTCCACCCGCCCACCTTCTCTCCTCCCCGTAGTCTGCCTCCTCAGCGCTCCCCTCCCTGCAGTGTGCCTTTTCTGTCTTCCGACCTCCCCACCCCCTCCTGCTCCTACCTGCTCCAGGAGTGCGAGGGTCACATCCTCTCTGACATGCTGTCTCTCCCACTGTGTGATTGCTAATGTCAGACCAGCCATGCAGAAATGCATAAGAACTGCCCACAGATGATGTCACTGGAAGTTCTCAGCTCATCAGTCACCTTCCTTTGATCCCAGTCAGATATACACATTTCTCTGATCTTTCTTCATCCTCATGCTTGTTCATAACTTGTGACTTGTGGATCACGTTCTAGTGCCACCCAAACCTCTTTTGCTCCACTTTCTTTAGGTGCTAAAGTGGCAGGAATAGTTGGCGATCAAAAAGCCTGGATACCCATGCTGGACAGTTACTTAAAGGGAACCTGACCCCTAAAAATTAGCCACCAGCCTCTTAAGACCTGTCCCTGCACCATCCTTATACATTTCTAGTCATCCCTTTGTGCTAAAAATGTGCATTTAGAAAGTTCATAAAAGTGACTTTATTACCTTCAGCACTGCGGCTTCTCAGATTTTGAGAAGTCGCAAAAGGAGTTGCCTGGTGCTTCTCCCCACCACCTGCAGCCTAATTATTCACGCCCCGATGGGCGTGCTAATCAGCAGAGAGGCACCGTGTCACATTACATGGGCGGTATAGCCGCTATGACGCTAAACGCGTCATATCCGGCTATGCTGACCTCAGTACACCCAGACTTCGCGACGCGCATTGCGCATGCGCAAGGTGTGTTCGCGGCAGCTCATCACAAATAAGCTGCCGTGAACACACCTCACTTTGATGTTTTCCATGGTCTACCAGTATGTTTCCCTTTAACAACCTTCCCATGTTGTTTGTATTTGGTCCAGATTTTGGACACAGCTGACTGTGAACAACCAACCTCTTTTGCAAGATTGCGTGCTGATTTGCCCTCTTAAGAGTTTGATAATAACTCTCCTTTGTTTCAATGGACATCTCTCGTGTTGGAACCATGATTCATGTCAGTCCACTTGGTGCAACATTTCTCCAAGGTGTGATCACTCCTTTTTTGATGCAGACTAATGAGCAGATCTTATTTGGTGCAGGTGTTAGTTTGGGAATGAAAATTTACAGGGTGATTCCATATTTTTTTCCTCATAATTGAGTGATTCCATAATTTTCCCCCTGCTTGGTCTACAAAAGTAACCGTTACTGGTTGGCACATGTTATTTATTTATTTTTTTTAAAGATATATTTTAGTGTTTCTTAAAGCCATAAAGTTGCCATTTGAAATTACTTTAGTTTTGTGCCATGTCTGTGATCTGCTTTTTTTTTTTTTTGTACAAAATTAAACAACTGTGATGTCATTGGACATGTGCCCAAATAGTCATACTTCGATGTGTTAATTCAATTCTAGGTTGGCTTTTCAGAAATGGAGATTGTGAAGAGATGGAGATCCGAGGTTGTTCAATCTGGGCTGTTGAACTGGTCTGTGACCACCTGCGGGAGATGTTTCAGAAGAATGGAGAAGAAATGAGCACTGAAATTAATCCTGTCCTGATTGACCATTTTCTCTGGGATTATGCCCGGGATTATCGGGAAGAAATTAAGGATGTTCCTTTTCACAGGGTTAGATGTATTTACTATTAGCTGCTACAGAAATAAATTGCTAACGAAATATAGCACTTAATCACTCTGTGGTGATTCACTTGTTAATTGAAGCGATACTTAATTGCACCTTAAATAGAAAAATCTGTTTTCCAATTTGACATAAAGCTTGACATCTAGCAGGACATAGGAAAACTAGAGATTCCCATCACCAACCACAATATATATTTTGGGGTCCATGGATTCAGTCCTTGCATTTTATAAATGATTTGTTTGTAAACTTATTTGTACAAAAAACAGGGCACCTTGGCTTTTTGTTAATGGTATAGTACTGATAATACTGTCTTATCAGTAAAGGTACCTTTACACGCCACCACTGCGTGGTAGCAACTGCCTGGCAATGGGGATTTTTGTGACTGTTGCTTTGAAATTGCTACGAAGTGGCGGCGTGTAATTTGGGAAAGTGATCGGGTTCCTCGCAGTTGCTTCGGGTAGCTGTTTCCGAGCCGTGTTCAAAAATCCAAAGCAACACAAAGGGATAATTGCCATGGTAGTGGCGTGTAAACGGGGGACAGGGATGGAATCAGCGTCGCCTAGTGATTTCCCCGGGGCGTGCCACAGCATGCTGGATACCGCGCCCCATCAGTGATGATTGGTGGGGGCTACTGTGTAACCATAGGCTGTCCCTTCACAGGGCGCCATATTTAAAGACATGACCATTCACACTACACAATTGCAATGGCGTCATGTATTAGCCAGCCTTCCTGCGCAGGCTGCCCAATCATGACGCTGTTGCGATATCCAATCACCGTGTTTGCGTCACGGAATACACAACTCCGTCACGCCTATTTTTTGTCGCCGCAGAACATATACGCCCACATTCCCCTACTGATTAGTTATCCGCAGGATCTGTGGGAACTTCCGGGGAACCACAATACCTTCAGTTGACAACGCAATGGCGGCGTGTACATGCGGTATCGGCAATCGTTAGCAACCGTTAAAAACGTGCACGTACAGTTGATAGTGGCGGCGTGTAAAGGTACCTTTTAAAGGAGGAAACGTAGCTGTATCTTTTACAACTATATTTCATTAACATTGGCACCCAGTGTGGGATTATGGATCAAACTTTGGATATCTTGGCCATAAAGGCTGAAGAGTGGTAACATACTGCACAAGTGGCGCCCCCCCTATGGCCTGCATTGTTTGTAACCAACACTTGGAGTGTCTCTGCACTACCGTGCTTATACCAAATGAGGATTCATACCATAATGAAATGCCTGTATTCATCAGTGTATTCATCTTTGACACTTGAAAGTCTTGTAAGAGGAGCATAAACAGATGTGAGAAATTGAACGTTTTCTCCCCGGTCTGTAGCGTCCTTCGTGCCGTGTGCATGAGCTGTCAACTATAGGACATTCAATGGAGTGTGCCGCAATTTTATTTCATTGTAGATTCTCTTCAAGAGCTAATAATCCTGCAGTGTGAGACCATTGCTGGCTACAGGCACCTTATTCATCTATGTAATACAGACCTGAAATTGGCCATGAACATGAGTTCTAAGGGTTAAGATTGTTTTTCAGGGGATCTATTCTGAACGTTTACTGGGTTGCAGGTATTTTGATATCTGTACTTTTTTCAATATATTTCATCACAATATAGAAGGCACGATTTAACCGAACTTGTGCTGACGTTTTCTATCCTGTTGTTCGTCTAAATGTTCTTGGGATTTTTTTGTGTGTGCTTTTCTTTCAATCTGTGAATTATCTACTGAATTGTTAATGGATAGACTGAATAAAGTCAATATTTCAGATTTGTAATAGTGCTTTTTTTTTCTGTGTGTGGTTGATAAATTCATAGACATTTTACATATGTTCTAACAAAATAACCTCAACTCCTAGCAAAATTTTCTAAAGCACCACTCCATTGTTTTTTTACTGCACTGCTGTAGTGGTGCATTAAATCTAAGTCGCCTGGCTTATACTCGTCTTCTGGCAGCTTCATCTTCTATCACCGCCACTTTGGTCAGTCTCTACCAGCAGATCCAGTGGTTCATGGAGCGAGTTAAGGTCCCAGCTCACTACAGCTCTTTGACAGCCTCATTCTGACTCTCATAGATTTTCATTGAGCGCTTGTGACATAACTTCGAATTGCTAGCCAGTTTCGACCCCTAGGGCTGGAAACACACTGTCCGAGTGACATGCAAGTTACTCGCATGAGTCTAGGATCATTCAACCAGGATGGCCTCCCCCTCTCTGGATGGGAGCAGTGGAGGTACATGGAAAATCATACCACTGACCGTATCCCTTCCAAAGAGGCAGGGGTTCTGCCAAGTAAATGATCCGAGACTCATGTGAGAAACTCGCGTATCCATTGGACAGTGTGTTTCCAGCCTATGTCTTAATCATGGTCTAATTAACCATTAGACCATAATTAAGACCTAAGAGTCAATACATGCTGGTTTCTCCTTGGATGGCAACACGTGAAGTTTTTAATCGTTGTTTGCACAAAGGCACCTTTTCCACTGTCAATTTGCCTCGCTGGATCTCTGTTCTTCTGTTCATGTGTTGGGTTGATCAACTTGGGTCCAGTGAATGTAAATCCTAATACAAGAGTGGCGTTACAATTCCAGTCGTCTTCCTCTCTGAAGACGCAATTTGCAACAACATACCATGGCTCTTTAGAGTTGCATGCTTTCCTCATTTGAAGAAGATCATGTATGATTTTGTCTGAAAGCTCTCACATTTATTAATTCATGGTTTGTAAAAACAGTTTGCAATGTTTTATGTGGAAGAACATAAGTGAACAAACAAGCTAGTCCTTAAACCCATTTAACCTTTTTTGTATCGGATCTAGACCATGCCTTGACATCTCTAAGTAGCAGGGTTTGACAGTTTCCATTTACTCTATAAAAAAAGTTGGTAAATGGGGATAAAGTCCACATATAAAATCTGTTTCCATGTATAACATAAATAGAATGTTTCTGCATATAAAATATGCTAATTGCTATCTTTTTACCAAGCGCTCCAAGATCCTAAGAATCAAAGAATTGAGAACCGAGACACAATCTGTCATCAGTAAATCGTCACTGTTATTTAAAAAAAAAATAACAAACAAAACTTTGAATAAATCTATAGTACATACACAAATAAGAAATGTTGTTATATACTTTGAGATAAACCTGCTACTTTCTCTACTTATGAACCATTTTTCCTCTATCTTGATTCCTGAATTCACCATCTACTCTTAAGCCCTCGTCACACATAGCGAGATCACTAGTGACATCGCTGATACGTCACAGGTTTTGTGACGTAACAGTGACCTCTCCAGCGATGTTGCAGTGTGTGACACGTAGCAGTGATCAGGCCCCTGCTGTGTGGTTGCTGATTGCTGCACATGGTTCAGGACCATTTTTTGGTCCTTGGCCTCCCGCTGGTCAGCAAGCATCGCTGTGTGTGACAGCGAGAGACCAGTGATCAGCGACCTCACAGGCTGATACCCATGATAAACAGCGGGTATCTAGGCAGCACGCTCTTCCTAGATACCCGCTGTTTATCATGGTTACCAACGTCCTTCCGCTTAGCGCAGCCTGTAAGTGGGAGGACGCTGGTAACCATAATAAGCAGCGGGTAACTAAGCAGCGCGTGCTGCCTAGATACCCTTTGCATATCATGTTTACCAGCGTCCTCCTGCTTACCCAGCGATGTGGAGGTCAGCTCCTGGTCGCTGAGGAGATCTGCCTGACAGCTCCCCAGTGACCACACAGCGATGTTCCAGAGATCCTGGTCGTTGTCGGGATCGCTGGAACATCGCTGTGTGTAACGGCACCCTTAGATTCAAATCTTTCTGTCAAAGCAAAATAATCTGCCAGCACAGTAAGGAGTCAGATTTCCCCCCCCTCAACAATACTTGACGACGAGGGTAGACTTGATAAGCAGCACTCATTACTAAAGGGCCTGTCACACATGTCAATGTCGCCCGCAATATCGCTCATGCGTCACATATTAATCACCTGAGCGATGTGAAATTATCGCAGGTAAGATGTCACACGCGTCAATATGACCCAGAGATGCGGTGATGTCGCCATCTTGCGAGCGATTTTATTTAGTCACTTGTACGATGTCAAAATAGAAAATACGTCGCTGAGTTTAGTGTCACACGCAGCGATGCACAAGGTCTACTGAGCGATGAGCGACAGGTTTTACTTCTGGCAGTGAAACCTGCGATCAGTGACATGTCGCTGGTTGCATCGCTTGGTCACACGCTTCAATGTCGCTCCTGTGTCACTTTTATGTCGCTCGAGCGACTGAAAATCCGTGACGTATGAGCGACATTGACAGCGATATCGACGCGTGTGACATCCCCATTAGAGATATGAGTATCCTGCTGCAGCTTCAAACTACTGTCTAACCTCATTACAGTGCTGAATGCACACACATACTGCTGTATAATATCCTCTGTGCTGCCATATATTTTCTTCCGTACAGTTGTTGCTTATGAATGTGCCATGCAGAAAAAGAAAAGTAGAAATCACGGTTTCTGTGTATAAAATGCATCATAACCGCTAGTTTTCATCCAAGATATCATAGAACGCTGAACATTTCAGATATAGGCTACAGAATAGAAAACACAAACTAAAACAACTAAATCAGGAAGTATGATTTAAGCCTAACAAAGTAGGTGATTGTAACGCTTCTGCATTTCTAGTGTGTATCCTATTATGATTTATGTTTAAGACAACAGAGAAAGCTACCAGATTTCCCAGAAAGTATTAAGATATGTAGCACACCGTTTTTTTGAGGCATTCAAAAACGACAAGTTTTCTAGGTTAAAGGGAACCTGACAGGTCTCCCGTGCCTCCAGGACTAGCAGCAGTTGCATCTACCTATCTAAGTTCCCTGCCTAACAATCCCTTTTTCCATTGGTAACATAAACAGATCTTTAGAGCAAGTATTTCTAAAGTCCATTTATGATATGCAAATGAACCCTTTGCCCAGTTAATGTGGCATTAGTCCCCCAACTAGTCAGCCAACTTAGCATGTTATCACATGATTACATGATTTAAAAGAGCCACCACATCATTGCAAGCGCTCTACAATTTTCTCGCATGCACGCAACTTTAATGACATCATTGAGCCTCAGAAGCTGGGTGTACGCATCCCTGCTTCAGGGAGGCACATTGGAAGATCAGAAGTGCAGAAGACTATTTTTTAGCTCCTCTGTCTACATTAGGTTTCTTCTGTACTTCCGATCATGCGCTGTGCACCTCTCAAACTGTTCACTCACAACATTGAGTCTCGGAATCAAAGCCACGCACATGCACAAGACCCGTAGAGTATTGACGATGACACCGATTTTGCTAATGACACTGATCAAACTCTGATCACAGTTGATTCAAGTGTCAGCATAGGGTGGTCCAATTAGAATCAGAGCACACTGAGAAAAAGATGTACAAAATGTTTCCATCTTCATCCATGTCATCCGCACGGAATCCAATGGTTTCCACTCATTAGCTTGTATGTCTGAATGCAATCCGAATGTCACGTCATGAATTTTTTCCCATGCTATATGATCTTTTCTGCCAAAAACAGTAATTAAAACACATTGGGGATGTTAGACTGCTATTATTTTGCCCATAAATGTATCGGTGTTGTGGACTGTTTTATTTTACTCCTGTTGTAATAGAATGTGATTGTAAGTTTAGGAAAGGTTTATAAAATAAAGAACCTGAAACACACTGTGCAATAAAATCCCTCAAAATGACTTGTTGAAGTTATATCTCCCAGTTTACTAAATATTAACTACTTGTGGTCTGCTCATAGATAATAAATATCCAGGCAGTCTGAGTTCTAAAGTGTTGTTCTATAATATCACTGCATAGTACCACAGCTGCACAACATTGTGGAGCGTGGAGTGGGAACAACTGTTGAGCAACAATTCCTAGAGAAGAAACTTTTATACGTCTCTGTACTAATTGTGTATACAATCACTGAATAAGTTTTGTACCGAAGTAATGCAATGCTCTCCTAGTGATCATGGATGAGGAAGGGAGCACAGCTAAGTGCCTTCACTTTCGATGCCTTGCAGCGTTGCGGAGGCACTAAGCTCTGCTGCAGACCGCAGCCCTATCTTATAATGGAGCAGGTCTGCGATCTTGCAGACCGCGTGGCTCATTGCCCCAATAGTGATCTGTGCGCAGCGTATGCCTACGCACAAATCACACACTCTCGCCGCACCAGGGACGCAACATGATCTCATATGGGAGTGAATGGGTGCGCACGGTCCTGCACTGTGAAGCGCAGCACTGTGCGCTCCCATTATAAAGATAGGAGTTGGCGGCCGCTGCGGTCACATTGCGGACCCCTCCGCAGAATGCTGCGGAGGGGAACGCTAATGTGAAGCCAGCCTAGAGTCCTAGGAGACCAAGTCAGTTCTGCTATGCAGCCAGGGGACTGAATTTCCCCTGTAACTGGGGCCAATTTATCAGATCCCGTTGCAAGAGAAATCAGATTAAAAAGTATTGCTGAAATGCGCCCCAAAGATCTTGGTGCATGGCCATCCATAGGTTGGCTAATGACCTCAATTCATGAAGTGAATATCCTGTCCACGTAACACTAAATCAATTACTGTAACATTGGCAAAGACATATGCCTCGCAGGAGCTTTTCCAAAAAATGTCAATTTTTTGCACGCTCCTGGTGCTCAGTCAGTGAAAATCATTAGTTAGCAGCAATGATAAATGGAGCGTTGGCTTTGGTAAAAGAAATCTGTTTACGATATGAGCAGTATATTTGTGCTAAAATTAGTGGCATTTTCATACTTTCACCTTAACGTGTCTAGAATATGATGTCCATTTCCTTTAAAACCACAACCTATTTTTCAAGATTTTAAAATGCCACATTTGCGGAGACAATTCTCATGGGGGCTTTTTAAGCAAATTTTGCTGACAATAAGATTTGTGCAATTTTAAGCACATTTTATGTCAAAACCTTGTGTGCACTTTATAAAAGTAGTCTTGCGTATGAAGAACTGAACGTGCCCTCATGGTAATATCAATTTGATATTGATTTCCTTTAAAGGGGTTGTCCAGAAGAACTAATTTAGTTTTTACCATGGGCCTAAAATCTATCAAGCAGGTAGTTGGTAAATACCTGCTGATCTATCCCACACTGGCACAGAGAGGTCACCAGGCTGCTCTGTCAACTGGCTGTGACTGCTGACATCATGCTGATTGACAGCTGGCTCCCCACAGTTAAGCAGAGGGTAGACAGTTGTCAATCAGCATGATGTCTGCAGTCACTCCCCGTCAACAGAACAGAGTGGAAGAGAAGTCGCTGCTCTGTCAAAGTGACGTCACCGGAAGCCACAGATTCATTGGCAGGAATGTTCTGTGACTGCTCTGTGCTGGCGTTGATTGGCAGCGGATACAACAGGCAGGTTTTTAACCAACCTTTGTTTTCAGAGACCAAAGTAAACCTGAAACTACCTGTTGCCTGAACTACAGGCAGCATGAAGAATACACTGGCTCTGTTTCTGCTGAAATATGAGAAGAATGAGGTAGCTCTCCAAGCTCGAAGCAGAAAAGTGTACGTCCAATATGTGACTCTTCAGCTACAACATCATTATCTCTCAGGCATTTTGTTGCTGAAATATTGCATTTTGGACAAATAACATACCTCCTAACTTTTAAAAATAAGAAAGAGGGACGTTAACTGGGTCGCATGTAGCACATCACATCAATTTTGTTTTGTTTTTTTATGTCAAGCCAGTATTCTAACCTCACCCACACAGAAATACTGCTCCTAGTGGAGCCCATTAGTGTTCTTAGTGTTCCCTCAACGTATGGTACCGCTTTTATGTTCCCCACAGTTTTTGCTATACAATAAGATGCCACTACAGTCTGCAAAATATAATGCCTGTAATGTACCTACTAATTTGTATGATGCAACCAAAGAAGCCCTCTTCCCATTATACAGTAAGATTTCCTTCAAAGGTGAGGCAAACATAGAAGAAAAAAGTCTCATTATGGTGGTCTGCTTTGTAACTTAGGATAGAAAGTCCCAGTGTTTGTCTTGCTGCCCCTTCTACATAAACTTTGGGCCAATCTCCCACTCTAATAATTTGCTGACAATGTGGTTCCCCTCTAGAAGACTTACTTCTGCTTAGCTTCTCAACAAATATACCAAAAGGAGATGGACTCATCAAGACTAAGCAACCTTTCTTCAAAAGCCTTTATATGAGCTGCATATGAACACTTGGTAGAAATGGATAATTACTGAAGCACATATCACATGTTCTCACAATTGGTAATATACTTTGCGTAATGATTTGATGTCACCACCCAGTATGATGCACCCCACTGACCCTACAATGCAATATGTTGCCCCAACAGACCCCCCTTCCCCCATAAAGTAGGATGCCCCCCCAGAAAGCACTATCACTATAAGTGATACTCCCACAGAATCCCCATCACACAGTATGATGTCTTCCCTCAGTGTACACACATACTGTACAGACCAAAAGTTTGGACACACCTCGTTCAAAGATGTTTCTGTATTTACATGACTATGAAAATTGTAGATTCACACTGAAAGCATCAAAACTATGAATTAACACATATGGAATTATATAATTAACAAAAAAGTGTGAAACAACTGAAAATATGTTTTATTCTAGGTTCTTCACAGTAGCCACCTTTTGCTTTGATTACTGCTTTGCACACTCTTGGCATTCTCTTGATGAGCTTCAAAAAGTAGTCACCAGAAATGTTTTTCACTTTGCAGGTGTGCCCTGTCAGGTTTAACCCCTTCAGGACCCAGCCTATTTTGACCCTAAAGACCTTGGCCTTTTTTGCAATTCTGACCAGTGTCCCTTTATGAGGTTATAACTCGGGAACGGTTTAACCGATCCTAGCGATTCTGAGATTGTTTTTTCGTGACATATTGGGCTTCATGCTAGTATTAAATTTAAGTCGATAATTTTTGCGTTTATTTGTGAAAAAATCAAAAATATGGCAAATTTTGAAAATTTCACAATTTTCACATTTTTTTATTTTTTTTTCTGATAAACAAGAGAGATATGTGACAGAAAAAAGTTATTAAATAAATTTCCCACATGTGTACTTCACATCAGCACAACTTTGGAAAAAAAAAAAAAATTTGTTAGGACGTTATAAGGTTTCAAAGTTCATGAGCAATTTTTCATTTTCAACCAAAATTTACAAAACCATTTTTTTTAGTGACCACATCACATTTGAAGTCCTTTTGAGGGGTGTACATGACAGAAAACACCCAAAAGTGACACCATTCCAAAAACTGCACCCCTCAAGCTACTCAAAACTACATTCAAGAAGATTATTAACCCTTCAGGTGCTTCACAGGAACTCAAGCAAAGTGGAAACAAAAAATGGATATTTTAATTTTTTTATCAAAAATGTTCTTTTAGACTCAATTCTTTCTTTTTCACATGGGCAACAGGATAAAATGGATCTTAAAATGTGTTGTGCAAATTCTCCCGAGTACATCGATACCTCATATGTGGTCATAAACCACTGTTTGGGCGCACGGCAGGGCTCAGAAGTGAAGGAGCGCAATTTGAATTTTGGAGCTAATTTTACATTCAAAAAGTGAAATTGCGCTCCTTCCCTTCTGACCCCTGCCGTGTGCCCAAACAGTGGTTTATGACCACATATGAGGTATCGGTGTACTCAGGAGAAATTGCCCAACAAATTTTAGGATGAATTTTATGCTGTTGCCATGTGAAAACGAAAAAATTTAGGCTAAAAGAAAATTTTTGTGAAAAAAAAAAGTACTATTTCATTTTCACAGATCAATTTGTAAAGCACCTGGGGGTTCAATATGCTCACTACCCATCTAGATATGTTCCCTGGGGGGGTCTAGTTTCCAAAATGGGGTCACTTGGGGGGAGCTCCAATGTTTAGGCACACAGGGGCTCTCCAAACGCGACATGGTGTCCGCTAACAATTTGAATAAAAATCAGCTCAAATTGTTAGCTGTAACCATGTTGTGTTTAGTGAGCCCCTGTGTGCCTAAACATTGGGGCTCCCCCACAAGTGACCCCATTTTGGAAACTAGACCCCCAAGGAAACGTATCTAGATGCATAGTGAGCACTTTGAACCCCCAGGTGCTTCACAATTCATCCATAAAATGAAAAGCACTTTTTTTTTCACAAAAAATTTCTTTTTCATTCTTATGGATCAATTTGTGAAGCACCTGGGGGTTGAAAGTGCTCACTATGCATCTAGATACATTCCTTTGGGGGTCTAGTTCAAATGTGTCACTTGTGGGGGAGCTCCAATGTGGAGACGCACAGGGGCTCTCCAAACGCGACATGGTGTCCGCTAACAATTTGAATGCAAAATGAGCTCAAATTGTTAGCGGACACCATGTTGCTTTTGGAGAGCCCCTGTGCGTCTCCACATAGGAGCTCCTCCACAAGTGACCCCATTTTGGAAACTAGACCCCCAAAGGAACGTATCTAGATGCATAGTGAGCACTTTCAACCCCCAGGTGCTTCACATATTAATCTGTAAAAATGAAAAAGTACTTTTTTTTTCCGCAAAAATCTTTTTTCTTTTCATTGTGAAAACGAAAAAATGTAGGCTAAAAGAATTTTTTTGTGAAAAAAAAAAAGTACTATTTCATTTTCACAGATCAATTTGTGAAGCACCTGGGGGTTCAATATGCTCACTACCCATCTAGATATGTTCCCTGGGGGGTCTAGTTTCCAAAATGGGGTCACTTGTGGGGGAGCTCCAACGTGGAGACGCACAGGGGCTCTCCAAACGCGACATGGTGTCCGCAAACAAGTTGATTAAAAATCAGCTCAAATTGTTAGCTGTCACCATGTTGCGTTTGGTGAGCCCCTGTGTGCTTAAACTAGACCCCCCAGGGAACGTATCTAGATGCATAGTGAGCACTTTGAACCCCCAGGTGCTTCACAAATTGATCCGTAAAAATGAAAAAGTACTTTGTTTCCACAAAAAATTAATTTTTTCATTTTTACGGATCAATTTGTGAAGCACCTGGGGGTTCAAAGTGCTCACTATGCATCTAGATACGTTCCTTTGGGGGTCTAGTTTCCAAAATGGGGTCACTTGTGGGGGAGCTCCAATGTTTAGGCACACAGGGGCTCTCCATACGCGACATGGTGTCCGCTAACAATTGGAACGGTTAGCGGACACCATGTTGCATATGGAGAGCCGCTGTGTGACTAAACATTAGAGCTCCCCCAAAAGTGACCCCATTTTGGAAACTAGACCCCCCAAGGAACGTATCTAGATGCATAGTGAGCACTTTGAACCCCCAGGTGCTTCACAAATTGATCCGTAAAAATGAAAAAATAATTTTTTTGTGGAAAAAAAAAAAAGTACTTTTTTATATTTATGGATCAATTTGTGAACCACTTGGGGTTCAAGTGCTCACTATGCATCTAGATACGTTCCTTGGGGGGTGTAGTTTCCAAAATGTGGTCACTTGTGGGGAGGCTCCAATGTTTAGGCACACAGGGGCTCTCCATACGTGACATGGTGTCCGCTAACAATTGGAATTGTTAGCTGACTCCATGTCGCGTATGGAGAACCCCTGTGTGCCACTACCATTGCCACCAGCACAAGGGCAACTGGAAGAGTTGGGGTACAGCACCAGAAAATGGCACCTCTAATGTGCTATTTTCTGGGGTGGCTGTGGATTGCAATTTGCAGCGTGGGGGGGCCACAACATTTGGGTCTCTCCACGATGAGGATTGCAGCCCCCCAACTGCCAAGTTGTACCTGGCTAGCATCCAAAAATAAGGCAAAGCTCCTTGTCATTTTATTGGTAGAAGTAAAAAAAAAATGGCATGGGGCTCCGCCATATTTTTGGTCCAGCCAGGTACAACTTGGCAGCTACGGACTGCCACCAGCCCCCAGCTGCCTCGTCATACCTGGCTGGAACCAAAAATACAGCGAAGCCTATTTTTTTTTTTATTTCTAGAATTATTTCTAGAAAAAAAATGACATAGGGCTCCGCCATATTTTTGGTACAGCCAGGTACAACTTGGCAGCTACAGACTGCCACCCACCCCCAGCTGCCTCGTCCTACCTGGCTGGAACCAAAAATACAGCGAAGCCCATTTTTTTTTTTAATTTCTAGAACTAATTCTAGAGAAAAAATTACGTGGGGCTCCGCCATATTTTTGGTCCAGCCAGGTACAACTAGGCAGCTGGGGACTGGAATCCTCAGCATAGAGAGGCCCAAGCGTTCTGGGCCCCCCATGCTGCGAATTGCAGCCCGCAGCCGCCCCAGAAAATGGCGCATTCATTGAAGCGCCATTTTCTGGCGCTGTACCCATGCTCTTCCAGTTGCCCTGGTGGTGGTGGCTAACTGGGTAATAAAGGGGTTAATGCCAGCTTTTTATTGGCAGCTGGCACTAAGCCCGAGATTCATAATATAGGGCCAATGTTAGACCCGCCATTAGGAATCTCCAGTATCGTAAATAGTCAATAAATACACACAGAAAAAAATCTTTTTATTTGAAAAAAAACAGACACAATTCGGACTCCATCGTTATTATAAAAAGATCCGACGTAGTCCACAACGAAGGTCCCACGACGCTCGATCGCTCCGACGTAGTCCATAACGAAGGTCCCACGACGTTCAATTGTCTCCGACGTAGTCCACAACGAAGGTCCCACGACGCTCGATCGCCTTTGCTTTCAGATCGCTACTCTGAAGCCCGATCCGCCAGCATGGTGATTGAGCTGCAGAAAGTGATCTGAGACCCCAGGCGCAGTGACCCACTATGTGCATCACTGCGCCTGGGCTGCCAGATCGCTTTCCGCAGCTCGAGCCCCATGCATGGGGATCGAGCTGCGGAAAGCGATCTGGCAGCCCAGGCGCATTGACCCACTATGTGCATCACTGCGCCTGGTCTGTCAGATCGCTTTCTGCAGCTCGATCCCCCTGCATGGGGATCGAGTTGCGGAAAGCGATCTGGCAGCCCAGGCGCAGTGATGCACATAGTGGGTCACTGCGCCCGGGGTGTCAGATCACTTTCTGCAGCTTGATGCCCATGCAGGGAGATCGGGCTGTAGAGCAGCGATCTAAGAGCCCGGGCGCAGAGACCCACTATGTGCATCAGTGCGCCCGGGCTGTCAGATTGCTTTCTGCAGCTGGATCCCCAGGATCCAGCTGCAGAAAGTGATCTGACAGCTGCAGCACAGTGATCCACAGTGATCACATAATGGTCACTGTGGATCACTGTGCTGGAGCTGTCAGATCACTTCCTACAGCTGGATCCTCAGGATCTAGCTGTAGAAGTGATCTGACAGCTCCAGCACAGAGCTGTCAGATCCCGGAGGCGGCGCAGGAGAGGAGGAGGAGCGGGACGCAGCGCTGACAGCCGGGCCAGCGGAGGGGTGAGTGGGAGAGGCGATCGCCGTTCCGGTGATCGGGGGGGGGAGGGGGGCAGGCAGGGGGAATAGGGGGCCTGACAGGGGATGGGGGGCTGACAGGGGCACTTAGGAGGAAGCGGGGGCAGTCAGGAGGAGCCGGGCGGCAGGAAGAGGAAGCGGGCGCAGGGACAGGAAGCGGGCGGCAGGGACAGGAAGCCGGGGGGGGTAAGAAAGATGAAGAGGGGGCAGGGAAGAGAGGTGGGGGACAGGGGGGCAGTTAGAGGATGACAGGGGAGCAGATCGGAGGGTAGTGATAGCAGCGGCAGGCAGGGAAGCATTACAGGTGCAGTGATTTTCACTTTCACTTTTGAGTGCCAATCACCGCGCCTGTAGCCGGGGGGATGGGGGCAAATTGACCTCCCCCTGGGGTGTTGTACAACTCCCCATGTACCTGCAGGTCGAGTGACAGGTCAGTGAGACCCTCACTCGGCCTGCAGGAGCCCGATCATTCCATGGCCCACCCCTTGGGCCAAGGGTCGGGAATGAACTTGTTTTCATGGCCCAAACGGTGGGCCAAGGGTCGGGAAGGGGTTAATAAGTGGAATTTCTCGCCTTATAAATGGGGTTGGGACCATCAGATGTGTTGTGCAGAAGTCTGGTGGATACACAGCTGATAGTCCTACTGAATAGACTGTTAGCTGCTTTTTTTCTTGCCATAATACAAATTCTAAGAAAAATGAGTGGCCATCATTACTTAAAGAAAAGGTCAGTCAGTCTGAAAAATTGGTAAAACTTTGAAAGTGTCCCCAAGTGCAGTTGCAAAAACCATCAAGTGCTACAAAGAAACTGGCTCATATGAGGACTGCCCCAGGAAAGGAAGACCAAGAGTCACCTCTGCTGTGGAGGATAAGTTCATCCGAGTCACCAGCCTCAGAAATCACAGGTTAACAGCAGCTCAGATTAGAGACCAGGTCAATGCCACACAAAGTTCAAGCAGCAGACACATCTCTACAACAGCTGTTAAGAGGAGACTTTGCAGCATGTCTTCATGGTAAAATAGCTGCTAGGAAACCACTGCTAAGGACAGGCAACAAGCAGAAGAGACTTGTTTGGGCTAAAAAACACAAAGAATGGACATTAGACCAGTGGAAATCTGTGCTTTGGTCTGATGAGTCCAAATTTGAGATCTTTGGTTCCAACCACCGTGTGTTTGTGCAACACAGAAAAGGTGAATGGATGGACTCTACATGCCTGGTTCCCACCGTGAAGCATGGAGGAGGAGGTGTGATGGTGTGGGGATGCTTTGCTGCTTTGAATCTCATCAAGAGAATGCCAAGAGTGTGCAAAGCAGTAATCAAAGTAAAAGGTGGAGGTGAATCCTCCTAGCTAGTGATGGGCGAATCCTAAATTACTCGGAATCGCTTGACTCTAGCGAGTCCGAGCCCAGGACTCGCTACTTGTTGCGAGTCTAGCGAGTCCAATGTTAATGAATGGGGAAGCGAGTAATAGCGAGTAGTGTGAGATTTACAAATCGCAGATGTGTCTCGGAAGCTTCAGCCTGAAGCAATCCTAGTTTTGTCATTTATTTGCATTGGACTCGTTTACTTTGCAACTGTAATCACTGGGAAACTCGCACAGATAAGAGAAGAGTCCTGTCTGCTCTGTGCAGCTCCAGGGTCCTAGAGCCTGCCTGATGTAGCAGTGCTGAGATTGTTCTCAGTCTGCTCATTCCCTGTGTACAGACATGAATGTCTGTGCACAGAGATGATGTAGCAGAGCTGAGATTGTTCTCCGTCTGCTCATTCCCTGTGTACAGACATGAATGTCTGTGCACAGAGATGATGTAGCAGTGCTGAGATTGTTCTCAGTCTGCTCATTCCCTGTGTACAGACATGAATGTCTGTGCACAGAGATGATGTAGCAGTGCTGAGATTGTTCTCAGTCTGCTCATTCCCTGTGCATAGACATCTATATCTATACACAGGGGATGTAGCAGAGAGGACATCGCGTTTTGGACTGCGTCGGACGGAAGAGGATTTTTTTAATTAAAGATGGAGTCCCTAATGGCTTTTTTTTTTATTTCTAATAAAAATATTTCTCTGTGTTGTGTTTTTTTTTAAAACAATTTAATAGAAATTCATGGCGGTCATGTCTAATATTGGCGTGACCGCCATAAATTTCGGGCTTAGGGCCAGCTGATAATACAAAGCTGGCCCTAACCTCTATTACCCAGCGTGCCACCGCCACCAGGGCCGCTGGAAGAGCGGGGTTCAGCGCCAGAGGATGGCGCTTCAATGAACGCGCCATCTTCTGGGGCGGCTGCGGGCTGCAATTTGCAGCGGGGGGTGCCCAGAAAGCTTGGGCATCCCTGCGCTGCGGATTCCAGCCCCCAGCTGCTTAGCTGTACCTGGCTAGACATAGAAATTGCGCGGAGCCCCACGCATTTTTTTGACTCCGACTCCGAGACGACTCCGACTCCGAGACGACTCCGACTCTGAGGCGACTCCGACTCTGAGGCGACTCCGACTCCGAGACTCTGACTCTGAGCCTCTGACTCTGAAATTCATTAAATAATAAAAAAAAAAAATGCGTGGGGCTCCGCGCAATTTCTATGTCTAGCCTGGTACAGCTAAGCAGCTGGGGGCTGGAATCCGCAGCGCAGGGATGCCCAAGCTTTCTGGGCACCCCCCGCTGCAAATTGCAGTCCGCAGCCGCCCCAGAAGATGGCGCATTCATTGAAGCGCCATCCTCTGGCGCTGAACCCCGCTCTTCCAGCGGCCCTGGTGGCGGTGGCACGCTGGGTAATAAAGGGGTTAATACCAGCTTTGTTATACAAGCTGGTATTTACCCCGAGATTCTTAATGTCAGGCCACGTTTGACCCAGCCACTAAGAATCTCCAATAAAGGGTTAAAAAAACACAACACAGAGAAAAAATTTTATTTGAAATAAAAAAAAAGCCATTAGGGACTCCATCTTTAATTAAAAAAATCCTCTTCCGTCCGACGCAGTCCAAAACGCGATGTCCTCTCTGCTACATCCCCTGTGCATAAATATAGATGTCTATGCACAGGGAATGAGCAGACTGAGAACAATCTCAGCACTGCTACATCAGGCAGCAGGCGGGCTCTAGGACCCTGGAGCTGCACAGAGAAGACAGCTGGACTCGGCTCACAAAGAAACAGCAGTTACTTTGCGAGTTTCCCTGCTATCACTGGCACAGTAGCCAGTGATTACTTGCACGAGTCTAATGCAAACAATGGCAATCCTAGTTTTGTCAGCGTTTCTGACAAAACTAGGATTGATATTGATTTGCATTGGACTCGTGCGAGTAATCACTGGGAAACTCGCAGAGTACCGAGTCCTGTGAGTCCCTTACTACTCGCCGAGTAACGAGTCCTAGCGAGTAGATTCGCCCATCCCTACTCCTAGCCAGGTGATTCACAAATTTTTGCCAGAGGTTGTACACATAACTCTGCTATATCAACACAAACTCTGCTATGACACAGTCCTGCTATACATTCACACTGCTCTGTCAAATAGTCAGCTTTTCTGCACACAAACATGCACTGAATTTTGACATACAAACGCAGCTTTGTGTGCACTCAGATTTGCTACTCAGTCGTACACCATTTGCCTATGCCCTGCTCCTCATCTCTGCTGACTATTCACATGGTGTGAGACTGTCATGTGACCCAAGGGTCCCGGCAGGACATTCAGTCTTTATAAAGACTGGACTGTGAAGAAAGGACCTGTCTGCTTCACCTTTATAATCAGCTGTATGTGTGATCTTAAAGGCATTGTCCACTATTAGGACTATCCCTTCTGATTCCACGTGTCACCACCAGGTAAAATAAAGCATGTTCTTTCCTCCTTTGCTGGCACAATTCCAGCAGTGTCAGCACTCGCATTCCCAGGGATCAAGTGATAGTGTGATGTTACGTAAGCCCAGCATCCAATCATCGCTGGCTTCTCTCTCTCTCCGCCTTTGGACAAATGAGTTCATCAACAGGAAGTGAGCCCTGCATCAGTCAATCACTTCCTGTTGACTGCTCCTTTGTCCGAAGGTGGCGAGAGAGAGAAGCCGGCGTTGATTGGATGCTGGGCTTGCGTAACGTCATACTATCACTTGATCCCTGGGAACGCGAGTGCTGACACCGCTAGAATCGTTCCAGCACAGGAGGGAAGTATAGGCTTTTTTTTTTTTTTTTTTTACCTCGTGACAAGTGGAAACAAAAGGTATTGTCCTTATGGTGGACAACCCCTTTCCTGGTGCTCCAATATAGTCCTACTGGATCTAGGAGAGTTAGGACTCTACAAAATGTTTATAAGCATACAATGAACTTAGAGAGCTGCCTCCTCTTCCTGTTTTTGTTTTATGGTAGTGGTCAGTCTTTATACACCTGGATATGCAAATGGAGTCTGTGGAGCCTCGTTTAAGAGTCTCAAACATGGGACTAGCCAGATATCCCTCCAGGGAAGGACCTAGCCCTCTTAAACGAGGCTCCACGGACTCCATTTGCATATTTAAATTCCCAGGAGGCAATGCACCATGGATTTCACTGTGTTTGAGCGCTTTAGACTGGCTTCATACCACATTTTAATCTGATCCGGGGCTGTCCGTTGTAAACCAGACAGCCCTGGACCGGAGTTTGGCCTCATAGCTGCCATCCAGCCCCATAGGATACTATCTGCCATCCGGTTTCCATCTCTCCGGAAGAATCCAGGATAATTCGGATTTTTCTCCCGAACAAAAAAACGTTGCTTGCAATGTGTTTGTATCCGGGGAGAAAAATCTCCCCAAATTGCCGTCTCACGGATCCTCCCAGATCCGGTGCAATCCGGCACTCCCTAACATGGGAGCCTATGGGGCTGGATTGCCCCGGTCCGGGAGGATGCGAGAACCGGACACCTGCGGCTGCACGGCGCTGTTATTTCAGGACCGCGGCTAGCTCCCTGCAAGCCGCGGTCTCGAATCATCAGCAGCGGCAGCTGCGTCCAGCTGCACACCAGACCGGAGGGCATATTGGCCCTCCGGTTCTGTGTGCTGTTCCGGTCTGGGGATGTCCGGTCCATAGCAGACAGCCCCCGATCGGATCACACCGTGGTGTGAAGCCGGCCTTAGCCAGCTGCCCACAGTGTTTTCCTCGACTGGTCTCCCTGAGATCAGTGAGCGTTTTGTGATGTTTATGCACCTGGAGGCGAACCCTGATTGATGCTTCAAATGCCAGGACTTTGGAGTGCTGGTCATACTGATAACTTTACTAGCCCTGTCTTTTCTGCCAGGTATGTTATGCCCTGAAAAGCTGCAGCATTTCAAAGAAAACATACATTTAGAAGCCAACTGGAGAGCATGCCGCTCTTGTAACTAATTCTAAAGGCCAATGCCCAGCATTTTTGCCTGCTCTGCTCCTCTTAGGGTAAGTGCACACTGGCCGGGTTTTCGGCGGTTTACCAGTGTAAACCGCCGTTTTGTTTACATTAGTTTTATGTTAATTTATGTTAATCCAAACCGGCGTTTGGATTAACATTAAAACTAATGTAAACAGCCCAAGGCTGTGCACACACCGGCGGTTACCCAGCGTCATCCGTTGCTAACCCGCAGGTTTCCCAGCGGGTTAGCAAAGAATGACCATGTTCTAAAAACCGGCGGTTCTGCAGCGGCTGCAAGCAGAATCATGTGCTGCTTCCAGCCGCTGCAGAATCGCCGCCGAGAACCCGCTGGGCAGCCGCCAGATACCGCCCGCACATACCCGCCAGGAAGCCGGTGGACGGCGCCGGAGCTTCCTGGCGGGTCCCGCCCAGCCGCCGCCGACCAACCCGCCGGGTAATGTGAACTTACCCTTAGACTGGTTTCGCACTGCAGTTTTTTTCCTGATCAGGTTGCATCCGGTTTGTGTGCCAAAACTAGGAGTGTCTCCAAAACCCAGAACATGTGTCAATCTTTCAATTATAGTTTAAATCTGCAAGTTCCTCTCTTGGTTTTGGCACACAAACTGGATGGAACCTGACCAGGGAAAAAACTGCAGTGTGAAACCAGCCTTAAGTAACAGGTCTCTTCCTATATTTGTGTATAGTGAGAGACCTGTCACTCGGTGACCTCTTAGACAAGCAGCATGGTCCACGGCCGACTTGTAAATGTCTCTTTTCTCTAAAACACAGCATTCCAGAGTGAAACGCACATGGCTGAAATGACAGCGCCAATAAACTCCCTTTGAATTCAGTACATTTGCATTCTAACATTTTTTAATTTGCTTTATACATGTACAGTATATATATATATATATATATACTAGATGGTGGCCTGATTCTAACGCATCAGGTATTCTAGAATATGTATGTAGTTTATTTACGAACATTTAAGAATAATGCAATGAGCGATCAGTAAGGTACCGTCACACTTGGCGATGTTCCAGCGATCCCGACAACGATACGACCTGGTAGAGATCGCTGGAGCGTCACTACGTGATCGCTGGTGAGATGTCAAACAGTCAGATCTCACCAGCGATGCAGCAACGATATGGCTGGTTGGGACCCTGTCACTCTAGGGCGTAGCATTGAGGTCGTTGGTTGTTGTCACCGTCAAACACAACGATGCATGCTGCCCAGCAGGGTCCCAACAATCAAAAAATGGTCCAGGCCATTCTGACACGATAAGCGCTCTCACAGCAGGAGCCTGGTCGCTGCAGAGTGTCACACTGAGTGAGATTGCTTGCGCCGGTCGGGTTATGCGGGTCATCTCCCGGCTGCATCGCCGCTGGCCTCCGTGAGTCAGAAGATGTCCCATGGCTAGCGCTGCTGACCTCCCGACGGTGGCGGTGGCATGTGTGGTTCAAATCCTGTGCCAATTTGCGGCCGGACTGAGCTGATTGGTCGCGGGCAGCCAGACACAATCAATCAGCGATGCGGGATTTCCGTTACAGACAGAATTTCACGATTATATAGTAGATATGAATGATTCACTAGAAGACAAATCCAGACTCGTCCACTTTTATAAACATTTTCACTAATGTTCACTTTCATTTTATAAAGTAAAAATTTGTGCTGTTAGCCAGTAGATGGAAAATATTAGAATCTGAGAGTCCTCAGCAGTTGATACCTTTTAATGACTAACTGAAAAGATGGTAAATAATAGCAAGCTTTCCAGACTACTCAGGTCTCTTCAGTGGCCTTAATAATGGCAAATTCTGAACACACATATATACACAGGGAGGGTTGGATAAGCAGAGCATAGTGATCAATGTTGGGAGGGGGAAGAACAGCTAGGACAGTAAATATCAGCAGTCAGAAATAAGAGGCACTATAGTTTTATTATCCTTTGATTAGTGGTTAATCCAAGATTTCTTGTAGTTATGTTCATTCATTTTTGTCAAAGTTTAGATTGTGCAATGCCATGTGTCCTCTAGGCTTCTTACACTTCACGTGCCTGGCTCCCTGCTTATATATTCTGTTCTGATATGCTCATGTGGCGCCCTGCTCACACAGGTAACCACTAGGGATGAGTGAGTATGCTCGGCGCTACTCGTTACTCGCGCGAGTATCCCGGTATTTGGGATGCTCGGCGAGCACCGAGTACCGCTGAGATACTCTGACTCCTCAGTAATGATTATCGATCTGACACAAATACACAGCTCCCTTCAGTGTACACAGTGAGCTGGCACCTCACAGAGAGCAGATTGATTGTTAGGATCCCTCTGGGGGGCACAGCAATGTGTTGTATGCTGCGGCAATTTGAAAAAGCCCACTCTCCCGCCCTTTCCCTTTGCCCCCTGAGCATTTTAGTACTCGCTCATCTCTAGCCTTATACCCACTTGCTGTGGGGACCCACTGTGCAACCTGTCCACCCGTCAGTGCCCTAGATCGTTTCACCTGCTTAACACCAGTGAAAGGTAAAAGAGACTTCCCTGCATGTGTGCTTCCTTCCTTTCTACTCCCAGTATCCTCCAAGTACTGCTCCAACTCTCCCTATACAGTCCCAACTCCACTACAACCTGTCTTCCTCACCACTGTGCAACCTGTCCATCCGTCAGTGCCCTAGATCGTTTCACCTGCTTAACACCAGTGAAAGGTAAAAGAGACTTTCCTGCATGTGTGCTTCCTTCCTTTCTACTCCCAGTATCCTCCAAGTACTGCTCCAACTCTCCCTATACAGTCCCAACTCCACTACAACCTGTCTTCCTCACTACGCTGCCCTGGAGGTCCCAGTCCTGCCTGCGGAGGACTGTGGTGGGAAGTCACAGCTTGAAAAGTCTAGCTAAAAATGATCCACAAGAGGGAGACAGCAGCTCATAAAGGACTACAGCTCATCAATGACAAGAGAAGCTCAGAAAGGACATCCATCGTCAATGCACAGGACATAGAATAGCTTGGGTTTTGTCTTTCTTTTTGAGGGGGGCTGTTTTAGTCTGTTTTGTGGGTCCAGAAGAAGGTAGGTGCTCCTATAGACAAGCCCAATGGGCATTGTGGTAAGAAGACAATGGCATCTAAATGCTTAAGCTGCAGCACCTGCAGTGACAGAAAGAAAAAACATTAAATTATTACCTAGCCCCCCCTTCAATTGCAAATTACCTACAAACAAGGCCAAATGGAGTAGAATTGGTCAATTTGGAAAGAAAAGCCAAAAAAACAAAACAAAATACACACAGGAACCCACTAAAAAACACAAAAACCTAACTTGAATGAAAACGTGTGAAATTTCACACATTCGAAAAAGGCGGGAAATTTGAATTATGAAAAAGCATATGGCTTTACTGCTGCTAGCCATTAAGCCACTGTACTAGCAAATGGCTTGTTTTTTTGGCTATTCTTTCAAGTGAAATCAATTCTGCTTTTGGAAACAGGGTTAGGGAAGGGGTGCACCGGCCCTAGAGGTACTGCAATACCAGGTCAATGCGTGGAGGGTACAGAGAAAGCTCTTCTTCCATCTCCCTGTTCTAAAAATCCATTTAACATATGGTCCCCAGATAGGGGACGTGTCAGGTATTAAACTGATAAGAACAGATACTACACTTGATCTTAGCCAAAAGTTCGGGAAGCGATAACCCAAATTGGTTTGGACATAGGGTGGCAACAAAGCCTACGATTCCCATGTATTGTGGAGATGTCAAAAACGAGCTGGGAGCAGCCACAGGAAAATACACACAATTGCTGCTTATTGCGGACACTACCCATTTACGAAAATCTACATTCAAAATCTGCGCCCATCTATTTAGACTACACATTTAGAGCCATTCCAATGACCCCAAAACAGGATTTCCATCATGCTTCTGGCACTTCTTGGTTAAGTTCAGGTACCAGTCTGGCTAAGCCAAATGTAATAGGCTCAAAATCCCCTTAAAAGACACCCAAAAGGAGAAGTGGTGGGAAGTCACAGCTTGAAAAGTCTTGCTAAAAATGATCCACAAGAGGGAGACAGCAGCTCATAAAGGACTACAGCTCATCAAGGACAAAAGCAGCTCAGAAGGGACATCCATCGTCAATGCAAAGGACATAGAATAGCTTGGGTTTTGTCTTTTTTGGGGGGCTGTTTTAGTCTTTGTATTTGGTGGTTTGTGAGTCCAGAAGAAGGTAGGTGCTCCTGTAGACAAGCCCAATGGGCATTGTGGTAAGAAGACAATGGCCTCTAAATGCTTTAACTGCAGCACCTGCAGTGACAGAAAGAAAAAACATTAAATTATTACATAGCCCCCCTTCAATTGCAAATTACCTATAGACAAGGTCAAATGGAGTAGAATTGGTCAATTTGGAAAGAAAGCCAAAAAACAAAAAAAAAACACACAGGAACCCACTAAAAAACACAAAAAACTAAATTGAATGAAAACGTGTAAAATTTTACACATTCGAAAAAGGCGGGAAATTTGAATAAAGAAAAAGCATATGGCTTTACTGCTGCTAGCCATTAAGCCACTGTACTAGGAAATGGCTTGGTTTTTTGGCTATTCTTTCAAGTGAAATCAATTCTGCTTTTGAAAAAAGGGTTAGGGAAGGGGTGCATCGGTCCTGGAGGTACTGCAATACCAGGTCAATGCGTGGTGTGGACAGTGCAAGCTCTTCTTCCATCTCCCTGTTCTAAAAATCCATTTAAATATATGGTCCCCAGATAGGGGACATATCAGATATTAAACTGATAAGAACAGATCACGTTTCAATCAGAATAATCAAAACTCTTAGCTGCAATCAGAAATCATAGCTGGAGGTTAGCATTAAACAGTAAACATTGAACAAAACAAATGAAAACACGCAATAATACATGTGTTCCCCTATGGCCTACCCCCACTTCGCCACATGAAGTAGGCCAGGCGTTCCTGCAACGACGGACGCAAATAATTGCCCTCAAAGTGCTGTTCCACTGCTCTGGCATCGTCCAGGGGCACCTTGTAGGTTTCAAGAAACCTCGCCATATCCGTTCTCAAGTGGGGCATCACTTTGAGGTGCAACTTTTGGACGTCAATACCTTGCCGAAGCAAGGCACTAAACCCCTCGGCAACCACTTCCACATTCTCCACAGTCGGTAACAAAACCTCACGTATCCCTTCAGATGGCGGAACAGCCGCTTTCTTGTCATCTTGCTTCTTCGATGGCTTACCAGCCTCCTTCGGGACCTGCACCTTCCCTGGTACAGGGTCACTAGCTTTTTTCCTCAAAGGACACACTTTATACTGATGGGCGGTACTAAGACTCAGACTACATCGTGCCTTATCAGGACAATCCTTTGGGAGATGGCCAGGAGACCCACAGAAGCCACAACAATTTCCAGGACAGACGTCACTAAGGTGACCATAACATCTGCACTTCATGCAGAAACCAGGACGTCCATTAAAGAAAAATTCCCCATTAACTTTCCCGATCCGAAACTTAGCCAGGGGGCAACTCATTTTTCCCTTCCCACTGACTTTCAACTGCACAAAGAATTTCCACTTCGAAGTCCAGAATCCAAAGTCATTCATAATCTTCCCCTTGGACACAACAGTCCTATAATACAATTTCAGAAAACTAATAACGTCCTCTTCAGGGACTAGCGGGGAAAACATCTTCACAACAACGACCTTCTACTCCGGCGGGAAGTGGTGTATTGCTGTCACACCGTCTAAGCCAGGGGTCTCAAACTCATCTGGGTTGGTGGGCCGCACATAGAAAAACATTTATAACGGGGGCCGCATTCCTTGTAGGACTAAGTGATATTTTTAGTAATACCAGGATTTTTAGCTCAATGTAGTAAAGTACAAATCCTGATCCCCTTCTTGTAGTAATGTCCCCATCCTGTAGTAATGTCCTTTTCTACTGAGGTCCCCGATTCCTGATCCCTTTTTCTAGTGATGCCCCCCATCTTGATCCCTTTTTATAGTGATGTCCCCCATCCTGATCCCCTTTTCTAGTGATGTCCCCATCCCGATCTCCTTTAGTAGTGATGTCCCTCTTCCCGGATCCCTTTTGTGGTGATGTCCCCCATCCTGATCTCCTTTAGTAGTGATCTCCCTCATCCCGATTTCCTTTTCTAGTGATGTCCCACATCCCAAACCCCTTTTCCAGTGATATCCCCCATCCTGATCACCCTTAGTAGTGATGTCCCCCATCCTGGTCCCCTTTTGTAGTAACGTCCCACATCCTGGTCCCCTTTTGTAGTGATGTCCCAGATCCTGAACCCCTTTTCTAGGTATGCCCCCTATCCTGATCTACTTTTATAGTGATGCCCCCTATCCTGCTTTACCTTTTTTTTTTACACACTCACATACACACTTATTCACACTCACACCCTCACACACTCACACATCCACACATCCTCATACACTCTCATACACACATTGAAACTCACACACACCCTCACACACACTTTCTTATACACACATCCTCACTCACATACACACCCACTCGCCCTCACACACACACACACTCACACTTTTCTCACTTTAATGATGCATCTCTCCAGTGCAGGGGGCCGCCGCGGTCCCTGCTGTGCTGACTTCCAGCCTCCGCTGTGCTATGACTTCCACCAGCCACCGCTCAGACTAGTTCTGTTGCTCAGCAAGATCAATGCAATCTGCCAGCCAGAGGCCCACAGGTGACGCCATATTCCACCGTCAGCTGCGGGCCTCTCATTGACTTGCTGAGTGGCAGAGCTTGTTAGTGCCGTGGATGAAAGTCCTCACACAGCGGGGACTGCAGCGGCACCCTGCACTGGGGCAATGCATCATTAAGTTGTCCAAGGTGCCGCGGGCCGCATAGGGAAGCCCCAGGGGCCGCATGCGGCCCTAGGGACGCGTGTTTGAGAACCCCTGGTCTAAGCACTTCATAGCATCCAGTCTGAGTGTCTGCAGACTTTTCCAATACTTCAAAAAACATACCTTGTCAGGGAAGACAACATCATAGATCCCCTTGTTGGGATAATCAATAACAGCAAGGACCTCCTCCTTCTTCACCTTCAAAAAGCCCAATAGAAGATCCTTCATGATGTAGGCATAGTCCTTGATGGCCCGAAGGTCCTCTCGGACTATCAAACGAAAAGCAAGCTCCACTTGAATATGCTCCGGAACTCGCTCCTCTCGAACTTGCTCCTCTCGAACTTCAGTCGAAGCATCCTCCATGTCCTCAGAAAAAACCTCCACTCCCTTTAGAAAAGAAGAGCAAGGCGATCGCCTCCCATTGTCTGGGGACTAAGTCGGCACGCCAAGAGCAACAAGGGGGTGAAGTCCGCAGACAATCCCCCGAGGCCAATGACCGGGTACCCCAGACACCTTCCAACCTCAATCAAATGCAGCAACTGGTATGTCACTACACCTGATCTTAGCCAAAAGGCCGAAAAGCCATAACCCAAATTGGTTTGGACATAGGGTGGCAACAAAGCCTACGATTCCCATGTATTGTGGAGATGTCAAAAACGACCTGGGAGCAGCCACAGGAAAAGACACACAATTGCTGCTTATTGTGGACACTACCCATTGATGAAAATCTACATTCAAAATCTGTGCCCAGCTATTTAGCCTTCACATTTGGAGCCATTCCAATGACCCCACAACAGGATTTCCATCATGCTTCTGGCACTTCTCAGTTAACTTCAGGTACCAGTCTGGCTAAGCCAAATGTAATAGGCTCAAAATCCCCTTAAAAGACACCCAAAAGGAGAAGTGGTTTTCAAGTCACAGCTTGAAAAGTCTTGCTAAAAATGATCCACAAGAGGGAGACAGCAGCTCATAAAGGACTACAGCTCATCAAGGGCAAGACAAGACATCCATCGTCAATGCAAAGGCCATAGAATAGCTTCGGTTTTGTCTTTTTTTGGGGGGGCTGTTTTTGTCTTTGTTTTTGGTGGTTTGTGGGTCCAGAAGAAGGTAGGTGCTCCTGTAGACAAGTCCAATGGGCATTGTGGTAAGAAGACAATGGCATCTAAATGTTTAAGCTGTAGCACCTGCAGAGACAGAAAGAAAAAACATTAAATTATGACCTTGCACCCTTCTATTGCAAATTACCTACAAACAAGGCCAAATGGAGTAGAATTGGTCAATTTGGAAAGAAAAGCCAAAAAAAAACCCACAAGACACACAGGAACCCACTAAAGAACACAAAAAACTAAACTGAATGTAAACGTGTGAAATTTCACACATTCAAAATAGGCGGGAAATTTGAATCAAGAAAAAGCATATGGCTTTACTGCTGCTAGCCACTAAGGCACTGTACTAGCAAATGGCTTGTTTTTTTGGCTATTCTTTGAAGTGAAATCAATTCTGCTTTTGGAAACAGGGTTAGGGAAGGGGTGCACCGGTCCTGGAGGTACTGCAATACCAAGTCAATGCGTGGAGTGGACAGAGCAAGCTCTTCTTTCATCTCCCTGTTCTAAAAATCCATCTACTAAATCCATCTAAGGCTTTTTTGAGTCTGTAACCAAAATCATGCGCCACACAGAGGGAGGTCATTGGCCGCCGCCGAAGGCGGCGCCCAATGAGCTCAGACTGTGCAAATAGGCGCAAGAATTCAAAGTTTGAATTTCGTGCCTATATGCTGCCCGGTCACCCCCTGCCTGTCTCCACAGTCCCCCCCCTCGCTGCCCGATCACCCCCCTGCCTGTCACCATAGCCCCCCTCCACTGTCCGGTCACCCCCCGCCTGTCACCACAGCCCCCTCCACTGTCCGGTCACCCCCCGCCTGTTACCACAGCTCCGTCCAGCTGGCTGCCGCTGCACGATCACTTTTCCTGGTGCTTCAGGACCTCTGAGGATGTCACGATGATGGGTGGAGTCACAGATCACATGACATCCAAGGTCCTCTCCCGATCTACCCTCCTCTGCCTACTGATCCCCCCGCGCTGTCCACTGACCCCTCACACTGCCCGCTGACCCCCCCCATGCTGCCCACTGACCCTGCTCTGCTTATTGACTCCCGCTCTGCCCCCTGACCCTGCTTTGCCCACTGACCCCCCCGCTCTGCCCACTGATCCCCTCTCCACCCACTGACCCTGCTCTGCCCACTGACTCCCGCTCTGCCCACTGACCCCCACTCTGCCCACTGACCCCCACTCTGCCCACTGACCCCCTTTCTACCCACTGACCCCCTCTCTGCCCACTGACCCCCGCTCTGCCCACTGACCCCTGCTCTGCCCACTGACCCCTCACACTGCCCTCTGACCCCTCACACTGCCCTCTGACCCCTCACACTGCTCACTGACCCTGCTCTGCCCACTGACCCCCTCACACTGCCCACTGACCATGCTCTGTCCACTCACCCCTCACACTGCCCACTGACCATGCTCTGCCCACTGACCCCTCACATGTCCACTGACCCTGCTCTGCTCATTTACTCCCGCTCTGCCCACTGACCCCCCCGCTCTGCCCCCTGACCCTGCTCTGCCCACTGACTCCCACTCTGCCCACTGACCCCCACTCTGCCCACTGACCATGCTCTGCCCACTGACCCCCTCTCTGCCCACTGACCCTGCTCTACCCACTGACCCCTCACACTGCCCACTGACCCTGACACTGCTCATTGACTCCTCACACTTCCCACTGACCCTGCTCTGGCCACTGAGCCCTCACACTGCCCACTGACCATGCTCTGCCCACTGACCCCTCACACTACCCACAGACCTTGCTCTGCCCACTGACCCCACACACTGCCCACTGACCCTGCTCTGCTCATTTACTCCTGCTCTTCCCACTGACCCCCGCTCTGCCCACTGACCCTGCTCTGCCCACTGACCACCTCTTTTCACTGATCCCCCCGCTTTGCCCTTTGACCATGTCCACTGACCGTGCCCACTGACCGCCGCTCTGACCACTAACCCATGCTCTACCCACTGACCCTTCTCTGCCCACTGACTGTGCCCACTGACCGCCGCTCTGCCCACTAACCCCTGCTCTGCCCACTGACCCTGCTCTGCCCACTGACTGTGCCCATTAACCCCTGCTATGCCCACTGAACACTGCTCTGCCAGCGACCACCACTTTGCTCACTGACTGTGCCCACTGACCCCTGCTCTGCCCACTGACCCCTGCTCTGCCCACTGATTTTTCCCACTAACCCTGCTGTGCCTACTGACTGTCCCCACTGACCCCTACTCTGCCCAATCACTGTGTCCACTAACCCCTGCTCTGCACACTGACCTCCGCTCTGCCCACTGACCGCCGCTCTGACCACTAACCCATGCTCTACCCACTGACCCTTCTCTGCCCACTGACTGTGCCCACTGACCGCCGCTCTGCCCACTAACCCCTGCTCTGCCCACTGACCCCTGCTCTGCCCACTGACTGTGCCCATTAACCCCTGCTATGCCCACTGAACCCTGCTCTGCCCAGTGACCACCGCTTTGCTCACTGACTGTGCCCACTGACCCCTGCTCTGCCCACTAACCCCTGCTGTGCCTACTGACTGTCCCCACTGACCCCTACTCTGCCCAATCACTGTGTCCACTAACCCTGCTCTGCACACTGACCTCGCTCTGCCCACTGACCGCCGCTCTGACCACTAACCCATGCTCTACCCACTGACCCTTCTCTGCCCACTGACTGTGCCCACTGACCGCCGCTCTGCCCACTAACCCTGCTCTGCCCACTGACCCCTGCTCTGCCCACTGACTGTGCCCATTAACCCCTGCTATGCCCACTGAACCCTGCTCTGCCCAGTGACCACCGCTTTGCTCACTGACTGTGCCCACTGACCCTGCTCTGCCCACTGACCCCTGCTCTGCCCACTGATTTTTCCCACTAACCCCTGCTGTGCCTACTGACTGTCCCCACTGACCCTACTCTGCCCAATCACTGTGTCCACTAACCCTGCTCTGCACACTGACCTCCGCTCTGCCCACTGGCCCCGCTCTGCCCACTGACCCCCCTCTGCCTACTGACCATGCCTACTGACCCATGCTCTACCCACTGACCCTTCTCTGCCCACTGACTGTGCCCACTGACCGCCGCTCTGCCCACTAACCCCTGCTCTGCCCACTGACCCCTGCTCTGCCCACTGACTGTGCCCATTAACCCCTGCTATGCCCACTGAACCCTGCTCTGCCCAGTGACCACCGCTTTGCTCACTGACTGTGCCCACTGACCCTGCTCTGCCCACTGACCCCTGCTCTGCCCACTGATTTTTCCCACTAACCCCTGCTGTGCCTACTGACTGTCCCCACTGACCCCTACTCTGCCCAATCACTGTGTCCACTAACCCATGCTCTACCCACTGACCCTTCTCTGCCCACTGACTGTGCCCACTGACCGCCGCTCTGCCCACTAACCCCTGCTCTGCCCACTGACCCCTGCTCTGCCCACTGACTGTGCCCATTAACCCCTGCTATGCCCACTGAACACTGCTCTGCCCAGCGACCACCACTTTGCTCACTGACTGTGCCCACTGACCCCTGCTCTGCCCACTGACCCTGCTCTGCCCACTGATTTTTCCCACTAACCCCTGCTGTGCCTACTGACTGTCCCCACTGACCCCTACTCTGCCCAATCACTGTGTCCACTAACCCTGCTCTGCACACTGACCTCCGCTCTGCCCACTGACCGCCGCTCTGACCACTAACCCATGCTCTACCCACTGACCCTTCTCTGCCCACTGACTGTGCCACTGACCGCCGCTCTGCCACTAACCCTGCTCTGCCCACTGACCCCTGCTCTGCCCACTGACTGTGCCCATTAACCCCTGCTATGCCCACTGAACCCTGCTCTGCCCAGTCACCACCGCTTTGCTCACTGACTGTGCCCACTGACCCTGCTCTGCCCACTGACCCCTGCTCTGCCCACTGATTTTTCCCACTAACCCCTGCTGTGCCTACTGACTGTCCCCACTGACCCCTACTCTGCCCAATCACTGTGTCCACTAACCCCTGCTCTGCACACTGACCTCCGCTCTGCCCACTGGCCCCGCTCTGCCACTGACCCCCCTCTGCCTACTGACCATGCCTACTGACCCCTGCTCTGCCTACTGACCGCAGCTCTGCCCACTGACCCCCACTCCTGCCTACTGACCCTGCTCTGCCTACTGATTATGCCCACTGACCCCTGCTATGCCTAATGACTGTGCCCACTAACCCCTGCTCTGCCTACTGATCCCCCACTCTGCCCACTGACCCCCGCTTTGCCCCCTGACCCCCAGCTGATCGGTCTCCCAGGCAACGACAGGTCCTGTCCTGGGAGCTAGAAGACAGGTGGAGTGAGCCAGCGGAGGGTAATATCCTCACTGAGGTTTTTTTTTTTTATTATCACCATGGAGGGGGGGGTGGAGGGTTGTGTGGAGGGGCAGAGGGAGGGGGGCCACGGGGAGTGGAGGGGCAGGGTGGCCGCAGGGAGCGGAGGGGGTCGGAGGAGCGCCTCCATCCTGCCCCCGCCACCATCCTGCCCCGCCGGCTCCATCCTGCCCCCCACCACCATCCTGATCCCCCCGCCACCATCCTGCCCCGCCGCATTCATCCTGCCCCACCGGCCCCATCCCGCACCCCTTCCAACATCCTGTCCCCCAGCTCCATCCTCACCCCTGCCACCATCCTGCCCAGCCAGATCCATCCTGCCCCACCGTCTCCATCCTGCCTCGTTCGCTCCATCCTGTGCCACTCGCCACCATCCTGCCCCTCCGGCTCCATCCTGCCCTGCCCCCCCACCATCCTGCCCACCCCCCGTCACCATCCAGCTCCCGCTCGCTCCATCCTGCCCCGCTGGCTCCATCCTGCCCTGCTCGCTCCATCCTGCCCCCCGCTGTTCTTGCTCCCCCGCCTCCATCCTGCCCCCCCCCCACCTCCATCCTGCCCCGCTTGCTCCATCCTGTCCCTTCGGCTCCATCCTGCTCCTCCGGCTCCATCCTGCCCCGCTCGATCCATCCTGACCCGCTCGATCCATCTTGCTCCCCCACCTCCATCCTGCCCCGCTTGCTCCATCTTGCTCCATCCTGTCCCTTCGGCTCCATCCTGCTCCTCCGGCTCCATCCTGCCCTGCTCGATCCATCCTGCCCGCTCAATCCATCCTGCCCCGCTCGATCCATCTTGCTCCCTTGGCTCCATCCTGCCCAGCTCACTCCATCCTCCCCCCCCCCCGGCTCCATCCTGTTCCCCCCAGCTCTATCCTGCCCCCTCCGGCTCCATCCTGCCCCGCTCGCTCTATTCTGCCCCCTCGGCACAATCCTACCCCCCCTCCGCCCCTCAGCTGATCGGTTTCCCAGGCAACGACAGGTCCTAAAGACCTGTAGGACCTAGAAGGCGGAGGTGGAGTGAGCCAGCGGACAGGTGAGCATCCTCACTGAGGATTTTTTTACTTTTACTGTGCAGGACCGGGGACCAGGAGGAGTGGGGGACCGCGGGGAGCGGAGTATCGCCATATGCCATAGTGCTGCTATACATGTGCTATAATGTACTGCCATATACCATAGCGCTGCTATACATGTACTGTAATGTACCGCCATATACCATAGCGCTGCTATACATGTACGGTAATGTACCGCCATATATTGTAGTGCTGCTATACATGTACTGTAATGTACCGCCATATACTATAGCTCTGCTGTACATGTAATGTAATGTACTGCCATAAACCATAGCGCTGCTATACATGTAATGTAATGTACCACCATATACTATAGTGCTGCTATTCATGTGCTGTAATGTACTACCATATACCATAGCGCTGGTATACATATATATATATATACATATATATAGTTCACTCACGTTGACTGAACAAGTTCTGTCAGTCACAGTATGTCAACTACATACATATTCTAGAATACCCGATGCGTTAGAATCGGGCCACCATCTAGTTTAATATATGGTCCCCAGATAAGGGACGTATCAGATATTAAACTGATAAGAGCAGATACTACACTTGATCTTAGCCAAAAGGCCAAGAAGCGATAACCCAAATTGGTTTGGACCTAGGGTGGCAACAAAGCCTACGATTCCCATGTATTGAGGAGATGTCGAAACGAGCTAGGAGCAGCCCCAGGAAAAGACACACAATTGCTGCTTATTGCGGACACTATTCATTTACGAAAAACTACATTCAAAATCTGCGCCCATCTATTCAGCCTACACATTTGGAGCCATTCCAATGACCCCAAAACAGGATTTCCATCATGCTTCTGACACTTCTCAGTTAACTTCAGGTACCAGTCTGGCTAAGCCAAATGTAATAGGCTCAAAATCCCCTTAAAATAAAACCCAAAAGGAGAAGTGGTTTTCAAGTCACAGCTTGAAAAGTCTTGCTAAAAATGATCCAAAAGAGGGAGACAGCAGCTCATAAAGGACTACAGCTCATCAAAGACAAGAGCAGCTCAGAAAGGACATCCATCGTCAATGCAAAGGACATAGAATAGCTTGGGTTTTGTCTTTTTTTATTTGGGGGGTGCTGTTTTAGTCTTTGTTTTTGGTGGTTTGTGGGTCCAGAAGAAGGTAGGTACTCCTGTAGACAAGCCCAATGGGCATTGTGGTAAGAAGACAATGGCCTCTAAATGCTTAAAGGGATCCTGTCACCTACAAAACTCCTCCTAAGCTATCAAAACATGTCCCTGCAGCATCCCATCACTAATCTCACACTCCTTTTGTCTCCTAAAAGCATCCTGTGAAAGTGGATAAAAACGTTTTAATACTTACTCATTAGTGATTATAATTAGCAGGAGCTATATTCTTTAGTCACCAGGGCATGTTGTTTTGCAGCCTCGAGGATCCACCCTCTCTCTGTCTGTGCTGGTGTTATGTGGAGCTGAAGGCAGGACTAATGATTTGCATTCTGTGAGTAATAGAGAGGGGGGAGGGTAAAGCCTGCACAAGCAGAGCACGCAGACAGAAAGAGGGTGAATCCTGGAGCCTGCAAAACAGCCCGCCCTGGTAACTAAAGAATATATCCCCTGCTAATTATAATCACTAATGAGTAAGTATTAAAACGTTTTTATGCACTTTCACAGGATGCTTTTAGGAGACAAAAAGAGTGTGAGATTAGTGAATGGATGCTGCAGGGACATATTTTCGTAGCTTAGGAGGCATTCTGGAGGTGACAGGATCCCTTTAAGCTGCCGCACCTGCAGTGACAGAAAGAAAAAACATTAAATTATTACCTAGCCCCCCTTCAAATGCAAATTACCTACAAACAAGGCCAAATGGTGTAGAATTGGTCAATTTGGAAAGAAAAGCCATAAAAACCCCCCAAAAACACACAGAAACCTACTGAAAAAACAAAAAACTAAATTGAATGAAAACGTGTGAAACTTCACACATTTGAAAAAGGCGGAAAATTTGAATCAAGAAAAAGCATATGGCTTTACTGCTGCTAGCCATTAAGCCACTGTACTAGCAAATGGCTTGGTTTTTTGGCTATTCTTTCAAGTGAAATCAATTTTGCTTTTGGAAACAGGGTTAGAGAAAGGGTGCACCGGTCCTGGAGGTACTGCAATACCAGGTCAATGCGTGGAGTGGACAGAGCAAGCTCTTCTTCCATCTCCCTGTTCTAAAAATCCATTTAATATATGGTGCCCAGATAGGGGACGTATCAGATATTAAACTGATAATAGCAGATACTACACTTGATCTTAGACAGAAGGCGGATAAGCGATAACCCAAATTGGTTTGGACCTAGGGTGGCAACAAAGCCTATGATTCCCATGTATTGTGGAGATGTCGAAATCGAGCTTGGAGCAGCCACAGGAAAAGACACACAATTGCTGCTTATTGCGGACACTATCCATTTACGAAAATCTACATTCAAAATCTGCGCCCATCTATTTAGCCTACACATTTGGAGCCATTCCAATGACCCCAAAACAGGATTTCCATCATGCTTCTGGCACTTCTCAGTTAACTTCAGGTACCAGTCTGGCTAAGCCAAATGTAATAGGCTCAAAATCCCCTTATAAGACACCCAAAAGGAGAAGTGGTGGGAAGTCACAGCTTGAAAACTTTTGCTAAAAATGATCCACAAGAGGGAGACAGCAGCTCATAAAGGACTACAGCTCATCAAGGACAAGAGCAGCTCAGAAAGGACATCCATCGTCAATGCAAAGGACATAGAATAGCTTGGGTTTTGTCTTTTTTGGGGGGGGCCTGTTTTAGTCTTTGTTTTTGGTGGTTTGTGGGTCCAGAAGAAGGTAGGTGCTCCTGTAGACAAGCCCAATGGGCATTGTGGTGAGAAGACAATGGCCTCTAAATGCTTAAGCTGTAGCACCTGCAGTGACAGAGAGAAAAAACATTAAATTATTACCTAGCCCCCCTTCAATTGCAAATTACCTACAAACAAGGCCAAATGGAGTAGAATTGGTCAATTTGGAAAGAAAAGCCAAAAAAAAAATATCCAGATTAAGGGGGCTAATTCTAGGATGAGGGGCCATGTACCAGGATGAGGGGGCTATGTGGGACATATATGCTATATGATTTGTTAGACGGACACTGGCATTATAAGACCAACCCCATTTGACATTAAAAATATTTTTTTTCTCTTTTCCTTCACCAAAATTAGGGGTGCGTCTTATAATCAGGTGCGTCCTATAAAGCGAAAAATACGGTAAATTGAATGAAAACGTGTGAAATTTCACACATTCGAAAAAGGCGGGAAATTTGAATCAAGAAAAAGCATATGGCTTTACTGCTGCAAGCCACTAAGCCACTGTACTAGCAAATGGCTAGGTTTTTTGGCTATTCTTTCAAGTGAAATCAATTCTGCTTTTGGAAACAGGGTTAGGGAAGGGGTGCACCGGTCCTGGAGGTACTCCAATACCAGGTCAATGCGTGGAGTGGACAGAGCAAGCTCTTCTTCCATCTCCCTGCTCTAAAAATCCATTTAATATATGGTCTCCAGATAGGGTACGAATCAGATATTAAACTGATAAGAACAGATTGGTTTTAAAAAAAAAAAAAAAAAAAAAGAAAAAAAATTCAGGTTACGTAAATATCCGGAAATAAATGCATTACCATAAGAGGCTCTACAGTTGCTTCGGACATAACGAAAACTCATCATTATGGTCGTTCGGATTTAATGGGCAAAGGGAATTAAAATTTGCACATTTCCAGTAAGCCATAGTTCAGTAACAGAAATCCAGACATAAGTATTTCCCTACACCCAATCCTTCCATTTCAAAAATTTCCACTCACCTTCCGCATCCATACCTTTTTCATCATCCCACCTGTAGCAAAAATAAAATTTATCCAAAATCATACCCACACAATCATTCACCTCAAACACTTCATTATTATAAACATACAAATTCCTAGTATTCCACAAAACTTCCTTCACACATGCCAAAAACAACCAAAACACTCTCTCTTGCTTCTTAGCTAAAGTACATAAACCAAACATCACCATTCTTAAACTTCTCACTCCAGTCAATTCCAAGCATAGCCTTCCCAAACTGTTCCAAACATCCTTCGCTTGCTTACACGACCAAAACACATGCTCTATATCCTCATCCTCACCACATCCAATCCTAGGGCATCTCTCTGAGGGTACTAGACCCCTCTTCTTCTGACCAGATCGTACTGGCAGAATATCATGCCAGGAGAGCCACAACAGGTCTTTCTGTTTGTTGGTAATATAAGACACACTCAACCTCTCCCATGCATCCTCAGACTCAGTCAAATTCAAACCATTTATACCGCATGCAAAGCCATCCACACACATCCTCTTCAAAATTCTCTTCTCCCTCACAAACTGCACCATGGTAAATCTCAACAGGGGGACCCACGGGGGGGGGAACTTTGAGACACCGCCTGGCGCGCGAGCCCGCCCGCCCGATCGGAAAAACCGACTTTCCGCCGTCCGTTCGCTTTCGGCGCGGCGGCAAAGTCAAACTTCGGCGGCCCGCCACGCGGCCGCGAAGCGTCCGGCCAGCCCCTCCTCGCGCGGGCCCCTCGCCCGGACCCTCCCGCATGGCCCCGCGACGATTTCGGAAAAAATCCGTCGGGGGAAAGTCAAACCCTTTTAGCCGGAAAATAGGTCATTCCCGACGTCCGGGTTTCTCCGAAACGACGCGACTTTCTTCGCCGCGCGTCGCGCCGGTGAGGCGGACACCCCTTTGGCCCGTGCCGTGTCGATTTGGCGCGTCCGCGCGCGGCGGTCGCCGAGTAAACTGCGGCGTTCCGAACTTGTTAGCAGGCTCTAAGATTTCAGGAATTTCAGCCTGCCATTGTAAAAATCGGACACCAGGTGGCATCTGGAATCTAAAAATGCATTGATTCGAGACGTGTAAATCCTTCCACGAACCGGCTTTGAACAGCAGGTGGCGCCTGGTGTCCGTGTTTTTAAAGACAGTTCTTGCAAGATTTCAATAGGAAATGGTATGGGGGATGGGGAGGCCGACTAGCCTGTCCTCTCGGTGACCTTTGCAGACTTAATTGCTTGTTTGTGTGGTGGAAAATGGGCCTGAATCTCATGGTGGGTTTACACGCCGCGATATCGGCGTCCAACTCCGACCCAACTCCGACAAAAAGTCACGTGGGTCGCGAGTTGGACTCGATATCGTGTGCGCGTTGTACTGTTTTAGCATACAACGCGATGCTGGAACGATGCCAAAACGATATCGGAGTTGAATAGCAGAGCTATTCAACTCCCCGATATCGCATGGCCGTTGTACCAGCATCGCTGCGTGTGACAGCCCAACTCCGATGCGTACTCGCACCTCACCCATTAACTCCCATGTTAAATGGTCGTTACTGGGTTGGTGGGCGTACACATCGGAGGGACGTTGTTTCCCGATATCGCAGCGTGTAAACCGGCGATGCGATATCGGGAAAAGTGCCCCCAAAATGCGCACTCCCGCGGCGTTGTATGTGATATCGGGACGATATCGCTACGTGTAACCCCACCATTACCGTCTAAATAAGTGTATTTTTTTCAACATTTTCTTTTTCTGTTTTTTTTTTTTTCTTCGTTTCTGTGCGCAATTAGGCACGCCGTTGCTCGTGCTCAGCCGCTAAAAGCGCCCACGATTTTGGCGCGACAATTCCGTTTTTTTTTTCCGTTTATTTTTTCTTTGTTTCTGTGCGCAATTTTGGCACAATATCGCTCGTGCTCAGCCGCAACCGCTAAAAGCGTGCACGATTTTGGTGCAACATTTCCGTTTTTTTATTTTCGTTTATTTTTTCTTTGTTTCTGTGCGCAATTTTGGCGCGACATTGCTCGTGCTCAGCGTGCACGATTTTGGTGCGACATTTCCGTTTCTTTTTTTCCGTTTATTTTCTCTTTGTTTCTGCGCACAATTTTGGCAGGATATTGCTTGTGCTCAGCCAATAAAAGCGTGCACAATTTTGGCGCGACATTTCCGGTTTTTTTTCCGTTTATTTTTTCTTTGTTTCTGTGCACAATTTTGGCAGGATATTGCTCGTGCTCAGCCACTAAAAGTGCGCACAATTTTGGCGCAATTAGGCACATATATGGGCCATGGGCGGATGTGCTGCAAAATAGGAACACATACTTGTATTTCACCTGGATGTCCCTAATTAGGCACATATCTGTATTACACAGTATGTGCTGCAAAATAGGAACTGTGAGACTCAGGTGGGGTTAGTGGAGGAGGGCAGATATATCTCACCCAGGTATCTGTCCTATGCAACCTAACCTGGGTTGTAACACCTGGCTGCTAATGAAGTAAGGGGAGGCGGTTTGGGTCTGTAAAAGGAGTCTGGGAGACGGGCGGGGCTCTCTCTCTGCCTGGGAGCACAGACAGCCTGTCTGTGTGAGGAGAAGCACGTGAGTGAAGCCATTGCTGTTTGGTTATATGTTTAGGCTGAAGGGAGAAGCCCTTCAGCCTGTAGTGAGGGTACATTCTGTGTAGTTAGAGCCGGACAGGCGAGGATTTTGGTTTTGCTGTTTTATTTTCTTTTGTTGGCTTTCACCACAATAAACCTGGCCCCGTGCCAGTTGCATCCACATTGCTGTGTTTGGACTAAATGACACCAAATCAACGTGCCCTTTGATCCCAGCAAAGGCGAACCACAGGCGTGTTGTCACATTTGGTGCCCCATGTGAGGATCACGTTACAGTGTCAAAATGGATGACGTGGTGAAAGCGCTGGTGCAATCCACAGCAGTGCAGCAAGAAGCTAACCGCCTAATGTCCGCACAGCTGAGGGAACTGGTGGAAACGACAACCAGAGACCGCCAATTGCTGCAGGAGGTGGCGCAGCGCCTGGCAACCTCACCGGAGCTGAATCCGGAAGCTGAGCAGAGGGTGATTCATGTGAGTCGGTACTGGCAGAAACTGACTGCGGACGATGACGTGGAAGCCTACCTGACTACGTTCGAGCGGACAGCCGAGCGGGAGAAGTGGCCGAAGGCACGGTGGGCCGGCTTGCTTGCTCCGTTTCTGGCAGGGGAGGCCCAAAAGGCGTACTTCGACCTGGAGCCAGAGGCCGCGCAGGATTTTGATAGACTAAAAGCGGAGATCCTGGCCCGGCTGGGAGTGACGACGGCGGTACGAGCACAGAGAGTGCATCAATGGACTTATCATCCCGATAAGCCTCCACGGTCCCAGATGTTCGACCTGGTTCACCTGACAAAAAAATGGCTACAACCCGAGGTGCTGTCGGCGCCAGAGATAATCCAAAGGGTTGTCCTGGACAAATACCTCAGAGCTCTCCCGCCAGCCCTGAGGAAGTGGGTAAGTCATGGAAATCCTACGACCGCCGATCAACTGGTGGATCTCGTGGAACGTTATTCTGTGGCGGAAGGTCTCCTGGATGAGGCGGCACCTCCTCCCTCTTCCCCCTCTCCACGGGGGTCGGGTAAGACTGTATCCGGGACTAGGGGAGGGGGACGGTATTCTAAACCAGTGGCGGAGGAGAACGGAGCTTATGGGGTCGTGAGGTCGAAGGGGCCGAACTATGGACAAAGCAAGGGGCCCGTAAGGTGTTTTCGCTGCCAGGAAGCGGGTCACATTGCTGCGAACTGTCCGTTAACCACTGAACCCATGCAGTGCGAGGTCACGGACTTTAGAAAACGTGTGTCTATGGTTGCTAAGGTAGTGTGTGCTGCTGCTGGTTCAGGCGATATCGAAAAACACCTGTGTGACCTGACTGTTGATGGCAAGAATGTTGTGGCGCTGTTGGACTCAGGGAGTGTGGTAACTCTAATCAGGGCCAGTCTGGTGTCAGTCCCGACTGGTCCGTCAGATAAATTTTCGGTGACGTGTGTGCATGGAGACACATGCTCATACCTCACGACCATCTCCTGCATTACTACTCTTTATGGGACTGTGCACCATAAGGTGGGACTAGTCCCAGCCTTACTGCATGATGTTATCCTAGGAAGAGATTTTCCCCACTTCTGGCAGTTGTGGGAAAACCAGTTGGTATCCCGGGCTGGAGGCCCCGGTGACCCAATTCCGATGCCTCAAGGGGGTCCAGAGCCCCTGGAGGATGATCCCCAGGAGGAAGCTGGGGGGGGATCCCAGGAAGATGTCCTGCAGTTCCCGTTTTCGGTCATGGCTGGCGATTCCGAGGAACCCAGGGCCGGAGCGGGGGTGGACAGTCGTCCAACTTCCGGTTTGCTGGATTTGGAAGTCCTAAAAGATGACTTCCAAAGCGAGCAACTAAGGGATCCAACCCTGTTGCAGGCTAGGAAAAATGTAAAGATGATAAACGGGGTACAGGTGGAGGCTGATACTAGGCTGGCTTACCCTCACATGGCCCTGGAGAACGACTTTCTCTATCAGATAGAGAAAAAGGGGGACGACACGGTACAACGATTGGTCGTGCCGCAATCCTACAGGCGAAAAGTGCTGGACCTGGCACACACACACGTGATGGGGGGTCACCTGGGGGTCCAAAAAACCACTGAACGGATATTGCATTGTTTTGTTTGGCCCGGCATGCATCACGATATTCGCATGTATTGCGAGTCATGTCCGGAATGCCAAATCTCGGCGCCCAGGCCTCATCTATGTAGCCCCTTGGTACCCCTACCTATCATTGAGATCCCGTTTGAGAGGATCGGGATGGATTTGGTTGGGCCCCTCCCCAGGTCTGCACGTGGACACCAGCACATCCTGGTCATCTTGGACTATGCCACTCGTTACCCCGAGGCCATCCCTTTGCGTAACACGGCCACCAAGACCATTGCCAAGGAGCTGGTCCATGTGTTTAGCCGGGTTGGTATCCCGAAACAGATACTCACAGACCAGGGGACCCCTTTTATGTCGAGGGTAATGAAAGAGCTCTGCCGGCTGTTACGGATAACACCGTTACGCACCTCTGTGTATCACCCCCAAACAGACGGGCTCGTTGAGAGGTTCAACAAAACCTTGAAACAGATGCTCCGAAGGGTGATAGAGAAAGATGGGATGAACTGGGACTACCTACTCCCGTATTTGCTTTTTGCCATCCGGGAGGTACCCCAGTCTTCCACCGGGTTCTCTCCTTTCGAGCTTCTGTATGCCCGACGTCCCCGGGGTCTGTTGGACGTCGCAAAAGAAACCTGGGAGGGACAGGTTACCCCCTTCAAAAGTGTAATAGACCATGTTACCCAAATGCAGGACCGTATTGCGGCCGTTATGCCCATTGTGAAAGAGCACATGATGCAGGCTCAAGGGGCCCAGAAAAGGACCTATGACAGGGGAGCCAAGGTTCGCACCTTTGCCCGGGGGATAGGGTGTTAATCCTGGTCCCCACCGTGGAAAGCAAGTTCCTGGCAAGGTGGCAAGGCCCCTTTGAAATCATGGAACGGGTAGGTGAGGTAAACTATAAAGTGCATCAGGCGGGTAAAAGGAAACCGGAGCAAATTTATCATGTGAATCTGATAAAACCCTGGAAGGACCGACCGGCTCTATCCGCGGGTCTGGCCCTTCCGATCCGCACGCGGACCATACCGGAAGTCCAGATCGCGGAGACTCTGTCAGAGCGGCAGAAGACAGACGTCAAGCGGTTTCTCGTAAACAACCAAAAGTTTTTTTCCGAGAAACCTGGGCAGACCACGCTCATCAAACACGATATTGTAACAGAGCCCGGCGTCACCGTACAGGTGAAACCCTACCGAATCCCCGAAGCTCGGCGTGACGCCGTCTCCCGAGAAGTGGCGTCGATGTTGGAGTTAGGGGTGATTGAGGAATCGCATAGTGCCTGGTCGAGCCCGATTGTGTTAATCCCTAAACCCGACGGCACCATTCGATTCTGCAACGATTTTAGGAAGCTGAATGCAGTCTCTAAGTTCGATGCCTACCCTATGCCACGGGTTGACGAACTGATAGACCGGCTGGGAAAGGCCCGGTATATCACGACCTTAGACTTGACGAAGGGGTATTGGCAGATACCCCTGACGGAGGCAGCCAAAGAGAAAACTGCGTTTTCTACACCGGACGGTTTGTACCAATATGTGCATATGCCGTTTGGGCTGCATGGGGCACCTGCGACATTTCAGAGACTAATGGACCGAATCCTGAGGCCACATAGGCAGTATGCTTCGGCCTATTTGGACGACATTGTCATATACAGCCCGGAGTGGGAAACCCACCTCAGGAAAGTACAGGCTGTGATCGAGGACCTGCGGGAGGCAGGGCTAACGGCCAACCCAAAAAAATGTCATATCGGGCTAGAAGAAGCCCGGTATTTGGGTTACGTGATTGGGAGAGGGACCGTTAAGCCCCAGACTGACAAGATACAGGCCATCCAGAACTGGCCGCACCCAATCAATAAGAAGCAGGTGAGGGCTTTTTTGGGGATTGCTGGCTATTATCGACGGTTCATTCCCAATTTTGCAGCCATCGCTGTTCCCCTGACGGATCTTACAAAAGGGAACGACTCTGTCATGGTCCGGTGGACCCCGGCGGCGGAGGAAGCCTTCCGCAACCTAAAGAGGGCCCTCTGTTCTCAGCCGGTGCTTGTGACTCCTGACTTCCAAAGCGAGTTCGTGGTCCAAACGGATGCTTCCGACACTGGTGTCGGGGCGGTGTTGTCGCAACTGAGGGACGGGGAGGAACATCCGGTACTTTATCTTAGTCGTAAGCTAAACAAGCATGAGCAACGGTATGCCATCGTGGAAAAAGAGTGCCTGGCCATTAAGTGGGCTCTCGAGTCCCTCAAATATTACTTGGGGGGCCGGAAGTTCCGGCTGATTATGGACCATGCCCCTCTCAAGTGGATGCACTTGAATAGGGAGCGGAACAGCCGGGTGACTCGGTGGTTCCTGGCCTTGCAGGCCTACAATTTTACTGTGGAACATCGCCCGGGGGCGCGGATGGGTAACGCTGATGCCCTGTCTAGGGTGCACTGTTGTGTGGGTACCGCTGCTCAGCCGGAGTGGTCTGAGGGGGGGGATATGTGAGACTCAGGTGGGGTTAGTGGAGGAGGGCAGATATATCTCACCCAGGTATCTGTCCTATGCAACCTAACCTGGGTTGTAACACCTGGCTGCTAATGAAGTAAGGGGAGGCGGTTTGGGTCTGTAAAAGGAGTCTGGGAGACGGGCGGGGCTCTCTCTCTGCCTGGGAGCACAGACAGCCTGTCTGTGTGAGGAGAAGCACGTGAGTGAAGCCATTGCTGTTTGGTTATATGTTTAGGCTGAAGGGAGAAGCCCTTCAGCCTGTAGTGAGGGTACATTCTGTGTAGTTAGAGCCGGACAGGCGAGGATTTTGGTTTTGCTGTTTTATTTTCTTTTGTTGGCTTTCACCACAATAAACCTGGCCCCGTGCCAGTTGCATCCACATTGCTGTGTTTGGACTAAATGACACCAAATCAACGTGCCCTTTGATCCCAGCAAAGGCGAACCACAGGCGTGTTGTCACAGAACAAATACTTGTATTTCACCGGGATGTCCCTAATTAGGCACATATCTGTATTACACAGTATGTGCTGCAAAATAGGAACAAATACTTGTATTTCACCGGGATGTCCCTAATTAGGCACATATCTGTATTAGAGGGCATGTGCTGCAAAATAGGAACACATACTTGTATTTCACCGGGGTGTCCCTAATTAGGCACATATCTGTATTAGAGGGCATGTGCTGCAAAATAGGAACAAATACTTGTATTTCACCGGGATGTCCCTAATTAGGCACATATCTGTATTACACAGTATGTGCTGCAAAATAGGAACAAATACTTGTATTTCACCGGGATGTCCCTAATTAGGCACATATCTGTATTAGAGGGCATGTGCTGCAAAATAGGAACAAATACTTGTATTTCACCGGGGTGTCCCTAATTAGGCACATATCTGTATTAGAGGGCATGTGCTGCAAAATAGGAACACATACTTGTATTTCACCGGGATGTCCCTAATTAGGCACATATCTGTATTAGAGGGCATGTGCTGCAAAATAGGAACAAATACTTGTATTTCACCGGGGTGTCCCTAATTAGGCACATATCTGTATTAGAGGGCATGTGCTGCAAAATAGGAACACATACTTGTATTTCACCGGGATGTCCCTAATTAGGCACATATCGGTATTAGAGGGCATGTGCTGCAAAATAGGAACACATACTTGTATTTCACCGGGATGTCCCTAATTAGGCACATATCTGAATTAGAGAGCATGTGCTGCAAAATAGGAACACATAATTGTATCTCACCGGGGTGTCCCTAATTAGGCACATATCTGTATTAGAGAGCATGTGCTGCAAAATAGGAACACATACTTGTATTTCACCGGGATGTCCCTAATTAGGCACATATCGGTATTAGAGGGCATGTGCTGCAAAATAGGAACACATACTTGTATTTCACCGGGATGTCCCTAATTAGGCACATATCTGTATTAGAGGGCATGTGCTGCAAAATAGGAACACATATTTGTATTTCACCGGGATGTCCCTAATTAGGCACATATCTGTATTACACAGTATGTGCTGCAAAATAGGAACAAATACTTGTATTTCACCGGGATGTCCCTAATTAGGCACATATCTGTATTAGAGGGCATGTGCTGCAAAATAGGAACAAATGCTTGTAATTCACCAGGATGTCCCTAATTAGGCACATATCTGTATTAGAGGGCATGTGCTGCAAAATAGGAACAAATACTTGTATTTCACCGGGGTGTCCCTAATTAGGCACATATCGGTATTAGAGAGCATGTGCTGCAAAATAGGAACAAATACTTGTATTTCACCGGGGTGTCCCTAATTAGGCACATATCTGTATTAGAGAGCATGTGCTGCAAAATAGGAACAAATACTTGTATCGCACCGGGGTGTCCCTAATTAGGCACATCTCAGGCATGGATGGGCTGATCCTAACTAGGCACATGGAAACAGTAACATCCATGCATTGGTTTGCAATGTGTCAGGCCTCTCCTGCACATCAGTCACCACTTGGGAGTCTGCACAGGGGGATTAATAGTGTCACAAGGTGTGGACGAGTACACAGTGTGCTAAAGCTGTGTCGCCCCGGGATGTCCCTGACCAGGCACATCTCGGGCAGGGGGCGGGCTGACCTCACTAGGCACACGGAGACAGTAATGTCCCTAAATTGGATCTATGGTGCCCTCTATCGCTCTCTGGTACTTTCTATCGCTCTCTACTGCTCTCTTTAGCTCTCTAGTGCTCTTTTTCACTCTCTATTGCTCTCTATCACTCTATATCGCTCTCTATCGCTCTCTGGTGCCCTCTATCGCTCTCTGGTGCTTTCTGGTGCTCTCTATTACTCTCTGTTGCTCTCTAACGCTCTCTGGTGCTCTCTATCACTCTCTAGTGCTATATGGTGCTCTCTGCCGCTCTCTAGTGCTCTTGCTCTCTATTGCTCTCTGGTGCTCTCTACCGCTCTCTAGTTCCCTCTATCGCTCTCTGGTGTTCTTTGGTGCTCTCTATCACTCTCTAGGCTCTCTATAGCTCTATGGTGCTCTCTATCACTCTCTAGTGCTATCTGGTGCTCTCTATCATTCTCTGGTGCTCTGTAGTGCTCTCTATCACACTCTAGTGCTCTCTATCGCTCTTTGGTGCTCTCTATCACTCTCTAGTGCTATCTAGTGCTCTCTACTGTTCTATAGTGCTCTCAACCTTTATAGCTCTCTGGTGCTATCTAGTGCTCTCTACTGCTCTATAGTGCTCTCAACCTTTATTGCTCTCTGGTGCTCTCTACCGCTCTCTAGTTCTCTCAATCGCTCTCTGGTGCTCTCTGGTGCTCTCTATCACTCTCCAGTGCTCTCTATCACTCTCTATTACTCTCTAGTGCACTCTATCACTCTCTGGTGCTTTACATCACTCTCTAGTGCTATCTGGTGTTCTCTACCACTCTCTATTGCTCTCTGGTGCTCTCAATTGCTCTCTATCACACTATAGTGCTCTCTATCGCTCTCTGGTGCTCTCTATCATTCTCTAGTGCTATCTAGTGCTCTATACCACTCTCTAGTGCTTTCGCTCTCTATTGCTCTCTGGTGCACTCTATTAGTCTCTATCACTCTCTAGTGCTCTCTATCACTCTCTAGTGCTATCTGCTGTTCTCTACCGCTCTCTAGTGCTCTCGCTCTCTATTGCTCTCTGGTGCACTCTATCGGTCTCTATCACTCTCTAGTGCTCTCTATCGCTCTCTGGTGCTATCTGGTGCTCTCTACCACTCTCTAGTGCTCTCACTCTCTATTGCTCTCTGGTGCTCTCTATCGCTTTATGGTGCTCTCTATCACTCTCTAATGCTATCTAGTGCTTTCTATCGCTCTCTAGTGCTCTTGCTCTCTTGCTCTCTGGTGCTCTCTATCGCTTTATGGTACTCTCTATCACTCTCTAGTGCTATCTAGTGCTTTCTATCGCTCTCTAGTGCTCTCGCTCTCTATCACTCTCTGGTCCTCTCTCTCACTCTCTAGTGCTCTCTATCGCTCTCTGGTGCTCTATATCACTCTCTAGTGCTATCTGGTGCTCTCTATCGCTCTCTAGTGCTCTTGATCTCTATTGCTCTCTGGTGCACTCTATCACTCTCTAGTGCTCTCGATTATCGCTCTATGGTGCTCTCTATCACTCTCTAGTGCTATCTGGTGCTCTCTACTGCTCTCTAGTGCTCTCGCTCTCTATTGCTCTCTGGTGCTCTCTATCACTCTATAGTGCTCTCTATCGCTCTCTGGTGCTCTCTATCATTCTCTAGTGCTATCTGGTGCTCTCTAGTACTCTCGCTCTCTAGTGCTCTCTGGTGCTCTCTATCGCTCTCTATCACTTTATAGTGCTCTCTATCGCTCTCTATTGCTCTCTATCACTCTCTAGTGCTATCTGGGGCTCTCTACTGCTCTCTAGTGCTCTCGCTCTCTATTGCTCTCTGGTGCTCTCTACCGCTCTCTAGTTCCCTCTATCGCTCTCTGGTGCTCTTTGGTGCTCTCTGTGAATTCAATTTGCACGGTCTCGTGCTGAGCGCTCCAAAACAAAGCTGAGGACTCTGCTGACTGGAAAGTCCTTTTATTGAAAATCCTCCATCCGCCACTTTCTGACATGTTTCGACGGTGTAGTACCGTCTTTCTCAAGTGGAATGGAGGTACTAAGACAATTAAAACCATATATAGAGCAAAAAAGTGTTTCATTGGATAACAATTATCTCAGAAAACGCCCTCTTCTTTAACCTTTTGTGTCTCACACCCGAGGGTACTATAAAATGTTCCCATGAAACTACTTCTACATTAAATAATTAAGATGTTCAATCATCATATACTATCCCAAAACTCATAATAACATAAAAATTCTATATAAAATTAATCTGTATAAAATTGTATATATAACAACACATTAAATCCCCCATTTTTACTCATTCTATTATAAATATAATAATAATAAAACAAAAAATGTGAAAGAAAAAAAAAAAAAGAGAAAGACGGTACTACACCGTCGAAACATGTCAGAAAAGTGGCGGATGGAGGATTTTCAATAAAAGGACTTTCCAGTCAGCAGAGTCCTCAGCTTTGTTTTGGAGCGCTCAGCACGAGACCGTGCAAATTGAATTCACAAATCCTATCTTATTGAAGTGCACGGCTGGAGCAGCTTGCAGAGACTTGAGGATCTGCAGACTTAGAACTTGAACCAGGAGAAAGGAGACCCTGACCACTTTCTAAATCTACACCATTGTTGTGCGGGGATTGCACAACAGGAATAGGTTAGTGATTATTTAATTGAATCTTCCCATTTGGTAATAATGGTAATGCACTAGTGCGCCCCCTATATTTCTTTTGTCTTTGGTGCTCTCTATCACTCTTTAGTGCTCTCTATCGCTCCCTGGTGCTCTCTATCACTCTATAGTGCTACCTAGTGCTCTCTACTGCTCTCGCTCTCTATTGCTCTCTGGTGCTCTCTACCGCTCTCTAGTTTCCTCTATCGATCTCTGGTGCTCTCTCTCACTTTCTAGTGCCCTCTATCACTCTCTGCTGCTCTTTATCACTCTCTAGTGCTCTCCATCGCTCTCTAGTGCTCTCGCTCTCTATTGCTCTCTGGTGCTCTCTATCGCTCTCTATCACTCTCTAGTGCTTTCTATCGCTCTATGGTGTTCTCTATCACTCTCTAGTGCTATCTGGTGCTCTCTACCGCTCTCTAGTGCTCTCACTCTCTATTGCTGTCTGGTGCTCTCTACCGCTCTATAGTTTCCTCTATCGCTCTCTGGTGCTCTATATCGCTCTCTATTACTCTCTAGTGCACTATATCGCTCTCTGGTGCTCTCTATCACTCTCTAGTACTATCTGGTGCTCTCTACCACTCTCTAGTGCTCTCGCTCTCTATTGCTCTCTGGTGCTCTCTATCGCTCTCTATCACTCTATAGTGTTCTTTATTGCTATCTGGTGCTCTCTATCACTCTCTAGTGCTATCTGGTGCTCTATACCGCTCTCTAGTGCTCTCGCTCTCTCCTCTGTCCTCCTGCACTCCCGTCCTCCTCTCCTCTGCCCTCCTTCACCTCCGTCCTCTCCTGTCCCTCCTGCTGCTTCTATTCTCCTCTGCCCTCCTCTTCCTCTCCTTCAAGCCGTATGATAGATCTATGCGCCTGCTAATTGTATGTGGAGATGGCAAGTGAGCCAGAAGGTAGCTCTATGCATCTGCTCATTGTATGTAGAGATTGCATATTGGCCATACGTTAGATATAAGCGTCTGCTAATATTCCACACTGTCCCTCCTGCTGCTCTTCTGTCCTCCTGCACCCCTGTCCTCCTCTCCTCTGTCCTCCTCCACCTCCATCCTCCTCTCCTCTCTCCTCCTGCACCCCGTCCTCCTCTCCTCTGTCCCTCATGCTGCTCCACTTCTCCTCTGCCCCCTCTTCCTCTCCTTTTAGCCGTATGATAGATCTATGCGTCCGCTCATTATGTGTAGAGATGGCATATTAGCCATAACCTAGAACTATGCATCTGCTAATATTCCACTCTGTCCCTCCTGCTGCTCTTCTGTCCTCCTGCACCCCCATCCTCCTCTCCTCTGTCCTCCTGCACCCCGTCCTCCTCTCCTCTGTCCTCCTGCACCCCGTCCTCCTCTCCTTTGTCCCTCCTGCTGCTCCACTTCTCCACTGCCCCCTCTTCCTCTCCTTTTAGTCGTATGATAGATCTATGCGTCCGCTCATTATGTGTAGAGATGGCATATTAGCCATAACCTAGAACTATGCATCTACTAATATTCCACACTGTCCCTTCTGCTGCTCTTCTGTCCTCCTGCAACCCCGTCCTCTTCTCCTCTGTCCTCCTGCACCTCGATCCTCCTCTCCTCTGTCCTCCTGCACCCCGTCCTCCTCTCCTCTGTCCCTCCTGCTACTCCACTTCTCCTCTGCCCCCTTTTCCTCTCCTTTTAGCTGTATGATAGATCTATGCGTCCGCTATTTAGGTGTAGAAATGGCATATTAGCCATAACCTAGAACTATGCATCCGCTAATATTCCGCACTGTCACTTTTGCTGCTCTTCTGTCCTCCTGCACCCCCAGTCCTCCTCTCCTCTGTCCTCCTGTACCTCCATCCTCTTCTCCTCTGTCCTCCTGCACCCCTCCTTTTCCTTTTTTCCCCCCCTTTTCCCTTTTTTTCCCCCCCCCTTTTTCCCTTTTCCTCTTTTTTTTTATTTCCCCCCCCTCATCCTCCTCCCTCTTTTCCTCATCACCCCCGGGTTTTTTTCTCTCCCCTTTTCCGCCACCCCGGTTTTTCCCCCCTTTCCCATGTCCTTCCCTTTTTTCCCCCGTCCTTTTCCCCCCTTTTCCCCTGTCTTTCCCCTTTTTCCCCGGGCCTCTCCCCCCTTTTTTCCCCCCCCTGGTGCTCCCTTCTTTCCCCTTTCCCCCTTTTTCCTTTTTGTGTATTTTGCCCCCCCGCTCCCAAAAATTTTTAAAAAGGGGTTTAGCCCTTTTAAACCTTTTTTGGCCCCCGCCTCGGAAAAATTTTAAAATTTTTCCCCCTTTTTCCTCCTTTTTCCCTTTTTGGCCCTTTTCCCCAAACCCCCGGCCTCCTACACCTTTTGGGGGGTTTTCCTTTGGGGGCCTTCCCCCCTTTTCCCCCCCTTTCCCCTGGGGGTCCCCCCCCCCCCGTCCCCCTTCCTTTTGGGGGCCTTTTCCCCCCCTTTCTCCCTTTTCCCCCCCTTTCCCCCCCTTTTTAAAACCCCCCCTTTTTGCTTATGTTTGGGTTTTTTTTTCTATCCCCTATTTAGGTTTTTTGGGGTTGGTTGGGTTTAGCCCCAATTTTTAAATCGGGCTTTTTACATCCAATTTTTTTTTTGGTGTTCACCCTTTTCCTTTGGGTTTTTCCCCTTTTGTCCTCCTCACCCCACCCTCCTCCCCTCTTTTTTCCCCCGCCTCCCGGGTTCCCCCCTTTCCCCCCCCCCCCATCCATTTCCCCCCCTTTTTTTGGGGGTCCTTTTTAAAAACCGTCCCCCTCTACCCCCTGGGCCTTTTTCCTTTTTTCCTCCTCTTTCCCCCGTTTCCCCTTCCCCCCCGGTCCTCCTCTTTCCCCTTTTTTTCCCCCCGGCCCTTTATCCTCCTTTTTTTTTGGGCCCTGCCCTTTGGGCCCCCCTTTTTTCCTTTGGGGCCCCCGCCCCGCCGGTTTTCCCCCCCCTCGGGGGGTTTAAAACCCCCCATCCCTTTCCCTCCTTTTTTTCCTTTCCTTTTTCCCCCCTCCTTTATGTTTTATCTTTTTTACCCCCGTCCTCCTCTTTTTTGGTTTCCCCCCCCCACCCGGGTTTTCCCCCTTTTTTTTCTTCCCTTCTGTGCTCCTTTTCCTTTTTCCCCCTTTCCTTTTTCCCCTCCTTTTTAGCTTTTTGTTGTTTTTTTCCCTTGGCCCTCGCTTTTTGGTTTTAAATTTTTGGCCCATTAGGGAAAATTCCTAGTCTTGCCCCTTTTTCCGGGCCCCCGTTTTTTTTCTTCACTCATGTTCTTTTTTTTTCCTCCCACCTCCATCCTCCTCTTCCCTCTGTCTCTTGGGGGCCTCGTTTCCTTTTCCCCTTTTTTTCCGCCTGCCCCCGGTCCCCCCTCCCCTTTTTTCCCCTTCAACCCCCGGGCCTTTTCCCCGTCCTCTTTTTTCCCCCTTTTTCACCCCCCTCCTCCTTAAAAATTTTTTCCCCCCACCCCAGTCCTTTTTCTTTTTGGGGCTCTTAAACCCCCTTTTGCTCTCGCTCTTTTTTTGCCTTTGGTGCCTTATCCTTCTAGGGTTTCCCGGGGGTTCTATCCCTCTTGGGGGTCTTTTCCCTTTATTTCTTTTGGGGCCCCTATCCTCTCTAGTGCTTTTTTCCGTCTTGGTGTTCGCTTCATTTTTTATGATTCGGGCTTTTTCCTTTTTTTCCTTTTTTTTGTGCTCTTTTTTCTTTTGCTTTGGTGCTCTCTAGCTCTTAGTTTCCCCCCATGTTCTGGTGCCCCCTTTTTGTTCTATTTTCTCTAGTGCCTTATCGTTTGGTGCTCTTATTTACTTCTAGTCTTCTTTGGGGTTTAAACCCCCTCTAGTGCTCCGTTCTATTTTTGGTGCTCCTATCCTTCATCATTATAGTGATTTCCCCTTTAAATTTCTATCTGGGGCTCTTTCCTCTCTATTTTTTTCTTGGGGCCCTTTTCCGCTCTCTTTTCTCTTTGGGGCCCCCACCTCTGTCCCTTTTCCCCCTTCCCTTTTCCCCCCTTTCCCTTTCCCCCCTTGGGGGCCCCCCCCTCTTTTTTTAGGGTTTTCCCCCACCCCGTTTTCTTCCCTTTTCCTTTTGCCCGCTTCTTTTCCTTTGCCCTTCCCCCTTTTTCTCCCCCTTTTTGCCGGGATTTTTTGTTTTTTCCCTGTTAAATTTATTTTTATAATTTTTCCCAAAGGGTTTTTTTCTTTGATCTCCCCCTTTTTTTTGTTTTTTGTTTTTTTTGGGGTCCTCGTTTAAAAATTTTTTTTTTTTAAAATTCCTCCTTGGGTTTTCCTTTTGCTATTTTGGGCCCCTTACCCCTGGGTTTTCCCCCCATTCCCCCTTCCCCCTCCACCTCATCCTTCTTTTTTCCCCCTTTTGCAACCCTTCCTTTTTTTCCTATTCCCCCTTGGGGCCCCCCTTGCTTTTTCCCCCCACCCCTTTCCCCTCCTTTTTGCCCTTTTGTCTATTTCTTTCCCCTTATGTGTTTTTAAAATGGCCCCTTTAGGGTATCCTTTAAAAAACTCTTAAAATTTTCCCTCCCCTTTCCCCCCTGCCCCCCCCTTTTCCCCCGCACCCCCTCTTTTCCTCTGTCCCCCCTGCACCCGTCCTCCTTTTCCCCCTGTTCCCCTGCACCCCCCCCCCTTTCCCCCCCCTCCCCCCCTTTTCCTCTGTCCCCCTTCTCCACTTCCCCCCCCCTTCCCCTCCTTTTTGCCCCCTGTAGACTATGGTCCGTCAATTTTGTGTAGAGATGGAATTTTTGCCATTAAAATGAATATGCATCTTTTAAAAATTTTCCCCCTGTCCCTTTTGCTGCTCTTCTGCCCCCCGAAAACCCCCTTTCCCCCTTTTCTCTGTTCTGCACCTATTCCTTTTCCCCCCCCCCTTTTTCCTCCTGCACCCCCCTTTCCCCCCCTCTGTCCCCCTTTTTTCCTCCACTTTCCTCTGCCCCTTTTCCTCTTTTTTAAAGGGATGATTTACCCATGCGTCCGTAATTTTGGTGTAGGGAAAAAACATATTAGCCTAATAAATATGCATCCCCAAAAATTTTTCCCACCCCCCCCTTTTGGCTTTTTTTCCCCTTCAAACCCCGTTCCCCCCCTTTCCTCTGTACCCCTCCCCCCTCCTCTGTCCTCCTTTTTCCCCGTCCCTTTTCCCCTGTCCTCCGCACCCCGGGCCCCCTCTTTTCCCTTTCCTTTTTTCCCCCCCCTTTTCCCCCTCTTTTTCCCTTTTTCCCCTGCACCCCCGGGGGGTTTTTTCCCCTGTTTTGCAAAAACTCTTCCCCCCCCCCTTTTTTCCCTGCACCCCGTCCCCCTCTCTTGTCCCCCCTGCCTGATCCCCTTTTCCCTGCCCCCCCCCCTCTCCCCTTTTTTGTGACCCCGGGGCCCCTTTGGGGTTTTTAAAAACCCCCCTTTGCCTAACCCCCCTTTCCCCCCTTTTCCCCCCCCTTTCCCCTTTTTGTTTTAATTTTTTCTTGTTTTCCTTTTTCCTTTTCAACCCCCCCTCCCCCTCTCCTTTTGGGCCCCCGCCCCCTCCCCCTTCTTGTCCCCCCCGCACCCCCTTCCCCTTTCCCCTGTCCTCCCGACCTTTTCCTCCTCCTCTTTTCTGTCCCTTTTTCCCTTTCCCCCCCCCTTTTCCTTTTTCCTTTTTTTGGGCCTCCCTTTTTTTTTGGTTTTCCTAACTTGCATCCGCAAAACCCCCCCTCTGCCTTCTGTCTTTGCTTTCCCCCCTCCCCTTCCTCTGTCCTTTTCCCCCCCCATTTCCCTCCTCTGTCCCCCTGCACCGTTTTCCCCTTTCCCCTGTCCCCCCCCTTCCCCTTTTTTTCCTTGCCCTTTCCTCTCCTTTTAGCCCTATGATAGACCCCATGTTTCGCTCAATAGGTTTTAGAATGGATATTAGCCCCCCCTAGAAATATGATTCTAATATTACCTGTCCCCCTTTGCCCCTTTCTGTCCTCCCGCAACCCCCGTTCCCCTTTTTGCTCCGCCTACCCCCTTCCCCCTTTTCCCCCCCCCCGTCCCCCCCCCGAACCCCCGGGCCCCCTCTCCCTATTTCCCCTTTTTTGCACCCCCCCCCCCCCTCTTTTCTGGGCCTCCTTCCCCCTTTTTCCTCTCCCCCCTGTTCCCGCCCCCTTCCCCCCTTTCCCCCGTCCCCTTTCACCCCGGGCACCCCCTTTTTCCCCCCGTCCCCCTTTTTTTTTCCCCCCTTTTCCTTTTTTTATTACCCCCCTTTTAAAAACCCCTATTAAAAAGCTTTTCTGGTTTTCCCCTTCCCTCCTGTTTTCTGGGCCCCCCAACCCCCCCTTTGTCTTCCCCCCCCCTCTTTGCTCCTGGTTTTTTTCCCCCCCCTTTTTTCCCTTTTTTTCACTCTTGTTTTTTTTTGCTATTGGGTGCTAACTCCCCTTCCCCTACTTAAAAAGGGAATTTGCTCTAAACCCCCTCTCTAATTTACCGCTTCTCCTTTCCCTTTTCCTTTTGCACCCCCGTCCCCCCCTCCTCTGCCCCCCTGCCCCCAATCCTCCTTTTTCCCCTGTCCTCCTCACCCCGGGCCTCCCCTTTTCCCTTTTTCCTTTCCCCCCCTTTTCCCCTCTCCTCGTCCTCCTGCACCCCTCCCCCTCTCCTCTTCCCCCTGCACCCCTCCCCTCCCCTGTCCCCTGCACCCCTCCTTTTCTCCTTGTTTTCCCCCCCCCCCCTTTTCCCCTCCCTTGTTTTCCTCACCCCTCCTCCCCCCCTCTGTCCTCCCGACCCCTTCCCCCCCTCCCCCTTTTCCCCCCCCCCCTTTTCTATTCCTTGCCCCCCCCTCCTTTTGGGGGTTTTGCCCCTAAAAATTCCCCCGTTTCCCCACCCCCCTCTTCCCCTTTTTCTGACCCCGGTCCCTTTCCCCCTTTCCTTGCACCCCCCTCCTCCCCCCTTTTTCCCTTTTTTTTTCCTCCCGAACCCCGTCCCCCTCTCCTTGGCCCTCCCCCCTGCCCACTTTTTCCCCTTTCCCCCCTTTTTCCCCTCCCCTTTTTTTTGATGATAGACTATGCTCCGCTATTTAGGGGTAGAGGGTGGGGTATTACCTTAAAAACCCCCAAAAATATTTCATCCCCCAATATTCCCCCCCCCCCTTCCCGCTTTTCTTCTGTCCCCTCCCCCCCTCTTTCCCCCTTTTTCCCCGGCCCCTGTACCCCATCTCCTCCTCTGTCCCCCTTACCCGTCCCCCTCTCCCTTTTCCCCACCCCCCTTCCCCCCCTCCTCCCGTCCTTTTTCACCCCTCCTCCTCTCCCCTGTCCCTGACCCGGGCCTCCCCTCCTCTTCCCTGCACCCCTCCTCCTCCCCTCTGTCATTTTTTGCCCCCCCCCCATTTATCCTTCTCTCTGGGGTTCCTTTCCCCCCTGAAACCATTTTTTCCCCTTTCCCCCCTTTTTCTTTCCCGCAACCCCCCCTCCTCCTCTCCTCTGTCCTCCCCACCCATCCCCCCTTTTTCTGTCCCTCTGCCCCCTCCCTTCCCCTTTCCCCCCTTGGGGCCCCCCCTCTCCCCTTTTTCTTTTTAGCTTTTGATAGAATTTTGCTCCCCTATTTAGGTTAGAGATGGATATTAGCCTAAAATAGAAATATGCATCCCCTAATATTCCGACTGTATCCCCGTGCTCTTTGTCCCCCTGGACCCCATTCCCTCCTCTTGTTCCTCCCCCTCCCTCCCTTGTCCCCCGCACCCCGGGCCCCCTCCCTCTGTTTTGAACCCCCCCCCCCTTCCCCTTTTCCTCCCCCACCCCCCTCCTCCCCTTCCCCCCTGCGTCCCTTTTCCTTGCCCCCTTTCCCCCTCCTTTTGCTTTAAAACTATGTCCGCTTTTAGGTTAGGTGTTATTCCTCTAGCTAAGTGCTATTTCCCCCCTTCATTTTTTGCTCTTTGCTTCCCAATCTTTTCTCTATTTGCCTTCCATCCTCCCTTTCCCCTTTTTTCCCCCACCCCCCCCTTATTTTCCCCCCCCTTCCTCTCTTGTCCCTTCTGCCCTCCCCCTCCCCTGTCCCCCTCCCCCTCTCCCTTTGCCCTTTGCTGTATTCTCCTTCCCCCTCTTTTTTTCCCCCTTATCGGTCTTGGTTTTTGCCTTATTTTTTGTTCTATAGCTCCCAGTGCACCCAAAAACCCCCCTTCCCCCCTTTTGCTTCTTCCCAAACCCCCCCCCCTTCTCTGTTTCCCCCTCTCCTCTCTGTCTCCCCCCGCTCTCTTTGTCCCCCCTGTGCTATTTTTCGCCCCCCCTTCCTCTTTTTTGTGTTTTTAAACCTTTTGGGGCTTTTATTTAAAAATGCATATTCCTAAACCGCAAGCTCCGTTTTCCCCCTGTCCTCCTGCTCTCCCGTTCCTCCCCCCCCTTCCCTCCCTTTTCCCCAAACCCCTCCCCTTCTCTTCTCCTCACCCCGTCCTCCCCGTCCCCCCTGCGACTTTTTCCTCTGCCCCCCCTTCCTTCCTTTGCTAGATAGATCTATGGCCCCCAATTTAGGGGTTGAGTTTGGGAATTAGCCCCCCAGAATAGCTCCCCAATTGCCGGGCCTAGTGCCTTTGTTCCTGACCCCCCTTCTGCCCTTTTCCCCTGTCCTCTCCTCTCCCCCTGTCCCCCTGCACCCTTTCCCCCTCTCCTTGTCCCCCTCACCCTCCTCCTCTCCTCTTCCCCTGCACCCCGGGGCTCCTTCTGTTTCCCCCCCTTTCGCCATTCTCCCCTTTCCCCCTCTTCCCTTCCTTTTAGGTATGATAGTTATGCGTCCCCTATTAGGGGTAGAGATGGCATTTAGATAACCTGAAATAGATCCGCTAATATTCCCTGTTCCTGCGTTTCTGTCCTCCCGCACCCCCCTCCCCCCCTTCCTTGTCCCCCTGACCCCTCTCCTCTCCCGTCCTCCCGCACCCGTCCTCCTTCCCTTTTTCCCTCTGCTGCTCCCCCTTTTCCCTGCCCCCCCTTTCCTCTCCTTTTTTGTAAGATAGATTAGCTCCCCCCCCCTTTTTGGGGTAGAGTTGCTATTAGCCAAAACCTAAACTTGCTCCTTAAATTCCCACTGTCCTTCTGTGCTCTTCTGTCTCCTGCACCCCCCTCCTCTTCCTTTCCCCCCGTCCTCCCCCTCTTTCCCCCCCCCTCTCCTCTCCGTCCCCCCTTACCCCGTTCCCCTTTTTCCTCCTACCCCGGTTTCCTTCCCCTTTCCCCCCCTTCCCTTTTTCCCCCCCTTTTCCTCCCCTTTTTGCTGATGATGACTATGCGTCCCCAAATTTTGGTGGAATGGGGATATTGCCAAAAATAGAACTAAGCATCGTAATATTCCGCACTGTCACTTGTGCTCTTTTGTCCCCCTGCCCCCCCCCCCAGTCCTCCTCCCTCTTCCCTCCTCCCCCTTACCTTCCCCTTCCCTTCCCCTTTTTCCACCCCTCCCCCTTTTTCTTTCCTTTTCTGAAAGGTTTCTCCTTTTTTGGTCTTTGCCTAAACCAGTTCTCCTTTATTCCCTTTTGTCCCCTCCTGCCCCCCGTCCTCTCCCTTTTCTCCCGCACCTCATCCCCCCTCTCCCCTGCCTCCTGCACCCCTCCTCCCTCTCCTCTGTCCCCCCTTTGTCCATTCTCCCTTTCCCCCTTTCCTCCTTTTGCGATGATAGAAAATGCGTCCGGTATTTTGGTGTAAGTTGGATATTAGCCATAACCCAGAAAAATAAGCATCCGCTAAAATTCCCATGTCCCTTCTGGCTCTTTTGTCCTCCCCGGAAACCGGCCTTTACTCGGGCCCCCCTTTTACCTATCTTTTTTTTAAAAAAAAAATTTTTTTTTTTATGTTTTTAAAATTTTTTTATTTTTTCTTTTTTCTTAATTTCTTTTTTTTGTTTTTAAAAAAAAAAAATGGGTTTTAAAATATTTTAAGTTTTATTTTTTAAAATTTCTATTCTTTGTTTTTTTTTTTTTAAATTTATTTTTTTTTTTTCAACAGTTTTTTTTTTTAATTCCCTTTTTTTATTTGGTGTTTGTTTTTAAATTTTTAATTTTTTTTAAATTTTTCCAATCTTTTTTCTTTTTTATAGGTTTTTTTAAAATTTTAAACTATTTATAATTTATAATAAATTTATTGAAAATTAAAAATAAAACCTAGGAATTTTAAAAAATTTAAATATTTTTTATTTTTTTTGTTTAAACCCTTTTTTTTTTTGTTTAAATTTTTTTTTATTTTTTTTTTTAAAGTTTTTTTTTTTTAAACCTTTTTTTTTTTTTTTTTTTGTTTAAAAAAATGCCCAAAAAAAAATTTTCTTTGTTTATTTTTTTTAAATTTTTATATTGTTAAATTTAAAATTAAAAATTTTTTCTTGGGTTTTTTTTTTATTAAAAAAAATTTTTTGTTTTTCTTTTAAAAAAAATTTTTTTATTAATTGTATTTCTTTTTCAACTTCCCTTTTTTTTTATTTAAAATTTTTTTTTAAATATATCCGATTTTAACTTTTTAAAAAAAATTTTTGTTTAATTAAAATTTTTATTAGTTATTTTTAAACTATTGGGAAAACGCTAATAGATGGTCAATCCTGGTGGGGGGGTTTGTTCTTTGAAAAGTTCTCTCGAAAATATGCCACTTTAACCCCTTTTTGTTCGGGAAAAAAGAAGGGCTCCTTTTCCCGTAAAACAAAACCCGCTTATTTCATGCCCCCTTTTTTTTCCCTTTCCTTTTTTATATATACTCTATGTTATGATTATATATATATATATAAATATAATTTGTATATATATATGGGGGTACAATCTAACATATATATACATATATATGTATATATTTATATATATATATAAATATATATTGTATATATTATTTAAATATATATATACTCTATGTTATGATTATATATATATATATATATAAAATATATAAATATATATGTGTATATAAATAAACATTTATATATATATATATAATATATATATATATATATGTATATATCTTTATATCTATATCTATATATATTATATATTATATATATATATTGTATATATTATTTAAATATATATATGCTCTATGTTATGATTTTATATATATATAAAAATATATCTATCTATATAGATATATATAATTATATATATATGTGTATCTATCTATCTATCTATCTAGGGTATAATCTGTCCTAGGATAGGATAGGATACAATCAAACATTGAAGTGTGGTGTTGTTCATTTGAATAAGTATGCAGATCTGCAGAAAATAGTGTGCCGACTATGTAGACACAGGCCGTTTTGTGCAGGAGCAATGGTAATTGTCATGACCTTTTGCACAGTAAAGATCAACACTGCCATCTGGAGTTTACAGTGCACACGACAAGAATTTGTTGAGGTTAAACGGCAAAACTCCTGTTTTGCACATTAAAAGAGCAATGCTGCCATCTGGAGTTAAAGATTGCATGTGCCGAGAAGGTTTTTTGCGGTCTAATAGTGACATCGTGTGGAAATGTAAGAGAATACATCCGTGCCTAAAACTCCACCTTATGAGTCTGCTAAAACAGCCCAAAATAGGGCAAAATAGCGGTTTCAGGCGAGCGTTTTTTTTTTATTTTTTCTCCGTAGACCCCCCCGAAAGCGTAAATGAGGGTTCCAGTTCGCGCGGATCGACAGAGGGAACTTTCCCGGCCCCCCGAAAAAATTTTTTAGCCGTTTTCGGCCCTTTTTTCCGCATTTTCGAGCCCCCCGTGACCCATGCCCCCAAATTTCTCCATTGAGTCCCATTGTACTCCTATATAGGATGAGTAACCCCCTAAACTGACCTTTGAGACGTTTCGGGAATTCCCCATAGACGTTTTTTCATCCTGCTCCTATTTTGCCAACCCCCGTTCCTAAATTGCAGATTTTTAGGAACGTCGCGCGAGGGCCTAAATAGGAGAAGGTAACCTTCTCTCGTTCCTATCGCGCAGAAGGTCGAATCCGGCTCCAGGTCAACCTCTCAAGCCTAAACATTCTTACAAATAACTCAACATACAAATACCGTTCCGGACAAACAAGCCAAAAGGGTTTTCTCCGGTCCTGTACCGACCACTTCAACCACCCCAACATTGATCCAGCCAGATACCTCAACATACAGGCTGCCTTAGACTCTTTATAGAAAAGCTCACAAAAGAGACTAACATAATTGATACCTATGAAGGTTTCTAAATTTGTGAAATCTAACCCGCCATATTTCGATTTCTTGAATAAAATTTCTCGCTTTGCCCTCTCCATTTTGCACCCCCACAAAAACAGAAAAAGAACCCTATTTACTTTTTTCAAAATTACACCCGATGGGGGAAACACCAAAGCAACATACAAAATCATAGGCAAAATAATACTTGTGATGATCAGAACCTTTCCCGTAAATGACAAATCCCTCAGCTTCCAAAATTCCAATTTTCTAACAATTTTGTTCCCAAGTTCCTCCCAACTATCCTTACCCTTTAAATCCTCATCAAAGTCAATACCCAAGATCCTAACACTCGTACTATACACTCCATATCAGCATCACTCACAACATTCTGCATACCAAACCCTTTTAACTTACTTTTAGCCCAATTAATTCGGAAACCAGATGCAGCACAAAATAAATTAACTAGAAGCTTAATTCTTGACACCTCACACATAGACTCACACAAAAAACAAATATCATCCATATAACCTAACACCTTGACATATCTACCATCACTACCTGGAACCAGCAGACCCTTAACAACCTTGTCTTTCCTAATCAATTGTAATAATGGCTCTATTGCACAAATAAACAAAATGGGTGACAGTGTCTTACCCCAGATAGAATTTCAAAACTGTCACTTAGAAAGCCATTCACTTGAACCTTGCTTCTCGCACCCTCATAAAGTCCATACAACAATCTAACAAAATGCACAGGGAATCCCATCTTTTGCAATATACAAAACAAATATTCATGCGCCACCCTATCAAACGCTTTCTCAAAATCAAGCGCACCAACAATCACCCCTCTCTCTCTCTCGCCATACAGTCACCAATCATATCTCTTACAAGTATTACATTCTCATGAATCTTTCTCTTAGGCACCGCACACACCTGATCTTCCATAACCACATGCGCAACAACCTCTCTCATACGATTAGCCAAAAGCTTGGCAAAGATTTTATAGTCAACATTAAGTAGTGTAATTGGACGCCAATTACCTGTCACACGCATATCACCCTTCTTAAACAACAACACAACCAATCCTTCCTTCATACTATCAGTCATCTTATATCCAGAAAACAAAAGCTTCTTAATCACAAATACATCCTTTCCAACAATCTCCCAATACTTAACATAGAACTCCCAGGGGATTCCATCTCCACCTGGAGACTTGTTCTTAGCAGCCTTACAGAAGACATCTCTTACTTCATCCTCTGTGATGTCACTTAACAGAAAAGGAAACTCAGACGCAGGTACAAAATTCCCAATCACACTCAAGAACTTTCCCTTTGGGTTGACCTTGGCCTTCTCCTATTTAGGCACTTCAGCGGTTTACCTTCTCCTAGATAGGCACTTTTGCAAAATTCCGAAAAAGTTGCAAAGTAGGAGCAGGTGTCCCTAGATAGGAACGGGATACAAAAATGTCTATGGAGAATTCCCAAAATTTTTGAAAGGTCAATAGGAGTACAATGGAACTCAATGGGGAAATTTGGGGGTGTGGCTTACGAGGGGCTTAAAAACGCCGGAAAAGGGCAAAAAATGGGTAAAATTTTTTTGGGGGTCCGGGAAACTTCCTTCGGATCCTGATTTTACACTTCTGGGGGGGGGTCTACGGAGAAAAAACGTAAAAAAAAGCGGTCCCCTGACACCGGTAATTTACCACTTTTTTGGGTGTTTTAGCAGGCACACACAGTGAAATTTTAGGAACAAGTGTATTCTTTTACATTTTCACACGATGTCGCTATTAGACCGCACAAACCTTCTTGTCATATGCAATGTAAAACTCCAGATGGCAGCATTGCTCTTTTAATGTGCAAAATAGGATTACTGCCGTTGCAACTCAACAAATTCTTGTCATATGCAATGTAAAACTCCAGATGGCAGTATTGCTCTTTAATGTGCAATTACCATTGCACAAAACGGCACATGTCTACATAGTCAACACAGTCAGCACACTATTTTCTGCAGATCCACATACTTATTCAAATTAGCAACACCACTCTTCAATGTTTGATTGCATCCTAGGACAGATTATACCCCGCAAACATATATGTATTATATATATATATATATATATATATATATGTATTTATACATGTATAAATATATATATATATATATATATATTTAAAAATATAATAACATTTAGTATATATATATATATATATATATATATATATACACATTATAATACCATATAATATTATATATATATATGTATATATATATATGTATATTATATATCTGTATCTACACACATATGTATTATACCCCAGGGCAGAGTGTACAAAGTATATATCCTTCTGACCCAGCTGTAGTATATATATATATATATATATATATATATAGAGATATAGAGATAGATAGGTATATATATATATAGTGTATCCTAGACCACAGTATATACCCCTCAAGCACAGAATATATATATCCCAGCTATATTATATGGCTATAAAATATATCTATATATATTTATACACACATATATATATGTTTGATTGTATCCTAGGACAGATTATACCCCGCATATATATATAATATACATATATATATATATATATATATATATAATATTTATGTATACATGTACATTTAAACAATATATAAAATATATATAAATAATATATATAAAAAATATATTATATATATATATATATATATATATACATATAATCTATTTCTTTTATATATATAAAATATATATAGTATATATCTATTTTTTTTTTATATATAAAATATATATATATTACGTATCTATATCTAGGATCCACTTGGAGAAAATAGAACCGGATGGATAGAAGCCGCGCTGACCACAATAAGAGTAACAGAGTAACACACACACTCTGTTTATTCAGTCTACGCGTTTCGTGGCAAACAGGCCACTTCATCAGGACATCAAGATTCAACAGCACATCCAGTTATATATACACACAGGAACAATCAAAAAAAATCACAAAAAATGAAGCTCCACCCCCTCTGACGTCACTTCCGGTGAAAACGCCCACTATAAGTCAAACATATAAAAATGCCCATTACATTGATTACAATACATTAAAAATACATTAAAACACAATAATCAGTATTTAAAATCACATATGTTCTTCAATAAATAATTAAAACATTTTTGGTAAAAAGATAAACCAGGATTAGAACTAACCCTGGCAGGGGCATAAAACTCTCCTCCGGAGAATAAACCTCCGTCTTATACCACTTAACCATCCAGTCGTCTTAGGTAAGAGCAACTGTTTAGCCAGGATCTACCAACTCAACCCATCCAAACAATTAAATATCCTCATTTACTTAGTACACAAAACCTTCTTTTTTATATAAAAAGTAAACAAATAATTATAAAAATATAAATTTCTTGTCTATAGGGATCTTTCAAGGTAAATGACCACAAAATTTTGTGTCTATAATATGCTCACTGAATAATTTATATTCCTTGGTTTGTTGATCTATGTAAATTACAAGTCACCCATATATACAAACTCACAATTAAAAACCTCTCAATATAAAGAGGAAATGCAGACAGGATTTATATGAGGTAAAGGATGAACAGAGAAACCGAAAAAAAAATGAATTACAATGTACTCGAATCACAATTACATAAAAATAAAGGGTTCATCCAGAACATAAACCCATTATGTCTAGGGGTAACCACAAAGTGATAAAGCAACGCCTCAGACCGGTAAGCTATCTGAGCTTATGGGGAATAGAGACCACTACGGTCATAATATCTCGCCACATTGTCACATAGAAGAACTCCATCTGGCAAGATGGTAAGAGAGAAACCATCACAGATAACTATCAGTTTCTCTCTTACCATCTTGCCAGATGGAGTTCTTCTATGTGACAATGTGGCGAGATATTATGACCGTAGTGGTCTCTATTCCTCATAAGCTCAGATAGCTTACCAGTCTGAGGCGTTGCTTTATCACTTTGTGGTTACCCCTAGACATAATGGGTTTATGTTCTGGATGAACCTTTTATTTTTATGTAATTGTGATTCGAATACATTGTAATTCATTTTTTTTTCGGTTTCTCTGTTCATCCTTTACCTCATATAAATCCTGTCTGCATTTCCTCTTTATATTGAGAGGTTTTTAATTGTGAGTTTGTATATATGGGTGACTTGTAATTTACATAGATCAACAAACCAAGGAATATAAATTATTCAGTGAGCATATTATAGACACAAAATTTAGTGGTCAATTACCTTGAAAGATCCCTATAGACAAGAAATTTATATTTTTATAATTATTTGTTTACTTTTTATATAAAAAAGAAGGTTTTGTGTACTAAGTAAATGAGGATATTTAATTGTTTGGATGGGTTGAGTTGGTAGATCCTGGCTAAACAGTTGCTCTTACCTAAGACGACCGGATGGTTAAGTGGTATAAGACGGAGGTTTATTCTCCGGAGGAGAGTTTTATGCCCTGCCAGGGTTAGTTCTAATCCTGGTTTATCTTTTTATCAAAAATGTTTTAATTATTTATTGAAGAACATATGTGATTTTAAATACTGATTATTGTGTTTTAATGTATTTTTAATGTATTGTAATCAATGTAATGGGCATTTTTATATGTTTGACTTATAGTGGGCGTTTTCACCGGAAGTGACGTCAGAGGGGGTGGAGCTTCATTTTTTGTGATTTTTTTGATTGTTCCTGTGTGTATATATAACTGGATGTGCTGTTGAATCTTGATGTCCTGATGAAGTGGCCTGTTTGCCATGAAACGCGTAGACTGAATAAACAGAGTGTGTGTGTTACTCTGTTACTCTTATTGTGGTCAGCGCGGCTTCTATCCATCCGGTTCTATTTTCTCCAAGTGGATCCTTACTTTTTGCCGGGAGCCTGCTGCGACCATACGTGATTGTCCAAGGGAGTTGTGACCATTCACAACCAGACCAGGTGAGTCTGTATTGTGGGAGTCCGTGTGACCATCAAACCCGAAGGTATTACTCTATGTGCGCTTCTTTTCCTTCTTATTTGTAGAGTATCTATATCTACACACATATTTATTATATCCCGGGGTATAGTGTATCCTAGACCAAACTATATACCCATCTGACCCAGCTGTACTATATATATATATATATATATATATAGAGATATAGAGATAGATAGGTATATATATATATAGTGTATCCTAGACCACAGTATATACCCCTCAAGCACAGAATATATATATCCCAGCTATATTATATGGCTATAAAATATATCTATATATATTTATACACACATATATATATGTTTGATTGTATCCTAGGACAGATTATACCCCGCATATATATATAATATACATATATATATATATATATATAATATTTATGTATACATGTACATTTAAACAATATATAAAATATATATAAATAATATATATAAAAAATATATTATATATATTATATATATATATATATACATATATATCTATTTCTTTTATATATATAAAATATATATAGTATATATCTATTTTTTTTTATATATAAAATATATATATATTACGTATCTATATCTAGGATCCACTTGGAGAAAATAGAACCGGATGGATAGAAGCCGCGCTGACCACAATAAGAGTAACAGAGTAACACACACACTCTGTTTATTCAGTCTACGCGTTTCGTGGCAAACAGGCCACTTCATCAGGACATCAAGATTCAACAGCACATCCAGTTATATATACACACAGGAACAATCAAAAAAAATCACAAAAATGAAGCTCCACCCCCTCTGACGTCACTTCCGGTGAAAACGCCCACTATAAGTCAAACATATAAAAATGCCCATTACATTGATTACAATACATTAAAAATACATTAAAACACAATAATCAGTATTTAAAATCACATATGTTCTTCAATAAATAATTAAAACATTTTTGGTAAAAAGATAAACCAGGATTAGAACTAACCCTGGCAGGGGCATAAAACTCTCCTCCGGAGAATAAACCTCCGTCTTATACCACTTAACCATCCAGTCGTCTTAGGTAAGAGCAACTGTTTAGCCAGGATCTACCAACTCAACCCATCCAAACAATTAAATATCCTCATTTACTTAGTACACAAAACCTTCTTTTTTATATAAAAAGTAAACAAATATATTATAAAAATATAAATTTCTTGTCTATAGGGATCTTTCAAGGTAAATGACCACAAAATTTTGTGTCTATAATATGCTCACTGAATAATTTATATTCCTTGGTTTGTTGATCTATGTAAATTACAAGTCACCCATATATACAAACTCACAATTAAAAACCTCTCAATATAAAGAGGAAATGCAGACAGGATTTATATGAGGTAAAGGATGAACAGAGAAACCGAAAAAAAAATGAATTACAATGTACTCGAATCACAATTACATAAAAATAAAGGGTTCATCCAGAACATAAACCCATTATGTCTAGGGGTAACCACAAAGTGATAAAGCAACGCCTCAGACCGGTAAGCTATCTGAGCTTATGGGGAATAGAGACCACTACGGTCATAATATCTCGCCACATTGTCACATAGAAGAACTCCATCTGGCAAGATGGTAAGAGAGAAACCATCACAGATAACTATCAGTTTCTCTCTTACCATCTTGCCAGATGGAGTTCTTCTATGTGACAATGTGGCGAGATATTATGACCGTAGTGGTCTCTATTCCCCATAAGCTCAGATAGCTTACCAGTCTGAGGCGTTGCTTTATCACTTTGTGGTTACCCCTAGACATAATGGGTTTATGTTCTGGATGAACCTTTTATTTTTATGTAATTGTGATTCGAATACATTGTAATTCATTTTTTTTTCGGTTTCTCTGTTCATCCTTTACCTCATATAAATCCTGTCTGCATTTCCTCTTTATATTGAGAGGTTTTTAATTGTGAGTTTGTATATATGGGTGACTTGTAATTTACATAGATCAACAAACCAAGGAATATAAATTATTCAGTGAGCATATTATAGACACAAAATTTAGTGGTCAATTACCTTGAAAGATCCCTATAGACAAGAAATTTATATTTTTATAATTATTTGTTTACTTTTTATATAAAAAAGAAGGTTTTGTGTACTAAGTAAATGAGGATATTTAATTGTTTGGATGGGTTGAGTTGGTAGATCCTGGCTAAACAGTTGCTCTTACCTAAGACGACCGGATGGTTAAGTGGTATAAGACGGAGGTTTATTCTCCGGAGGAGAGTTTTATGCCCCTGCCAGGGTTAGTTCTAATCCTGGTTTATCTTTTTATCAAAAATGTTTTAATTATTTATTGAAGAACATATGTGATTTTAAATACTGATTATTGTGTTTTAATGTATTTTTAATGTATTGTAATCAATGTAATGGGCATTTTTATATGTTTGACTTATAGTGGGCGTTTTCACCGGAAGTGACGTCAGAGGGGGTGGAGCTTCATTTTTTGTGATTTTTTTTGATTGTTCCTGTGTGTATATATAACTGGATGTGCTGTTGAATCTTGATGTCCTGATGAAGTGGCCTGTTTGCCATGAAACGCGTAGACTGAATAAACAGAGTGTGTGTGTTACTCTGTTACTCTTATTGTGGTCAGCGCGGCTTCTATCCATCCGGTTCTATTTTCTCCAAGTGGATCCTTACTTTTTGCCGGGAGCCTGCTGCGACCATACGTGATTGTCCAAGGGAGTTGTGACCATTCACAACCAGACCAGGTGAGTCTGTATTGTGGGAGTCCGTGTGACCATCAAACCCGAAGGTATTACTCTATGTGCGCTTCTTTTCCTTCTTATTTGTAGAGTATCTATATCTACACACATATTTATTATATCCCGGGGTATAGTGTATCCTAGACCAAACTATATACCCATCTGACCCAGCTGTACTATATATATATATATATATATATAAGAGATATAGAGATAGATAGGTATATATATATATAGTGTATCCTAGACCACAGTATATACCCTCAAGCACAGAATATATATATCCCAGCTATATTATATGGCTATAAAATATATCTATATATATTTATACACACATATATATATGTTTGATTGTATCCTAGGACAGATTATACCCCGCATATATATATAATATACATATATATATATATATATATAATATTTATGTATACATGTACATTTAAACAATATATAAAATATATATAAATAATATATATAAAAAATATATTATATATATATATATATATATATATACATATATATCTATTTCTTTATATATATATAAAATATATATAGTATATATCTATTTTTTTTTTATATATAAAATATATATATATTACGTATCTATATCTAGGATCCACTTGGAGAAAATAGAACCGGATGGATAGAAGCCGCGCTGACCACAATAAGAGTAACAGAGTAACACACACACTCTGTTTATTCAGTCTACGCGTTTCGTGGCAAACAGGCCACTTCATCAGGACATCAAGATTCAACAGCACATCCAGTTATATATACACACAGGAACAATCAAAAAAAATCACAAAAAATGAAGCTCCACCCCCTCTGACGTCACTTCCGGTGAAAACGCCCACTATAAGTCAAACATATAAAAATGCCCATTACATTGATTACAATACATTAAAAATACATTAAAACACAATAATCAGTATTTAAAATCACATATGTTCTTCAATAAATAATTAAAACATTTTTGGTAAAAAGATAAACCAGGATTAGAACTAACCCTGGCAGGGGCATAAAACTCTCCTCCGGAGAATAAACCTCCCCCCGTCTTAGGTAAGACAACGACTTACACGACTAACCACCCTCATAGACTCCCTCGTGGAATCCTCCCTCTTACCTGTACGTCCGTCGCTAGAGGGTAGCCAACTGTTTAGCGCCAGGATCCTACAATTTTACAACACCATCCAAACAATTAAATATCCTCATTTACTTAGTACACAAAACCTTCTTTTTTATATAAAAAGTAAACAAATAATTATAAAAATATAAATTTCTTGTCTATAGGGATCTTTCAAGGTAAATGACCACAAATTTTGTGTCTATAATATGCTCACTGAATAATTTATATTCCTTGGTTTGTTGATCTATGTAAATTACAAGTCACCCATATATACAAACTCAAATTAAAAACCTCTCAATATAAAGAGGAAATGCAGACAGGATTTATATGAGGTAAAGGATGAACAGAGAAACCGAAAAAAAAATGAATTACAATGTACTCGAATCACAATTACATAAAAATAAAGGGTTCATCCAGAACATAAACCCATTATGTCTAGGGGTAACCACAAAGTGATAAAGCAACGCCTCAGACCGGTAAGCTATCTGAGCTTATGGGGAATAGAGACCACTACGGTCATAATATCTCGCCACATTGTCACATAGAAGAACTCCATCTGGCAAGATGGTAAGAGAGAAACCATCACAGATAACTATCAGTTTCTCTCTTACCATCTTGCCAGATGGAGTTCTTCTATGTGACAATGTGGCGAGATATTATGACCGTAGTGGTCTCTATTCCCCATAAGCTCAGATAGCTTACCAGTCTGAGGGTTTGCTTTATCACTTTGTGGTTACCCCTAGACATAATGGGTTAATGTTCTGGATGAACCCTTTTATTTTTATGTAATTGTGATTCGAATACATTGTAATTCATTTTTTTTTCGGTTTCTCTGTTCATCCTTTACCTCATATAAATCCTGTCTGCATTTCCTCTTTATATTGAGAGGTTTTTAATTGTGAGTTTGTATATATGGGTGACTTGTAATTTACATAGATCAACAAACCAAGGAATATAAATTATTCAGTGAGCATATTATAGACACAAAATTTAGTGGTCAATTTACCTTGAAAGATCCCTATAGACAAGAAATTTATATTTTTATAATTATTTGTTTACTTTTTATATAAAAAAGAAGGTTTTGTGTACTAAGTAAATGAGGATATTTAATTGTTTGGATGGTTGAGTTGGTAGATCCTGGCTAAACAGTTGCTCTTACCTAAGACGACCGGATGGTTAAGTGGTATAAGACGGAGGTTTATTCTCCGGAGGAGAGTTTTATGCCCTGCCAGGGTTAGTTCTAATCCTGGTTTATCTTTTTATCAAAAATGTTTTAATTATTTATTGAAGAACATATGTGATTTTAAATACTGATTATTGTGTTTTAATGTATTTTTAATGTATTGTAATCAATGTAATGGGCATTTTTATATGTTTGACTTATAGTGGGCGTTTTCACCGGAAGTGACGTCAGAGGGGGTGGAGCTTCATTTTTTGTGATTTTTTTTATTGTTCCTGTGTGTATATTATAACTGGATGTGCTGTTGAATCTTGATGTCCTGATGAAGTGGCCTGTTTGCCATGAAACGCGTAGACTGAATAAACAGAGTGTGTGTGTTACTCTGTTACTCTTATTGTGGTCAGCGCGGCTTCTATCCATCCGGTTCTATTTTCTCCAAGTGGATCCTTACTTTTTGCCGGGAGCCTGCTGCGACCATACGTGATTGTCCAAGGGAGTTGTGACCATTCACAACCAGACCAGGTGAGTCTGTATTGTGGGAGTCCGTGTGACCATCAAACCCGAAAGGTATTACTCTATGTGCGCTTCTTTTCCTTCTTATTTGTAGAGTATCTATATCTACACACATATTTATTATATCCCGGGGTATAGTGTATCCTAGACCAAACTATATACCCATCTGACCCAGCTGTACTATATATATATATATATATATATATATTATATATTTATATATAATATTAGATAGATATATAAATAATATATTAAATATGATATATATATATATAAGTATTTTTTTCTTGCCTAGAATATATATATATCCCGGCTATATGACATAGACAGATAGATAGATATATTTATATCTATCTATCTATCTATCTATCTATCTATTTATCTATCTATCTATCTATCTATCTATCTATATGATATAATATATTTTCATATATATATGTATATATATTTATAACGCGAAAAAATGTATCTGCAGCACTCAGCTACTGCAAACAATTCACACATGCTAACAAACAGTACATGAGGAAAAAATTTAAAAACTACTTTTTTTTTCAAAAAACTCAATATTCTTATTTTTTTATTTTCTGATGTTCTTGGTACATACATTGGCCAATGTCTGCTTGCTCATTAACCACGACACGGTGACCTCAGGTCTGTTGACTCATATTTTTCATTTTTTTTCTGTTTATATACATTGCCTACAAGTAGTATTCAACCCCCTGCAGATTTAGCTGGTTGACACATGCGCAATTAACTTGCATTGTGACATTTGGACTGTAGATCAGCCTGGAAGTGGGAAATGCACTGCAGCCAAAAAGATTTTTTTATTTATTTTTTTTTTTTTTAAAGCGTTAAAAGTTAATTCAGAGGGTCATTTATTATTCAACCCCTCAAACCACCAGCATTCTGTTTGGTCCCCCTAAAGTATTAAGAAGTAGTTCAGGCACAAATAACAATGAGCTTTACATGTGTGGATTAATTATCTCTTTTGCCAGCCTTTTCTGACTATTTCAGACCCTCCCCAAACTTGTGAACAGCACTCATACATGGTCAACATGGGAAAGACAAAGGAGCATTCCAAGGCCATCAGAGACAAGATCGTGGAGGGTCACAAGGCTGGCAAGGGGTACAAAACCCTTTCCAAGGAGTTGGGCCTACCTGTCTCCACTGTTGGGAGCATCATCCGGAAGTGGAAGGCTTATGGAACTTCTGTAAGCCTTCCACGGCCTGGACAGCCTTTGAAAGTTTCCTCCCGTGCTGAGGCCAGGCTTGTCCTAGGAGTCAAGGCTAACCCAAGGACAACAAGGAAGGAGCTCCGGGAAGATCTCATGGCAGTGGGGACATTGGTTTCAGTGGACATTGGTTTCAGTCAATACCATAAGTAACGTACTCCACCGCAATGGTCTCCGTTCCAGAAGAGCCCGTAAGGTTCCTTTACTTTCAAAGTGTCATGTCAAGGCTCGTCTACAGTTTGCTCATGATCACTTGGAAGACTCTGAGACAGACTGGTTCAAGGTTCTATGGTCTGATGAGACCAAGATCGAGATCTTTGGTGCCAACCACACACGTGACGTTTGGAGACTGGATGGCACTGCATACGACCCCAAGAATACCATCCCTACAGTCAAGCATGGTGGTGGCAGCATCATGCTGTGGGGCTGTTTCTCAGCCAAGGGGCCTGGCCATCTGGTCTGCATCCATGGGAAGATGGATAGCACGGCCTACCTGGAGATTTTGGCCAAGAACCTCCGCTCCTCCATCAAGGATCTTAGGATGGGTTGTAATTTCATCTTCCAACAAGACAACGACCCAAAGCACACAGCCAAGAAAACCAAGGCCTGGTTCAAGAGGGAAAAAATCAAGGTGTTGGAGTGGCCTAGTCAGTCTCCTGACCTTAACCCAATTGAAAACTTGTGGAAGGAGCTCAAGATTAAAGTCCACATGAGACACCCAAAGAACCTAGATAACTTGGAGAAGATCTGAATGGAGGAGTGGGCCAAGATAACTCCAGAGACATGTGCTGGCCTGATCAGGTCTTATAAAAGACGATTATTAGCTGTAATTGCAAACAAGGGTTATTCCACAAAATATTAAACCTAGGGGTTGAATAATAATTGACCCACACTTTTATGTTTAAAATTTATAAAAATTCAACTGAGCAACAAAACTTTTTGGTTGGTAAGATTTATGCTTCTGTTAATAAATCCTACTCTCGTTTGCAGTTTGAAGGCTCTAACTTATTGGCATCTTATCAAACCAGCTAAATCTGCAGGGGGTTGAATACTACTTGTAGGCACTGTATATATATATATATATATATATATATATATATATATATATATATATATTACATATAAAATATGTGTTCATGCCCTGAGCCTCATACAGCCTCACACAGGCCTGTAGTGAGGCCCCTAGCCTCATACACCCTCAAGCAGGCCTGTGGTCAGGCCTTCAGCCTCATACACCCTCAAACAGGCCTGTAGTCATGCATCACGCCTCATACAGCCTCACACAGGCCTATGATATATATATATATATATATATATATATATATATATATCTGCACACATATGTATTACACCCCGGGGTTTAGTGTATCCTAGACCAAAGTATATACACCTCTGGCCTAGAATATATATATCCAGGCTATATTACATAGAAATAAAAATCTATCTATCTATCTATCTATCTATCTATCTATCTATCTATCTATCACAGAAAAAAAAACTGCATAGCACTCACAGACTAATGTGAACCGGTGCCAGCAGGGCTGCTGGATCATATAACTAGAAAAAAATACTCTGCAGCACTTGGTTACTACCAATGATGTACATATGCTAATAAGCTATATATATACAGTTAGGGCCAGAAATATTTGGACAGTGACACAAGTTTTGTTATTTAAGCTGTTTAAAAAAAACATGTTCAGAAATACAATTATATATATAATATGGGCTGAAAGTGCACACTCCCAGCTGCAATATGAGAGTTTCCACATCCAAATCGGAGAAAGGGTTTAGGAATCATAGCTCTGTAATGCATTGCCTCCTCTTTTTCAAGGGACCAAAAGTAATTGGACAATGGACTCTAAGGGCTGCAATTAACTCTGACGCGTCTGCCTCGTTAACCTGTAATCAATGAAGTAGTTAAAAGGTCAGGGGTGGATTCCAGGTGTGTGGTTTTGCATTTGGAAGCTGTTGCTGTGACCAGACAACATGCGGTCAAAGGAACTCTCAATTGAGGTGAAGCAAAACATCCTGAGGCTGAAAAAAAAGAAAAAATCCATCAGAGAGATAGCAGACATGCTTGGAGTAGCAAAATCAACAGTTGGGTACATTCTGAGAAAAAAGGAATTGACTGGTGAGCCTGGGAACTCAAAAAGGCCTGGGCGTCCACGGATGACAACAGTGGTGGATGATCGCCGCATACTTTATTTGGTGAAGAAGAACCCGTTCACAACATCAACTGAAGTCCAGAACACTCTCAGTGAAGTAGGTGTATCAGTCTCTAAGTCAACAGTAAAGAGAAGACTCCATGACAGTAAATACAAAGGGTTCACATCTAGATGCAAACCATTCATCAATTCCAAAAATAGACAGGCCAGAGTTAAATTTGCAGAAAAACACCTCAAGAAGCCAGCTCACTTCTGGAAAAGTATTCTATGGACAGATGAGACAAAGATCAACCTGTACCAGAATGATGGGAAGAAAAAAGTTTGGAGAAGAAAGGGAACGGCACATGATCCAAGGCACACCACATCCTCTGTAAAACATGGTGGAGGCAACGTGATGGCATGGGCATGCATGGCTTTCAATGGCACTGGGTCACTTGTGTTTATTGATGACATAACAGCAGATAACAGTAGCCGGATGAATTCTGAAGTGTACCGGGATATACTTTCAGCCCATATTCAGCCAAATGCTGCAAAGTTGATTGGACGGCGCTTCATAGTACAGATGGACAATGACCCCAAGCATACAGCCAAAGCTACCCAGGAGTTCATGAGTGCAAAAAAGTGGAACATTCTGCAATGGCCAAGTCAATCACCAGATCTAAACCCAATTGAGCATGCATTTCACTTGCTCAAATCCAGACTTAAGACGGAAAGACCCACAAACAAGCAAGACCTGAAGGCTGCGGCTGTAAAGGCCTGGCAAAGCATTAAGAAGGAGGAAACCCAGCGTTTGGTGATGGCCATGGGTTCCAGACTTAAGGCAGTGATTGCCTCCAAAGGATTCACAACAAAATATTGAAAATAAAAATATTTTGTTTGGGTTATGTTTATTTGTCCAATTACTTTTGACCTCCTAAAATGTGGAGTGTTTGTAAAGAAATGTGTACAATTTCTACATTTTCTATCAGATATTTTTGTTCAACCCTTCAAATTAAACGTTACAATTTGCACTTGAATTCTGTTGTAGAGGTTTCATTTCAAATCCAATGTGGTGGCATGCAGAGCCCAACTCGCGAAGATTGTGTCACTGTCCAAATATTTCTGGCCCTAACTGTATATATGAGAAAAAAGTTAAAAACTTACGTTTTTTCAAAAAACTCAAAATCTTATCTTTTTATTTCTGAAGTTCTTGGTACACACATTGGCCAATGTCTGTTTGCTCGTCGACTGCAACAAAGTGACTTCAGGTCCGACGAGTCCTACGCTGATATCCCTATCCTCCTTGTCCACCCCCCACCTCTCAGTGGGCAGACTAATGTGAATCGGTGCCAGCAGGGCTGCTGGATCAAATAACTAGAAAAAAATACTCTGCAGCACTTGGTTACTACCAATGATGTACATATGCTTATTTGATCCAGCAGCCCTGCTGGCACCGGTTCATTCAGTCCCAAGCACAACCGTAGATGTTTCAAATCTTTTTGTCTATGAGGCTGTGCAATAGGGAAAAATTTCTTGAGTATCTTTTAAAAGAAAGCAAGGGCAAGCTATTTTCGCCATGAATCTTACTTAGGCTCAAGCCCTTAGTATCAGAATAGTAAAACTTTGACTCAGTCCCAAGCACAACCGTAGATATTTCAAATCTTTTTGTCCATAAGGCTGTGCAGTAGGGAAAAAGTTCTTGAGTATCTTTTAACCCCTTCGTGACCCTTGGCCCACCGTTTGGGCCATGAAAGTCAGTTCGCTCCTGACCCATGGCCCAAGGGGTGGGCCATGCATTGATCGGGCTCATGCGGCGCGTGTGAGCGGGTTAACTCAGGTGTCACCGTTGCTACTGCAAGGTGACAACCTGAAGTTAACCCCACGGGGGGTGGATTAACCCCACTGTGCCCAGGGCCCCTCCGATCTGCAGTTTAAAGCTGAAACTGCAGATCGGAGAAATCACAGCGATTCCCCCCTCCCAGATCTGATTGGAGCTCTCCAATCAGATCTGGAGGGGTGGATCGGCTGGTGCCCTTCCCCTACTCAGTCCCCCCTGCTCCAGGAAGCATTAGGGCCCCCTTTCTTGCCGCCCGGCCCCTCTGATCATCTTTATCTTTATCTTACCGCCGTCATTCCTTTGTGCGCCCCCGCCCCCTTCCTCCTTCAGCCCCCCCTGTGTCTTGTCCCCCTCCCTCCTGCTCCCCCCGCGTCTATCCACCCGCCTCCCTCCTTCTGTAATCCAGTGCCGGCGGGCACAGGCGCCCGCCGGTCAGCCTGCAAAGCCCCCTCTCCCCCTGCTCATCCCCCCTTCCCCTGCTCACTCTCCCCCTCCTGCCTAGCCACCCACCTCTAGCCCCCCTCACCTGTTCCGGAGCAGCCCGCAGGCCTCCGTTGCAGCTGCGGTGTGGCCCCTCCTCCTCTCAGCGGCTCCTCCTCATAATGGGTAAGTATGAATGAATGAATAGATGGATGGGGGAGTGGATGGATGTGTGCGTGCGTCCGTGGATGTGTGCGTGCGTCCGTGCATGTGTGCGTCCGTGGATGCGTGCGTGGATGTGCGTATGTGGATGTGTGTGAATTCCAGCGTGCGTGGAGTTGTGCGTGCGTCCGTGGATGTGTGCATGCGTGGATGTCAGCGTGCATAAATGTCAGCGTGCGTGGATGTGTGCATGCGTGGATGTCAGCGTGCATGAATGTCAGCATGCGTGGATGTGTGCGTGCATCCGGGGATGTGTGCGTGCGTCCGTGGATGTGTGCGTGCATGGATGTGCGTATGTGGATGTGCGTGAATTCCAGCGTGCGTGGAGGTGGGCGTGCGTCCGTGGATGTGTGCATGCGTGGATGTCAGCCTGCATAAATGTCAGCGTGCGTAGATGTGTGCGTGCGTCCGTGGATGTGTGCGTGCGTGGATGTGCATATGTGGATGTGCGTGAATTCCACAGTGCGTGGATGTGTGCGTGCATCCGTGGATGTCAGCATGCGTGGATGTCAGCGTGCGTGGATGTCAGTGTGCGTGGATGTCAGCGTGCATGGAAGTCAGTGTGCGTGCGTGGATGCGTGCGTGGATGTCGGCATGTGTGGATGTGGATGTCGGCGTGCGTCGATGTGGATCTCAGTGTGCGCGGATGTGTGCATGCGTGGATGTCAGCATGCGTGGATGTCAGCGTGCATGGATGTGAGTGTGCGTGCGTGGATGCGTGCGTAGATGTGTGCGTGCGTGGATGTGTGCGTGCGTGGATGATGTGTGCATAGGTGGATGGATGGGTGCAACAAGGGATCAAGTGTCCTCTTGTTGCAGCCCTTAGTAACAGAATATTAAAACATTGACTCAGTCCCAAGCACAACCGTAGATATTTCAAATCTTTTTGTCCATAAGGCTGTGCAGTAGGGAAAAAGTTCTTGAGTATCTTTTAAAGGAAAGCAATGGCAAGCTATTTTAGCCATGAATCTTACTTAGGCTCAAGCCCTCAGTATCAGAATATTAAAACTTTGACTCAGTCCCAAGCACAACCGTAGATATTTCAAATCTTTTTTGTCCATAAAGCTGTGCAATAGGGAAAAAGTTCTTGAGTATCTTTTAAAAGAAAGCAAGGGCAAGCTATTTTCGCCATGAATCTTACTTAGGCCCAAGCCCTTAGTATCATAATATTAAAACTTTGACTCAGTCCCAAGCACAACCGTAGATATTTCAAATCTTTCTGTCTGAGGCTGTGCAATAGGGAAAAAGTTGTTGAGTATCTTTTATAAGAAAGCAAGGGCAAGCTATTCTCACCATGAATCTTACTTATGCTCAAGCCCTTAGTAACAGAATATTAAAACTTTGACTCAGTCCCAAGCACAACCGTAGATACTTTAAATGTTTTTGTTTATGGGGCTGTGCAATAGGAAAAATGTTCTTGAGTATCTTTTAAAGGAAAGCAAGTGCAAGCTTTTCTCGCCATGAATCTTACTTAGGCTCAAGCCCTTAGTAACAGAATATTAAAACTTTGACTGAGTCCAAAGCACAACCGTAGATATTTCAAATCTTTTTGTCCATAAGGCTGTGCAATGGGGAAAACGTTCTTGAGTATATTTAAAGGAAAGCAAGGGCAAGCTATTTTCGACATGAATCTTACTTAAGCTCAAGCCTTTAGTAACAGAATATTACAACTTTGACGCAGTCCCAAGCACAACCGTAGATATTTGAAATCTTTTTGTCCATAAGGCTGTGCAATAGAGAAAAATGTCTTGAGTATCTTTTAAAGGAAAGCAAGGGCAAGCTATTTTGGTCATGAGTCTTACTTAGGCTCAAGCCCTTAGTAACAGAATATTAAAACTTTGACTCAGTCCAAAGCACAACCGTAGATATTTCAAATCTTCTTGTCCATATGGCTGTGCAATTGGGAAAACGTTCTTGAGTACCGTATTTTTCCTTTTATAAGACGCTCTTTTTTTCCTCCAAATTTTGGAGGAAAGTGGGGGTGCGTCTTATAATCGGAATAGAACATTCTGGCATCCTGGGTTACTTGGGGGGGGGGGGGGCAGCGGTGAAGTGGGGTCAGAAGTGGCAGGGAATGGTCCCTGCTGAAGAATCAGGCGGCAGGAGCACCACGTGTCCCCGCTCATTACCGGCATGAATATTCACTTCACTTGTTCCATGCGCACTGAAGACAGCGCACAGAGCTGGGCATGGGAGCAGGGAGCGCTCCTTTACTCTAATAGCCGGCACATTTGGCTGCTCCCCAGCTTCCTGCAGCTGCTGGGAAGATCGTGCCCGGGCTATTACAGTAATGGAGGAGCGGGATGTAGCAGCAGAGGCAAGTGAATCAGCAATGAGCTTGTGCTGAATCTCTGCCATGATGACAGGGGTAGAGCAGGGCAGATCAGTACCTTGTGTCAGCATTCCAAGGTCCCTCTGCTCTGTTTGCTGAGCCCTGCCTGTGTCGCAAAGCTGAGAACCAGGAAGTGGCTGATCTTCATTCACACTGCACTCATCTGAAACTGGCAGGGCTGGAGGCCGAGCATCATCACTACAGCACAGCTCCTCCGGTTCAGCTCTGCCTCCATATAACAGGACATCACACTACAGCACAGTGCAAAGTGCACTGCTCCCCCAGCTCTGCCTCTATAGTACAGGACATCACACTACAGCACAGTGCAGAGTGCACTGCTCCCCCAGCTCTGCCTCTATAGTACAGGACATCACACTACAGCAGAGTGCACAGCTCCCCAGCTCTACCTCTATATTACAAGACATCACACTACAGCACAGTGCAGAGTGGAAAGCTCCTACAGCTCTGCCTCTATATTACAGGACATCACACTACAACACAGTGCAGAGTGCACTGCTCCCCCAGCTCTGCCTCTATATTACAAGACATCACACTACAGCACAGTGCAGAGTGCACAGCTTGCCCAGCTCTGCCTCTATATTACAAGACATCACACTACAGCACAGTGCAGAGTGTACTGCTCCCCCAGCTCTGCCTCTATATTACAAGACATCACACTACAGCACAGTGCAGAGTGTACTGCTCCCCCAGCTCTGCCTCTATATTACAAGACATCACACTACAGCACAATGCAGAGTGTACTGCTCCCCAGCTCTGCCTCTATATTACAAGACATCACACTGCAACACAGTGCAGAGTGCACTGCTCCCCCAGCTCTGCCTCTATATTACAAGACATCACACTACAGCACAGTGCAGAGTGTACTGCTCCCCCAGCTCTGCCTCTATATTACAAGACATCACACTACAGCACAGTGCAGAGTGCACTGCTCCCCCAGCTCTGCCTCTATATTACAGGACATTACACTACAGCACAGTGCAGAGTGCACAGCTCCCCCAGCTCTGCCTCTATATTACAGGACATCACACTACAGCACAGTGCAGAGTGCACAGTTCCCCCAGCTCTGGCTCTATATTACAGGACATCACACTACAACACAGTGCAGAGTGCACAGCTCCCCCAGCTCTGCCTCTATATTACAGGATATCACACTACAGCACAGTGCAGAGTGCAAGCTCCCCCAGCTCTGCCTCTATATTACAGGACATCACCCTACAGCACAGTGCAGAGTGCACAGTTCCCCCAGCTCTGCCTCTATATTACAGGGCATCACACTACAGCACAGTGCAGAGTGCACAGCTCCCCCAGCTCTGCCTCTATATTACAGGACATCACACTACAGCACAGTGCAGAGTGCACAGCTCCCTCAGCTCTGCCTCTATATTACAGGACACCACACTACAGCACAGTGCAGAGTGGAAAGCTCCTACAGCTCTGCCTCTATATTACAGGACATCACACTATAGCACTGTGCAGAGTGCACTGCTCTCCCAGCTCTGCCTATTCACTAGTCAGTGTGAAATACGACCAAGTTGGACGTGTCATGGATGATTAAACTGGAATGGCCTCCCCCTCTCTGGACGTCTGGATGCGAGCGTCAGCTGCTTGCGTTTTTAAGTAGCTCCACACTCCTGTCCTGACAGGGGGGAGGCCATTCAAAGTTAATCATGTGTGACACGTCCAACCTATTTGTATATCCCACGGACAGTGTGATACCAGCCTTAGACGGACACTGGCATTATAAGACGGACCCATTTAACATTAAAAAATATTTTTTTTCTCTTTTCCTTCACCAAACTTGGGGGTGCGTCTTATAATCAGATGCGTCTTATAAAGCGAAAAATACGGTATCTTTTAAAGCAAAGCAAGGGTAAGCTATTTTCGCCATGAATCTTACTCAGGCTCAAGCCCTTAGTATCAGAATAATAAAACTTTGACTCAGTCCCAAGCACAACAGTAGATATTTCAAATCTTTTTCGTCTATGAGGCTGTGCAATAGGAAAAAAGTTCTTGAATATCTTTTAAAAGAAAGCAATGGCAAGCTATTTTCGCCATGAATCTTACTTAGGCTCAAGTCCTTAGTAAAAGAATATTAAAACTTTGACTCAGCCCCAAGCACAACCGTAGATATTGCAAATCTTTTTGTCCATAAGGCTGTGCAATAGGGAAAATTTTCTTGAGTATCTTTTAAAGGAATGCAAGGGCAAGCTACAGTTAGGGCCAGAAATATTTGGACAGTGACACAAGTTTTGTTTTTTTAGCTGTTTACAAAAACATGTTCAGAAAGACAATTATATATATAATATGGGCTGAAAGTGCACACTCCCAGCTGCAATATGAGAGTTTCCACATCCAAATCGAGAGAAAGGGTTTAGGAATCATAGCTCTGTAATGCATTGCCTCCTCTTTTTCAAGGGACCAAAAGTAATTGGACAATGGACTCTAAGGGCTGCAATTAACTCTGACGCGTCTGCCTCGTTAACCTGTAATCAATGAAGTAGTTAAAAGGTCAGGGGTGGATTCCAGGTGTGTGGTTTTGCATTTGGAAGCTGTTGCTGTGACCAGACAACATTAAATGACAAATTAAATGAAGATAATAATACCAAAGAATTTGTGATTGCAATCATTTTCAGGAAGAAACTGAGTATTATTATTATTATTTATTTATATAGCGCCATTGTATTCCATGGCGCTTTACATGCTAAAAAGTATGTAAAAGAAAAGAGAAGGAGCGCAAATGTGAAGCACCTCAGGGTAAAACGTATTGCAGGGAAAGCGGGGTTTCCACTCACCTTGTGGAGTTGTACTGGCTGGGTACAACTCCAGTGATAGCCTCCTGTGGAGCAATACCAAACAGGGCGTCCCCGAGAAAATCCTCGTGCCAGGGAGAGAGCAGCGTCACTTCCACCGGTCACGTGATCCAAGGCGGTGAAGTCAGAAAGGTCCTAGTAGTCCTCCAGACTTGGATAAACAGGTTCTTTTTATAAACGATGCCTCTCTTACAAAGCTGCTGAACCGCACGGTCCCTCAGAAGGGAGAGAAGTGCACAGGAAAAAATAGTTGCGGTTCTGATAGCGCTAAGGAAGGAGGGCAAGGGGAAATTGTTATGATGAACAGACCTTTATTAAAAACACGGTCCCTCAAACTCCGCTACGCGTTTCGACGTTACCGTCTTCATCAGGTAACGTCGAAACGCGTAGCGGAGTTTGAGGGACCGTGTTTTTAATAAAGGTCTGTTCATCATAACAATTTCCCTTGCCCTCCTTCCTTAGCGCTATCAGAACCGCAACTATTTTTTCCTTTACATGCTAAAAAGGGCAGACTAGGACAAGTAACATAGTAACAATGCAAGTAACAATAAATGTTAACAGTTCGGTTGTACAGAAACAAGAGGGGAGAAATCCTGTCCACAAAGGCTCACAGTCTACTGTGGGGATACAGTGGGAGGAGGAAATTCCAGTCGTGAGGCGGTGTGGTTGACCGGGTCTTATTGCAGGTGGTAAAGAAGGTAATATTGTTGCGCCACTCTGCAATTGTCATCGGGGGCAGGTTATTTGAATGGGAACCTCACCTGTGCTTGTTGTGCTGTCTGCACAACAAGAATTAGTGCATTGATGTATATCTCCCTGTGTCCTCGGCTAATAAGCGGCTGTGGATGATGAGGATTTTACTGCGTCCTTAATCCCAGCACCTCACATGTGAGTTGTCACGTGGTGGGTCCGTGGGCGTGTTCAGGACGTCATCCAAGGTCCTATTGCCGGAGCTGCTCCATACCTCACTCCGCATAGCGGAGGAACGAATGTATTTCAAAAAGAGTAATAGGTATTTGTGTGAGCGCTGGGGAATCAACCGGCACCAAGGCTATTATGAATAGTTACCTCTCGGCTTTATTTGTACAATAAAAAGGCAGGGTCCTTTAGGCCACAACGCATTTCTACGCTCTCCAAGCGTCTTCTTCAAGTGGAAACAATTCCACTTGAGGAAGACGCTTGGAGAGCGTAGAAACGCGTTGTGGCCTAAAGGACCCTGCCTTTTTATTGTACAAATAAAGCCAAGAGGTAACTATTCATAATAGCCTTGGTGCCGGTTGAGTCCCCAGCGCTCACACAAATACCTATTACTCTTTTTGAAATTTATTGCAGGTGGTAGGCTTGGCGGAACAGGTGGGTCTTCAGGTTTCTTTTGAAGGTTCCCAGGGTAGGAGAATGTCTGATGTGTTGGGGCAGTGAGTTCCAGAGTCTGGGTGAAGCACGGGAGAAATCCTGTATGCGGTTGTGCGAAGAGAAGATGAGGGGGGAGTAGAGGAGAAGCTCTTGGGAGGATCGCAGGTTGCGTGAGGGTAGGTATCGGGAGACCATGTCAGAGATGTATGGAGGGGACAGGTTGTGGATGGCTTGGTATGTCATGGTTAATGTTTTAAACCGGGATCTCTGGGAAGTAGGGAGCCAGTGAAGGGTTTAGCAGAGGGGGGAGACAGGGGAGTAGCGGGGAGACAGATGGATTAGGCGGGCAGCGAAGTTCAAGATAGATTGGAGAGGTGCAAGGGAGGTATTGGGGAGGCCGGTGAGCAGGAGGTTGCAGTAATCAAGGCGGGAGATGATGAGAGCGTGAATGAGGGTTTTAGCAGTGTTGTGGTCAAGGAAAGTGCGAATCCTATAGATGTTTTTGAGCTGGAGTCGGCAGGAGGTGGCGAGGGCCTGGATGTGGGGCTTGAAGGAGAGGGAAGAGTCAAGGATAACCCCAAGGCACTTGGCTTGGGGGACTGGAGAGAGAGAGCAGTCGTTGACGACGATGGATAGGTCAGGTAGTGAGGGGGAGCGTCTTAGGGGGAAGACTATGAACTCGGTTTTGTCCATGTTCAGCTTAAGGAAGCAAGCAGAGAAGAAGGATGAGATGGCGGACAGGCAGTGTGGAATTTTGGATAGAAGGGAGGTGATGTCAGGACCAGACAGGTAGATTTGGGTGTCGTCGGTGTAGAGGTGATATTGGAGGCCATGGGACTCAATGAGTTGCCCTAGGCCGAGAGTGTAGATTGAGAACAGTAATGGTCCAAGTACCGAGCCCTGGGGGACCCCGACAGATAGGGAGTAGGGTGAGGAGGATGTGTGGGAGTGAGTGACGCTGAAGGTGCGGTCCGTTAAGTATGAGGAGATCCAAGAGAGGGCAAGGTCCATGATGCCAAGAGATTCCAGGATCTGTAGTAGAAGGGAGTGGTCAACAGTGTCGAAGGCGGCTGACAGGTCGAGGAGGAGAACAGAGTAGTGGCGCTTGCTTTTGGCAGTCAGTAGGTCATTTGTGACTTTGGTCAGGGCTGTTTCAGTGGAGTGGAGGGGTCGGAAGCCAGATTGCAGGCGGTCAAAGAGGGAGCAGGAGGAGAGGTGAGAGGACAGCTCAGAATGGACATGCTGTTCAAGTAGTTTAGAGGCGAAAGGGAGGAGAGATATAGGGCGGTAGTTGGAGACAGTTGTGGGATCGAGGGAGGGTTTTTTGAGGATGGGTGTGATCAAGGCGTGTTTGAAGGCTGAGGGGAAGGTGCCGGTGGTGAGTGATAGGTTGAAAAGATGAGTTAGGGCTGGGATGATAACGGAGGTGAGGTTGGGAATGAGGTGGGATTGGAGCGGGTCGTGGGCGCTGGTGGTGAGTTGTGATTTTGACAGGAGGGAGGAGAGCTGGTCTTCAGTTATGGGGGGGAAGCAGTTGATGGAAGTAGAGGGCAGTATAGGTGAAAGGGGAGGCTGTGGGGACAGTGGATCAAAGCTGTCTCTGATTCTGTCAATCTTTTCTTTGAAGAAGGAGGCAAAGTCTTCTGCAGAGATAAGGGGAGAGGGAGAGGGAGCAGGCGGGCGGAGTAAGGAATTGAAGGTTTTGAAAAGTTGCTTGGGATTGTGGGACAGGAGGTTATTAGGGATAAGAAGAAGGTTGTTTGGCGGTGGCAAGTGCAGTCTTGAAGGCGATGAGGGACTATTATCTAACAGATTTGCAGGGGTGTCAATACTTTTGGCCACAACTGTACATCATAGCTAAACACATACATATATTAGCTTGTTAATATGATAAACATAGTTAATAGATATATAACACATATAGATTTAGGACACATTATAGATACATACTTGCATAGTTTAAGCATATATACATAAATAATATATTTATATAATATAATAATGTATATAATAATATTTATTCATTTATATAGCACTATTAATTCCATAGTGCTTTACATACAGTTGCAGCACTGTCCCCTTTGGGGCTCACAATCTAAACATCCTATCAGTATGTCTTTCAGGTTTCATAGTTACAGCTGTCTATCCAATGCAAAAAAAATAGAATGTCAGGAAAGTATGAATATTTCTCATTATTTTAAGATGTTTGGAAAGTCGGATAAGACCGACATAAGTCTTCCCTCAGTATGGGTTTCTGTAGATCAGATTTCCTATCCCTCTCTCTCTCTCCCCCTTCCCCTATCTAGTATTTACAATCGGCAGAGCCATAAATACCTAAAGAAGAGCTAAAGTTTGTACCTTTCCCTCCAAAAGCTCTTTGTCTTAAAAGATAGTTTGTTAATGTCGAATTTCATAAGACCCATTCATACCACAAACACATAATTCATATTTTTGAATGATTCACATTTTTGCCTTTTAAATGATATGTCTTATATATCTATGTCACAAAGCACTCACTGATCTCAGGGAGACCAGTCAAGGAAAACACTGCGAGCAGCCGGCTAAAGCGCTCAAACACAGTGAAATCCATGATGCATTGCCCCCTGAAGATTTGAATATGCAAATGTAGTCCGTGGAGCCTCAATTAAGAGTCTCAAACACGGGACTAGCCAGATATCCCTCCAGGGAAGGACCTAGCCCTGGGGTGGAATCCTTGCGGAGACCACCATAACCACCATATTAAGTGGCCCTTTTAGTCAACATCCCACTCAGTTACGAGTTAAGGATATGGACAAGGGAATTAACAGAGCCAGGTATCCATCCATAGACAGCTGTTTCGGGGTAATTGCCCCATATCAATGTGGAGTAGGATTTTGGCTAGGTGGGAGCAATGCCTGGTAGACCAACATCACAAAGCATTCACTGATCTCAGGGAGACCAGTCAAGGAAAACACTGCGGGCAGCCGGCTAAAGCGCTCAAACACAGTGAAATCCATGATGCGTTGCCCCCTGGGAATTTGAATATGCAAATGGAGTCCGTGGAGCCTCGATTAAGAGTCTCAAACACAGGACTAGCCAGATATCCCTCCAGGGAAGGACCTAGCCCTGGGGTGGAATCCTTGCGGAGACCACCATAACCACCATATTAAGTGGCCCGTTTAGTCAATATCCCACTCAGTTACGAGTTAAGGATATGACAAGGGAATTAACAGAGCCAGGTATCCATCCACAGAAAGCTCCCGTGTCCCATGTTTGATACTCTTAATCGAGGCTTCACGGACTCCATTTATATATCTAGGTAACACTCAGGAACCCAGGAAATGAGCTCTGGCTTTCTGAACATCACAAATATGCCATATTTGATATCAATATTCTCGGAATTAAATGAACATAAACATGAGGTGCTTGTCTTGGATGTGGGCCCACCATGAAAAATTAAGGTTTATCAAGTCTTGTGTAGCTGGGAGGTTCCACAAAAACCAGCCCCTGGGTGAGGTAGGTAACGTGGGGGTGTCTTACCTGACTGCCCCATTTACTAAAACCAATGCATCCATTTTGGAAGTCATTCCACCCTGGGTCTCGGACGCAGTCACACCGTGCTGCGTGGAGGAATCAATACTACTCTTCTGGGGAGTCGACCCCCCTACCAAGGTCTGAGATTGTCACCACGTGGCTAGGTCTTGTAATTTCTTACTTTATTCCTTTTATTTTAATAACTGTTTTATGCATATCTGTACATTGTCTCCTTTGTAATATTTGTATATCTTTTGTAAACACTGGCAACTTTGGGAGTAAAATATTATAATTTACTAGTTTAGTTCTTCTTGTTCTATGAGCGACCTCACCACGTCCTCACTGTTCGTTTTACACTATCATACGGGTTATCGATCCACCTGTAAGAGATCGGTGGTGGCAGCATAATGTTTTTGTATTTATGTGATATTGTGGGCCTGAGGGTGACCGGATCGAGATATATATACGTTCCTGGCAGGAACTGGTGGTATATATGCATCCTGTCACATCACGTGCCGCAGTATACTACATAAATTAGAGCAGCTGTACTCCTTTCTTATCCTCTGGCAATACCTGATTTGTCCATCAGGATAAGGGGGCGCAGAGAGCTGCAGGTCCTGACTAAGTCTTCGTGACAACTGGTGGCAGAGAGGTGGGATCATAGAACATTAGTGATCTGGTTTGAGCAATCATTCCTCTCACTAAAAATGTGCACAGTTTTTACGAGAAATCCGCACAAACGTTTTGAAGATCGAACTCAGTGTTTATTAGATTTGAGACAATACTGTATGTGTAGCAGTTACCCCTACCCTTCTTTGTTTTTCTATCCTATTTTATTTAATATTTGGAGCTCATGACCACAGTAGGGGAATACTGGTACAAAGATTATAACAAGGAGGTTCTTGCCTGCCTGTGCAGGTACAGACATATAAACTCCTCCGGCAAATCCAAGAAGCAAATGATCCAGGCACTGTTGCAATTGGATGCGGAGCAAGCCCAGCACCTGGGCCCAGAGGATGGGGAGGCCAGCCAAAGCCTTGTCGGTGCTGCTGCACAGCTCCCGGCTGCAGAGGTCAGTCAAAACATGGATGGTGCTGCTGCTGAGGCCCCACCTGTGGATGCACGGCAAGTCCTAGAAGGTGCTCCTGCAGAGGTCCCACCTGTAGTCGCATGCCGCGTCAGTGACCAGGGCAGCATGGACCCCTATCTGCAAATGGCCTTATAGCATTGTCCTGCTAAGGATCACCAGGGACGCCTGAGACTCATTCAGCAATACCAGGAGGCTGCAGAGCGATGAGCAGAGGCCCAAGCTCACAGAGACCACGAGCTGCAGATAGCCCACCTGAGAAGGCCGTCATCCACCCCACTGAACTGTGAATCGACTAGTTCCACAAACTTTAAACCCCATCCAGAGCATTTTCCTGTGCTGGGTGACAAAGGTGACCTGGACACTTTTCTGAGGGGTTTTGAAAAGACTTGTTTATAGTACCAGCTGCCGCGTGACCAGTGGGCCCGGTACCTAATCGCAGCACTGAGAGAAAAAGCTCTAGAGGCGTTTGTAGTTCTTCCTTGAGAGCAAGATGGGTACTATGATGCCATTAAGAAGACCCTAATACAGAGGTTCCAGCTGACTCCTGAGGTGTACCGTAGAAAGTCTCGGAACTTCCAGCGTGGACCACACGACAGCTACAGTGATGTGGTGCATGGGCTCCGAACCACCTTTGAGCAGTGGATCCAAGGACTGTCAGTGACCACCTTTGAGTAGATAAAGGACCTGATGGTGAAAGACCAGTTCCTGTATCTTTGTCCAGCTGAGGTGCAACAGTTCGTGATGGATCGGGAGCCACCAGATGCGAACAAAGCAGCGCAGATTGCAGATACCTACGAGGCCAACCGGCAACCAGATGTGCGGAAGCTGGTCTTCACCACCGGTAAAGGGGGTAAGCCGTCGACCATCGTCCCTGCCCATGCCAGCCGACCTTCCGGAGGCCCTGTCCCAGCTGCCAGCACGTGGCTGACAGCTGACACACGTAAGTGCTTTACCTGTGGACAACCAGGACATGTGAGCGCCACTTGTCCATAGAGGCAGAAGAAGAACCCCTCATCTGAGGCCCCAAAGCCTAGTGCTGCTATTTATTTGGTGGGTGGTATGGGTGGAAGTTCCCGGGAGAACTTGCAGTCAGTCACGGTGGGCAACACCATCACTGTGGGGCTCAGGGACTCTGGCGCAGAACGAACTCTCATCCGCCCTGAAAATGTGTATCCTCATGAACTCATCCTTGGAAAGACACTGATTGTCACCGGTATTGGAGGTGAGCGCCGATCTGTGCCCATGGCTGAGTTTATCTGGACTGGGGTGTGGGAAGAGGGTGGAGGGAGGTTGAGGTAACCAAGAATCTCCCCGCCAATGTGTTATTGGGAATAGATTTGGGGCGGTTGGTTGCACATTATGTTCCTGATAACCCTCTCAGGTCTGATATGTCAGGTAACGCCAAGGCTGATAATGTGAAGGGTAATGTCAATGTTGATAATGTGTAAATTACTGACACGCTGGTACAGGTGTCCCACCCTTCTCCACAGGATCCCGGACGCCTGCTGGAGATGTGGCTCTGCCACGGGCTCTATGCTTCATATTTGGTGGTCCTGCAGTCCCCTGAAACCCTTCTGGAACTCAGTTTTCGATGCCTTTCATTTGATGACTGGGGTCCGTCATGAACCATCTCCCCAAATGGCCCTACTGTCCCTGATACCCAGTTTGATAGTTTCCGTCAGGAAGGGGATTATGAGATTCTGCCTAATAGCTGCCAGAGCAGTTATTCCCCGGCATTGGAGGTCCAATGAGGTCCCCTCCACGGTGGAATGGATAGCTGAAATGGATAGATTACATCGTCTGGAGTCACTGGTGGCGGGTGATGGTGATGCCGCACATGAACAGGGACGCACCTGGTTCCTCTGGCAGTCCTTCAAGGAGAGCACAGGGTTCCTTACTTGGCTGCGTACATATTCGTGATTGTCAACTCGTGGGCGTTTAAATTGCTGGGTCTCCCTTACCCCCCCCCCTTACCCCCTCCCCCCCCTCCCTCCTTACTCCCCTTCTCCCCTACCCCTTTATTCTCTCTTTCTCTTTCTCTCCTCTTCTCTTATTTCCACAATTGTCTTTTCATAGGTTCTTATTCTTTATATACAGTCCTTGTCCAGAGGTGATTCTTAAGATGGGAAACATGTACCCTTTAGGTGCTAGTGTCCTTATTGGACTACTCCTGTGCTGCGCTCTTCGGGACGTAATGTATCTCTGTATTAAGTCCTGGACATTGTACTGGTTCTTTCTATTGTTTTTACTGTTGAAAATTTCAATAAATATATTTACTGAAAAAAACAAATGTTGATAATGTGAATGGTAATGTCAATGTTGATGATGTGCAGGGAAATGTCAATGTGTTGCCTGTTAAGAAAGTAAATCCTGGCTTTAGGGAACTCAGTCATATCACACCGCAGGGTGATATTACTGAAAATCCCATGAAGGTAGCAGGAATCAGCACTAAGGGAGATGGAAGCAGGCATGACAACCACAAGAGTGGTGGTTGTGTGCCACCTGCCAGGGTTACAACAGACTGTGACATGGCAGGTGCTAGCTGCTCCACGGTAAGTGCTGATCCGGAGGCATCACAGCATGATGAACCTAGTGGTGGAGGAGAACTCAGCGATGTCATGCCACGAGCTGGCATCGCCAAGGGTTTCCTTCACAGTGTAACGTTGGTTGCTGAGGTAGATGGTGGCAAGCATGAGAACCCTGGGGAACATGGCCTCATGCAGTGTACCAGTGTCACGACAGACTGTGACACGGACGTGGGTAACTGCCCCATGGTAAGTGCTGGTCCTGAGGCATCACAGCGTGATCGGCCTCATGGTGGAGGAGGAGTTAGCCATGCCACGCCACGAGCTGGCATCGCTGATGTCCCCTCCAGGTCAAAGAACTTGTTGCTATTGGAGATGGAGGTGGGCATGGCATCCACAAGAGCGGTGGTTACATGCCACCGGCCAGTGTTACAACAGACTGTGACATGGCGGGTGCAAGCTGCTCCATCCTTAGCAGAGATCCCGAGGGATCACCGGAAGAGGGAAATGTGTTTTCTCCAACTGGGCACGAGGATAGGAACACGGAGCCCATACTTGGTCTGGTTGATGGGAAAGATGTGTTCCCTACCTGTCAGGGTGATGAAGGTGCAGCCTCAGTATCTGGTCAGAGTAGTGAGAGACTGTACTCCACAGTCGGACTAGACGATGGGGAGATTGGGCCCATTGTTTATCCGACTGATTGGAAGACGGGCCTTCCAGCCGTTTAGGACCATGGGAAAGAGGTACCCCTGGCTTGTCCGGATGGGAGACTGGTACGCTTGGTCTGCCAGGGAGATGAGAGAGCAAACCCCCTCTCCTGTCAGAAAAGTGGAATGGCAATCCCAACAGCCTGTCAAGTTAAGGAGCAGTCCCAGTCCACAGCTTGTCAGGATGATGGGAAAGCTGGGTCGCTGGGCAACCAGGCCAACGAGAGAGTGGTGTTATTTAGAGATGAGCGAGTATGCTTGTCACTACTCGGTACTCGCACGAATATCTCGGTATCCGGGGTAGTCAGCGAGTACCAAGTAATGTCGCGATACTCTTGCTATGCTCAGGGTCCAACTCCCTGCATGTTAGCGCTCTTTTCAGAGCCAGCCCGCATGCAGGGATTGGCTGACAGACACTGTAATGCCACAGCCATGTTGGTTGTGGCATTACAGTGATTGGCTGGCCGCACAGCGTCATCAGGTCTTTATAAGACCTGACCGCGCTGTGCTCGTCACTCTGCGCCATTAGACAGTCAGTGTAGGGAGAGCTGCTGCTGATTGAGGGACAGATTTGTGGCCTTTCAGCTAGTGTAGGCACAGGGCTGCCAGTCTAATTACCACAACAGTCCTTCTGAGGACTAATAGAGCTGTATACAGGCAGGCAGGGAGGCAGGGTAAATACCAAACTTCGCTGTGCCAGTATACCAGCCTGCATCGTATCTGGGGCTGGTTTCCAGGCTCATCCATCCCAAAAACAGTGCTTTTAGGGATTTATTTAGCTCCCTATAGGCAGGAGTAGGTTTTAGCTCAAATTAGGATACGCCAAAAGCCTCGTGCTAAAAACCAACTCTTGTCTGCACTAATTTAGCATCTAAGTGCTGCTACTGTAGGTTGCAGCGTAAATTAGGGTACACCAAAAGCCTCGTGCTAAAAACCAACTCTTTTCTGCACTAATTTAGCATCTAAGTGCTGCTACTGTAGGTTGCAGCATAAATTAGGGTACACCAAAAGCCTCGTGCTAAAAACCAACTCTTTTCTGCACTAATTTAGCATCTAAGTGCTGCTACTGTAGGTTGCAGCGTAAATTAGGATACGCCAAAAGACTCGCTATTGTAGTTAGCGTTTGTGTCTGACTAGTCCACCTGCAGGGCCTTAATTTCAAAACTTAGGGTCGTGCTAAAAACCAACTCTTGTCTGCACTAATTTATCATCTAAGTGCTGCGACTGTCAGTTGCAGCGTAAATTAGGATACGCGAAAAGTCTCGCTATTATAGTCAGCGTTTGTGTCTGACTAGCCAACCTGCAGGGCCTTAATTTCAAAACTTAGGGTCATGCTAAAAAACATCTCTTGTCTGCACTTATTTAGCAACTAAGTGCTGCTACTGTCGGTTGCAGCGTAAATTAGGATACGCCAAAAGACTCGCTATTATAGTGAGCGTTTGTGTCTGACTAGTCCACCTGCAGGGCCTTAATTTCAAAACTTAGGGTCCTGCTAAAAACCAACTCTTGTCTGCACTTATTTAGCAACTAAGTGCTGCTACTGTAGGTTGCAGCATAAATTGGGGTACACCAAAAGCCTCGTGCTAAAAACCAAATCTTATCTGCACTAATTTAGCTGTATACAGTCAGCACCACATTGAAAATGTGCACGTCCGGTGGCAAGAGACAAGGAGCTGGATGTGATGGTGGTGCAGGCAGAGGGCGAGCCCGTGTGCAAGCTCGAATTGTGCCACGACAAACGCCCACATCAACTCGCTCGACTTTCTTGTCCCAATTTCTAGGTGAACGCAGCAGTACTTCACTATTTAACCAAGACCAGTGTCAACAGGTTGTTAGTTGGATAGCGGATAATGCTTCCAGTCAGTTTGGCACCACCACAAATACCCTGTCTTCCACACGGTCAAGTGTCAGTAGCCGTGAGACTGGACCGCACATTCCACACCCTGATCCTCCTTCCTCCCACCATGCCGAGAGCCCGGCCCCGGACATAACTGATCCCACACTTGGACACTCTGAAGAGCTGTTCACTTATCCATTCATAGATTCTAGCTTCTCGCCAGCTCCAGTTGAAGTGGGTCATGAGGAGATCGTATGTACCGATGCACAAATATTTGAGCAGTCACGGTCTCACGAAGGCAACGGTGGGAACGTGTCTCAACAAGAGGTGGACGATGATGAGACACAATTGCCAGAAAGTCAGGAGGAGGACGAGGGTGCGGAAGTGGAAGACGACGTGGTGGATGATCCAGTAACTGACCCAACCTGGCAGGAGGACATGCAGAGTGAGGACAGCAGTGCACAGGGGGAGTTAGGCATAGCATCACAGGTCCGCAGGCAGAAGGCAGGCAACCGTTCCCCGGAACAACAACACGAGTGATGTTGCCAGTACAACTGCTAGGTCTTCCCGAGTCTGGCTATTTTTTAAGGTGTCTGCAGATAATTCGAAAAAGGCCATTTGCAACACCTGCCATGCCAGCATCAGCAGGGGTAGCAAAACTAGCAGCCTGACCACCACCAGCATGATCAAGCACATGGCAGCAAAGCACCCAACTTTGTGGGATGTACAGCAGAGTACAGGAGCATTGTCTGCGGGTGACACAGCTGCATCTTCCACTATTGTGCGTGCAAGCCAATCCCCCGTCCATACTGCAGGCAAAGATGCCTCCTGTCCTTCACCTGTACTTGCACAAGCAGAAGTAGCAGCATCATCAGCCACATCCTTGTCCCAGCGCAGCGTTCAGTTATCCATACACGAATCTTTGGAACGCAGGCGCAAATACGCTGCCAAGGCCCCACATGCCACAGTTCTAAATGCACACATTTCGCGACTGCTTGCGTTGGAAATGTTGCCTTTTAGGCTGGTGGAGGCGGAAGCATTCCGCAACCTGATGTCGGCGGCTGTCCTACATTACATGGTCCCCAGCCGACACTATTTTTCCCCGTGTGCCGTCCCCGCATTACATAAGCACGTATCACAAAACATCACACGTGCCCTTAACAACACAGTTTCCAGCAAAGTCCACCTAATCACGGACACGTGGACAAGTGCTTGCGGGCAGGGCCGCTACATCTCACTGACGGCACACTGGGTTAATATTCTGGAAGCCGGGACCCAGTCTGACCTTGGGACGGAACACGTCCTTCCGACACCGAGGATTGTAGGCCCTAACTCAGTCAGGGTTTCACCCACAGTGTACAGCTCTGGCACGTCATGCTCCTCCTCCTCCTCCTCTTCCTCCATTTCACCCTCCACACCAGTCCCAAGCTGAAAGCACTGCAGCACTGCCTCGGCTAAGCGGCAACAGGCTGAAGCAAATATGCATAGGTGACAAACCACACAACACTGAAGAGTTGTGGACAGCTCTGAAACAGCAGGCAGATCACTGGCTCACACCGCTGAACCTACAGCCAGGCATGGTCGTGTGTGACAATGGCCGGAACCTTGTGGCGGCTCTGAGGCGAGTTTGACACATGTTCCATGCGTTGCCCATATGCTCAACTTCGTGGTTCAGCGGTTTATTAAATCCTACCCGGAGCTGTCTGATCTGCTCGTCAAAGTACGACGCCTGTGTGCCCATTTCAGAAAGTCACCTACTGCTTCTGCCGGCCTTGCTGGCTTTCAGCGGCGTTTGCAGCTAGCTCACAGACTGGTGTGTGATGCCCCACGCGTTGGAATTCCACACTGCACATGTTGGTCCGGATTTGTGAGCAGAAGAGGGCAGTTGTTGAATACCAGCATCAACTAGGCCGTCATATACATTTCAAACTCCACACATAAGACCTCAGGAGTGGACATGGATGTCCGACATATGTACCGTCCTCCAAAACTTTGAGGACTCCACCAAGATGGTGAGTGGCGATAACGCCATTATTAGCGTCACCATCCCGCTTCACTGTCTTCTAAAACGCTCTCTGCTCAAAATCAAAGACGATGCATTGCAGGCGGAGCAGGATGACTTGCAGCAAGAAACCGTACTGGTGATTACACACAGCCCAGTCTCATCTCATCCCAACGTGCATTGGAGGACTATGATGATGAGGAGGAGGAGGATGAAGAAATGGAACTACTTTCATTTGGCATTGACGGTAATACATGCACAACCGTCAGACCGTTGGTTGAGCGTGGATGGCCAGGGAGGAGAGGAGGAGGAGGTCAGCATGGCCAGTCATGCTGTTGGTGAGGACCCAGAAGTCTTGACTGTTTACAGTCTGGCGCACATGGCTGACTTTATGTTACGCTGCCTGTGTCGTGACCCTCATGTTATCAAGATCTTGGAGGACACTCATTACTGGTTGGTGACACTTTTAGACCCACGCTACAAAGAGAACTTTATTTCTCTTATTCCCGAAGCGGAGAGGTCTACAAAAATGCTGCAGTACCAGAAGTCCATAGTGGCGGAATTATTAAAAAAATTCCCTTCTGAAAACACTAGCGGCAGAGGTCACGATTCAGTGGACAACCAAGGCGTCCGGCAGAGAGAGGCACAAGTTGAATCCAGCAGAGGTAGGGGAACACTCTCAAAGATCTGGGACACTTTTCTCAGCACCTCCCGTACCACAGGCCTTGAGGTGCGGGGTAGTTTCACAAGGAATGCAAAGTTTGCAAAGATGCTGAGGGAGTACCTTGCTGATCGTACTAATGTGCTCCTAGATTCCTCTGTGCCTTATAATTATTGGGTATCCAAGCTGGACACGTGGCAGGAATTGGCTCTCTACGCCTTGGAAGTCCTGGCCTGTCCTGCCGCTAGCGTTTTGTCAGAGCGTGTTTTTAGTGCCGCAGGTGGAATCATTACAGATAAACGCACCCGTCTGTCAACTGAAAATGCTGACAGGCTGACTTTGATCAAGATCAACAAGGGTTGGATTGGGCCTGACTTCACCACACCACCACCAAATGATAGCGGAATTTAAATTTTGTGCCAGTAGATTCCCATGCATCTCCGCGCACACCCACACATCGGTACAGACTTCATGTGTTTGGCTACTTGCTGTACTGCTCCTCCTTCTCCTCATCCGCCACCATCATATAAATAGTGTGACCGTGGCTAATGATGCCACAAAACCATAATTTTTTTACATCATATTTATGATGATGATGCACCTAACCGTTCTAAAGTTAGGCATTAGTTTCATGTATACCCCCCAGGGGTAAATGTTTTAGTCCATGCTTCCAGAATGGGCATTACAAGTACAGGAGACCTGCTCCTATGTAATGGATTGCCATGTTTCTTCCCAGGGGCATCGCAATGACTCCCACTTTTTGGCTTCCCTGCCTAGGGCAATCCTACAAAAGACCCACCTGCTTCAAATGGGCACATTATTGAAAAAGGCTCTCGTGCACGTCTCTATCCAGGGGCATTGAAGTGCTACACAATTTTTGGCTTCCCTGGTTAGGGAAATACTACAGCAGACACTTGCTTAAAATGGGCACATTTTTTTTAAAGGCCCTCATGCACACCTCTATGCAGGGGCATCTTGGTGCCTCCAAACCTTTGGCTTCCCTGCCTAGGGAAATACTACAGCAGACACACTTGCTTACAATGGGCATATTTTTTTTAAAGGCCCTCATGCACCCTCTATCCAGGGGCATATTGGTGCCTCCAAACCTTTGGCTTCCCTGCCTAGGGAAATACAACAACAGATCCACTTGCTTAAAATGGGCACATCATTTAAAGAGGCCCTCATGCACGCCTCTATCCAGTGGCATATTGGTGCCTCCCAATTTTTGGCTTCCCTGCCTAGGGAAATACTACAGCAGACACACTTGCTTACAATGGGCACATGTTTTTAAAAAGGCCCTCATGCACGCCTCTATGCAGGGGCATCTTGTTGCCTCCAAACCTTTGGCTTCCCTGCTTAGGGAAATACTAAAAAAGACACACTTGCTTACAATGGGCACATTATTTTTAAAGGCCCTCATGCATGCCTCTATCCAGGGGCATCTTGGTGCCTCCCAACCTTTGGCTTCCCTGCCTAGGGAAATACTACAGCAAACACACTTGCTTACAATGGGCACATTATTTTTAAAGGCCCTCATTCACGCCTCTATGCAGGGGCATCTAGGTGCCTCCCAACCTTAGCTTCCCTGCCTAGAGCAATACTGCAAAAGACCCACTTGCTTAAAATGGGCACATCATTTAAAGAGGCCTTCATGCACGTCTCTATCCAGGGGCATTGAAGTGCCTCCCAATTTTTGGCTTCCCTGCCTAGGGCAATGCTACAAAACACACACTTCCTTACAATGGGCACAATATTTAAAGAGGCCCTCATGCATGTCTCTATCCAGGGGCATTGGGGAGCCTCCCAATATTTAGCAGCCCTGCCTAGGGAATTACTACAAAAAACCCACTTCCTTATAATGGGCACATTATTTAAAGAGGCCTTCATGTATGTCTCTTCCCAGGGGCATGGGAGTGCCGCACAATTTTTTTAAAAAAAAGCTTTCATATAATCCAAAAAAATAACATACCCCAACTCTGTCTCACAAGTGGGTATGAGCCATTTTTTTTCCATGAAAATCCGTTTTGGTTTCATTTTGTAATGTTTTCTTGACAGTCCGTAAAAGTGGCGTAATAGTTTGACAACATTGCTGACATCTATGACCTTAGGGTCTGAAATGCTTCCAGGGGTCTTCCCCATTCTGTTCCCATATCATTTGAGCACTCTTCTGATACTTTTGTGATGTTTTTAGGGTTTTTCCATAGTGCCGGGGGTCATGTCAGAAAAATACTCAGGTCTCCCATAGGATAACATTGGGCTCGGTGCTCGGGCCGAGTACACGAGTATCATGGGATGCTCGGCCCGAGCTTTGAGCACCCGAGCATTTTAGCACTCGCTCATCACTAGTGTTATTCCCCGGGGAGATGGCCTTACGAGGCACTCTCACCCACAGCCTGAGTACTGGGAATGCAGGGTCCGCACTGCATTCTGGGTTCTCAACCTGTAGAGGGATAAGCAGACCACCTGCAGACCCAGAACAGGTCCAAGATGGTTCCTGTGAAGTCAGGGCTTCCGTGCCAGTTCTGGCTATTTCTAGCCAGGGGTTTCAGGCAGTCATACCAGCAAATAACAGTCCTGAGGAGCTAGAAAGCCTCGCGGAAACCCCCGTGTCTGAGCTCGAATCACAGAAGGTTCTGTGGGATCCAGGTAGTGGGAGAGATCACGAATCTGCGCATGTCAGGAGGTTCAGAGGCCCTTCTGCTGTAGCGCAGTCAAAAAGGGGGAGGTGTCAGGAAAGTATGAATATTTCTCATTATTTTAGTTTGGAAAGTCGGCTAAGACCGACATAAGTCTTCCCTCAGTACGGGTTTCTGTAGATCAGATTTCCTATCCCTCTCTCTCTCCCCCCTCCCATATCCAGTATTTACGATCGGCAGAGCCATAACTACCTTAAGAAGGCCTAAAGTTTGTATCTTTAGCTCCAAAAGCTCTTTGTCCTAAAAGATAGTTTGCTTCTGTCGAATTTCATAAGACCCATTCATACCACAAACACATAATTCATATTTTTGAATGATTCACATTTTTGCAGATTAAATGATATATCTTGTATATCTATGTAACACTCAGGAACCCAGGAAATGAGTTCTGGCTTTCTGAACATCACAAATATCCCATATTTGATATCAATATTCTCGGAATTAAATGAACATAAACATGAGGTGCTTGTCTTGGATGTGGGCCCACCACATACCTAGATATGAAAAATGAAGGTTTATCAAGTCTTGTGGAGCTGGGAGGGCCCACAAAAACCAACCCTGGGTGAAGTAAGCAACATGGGGGTTTCTTAACTGACTGCCCCATTTAGTAAAACCAATGCATCTATTTCGGAAGTCATTCCACCCTGGGTCTCGGACGCAGTCACACCGTGCTGCGTGGAGGAATCAATATTACTCTTCTGGGGAGCCGACCCCCCTACCAAGGTCTGAGATTGTCACCGCGTGGCTAGGTCTTGCAATTTTTTACTTTATTCCTTTTATTTTAATAACTGTTTTATACATATCTGTACATTGTCTCCTTTGTAATATCTTGTATATCATTTGTAAACACTGCCAACTTTTGGGAGTAAAATATTATAATTTACTAGTTTCGTTCTTCTTGTTCTATGAGTGAGCGCACCACGTCTTCACTGTTTGTTTTACGCTATCATACGGGTTACCGATCCACCTGTAAGAGATCGGTAGTGGCAGCATAATGTTTTTGTATTTATGTGATATTGTGGGCCTGAGGGGGACCGGATCGAGATATATATACGTTCCTGGCAGGAACTGGTGGTAAATATACATCCTGTCACATCATGTGCCGCAGTATACTACATAAATTAGAGCAGCTGGGCTCCTTTCTTATCCTCTGGCAAAACCGGATTTGTCCAGCAGGATAAGGGGATGCCAGAGAGCTGCAGGTCCTGACTAAGTCTTCGTGACATAGAATATAATAACATTTCTATGGATTGTCTGTTACTATTATGTAAAAGTATGAAGCTTTGCCATTATTTTTGACATGTTAATGCATTGTATTTTTTCACTTCCTTTCTGTTTTTTTGCTCCACTTTTGAAACGGACAATCACACACATCAAACTGCACAAACCAAAGTACCACATCCAATTATATTCACAACAGCTTCCAAGAGACCATGTATTGTAAACACACACCGCAAACAGAGGATACACCACATAGTGAACATCGGGCAAGAAACACAACACCAGATAGCAAAATACAGCACACAACTAGGAAAAGACAGTGCACAAGTGTAAAAGAAGTCAAATCATGCAACAAATACAATACACAAATGCAGAAGGATGACATAGAACAGGGATGTTGGAAAGCACAAATGGTGTGACACGTCCACTGCTCCTGTCAGCACCACTAAGGATACACAGATGTTCATTTCACCGCACTCCTGATGCAATAGCATCGGGCCTATTTCTAGTTAATAATAATAATGCTTTATGTAATAGGCAGTACAATTTGTCATCCTTAATATGATATGGAATATATGTTGCTGATTTGATTCATAATGATGTCATTGGAAAATAAGTATTTTCTTTCTCTCTATATAGTTTAATAAAAATTGCAGTCAAAAGGAAAAATATAATTATTTAATGGATTCTTTTTGTAGACTATTTGTGCTTCAGTTTGGTCATTGCATGGAAAAAAAAAAAAAAATAATAACTTTCTAGATTTACTATATAAGCATTGCATGTTAGTTTATTCTAGGTTGTGTCAAAGTGACCAATTAGGGATCTCTAGAAGGCATCAGCAATAAATGCGACGTCCTATTCAGTAGAGATGGCTAATTAACTAAATTGCACTAATTGATAACCTTGAATGTTTATCCCTTTTGTTATTGTAACCTCAAAGTTAAAGAAATGTCTCCCTGTGAGGCTATTTTTGGAGCATTACGTTTAGTCTTCAGAGTAAAATATTTGTAATTACAGTGCCTTGTGAAAGTATTTGGCCCCCTTGAACTTTTCAACCTTTTGCCACATTTCAGGCTTCAAACAAAGATATGAATTAAAAACTTTTTTGTGAAGAATCAACAACAAGTGGGACACAATCGTGGAGTGGAACAAAATTTATTGGATATTTTAAACTTTAACAAATAAAAAACTGAAAAGTGGGTCGTGCAATATTATTCAGCCCCCTTTACTTTCCGTGCAGCAAACTCACTCCAGAAGTTCAGTGTGGATCTCTGAATGATCCAATGTTGTTCTAAATGACTGATAATAATAAATAGAATCCACCTGTGTGTAATCAAATCTCTGTATAAATGCCTCTGCTCTGTGATAGTCTCAGAGTTCTGTTTCAAGTGCAGAGAGCATCATGAAGAACAAGGAACACACCAGGCAGGTCCGAGATACTGTTGTGGGGAAGTTTAAGGCCATGTGCACACGTTGAGTATTTGATGAGATTTTTACCTCAGTATTTGTAGCCAAACCCAGGAGTGGATGATTAAATACAGAAGTGGTGCAGGTGTTTCTATTAGACTTTTCCTCTGATTGCTCCACTCCTGGTTTTGTCTACAAATCCTGAGGTAAAAAACTCAGCGTGGCCTAAAGCCAGATTTGGATACAAAAAGATTTCCAAAGTTTTAAACATGTCAAGGAGCACTGTGCAAGCGATCATATTGAAATGGAAGGAGTATCAGACCACTGGAAATTTACCAAGACCCGGCGGCCGTCCCTCTAAACTTTCATCTCGAACAAGGAGAAGACTGATCAGAGATGCAGCCAAAGGCCCATGATCACTCTGGATGAGCTGCAGAGATCTACAGCTGAGTTGGGAGAGTCTGTTCATAGGACAATAATCAGTCGTACACTGCACAATTCTGGCCTTTATGGAAGAGTGGCAAGAAGAAGCGATTTCTGAAAGATAACCATAAAAAGTCTCATTTGAAGTTTGCCACAAGCCACCTGGGAGACACCAAACGTGGAATAAAGTGCTCTGGTCAGATGAAACCAAAATCAAACTTTTTGGGCACAATGCAAAACGATATGCTTGGCGTAAAAGCAACACAGCTCATCACCCTCAAAACACCATCCCCACTGTCAAACATGGTGGTGGTGGCCGCATCATGGTTTGGGCCTGCTTTTCTTCAGCAGGGACATAGGAGATGGTTAAAATTGATGGGAATATGGACAGAGCCAAATACTGGACCATTCTGGAAGAAAACCTGTTGGAGTCTGCAAAAGATCTGAGACTGGGACGGAGATCTATCTTCCAACAAGACAATGATCCCAAACATAAAGCAAAATCTACAATGGAATAGTTCAAAACTAAGCGTCTCCAGGTGTTAGAATGGCCAAGTCACAGTCCAGACCTGAATCCAATCGAGAATCTGTGGAAAGAGCTGAAAACTGCTGTTCACAAACGCTCTCCATCCAACCTCACTGAGATCCAGCTGTTTTGCAAGGAAGAATGGGCAAGAATTTCAGTCTCTTGATGTGCAAAACTGATAGAGACATACCCAAGCAACTTGCAGCTGCAATCGCAGCAAAATGTGGCGCTACAAAGTATTAACTCAAGGGGACTGAATAATATTGCACGCCCCACGTTTCAGTTTTTTGTTAAAAAAGTTTAAAATATCCAATAAATTTCGTTCCACTTCACGATTGTGTCCCACTTGTTGTTGATTCTTCACAAAAAAATTAGAATTTATCTCTCTATGTTTGAAGCCTGAAATGTGGCAAAAGGTTGAAAAGTTCAAGGTGGCCAAATACCTTCACAAGGCACTGTATGTAACTGTATGTTAAAATATACCCAGACAATAAGCTGAAGATACACTGCTAAATAAAAATAAAGGGAACAGTCCTTACGCTTTTTCAGTGGAATAACCACCATTACTCATTGGCTAAAGTTCACTTTGATGGCTTAGTGAGGTTGACGTTTTCCTCTCTGTACTATTAAAATCTAAGGGTACCGTTACACGTCGCAACATTGCATGCAATTTCACTTGCAATTTGCTGGTTGCAAGAAATCATGGACACATTGTTACATTTAAATCGCAAAATACAGTCAAACAAACGTGCAAAAATACTCTGTTGTAAAAAAACAAACAAACAGTAGAAAGCAAGTGCTGCTAAAAAAAAGTAGTCTGGATCCTGCTCACGTAGGTACCAATTCACATGGTCAGGTTTTTAAATACAACACATAGGACTGCTCTGATACGGGATGCCTTGACGTTTGGTAGAGCGGCTTAGTATACATTTTTTGCAAAAAACGTATCAACTAAATACCCTGTTTTTTTACTACTTTTTTAGCAGCACTTGCTTTCTACTGTTTTTTTTTTTTTTCACAACAGAGTATTTTTGCACGTTTCTTTGACTGTTTTTTTGTGACTCAGTCTTTTGGTGGTGTGAACAATGTCTTACAGATCTGTTCACTGTGTGCATGGCTCATTAGTTTTTGTCTAGTTTGTTTGTTTCTGCAAGAGAAGGGAGTCATCCACCCCTCCCTTTGGGCCCTGCACATAAAAAGCCGTCTTCTGCAGTCAGTCCATGTCAGACATTGGACCTGTTGGATCCTGCTCACGTAGGTACCAATGCACATGGTCAGGTTTTGAAATGCAACAGATAGGGACTGCTCTGATACGGGTTACCTTGACGTTTAGTAGAGCGGCTTAGTATACATTTTTTGCAAAAAACGTATCAACTAAATACCCTGTTTTTTACTACTTTTTTAGCAGCACTTGCTTTCTACTTTTTTTTTTTTTACAACAGAGCCGCCGCTCTGTTATTGTCTATGGGATCTATGCAGTGTTCAGCACCACACAGAGGGGACAGTTCCCCATAGACAGTAAGGGTAAGTTCACACATACGTCGACTTAGTGTCGGCGGCGGCTGGGCGGACCCGACAGGAAGCTCGGCAGCCGTCCACCGGCTTCCTGTCGGGTATGTGCGGCGGGAGACGGGCGGGTGTGCGGCGGGTGCACAGCGGGTTAGTGGCGTCGGTTCTGCAGCGGCTGGAAGCAGCACATGATTCTGCTTGCAGCCGCTGCAGAACCGGCCGGTTTATAGAACATGATCATTCTTTGCTAACCCGCTGGGAACCCAGCGGGTTAGCAACAGATGAGCATGTGGAAACCGCCGATGTGTGCACACCAGGGGTCGGTTTCCATAGGTTTATATGTTAACCCAAAAGCCGCTTTTGGATTAACATAAATTTGCATAAACCTCATGGAAACCGACCTGCGGTTTCCGCTGCTAAACCGAGGTTAAAACTGTATGTGTGAACTTACCCTAACAGAGCGGTGGCTTTGTCAGTGAATTTATAAAGCTGACAGTTCTTTTAACCCATTTTACATAACAATTAACCCCTGCACACACATGGTGTAATGACACCATATTTGCAGAGAGTGAGGACACTCTCAACATACATGGTGCCACTACACCAGCATCATATTAACCCCTTTATCACCGTGATTTGAGCCGCATCAGCAACCTCTGCGCACACATGCGGCGAAGAGGATGCTGATGGGGTTAATCACTAAAATATCCCCAGGATACATTATTTTACACCAATCATCATTGTATTAGCTAAACATCTTGTACAGCTGCTGTCACAGCGGTACAAGATGATAGCTTACTGTTAGGTATAGAGGGAAATACAAACTAAGTTTCTATTTCCCGACAAATGCTGTCTGCGGTCCTTCAGGACCATGGACATCATCTCCATCACACGCACCACACATGCACTCAGACCTCACACTCGCAGCATACTCCTATCAATACATGCAGGCACACTCACCACACACACCCACAAAACGCATTACACTAGCATCACTGTCGTGCATCAAAAACGCTCCGTTTTTGAAGCATGACAGTGTGCCTCCAGCCTTAGGCTTGTTTCACACTGCAGTTTTTTGCCTGCTCAGGTTCGATCCGGTTTGTGTGCCAAAACCAGAAGTGCCTCCAAAACTCAGAACAGGTGTCAATCTTTCAATTATAGTTTTTCTCTGCAAGTTCCTCTCCTGGTTTTGGCACTCAAACCAGATGGAACCTGATCAGGGAAAATCCTGCAGTGTGAAACCAGCCTTAGTGTGTGTGGCCTCCACGTGCCTGTTTGACCTATCTACAATGCCTGGGCATGCTCTTGATGAGGAGGCGGATGTTCTCCTGAGGAATCTCCTCTCAGACCTGGATTAAAGCATCAGTCAACTCCTGGACAGTCTGTGGTGTAGTGTGGAAGCGGTGGAACAAGATGATGTCCCAGATGTACTCGATTGGATTCAGGCCTGGGGAACAGGCAGGCCAGTCCATAGCATCAATGCCTTCATGATGCAAGAACTGCTGACAAACATCAGTCACGAAGCCTAGCATTGTCATACATCAGAAGGAACCCAGGTCCCACAGCACCTAGATATGGTCTCACAATGCGTCTGAGGATCTCATCCAGCTACCTAATGGCAGTCAGGGTACCTCTGGCTAGAACATGGAGGTCTGTGTGACCATCCAAAGAAATGCCTACCATACCTTTACTGAGAGTAAAAAAATCCCTGGTCTGTGGAGCGCTAGGACTCGAGATAAAATGGCACTAGGGTTATTTTTAGAAAATTATTTCTTTATTAACCTCTTACAGGCCACTACGCGTTTCTGCAGCAAAGCGCTGCCTTCATCAGGTAATGCAAGGGCTTGCATCACCTGATGAAGGCAGCGCTTTGCTGCAGAAACGCGTAGTGGCCTGTAATAGGTTAATAAAGAAATAATTTTCTAAAAATAACCCTAGTGTCATTTTATCTCGAGTCCTAGCGCTCCACAGACCAGGGATTTTTTTACTCTCAGCTTCTTGCACTTGTGCACACCTGGCAAGAGCAGCTCTGGACAAGAGATACCATTAATCCTAGATCCTGAGCTCCATGACCTAGCAATACAACACGGTCACCGTTGAAGGACCTGTGGTGACATCAATCCGGTCACGTGACCGCGGCAGGAGCTGGAGCTCCCAGAGCAAATTTCGGTGTCTCCACTATACCTCCAAGCGGAGGTGGATTCACAGGCGTAAGACCGCAGTTGTGAAGGGTTGCACAACCACCTCTGGTGAGTGGCCACACAGCCCTGGGCCTAAATCCACTTCAAAAACTTTCTTCACATGCGCTCCCACCCCCTCCCCCCTTTTTGTCTACCATACCTTTACTGACTCACTGCCAAACCAATCATATTAAGTAAATATGTTGAAGGAAAAGGGACTTGTGACCCTGCTCACACTCCAAATGATCTACAAATTCAGTAAAGTTAGAATTCATACGGTGGTTTTATTTCTATGTATTTCAAGGTATAAACCCCTTCATCAGGATAGCACACAGGAGGAGGTACATCTATTGTGTGGTTTCCTGATAAGGGGTTTATACCTTGAAATACGTAGAAATAAAACCACCATATGAATTCTAACCTTATTGGATTTATGGATTATTTGAAGCAGTCACAAGACACTTTTAAAAAAATATTTACTTGGATTTAAACACAAGGGAGTACTGATGCAGACCGTGGAAAGCTTGACATCTTAAATTGTCACAGGCGAAAAAGTGGTTGTGACGTCTCACAACCAAAATAGGTGAACGGATTCACTATTTTTTCATTATTTCTTGTCTGACAGATATACACTATTGTGCACCCCTTTCTTTTCAGTGTTTATCCTTTAGCTGGTCATTCTAGAGAATGCTGCAGGCAGAAAGTTCTCCACGGCGTCTCTAGACTTTGTCTCGTCTGTCACATGTGCTCTGTGTGAACTTGCGCTCATCCATGAAGCGCACAGGGCACCAATGTTGAATCTGCCAATCTTGGTGTTCTCTGGTAAATGCTAATCGACCTGTACAGTGTCGGGCTGTAAGCATAACACCCACTTGTGGAGGTCAGGACCTTATACCACCCTAATGGAGTCTGTTTTTGACAGTTTGAGAAGACATATGCATATTAGTGGTGTGCTGGAGGTCATTTTGCAGGGCTCTGCTCCTCTTGTTCTTCCTTGCACAAAGAAGGTAGCGATCCTGCTGCTGGGTTGTTGCCTACCTACATCCTCCACGTCCCCCGATATCTGCTCTGTGCTCTGGACACTGTGCTTACAGACACAGCTAACCTTCTTGCCACAGCTCACATTATGTGGCATCTGGATGAGCTGCACTATCTGAGCAAGTCTGTGGGTTGTAACGCGGCATCATGCTACTCTAGGGATGAGAGCAATGACAAAATGTAAGTGTGACCAAAACAACAGCCAAAACAGATGAGAACAGAGAAATGGTCTGTGATCACATATAGGGGTGTCTTGCTTCTATCATTTCTACCTGTTGTCTGTTCATATTTGCACAACAGCAGAAGACATTGATTCACATCGGTGTTGCTTCATAACTGGACAGGTTGATTTCACAGAAGTGTGATTGACTTGAGTTACATTGTGTTATTTAAGTGTTCACTTTATTTTTATGAGCAGTGTAGAATGTGCAGTTTCGGGTCTTTTTGTGTGACAAATGCTTTAATTTTCCCCGTCTATGAGCTTACTTTTCTTACTCTTCTCTTCACAGATGCAAACACTGCAAGGCTCCAACAACACAGAACAGACTCTTGCAGCCAGAAACCGAACAATATTTATTTAACATAGTATAGATATTCTGAATGATTCAGAAATTTGTACATCTCTATTTACAATGAATTAAAATATTTATTTTACTCTCATAGATATTTACATTTGTTAACAGCAACTAAGTTTCACATTTTCAACGACAGTGAACAGCATTTACCAGCTTCCATTAAGACAGATATAATATAAATATGTCTGACATGCAGCAATATTGTGATCTTCCACAGTTTTGCATTAATTCTGCACTAAACAGAAAATAAAAAAATACAATGGTCCCAGGAGGCAAGAATAAATGCCACCAAATCAACTCAAATGGCCAAAATGTAGCTTACGTGTCATGGTACAAACACCGGCCTGCAGGAGATTGCAGATGCAGAAAGCAGCACCTCATCCTTATACACTGATTCATACCGCATGCAGAGGAACGCCGGTGTGAGCGGCACCAGATAACCAATGAAAACCATTAATCGGAGTAAAACAGACCAGTAGATATTTACATGGAGCAATGGTATGGATAAGCTATTGCAGGAACTCTTTGGTAGAGGAGAAAGGCTTTTCTTCATTAGTTGGGTAAGGTGAATATCCAGTGTTAAATGTCAGATGGTCTACACTGCAGCGCTCATTGGAAGTGGAGCCAATGGATCTGGCCTTAGAGACGGATTGTGTCGTGTACAGCAGCACGGCTCAACCCAAATCAATGAAGCGGTGCTGGCGTACAAGGAACCAAGGGGGCGCAGCTTTTAGAAAAGTATTTTATGCTTTCATACAGCTCCTTGTATTCAGTTAGATGATAACATTCTTATCAAACTAAACTGTTGTCACATTGAACTAAATAGACTGAAGCAGAAAATGTGGGCCACAGTCTTGTTCACATAAGGCAGGTTAAAGTCAGATGCTCCATGCATTTTCTATCCAAGCAAAATCCTAAAGGAAGGGAAATTTTAATAGGAAACAAAAAAGGACAAAAAGAATTCCAACATCTGAATTTGTGTGTGTGAACTCGGCCCTAAAGCCTGTAATGCTGCCGTAAGGGGAGCACAAGTGATCGCATCCATTTTGCTTTGTCAAAAACAAATCTCTACAAGAGAAAGAAAAACTTGTGAAAAACAGCTACTTTCTTTCAAATGGAATTTAGGTAATAAAGCAAAAAATAATAAGCAATATTGGAGGTCTTCCATATGTTTAATGGATCACTTCTCATTGACTATGAACTCCGATGTTCTGAGGAGTGCAGAGTGCCAATAAAAGGACCACAAAGTATAATCTCAGGACATTTGACAGCACATAAATAGGGTGTCCCTAAAATTCCCTGCAATATTCTCTACATGAAAAAAACATTACAATCCTTAGGCAGAATGTTTTTTCTTTTTGTTAGACACCTGCTTTGACTCAATCTTCTGACCTTAAAATAAATAAAAAATAGCATGCAAAATGGTCATTATACGGCATTCAAAAAAATTCTGAATTGTTAATCTTACACAAAATTTGTAAAAAAAAAAATAAAATAAAATAAATCCATTTAACATGCACCATCAGCAACAACAAAACTGCTAAGGTACAGTCAGAGCGGGAGAGCCCGGGAAAGCATAGTAAGTAAAGTACTGTCAGGGATGTCAGGTCAGAGGGGCCCGAGCCTACTGTGGCACCATGCCGCAAACGATCATGTCCCTGCACCAGCGAGATGTGCCACAATCCAATTATCACAAGCTGCTTATTTATTGAAGGGTCATTCAAGTTTAGGATATGGAATTAATATGTAAGGAGTTTAAAGATTGAGTTGCATGTAATGTAGCATAAATGAACAGATCCTGAGTTCCTAATAGTATACATAGCATTCATAGACAAAAATAAATACAATGGGGAGGAAGGGGGGTAGAAAATAAAGTCCTTCCAGCTGAAATAATACCATGGTCTATGTCCAGGAAAATAAAATAAAAAACAACAAAAACATAACACAGCAAGTTCAGTTATAGAACCATCCAGCACATAATATGACTGGCCCGTGTGGCATTACAATTGCAACATGTGCAATGTTGTATAGGCATTACAGCAAAGCAGAAAAATATTGGAAATATTGTTATTTAAAGGGAACCTGTCAACTCAAAACATGTAATTCACCTGTAAATAGTGCTTAAGGCCCCTTTCACATCAGCGGTAATCTCTGATCGCGGCAGCTGCTGTGAAAAAAACGCAACTGCCGCGGTTACCGCATAACGGCCGCACTTGCGGTTCACCTGCGGCAAGCCCCATGCAATGTCTATGGGACTTCCGGTAAGTGTGCGGCAGGTGCGGCAAAGTTGCGGTTTCGGCACTTGCGCGGCAGACACGGCCGCGAAAAAAAGGCAGTCTGCCGCCTTTTTTCGCAGCCGCATCTGCCGCAGGTGCAGAAACCGCACTTGCCACACACTTATCGCAAGCCCCATTGACATTGCATGGGGCTTGCCGCAGGTGAACCGCAAGTACGGCCGCTATGCGGTAACCGCGGCAGTTGCGTTTTTTTCACAGCAACTGCCGCAATCAGTGATTACGCTGATGTGAAAAGGCCCCAAGTCATTTAAGTCATGCTTTTTTGGTGCAGTGGCTACAAGGAAAAAGAAAATGATATTCTCCCTGCAGCCATTTGCTTCCAGTCAACGGGCAGGTGCAAAGAGCAGTTACAGTCATCACTCAATATACAGTGACATCTACACTTTGATACCTTGCTCTGCAGTGTATGCATGCAACATGTGTGTAGAGCAGGCCATCAATAAAAGTGGCGGGGAGTGATTACAGCAGTGACTGTAACCACTCCCTGAATTGCCCCAATGACAATGAAGAAAGCAGCTGCAGGGAGAATAAAACTTCAATTTCTCGCTGTAGTTGCTAAACCAGTAAGGAAGCCAGGAAGGATTTAAACACCATATACCTGCAGGTTACCATGGTATCTCTAGGTAAATTACAATTCTGGAGGTGACAAATTCCCTATAATAAATAAAGTCACTTTTATTTTTTATCTTCAAACTACCAGGCAAAACAATATGCCTTTGTGCATGAATTCTGACATGGCCGATGTAAGCATTTCATGTACCTGCAGTATTTCTAAACCTAATGAGAGAATACAAGATTTCTTTATCGCAGGGTGAGATGTGCTATTGTAGTGAGTAATAATATCCCCAGAATGCCTCAGGTTCAGTCCTACATTGTTATGTCAAGCTTTTCAATGTATTCGTTAGATGTGTATTGTGATTTTCAGAGAATGAAGCAAAGCTGATTGCTAGCTAAAAATGGACTCACTACATGCACAAAAAACAACATGCATACAAAGGTCTGCAATATACAATAAAGAATTGAATCAATGTTTTACAATAATGGACATATATTAAAGATGGACATTACTTGAGCTTTTTAGCTAAGAGAAATATTATTAAAATAGGTTTGTCCAGTTTGGCACCTGTTACAGGACACCATGGAATTAAAGGGGCTGTCCACTACTCGGATGCCTTCTACGTTGTCTCCATTAAAATAATGTTTATATTCCCTCCGATGCTGGCGCCGTTCCACGTGACATTGTCACGTAATGCAAGCCTTGCATCCAGTTAGTGCGGTCCTTACTCTCCTCTACTTTGGACAAATTGAAGCTCAAGAGGAAGTCAGAGCTGCGGCTGTCACTCACTTCCAAGGACAGTGAAGACGCACTGATTGTGCACAGCACATGCATTAGGTAACAACGCCACGTGAGCACCAGGAGAGTGAGCGTCGACACCAGAGGGGAGTATAAGCATTATTTTAAGGGGGGAAAGGTGGTGATTGAAAAGGGGTTGTTCGAGTAGTGGACAACCCCTATAAACTAATCTCAGAGAGGCTTCACTGCAGTCAGCTGTATTTAGTGGGGATAAAAAGAACTGCAGGTCACTCTACAATACCCACTGTTTAATGGGCCTGACTAAACTATACTGGGTAAAAATGAGGGAGCACCACCCATTATAAAAGGATTACAAGGACAAAAATACAAAAAAGTACCAAACTAAATGTTTGCTTTTTAAGCCCCATTGAAATGCTGAATATAGACTTGTTTTCCTAGAACTACTGTAGTATAATCTGCTTTTATGAGGCTGCTACAAACACAACTGTAACTAAAATGAAAATAAAATCACAACAAAATCACTACACCTCCGAGATTGGATCTGGTATGATGGAGCACGTTACAAGGAGACACTGATCACACTTATAAAATACTTTTACATAAAGAACTTAGTTGTATCAAGCCCGAGATATAGCAGATTACATATAGTCCAGAGATGAATCCACAAGCTACAGGCTCCGGAGATGTGAAAGCATTCAGTGATCATCTTACAACCATCTACAGTAACTTCATGTTGGTAAATACCGCCACCCCACAAACTACGGCTGAATCCAAAGTCATGGTCACACCTACTCTGGGGAAACCTTGCCCTGCACATTTAGCCAGATTTGGCAGAAAAAAATCTGATGCATGTAGCACCATTTAATACCCCATTATCAAAGTTTCATGAGTCCTTTTGACTCCTCTGGTCTTTCTCATGTGACAGATCCATTACTCTTAGGATGGAACTGAACAATGGAGATGAAGAATGTTGATGTGAATGGAGCTTTAGATTTAGGCCTGTAACCAAACTTTTCTATTTCTTCTTCTGTAAATGCATGTTTGGACTCATCTATAAAGCAGAACCATTAACATACAAATAATGTCACTATAACATTGTGTCTACTTTTTAAGATTCCCTCGAAATCTTCGAAATGTTGGAGGAGCAATGCCATAACAGCTGGGCATAATCTGGTCTTTAAATTACTTGGTCATCAATCCAAACAGGGTAAGAGAAGGGAAAATGTGCTGCCTGATCATAGACTGGAGCCTCACATCCTACCACACAACACCAGTGTTAAGAACAGCCCCGGTCTCCGCCATACCCATGGTCTCACCCCAAGCAATAACTCATGGCAGCCTTTTTTGGATTTTGTCTAATTTAGGTAAAGCCCAACAGCATTGATTTTTATGCTTTATTCTGTAGTAATTAAGGGTTTCCCTAGGAGCTTACATGCTTTATTAAAGAATATGGTGGTAAAGACAAGTGCATATTAGTAGTAACCACAACAGCATAAAGAGGGAGTGCAGGGATACGGACAAGCCGCCAGACATCAGGTCACGTTTTGCTGTGTTGAGAGGTTGATACATACGAATGTCTGATCGTCACCAGATTTTACAAAATAGACTGCATACATTATCAAAGATTTCTTTCATTAGATGAGGCTGGTGTACTTACTTTGAAAACCCATACCAGAATTTCTCTATAACCTGTTGTTAATACGTCGAGATGTAAGAACTCATTTTACTGCAAGGTGAGAAAATGTTCAATAAGAAATATACAGTCATTCTAACATGGTGATTTATTTGCCAAGCAAGTACACCAGTTTCAACAAGTCCAAGAGATCTGTAGTTAATATTGGGAACTCTAGTGACGAATCTCCCATAAAATGGATTTTCCACTACTAGGAAAACAGCTTCCGATTCTACCCGTCTCACAGGTAAAATAAAAGAGCCTGCACTCCCCTCCTTTGCTGATGCCGTTCCACGATTTCTGTAATTGTGGTTCCAGGGCTCAATAGACATCATGCGAGCCCCAAGTCCAATCACTGCTGGCTTCTGGCTTACTGCTTTGCACACAGTAACTATCAACGGAAGTGAGATCTGCAGCAACCACATCACTTCCTATTGATTAACTCATTTGTCACAGAGACAGAAGATGGCAGTGATTGGACTTGGGGCTCACACTGACGTCATACGAGACCTGGAACAGTGATTACAGACACCGCTGGAACAGCACCAGCAGGGAGGCAAGTGAAGGCTATATTACATAAGGGAGACATGAACACTCATTGGAACACAAGAGCTCAGCTTTTACTTATTGGAAAACTATACCAATTTTTATGTCACTTTTGATAAATGAGTGTGACACAAGTACAGTATATTTTATATGCGTCCTGTGACGTCTCAGCACAAGATCTCAGGAGTATCAGCATCCTGCAAGCGGCTACACTGATCCCATGCTCTAAGAGGATCAGTGAGCAGCGACAAGCAGGCGGCTACACTGATCTCCATGCTCCAAAGAGGATCAGCGAGCAGGACAAGCAGTCGGCTACACTGATCTCCATGCTCCAAAGAGGATCAGCGAGCAGTGACAAGCAGGCGGCTACACTGATCTCCATGCTCCAAAGAGGATCAACGAGCAGCAACAAGCAGGCGGCTACACTGATCTCCATGCTCCTACGAGGATCAGCAAGCAACGACAAGCAGGCAGCTACACTGATCTCCATGCTCCAAAGAGGATCAGCGAGCAGCGACAAGCAGGCGGCTACACTGATCTCCATGCTCCAAAGAGGATCAGCGAGCAGCGACAAGCAGGCGGCTACACTGATCTCCATGCTCCAAAGAGGATCAGCGAGCAGCGACAAGCAGGTGGCTACACTGATCTCCATGCTCCTAGAGGATCAGTCAAGCAGCATCCGGCAGGCAGCCAGACTGATCTCCACATTCCTACGAGGATCAGCGGGCAGCGACCAGAAGGCTACACTGATCTTCGTGCTCCCATGAGGATCAGCGAGTGGCATCTGGCAGGTGGCTACACTGATCTCTGTGCTCCCATGAGGATCAGTGAGCAGCAGGACGCTACATTGATCTCCATGATCTTATGCAGATCAGCGTCCAGAAAGTGACTACACTGATCTCTGTGCTCCTATGAGGATCAGTGAGTAGCTACCAGCAGGCGGCTACATTGATCTCCATGCACCTATGAGGATCAGAGTGCAGCAATGTAGCTGCTTCATTAGGACTAGGAAACATTGGGAAGTATTGATCTTTTATAAATAAACCTCCTATATTAAATTACATAAACAGTACTTCTCTACCAGCATCATTCATTTTGCGTATATAACGTGTAGACAAATCAAAGACTATTCTATGTATAAATTCCTTGCATGATGGGATATCAGACTATTGTGATAACCATTGTGCCCCATATTAATAGCAGGAATGTACCTGGCTAGAGTTGTGGGGAACGCTGGGCACAGCTCATTGATTTCTAGCTGCTATCAGGAATAAGTGAAGCTTTATCTAGGATTTCACTATGTTAATCGATCATTGCTGTACAGACTGTCACACGTTCGTCCATCTACTTCCAGCAGAGCTTAACATGTGAAAATACAGTATGTGATATTCGTAATTATACTTAGAAAAATATATATCCTTGCATATTTTACATAAATTCTCTTTAAATAATAGATAGAATAATTTAATCTATCAAAATGAATTAGTAAAGGCAATCGTTTTTTCTGGGTACGTCCAGGAGCTCGGCTACATACATCCATACCGTTATCAGATCTCAGGATTCAAGTCAGAGCGATCCTTGGAAAAACGGACAGACACTTAAAGTGAAGGCCTATGGATCGCTAACATTAAAAAAAATATATCACTTTTTTACATAATACAGAGATTGTACAAGCAAGAACAGTGACATGGAAAGGACTGCACCACGAGCTTAGCTGAAGCAACGTTATCCTTGAAGGTGGCCAACTATGGCCTCGGTGTCCACACTACAGCTAGAGAGACTGCACATGGGCAGTAGAGTCATTTTTCTTATTGCCAAGTCAATAGCAGCAGCCCAAGACACAACTTGCAGCCAACATTACATCCACTTGTTAATACAGTATTACGCCCCCCTTTATAAACTTATTCGGAGGTTATTTAGCAGCTACTTGTCATTTCAAGCTTCATTTGACCGAGAGCTGCAAGTTGCACAGTTGCCATTCTGGTGTATCAAACAAAAATTATAATAAAAAAATCAGCATGAAATAAAATCACTTTACAGAAAAAACACAGCATAAAATGGAAAGGTCTGATTCACAACAAATATGCCAAAATATCCGGATAACCCACAAAAAAAACAGTACATGTCTGTAATATCTGCAGTTGCAAAAAACTTAGTTGCCCAAACAAATGACAGGAGGTGACAGGCTGGATTTCACAGAATCCCTGTAAACAGCTAAAACCCAAGTGCTAGGTCTGCCTGTTCCTATAAACTGAACCACATGACAGCACAGCATTCACAAGTAATAACGTACGTTCTAAGTCTTGCCATTTAACATCCCAATACATTCACACCCAGATCAGTGGAAGGGAACCTAAAACATATAATGCAGATCTGTCACCAGGTTTCATGATCAAAACTGTATATATTAATAAAGGGAATTTACAATCCGCTTCAGTTTTTACAAATCAGTGTCTGAATTTATATGTAAATGAAGCCTCCGTCATCCAGCTCTATTCTCGTCCAGTATATATGTCTTCCAGCTTGACTGACAGTCCTCTATGCTGTGTGGTCTCAGGCAGATAATCCATCATTCAGGAGGCAGTGCTAGGCATGGAAACGATCTGGAGTGACAGAGGCTTCAGATCTACAAATAGCTCTTCAGCCTCTTCTTCATATCAATTTAAACACTGATTTCTCAGTAACAGACTGACCATATAAAGGGATTGTAGGATTTGTCTTTGAAAAAGCTACATGTGCATAAAAATAGCGTGAGGGCAAAGTCCTGCAAACGATTCCCTTTAAATAAATCTGATAAGGATGGTGTACTTACTTTGAAAATCCATGTTGTAATGACTGTATAATCCTTCCTCAAAGTTTAAACAATTATCTCCTCCCACTGGAGTGATTGACAGCTCATCAGTGTCAACACTCCATACTTCTGCTTAAAGGGAATCTGTCAGCAGTTTTTTTGCTAACTCATCTGAGAGCATCATGATGTAGGCATAGAAATTCTGAAACTAAAGGCCCTGTCACACATAACGATCACTCCAGCGATTCAGGCAGCGATAACGACCTGCCGGGATCAATGGAGCGTCGTTACCTGATCGCTGGGGAGCTGTCAAACAGGCAGATCTCCCCAGCAATCAGGGACCTGGGAGCCACCTCCCACATCGTTGAAGGCGATGTCAGTGTCCTCGCTGCTTAGCGCTGCCTTTCAGGAGCGCTAAGCAGTGAGAACACTGGTAAATATGATAAACAGCGGGTATCCAGACAGCGCGCGCTGCCTAGATACCAGCTGTTTATCATAGTTACCAGCGTTCTTCCCTGCTTACAGGCAGTGCTAACCAGGGAGGACGCTGGTAACCATGGTAAACACAGGGTATCTAGGCAGCACACGCTGCCTGGATACCCGGTGTTTGCCATGGTTACCAGCCAGTGAGGTCACTGATCGCTGATCTCTCGCTGTCACACGCAGGATGGTGCTGACCAGCAGGGAAACCAACGATCAAAAAATGACCCAGAGAACTTTGCAACAATCAGCGACCTCACAGCAGGGGCCTGATCGCTGCAAAGTGTCACACATAGCGACATCACTGGAGAGATCGTTGTAACATCACAGTTACAATGATCTCTCTAACGATATCGTTACGTGTGACTGGGGCTTAACTCTTTCACTTAGCTTTCTGGGCGCAGTCGTTCTGTCACAATCAAAGCATTCCATTTCAGGCATGAAATAAGCTGAGATAGCTGCCCCACCCACAACAGCCTCTCAATAGATATTGTGCATTGACTGTGAGGTGTCAATCACATCAGGGGGCACGTCATACTGCCATGCATGTTACATTTGTAGTCCTGTAATGTTAATCACTGGGTAATAACTCCTTTAGTTTAAGTAAACAATAGCATATTCTGAGGAGAGAGGCATAGTTGACCTTTCTTTTTTAACCCTTGCAGCACGCTGTCCTCAGCTTACATAGTAAAAACTGCCATTTGCCGACAAAATTCCCTTTGAAGCTAAGCTATGTCGCACAAACCAACACATTTGTACAACTTATCTGACTTGCTGTATTGCAAGCATTTTAAAGCTGTGATTCTGGTTGTAATACAGCCTTTTGGGTTTTTATAGATAATTTGCAGTCACATACGACTTGCTTTTAAGTCTAAGTCAAGTGACTTGCAACCAGCGGAAAAAAAATCCATCACATTTGGTAACTTTTATTTTACTTGTATCGCACTAGGTTGTGTAGCCTAACTCTCACACTGCTCAGTGCAGCTGTCAGGCAGGCGGTGTAGGAAGAGACTGAATTTGAGATTTTTCAATGTGTAGCTGGACTCATAAAATGCTCATCTAAACATCAGGATTATGCAGACAGTAAGCACTCCAGCCCCATCAGTTCAATTATCTACTTATTATACAGTCTGTACTGTGAAATCTGAGGACTGATCTGCTTACCTGTCAAGTAAAAAAAAAACCTGTTATTAACCTGCAGATATAGTTTTCTACAGGTTAATAGAATTCTGAAGCTGCCGACACACCCACGCCGTTAGCCCCACTGCCGGGAGAACATGAACTTTATTCCTCCCGCCATCCTCAGGCTTTAAGAGTAGGCCTGGCTGAAATATGTCTGGCGCCAGAAGTAAAATAGTAAATAGCTTTTAGAGTGAACTTCGGCACACATATGAAAAAAGAATCCAAGGAAATGTGTTTTAACAATTCTGTTTGTATTATCCACAAAATACAACCAGAATTGCCCAATGCATTTCCTTGGATTATTTTTCATACGTGTGCCGAAGTTCACTCTAAGCTCCTCAGGCTTTAAGTCATATGGGGTGGGTCAGCGTGTCTTCAGTCACCGCTCTGAGCACGGACTAACAGGGGTTCTGCATTAGAGCAGGCAGCAAGGTTATAGCTGCCGCTCACAATGCACAGAGTGATGACTGAAAGAAGTTACGACCCCCCCATATGACTGAAAGCCTGAAGATGCCAGGAGGAGAAAAGTTAATTTTCTCCCGGGAGTGGGGCTCTTCAGAATGCCATCAACCTGCAGATCAACCCCATACCTGCAGATTAATAGAGGTTTTTTTTTTTACATGACAGGCTCCTTTTAAGTTTGCTTTAAGTTGTGGGAGCAAAACTGCAATAATCAAAACACCCACAAATCACTCACCCTTCCACAGCTAAGTAAATTTAGGGAAGTCATTACAAGTTACAAGATGAATGATCATAACAATGGCAGTGTGGTCAGAAGGATCATCAACAAAACAGAGAACACACTTACACTTTGTACAACAGCAATTTCAGTAGGCTGACACTCCCTGGAAAGCTCCTACAAGTGACCAACCGATAAACTACTGTGCAAGGATCTCAGATCTCAATAGTAACAGGGGAGAGGGAACAAAGGGGAGCAGCTGAGAAGGCTCTTTGACCAAAGAAATAAAGCCTTTAGAGTCCTTCATTTACCCGACATTGAACTTGACATCCAACTGCAAACATGAGCAAGTACAGAACATGATTATCCTAAATACACACACCAGAAATTCCTTGAAGATTATTTTTTTCCCCAGGTTTAGGTCCCTGGATGAAACCAAGCCCACATACGCGGGAAGAAGGGAAGACAAATATGTTGGGTTATGGAAACGATGACCATATTTGTAACCAAAATACATCTCCCCAAAATAATAGATATATATAATCTAATTAAGTCTGAATATTGTGGTTGATGAAGATCAGACGTTTAGGGAAAATTTCCACAAATTGTCCAAAAGTACGCAAAAGAAAGGGTGTAACATAATTACACTAACACAAGAATCAAGTGACCTTTCAAATGTCAAATCTTTACAGGAAAAGTCATTGCATCCTATGTTAGTAGGAACAATCCCAGAACTTCATTCTTCTTGGAGAAACAACTCACAGTGATGAAATGGAACCGACTGCTTCTTAATTGCACAATACCCAAAGAAAAATGTTGCAAAGTAATGAGCCTGCTTGGGCAGTATATAGACTTTAGGGGGACAGAAATCTGTATTGCTCTTGCTATAATTTACAGAATTAAACAAACTAAGGGGAAAATCATTGGAAATGCATTACCTCTGTTTTTTAATCTTTGCAAACAAGCAAAGGAACAGAGAAGGGAACCCTACACTTGGGAGATCAACTGCATATTGAAACTGGGGGATCTAGACTGTTTGGTCAAAGGGGCACCAGCAGACAGTAGGTCTTTGCCATCTCCTAATCGGTCCTCTTGTAAACTTATAGTGGAAAACCGGTTGGTGTTGCAAGCTGAAAGATTAGTAACCCCATCTATTCCTCCACTTCCACCAGCTTGACTGCCATTTACATAGTCAAAGGATTTACTTGATGAGGTGCTGGAGGTTCGGATGAGACTTAAACTATTTGCTTTTGGCACCACGTGGCCTGCTGGGAGGCTCAGGTGCTTCTTCATAGGCGACAGCTCTATAGCTTCAAGTGACGTATCTGCAGTTGCCGGAATAGGTTGTTTCCTTGGTGTGGAATCTCTACTTTCAGTAGCTCTTGAATGACTTGGCGTATCTTTTTCTTTAGTGGATCGCACAACTTCCTCCTTTCCTTGAACCGCTTCTCTGGGATGTACATGTTGACTGTTTGACGCCAACAGGTTGGCTACTAACAGAGGCTCCGGATGAAAACCCCTCATCGGCATCATTAAAATTAATGGAGTCTTCTCCAGTCACTGTGCCATCAGGTCCTAAAACGCAAATATGAGTCATTAAAACACAGACAATTTTTTCAAATGGTAAAATGTAAAAAAAAGAAGTGCATGTTTAATGTTTTCTATGATTTTATATACCCTGGTTCTATTTTCATTTGTTGAATTACAATTGCATTAAAATTATTAATCAGTATGTTAAAGGCATTGGAAACGTTGGGGATTTTTTTAATCAAATGCATTAATTTTGAAAAAAAGTGAATCATTTGTCTTCAGCAGCTTTTATTTTTCACTGTTCACTAGCAATCTGTTATGAGGGGTTGTCTAAATTCTAGGTCTCCAGCCTCTCCGCTCTACTGGAATACTGGAGGATGTCTCCTCAACTGACTCAGTCAAACCCATAGATTGTTCAAGAGATGAGAGAGGGAAAATGAACCGGACACAGAGTGATCAGACAGAAAGCATGACAGATTGCTAGTGAACAGCATTCAGACGACAAATAGCTGAATGATTTTAAATATAAAACTTAATTGCAAAAATTAATTTACACACCTTCTTCCTAGGAGGGATGGGGCGATGGGGAGATTTTTTATTTTTTTTTACCTTGTTTTTTGTGTCATATGTTTCGAAATATGTTGTTTTCTTAAACAGAACATAAAATATATTTAGCCAATTAATGCATTTTAGTAAAAAAAAAAAAGTGATCATATCAGTTTGTAAAAAGACAAAACAAAACCAATAAATTAAAAACCAAAGTCACTTGATGTCTAAAAACAGCAGGACAGCCCAAACCCTAGGGCCTAGGCTGTAAATTGTTCTCAATAAGGCTAGAGTTGCAAGACAGTATAAAAAAAGTCAGTCCTATTTTCATCCAGAAAAGCGGTAGGATTTTATTTCTCACTTGTCATCCGTGTACAATCCATTTAGTTATTTTTACAGTAGCAGCCATTAACCCCTTCATCCAAGACCATTTTCTGTATTATTGGGAAGGAAAACGGTGTTCATCAGCCCGCGCTGCCAGAATCCACTTCCTCAGGAAGGTGCCAGGAGGGCACTGAAACGCGTAGGATGCAATAAAGGATTTGAATGTACCACATCTGATCGTGAGTTTCTTCCTTGGAATAAGTGGATTCTGGCAGCGCGGGCTGATGAACACCGTTTTCCTTCCCAATATTCCTGTGTAATTCCACGTGCAAGTGGTCGGTGGGAGTCCAGCAGCAGCCATCTGGATAAAACACTACATGTCTTCATACCAGTTGTGGGTCGCACAACTGAAATAGGTGAGTGGTTCCCTCATACCACCGTATTGTTAGTGTCTAAGTGATAAGGCACTATTGCGCCTCTTGTTCCCCTTCCCTTTTTTCTTTCATTTTCTGTATTAGGTTTTCTTTGCACTTTTTCCTCTCCTTCTTCCAAGGACCATAACTTTTTTAATTTTCTCTCAATTTAGGCCCCTTTCACACTGTCGTTTTTGAAAAAATGCAGCAGAATTACCACATTTGCCGCATCCTCCGCCTGACGGCCGCACTTGTGACACCGATCCAGCAAGCCCCATGCATTATCTATGAATTATGCATTATCTATGTCACCAGGACCCGTCGAAGCGGCATTGTCCGCGAAACGGCAGGCCGTCATCCGCCGTCTCCTCTCCCCCTCCACATGCTTTTGATCGCTCTAACATGTAAATGGATATGTGAATAAAAGGAAAAGATCTACTCCGGTGAGTGCCGTAATTTTTTCTACAATTTGAGATTACATATATACCCGTATATACTCGTGTATAAGCCGACCCGTGTATAAGCCGACCCCCCTACTTTTGCCCCAAAACCTGGGAAAACCTATTGACTCGTGTATAAGCCGAGGGTGGACCCCAGCACAGGTATACAGCCCCCAGCAGTGTGGTATACAGCAGCCTCCCCAGTGGTATATACAGGCCCCAGAGGTATAGTCAGCAGCAGCCCCAGAGGTATAGTCAGCAGCAGCCCCAGAGGTATAGACAGCAGCAGCACCAGAGGTATAGACAGCAGCAGCCCGCCACCCCCATCAGTATACAGGCGCCCCCCATCAGTATACAGAGCCCTCCCTTGCTGCCGCAAACCTGTAAAATAATAGATTATACTTATCCCTGTGGCCGCCGCCGCTGCTCTGCATCGCGCTCCTCCGGGTCTTCATGCCTCTTCCGGCTTCCTCCTCTGGCGCACAGACAATGACGTCATTGCCTGCGCCCACCGGAGGAGGAAGCCGGAAGAAGCCAGATGAAGCCGGAGGAGCGCGATGCAGAGCAGCGGCGGCCAAAGGGATAATTATAATGATCTATTATTTTACAGGTTTGCGGCAGCAAGGGGGGGGGCCTGTATACTGATGGGGTGGGGCCCCTGTATACTGATGGGGGGGGCCCTGTATATTGATGGGGGCGCCTGTATACTGATGGGGGTGGCGGGCGGGCGGCCTGTGCCGTATGACTCGCGTATAAGCCGAGGGGGGGACTTTTCAGCCCAATTTTTGGGCTGAAAAACTCGGCTTATACGCGAGTATATACGGTATATATATATATATATATATATATAGATTAGAGGATTAGTATATTGGTGCAGCACAGCTCCCCTAGGTGCTCAGCAGTTACAGCTCCTCTCCTCCTTGCTGTGTAAGTATACAAATAAAGGACTGCAGCACTCTTCTTTGTGAAACAACCGCCTTTATTCGGCCATCAGGTGGGTGGTGACAACGTTTCGGGATCCTGTCCCTTTCTCTAGCCTAGACTAGAGAAAGGGACAGGATCCCGAAACGTTGTCACCACCCACTGATGGCCGAATAAAGGCGGTTGTTTCACAAGAAGAGTGCTGCAGTCCTTTATTTATATATATATATATATATATATATATATATATATATATATATATGTGTGTGTATGTATGTATATATATACAGGGGGTGGACAAAATAAGGGAAACACCTAACGTTTTGGCATCACAGTCTTCGACCATGCACATCGAGACATATGTTATAATGTTTTGTAGTTGATGTTAAGTGATATGTGTATGTAAATTAACTGATTGTTTTGCCGAATTGTAAGAACATTGATGAGAACCTGATACCAATGGCAGACCTTTCGGATTTCAAAAAGGCCAAATTGTTGGTGCTCGTGTGGCAGGCGCTAGTGTAACAGAAAGTGCCCGAATGCTTGGAGTGTCAAGAGGTACTGTCTCCAAAGTAATGACTGCGTTTGAAAGAGAAGGAAAAACATTCCGCAGCAAAGCACAGGTCCGGCAGAAAGTCAAAGTTGACTGAGAGAGACCGTCGGACTCTAGAGCGAATTGTGAGAGAGGATCGCAAGATCACGGCTCCAAAAATCACTGCTGAGCTCAATAAAAACCTACAGAACCCAGTTTCCACAAAAACTGTTCGTCAGGAGCTGCACAAATCTGGATTCCACAGAAGAGCTGCAATTAGAAAACCGCTGCTGACAATGACAAATGTTTCCAAGCGTTTAGAGTGGTGTAGAAACCTCCAGAATTGGTCCCTCGAGCAGTGGAAACGTGATATTCTCAGACCAATCATCATTTACCGCATTTTCCGACCTCCGGCCGAGTGTACGTTTGGACACTGCCGAAAGAAGCATTCCATCCAGACTGCCTTCTCCCAACCGTAAAAATGGTGGAGGTTCTGTGATGATCTGGGTGCTATTTGATATCAATGATATCACCTTGTCTGAATCCATACCTTGGAGAATTGAGGCTGTAATCGCGCAAAAGGTGGCCCTACACCATATTAACTAACTTTTGTTGATTTTTCCAGGCGTTTCCATTATTTTGCCCAACCCCTGTATATATGTATAAATTATATATATATTTATTGTTTTCTCAGGTCTCCTCCTTTTTAAACTATGGGGTACATTCATTAAGGTGTTTAGGTCAGCCTACTGTTGCAAAACAACTTAAAGGGATCCTGTCACCCCCAAAACACCTCTAAACCTATTATAAGCTGTCCCTAGAGCATAGTAACACTTACCCTACACTCCTTTTAGCTCCTAAAAGCACCAAGTGAAATTGAAGAAAAATGTTATTACAGTACCTCATTATGGATGATAATGAGTGACTATGGTATTCATAGTCACTCTGGCAGGCTGTCCCCCTTCATGATATCACGCCTCCATAGGCGTGATCTTGTAATCAGATTAAAATGCGCGCCTCCCCGCTCTGTGCTGTCTCGGCCTTGGCTGCAGTGTGCGGCTGGGTGACGCGTATCGCGTCATTTCCGGCGCCGGGTGACGTAGTACACCCGCACCGCTGTTGGCTTCAAGACCCGCACTGCGCATGAATACCATAGTCACTCATTATCATCCATAATGAGGTACTTTGATAAAATGTTTCTTCAATTTCACTTGGTGCTTTTAGGAGGTAAAAGGAGTGTAGGGTAAGTGTTACTATGCTGTAGGGACAGCTTTTAATAGGTTTAGAGGTGTTTTGGGGGTGACAGGATCCCTTTAATTAATTGCAATGGTTTGGCACAATTTAGAATTTGCACAAAAGTGTTGCAACATTTGCTATGTTCACAGAAGTGGCAGTCTGCTATGCCTATATAGGTGGAGTATGGGCAAAAGGTGAGAGACTACACGAGTACATCAAAGTCATACAACTTACACAGACAGGAGGCGCACGACATTTGTAAGATGCCCCTAAATTCATTAAAGGCCGTGCTCCTTTTAATGAATTAGGAATATCTCACTTCAGCGGCCTCATTTATAAAACGCACAAAGCTAATCTTAATCTTAACAGACCAATAAACCTGACATTTTAGTGCCAAAATTAAAAAGAAAATGATCAAAAAGGGTCATTAATGGCTAGTACATTTATATATGATCACAACCAAAACCAAATATGTAATAAAAATTGATTGAATAATTTTAATGAATGTTCAGAAAAAAATTGGAATGAATGAATGAGAATGCAACCAGACTGGTGTGTGTTTCGTAAGGACAGAAAGTACCAAGGCAAGTTACATTACAGAGAACATACAACATTGTGTACATAATGCACAAGTAGAAATCATCCTTACCTACCTGATTTAGCCCTAGGGTCCTCATGTCTTTAGCAGATTGCACATTCGACGAGAGCAGACATTAGGTTTTTAGGCATAAACAAAGATGAGCACAGAGCCGGAAAGATTAGGGCCGTTGACATGCAGCCCCATGCAGATACAGAAATATGTCACACATGCAGTAGCGCTTCTCAAACAAGGACAATGTTAAGATGTCTGAGCTTAGATGTGCAAGCACAAGGCTAATATAATGAAGCCTGCCATCTATAAAGAACTGCTCCATTCATACACTACCGTAGCTCTAGCTGAAAGCCGTCATGGCCGCCATCCAACCCATTATAGATATGAGACACAGTGAGAATCACCAAGATGGATCATTCACGTCCAACCAGCATGAAATATTTAAGGTGAAGATACCAGGCGCAGGGAAGATTTAGGAGCTTAAAAGAAATTTCCATTATGCTTCAAAGAGAAGCTTCCTAACAATAAGTTGTGTAGAGTACAATGTAAAGGATGATGACTGTCCTCATAAATAGGTAATCCCCATTAATAACTCACACATCACGTTATATAGCTAAATTGGGTATCCACAGTATGTTACTGCCATACATTCATTGTCTACATGAAAAATAAACTTATTATTTCTAATTGTGGGAACGGATTCCAGAAACCTACAGATTTAGTCTTGCCAACAAAAAGCATGTTTGTGGCCATTTTTGCCTAAATGAGCAGTCAAGCAATATGGGTAAGGATGTAGATTTGTAAACCTTTTCCAAGTTTTCTTCCAGGAGGACAAAAAACAGTGTTGGGAGGAGAAAACTGGGAGCGGACATAATACTGGGAGAGGGACTGCTGATGTGTCACCGACTGGATGAAGAGAGCGGAGAATGTATGTAAATGTATACGTATCAAGATTTTATCCCTGAAAAGAGGAGAACGAACCTGGAATAGTCACCCAACAGAGTATATAGGAGTACATATCGATATCCATAGTATTTTGTGTAGAATATGCAATGGTCAAAAATATAGGGTACGCTCTCTTTCTATTCATCCACACAGGAAATAAAGTAGCGGCACTCTCCATTAATTTCTAATCTGTCCCTGCCAAAACAAGGATACAGATAGAAACAAGCTAAGGCCATTTCTCACCCTGCCAGGGCTGTGGAGTTGGAGAGTCGGAATAAAACAGACCGACTCCTGACATATATAATAGATTGGGTACAGTATTTCAATGCAGAATGTGCTGAATATTATTAATAACTAGCTGTGAGCCCGATGCAAATGCATCGGGTGTCTAGAATATTTTTTATTTTTTTTTTAGATTTTCAAATAATAATCCAATTATTCCAATGACATCTTTACACCAACCTGCAAGTGTAGCGACTCGCAATGGCCTCGCGGCCATTGCTCGCGCTACACAGCGAGTCGCAATAGATCCCCATTGAAAGTATAGGGGGAGTTGCGACAACTGAGGTAGCGACTCGCAATGGCCTCGCGGCCATTGCTCGCGCTACCTCAGCGGTAAATCGCTAAGTTTGTGGCCGAGGCTCTGGTTCTATTTTCGGGCAGCGACTCGCAATGGCCGCTTCGCGGCCATTGCTCGCGCGTGGTGACGTCACAGTGTGACATAGCCACGGCGATTTCGGGGGCCGACACGATTTTGCCTACGGCAATTATGTAGTAGATTATTATAATTCTATCTAATTATCTTGATTATTGCATGACAATAATGATCAAAAGCCTGAAATTCTCATTGTACTACAATAAATATATCACTTAAACATGAGGAGTCTGAGTTGGAGTCGTGGAGTCAGATTCGAAGTTGGAGTTGGAGTCAGGGAAAGTGAGGAGTCGGAGTCTGAGTCAGTGGTTTGGCTTACCGTCTCCACAGCCCTGCACTGTGCGGTCATTCATTCAGGCTGCTGGACATAAAATGGCTGTAGCCTGTTTCGATTTGTATCTTTACTCCAGAATGGATGAAGTGGGTGAGTACCTCTATTTTATCTTCTGTCTGGATATATGAATCCAGCGATCTACATTGCTAAGCAACACAGCGGGTTGACTTAGTTGGTCGAACCATGGTGTAGATACAGTATTTTGATAATTACAAGATTCTATAAATAAAAATACCAGTTTAGCTTATAGTGCCAATTCCTTTTTTGATTTGATATAGGCTCTCTCTTTTTATTGATGCATTTTTGTCTTTTTGCAAAAAAAAAAAAATATATGATGCCATCACTGGTAGTTGCGCCACTTGGTCCTACATAGTGGGCAATGATACTTGTATGTACTTGAAGGCTTTTTAGCCGAAACTCGTTGTACCCATACCATGTTTTTACATTTTTATAGATCTTCTACCTTTGGGCTCATCTCATTTTTCACCACTACCACTTACTCACTACGGAGGAACAAGTGGCGCTACTACCACCAAATACATTTCTATTGTTAAAATGGCAATCCTTGAGAAGCATTTTCTGTGCATTCTCAGAGCAACCTATTTGTAGAACTGTATGATGGAAAAGATCAATCCAGTGTTCAGAAGCAATGGCACCACATACGGATGTACGTCCAAGTGTAATATTCTACTTTATCCCAGTGCTAGGGGCATGCCAGTGAGACATGGCAGGAATATCATATCACTCACATGTTCCACTAAACTTATCTGATTCAGTAAGTATGGCCATGAAATGGGATTGGTGTTTGGGTGGTTCAAGCGATAGGCAACCATTAAAAAAACATCAAATATTCCTGTTTATTTCTACCTGATCTGTATACAACATCATCTGTTCACCTACATAGCCATCCATTCTTTCAACGGTATTCTCTCATACCATGCATAAAAACAAGGTTAAAATAAAAAAGATTATCTCCCAATTGGTGTTTAACAGCTGATTGAGTTCTCAGTAAATCAAAATCAAGAAAAAGCCAAGTGGCAATCCTCCATGAGCTGCTATCAGCCATGCACATGCGGTCAGAGCTGACTCCGGGAACGGGGAAGTCTCATTTCAGTAGTGATCCATGGGCTCCCAGATTTTGTACAGCTATTCATAGCTATGGTGTGGCCTTCTTGTTTGTGATCATTACAACACTTTCTTATCAGGCTGTTATAAATGTTGCTGTATACTTTGAATCTTTTTTAATCTATGAAGACTATAAAATATTCATAAACAATAGAAGCCCGTTGTATCTATCCATTGTTAGCTACACTTGGCTTACATCTAACTGCTCATGGCTTCCACTCTATAAAGTATTTGTGGTAGGATGACCTTATTAATGTTGCTTTTCCTTGCTGCAAGCAAAGTAATTATGTAACGGGAACAAACACAATGCTGCAGTCAATCTTCCCCGAACACAATAAGTGCAGTGTCATTGTATGAAAGTTATTGGTGTAAACGTGTAATGTTCTGTTTTGTTTCTACGGTTTTAGCTAATGGTTTTGATGGCTGAAATGTAGCAGTTACCGTATGGTATGTTTTGCCTAATGTTCGGGACTGGAGTCAATTCACATAATCTCCAAGTGAAGATTAAGGGGGTTTTCCACATCACCAGAGGGAAGGAAATATTACTAATACGTTTGAACCCCTCCACCTAACCTCTTAGACAACGATTGTCTGCAGGGTCAAGTGACTGATGTCATCACTCCTGGCACCAGCGGTGACCACTGGAACCATAGAGCTGGAGCGGTGGGAGTTGGGAAGGTAAGAAACACCTTTTTTACATTATAAAGATCCTTTTTCACTGTTATTAGAAGTGGTGGAAAACCCATTTAAATAACAGCAGTTTATAAAATATACAGCATGGTTGTAAATGTTTGTTGTTAATCTGAATTTTTAAATATGTTTCTTCTAAGTGGTCCTGGCAATTTATATCATCGTGTCCTGCAGAGAACTAAAGGGACAGTAGATGTATACAACACAAAAACCAATGCCCTGAATCAGAGCTGTGACTATCATATGACCACTACGGAGATGTGTGATGAAGACACAGATACAAAAACTGGGCAGCCACAAAGGAAACAACTGTGAAATAAGAGTTCACAGAACACATCCCATTCCTTCGACTTAGGTTATAGCTGAATCTATACCATAGCCATGCTAAGCATGTCCGCAGGGAAACTATTAATCAGAGGCCAGGCAGTGCTAATTAAAAGAACATCAATACCTGACCTTGAACCATAGATTTGGAGAAACTACTGTGGTTTGAGGAGAAAATATGAAATAGGAAGGGGTTCTACATAAACAGAGAGTAGTGATTTTCCACAGCTCTCTTGTAGGCATCTGTCTCTGTATTTCTGGCCTACCCTCAGTGGCAGCTTCTGGAAAGATGGTCTCTGGGGTCAGGTACACAAGAACATCCCCTTCGGGAGTGTCCTCAAGGTTTGGAGTGGTGCGCATGTTCGGGGAGCCTGGATTCGAGTCAGCTGTGAGGTCAAAACCATCTGGGATTCAATACAGGAACATTTTAGTGTATTTTTGAAGATACTTCGACTTCTTGCACTTGTTTACTAGTTGTGACTCCAAAACAAGATCAGAATAAAGAAAAAGATCTCAAGTCCATTGACACAGTCACCAAAGGAAAAATATGAACTGTATATAACAAGCAAACTAGCATAAATGATAAAAGGTTGGTCTACTGGACCACCCAGCTTAAGCAATTCAGAAACCAAAAGGCAAATAAGAACAGGGAACATTCACCTCTGTTTTGGTGCAGCTGTCCCCCGCGATGACATGTGACATTGTTGGCAAGTATTGGCTGCAGTCAATGAGTGGCTGCTCGTCAGTTATAGCCTAAGGTCCAGAGTGGACATCCATCCACCGGAATATGGATGATCTGCAGCTGATGAGCCCCAATCATTGGCTGCAGCCAGCATGTGACACAACAAGTCATGTCACTCTCCAGTAGTGCAGACATCACTGGATCACTGCATTATACACAGTTATGTTAAATTTAGGTCCTGAATTGATTAAGCTGGCATTGTCCAATAGTCAACACCCTATTTATTATAACTCTGTACCGTACAAATCAAATGAACAATGCATGATACATGAATGAAATGATTTACTTATGAAAAAAGTGAGACTTAAAACCATAAAGTTGCCATGAGTGGATTTACCACATCTAAACAAGCCATAGGGCTCAAGCACACAATAGTGTCAGGGTTACGCTTTGCATAATGATGCTTTAGCTTTTTACTGGACTGTAGGGTTATTCACATTTTATAGTTAAACATTCAGAGTTTGTTTTTCTTGTTAAAATATTTTGCCAATTTCTATTGGACTCTTATGCATATCTGCATTGCATAGAATGAGAACATCTCCAAACACATGTAGACCTGGTACCGCAGCACTTTCTATGCTCTGCGCTGCTATTTGCATTCCCCCTTAAAAACAATGTGTTACGCATAACAGCTAGTTACAGCATAACTTTTATTTCATGTTCTCATGAAAAATAAACCTGTGCTCTGATTGGCTGATATAGACACTAAACAGCCAAATACATAATTTAATACATAGAACAAAAGTTGATGAAAAGGACCAGAAGAACAGTTACACATACATGTGACAATAAGGGATCAATAAGGCATTTGAGAATATCTATATATTATACATCTATATATTTGTATAACAATAAATATATATATTTTATATTTAAATAGAAATAATCTACATATTAGGCTGAAATCATTTGGAAATATGTTGCAGTGGAGACCAATTGCAGCTTTTATTACGCAGCTGCATTAAGATTTCTGCTCCTAGGTACTAATCGGAGCTTCTACGAGACTATTTATAAGGCTGGGGTAAGGAGGTCATATAACAATCGCATCAAAACGCCCAGATTGGCCGGCAGCTCTCCACTCTTCTGACCAGAGCGCAACAGCTGCCTCGAAATACATGCTCTCAGACTCGGGTCGGAAGAGCAGCTGTCAGCCCCGGTATTTTGATATGATTGTCATCCATATTACACGTTTACCTAACCCCGTCCTTAACACAGTATTAGGACAGGAGGTTTTTTCTTTTTTAATCACTCTTTCCAGTTTATCTATGATGCCTGGTCTAAGACTATACATCCCAGAAACAAATAAATAAGCAATGTAAAGTAGAAATATTGACACTTAAGAGGCCAAAACTGTACAATAGAATTATATATAAAACATAGTTAAGGACATAATAAGAAGTACTTACCCATATGTAGATAACATTTACAATTGTTGATAAAGACAAGGATTTATCAGGGATGTTTATGGAGTGGTTGAGGAGATAGCAGGCTTCTTGTGTGTATGGCCACCTAAACATCAAAGGAATCCTGACCTATAGATCTGGCTGCATGGATCAGACACTGGCAGTATGATCTCAGCCGTATATGTTTGACTTTAAAATGATGCAGAATTTCAGAGAAAAGTATACTTTAAAGGCAGCCATAGACCAAGTTGTATGGGTGACGAATCAAAGAGGCCGGTCCTTGTGGCTTTTTCATGGCCCGTTGCCCATGTCTCACTGGTCTCCCCCTTTGCAAATATGCAGTGAGAGATCTGTCACCCAAGGGATGCGGGCATGGTGAAGCCACCGGGGGCCGCATTTCCTATTAGCCCCCCATGCTGTATGGTCCTTGGTAGCTTTTAAAGAATGATTGTCTGAAACTCCGCAGCTTTTAAAAAGCAAACATACATGACTTAAATCATATAGTCGTAGATCGGGCAGCAGGTATCACCTGTCCGGTTACCTTTAGAAACAACTGTGCCATTTTTTTGCATTGGCAGTATGTGGTGGAATTCACTTGAATGAGGAGGAGCTGCAGTAACCAACACAGCCCCTGGACAGATGTGGTGACATTATTACTATACTCTGTGCCTCAGGGCTGGAGATGAAGGTGCGGTCCACATCTAAAAGACGACTTTAGTGATAAGTATGTATATCACGTCCAGACTGACTAGCAACTCATAATAAATTGTCAGAGTATAGATTTTCTTTTCTTTTAGCTAGTCTTGCATTCAAACACCTACAATTCAAATGATTTGCAGCTATCGCGGCTAACTTGCTCTAGAGACTTTTCTGGCTTGGTAGGTTACACATGTAACGTGGTCAAGGAGCCGTTATGCGGATGGGAATGCCAAATTAACTTGTAGTTCATTTTATCTCCATCCAATATTCAGGCTAGGGATGTCAAAGTCCTCCAAAGTCAAGAACTCAGAAAGTCTAACTCTTTATATTGGTAAGTATGCAATGTATATTCCATATATATTACACGTACGTAGTATTACATTATTTGTGCAATAAACACACAGTAATTACCATAGGCACAATATTATTAGAGCACTCACACGACACAGAAGCTAATGAAGAGGACTGTGTTTACCTTCTCTCCTCCAACGGTGCCTTCGTATTGAAGCGGTGGTGATGGCTGTTCGAGAGATGCGAGGGATGGTTGGGGTCACTTCAACTTTTAGTACTTTCTGTCCTTGTTGGGAACAGTCGGGAGCATCAAATGGCAATGAGTTCTTCATTGCATTAGCAACCTTGATAAAAATAAAAAAAATGATAATTAAAATGACTGATGTGACAAGTTTTCTACTCGTTACACAGAGCGGTGGACTTTATGGCTTTATGCTGTAAATGGAATTATGGTTTTCTGCATTATTACCCTGGGAGCCACACTACTTGGTAAACATCAGAAAAATTTAGAACCAAATGAAAAGGCCCAAATCTCTGCAACTGTACGATGGATTTTAATATATAAAAAAGAATGGGGGAAATTCAGGGGAGGAGAGGAAATAAAATAAGAGCAAAAACTGGCTACTTTTAACCTTGTATTAGGCTATCTTCAAGGAGAATCTACACTGAAAATAACATATTTGCGCATACAATCTTAAAACGTTTGTAGGAAAGAAGATACAGTGGGGAGAAATAAGTATTTGATCCCTTGCTGATTTTATAAGTTTGCCCACTGACAAAGACATGAACAGTCTTATTTTAATGGTAGGTTAATTTTACCAGTGAGAGAATATAAAAAAAAAATGCAGAAAATCACGTTGTGTAAATTTTATAAAGGTATTTGCATTTCACAGAGACAAATAAGTATTTGGTCCCTCTGACAAACAAGACTTAATACTTGGTGGGAAAACCCTTGTTGGCAAGCACAGCAGTCAGACGTTTTTTTTATAGTTGATGATGAGGTTTGCGCACATGTCAGGAGGAATTTCGGTCCACTCCTCTCTGCAGATCATCTCTAAATCATTAACATTTTGAGGCTGCTGCTTAGCGACTCAAGAGCTTCAGCTCTCTCCAAAGGTTTTCTATGGGATTAAAATCTGGAGACTGGCTAGCCACTCCATGAGCTTAATGTGCTTCTTTTTGAGCCACTTATTTGGTGCCTGCTGTATTTTTGCGTCACTGCTGGAAGACCCAGCCACGACCCATTTTTAATTTCTTGGCGGTGGAATGAGGTTGCCACTCAGGATTTTACAGTACATGGCTCCATCCATTGTCCCATTGATGGGTTGAAGTAGTTCTGTGCCCTTAGCAGAGAAACACCTCCAAAATATATTATTTGCACCGCAATGCTTGATTGTGGGGACAGTGTTCTTTGGGACATAGGCAGCATTTTTCTTCTCCCAAAGATGGCGAGTTGAGTTAATGCCAAAGAGCTCAATTTTTGTCTCATCTGACCACAGCACATCCTCCCAATCACTCTCAGAATCACCAAGGTGTTCATTGGCAAACTTCAGGCAGGCTGCACATGAGCCTTCTTGAGCAGTGAGACTCTGCGGGCACTGCAGGATTTTAACCCATTACGGCATAATGTGTTACCAGTGGTTTTCTTGGTAATAGTGGTCCCGGCTGCTTGGAGATCATTAACAAGTTCCCCCCGTGTAGTTTTAGGCTGATCTCTCACCTTCCTCATGATCCTGGATACCCCACGAGGTGAGATTTGGCATGGTACCCCAGATCGATGTCGATTGACACTCAATTTGTATTTCTTCCATTTTCTTACTATTGCACCAACAATTGTCTCCTTCTTACCCAGCATCTTACATATGGTTTTGTAGCCCATTCCAGCCTTGTGCAGGTCTAGGATCTTTTCCCTGACATCCTTAGAAAGTTGTTTGGTCTTGCCTATGTTGTAGAGGCTAGAGTCTGACTGATTAATAGATTGTGTGGACAGGAGTCTTTTACACAAGTGACAATTTAAAGGAAGCCTGTCACCAGGTTTTTGCAACCTAATCTGAGAGTAGCATAATATAGAACGCAAGATCCTGATTCCAGCGATGCGTCACTTAAAGGGATGTTCAGTGTAGTTTTGATAAAATTACTGTTTAATCAGATGGAAATTGTCATTAGTCTGGTAGTCTGATAGTCTGGCATATTCACAAACTGCTAAATCTGCAGCAGAGAAAACACTAATTTTGTCAAAATGACAGCAAGCAGCTCAGTAAGTGACACATCGCTGGAATCAGGGTCAGTGTCTCAGATTGGATGGCAAAAATCTGGTAACAGATTCCCTTTAAGACAGCTGTCTTTTATGCAGGCAACGAGTTGATTAGGAACGTCTAACTGGTCTGTAGGGTCAGAACTCCTAATGGTTGGTAGGAGATCAAATACTTATTTCTCTCTGCAAAATGCAAATAATTTAAATAATGTGATTTTTTGGATTTTATGTTTGACTAGCTGTAGAGCCCAGTGTTGCCCAGGTGTAATGCCCATATATGGTCATAATGGTATATGGCAACATCGCCCATACATGATATTGTATGTATGTGTGTATGTATCATAGCCCCACCCCTGTATAGCTCTGCCCTAAACATAGCCCAACACATCCCGGTAGCCCTGCACCTTTCACATATAGCCTCGCCCCTTCATAGCTCCACCCCTCCATGTGGTCTTAGGGGTGGGGATATGTGGAGATGTAGGCTGAAAAGTGGGCATGGCTATGCTGAGTAGGCAGGGCTATGCACACACACTCAGCTTTTTGGAGTGAAATTGCTACATGATTCAGATACCCAGTGGCATTGAGGTTTCCATTGATGAAGAATGGCCCCACTATCTTTGTACCCCATATACCACACCATACCATCAGTTTTTGTGTTCCAACAGTCTTGGAGGGATCTATCACTGTGGGTTAGTGTCAGACCAATAGCAGTGGCTTTATTTGTTAACTTCACATTCACTAAAAAAGTTTGCCTCATCCCTCATCTGAAGGCAATTGTCTATGCTGTGAAGATACGAGATGTGCAGCATCTGAAACAACGGATACTGGAGGCCTGTGCTAGCATTTCTTCTGTGGTGTTGCTATCAGTGTGTCAAGAGTGGGAGAAGAGGGTTGCATTGACAATTCAACACAATGGGCAGCACTTTGAACACATTTTATAAGTGGTCATAAACTTGTAAATAACTCATGAAAGAATAAAGTTACGTTAAAACCAAGTACACCATTGTTTTTCTTATAAAATTCTCAATGAGTTTTATGTGTCACATCCAGTGAAAAAAATAAAGTTGGATCTAAAATGTCCGACTCAAAATGGCCACCATGGTCACCACCCATCTGGAGAAGTTTTTCCCTCCCATATACCAATGTGCCACAAACAGGAAGTTGATATCACCAACCATTCCCATTTTATTTAGGTGCATCCATATAAATGGCCCACCCTGTAGACTGTTCATGTCTTTGTCAGTGGGCAAACTTACAAAATCAGAAAAGGATCAAATACTTATTTCCCTCACTGCAGGTAGAAGGGGTCACTTACCAGCAAGGGCTGAGAATAAAGCTCCAGCTGGGCACGATAGATGATATCATCCAAACCTCCTGCCCTTGTTCCCACAATCCATTGTATCTGTTCAAGAGACATGTATTACAGAAGCAAAAATTCATCCTTTGATTTAGAGGTCTTCTAAGTCTTTATACATCAACTGTGTTGCTCATATTCACTAAATTTCCATATAAATGCCTATATAGTGTGGTATTGCATCAAATAAATGCACACACATTGTACAATTAGGACAAATACATATTCTAGACATATACCAGTTATGTACTTAACTAAGTACACTTACTGCATATAGAAAATAGAGCTAAATACTCAAAGCAAAAATAAATCTCTGTAAAGTTTCCGTATCCGGCAGCTGTCCTCAATAGTTACTGACTTTTCTATTGATCAAGTATGTCAAGTATAGGACCCTTTTACACGCTGCAACTTTCCAGCAGTCATGACCACGATTTGACCTGGTCAGGATTGCTGCTGCGTCACTACGTGGTCGCTGGTAAGATGTCAAACAGTCAGATCTCACCAGCGATGCAGCAATGATACGGCTGTCGTTGGGACCCTGTCACTCTCGGGCGAAGTATTGAGATCGTTGGTTGTTGTCCCTGTCAAACACACTGATGCACGCTGCCGGCGGGAGCGCGACGACCTAAAAATGGTCCTGAACGATTTGTAACGATTAGCGATCTCACAGCGGGGGCCTGATCACTGCTACGTGTCACACACAGCGAGATCGTTAGTGAGGTCACGGTTACGTCACAAACCTGTGACGTTGCAGCGATATCGCTAGTGATGGCGTTGTGTGTGAAGTACCCTTAACAAGTCTTAGCAATTACAGTGTCTATAGGAAATGCTTCAATCTAAACTAAAAAATGAATAAGATTATATTTCTCATTGAGTGATTCTAAATAATAAGAATTTTAGATCCATATTTAATTTGTGAAAATCCCCCGGTTCCCACTTTGTTGGTCCTTAGAAGAACACAATCTACTTTGGATATTAGTGAAGACTTACATCGCATGATAAACACCAGTGAGCAGCTGGACCATGAAAGCAGGATCCAACACTACACGACCACACAGTTCCTTCCAGCGTTTTTCATGCTGCCTTGGAAAGCCACTCACGCACAATCTGGAATGAAGAAAAAAATAAAATGACTTCTTTCTTATTCAATTTTAATGAGATGTTCACATCAACTAAAGTATTTCATCCTCCATTGGGCAAGGCAACTGTACACACAGCGATCAAAATCAATACTCCAACCCAGTGGCGCACCCAGAAATTTCCCAAGGTAGGGGTCCAAGAAACACACACCGGCCCTGAAAGGGGGGTGTCATCCCCCAGCGGGGTTCCGAGGGGCAAAGCCCCCGGTGGGGAGGTTTGGGGGAGCGAAGCCCCCCTAAAAGCAGCCTCTTTTGTGGGCCCTTGGGTGCTGTGTAATTGTTCCTGTCTCCTGACATAGGGGCCCAGCTCCTTGTGTACTGCACCACTTCTCAGGGCCGTCCAAAGGGGGGGGGTCCAGACACGTAGGTCCCCCCCCTTGGGTGCGCCTATGCTCCAACCTGACAAAGGAAAGTACTACTTTTATACAGTAATATAGTAAAGGAAAGTAATCTCACTAATAAAATTATGTATTATTCATAGGTTTTCAATGCTGATGTAAGATATGTAATATCACATATTATCAACAGTTTTGTGTATTTAATTGAGGCCAAAAATTTTTAGACTCACAAATGTGGTTTTTCAGAAAGTTTGCTGCTTTAGTTTTTATAGTTAAAACTGTGGAGAAACAGAGCGCAAAAGGCTATAGGGTGATCCCTTCATAAAAATCTAATAGATCCAGGTAATCTGTTCACCTGAGGGACTTGTGTAGGCACAACAACTGAGTTGTGCAACTACTATCCAAAATGCCTGTCCGCCATCTCATCCTTCTTCTCTGCTCGCTTCCTCAAACTGAACATGGACAAAACAGAGTTCACCGTCTTCCCCCCCAAGTCGTTCTCCCCCTCTACCAGACCTATCCATCACTATCAACGGCTGCTCACTCTGACCAGTCCCCCACGCCAAGTGCCTTGGGGTTACTTTCAACTCCTTCTTCTCCTTTAAGCTTCAACATCCAAGCCCTTGCCACCTCCTAAACATTTCCCAGATCCGCTCATTCCTTGACCACAACACTGCTAAAACCCTTGTTCATGCTCTCATTATCTCTCTCCTCGACTACTGCAACCTCCTGATCACCAGCCTCAACGCTACTTCCCTTGCACCTCTCCAATCCATCCTAAACTCTGCTGCTCGACTAATCCACCTGTTTCCCCGCTACTCCCCTGTCTCCCCTCTGCCAAGCCCTTCACTGGCTCCCCATTTCTCAGAGATCCCAATTTAAAACCCTAATCATGATATATAAAAGCCATCCATCTCCAACATGATTTCCCGCTACCGGCTCGCACGCAACCTACGATCCTCCCAAGAGCTCCGATTCTACTCTCCCCTTATCTCATTCTCTCACAACCGCATTCAAGACTTCTCCCGTGCATTTGCTATACTCTGGAACTCTCTCCCCCAACACATCAGACACTCGCCTTCCCTTGGTAACTTCAAAAGAAACCTGAAGACTCACCTTTTCCGACAAGCCTACGACCTACAAAGAGACCCGATCGCCGCACCATCACACGATCGGCGTTTACCCCTCCTACTGTTTCCTCGCCTGCCCCGTAGACTGTGAGCCTTCATGGAAAGGGTCCCTCACCTCCTGTATCTGTAAGACTAGAGTGTCCAAATTTACTGTATTTGTCCGCATTCTCCCCTCTTCATATGTAAAGCTCCATGGAATCTAATGGCGCTATATAAATAAATAATAATAATATGAGAGCTCACTAACGGCTACTGCTGCCCTGTGGCTGGAGGAGAAACTCCACCAGAATGCTTGAAGGAAAACATGATTCACAGTTTTGAGCTGCACTAACCAAAATTATTAGACACTTGTTTTTTTTCACCTGAGACAGATGCCACTCTGGCGTGATAGCGTGCAGTGGAATAAAACACACTTTTAAAAAAAAAATATTGGATCAAAGATCTTCATTTAGGTTAGTACAGCCCAAAACTTTGAATTGTCTTTTCCTTCAGTTTTTACAACATTTTCCATTAACTCTAGACTGTTATGAAGTATGATTGGATGGATTGCAGAAAACTGTGAAGTACCGTATATACTCGTGTATAAGCCGACCCGTGTATAAGCCGACCCCCCTACTTTTGCCCCCAAAACCTGGGAAAATCTATTGACTCGTGTATAAGCCGAGGGTGGACCCTAGCACAAGTATACAGCCCCCAGCAGTGTGGTATACACCAGTCCCAGAGGTAGATACAGCAGCCCCAGTGGTAGTATACACGCAGCCCCAGTAGTATATACAGCCCCAGTGGTAGTATATACAGCCCCAGTGGTAGTATACAGGGCCCCAGAGGTATATAGCAGCCCCAGTGGTAGTATACAGTGCCCCAGAGGTATATAGCAGCCCCAGTGGTAGTATACAGGGCCCCAGAGGTATATAGCAGCCCCAGTGGTAGTATACAGTGCCCCAGAGGTATATAGCAGCCCCAGTGGTAGTATACAGGGCCCCAGAGGTATATAGCAGCCCCAGTGGTAGTATACAGTGCCCCAGAGGTATATAGCAGCCCCAGTGGTAGTATACAGGGCCCCAGAGGTATATAGCAGCCCCAGTGGTAGTATACAGTGCCCCAGAGGTATATAGCAGCCCCAGTGGTAGTATACAGGGCCCCAGAGGTATATAGCAGCCCCAGTGGTAGTATACAGTGCCCCAGAGGTATATAGCAGCCCCAGCGGTAGTATACAGGCAGCCCCAGTAATGCAGGCCCCCCCCAGCGTCTCTCCGGTCACCTGTAAAGCAAGCTATACTTATCAGTGTCCCGCTCGCACCCGCCGCTGCCGACATCCACGATCCTCCATCTTCATGCGACTCCTCTTCCTGTTTCCTGTGCGCGTCGCCGGGAATGACGTCATTGCCGGCGACGCGCACAGAAACAGGAAGAGGAGTCGCATGAAGATGGAGGATCGTGGATGTCGGCAGCGGCGGGTGCGAGCGGGACACTGATAAGTATAGCTTGCTTTACAGGTGACCGGAGAGACCCTGGGGGGGCTCTGCATTACTGGGGATGCGGGGGCTGCTGTATACCGATGTATACATCGGTATGTACCGATGTATACATCGGTATACAGCACTGACTCGCGTATAAGCCGAGGGGGGTACTTTTCAGCCCAATTTTTGGGCTGAAAAACTCGGCTTATACGCGAGTATATACGGTAATTCATTGCCATGAAAATTAACTTAAACCACAAAAAAAAACACATTCATAAATTTTAAGCCCTGGCACAAAAATCATTATTTAAATTATCTTATTAGATCAGGAAAAATTACTAAGATGAAAAGCAGCTAACATCACGGTCTTGCCAATTGGATGCTTTATAAGGAGGCTGGTGCCTGGAATCATTTTTCCTCCACCTTTTTCTGTAAACCATAGTCACATCAAAAGGAAGCATAAGCAGTTATCACCGCTTTTCAGCAAAAGGATTTTACAGGCAAGGGCATTGCTGCTTGTAGAATTTGCACCCCAAAACAACTTATCGGATCAACAACAACTTCAAAAAGAGGTTCAACTGCTGTGAAGGCGGCTTTGGACCACCCAAGAAAGTCCAGCAAGTGCCAGGACTGTTGTCTAAAGAGGATTCAATAATGGGATTGGTCCAACACCATTTGCATGCACAATAAGGCAAAAGTTTTGGAGGCTGGTCCATCCATGTGCGTAGTTATTTTTCATCCAAGGGAATAGGTTCAACACAGATTTGCAAAATGACGGCGCACAATGTCACAAGGCAAAAGTGATGACTTAGTGGCTCGTTTAGCAAAACGAACATCACCATGAAAACTATTTTGCAGCCTTCAATGGTGGATACAGCAACCATGGGTTTAATATGCTGTCACTTGGAGGCCAACACTAGAACTATATATTAGAAAAAAAAACTGTCTCCTCCTCACCAGGCTAAGCCTGGTCAGCCAACAGCCAGCTACAGTTGTGGCCAAAAGTATTGACACCCCTGCAATTCTGTCAGATAATACTCAGTTTCTTCCTGAAAATGATTGCAATCACAAATTCTTTGGTATTATTATCTTCATTTAATTTGTCTTCAATGAAAAAACACAAAAAGAATTGTCCTAAAGCCAAATTGGATATAATTCCACACCAAACATAAAAAGGGGGTGGACAAAAGTATTGGCACTGTTAGAAAAATCATGTGATGCTTCTTTAATTTGTGTAATTAACAGCACCTGTAACTTACCTGTGGCACCTAAAAGATGTTGGCAATAACTAAATCACACTTGCAGCCAGTTGACATGGATTAAAGTTGACTCAACCTCTGTCCTGTATCCTTGTGTGTACCACATTGAGCATGGAGGAAAGAAATAAGACCAAAGAACTGTCTGAGGACTTGAGAAACCAAATTGTGAGGAAGCATGAGCAATCTCAAGGCTACAAGTCCATCTGCAAAGACCTGAATGTTCCTGTGTCTACCGTGCGCAGTGTCATCAAGACGTTTAAAGCCCATGGCACTGTGGCTAACCTCCCTAGATGTGGACGGAAAAGAAAAATTGACGAGAGATTTCAACGCAAGATTGTGCGGATGGTGGATAAAGAACCTCGACTAACATCCAAACAAGTTCAAGCTGCCACGCAGTCTGAGGGTACAACAGTGTCAACCCGTACTATCCGTCGGCGTCTGAATGAAAAGGGACTGTATGGTAGGAGACCCAGGAAGACCCCACTTCTTACCCCGAGACATAAAAAAAGCCAGGCTGGAGTTTGCCAAAACTTACCTGAGAAAGCCTAAAACGTTTTGGAAGAATGTTCTCTGGTCAGATGAGACAAAAGCAGAGCTTTTTGGGCAAAGGCATCAACATAGAGTTTACAGGAGAAAAAAAGATGCATGCAAAGAAAAGAACATGGTCCCTACAGTCAAACATGGCGGAGGTTCCCTGATGTTTTGGGGTTGCTTTGCTGCCTCTGGCACTGGACTGCTTGACTGTGTGCATGGCATTATGAAGTCTGAAGACTACCAACAAATTTTGCAGCATAATGTAGGGCCCAGTGTGAGAAAGCTGGGTCTCCCTCAGAGGTCATGGGTCTTCCAGCAGGACAATGACCCAAAATACACTTCAAAAAGCACTAGAAAATGGTTTGAGAGAAAGCACTGGAGACTTCTAAGGTGGCCAGCAATGAGTCCAGACCTGAATCCCATAGAACACCTGTGGAGAGATCTAAAAATGGCAGTTTGGAGAAGGCACCCTTCAAATATCAGGGACCTGGAGCAGTTTGACAAAGAAGAATGGTCTAAAATTCCAGCAGAGCATTGTAAGAAACTCATTGATGGTTACCAGAAGCGGTTGATCGCAGTTATTTTGGCTAAAGGTTGTGCAACCAAGTATTAGGCTGAGGGTGCCAATACTTTTGTCTTGCCCATTTTTGGAGTTTTGTGTGAAATTATCAATGTTTTGCTTTTTGCTTCATTCTCTTTTGTGTTTTTTCATTGAAGACAAATGAAGATAATAATACCAAAGAATTTGTGATTGCAATCATTTTCAGGAAGAAACTACAGTAAGTATTATCTGACAGAATTTCAGGGGTGTCAATATTTTTGGCCACAACTGTATTCAGTTATTGCAACCGCAGTAGAAGCAAAACCAAGACCCCCCCAAACAGGACCCCCAAAGAAGGCTTATAAGAAAGAATTTTTGCAGAGTATCAAAAATCTTTATTTCTCGGTCACTTCACTGGAGTACACAGGAACTATGGGATGTCCTAAAACAATTCCTGGGGTTGGAAAATAGCAGCACTGCAAAAGGAGGAATCACAATCCCTCAGGTTACTTCCTGATCAACTGCTGCTGGTAGTATCCTTCCATTAAAGGCCCCATTCACACACTGCTTTTTTTGCTGCTCAAAAAAAGCCAGGAGTGGAACAATCAAAACCGGGGAGTGGCACACTCAGAGGAAAGGTCTAATAGAGGTCCAAAGTGCTCCACTTATATGTTTAATCACCCACTCCTGGTTTGTGATGAGCTTGTGCTTAAAAATACACAGCAAAAAAAGCAGTGTGTGAATGGGGCCGAAGACACAAAGGTAAGAGTCTCCACAACAGTGTGGACAGAAGCCTAATTAGCCACTCTACGGAACTGCAGAACAGTAATACAGTGACCCAGAATTCGCCCTGCCAGGCAGGCAATCCTGCTCCATGGCCTCCAAGTGAAGCTGCACTGGACCAAGATAGTCAAGGCAGGTAACAAGTCTCTTGATCTCTGATCTTAAATCAGAGAAGTGTAATCCGAAAGACCAAATTCATAACTGCAGTACCAAACCGTCCTGCCAGTAAAGTAAATGACAAGGAAGTTGGGCAAAGAGCAGACCATTTGGAAAGGTCTATCCAGATACTAGAGGTGATGGCCTGGGCATCTGCAATGAAAAATGGCAGTTTTGGATTTAATCTGATGATTACTCAGCTTAGCAAGCATTCAAAACATCAGTCCAAACTGGTGAAGGAGAAACCTGCCCTTAAAGGGAAAGGCAAAGCTTCACTTGGAATGCAGAGGAGTCCAGACCTCTGCCTGCCCCTACCAGTCATTATAGTGGAGGAAACTCTAGAGGAGGAAGTAGGCTTCATGGTAGACCATCAAAGACGTAAAACCTCCAAACACCCTAGCGATCGAGGCAACCCAACAGGATTCCATCGTCTGAATGACCAGAATTAACATTTGAATGAGAGGAACCTGGCCTGCAATCCTCTAGGACAGGGGTGGGGAACCTTAGGCCTCAGGGCCATACCTCGATGACCTTTTCTTCAGCCCCCGGGCACATTCCTGGGGATTGCAGAGCTCAGTATGGCAGTCTCATTTTGCCGACTGCCTGCCCTTTAAGCCCAGCTCCCCAGTAATCTCTATGCCCCCAGCCTCAGCCTCTGTAGTGACATATTTGCTCTCAGCCTCTCCTGTGATGTCTATGGCTCTAGCAAACCTGGAAAAGTAGTTGAGAAGCAACATGATCAATACCACCAAACATCAGCCACGAGAAAGAGAAGTAGCTCCAACCACCACAGTAGGGCGAGTTGACTGTTTAGCCAAATTTAGCAGGGTGATTTTCAAGTTGATAATTTTGTGCAGCCCCCGAAGGATGGTAGAAATCTCCAAATGGCCCCTGGCAGAAAAAAATTCCCCACCTCTGCTCTAGGAGGTGAAAAGATGGAAATAAGCTTATTTCTATGATGTATTATTCTTAGTGTTAGCCTCCAAACAGAAGCATACCAACCCATAGTTGCCGTGTCCAAAAATGAAACAACTAAGAAATTGAAATTTTGGGCCTACGGCCAGTAAATCTCTCCAAAGCTCAATTGCAGCCGCCTGCTGGGATTCAGTTTTACATATGATCTGCTCTTATCATATGTACCGTAATAAAAATGAGTGCAATAGCATTCACATAGCTTGCTATTTATCAGCACAACACTACTACGTTAGATAGCGCTGCAAACCTTTACCTTCCTTATAGGTAGGAGCCCTATTGCACTGCCTGTATAGACTGCACAGCAGGGAGTATGAGCTTCACAGCTGCTAACATTAACTGAACTCAACAGAAATGCTATGGATTATGATAGTCTCCCGAAGTAAAGCCACCTCCATTAGCGGCCAAGGGAGTAACTTAGTATATATTGTTACTATTCTGCCTTAAGAAAGCCTATAGCAATACAACAGAACCATTACATTTCCAGATTTCCGATACTGGAATCGGTCTGGTCATCACTGCTCAGTTTGGACACCAAAGCTGATCATGGATGAGGTCGGCACTATGTTTCTGAGTTGTGCACATAGAGAGAGCTCAAGCTCCAAGACAAGGTAATGAGCACTAATGGTCCCAGCATTTGCTTTACTTGCCTAATGTTAATTAGATCTTTACTGTTAAAACATGGAACATAAATAAAATGCATGTCGGCCTGTTGTAAGCCTTTTTCCAACTGATATAAATTGCAACATCATATGCATATTGTAACAGTGAAAACACCACGCCAGCAATTTTTTTTTCAGCTCTGGAGTTGCACTTTAAATGTAAATCCCCTGCCCCAGTATTATACTCACCTCCCACAGTCTTCATCCTTTTTTGGTGCCGCTCCAGTCCCACGATGCAATCTTGTGCCCGTAACATCTGACTGGCTGCAAGTTAGAAGGTGCATCACTCTATGAGTCCAGAACAAGGCCCCCATGGAGATGTATTGAGTTGTGACCTCCGATGCGCTCCATGAAACACTGGAGCTGCCGGAAGGTCACAAATCACCGGAGACCAACGGAAAAAGATGAAGACTGCAACAGGTGAGTACAAGGCAGGGTGCCGGGATTAGATTAAAATCATTAGATTGACAGCACTACTCCAGCATTGAAATAAAAAAACACTGGATTGGTGCTTTAAAGAATTGGGAGGGGCCAAAACGAGTCCTGTGTATGGATATATGTCTTTTCAATAGCGACTTAAACATTGAGAAAGTAACATGAGTGCTGGGACCATATGTACCTTCTATACACAAAAATGTGGTGGTTCAGTATTTAGCTCTGCAGTCTTGCAGCATTGGGGTCCAGAGTTCAAATCCCACCAAGGAGAACATCTGCTTTGAGTCTATGTTCTCCCAATGTTTGTCTGGGTTTCCTACAAGCCTACAGTTTCCTCCAACACTCCAATGACATACTGATAGGGAATTTAGATTGTGAGCCCCAACGGGGACAGTGATGATAACATCTATACAGCACTGTGGAAATTACTGCGACTATGTAAGTGAGCAAAATAAATAAAACTGGAAAGTGTGCTGCAGAAAGAAGCATGTGTCAGTCTATAGTACCTGCTCTATTGGATTTTTTTTCTTATAGCTAGTGACATAAAAACAGCTACAAAAAACAGACTTAATAAAACATTAACTGATGAGATAAAGCTTTAAGCCAAGACACACTGATACAGTTAGAATGGACAAGTATTTGTAAAACTGGAATAATAACAATACACATGGTTCAGCGTCAGTTTATGGCCATGAGCAGTGTATTTCATTGCTTTAAGGGTCTAAAGGATAAGGGATAAATTGCTAAAGATCCCGACTACTGGAACTCCCCGCGATCCTAAGATCAGGCTTTGTATCTCATTTTGAATGGAGCGGAAGTGTGTATGAATGGCATCCATGCCAATAATAGTCTGGGACTGTCGGAAAAATCGAGGACTGTACTGGCTGTCCAATAGACCGTGAATACAGCAGTGGCAGCATATGCACATTTCTGTTCCAATCAAATGAGGCTGCGGACCCCGACCTCAGTATCGCTAGAGATGCCAGTTGTTGGACCCCCAGAATAAGCAATATTTTCCTTATTACGCAGATAGGGAATTATTTTAATTATTTTAGCTACACTTTAAATGCTAACCTGATTATGACTTACTTTCTTATGTTTTATACTTTCAGATTTATTCAACTTGTGTGCCCCACTTCATATTAATCTCAGACAGACTTTCTAACCATCCATTTTGATTCCTTACCTGGAGCCCATCCTGCATAGCGACTGGTAGGAAGAAGGCGGCATATACACAATTGCAGAGTTGTAGCACAACATAAGAAAACTTAGTACTTCAAACCTGTAACAGAGAAAAGTGCTGCAATGAACAACAACCCCAACAAATAAAGTTAATATACATGGAGTCCACTGACAAAATCCCTTACCTGTTCTGTGCTGTAAAAGTTTCTCTCTGGGGTGAAGATCGCTGTAAACCACTCTGATGAGATCGTGCTGGCTCAAAGCCCCCTCCGTCAGAGCCATGGACCCTAAGGATGATGGCTAATGCCGCAAACGGGTAGAAATAAATTGCAAAATAAATCATACTTGTAGCCTTATTTTTCTTGTTAAAGTCTATGTGACACTGCTGGTGGCCAGTACCGATTGCCTTGCAGCACTGAGCTTCTGGGTTTTGACTTTATCTAACGCAAACAAATTGCTTCAAATACAATTGTGACTGTTCAATTTATCTGAATTTGGCTTTTAAGGGGATGTCACATGCGTCGATATCGCTGTCAATGTCGCTCGTACGTCACGGATTTTCAGTCGCTCGAGCGACGTAAAAGTGACGCAGGAGCGACATTGAAGCGTGTGACCAAGCGATGCAACCAGCGATATGTCGCTGATCGCAGGTTTCACTGCCAGATGTAAAACCAGTCGCTCATCGCTCAGTAGACCTTGTGCATCGCTGCGTGTGACACTAAACTCAGCGACGTATTTTCTATTTTGACATCGTACAAGCGACTAAATAAAATCGCTCGCAAGATGGCGACATCATCGCATCGCTGGGTCATAATGACGCGTGTGACATCTCACCTGCGATAATTCCACATCGCTCAAGGCGATTAATAATTTGTGACGCATGAGCGATATCGGGGCGACATTGACACGTGTGACAGGCCGTTTAGAGAAATCTATTCTTCAGAAATAACCTCATTCAGATGCATGGGATTCAATTTAAGATGCAGAAAAAAATCTGCCACTTATGAACATACTCTAAAATCCATGTTAAAGGGAATCTGTCAGGTCAAAGATCCATATGTAACCGATATCACTTTCTAATTGAAATGGTGAAGCTTGCTTATTCATGTATTTCTTTTGTTTGTGCTTCCCTCCTATCCTGTGTAAACTGCAAAAAAAGATATTCATTCCATCTGTCAATCACAGTGAGTGATCACTTAGTTCTCTGCTGCACACTCCCCAAGGAAATGACATTCATGTAGTGAGTGACATCACTGCACTGCCCTCCTCTGGGTCTGTATCCTGTTGTGCGGTCGGCTATCCATGCAACAGGCACAGTCCAGAGGAGAAAGGAGGGGGAGGAGTTGTGTGCTCTTTGTAGCGGCACATCTGACATGTGTGTAGTGTGTGCTGGAGATATTTCTATGTGTTTATAAGAATGTTTGTGCATTTGCTCAGCAGATACACACCATTACATGTATGTGGAAAAACAAAGCTCATATAAACACATAGAAATCTCTTGCAGGCAGCACAACATTCCCCCTTCAGATCTCTTCCCTCAGAAGGAACGTGCAGACACCTGAGAGATTCAGTGTAACTTCAGCACAGAGGGGAGGGACAAAATTCCAGCTTGGATAGCGTGGATATTTAAATAACATTTACATACTGTGAATGTTCACTAGTCCGGTCAATTACTGTTACTGCTGAAGATAGCTGCCTGCTAGGTGTGATGGTGTGAAGATGCTTATGGCAAGAGGACTACAAAGGGTAGAGAACGATTTTTACATATTCTGAAAGTCTACCCGAGCACTATTCAAGGGTATTATTAGTATCATACTGAAAAATGACCTGACAGGTACCATTAAGTAAATATTTTTTTTCCAGATCATTGCAAGTTACAAGCTAAGAATCTATAAAAAGTGAATGGGAGCAACAGAGAAATAAGATATTAAACTGAACAACAGGGGATGACACAATTAAAGGGGTTGTCCACTACTAAGACAACTCCTTCTTTTTCCATATATCTCCACCAGTTAAAATAAAAAAGCCTGTACTCACCTCTCGTGCTGGTGCTGTTCCAGTGGTGTCAGTAATCATATTCATGGAGCTTACATGACATTGTGATGTCAGGCAAACCCATGTCCAATCACTGCCGGCATCCTCCTCCCCACCTTCAGACACAGGAGAATTAACAAGAAGTGAGTGGCAGTCACAGCGCTCAGTTCCTCTTGATTAGCTCAGTTGTCCGAAGGCGGCGAGGAGGATACTTGAGGTGATTGGACAAGAGGCTCACTTATCTTCATAATTTCACATGACCCCTGTGAACGTGAGCAATTACGGACACCATTGGTCTGGCTCCAGCCTTTTTATTTTACCTGGTGAAGACATATAGAAACGGAAGGGATTGTCCTAGTAGTGGACGATCCCTTTAAAGCTACACTGTCCTGCCATCAGAATTGTGGATGCAGGTGCCAAGACAGGCCCAATAAAGCAAAAGGGAAACTGCATGTTGAAAATGAAGCCATAGTGAAAGTCATTTATGTAGTAGATGTCAAAACTAGTGATGAGTGAAGCCGAACTGTAAATGTCGGAGTCCGTACCGGACACCTATTGTTCGGGCACAGATCCTGAACACAGACTTCCTTGGGAAGTTTGTCTTACAGTTCGAGTTCAGGGGACGGGGAGTTGTAAAAAAAAAAAAAAAAGTTATTAAACAGCATTATACTTACCGGGTCCCGCCACATCTACTTCAGTGGTCGCCATCAACTTCCAGGATATTTACTGCAGAGGGACCTGTGATTGGCTGTTGGAGTAACCTGAAACCAGCCCATACATTCTAGAATCTACCCAGCTAGAATGTATGGGTTGATTCCAGATTACTCCAACAGCCAATCACAGATGTCCATTCTCTGTGACAGCGTCTGTGACGGTTGCTGGGTCCCTCTACAGTGAATATCCCAGAAGTTAATGAGTGGCCCCAGAAGTAGATTTGGGGGATGATGGGACTGCAAGATCCAGTAAGTATAATGCCGTTTAATCACCCATCTTCTTTCTTTTTACAGTTCCCCACCCCATCCCGTAACTTTACAGTCCGAGTTCTGGGTTCAGACTCAAGTTCGAGTCATGTTCAGACTCGAATCTGAACTTTAAAAAAAAGTCCAGGCACGTCCGCCGAACCTGAACATCGGCAGGTGCGCCCATCACCAGTCAAAACGAGGACTGTAAAACTGTTCTTTAACTCCCCCCTCTATCCTCCTGTGCCAGACATGCCTTGTTTAATATTTAAATGTAAGTTTCCATGTGAGCTCAGTCATTGTAGATGATAGCCAAGTTAAACTATGTGATATTATTTGCTAATACTTTGGGTTTTATGTTGTCATTCTGTAATTTTACTTTTTGAAAATTCAATACAAATTCAGTAAAATATAAACAAAATGGAGCCATTGTTTTACTGCTTCCGTCCGTTCTCTTACCTCATGATATATTGAAGGCTTGGATAATGACGGAATAGTGAAAGATAACACTTTATTGTTTCCATCTTTATCAGCAATTTCCTGTAAATAAGAGAAGACATTGTTCCAAAGGTGGTTTTATTTATAGCTAGACTAAATGCGCGTCGGTAGTACCGTCCTCCCTCAAGTCACAAAGGCCTCAGGTTACAACATATTTATTGCAGATATATACTGGGCACTGCTGTGCTACAGGGACCGGTGCTACTTACACATGTAAGGGTGCGAGTAAAGCAGGTTCATGTGCCTGGGTGCACGCTTATTAGACAGCAAATAGCAGTGGATAAGAAAAAAATGCGGCACTCACCGAGCAAAGCTTTTTCCTTTTTTATTTCAGAGTCCTCTTTACATGATTTCTCTGCGATGGGGAGTGAGGAGACACACAGGTGACGGATTCCGTTTCGGACCACTTGCCCTTTCTACGGACCTAGTCCGTAGAAGGGGCAGTTGCTCTGCTCGGTGAGTGCCGCATTTTTTTTCTTATCCACTGCTACAACATATTTATCTTACAACTATTCTGAGGATGAATATTGCTATCAGTCTAGAGATGACGGTAAACTAAAATTTATAGTAGAATGGGAAAGAAAAAAAACCACCCCTAAAAAACATTTTTTTCGCAGATGAGTGCTTATGGTTTAAATATTTTGTCACAGTACAAGAATTGTTAATCCGGCAATTGTGGGGTGCCGATGAGTCTGCTGAAGACCACCATGGCTGCCATGTAGTTGCTGCTACCATAAGGTTTTAGCAGTGTAAAACGTCTATCATCCCTCTTTTCCCTCTATTAAAAAAAGACAAATAAACAAAAAATTAAGGCTGTGTTCACACATTTGCGTATTTTGTTGTGCTTTTTTGCTGCGTTTTTCAGTCGCGCAAAAAAGCGCAACAAAATACGCAGGGGCTTTCACACACTGCACTTTCTTTACCCCAGAAAGCGCAGTGATGTCACAGAGGTGAGGAAGAATCCTGCTTCCTCCTCCCCTCTGTGACAGCCCCATTAGATTTCACAGTGTATTAATATACACTGCGAAATCTAAATTAAACAAAACCAAGTGTATGAAAAATAAAAAAGAATCAATACTTCACCTCTCCGATGCCTTTTGCTGGTGTTCGGTGTCCGGTTCCAAGTGAGATGCCTTCTGCCTGTGGTGACGTCAGAGGGGCGTTCCCGGGCACTCGCGGTCATGTGATACATATCACATGACCGCGAGCAGCCAATCAGCGCCGGGAACGCCCCTCTGACGTCACCGCAGGTCCTGGCAGAAGGCAGATCTCCTGGCACCGGACACCAGACACTGGGAAAAGGCATCGGACAGGTGAAGTATTCATTCTTTTTTATTTTTCATACACTTGCTTTTGTTTAATTTAGATTTCGCACTGTATATTAATACACTGTGAAATCTAATGGGCGGCCACAGCTGTCACAGAGGGGAGGAGGAAGCAGGATTCTTCCTCCCCCCTGTGACATCACAGGGAGAAAATGCAGGAGCAGCTGCGTATAGAATTGACATCTCAATTCTTTACGCAGCTGCGTTTTCTCCCATAAACGCACTGCGTATTTTTGCGCAATGTCTGCACTGCAAAGTGAATTTCACATTCACTTTGCTGGCAGACTAAAGGCACATCGGCAAAATACGCAATGTGTGAACGCAGCCTAAGAATGTATTCCATAGTGCTTCATCCACAAAGTGTGGCAAGACAAAAATAAAATAAGTCAAATGAATTGGAAGAAATTATATATTATATGTCACTGCAACTTCTCAGAAAAATTCAATAAAAAAGCACCCAAACACATCATCATTAAAACCATCACACAAAGAGCAAACGCTCATACAGCTTTACTGACAAGAAAACTATCTTTTGTGATAAGTTACAGATGTTAGAAAATGGAAAACCTACTTTATTTAGAATTTTTCCCCACTATTAAACGAATTAAAAAAGAAATACCGTATATACTCGTGTATAAGCCGACCCCCCTACTTTTGCCCCCAAAAACTGGGAAAACTTATTGACTCGCGTATAAGCCGAGGGTGGACTCCAGCACAGGTATACAGGCCCCAGCAGTGGGGTATACAGCAGGCCCCAGCAGTGGGGTATACAGCAGGCCCCAGCAGTGGGGTATACAGCAGGCCCCAGCAGTGGGGTATACAGCAGGCCCCAGCAGTGGGGTATACAGCAGGCCCCAGCAGTGGGGTATACAGCAGGCCCCAGCAGTGGGGTATACAGCAGGCCCCAGCAGTGGGGTATACAGCAGGCCCCAGCAGTGGGGTATACAGCAGGCCCCAGCAGTGGGGTATACAGCAGGCCCCAGCAGTGGGGTATACAGCAGGCCCCAGCAGTGGGGTATACAGCAGGCCCCAGCAGTGGGGTATACAGCAGGCCCCAGCAGTGGGGTATACAGCAGGCCCCAGCAGTGGGGTATACAGCAGGCCCCAGCAGTGGGGTATACAGCAGGCCCCAGCAGTGGGGTATACAGCAGGCCCCAGCAGTGGGGTATACAGCAGGCCCCCAGGGGAATACAGCAGGCCCCCAGGGATGTAAGCAGGCCCCCAGGGGTATATACAGCAGGCCCCCAGGATACAGCAGGCCCCCGGGGGTATATACAGCAGGCCCCCAGGATACAGCAGGCCCCCGGGGGTATATACAGCAGGCCCCCAGTGTATACAGAAGCCCCAGTGGCACTCGCCCCCCCCCCCCCATATTGAGAAGAGCCCCCAGACTTTGCAGAGCCCCCCAGTGTATACAGAAGCCCCAGTGGCACTCGCCCCCCCCATATTGAGAAGAGCCCCCACACTTTGCAGAACCCCTGAGTGTATACAGCAGCCCCCCAGTGTATACAGAAGCCCCAGTGGCACTCACCCCCCCATATTGAGAGGAGCCCCCACACTTTTCAGAGCCCCCCAGTGTATACAGAAGCCCCCCCCAGTGGCACTCGCCCCACCCCATATTGAGAAGACCCCCACACTTTGCAGAGCCCCCCCCGCTGCATAATCTTACCATCCAGGGTCTTCTTCACCGGAGGTCCTGCAGTCCATCTTCGCGCGCGCTGTGTTCCCGGTCTCTTGTGACCCGGCGGTCGCAGTCGAATGACGTCATCGCGCCGGGTCACGTGAGACCGGAACACAGCGCGATGATGACAGGACCCGCGGTGAAGACCCTGGATGGTAAGATTATGCAGCGGGGGGGCTCTGCAAAGTGTGGGGGTCTTCTCAATATGGGGGGGGGGCGAGTGCCACTGGGGGGGCTTCTGTATACACTGGGGTGCTCTGAAAAGTGTGGGGGCTCCTCTCAATATGGGGGGGCGAGTGCCACTGGGGCTTCTGTATACACTGCGGGGCTCTGAAAAGTGTGGGGGCTCCTCTCAATATGGGGGGGCGAGTGCCACTGGGGCTTCTGTATACACTGCGGGGCTGCTGTATACACTGGGAGCTGTATGCACGGCTCCCCCTGCCGCTGTGATGGGCGGGGGGAGCCGTGCATATCTAATGAGCGGCCCCACGTGACGGGCCGCTGTCAGCAGCCTCCCCCCCCGCCTCCTCCAGCCTCCCCCAGCACCCGGACCCATAGGATTACCGTATTGACCCGTGTATAAGCCGAGGGGGTGACTTTTCAGCCCAATTTTTGGGCTGAAAAACTCGGCTTATACACGAGTATATACGGTAACATTTATTATTTCTGTAGTCATTAATGACAGGAAGAATCATATTTCCAGGTCATTTTCACTGTACAACGAACGCTGTAAACCCCCATAAAAACAATAAATAAAAGGCGGATTTGCATGTTGTATTCGTCATTTCACCACATTTACAATTTTCCAGTACGTTATATGGTGAAATGAATGGTGTCATTCAAAGCCACAACTTCTCCTGTAATAAACAAGCCCTTATACAACCATGTTAAGAGAGAAAAAAATGTTATGCCTCTTGGAAAAAGTAGAAAAAATAAGAAATTAAAGTGCAAAAATGAAAAATGGCGGTGATGGGAGAAGTCCTCATTCTGGAAATTGGCTTATAGGATAGCCACCATTAATAAGAGTCAGCCCTCCTCTTAGATGAGACATATGTATAAGTTTTCCCAAGGAATATTGCCTGGATAAAAAGTCTCCCAACACCAGCTGGTATACAATGCAACAAGTACAAAACCTTAAACACACTTCTCCGTGAGTGGAGAATATTGTCACCGTGCAAAGATAACAGGTGAAAAAAGCCTATTCTCAACGTGAAGGTTCTTACCAAGTTGTAAATGCCCAGTAGGAGAGCTTCAATGCAGCCATTGCTTTGCCTATCTCGGCTAGCCGTTAGACGCAAATAGATGGAGATCAGCTCCGGAAGGAATTGCATGGTAAACCGCTTTAGTCGCACTTCAGAACTGCGGTACAGCTCAAATAGCTGGTGACAGATCGGTTCCAGAAGCTGCAAAAACAAAAGAATAAGGGAAATGGGCAAATTGTAACTAAAAAAGCACTGAAAAGTGTTACCATAAAGCCAAATCTATGTACTATTCCCAAGTAAAAAGAGAATACGGAAAAGTGATCACACATCACAGCTAATGGCAAATCCTCACACTTTAAAGGTTAATGCACATTTGTAAAAATATATCCACATTTTAAAGAGATGGCCTTACTAATTCAGACATCTATGAATAACGAACGTGTTCTTTCCATGACATCTATTATGGCCACTTTACACGCGGCAACAGGAAGATAGAAACTGGCAGGTGTCGGAGACAATTGTACCTTTTACCTTCAAAACACCTTGAAGTGGCTGCGTGTAATTCAGGTATCTGCAAGTGTTTTTGAAGGTAAAAGATACAATTGTCTCCGACACCTGCCAGTTTCTATCTTCCTGTTGTCGCGTGTAAAGTGGCCATTAAAGTCTACACACTTATTGACACCATCATGACCTTTTTTTTTTATTTTAAGACAGGCCTACAGTTATTGGACCCTCCCACAGGCTAAAGGATAGCAGCCCACAGCCACCCTAGAAATTGACGCATTCATTAGACGGGCCAATTACTGGCACTTTACCCGGCCATTCACGATGCTCTGGTACAGTGGCATAGGGGTGGTAGAAGGGCCTAATAACAGTTGAGTATTGACAGCTTGTCATTAAGCCAAGGCTGATAATGTTCAGGCCTCTATGAGACCCGCCCATTATCAATCCTGTGAGGAAGTAGTGAAATACAGACACAAAGAAAAATTCTTTATTTTAAACAAATCATACAGAATAGACAATCCTCATTTTCCAATTTATCATTACCCCACACATACACCTCTGACGATAATCCACAACGATGGTCCCACAAAGCTCACTCGCCTCTGCTACATCCAGAGCCTGCAGCGAGGGAAAAAAAGCATCCCCTTCCTGCAGACTATGCGATCACTCTGACTGGCGAGAGGAACGGTGACATCACTCACTGAGTCACTATGTCCCCATGGCAGTGAACTCGGGTGACTCCGCTGCCTTAGTGAGTCAGTTGTGGATTATCGTCAAACGGGTGTAAGTGGGGTAATAGTATATTGAAAAATGAGGGTTGTCTGTGCAATTTATTTCATATATAGGATTTGTCTCTGTGTCTACGTCTTAACTATTTCCTCAAAGGATATAATAGGCAGATAAAGCAACAGGAAATGGAGCTTCTAATGAATGCGCCAATTGCTGGGGTGGCTGCTGGCTGCCATTCTTTAGCTTAAGGGAACACAATAACTATGGGCAGCACCATGCTGAGAATACCATCCCCTAGCTGCCTGGGTTTTTCTTTGGCTGCCAAAAAAAAAAATAAGGTGAAGCCTACACATTATATTCTATTAATTATTAGTGATGAGCGAGTATGCTCGGCGCGACTCGGTACTCGCACGAGTATCTCGGTACTCGGGGTGCTCGGCGAGCACCGAGTACTGCCGAGATGCTCGGACTGCTCGGTAATAAATAGCGATCTGAGACACATACACAGCTCCCTTCAGTGCACACAGTGAGCTGGCACCATACAGGGAGCAGATTAATTGATAGGATCCCTCTGGGGGCCACAGCAAGGTGTTATATGCTGCGGCGATTTGAAAAAGCCCACCCTCCCGCCCTTTTCCGGAATTACTCGTTTTATAACCGGAAGTCTGCGGGCGGAGCCTGTCACTCATTGACTTACATTGGGCTCGGTGCTCTGGCCGAGTACAAGAGTATCTTGAGATGCTCGGCCAGAGCACCGAGCACCCGAGCATTTTAGTGCTCGCTCATCACTATTAATTATGTATCTAAATAATTAAAAAATAATAATGGGCATCCCTACAGTTTGATTGCCAGCCAAGGTAAAGTCAGGGAACTCGGGGTGGCATAGCTGTTTGCTTTATCTTTGCTGAGGATCAAAAATACAGTGAATCTTTAGGTCATTTTTTTAAAATTATTTATTTTTACACTAATATGACATCAGTCAATTAGTGAGAGGCGCAAACAGAGAGTGGGTGTCTGAATGGCTGTTGGAGCCAGTGCAGTAACCAGGAAACAGCCCATACATTCTAGTGTCTATCAGTCAGTGCAAATGCTAGAATGTATGGGCTGTTTCCAGGTTACTGCACTGGTTTCAGCAGCCAATCACAGATGCCCACTTTCTGTGACATCATCTGTGATTGGCTGTTGCGCCCCTCACAGTGAATAATCAGGAAGTTAATGAGCGTAAGTACAAGCGTGTGGACCCTGGTAAGTATGAGCTGATATTTAATCAATATTTTCTTTCTTTTTACAGCCCCCCAGCCACTATTTCATAAATGTAAAGTCCGGCTTTGTGGTTCGGATTCAAGTTCGGGTCAATTCTGGGCCCAAACCCAGAGTTTAAAAAAAAAAAAAGTCTTCTGGGTCTGCCAAACCTGAACATCAGTGGGTTTGCACATCACTAATGAAAAATTTTGGAAATTATTTAATTCATACAAGGAAATCACTTATGACTGTTTTTGTCTTAAGAGAAAAATTACAGATGTCTGAATGCGGCTAAGGGAATCCCTGTATTAATGCCCCAATAGAGCAAAAAGTTATAAAAGAGTGGGTCCCCAACTCTGCACCCATCAGATTCTAGGCATCAGTAGCTCCCTCCTTACAGGTCACACATGTCCATATATTCATCTGGTGATAACAACTAACCGCCAGGGGTTTCAGAAGACTATTCTGTGGCAAATCAGGTTTATGAGGCTACGCACATTTCAATCTGCCCATTTATGTTATCTGTTCAGTTTAGAGGAACAGACAAATGGAACTGATGCATAACTTGGCTACACTGAATAACTGATGCAAACTGAAGCAGAGAGACCCTATTATGGGGGACATTTGGGTTCTGGTTTTGTATCAATTTTTACAATGGAAGAAAAAACCCATGACAAAGAATTTTTACTTCTGTTGTAAAAACCGACCCATAAAAGGAGCTCAGTCACACGGCCAAAGGGGTTCCTTACCTTGTGCCTACGCTAAAATCAGTTATGTTTTGCACATTAATTTCTTTGTTGGATCCCTCTAAATGAAAATGTGAACTCAATCCCCCGTCACACATAACGAGATTGTTAGCGACATCGTTGTAACGTCACAGATTTTGTGACGTAACAGCGATCTCGCTACGTGTGTCACTTAGCAGCGATCAGGCCCCTGCTGTGAGATCGCTGATCGTTACAAAGTGCTCTGGGTCATTTTTTGATCGTTGGTCTCCCGCTGGTCAGTACGCATCGCTGCGTGTGACAGCGAGAGACCAACGACCAGTGACCTCACAGGCTGGTAACCATGGTAAACACTGGGTATCTAGGCAGCTCCCAGAGACCAGGTAACGACGCACCAACGATCCCTACAGGATCGTTATCGTTGTCGGGATCGCTGGTTTGACGTTGTGTGTGACGGGAGCTTTAGTCACCTATGCTTTACTCCCTGCTCTTTCTATCATGCATGAGGTTAGACCAGAAGACTAAGCTGTCTTTCATCCAGAGGTATTACACACATACATCATAATATATATATCTAATATATAAAGCCCTGCCCCTTCCAGATAACCTCACCCACTTCATAGCTCTGCCCCCTCCAGTTTGCCCAGCCACTTCAAGGTGGCTCCGCTCTCAATTTGTACCTTTGTATTCTGTTTTTGTCTCTCTGGTTCCTGACTTTGGCTTGAATTGGATTTCGATTCTGACCACCCCTTGTTGTACTGTGCCATTTCCTGGACCAGACCTCGAATTGTTTTGACCTGTCTTTACTACCAGCAAGTAGTATAATTGTTATATTTACGTTCTATTTATTTCAGTTTGTCTTCTGCTTCTCCTAGACTAGTTATTACTTGTGACCAGCATCACAAGGCCAATTTACTTTGTGACTTATGTGCAAAATAATTTTGTGTTAAACCATTCTATTTTGTTATTGTTTAGAAGAGTTAGTTACTAGCCCAGGCAGCTCATTTGACTCAGGAAACGTCCTAGAAAATGTTTTGAGGGGGAAGTTTTAACCCTGTGCTTTACAGTCAGTTGCTAAAATAAAGGCCTATTCACTGTATGTGTGAGGTTATAGAGACTCTTGACAGTTAGGCTGCGTTCACACATAGTGTATTTTTGCGCGCTTTTTTGCGCGCACTTTTCAAAATACGAAATGTGCTTTTTACTTACCAGCAAAGTGAATGGGAAATTCACTTTGCCGTGCAGACAGTGCGTAAAAATACGCCGCACTATTATGGGAGAAAACGCAGCTGCATAAAGAATTGACATGTCATGCCTGCATTTTCTCCAATAGGGGCTGGCGCTGCTGCATCTGATGTCACAGAGGGGAGGAAGAATCCTGCTTCCTCCTCCCCCCTGTGACCGCCCATATTATTTCACATTGTATTAATATACAATACAAAATCTAAGTTAAATAAAGACAAATGCATTGAAAATAATAAAGAATGACATACTTACCCTCTGAAAGGTGTTCCGGTGTCCGGGAGCCAGGAGGCGCCTCTGGAATTGCCGTGCTAGGACCCGTGGTGATGTCAGAGGGCGTTCCGATCATGTGATATGTATCACATGACCGCGAGCGGCCAATCAGCGCCCGTGACGTCACTCTGACATCACGGCAGGCCCTGGCAGGACGATACATCACCTGCCTCTGCACCACAGAAAAGGCGTCGGAGGGTAAGTATTTGATTCTTTATTATTTTTCATACATTTGACTTTAATTTAGATTTCGCAGTGTATATTATCACACTGCGAAATCTAATGGTGCTGTCACACATGTCACACAGAAGAGGAGGAAGCAGGATTCTTCCTCCCCTCTGTTACATCACATGTACTTTGTGGGGTGAGGAAAGAGCAGTGTGTGAAAGGCCGGCATATTTTGTTGTGCATTTTTGCGCGTCGGAAAATCGCGACAAAAAGCGCGCGCAACAAAATACGCAAATGTGGGAACGTAGACTTAGCCTGCATATTTATCCGGTGACCTATAACTTGCCATATATGGAAGAGAACAAAAACAGTAACGTTCAATAGAATGGATCAAAAACATATCCACAAGTAGAGCTAAGGAGACACAAATACAGCACAAATACAGTGACATACACAAGCTGTATTTCCAATTTGCTTTCTGACTTGTGTGTAAAATAATCATTATATTGTGTTATAACTAATATATATATATAAAGCTTAGTGTATGTATGCATATATGAATGTATGTATGTATGTGTGTCCACTAAGGGAATGTTATAGGCTAACATTGTATTGTGGCATCACTGTTTTGGTCTCTTCTATTAGGGTAAATTATAGGTCGATGCTAAATATGCAGGCTGTCAAACTGAGATGGCAATATACTCACTGTATTTACTGTCTATTTACAAAATTATCATTCTATTTTATTATAAATAAGACCAGTGAGTTACTATCCCAGGCAACACTGGGCTCTACAGCTAATCATATACATACTATATTATTATTAAGATAGATAGATAGATAGATAGATAGATAGATAGATAGATAGATAGATAGTACAGACCAAAGGTTTGGACACACCTTCTCATTGAAATATTTTTCTGTATTTTCATGACTATGAAAATTGTAGATTCACACTGAAGGCATCAAAACTATGTATTAACACATGTGGAATTATATACTTAACAAAAAAGTGTGAAACAACTGACAATATGTCTTATATTCTAGGTTCTTCAAAGTAGCCACCTTCTGCTTTGATTACTGCTTTGCACACTCTTGGCATTCTCTTGATGAGCTTCAAGAGGTAGTCACTGGAAATAGTTTTCACTTCACAGGTGTGCCCTGTCAGGTTTAATAAGTGGGATTTCTTGCCTTATAAATGGGGTTGGGACCATCAGTTGTGTTGTGCAGACGTCTGGTGGATACACAGCTGATAGTCCTACTCAATAGACTGTTAGAATTTGTATTATGGTAAGAAAAAAGCAGCTAAGTAAAGAAAAATGAGTGGCCATCATTACTTTAAGAAATGAAGGTCAGTCAGTCCGAATAATTGGGAAAACTTTGAAAGTGTCCCCAAGTGCAGTTGCAAAAACCATCAAGCGCTACAAAGAAACAGGCTCACATGAGGACCACCCCAGGAAAGGAAGACCAAGAGTCACCTCTGCTGCGGAGGATAAGTTCATCCGAGTCACCAACCTCAGAAATCACAGGTTAACAGCAGCTGAGATTAGAGACCAGGTCAATGCCACACAGAGTTCTAGCAGCAGACACATCTCTACAACAACTGTTAAGAGGAGACTTTGTGCAGCAGGCCTTCATGGTAAAATAGCTGCTAGGAAACCACTGCTAAGGACAGGCAACAAGCAGAAGAGACTTGTTTGGGCTAAAGAACACAAGGAATGGACATTAGACCAGTGGAAATCTGTGGTTTGATCTGAGGAGTCCAAATTTGAGATCTTTGGTTCCAACCACCGTGTGTTTGTGCGATGCAGAAAAGGTGAACGGATGGACTCTACATGCCTGGTTCCCACTGTGAAGCATGGAGGAGGAGGTGTGATGGCGTGGGGGTGCTTTGCTGCTTTGAAGCTCATCAAGAGAATGCCAAGAGTGGGCAAAGCAGTAATCAAAGCAGAAGGTGGCTACTTTGAAGAACCTAGAATATAAGACATATTTTCAGTTGTTTCCCACTCTTTTCTTAAGTATATCATTCCACATGTGTTAATTCATAGTTTTGATGCCTTCAGTGTGAATCTACAATTTTCATAGACATGAAAATACAGAAAAATCTTTGAATGAGAAGGTGTGTCCAAACATTTGGCCTGTACTGTAATATATATATATAACCGTATATACTCGTGTATAAGCCGAGTTTTTCAGCCCAAAATTTGGGCTGAAAAGTCTCCCCCTTGGCTTATACACGGGTCGTATATGGTACATGGTGAGGTGGGGGCTTTGTCCGGGGCTGTGGAGGCTGGAGGAGGCGGGGGGAGCTGCTGTATGAGCGGCCCCGTCACGTGGAGCCGCTCATTAAATATGCACTGCTTCCCCCTGTCAATCAGCGGCAGGGGGAAGCAGTGCATATAGCCCCCAAATGCTGGCACTAGCCCCCCCTTGTAAGGGCCCCCCCCCCCCGCTGGTTATATTACCATCCCGGTCTTCTGATCAGCGCCGCTCCTCGGTGCTCCTCGGTGCTCCGTCTGTCCGTCCTGCTACATCCGGGATCTCCGGCCGTCGCAGGCATATGACGTCATCGCGCGACGGCCGGGGATCCCGGATGTAGCAGGACGGGAGCAATGAGGACGGAGCGCCGAAGAGCAGCGCTGATCAGAAGACCAGGATGGTAAGAGAAGTGGGGGGGGCCCTTGCAAGGGGGGGCGAGTGCCAGCATTTGGGGGCTGCTGGGTACCCCCAGGGGGCTGCTGGGTACCCCCTGGGGGCTGCTGGGTACCCCTGGGGGCCTGCTGTATACCACTGGGGCTGCTGTATACTACCACTGGGGCTGCTATATACTACCACTGGGGCTGCTGTATACTACCACTGGGGCTGCTGTATACTACCACTGGGGCTGCTGTATACTACCACTGGGGCTGCTGTATACTACCACTGGGGCTGCTGTATACTACCACTGGGGCTGCTGTATGCTACCACTGGGGCTGCTGTATACTACCACTGGGGAGGCCTGTATACCACTAGGGGGGGCCTGTATACCTGTGCTGGGGTCCACCCTCGGCTTATACACGAGTCAATAGGTTTTTCCAGATTTTTGGGGCAAAAGTAGGGGGGTCGGCTTATACACGGGTCGGCTTACACACGAATATATATATATATATATATATATATATATATATATATATATATATATATATATATATATATATATATATATATTATACACGGTATATATATAAATATCCAGTCTGTGAGTAATAACAAGGATACTGTCACGGGTGGCACGGATGACAGGGTGGAGGCCACGCGCAGACGATCCCAGCGGGTGGCCCACCAGCCATAATGGGGGAGGATGGTCCGTCTCTTTCAGGGGCATTTACCTTCTGTGTAGATGGAGAGAGGGTGTGATGGGATCTCGCTGTTATGGGGGGACGGCTGTGGAGGTCTTGTGCTTGGTCTGGTTTTATCCACCAATATGGTGGGTCACTAGGACCCAGCAGATTCCTTCCACCTTTATAAGGAGGTTCATTACCCTTCCTCGGTGCAGGTGATAGTTCCTTGTGCACTCATTATCCTTGCTCCAGCAGACGCTGAGGTTGTGGAGGTTGCTGAGTTCTGCTGTCAGATAAGTGTTTCCTTTTCCCTAATGTCTGTCTTCCCTGGTGTTTGTCTTTAGCTGATAGTGGAGGGGTCTAGTGAACCTCTCCATCTGATCCTTAGATAAGATAGTGCTAGGATCAGAGAGGGACGAGGTTCGTGGTCGGCGACAGTTGAGGAGACTGTATAGGGACGTTAGGGCAGACAGGGTCAGCTCTAGGAAGTCTAGGGGTTACCGTCTCCTTCTTGTGCCCTTAGCGTTAGGGACTCCTTATTCCCCCCCCCCCCGTCGTTATCCTACGCTGGGTGTCTTCCCTACTCCCAGCGTGACAGATACATTCCTGACTTATTCTTTTTTTGCATTTGAAGATTATGAGACACTGGAATATTGTTAAATGGTCCAAATACTATTTCTCTTTTTTTATTTAAAGTAAAAATGTTATTTCTCTGCATAAATGAGCTTTTCAAGCTAAATGTTAAACTATCCACACCTTACAAGATGTTCCTCGTTCCTTAATGGCAGTCAAATCCTTTTGATTCTTTAATATGAACTACCATAAGTTAGTAGACACACTGACATGCGACAAGTCTTTGAACACAAAGCAAGGCCTGAAAATGCACAGGGGTGATGCTATATAAATTGTGGTTATTATATGGAGAGAGGAGGCGAGTTTCTGGACTACAAAAGAATAGAGCGTGATTCCAAACATATATACATATATATCGATCAAGGGCACCACTCATCTGTACTGTATGACAAGCATCTCACAAACCCCTCATCTCCACTCAATCGGAGTTCTCATCCACAGGCGAGCACTTTGAAGCAATTATTATGTTGCCATGTAATGAATCTGCCTGGGAACATAATTACTTGTTTGCGCTGTGGCTTCATCGATAAAATATCAAAGTCATTTCATTGTCTTTGTTAATGACCCGTGCTCTCCAATCGGGCATCTATACCAGCAGACACAACGTGCCATCATTGAGGGCTGCACGGGCACAATCATTCTGTAATATTCTTGTCTACTGCTATTAAGCCCCAGAATTTGATCAGCGAATGTGAGAACATCCTAATCGGAAAGGTTATTTTAGACACTCAACTCATTAACAAAAGTAAATTCATTCCATTTATCTTCCCTACAATAATGGGCTTCAACAGATGCGTATCTGCACCCAAAAGCAACAAGGTGAATTGGAGTACAAACTGGGATGTTCCTTCAGATAAAATGGAGCTACTAACAAGGCCGCATGGACATGGATCTGAGCAAAAACAATAAATGGCCATCATTCTTGGGGGAGTAAAACTAGGATAATCATTTGTAGTGCAGAATCAAAGTGTATTTGTAGATCACAAAATGAACAAAAGCTCAATGTCAATCAGCAGCTTCTAAAGGTGGCTTCACACCTGGCGACGTCACTAGCGACATCGCCGAAAAAGTGACGTATCAGCGATGTCGCTAGCGACGTCGCGCTGTGTAAACGCGTGGCGCGACCTCGTTTTATTGCCGGTCGCAGGTTGACAGGTTCACGGGAAGAACCGTAAACCTGTCAACCTGCGACCTGCGATAAGGCTGGATCGCGCCGTGTGACATCGCCAGAGCGATTTCGGCGGCGATCCAGCCTATACCGCAGCGTTGCTGAGGATCGCTAGCTGGGCTAAGCCCAGCCCAGCGAGCGATGTCACCGCCCGCATCGCTGCGGTGTCGCCGGCCGCAGCGATGCTGTGTGACAGCTGGCCAGCGATGTCGGAACCGAGCGGGCACCCGCGCATCGCTTCCGACATCGCTGGCCAGGTCGTGCCGTGTGACGGGACCATTAGGCCAGTAGGATATAGTCATGCATTAAAAGAGACAGGGCTATGCAAGGTATTTTGGTGCCCTAGGCAGATGAAGCCAATAGTGGACCCCAGCCCTCCTTTCACCTCCAAGCTAATAAATGGGTCAAAGACTAAGGTAAAATGACCTCAACGCAGTCCCGCGCCCGTCCTCTGATGGGTAAAATAACAAGATCTTAAGACCACTGCCACTAAAATTGTTACCCTTTTTACCAAAAAATGCCAGCAAAGGTAAATAAAATGTGGTATATGTTTTGGGGGTGAGGCTTAACAAGGAGCACAATTTTTAAAGTTATATAAAGAATCATTCATTGTTTGCAAACCATTTACACAATACCATGGCCAAATAACGATATTCATCCCCGACATCCAATATTTTAAAAGTCAGACCAAGGATAATTATGGAAACTGATATAGCTGTAATGAGGGCCATTTGGTTTCACAATTAAGGTGTCCAACATTTTGAGAATACCCTATTGGAAACGAAGCAAACTCCTTAATAAATAAAGTGATATATCAAATGGTTTTTGCCTTCGTCCGTGCAACAAATATAGCTTGAAACAAAACTGATTTGGTTGTAGTGCCCTATTCCTGTACTGATGGCAGTTTTAGTACGGTATTCATGTACTGATGGTCATTCTGATTATGTATTTATCACCAAAGCCATCATCACTAGATGAATGTGAAACCAAAATCATCATTAGTACATAAATAGACCACCAAAGCAGTCAAAAGTATATGAATGCATCACCAGAACCATCATCATTATATAAATATGACACCAGAACCACCATCAGTAAAGTAATGCCATATATACACCACACAAACCATTATCAGCACAGGAATACATCACCAGAACCTTAAGTATTTGAATGTAAGGTTGCTTTTCACATCACGTTTTTTGCACATCCGTGGTGATCCTTGAATTTCAAGGATCACATGGACAGGCACGGATCTGTGCCAACTGATGCCACTGATGACCACGGATCCGTGTTTTCCACAGATCAATCATCACTTAGCAGAGATAGGCTGCTCCTTGCTTCTGAGCATGCGCAGTACAGCAAATCGGATCTGTTTTACGGATCCGATTTTTTGACAGATCCGTTTTGATCCACCACCATAGAGCTCCATGTTACTTGAAAAGGACAGCAATAATAATAAAATAATAATAAAGCTTTATTTGTATAGCGCCAACATATTCCGCAGCGCTTTACAATACAATGGTACATATAAGAAAAATATACGATACAGAATGGTAGGTAATACAGAACAGTTGTTACATACAATAAACATAGAATCAACTTAGGAAATACAATAAAAAGGCAAAAAATAAAGGTGACCCTGCTCGAAGGAGCTTACAATCTAAGACGGGATGGGAACACAAAGTACAGGGGCTTATAACAATGAATATCTTATGTCTAAATGACTACTGTTAGGGAGAAGTATAGGCCGCCCTGGAGAGGTGTGCTTTTAGGGAGCGTCTGAAGCTATGCAAGTTGTGGATGGTCCTAATTTCTTGGGGTAGAGCATTCCAGAGGATTGGTGCAGCTCGAGAGAAGTCTTGGAGTCGAGAATGGGAGGTTCAGATTAATGCAGATGTTAATCTGAGGTCGCATTCAGAGCGAAGGGGGCGGATGGGGTCGTAGACAGAGATGAGGGTAGAACGGTAGGGAGGTGCTGCACCATGAATAGCTTTGTGGGTGACAACGAGCAATTTGAATTGGATTCTATAGTGTACAGGTAGCCAATGCAGTGATTGGCACAGAGCAGAAACATCTGAGAAACGGTTTGTTAGATAGGTGATTCTGGCTGCTGCATTGAGGATAGACTGGAGAGGGGAAAGCTTACTGCGGGGGAGGCCAGCTAATAAAGAATTATAGTAGTCAAGGCGGGAATGAATCAGGGCCACGGTTAGGGTTTTAGTGGTTTCCATGGTGAGGAAAGGGCGAATTCAATCTGAAGTAATGCCGACTACTGGGTTGTCACACTCTTAGATCCTCAGTACAAGAGCAAATTTGGTCAAATGATTCCTGCCCTGGAAAGGGATTCACGCATACAGGAGTATCAACAGAAACTTTTACTTAATCTTAGATCTGCTTTTCCCCAAAACACCAGTGGAGCACATAGTGAATATCGCAGTTCTAACTTTCCAACCCTGGGCACGTCGAGTCGTCATCATCACTCAAACGTTAACAGTAACAGTCTATCTAGTAACAGCAATTTTGTGGAATCGTTTCACCATTTTTTACACCATCCTTTGCAACGCAAGAAGAGAGAACAAGTCTGACACATAGTGAACGCCTAGAGAGGATGGTACAGTATCTGCAGCTCAATATCGATGCCATGCTTGGGCAACTAGACCCTTGCTTATTTTGTTTTGGGCTCCCAAACTGGAAAAATGGCCTGAGCTTGGAGATTTTGTCGTGCCCCGCAGCCAGCGGTCTCTCTGAACGTGTCTTCAGCACTGCTGGTAGTGTGCTGACAGACAAGCGCACGCTTCTGTCCAATGACAGTGTAGACAGACTAACGTTTATCAAAATGAACAAGTCATGGATCCGCAAGGACTTTGCCACCCCTGTGTCAGCCTGGGACACTGAACGGTTGTGTACTTCACAATGTGCTGCATTAAACTCCACATTTCCATATTTCTACTCTGGGGCAATTGATGCCACTTAAGTGATGGGTGTGCCTAATTTTTATAAAAAAAAAAAAAGGAGACTATGGTTGGGGTCTCCTTGCTGTTTGTTGCTTGACTTGAGTAGGGCCCTCTGAGCTCAATACCTATCCTTGACACTCCTGCCTCTGTTTCTGAATATTCAACCTTTTTTTCCATAGAACCAGTGATGAACAAATTAGCTGTATTCACATCCGCCATTTTTGGGGTGCTTAAAAGCATTCTAGTCTTCATTGCACGCCTGCAATTGTCCAGAAGCCTGGGAGTCCAGTGAAGTATTGGGAGGTCGAGCCTTATCCTTGTAGTTTCTGATAGTGGGGGGGGGGGGAGGGTTGCAGTAGGGACATATAGAGTGTAAGAAAAAAAAAAAACAGTGAAGACAGAAAAGCCAAAGTATAGGCTGTGATTCATGACGGTGAGGCGGTTAAAGCTGATAATGGCGGACGGAGTGGTGGTTATAGCACTAAGATGGACAGTGTGGAGGGCGTAGCTAGATCATTAGGGGCAGACACTGTGTTGGCCATATAACATAGGAGCTAATCTAGAACATAGTAAGGAAAGATATTTTTCCACAAAGGGCATTTTGATAACACTTATTTTAGGGTCAGCGTATCAAGATGTGCTGCAGAAGACCGGCAAAGATGGAAGTTTGCAGATCTGCAGAGGCAAGTTGTGGGGGTGAAAAGTCATCATAGCATCTGGAGAAGATGGAGAAGAAAAGAAAGAGTGACTCAAATAAGTCTTCAATATATTTTTATTATTATCGACATAGAAGTAACGACTGCAGAAATAATACATTCAAAGGTATAGTCAGAATTAACATAACAACATAACCAGGTAACGAAGGGATGGGAGGGGTGGGAAGGGTTGGTGGGGTGGTTGAGTGGGGAGGAATGGGGGGGAGGGGGGGGTTGTGAATTTAAGTGTTGCCAAGCCAGCTACAATAATGGTTCTCCTGGAAAGGAAGGTTAAATTGTGGGTTATGGGAATCCACATATTGAGGAGATAAGTCGTCGTTAAAAGGGAAGTCTTCCAAGGAAAGTCTTCCAAGAGGGGCCGCAAATCTTCGTTGATTCGTTGCAGAAGCCCCATCTTGGATTGTATATAGGATGTACAAATCAACAGTGGCTGTATTTCTCCAAGTGTCTAGTCTGTAGGCAGATCCGTGTCCAAGTTGTTTGCTGGAAGGGAAAGGAATAATGGCATAGAGGGTAGGAAAGAAAAGGGTAAGGGAACAAACCCTGACAACAATATTAAGGGGGGGGGGGAACTAAAAAGGAGGTGTGGGAAGAGGGAAGGGGAGACCAGAGGGTAATAGAGATGTTTAGGGGGGGGGGGGGAGGTGTAGAGGGGGTCCGGAGAAAGAAAACTGAGATGTAGACGTAGAGAAGAGATGAAGGTAAAAGAAAAGAAATTGAAAGATAAAGGGAAAGAAAGGAAGGTGACCTCAAATCCACAATGATCTCAAGTGGGTGGTTGTATGGCTGACGGATGTGATGCCAATAGTGACCATGCTTCCAACACGTAACGACGCCTCGGTGCATCCATTGCCAGGTGATATTCGTGACCAAAGATTATGTTTAGCTTGTTGATAAGGTCACCGACAGATGGAGGGGATACATTTTTCCACGAAGCTGCAACACATAGTCTCGCAGCAATTAGGATGTAGGTAATTGCATGACGTGTGACCGGTGGGTAGGTTTCTGCTCCTATATTTAAAACTGCTAGTTGAGGGACAGAGGGATGCTCGTGTCTGTTACAGTCCCCATCAGGCCATCTACCAGCACCCAAAATTGGGTGATCTTGGGGCACTGCCACCACATGTGTGCCAGGTCCCCCTTATGGCCACACTGCCTCCAGCACAAGGGAGAGACACTCGGTGCGAATTTGGCTAGTCTGGCTGGGGGAGTGTACCAGCGTAGATGCACCTTTTTTAGGGATTCCAGATGATTAATGCATTTTGAGATCTGGGATACACACTGATTGCCCCCTCCCAGTCATCCAAGTCTGCCTGAAAATTCAGGTCCGTCTCCCACGATTCCATATATGCAAGCTTAGTAGAGAATTTTGTATTAATAGTCCGTCATACAAAGAGGACAGACCTTTCGGAATCGCGGATTCTGCAAATAGAAAACGTTGTAATGGAGAGGGGGAGGGCTGTTTCAGGTCATGTAAGCATTCTGATGAATTAAGGAAATGGCGTACTTGTGAGTATTGCAGGAAGGAGCGTCTCAGAGCCTGACAGTCCTTACCGAAGCTGTCAAATGTAAGGAGCTTACCATCCCTCAACAGGTCCCCTAGGGTATAAATTCCCGCGTCCTGCCAGGGGGCGAGGTTTAGAGAAGGGATGTGCACATGAAAAGCCTCCAGCGGCACCCTCTCCGGAGGCAGTTTAGACCAGTGAGCTGGCATCTTTCCCCACGTTGATTGGAGGGCACGAATCGTGGCCAAAGGGTGAAACACCCTGACCGGCCCAAGAGCCGCCCCCGCCAGCAGCGTCCCAGGCGCAACCCCCGGTGCCAACTCAATTTCCAATTGAGCCTAGCCTAGTGCAGGCTGTTGTCTCCACAATGTTCTGGAGGCCTCCAGAATCGTGGCCCTGTAATAAGACATCACGTCTGGGACCCCCATACCTCCTCCCCTCATCTTCAAGTACATCGTGTGCCTCCGAACTCTCGGCTTACCGCCCGCCCAAATGAATGTGTTAATTTGCCTTTGTAGTTGGGTTAGAAGTTTGCCTGGGTACTCCAGCGGGACACAACGAAATAGGTACAGCAGCTTTGGCAGCCAGAGCATCCTGAAGGCCTGAATACGTGCCATCCAGGACAGTAGAGGAAGTGGACCGGAATCTAAAATACCCCTCTGCTATTAACTTGTTTAAATTACACGTGCCACATGTTTCGAGGCACACAAAATTATTCCCAAATAGGGAATGCCCTCTGGAGCCCAGGCAAAGGTAAATTTGGAGGAGAGGGCTTTCAGATCCGCCTCCGACAGGTTAATAGGTAGTGCCATGGATTTTCCCATGTTTAGTTTATAATATGAAATTCTTGAGAAGTCATCTAGTTCCTTAAGTATCACTGGGATAGAGTTGACAGGGTCAGTACATGTAATAAGGACATCGCCGCGTAAAGCCCTATAACATGGTGTTTTGTTCCCACGTGAATGCCAGTAATCCCAGGGTTAGATCTAATGGAGGCTGCGAGAGGCTCCATGACTAGGGCAAAGATCAGGGGCGACAAAGGGCACCCCTGTCTTGTACCGTTGGTAATGTTAAAGTGGCGAAAGACGTATCCTGACGTTGAAACCCGAGCTCCGGGGGCAGAGTAAAGGCTTAGAATGGCCGACAATATTGGTCCAGAGAAGCCAAACCTCTCAAGGATCACGCGCAGGTATCCCCAGTGCACCCTGTCAAACGCTTTTTCCGTGTCCAGGGACAGGAATACACTGGGGACCCCCCGCCTCTCCACTATCTCCACCAGGTCCAGCATACGTCTGGTGCCATCTCTGGCTTGTCGTCCCTCCACAAAGCCCACCTGATCTGAGTCCACCAAGAGGACAGTCGAAGGAGGTAGGGTGCTAACTGGAGGGAGAACACTCTATAATATTCGTTGGCAAAGCCATCTGGCCGGAGCGGAGTTACATTTAAGTGTCGTAATAACGGCTGAGACCTCCTTGAGGGTGAAAGGCTTATTCAAGGTAGAGAGCACGTCGGATGGGGACAGTCGGAAGGTCCACTTTCGCTAGATAAGTACGGCTATCGTCCTGCGAGGGTTGGTGAGTCAGGGGGTCTTCTGCTAAGTTATAAAGTTTGGAGTAAAAGTCAGCCATTACCTCCACTATTCCGGTCGGGTCGTTAACTTCTTTCCGTCAGAGGATTTCATGGATGTCACCATAGAGAGAGCTACTCTCTTCTTCAGTCTCCTGGCTAAAAGTTTACCCACTCTATCTCCTGCAGCATAGAACTGAGTGTTAAGTTTTGCAAACCTAGTTCGTGTTGATAAAGTAGCTGGGCTCTAAGCTGCGTTCTCAGGTCTAGGATCTGGTAGGCCAGTTGGGGGGAAGGATTGGCCTTATTTAATTTCTCCAGTACCCCTATTTGTTCAGTATAGTCCCTCCATCGTTTCTCCATCTCTCTTTTGTTGGGAGGCTTTCTGGATAAGGAGTCCCCGCAGGACCACCTTATGCGCAGCCCATAGGGTGTCGTCAGAGATAGCGCCATTATCATTGAACCGGAAGAACTCTTCCAAGTTCCCACCCAGGGAATCAAGTGTCTGTTGGTCCGATAGTAGGCCGACGTTCATCCTCCAACGACGTGGCGATCCTCTCCTTTGCCCCGTCTGATCCCCAGGGTAACAGGGGCGTGGTCTGACCACGTGATCAGACCTATCGTGGCTGAAATACAGCAGGGCAAAGCTTCCTCTCCGACCAAGAAAAAGTCGTTCCTGGAATAGGAGTTGTGGCAGCTGGAAAGGAAGGTGTAATCTCTTTCCTCTGCGTGTTGATATCGCCAAACGTCGTGGAGTCTGAACTCTCGGCACAAACCTGCCAATTCCCTTCCCCTTCTTGCGTGTGGGGCAGAGGAGTCCAGTCTCACCTCCATGACCTGATTGAAGTCCCCGCAGATCACCAGGGCTCCCTCTTTTGATTGGTTGAGTTTTTTAAACAGGAATCTCAGAAACCTTAGTTGTCCAACATTTGGGGCATATACCGTAACCAGAGTGTACGACTCCCCGGATATGCGGCACTTTAAAATGAGGTATCTCCCTAGTGGGTCCGCCTCCACTGAATTCAGTTGAAACTGGACTCTGTTGCTTACCATGACGCATACCCCAGCCTTTTTCACATTATTATTTGCAAAATAAATGTGAGGGAAGGAGGGGATTTTTTACACGAAAGTTGTCCACAGCTAAAAGGTGCGTTTTCTGGATGCACATCACATCTGCGTGAAGTCTCCTGGCCTCTCTCCATAGGAAAGAGCGTTTTACCGGAGAGTTCAGGCCTTTGACATTGAGCGACACCACATTTAGCGAGGAAGTAGCGTCGGACCGAGCCGAACGCATCTTGTGCATGCCTTCCTGCTCCTATCAACCAAGGGTAGAGGTCACCGTAGAAAAGACGAGAGGTAGAGGCTCAAAAGAGAGTTTCGGAAGAGGAAAGGAGGGTTGGATAAGTGGAGAAAGAGTGAGAAAAGGGGGAAGAAGAGAAAGTGGTGGTTCACTAGGAGGGGAACTGGGGGGGGGGGGGGGGAGGGGAGGGTGAATAGTGGGAGGAGGAGGAAGGATGGAAGGGGGGGGTTGAGAGAGATAGGGGGGAGGGGGGAATAGGTGGGGGGGGAGGAAATGGGGAACACTTATGTAAATCCGAACAAAGTCAGGCCTCAAGTGCCTAGACTATCGGGGGCAAGTCAGAAAACCACGCAAAGGTCTCCCTACAGCGTGACCGGAGACTGCCTTAGTCACCGGGGCAGGGAGACCCCCATGCGTCCAAGACCCTAGTTGGAGTGGGGCCTGGCGTGGAGGTTCTGTGGGGATGTCCAAAAGAGGAAAAGCCTGATCCACACAGACCGGAGGTAAATCTGTTCAGTCCTCCTCCTTCTCAATTGTGATCACGAGGATGCGGTCTGTGAGCTCCCCCCGCCGGGGTGCGTGGAGAGTTTTCACCTGATGATCCTAGATTCCAGGAGTGTAATGCTCTGCGCAGCAGTGTGGGAGAAGAGAAAGAGTGTCTAGTTCCCTTGTAACGGAAGTTCACAGCTACAGGGGTGCCCCAGGCGTAGAAAATCCCCTTTTCCCTCAGAAGGAGACAACTGGGTGCAAACTCGCGTCTTCTAGCTAATGTTCCCGGTGAAAGATCAGGGTACACCGCCGTTTTTTGAAACTGAGTGGGAAGAGTGGGATTCGTTCTCATAGCTTGTAAAAGAATGTCTCTCGTTTTGGGGTGCAGGAAGGAGATTAGAATGTCTCTAGGGACTTCTTTGGGTAGTTTCATAGGCTTTGGCAGCCTGTAAGCTTTCACTACCTCCAGTGTCTCAGGTGGCGCGTCCGGGAGTGCTGCCGACAGAAAAGCTGAGACAACCGCAGGGAGATCCTCTCCGTCTTGCGTCTCAGCTACCCCTCTTAGTTTTACATTATTCTTGCGCAGCCCATCCTCCAGGTGGCACAGAGTTGCTCTTACAGATCCCATCTCCCTGTCCATCATATCGTAGCTATCGGCTAAGTTATTATGAGCCGAGGCATATTCAGCCATTTTGGACTCCACTTTGAATGTCCTTTCCCCCAGCACCGCCATTTCAGCCCTCATGTCCGCCATCATGGAGCGCATCTCCCCCATTATAGCGTCCCTCATTGAGCCTAGCATGTCTCTCATGCAACGTTTAGTTAGAGGGAACTCCTCTCTACTCACATTTCCCCTGCGCTCCTCCGAGCATCTGGGAGACCGCGAAGCACGTGTGGAGGCGCTGGAGGGAGACGCTGAGTTTTTCCCGGCCGGCGCCATCTTGGAGTCCCTGTGGGGCTCCGGAGTAAAAAAAGTCTGTGAGCTTGCTCTCCGTCTCCCGACGGCAGGATCCCGTTCTGGGCATGGCTAAGGTGCCGGTAGGGTGTTAGGCTGTCACTCAGCGTTCAGGAGGATCGCGAGGACCGTTCTTATGCCGTTTCTCTGGTCTGTGCAGCGGAGCCTCCTCAGAATGCGTCCGGCGCTATCAGCTGCTGGACACGCCCCCCCAAGTGACTCAAATAAAATGTCACCTATAAGGATTATACAGTGTTAGGGTAGTTAGCATTATATTGTTTACAGAGGAATTGTGTGGTCATGAATGTTCAAATAGGGTAGCTGTGGGGACATCATACTGTGAAGAGGCAGCATCACAATAAATCTGCCAGCTCTGACTCTCTGTTGTCTCCTTACAGATCAATTGTAGAAAGTTATTTTCATGAATTACCTTCACAATCAGCGTCTGGGCCTTGTCCCTGCAGTGACCTGAAGTCAGAGAACATCCTCCTTGATTAAACTGGACACATAAAAATATCCAACTTTAGCTTATCAGCCATGAAAGTGTTTGAGGATGACATAATGGAGGACTTTGTTGTCTCTAAGGGTCACATTGTGCCAGAGGTAAGGAATATACCTGTATAATTGATGCAGATAGTAAGACCAAGAAATAATCTGATCCCAATGTATCCTGCTCATTTCTAAATCACAGACCGGTCCTCATAGCCGCTGTGTGTCGATCCCGTCACAGGTAAATTCAACACATCTCCTATCATGTGTTGCCAGAGATAATGGACAGTGATGGCTACAAAGATCTGTCAGACTCCTTTTCCTTTGGCATAATCCTACACATGATAATTGTTGGTGATCAATCTATAGCCAAGGCTCTATAAAAGAATACCACCAGACACTGTAGGAGGGCGTCCCATATTTTCCACCCATGATCTGCTTTGATGCCATTAACACCGTACCGTAGAAGGGGTGAATAGGGTCATTCCATGTCAAGTGATCCAAAAATGAATATTTTTTTTCCCTGACGTCCTCAGATTTTTAAAAAAATGTTTCTATCTGAAGAACAACTTTATCTAATTACAAAAAAAAAGTTTTGAATTTTTTTCTTTATCTGTTAATTTTTTACAGATTTTTAAAGTTTTAAAAAAGTGCGAATTTTGGCCTGCTATGGCTTTACATTTTCTATCATATCTCGGGCTAGAAATAAGATAGAGAAACAAAATAAACACCAATCTACTCAGAACTGTCCAGGCTTTCATCAGATATGTCACAAGAGGATATTTGTTAATATTTTACCCATGTGATCGCAAGCGCAAAACTTTAAAACGCATTTCCGAAAAATCGGCGCGCTTTAAATATTTCAAAAACTGCCCATGTGTCTGCTGTGCTCTTAGCCACATCTGTACCAAATTTCAAGTTGGGATCGCAATGGGATCATATTTTAACATATTTTACTAGTAAGAGCGTCAATGGGTCATTCCATATCAAGTGATCTAAATATGAATATTTTTTTTTACCTGACGTCTTTAGATTTTTTTTTTTTTTTTCCTTTATGAAGTACTACTTTAGTTAATTACAAATTAAAAGTTTGGAATTTTTGTCTTCATCAGTTAATTTTTTACAGATTTTTAAAGTTTAAAAAAAGGGTGAATTTTGGCCTGGTACGACTTTAAATTTTTTTTATCTCAGGCTAGAAATAAGATAATGAAGTGGGAGAGGCATCATTTTACTCAGAACGGTAACAGCTTTCATTTGAGATGTTACAAGACTATGTTTCTTTATATCAAATTCAAACTATTGACGGGCAATTGTGAAAAAATTACTGATTGTGTTCTTGGTGACTTTTGAATTGACACTATAATAGTTAAATATTTTGCACTTAGGTCCAATGAATGCGTCCATGGGGTCAAGCTGGGACAGAGTCATCACAAATTAGCCTTATTTGCAGATGACCTGCTACTTTACATCTCCCAGCCCCTGGTCTCCATCCCTTCGGTCTTAATGGAGTTTGAACGGTTCGGACAATTGAGCAACTTTAAAGTGAATTGCTCCAAAACCGAGGCACTCAATATTTCTTTGCCTGGAGAATTGGTTTCTCATCTATCTAAACAGTTCCCATTTAAATGGAAAGTAGAAGCCATTAAGTACTTGGGAGTCCTTATACCAAAAGATCTTAAACAAATATTCAATTTAAATTATCAACCCCTTTTGACTAACGCGGAATCGGCATTTACCTCCTATAGACAATTAAAGCTATCCTGGTTCGGGAGAATAAACGTAGTCAAGATGGATGTCTTGCCCCGACTCTTATATACTTTTCAGACAGTTCCTGTTCTATTGGATAGAGGTTTCCTCTCCAAAATGCAATCTATGATCCTTAGATTTGTCTGGGGGGGCAAGAGGTCCAGATTGCGAATGAATATCCTATCCTTGCCCGAGACCAGAGGAGGGGTTGGACTACCCAACATACGAGCGTACTTTGAGGCTTCCTCTCTTGTTAGAGCTCTAGATTGGCATTATCATGCGTCTTCCAAGAAATGGGTAGGGGTGGAGCAAGAGGGTTTGGGGATTCCGCTGAAACACCTGCTTTGGATTTCCCCTAAAGACTCCACAGACCTAGTACCTTTGACAGACATGACCAGAAACACCTTGAAGGTATGGCACCTAGTGACGAAAACCCTCCGCTTAAACGACAGACTTAGCCCTTTGACTCCCCTTTTTTCCAACCCATCTTTCCCACCCAGATTTGACAGGCAGAGATTTTTATGTTGGCGGATTGTGGATGACACCCGAGTAGGACAGACTCTGTCCAGTGGTGGTTTGCCCCCGATGGCAGACCTACAACTCAAAGAACCTACGAGACCTCTTAAGTGATTCGAATTTCTCCAATACAGAGCATAATTATATTCAGCTGACCACTCTTGCAGGGTAAGATTGACGCCCAACGTATTGGAGAGGTTATTCCAACTGGAGGCTCCACCGAGGCGCAAAATATCATTTCTATACCAGGCCTTAGGGTCCATGAGAGAGCAGGGCACCCTTTACTTCCAACGTGCTTGGGAGAGGGAATTGGGGTGTAGCATTTCAGAAGCTAATTGGCAGAAATGCTTTATATTTACTCACTCACTAGCTAGCGCTTGTTCTGCACAAGAAAGAAGCTATAAGCTGCTCACTAGATGGTACTTGTGCCCGACGACACTCCGGAACATGTTCCCTGGAACCCCTGATACCTGCTGGCGCTGTGGGGAAGAGAAGGGTACAATGATACACATTTGGTGGAGTTGTGGGGAAATCCGGCGGTTCTGGTCTGAGGTTTTCAATGCATACGCCCGGATAACAGGTAAAGAAGCCGAATGCTGCCCAGAATCGGCAATGTTATCCATTTTTCCAGGTCCTATTGGGCTACAGAAGAGGGATATTCTCCGCTTTTGCATCTCGGCTGCTCGTGCTGTGATCCCGAGGTTCTGGAAATCAAGCCGGGCTCCATCTCTACTTGATTGGTTCAAAGAATTGATGGACACATATCGAATGGAGGAGCTCGCAGCTGATGCGTCGGGATCTCGGAACAAATTCTTAGGGATTTGGGTTGAATGGATTCTTTTTCACGACTCTGCAGAATTTAGGAGTATCTTTTCCAGCACAGATAATATGGCTCGACCTCTGGCTGATGGGGAGCCAGTGGGATGAGTACCCTTTCTCCTTCCCATACCTCACCCGTCCCCCCCCCTCCTTTTTTTCTTTTTTTCTTACGTGGCTTTTCTTTCCCAGTATAACTTTTTCTAATGGTTTTTGTTTCTCTTCTCTCTCTCTCTTCTTTTCTATCTCTCTTTTCTTCCCATCTGATACATTCAGTCTAGGTATTTCCTTTCTACGCCTATACCTTCAGAATTCTAGTGAACATTAGACGGGTATCGAAAACTCTGAGCTGTGAGTAGATCATTAATATTTCGGCCTTCCTTTCCGGTACACCAGTCGATAGACTATTCCAACTAGGCCTCAACGGGTAATGACCCACTTACGTGGTCAACCTGTTGGAAGGGGCCAAGTAATAAAAATCATTCTGCTGGGGCTGCTTGTCCCCTTGACATCAGAACATCTCAAAACCCTGAGAAAGGTTGTATACTTGAGTGTTTGGAATTATATTTAGATTGTAGTATATATTGCACCAGAGATAAGCGCAAAAGTAAATTTGCAGCTTATCTTAAAGTTACTAATAACTTTGTGAATTCTCTTTTTGTATATTTTATATGTCTCAAGATTGTGTTAAAAGATTGAATGTATGTCTTTCATATGTTTTTTCAAAATTTAATAAAAATGAGATTAACCATAGTTAAATATTTTAAAATATGATCCCATCACGATCCCAACTTGAAATTTGGTACAGATGTGGCTAAGAGCATAAAAGACGCATGGGCAGTTTTGGAAAATTTTTATTAAAATGTTTTTTTCGGAAATGCGTTTCAAAATGTTGCGTTTGCATTCGCATAGGTAAAAAATTAAAATTAACAAATATACTCTTGTGACATATCTGGTGAAAGCCTGGACAGTTCTGAGTAGAATGGTGTTTATTTTGTTTCTCTATCTTATTTCTAGCCCGAGATAAAAAAATTTAAAGTCGTACCAGGCCAAAATTCACCCTTTTTTTAAACTTTAAAAATCTGTAAAAAATTAACTGATGAAGAAAAAATTCCAAACTTTTAATTTGTAATTAACTAAAGTAGTACTTCATAAAGGAAAAAAAAAAAAAAATCTAAAGACGTCAGGTAAAAAAAAATATTCATATTTAGATCACTTGATATGGAATGACCCATTGACGCTATTAATAGTAAAATATGTTAAAATATGATCCCATTGCGATCCCAACTTGAAATTTGGTACAGATGTGGCTAAGAGCAAAGCAGACACATGGGCAGTTTTTGAAATATTTAAAGCGCGCCGATTTTTCGGAAATATGTTTTAAAGTTTTGCGCTTGCGATCACATGGGTAAAATATTAACAAAGATCCTCTTGTGACATATCTGGTGAAAGCCTGTACAGTTCTGAGTAGAATGGTGTTTATTTTGTCTCTCTATCTTATTCCTAGCCTTAGTTATGAGGAGAAACGTAAAGGCAGGCAACAGCGAAATTCACACTTTTTCCGAACTTTGAAAATCATTTAAAAAAAAAATAAATTTTTTAAAAAATTTTTCTCTTCACATTTTGCATTGTCTGACATGCTATTATCAAATAACAAAATCTCAAAAGAATTAAAAATATAGAGGTAATAATCATTGGTTCACTTGACATGGAATGACCCAATAGGAATATATCTTTCCTTCACCCCATATACACAATCTCTTGCATGCTCTTGCCGCTTGCACCTGAAGAACATCTCCAGAATTCGCCCCCTTCTCACCTTGGAAGCCACAAAACCCCTCACCGTGGCCCCAAATCACTCCCTCCTTGACTATTTTAATTCTCTTTTAATTGGCCTCCCCCGCTCTAGACTGTCCCCTCTCCAGTCCATCCTTAATGCAGCAGCCAGGATCACCTAACTAGCTAACAGTTACTCGGACGCTTGTGTTCTATGCCAATCACTGCACTGGCTGCCTATACACTATAGGATCAAATTCAAGCTGCTTGTTCTCACAAACAAAGCTCTTCACAGTGCAGCACCACCCTACCTCTCTATCCTCATCTCTGTCTATCACCCCACCCGTTCTCTTTGCTCTGGAAATCACCTTAGATTTACTTGTGCATTAATCCAAACCTCCCATTTCCGGCTCCAAGACTTCTCTCGAGCTGCACCAATTCTCTGGAATGCTCTACCACAAGAAATTAGGTGTATCCACAACTTACATAGTTTCAGGCGATCCCTAAAAACACATCTTTTTAGTGCTGCCTATATGATCCCTAGTTAAGGTAATCTAGACATGGCCTATCCGCTCCACCAGTCTCAAGTGGATCACAAATAATGGTTAGTGGCCACTTATACTGCTCCTCTCTGCTCCCATCTCCTTATACCATCAATATAAATAAGCACCTGTACTTTGTGTCACCCCCACCTCATTGTTAGATTGTAAACTCTTATGAGCAGGGCTGTCATTATTTTGCTCTAATTATTGTATTGTATTAAGCTTTGTATTGTTCTTTGCATTGTATTGTATTTTCTGATAGCGGTTTCTTATTAACAGAATATGTTGGCGCTATATAAATAAAGATTATTATTATATGAATAATGATGATAGGATTAAAAAAAAAAAAAAAAAAAAAATAATAATAATATAAACATAGGATGTGGAGCATTTATAGACATTATGTAATAAATGATCAATACATAATAGAATGACTAATGATCTTTCTCATTTTCCAGCTTCTTTGCCAAACTCCAGTAGTCCAGCTGGGCATAACATTGTCTATCAGATCTCACCCGTTCTTCTACTCTATAGACTGGAGTGTTAAGGAGTTGGTATGGCTGACCCACCATTCTGATGGGACTTCTGTAAGTACAACACATGGGGACATCCAAGGAGTTATCACTACCGAGTAACACACACATAATAGACACTTTATTATTATATGGACTACCAGTATAACTTTTCTCAATTAGATTGTTTTGATAAATCAGGGCCCAAATACCTAGTTTACATTTCCTGCTTATGTACATATATCTTATAATAATCTAATGCAGTTTGGAGTTATATTTATTAATCTTGTATCATCTCAGTAGATAGAAGTGATAAGATGCCTTACGACACAGCAGACATGCTGGCACAAGGCCTTGGTGACACCAGTTTACAGATTCCTCTCCAAAGTGAGCTGGTCCACATAAACAAAGCTATAGTGCTTTAGTCTCAAATTCTTAAAAGAACTTAACAAGAGAAGCTTTGGAAAAAGTGTCAATTTATATTTGTCAGTGCTCCTCAATGTATCATGTACCAGATACACTTTCATTACAGGATATTCATATGTAATGATAATTGGGATTTTAAGCCAGGTCATCTTGGCATCAGATCCAGTGAGTGAAGAACTGCTGGCCAGTAAAATCATGGACAAGAGTCCAGTTATACATAGCTAGAAGTCCTGAGAATGGCCGACGGGTGCGCTATGTAATGTCTCTGCAGGCGTTTACAGAGATACCCATCGGGTATGTAATAGCCATGGACTACATGGTCGGAAGGGACCTGTTTGGCCACATGGCAGATTCGATGCTATTTAACACAAAAACAACCAGGCAAATGTTATATACCGCCCTAGCGGCTAAAGATTATGGCCCCTGCTAATGAGTAAGTTATAAAACATTTTTCTCCACTTTCACAGGATGCTGTTAGGAGACAAAAGAAGTGTGAGATTAGTGATGGGATGCTGCAGGGACATGTTTTTTAAGCTTAGGTGGCGTTTTGGAGCTGACAGGATCCCTTTAAATCACCCATCACATCTCACCCGTTCTTCCACTCTATAGAGTGATGTAGAGTCTGGAAGAGCCGTTCCACCCTTCCCATATTACTATATAAGTGTACCCACATACGGACATCCATAATGTTATCACTGCCCAGTAACACACTCACCCACTATACACCTTATCATTATATCCCCCCAGTATGGGAAATGGGTTGTCAGAAATGTATATTTCTCTTCTTAGAGGAGTATTAAAACTGATAAAAATGAATCCCATTCTAGTAATGAAACATTAATTTAATCGTCTGGGACAACGAAACTGGACATTTTTATTTACCAGACTGTGACAACGGTACCGAGCCTCTACCACATAACATCCACATAGATTTGAGCACCAAACATCCAAGGATTTATTCATTAGGTTGTTCTGTCTTAAAAAACCTAATGATTCAGCCCCTTTATGCATTGAGCAGCAGCTTCACTAAGGCCAAGGGCATATAGCCTATGCGGCCATGAGGAATATATAGTGTGCTGCCTTTATTACACAGATAAATATGCAGACACACAGCAGCCAGACAGGAAGCCTACAAGAAAGCAAGAGTATATCCCAGAAACTAGTCACAATCTCAGTGTCTCTGAGCCGAATACATTACAGCGTACTAACAAATCTATCAGTGTGGAGCTCACAGAGCACTGCCCACATTGGATACAACTGGACAAAACTTCTCAGCTAGTAAATCATTTTCTTCACCGACGAAAAGCAAATATGTAATGAGAAACTTGCAGAAAGGCCACTGGTGTAACTTGAAGCTCATGTGCCCTGAAGTGAAAGCTTCAACGGAGCCCCAATTATTGCACAGTAGTCTTTTTCTATAGGACAAAGGGACTTTTGGGGCCCCTAGGCTCCAGGGCCCGGGTGTGATCGCAACCCCTGCCCTTATTGTAGTTACGCCCCAACAGTGAGGACACAATGGGGCACTCGGTTACTCCTCCTGATATTTGGACCTCACCATTCCTCCTGTCAGCAGATTGTATGCCTACACAGACCACCATGATCAGCACTTTACACTGTCACACTGTTAGGACACAACACAATCCCAAAGGATAATAATCACACCCAATTACCAATTTATTCACAGAGCACAGAGGCCTTTGTACACGTTGAATATTTGGTGAGTTTTTACCTCAGTATTTGTAGCTAAAAGCAGGAGTGGAGCAATCAGAGGAAAAGTAAATTAGAAACACCTCACCACTTCTGGATTTATCATCCATCCCTGCTTTTGGCTACAAATCCTGAGGTAAAAATCTCACTAAATACCCAATGTGTGCACATACCTTTAGGCTCCTAAGCCTGGAGTAAGCAGGCATCTAAGGCCACGTGCACACGGTGAATGTTTCGTGAGGTGTTTTGTTTTTGTTTGATTTTTAAACTATAATTTTTATTGAGAGACTTTAAAGTTACAATTAAGCATGGGAAGAATAATAAAACATAGAAAACCGAGCATTGGCTCAGAGAAATATCCTGAGGTCCATTAGTAACTCGTCATGCACTTCCACACACACTGGAAGTTAGCTAAGTTAATAGTAGTACATAGGAAGTCTACCACCCAAGACATCATGGAAAAGGTTTGTAATGCATAAATAAAATCGTATCCATATCCAATAAAACTACAGAAGAAAGAGAAAAAGAAAAGCGAAAGAATGAACAAGAAAGACAAGAAGAGAGACAGGGGTCTAGGAGGCTAAGGAGGTCAAATCCCCTCCAGTGCAGCACCGTAGTCCCCTGGGGCCCACACCTGGTTAACGCGATCAACTGAAGCATTTAACAAGGCTGTCAAATATTCCATTCTCCTTATATCCGCCATTCTGGTGAGCAAATCATCATAGGTGGACTCAACTTCCTCCAATGTAAGGCTATCAAACATCTGGCCGCCATAAAAACATGAAGGAGAAGCTTAGAGGCAATCTTATCCAAGTTCGCATTCAAGAGATATACTATAAGGTCCAATTCGACATCAGCATATATGACTTAAAATAAGGTCACTAATTGATGCCCAACAGGATTCTCGTTTCGGGCAGGACCAAAATATATGGAGTAATGGGCCGATATCTGAGCCACAACACCAACATGTGTCCGGAAGGAGAGGGTTAAGCCTGTGTGGGAAGACAGGGGTATGGTACCAGAACTGGTGAGTTTTTTACATTAGAATCTGCAGCCAAAACCAGGAGTGCAACAATCAGAGGAAAAGTATCCTAGAAACACATCACCACTTCTGGATTTATCACCCACTGCTGGTTTGGGCCTACAAATACTGAGGTAAAAATCTCACCAAATACTGAACGTGTGTGCATGGCCTAAGAAAAGTCACTGATCGGACAGGTCCTGTACAACGCAGTATGTACAAAAGTGTAGTGTCCATTATTACACAGCACATAATGTGCACACGTTGATAAACCCATTCCATTCTAACATTATTACCTCATTATTAGGGTCTTGAATGACTTTATACAATGCAGACACCAGGCTTTTCTTGCGATGGAGAGTTGCAGCATAAGCAGAGAGCTGCGTTTCAGGTAATACCTGTAAATAAAACCAATAAAAAATTAGTTTAACATTTCTGCAATTTAAAAAAAAAAAGATGATGTACATATTTTTAATAATTGTAATTTTTATTTAAAAAATGTTTCATTTTTAATCACAAAATAAACAGAGCTCTGGAAAAAATTAAGAGACCACTGCAAAATGTTCAGTTTCTCTGATTTTCCTCTTTATAGGTATATTTTTGAGTAAAATGACATTGCTCTTTTACTCTATAAACTACTGACAACATGTCTCTGAATTCAAAGCTGAATTTTTTTTTATTTATTTGCAGTAAATGAGAAATCTTCAAAAACAGAACAATGCATTCAGACCTCAAATAATGAAAAGAAAACAAGTTCATATTCATAATCAAACAACAATACTAGGCCAGAGAATAGGGGAGGTCATAAATAATGTTGGACATTGTCCTCTTTCTCCACCCTGGGGATTATAGCATGAAGTTTTTCCTTCCTTCTTTTCCTCTCCTCCCCCCCCCCCCTTTTTTTCTTCTTCTTCTTTTTACTTTCACTACTTTTACTTATCTCTTCTTTCTCTTTACTTCTCTCTCTCTGACTCTATCTCTTGCATGTTTTCCTTTTATTGAGTTATCATTTGCTTGGCAAAATATTGTTCTTCAAAGAAAACGACCACCTATAACCTTTTGACTAGAAGATTGTAATGCAAAATTAATCAAATATCTCACATCAATTATCCAACCCAGATTAATCATATAATCAGAAAGTCCAAAGGACACAAGGGTGATTTTAGAAAAAATACATTATTTATTTAGGATTCTTGACACTACAAGTTTAAAATCCTTACATACATATAGCAAAGAATTACAAGGGTGAAGGGAGAACCATATGAATATCGACCAAAGGTCGCTTGTATATCAAATAAAGGACAGAGTTGTTACAATATCCGGTGGTGTTACATTAGGGAGGCCAGGTGACCGTCTGGTAGGTATGTCATAAGTAAATGGCCCACAGATAGATGTCATATAATATACTGGCACATCACCCCCTGAGGAAGTCTGTTTGACGAAACGCGTAGGGGTTAGGTGCAGACCAGGACGTAACCTATTGTAACACCTACGGAGGTATGTGGTATTGTCCCTGAATGATTTCATACACAATGTGTTGTGTTTACATATGATTCTTCTAGACACTATTCTCTAATGTGAACTCCGTTCTATGGAGATCTCACAGTGGGTAGCCTAGTAGGTGAGAGTATAATAGAATAATGTGGTGACACTATAGTGATACATGAGTGTTACTGAACACTGCTATCTGTAGAACTGCATACGCCCTCACCAATTATGGTAATTCCCTGTGTGGGATTTTTTGATTATAATTAGCACGTAGCACTTTGGAGTGGATGTTTGTCTAGATATCTGTACCCACACATGTGATAGAAGATATCTGAATGAATCCTGTACATAATGGTAGATGTTAGTAATTGAGAAGTGGAGGCAAATGTTATTTCTCCTGGCACTAATCCCCTAAATTCTGAGAGGGATTAATTGTATCTAAGGATGAGGACAGACTTATATGCTTCTACGATCTCTCCTGTACAGTTTTGATGATTCTTTCAGTATATTATATGACATCTATCTGTGGGCCATTTACTTATGACATACCTACCAGACGGTCACCTGGCCTCCCTAATGTAACACCACCGGATATTGTAACAACTCTGTCCTTTATTTGATATACAAGCGACCTTTGGTCGATATTCATATGGTTCTCCCTTCACCCTTGTAATTCTTTGCTATATGTATGTAAGGATTTTAAACTTGTAGTGTCAAGAATCCTAAATAATGTATTTTTTCTAAAATCACCCTTGTGTCCTTTGGACTTTCTGATTATAAGATTGTAATGCAGATGGGTTAAGGATTAACTTACTTTTTGTATTTTGATGCCAACGAGTTATTGTCTTTTTTTTTAATATACGGAATGTTATACATTGATGTTTTATTATGTATATAAACTTGGCTACAATCGGTAGTTACTGGTTATACTACCTATGATTTGTGCTTTTTCATGTACGGTTACTATATTCTAAATAAAGACTTTTGAAAAAAAAAAAAACAACAAATACTAATGTTTTAACTCAGGGAAGAGTTCAGAAATCAATATTTGGTGGAATAACCATGATTTTTAATCACAGCTTTCATGTGTCTTGGCATACTTTCCACCAGTCTTTCACACTGCTTTTGGGTGACCTTATGCCACTCCTGGCACAAAAACGTAAGCAGTTCTTCTTTGTTTGATGGCTTGTGACTATCCATCTTCCTCTTGATTACATTCCAGAGGTTTTGAATGGGGTTCAGGTCTGAAGATTTGGCTGGCCATGACACGGTCTTGATGTGGTGCTCCTTCATCCACACATTGACTTAAGACTCTGTCATGGCCAGCTCAATCTCCAGACTATTCCACCAAACATTTATTTCTGAACTCTTCCTGAGTTAAAACATTAGTATTGTAGTTTCTAAATGAATATGAACTTGTTTTCTTTGCATTATTTGAGGTCTGAAAACACGGTTCTGTTTATGTATTGTATTTTGAAGATTTCTCATTTGCTGCAAATAAATATAAAATTTTTAGCTCTGAATTTCGGAAACATGTTGTCAGTAGTTTACAGAATAAAAGAACAATGTCATTTTACTCAAAAATATACTTATAAAGAGAAAAATCTGATAAACTGAATAATTTGCTGTGGTCTCTTAATTTTTTACAGAGCTGTACAGAACAATTCTATTTTTTTATTATTTATCCTAGCATTATAATAGCCATATGGATAATAGTAGAGAATAAAAAAGGAGTTTCACACCAAACTGACATTTGCACATCCTGGATTTTTATTCTTAAAACCTTCATAAACCATAAAACGTGTTTATGATGCATGTGATATATAGTATGTACACATGGTGCAGGGTAGAGGATGGGTTTTCACCACCTGTCTTATGGCATTAAGCAGTAAATAGTTCCCCAACGGTGGTCATTTAATGGGCGGTATACACAGAGCGCGGTTATTGATGCACACTTAAAGACGACAGTCACCCCCTGCTGCATGGCAATCTAAATGCAGAACTGAATGCAGCATCTCTGCTGCATTCTGGAAGGGGTCCCCATGTGTCTGTGTGATGTTACCCGAGATATAGGCTTAGAATAACTTACAGTTAGAAGCCATGGAGGTAGTCACTGTGGCTGGAGTGAGCTCGATTCACGGTGGCCATTCCCCCACCCCGCCTCTCTGTGCTACTTCTGCTGTGCAGGCTCTGCCCTCCTCCACAGCAGAAGCAGCACAGAGAGGCAGGGGGGGTGACAGGTCTTCTTTAATTACTGGTGATAGATGGCATATGCAGAGAGGGCGATTATTTTTTGTGCAACATAAAAGATCATTTCACCTTAAGTGTTTTATTGTGTAGAAGATTATCATAAAACAAGTAATGTAGATGCATCCTGTCATTTTAGGGTATTTTTCCATAAATCAATTATGTATATAATACTATATAAAATACTAAAATATATAAAAACGTTTCCAATTACCAAAGCAATGCCTTTTTTGTTTATTAATCACACTTCCCACCTCAGTCCCTGCATCTACCATAAGGATTTATCCCAACTGAATGACAATGGGATTACCTTAAGTTTTTTCAATTGAAATAAGTCCCATGCCCCTTATTTATGTCGTGTAGCAGAAAATCTGAGTACAAATTTCCTGATGAATTTGCACAAGGATGTGGAAACATTATCAAACCAAGCACTTAAAAATATCAGAAGAGTCCTGCAATATGGGGGATGACAAATTAATTTCCATATTCCCAGATTGACCAAATAAGTTCAAACTGCCTGATGCTCCAAACATCAGGGAGAATCAGGAGGCCCCATAAACAATAGATTGTCGTCTGATCCCGATGGTATTGGAGGTGTTTTGCCCTCTTTAGTTTAATAAGCATGTTCTTGTAGCCTAGCCTAGCCTAATGTGCTTTCCACTTATTCCTTCCAATAAAGCTCTAATCTACACCTACTGTGCCTCCTCAGTAATGCTTCTGTGATGTTACTACCCTACAGGACTCCAGCTGTGTACAGGACTACTGTATTTTTCAGACCAGAAGACACTTTTTCCCCCCAAAAGTTTGGGGGAAAGTGGGGGGTGCGTCTTATAGTCCAAATATACGAACTATGTGATGTGGGGCTGTGCTGGGGGAAGCTGCAGGTCTGTAGTAGGCTGAGAGGAGTCTGCGGGAAGGTGCTGAGGCAGCGGAAGGTCACATGCTCCCACTCATTATGCTCATATAATATACACTGCATCCCACTGTCCATCACCTCTGTGCTAAAGCTGCGCTGAGAGATGGGCGAAGGAATGCAGTGCATATTAAATTAAACAAAGTGTACACCTCCCTATCACTGTATATGGCCCCCCATGCTGCCCCTCACAAGAAAATAAATATAACTCACCCTCTGGCGCTTTCCTCCATCTCTCCCTGCTTGCAGCACTCGCGTTCTGAGTCCTCCTGAAACCCCGGGGCAGCTGATCATGTGATCTGCACAGCAGAGTGACATCATCACTGCGCACATGATCTGATCCTCTGGGACACAGGAGGACTCAGGGTGTGAGTGCTGCAAGCAGGAAGAGATGGAGGGAAGCGCCAGAGGGCGAGTTATATTGTTTATTATTTTCTTGTGTGTGGCAGCATGGAAGGCCATATACAGTCATGAGGGGGCAGGGCATATTCAGGATGAGAGGGCCATGCACCATGATGGGGGGGGGGCATATCTAGGATGGAGGGTAATATACTCAGATGTTTGGGGATATATACCAGGATGGGGGGCTATAGCCAAGGATGGGGGGGGGGGGGTCATATCCAGAATGGGGGTCCATATCTATGATGGGGTGCTGTATACCAGAATAGGGGTCCATTTCCAGGATGGGGGTCTGAATCCCAGGATGGAGGGCTCAATCCCAGGATGGGAAGCCATATCCAGGATCGGGGATGCTACATATTAGAATAGAGAGCCATATTCCAGATAGGGGGCTATATCCCAGGATGAAGGGCTATATACCAGGATTGGAATTATATACCAGGATTGGGGGGGGGGCATATATTACTTGGAAGGGGCCTAGGATGGGGACATTACCCATATAACTTTCAGCAGCACACCCCCTCCCATAATAGTTCATTATAACCACATTTTTGGTTAATTTTTCTTTCACTGTTTCCTCCTCTAAAATCTGGATGCGTTTTATGGTCCGGTGCGTTTTATAGTCTGAAAAATACAGTAATCTCTTCCATTACAGTTAGATTCACCATGCGGAGATAATCAGAACTTCTATTTTCTTTGAACGTTGTACCTTTTCTCAGTCTTGGGGGGCGTCATTCTGTATAAGGCCATGGACAATGTATATTCTACATTTTTACGCTTATTATGTTCTTCGTATTCCTCCTGATTTCTTCTTACTTGTTAAACTCAAAATAAAATGTATTATGAAGGAAAAAGGGTGTCATAGGTCATCTCGATGTATGACGATGTAACTCGCTTTTGAATAAATAGTTGTTTCAAATGTAAAAATTATTTTTACCATTTCCTTGTGGGTTATATGTAAAGGTAGAAAAATGTGCAACACATCAGATTTGCAGTAATTTGTTTAGAAACTGATACAAAAGGATCATAGTGGCTCAGTGGTTAGCTCTGCTTTGTGGCTCAGTGGTTAGCTCTGCTCCGTGGCTCAGTGGTTAGCTCTGCTCCGTGGCTCAGTGGTTAGCTCTGCTCCGTGGCTCAGTGGTTAGCTCTGCTCCGTGGCTCAGTGGTTAGCTCTGCTCCGTGGCTCAGTGGTTAGCTCTGCTCCGTGGCTCAGTGGTGAGCTCTGCTCCGTGGCTCAGTGGTGAGCTCTGCTCCGTGGCTCAGTGGTGAGCTCTGCTCCGTGGCTCAGTAGTTAGCTCTGCTCCGTGGCTCAGTGGTTAGCTCTGCTCCGTGGCTCAGTGGTTAGCTCTGCTCTGTGGCTCAGTGGTTAGCTCTGCTCTGTGGCTCAGTGGTTAGCTCTGCTCTGTGGCTCAGTGGTTAGCTCTGCGGCTCAGTGGTCAGCTCTGCAGTATTGCAGCGCTGGGCTCTTGGTCTCAAATCCCACCAAAAACAACATTTGCAAAGAGTTTGTATCTTCTCCCCGTGTTTGTGTGGGTTTCCTCCCACACTTCAGAGAGATATACAGATAGGGAATTTAGACTGTGAGCCCCAATGGGGACAGTGAAAATAAGGTCAGTAAAGCACTGTGGAATTAGTAGTGCTTTATAAGTAAAATAAATAAATAGAAACTTCCACCGGAAAATAGCAATCTAGAGTTCTTCGACATTTAAAGGGGTTTTCCCATCAACAAAGTTAATTTTAAAATTAACTTTAATCAATGGTTCTTGGAATAATTATTTCCACAATTGGAATAAATCTTATAAATGTGTCTCTGCTATGTACTATGTAATGGATGTGTCTGACCATACAGGGACATGGTCTGATCATACCACATCTCCTGCGCAGGGGAGATGAGATCACAAAAGTGTATACAGACATTACGTCATGGGATCGCAAATAATTTTCTTAGGTAAAAAGGTACTGCAGTGTACTAGGCGGTTTGCTTTGAAGGCAAAAGAGCCAACACTGGGCAGGGAGGGGGGTGAGGAGCTGCAGGGAGGGAGGTCTCCTATTGGAGCTTACCCCGAATCCGATGTCCCCTTTGTCGTGTATGCTGAGGTGCTGGGCAGAGGAGCTTCCACTTTAGAGGCACCTGGAGAAAAGGGCTGTGTGGTGGTTTTACACTGTGTTAGAGTGTGGGCTTTGTGCAGTCCCCCCTTGGTGGAGGAGGAGGGGGGAGACAGGGGAGGGACAGGTTGTAGCCTAGGGCTTGTTTATGTAGCATAAGGCATTTATGTACCTCCTCTGCTGCTCTGCCTCCAAATGAAGTTATTTGATTTAAGTTTTGCGCCTGTCTGGGGGTGTGGTTTCGGAGCACGGTGATGCAGCATAGGGTGTGGAGTGATTGGCTGAATTATTAAGGAGACATGTGCGGTATTACCCCTTGCTCTGCGTCATAGCACTGGGCGTGTCTTGTGGCCGCGATTGGCATTTGCAGCGGCAATCACAGCCAGCATCATCGAGCCCGCCCCTATGACATGGGGTGGTCACATGACGCGCGGCCAATCACGGCTGGACTGGACGGCGCTAAAGTGCAGGCCCAGACTGTGGCCTGGATTAGTGTGAGCTCCTGGGAGCGGCGCTGGGGCCAGCAGTACCGGTGGGCTGCGGCGCTGCAGTGGGCTGTATAGTGCCTCAGCCACATGCTCTAGACGTGCGCCCTGGCATGGAGCCACCGCGGTGACGGTGCACTGAGGCTGTTGGAGCTGTGGCTTCTGCACCGGATCCCTTGGGGCTAGATCTGCGCATTGTGCATGGGTTCGTCAGTGCCCTCGATCACCTGCTCCTTAGAAGGAGGAGGTGAGAGGTGCAGGACGTGCCCTCCTTGCATCCAGGGGGATGCAGTGGAATATGTGCTGACGGCTGCCTGCAGACACTGAGGCAGAGTAGGGAGAGTGGAGCCCTTCAACAGGGATTGTGCGCTGCCTTGGGCCCCCTGTGCTGTGAGGAGAGCGCCTTTGTATAAAAAATGTAAAAAATAAGGGGGTGAATGTGGTTTGAGAGACAGATCACATGTGCCTCCTTGTGACACTAAGTTAAAACTAACTAACTACGCCTATGAATGGGTGTATACTGCAGGGAGGAGGACTTACGTTTTATCTCTATTTAGTGTCGCCTCTTAGTGGCAGAAAAGTATACACCCATGGTCCTGTGTCCCCCAATGATGCAAAAGAGAAAACATTCAGTGCAAACAGGCAAAGAAATATTTTACCCAACAAAATGAATCAGCTGTAATTCTGTACTGTAATGTCTTTATACTCTTGTGTGCTTCCCTGCCCAAGAGATGTGGTATGTCCCAGTACAGTCAGACACATCCATTACACTACATAGCAGGGACATGTATATGAGATTATCACAGCACATGAGATGTGGTATGATCAGACCATGTCCCTGTACAGTCAGACACATCCATTACACAGTATATAGCAGGGACATGTATATGAGATTATCTCAGCACAGGAACATTTTTTCTTAAACACATCCAACTTTGGAAATCATTATTATTCCAAGATCTATTGATTAAAATGAACTTTAAGATTTGTTCGTGGGAAAACCCCTTTAAGTTTAACAGAATAGCCATCACATGGAGCCTCTATTTAAAATTTCTCCCATTTAAATATTGTTACAATGTGTATAAATTAATATTTAATTTTATTTTAATTATGTAACTGCCGTTACCCATTTATTGTGGTGTCCTACATGATTAAAATATGACAGTACCACAATCGTGAGATTTTAAAAGGGTTGTTCAGTGTAAGAAAAAATGTTTGCAGTCACTAGAACTACGCTAGATACAGTGTGAAACGGCCATCATCTATACACCCCGCTTGTCTCCTCAAGGTGTTAAGCAGTTCATGACAAAGTGTCTTGTATGGTGAGGTGCCACTATTTTCTACACATTTTTTAGCTCATCAGATTTGTTTAACATCCTATTGGATCTTTAGCCTTCATTACAGCGCAAATGGGGGTTTCCAGACTTTTTCAGTAGTTAAAAAAAACAAACAAACAACTATACAATTATAAAAAGGAGAAGATATCAGAGGCAGAGCGGAAGTCTACGGCAGCAGAGCTACCGCACCATGAAATCACCTTGTATTCCGAAAGCCATTCTTCCACTACTCCACGTTCAGATCCCAGCATCTTCTTACCCCGTCCACTGCTCGGTTACTAACAAAAAGAGAAACAATTGTTTATTTCGTACACATAGTCAAAACATAAAAAAAGAAACTTTCTATCATAGATCAACTATTAGTGGGAAAAAAAAACCATCAAATACAAGAGAACTGAATAACAGGATACTAGCCCGCAGGCAGAATTCCATAGTAGCCGGACAAAAGCCATCGCTACCTGCCACTTGAGTGTCTCTTCTGATTAGTAGGCTTGGCGAGAGGTCACATGATGTTGCGGTCACATCTATAAGTCAGAAATAGGATGACAGGTTGTAGTTCTGAGATACCAGGCCCCTCTGCCTAACCCTGGTCTCAGATTGATATGTCACTGCTTAAATTTTAAACGCAGGAGACAGACAGAGGGGCCGGGGGATCACAGAAAGGGAGGAAAACCCGGTGTAGAGTCTGGCCTCTGGACACCCGGATCTAACTATAAGAAAACTTCAAATGCCGATTACAGAAGAACAAGAAAGTGGACTTCTACAAAGGTATCAATTTACCAGTATTACAGCGCCATTACAGCCGAGTCTTTACATTACATTACAAAACAATTATAAAAGGTTCACTTTGAAATGAAGAAAAAAAAAAAAAAAAAAAGAAATTTTATCTTTATTTTATTCTTTTAACTTAAAGTCGAGAAAGGAGTGTTGGCTCTAGTCGCCAATAAGCCACTCTAACTTTGCCAGGATATTGCCATCTCCAGGGGTGAAGGTCAGCCTAGCTGTTATTGGCAATCAGATTTCAGCCCTAACTGTTCAGAGAAGCGTCCAAGAAGGCAAAAAAAAAAGTGTATAAAACATTGGGTGAACTGAAAGCCCCCAGACACCTGCCCGCTCTTTGTAGCCACTTCCTTCAGCTCGGTGTTGTGTACTGGTGAAGAGGGTTTTCAGGAAACTGCAGGATTTGCATATCCACGACTGAATGCTCGGCTTGTCTGATGCTTTTACATGTTCCTATTTTTAACTTAACAGTTCTGAGACGCTTTGGACTTGTTAATGACCTATATACTGACAGCGTCCTCACTTGTGCTTTTTATATTCCTACTTGGTGAAAAGCACATCTGTCCACTGATGACGTGCATGACATTAAAGAGTATGAATACACGGGGTTAAACTGTTTACCCTTGGCACAGGATAAGAAAGATGCAGCAGAACATTTTAAATATACATGAGGATGACTGAAAGGAGATCTTGCCTGATGGAAAAAAAAAGAAAGACAAGCACTTGATGCAAAGACCGAAGAAAAGTGCAACAATTCAACATACACAACAAGCAATGATTTGTGAACACTAGGAAACATGGATGCTACAGCAAATTAGCTTCTATTCTGCATTAGTTCCATGGAGAGATTTGTTATCATGACCTCATAACTACAATATATTTTTTCTAGCCCAGATACTGTTAATAGAGGTTGTCCATTTAATGTCAAGGGTCAGGCAGTAGCTGTGTAGAGTAATTAATTATAGTTTAGCTCTACAGTAACTGCAGATATTCAATTAAGGAGTAACCATCAATTTATTTGTAAAAATTAATACTAAAAGTGGAAACAAAAAACTTTGTACGGTAATTTATCTTACCAGTGAACTCTGCTTTGTCCTCCTGGACTGATCACTCCTCTTAAATATCCTGAGTTCTTCAGTAAATGCAGAAATTCCCATTATTGAGATAGGAGATCTGTACCTGACGTGTCTGAGAGAACTTGAAGCAGATAACCACTATGGCTACACAGAGCTATAAGGGGTGCAGTAAGTGACAAAAAGAAAGCATTTAGAGAATTATTGTATTTTATGGACCATAAGACACACTTTTTTTCTCCCCAGATTGTGGGGGAAAGTGGGGGGTGCGTCTTATGGTCCGAATATACGGGTGCTGTGGAGCTATGCTGGAGGGGGCAGCCCTGGAGCAGCTGGAGGAGGCCAGCTGCCGCTGCTGCCCGTGATCATGTTTCTCCACTCAGTCTACTGTAATGTTCACTGCATCCCGCTGTCCACCTCTCAGTGCTGAGCGATAAAAGGAGGCTGTGTATATTTCAGTACACTGAGTGTACTGACCCCGCCAATCCTGGGCTACTGCAGCCCCCCCATCACTGGATATGGCCCCCATCCTTGGTTATTGCAGTCCCCCATTACTGGAAATGGCCCCCATCCTGGGCTACTGCAGCCCCCCCCCCCATCACTAGATATGGCCCCCATCCTGGGTTATTGAAAGTCCCCATCACTGGATATGGCCCCCATCCCGGGTTATTGCAGTCCCCCATTAGTGGATATGGCCCCCATCCCAGGTTATTGCAGTCCCCCATTAGTGGATATGGCCCCCATCCCAGGTTATTGCAGTCCCCTATTAGTGGATATGGCCCCATCCTGGGTTATTGCAGTCCCCCATTACTGGATATGGCCCCCATCCCGGGTTATTGCAGTCCCCCATTAGTGGATATGGTCCCCATCCTGGGCTATTGCAGTCCCCCATTACTGGATATGGTCCCCATCCTGGGCTACTGCAGCCCTTCTCTCCCCGCCCTCCTCATCACTGGATATGGCCCATCTGCTGCCTCACACACATAATAACAATAATAAACGTAACGCTCCCTGATACTCGTTGTACAGTCAAGCTGACAGATAGAAGATGGCATTCTTTCTTTATGTCTACTAGTTCAGTGAAATTATCTGCTTTATAATACCAAGGAAAATTACGTACAACCATATTAAAAAGTCCATGTATCTGGCTGAGCATGGTTCCATGATATTTGAAGTATGTCTCTTTCATGAGTCCTCCATGGTCAGCGCTGGATATTTTCTGCAGGTGTATTTTAAGCATTTTCACTATTTCTAGATCCTTTACAAACTGCTTCATAAAACCTTATTTGATGTGCAGTGGTGATAAAATGATCTTATTCCTGTCAAGCAAAGCATCCACGATTCCATTCTTTTCTCCTACTACAAGGTGTTCTCTCCGAAGCCAGTGTTTTCTCACCCAGTGCTCATTTTTTGATCTACTATCTCAGAGACCGAGAGCAGGGATACTTTGTGTTTCCACGCTTTTGTTCCAGGAGAATATTCACCATCTTTTGGTCCACAGTGGCAACTGGTGATTACGGTGTAATATTTTCTATAGCAGGGGTAGGGAACTCCAGTCCTCGAGAGCTGCCAACAGGTCACATTTTCAGGATCTCCTTAGTATTGCACAGATGATTATGAACAGTTGTGGCCAAAAGTATTGACACCCCTGAGATTCTGACAGATAATACTCAGTTTCTTCCTGAAAATGATTGCAATCACAAATTCTTTGGTATTATTATCTTCATCTAATTTGTCTTCAATGAAAAAAACACAAAAAGAATTGTCCTAAAGCCAAATTGGATATAATTCCACACCAAACATAAAAAAGGGGGTGGACAAAAGTATTGGCACTGTTAGAAAAATCATGTGATGCTTCTCTAATTTGTGTAATTAACAGCACCTATAACTTACCTGTGGCACCTAACAGGTGTTCGCAATAACTAAATCACACTTGCAGCCAGTTGACATGGCTTTAAGTTGACTCAACCTCTGTCCTGTGTCCTTGTGTGTACCACATTGAGCATGGAGAAAAGAAAGAAGACCAAAGAACTGTCTGAGGACTTGAGAAACCAAATTGTGAGGAAGCACGAGCAATCTCAAGGCTACAAGTCCATCTCCAAAGACCTGAATGTTCCTGTGTCTATTGTGCGCAGTGTCATCAAGACGTTTAAAGCCCATGGCACTGTAGGTAACCTCCCTAGATGTGGACAGAAAAGAAAAATTGACGAGAGATTTCAACGCAAGATTGTGTGGATGGTGGATAAAGAACCTGGACTAACATCCAAACAAGTTCAAGCTGCCCTGCAGTCCGAGGGTACAACAGTGTCAACCCATACTATCCGTCGGCATCTGAATGAAAAGGGACTGTATGGCAGGATACCCAGGAAGACCGCACTTCTTACCCTGAGACATAGAAAAGCCAGGCTGGAGTTTGCCAAAACTTACCTGAGAAAGCCTAAAACGTTTTGGAAGAATGTTCTCTCTTTTTGGGCAAAGGCATCAACATAGAGTTTACAGGAGAAAAAAAAAAGAGGCATTCAAAGAAAACAACACGTTCCCTACAGTCAAACATGGCGGAGGTTCCCTGATGTTTTGGGGTTGCTTTGCTGCCTCTGGCACTGGGTCTCCCTCAGAGGTCATGGGTCTTCCAGCAGGACATGACCCAAAACACACTTCAAAAAGCACTAGAAAATGGTTTGAGAGAAAGCACTGGAGACTTCTAAGGTGGCCAGCAATGAGTCCAGACCTGAATCCCATAGAATACCTGTGGAGAGAGCAGTTTGCAGTTTGCCAAAGAAGAATGGTCTAAAATTCCAGCAAAGCATTGTAAGAAACTCATTGATGGTTACCGGAAGCGGCTGATCGCAGTTATTTTGGCTAAAGGTTGTGCAACCAAGTATTAGGCTGAGGGTGCCAATACTTTTGTCTAGCTCATTTTTGTAGTTTTGTGTGAAATGACCAATGTTTTGCTTTTTGCTTCATTCTCTTTTGTGTTTTTTTCATTGAAGACAAATTAAATGAAGATAATAATACCAAAGAATTTGTGATTGCAATCATTTTCAGGAAGAAACTGAGTATTATCAGAATTGCAGGGGTGTCAATACTTTTGGCCACAACTGTAATCACCTGCACAAATGATGATTCTAACCCCTGTGCAATACTGAGGAAATCCTAAAAACATGACCTGTTGGCAGCTCTCGAGGCCTGGTGTTCCCTACTCCTGTTCTATAGCATGTTCTTCAGTCATCGTGACCTATTGGGATTGATCCATATAAGTGTATATTGTAGGCTCCACTCCATGAACAGCCACCATGCACTTGCTCGATATGGAGATATGCCCATTTAATACTTTTTAATAATTAAGCATCAATCAGTATTCAAATATTTCTCACATACCTTACAAACGATCTTTGATTCTATAATTAATACCCCTGACAAGGCAAAAATCCCAAATTCATTTGTGGGCAACTGTACGTTATCTCAAAAAGTATAGCTGTTAATAAAATAATGAATCACATTCTTCTGGGACTGAATATAGATAAAATCAAGAATAATACCCGAGGCACCAAATCATTTTTTCTCAATTGTTCCCCAATGTTATTTGTGTAGACCGTTGCATTTTTGTCCATCATAGCTGCTATTTAATCAGCATAAAAACAAAGCATTCATTCTTTATTTGCCGGGCAGGGAAGGACATTGGTCCTTGGTCTAACTGTCTGGCTGGTTCATCTATCAGCTACTTCTACAAATTACTGCAACTGGACAAATGGATTTAAAGGTTTCATCAGAGATGGATTGAGGCAAAGTATACTTCGTGATCCATATATCCTTGTTCTCTGCCAGAGGCTGCTAATGATTCAGCACAATCCAGACAACAGACAGGCAATCATTGCCAAACTCCTGCAAGATATTTTTTTTTTTTTTGCTTTTATGATTTAGCACAAAAGGGAAAAGAAAAACAAAACAAAACACGCAGAACAGTTTGCAAGGCGTGCGTAAGACATGTAAAATTATATTGTCCAAACAGAGTCTTCTCCAATCCCATAAATGCAGGGAATATGCCAAAGATTAATGTGGATTAAGACTTAAAATTATATATAAAAAAAATTCTTATTACAGCTAGGAAATATATGCTGGGCATTTTGCCTCCATTCATTCGCAGCAAATTGTCCATATATTACCGTATATACTCGCGTATAAGCCGAGTTTTTAAAGCCAAAAATTTGGACTGAAAAGTCTCCCTCAGCTTATACGCGAGTAAACCGCCCGCCCGCCACCCCCATCAGTATACAGGCCCCCCCCCCATCAAGATCCAGGGCCCCCCCCCCTTGCTCGGCAAACCTGTAAAGTAAAATCATTATACTTATCACTGTCCTGTCGCCGCCGTCCCCGCCGCTGCCGACATCGTGCTCCTCCGGCTTCATCCGTCTTCTCCCAGCTTCCTGTGGTTGGCGCAGGCAATGACGTCATTGTCTGCGCCGACCACAGGAAGCCGGAAGACGCTGGATGAAGACTGAGGAGCGCGATGTCGGCGGCGGGGACGGCGGCGACAGGACAGTGATAAGTATAATGATTTTACTTTACAGGTTTGCCGAGCAAGGGGGGGAGGGCCCTGGATCTTGATGGGAGGGCCTGTATACCCCTGGGGCTGGTGCTGTATATACCCCCCTGGGGCTGGTGCTGTATATACCCCCCTGGGGCTGGTGCTGTATATACCCCCCTGGGGCTGGTGCTGTATATACCCCCCTGGGGCTGGTGCTGTATATACCCCCCTGGGGCTGGTGCTGTATATACCCCCCTGGGGCTGGTGCTGTATATACCCCCCTGGGGCTGGTGCTGTATATACCCCTGGGGCTGGTGCTGTATGTACCCCTGGGGCTAGTGCTGTATATACAGTGCCTACAAGTAGTATTCAACCCCCTGCAGATTTAGCTGGTTTGATAAGATGCCAATAAGTTAGAGCCTTCAAACTGCAAACGAGAGTAGGATTTATTAACAGAAGCATAAATCTTACAAACCAAAAAGTTATGTTGCTCAGTTGAATTTTTATAAATTTTAAACATAAAAGTGTGGGTCACTTATTATTCAACCCCTATGTTTAATATTTTGTGGAATAACCCTTGTTTGCAATTACAGCTAATAATCGTCTTTTATAAGACCTGATCAGGCCGGCACAGGTCTCTGGAGTTAGCTTGGCCCACTCCTCCATGCAGATCTTCTCCAAGTTATCTAGGTTCTTTGGGTGTCTCATGTGGACTTTAATCTTGAGCCCCTTCCACAAGTTTTCAATTGGGTTAAGGTCAGGAGACTGACTAGGCCACTCCAACACCTTGATTTTTTCCCTCTTGAACCAGGCCTTGGTTTTCTTGACTGTGTGCTTTGGGTCGTTGTCTTGTTGGAAGATGAAATTACGACCCATCTTAAGATCCTTGATGGAGGAGCGGAGGTTTTTGGCCAAAATCTCCAGGTAGGCCGTGCTATCCATCTTCCCATGGATGCGGACCAGATGGCCAGGCCCCTTGGCTGAGAAACAGCCCCACAGCATGATGCTGCCACCACCATGCTTGACTGTAGGGATGGTATTCTTGGGGTCGTATGCAGTGCCATCCAGTCTCTAAACGTCACTTGTGTGGTTGGCACCAAAGATCTTGATCTTGGTCTCATCAGACCATAGAACCTTGAACCAGTCTGTCTCAGAGTCCTCCAAGTGATCATGAGCAAACTGTAGACGAGCCTTGACATGACGCTTTGAAAGTAAAGGAACCTTACGGGCTCGTCTGGAGCGGAGACCATTGCGGTGGAGTACGTTACTTATGGTATTGACTGAAACCAATGTCCCCACGACATGAGATCTTCCCGGAGCTCCTTGCTTGTTGTCCTTGGGTTAGCCTTGACTCTTCGGACAAGCCTGGCCTCGGCACGGGAGGAAACTTTCAAAGGCTGTCCAGGCCGTGGAAGGCTAACAGTAGTTCCATAAGCCTTCCACTTCCGGATGATGCTCCCAACAGTGGAGACAGGTAGGCCCAACTCCTTGGAAAGGGTTTTGTACCCCTTGCCAGCCTTTTGACCCTCCACGATCTTGTCTCTGATGGCCTTGGAATGCTCCTTTGTCTTTCCCATGTTGACCATGTATGAGTGCTGTTCACAAGTTTGGGGAGGGTCTTAAATAGTCAGAAAAGGCTGGCAAAAGAGATAATTAATCCACACATGTGAAGCTCATTGTTCTTTGTGCCTGAACTACTTCTTAATACTTTAGGGGGACCAAACAGAATTCTGGTGGTTTGAGGGGTTGAATAATAAATGACCCTCTGAATTAACTTTTAACGCTTTAAAAAAAAAAAAAAATTTTTTTTGTGGCACTGCATTTCCCACTTCCAGGCTGATCTACAGTCCAAATGTCACAATGCCAAGTTATTTCCGCATGTGTCAACCAGCTAAATCTGCAGGGGGTTGAATACTACTTGTAGGCACTGTACCCTGGGGCTGGTACTGTATATACCCCTGGGGCTGCTGCTGTATATACCCCTGGGGCTGCTGCTGTATATACCCCTGGGGCTGCTGCTGTATATACCCCTGGGGCTGCTGCTATATATACCTCTGGGGCTGCTGTATACTACCACTGGGGCTGCTGCTGTATATACCACTGGGAAGGCTGCTCTAACACTGCTGGGGTCTGTATGTACCACTGGGGAGGCTGCTGTATACCACACTGCTGGGGGCTGTATACTACCACTGGGGAGGCCTGTATACCACACTGCTGGGGGCTGTATACCTGTGCTGTGGTCCACCCTCGGCTTATACACGAGTCAATAGGTTTTCCCAGATTTTGGGGGCAAAAGTAGGGGGGTCGGCTTATACACGGGTCGGCTTATACACGAGTATATACGGTATTTTAGTTATGGATTTGGCACAGATTTTTCTCAATATGCACATGAGAACTGTTGAAATATCTACTTTGCTGGTAAACGAATACATGCCTAGAATTTGCAGTAAATACACAATGTGTGATCATACCCTTAGTTTACAAAATGTTCTTAAAACTTAAAAGGGTGCTCCGAGAAATGTGATAAAAATAGGTAACTAAAATAAAGTACATTCAAATATAGAAACTTTACTAAATGCCTTTATTTAGCAAAGAGGTAAATCTTTAGTTTGTGTTCTATCAAGATTTGAAATCTGTCAGCTCCCAGCAGTTTCCCAGCCGTCCCACGGCATAGGATGGGCTGGTTAATGACATCGGCTGAAGACAGACTCGGGCAAGTGCAGCATCAGGTACCCACATTTTTCTGTTTATCGAGACTAATGGGACAAGCGGAGGAGTGGAGTGACTGAAGCAGGAGATAACCTTTCTAGAGGACCGAGATTGAACATTTATCCCATCAGCCTGACAGATTTATTGGAGGGCAGGAGGACAGCATGGAGCTACTTGAATAAACTACACAAAATGTCTTCTGATTGTCCTGTCTGGTCTGGTGAACAGAGGAATGAGCATTCACAATACTCTACAGGACGCTGCACTCAACCAACGCTTCTCTATCTCGAGCAGATGTGTTTATGCAGCCCTTTCCAAAGATGTGGGATGGCGGGGGAACTGCTGAGAGCAGACATATTTAAAATCCTGCATTCATTTAAGATTACCTTTTTGCAATATTTTTGCTAAATAAAAGGTACTTCATAAAATATTTAAATGTACTTTATTTTAGTTATTTATTTTTATTAGATTTTTTCAGAGTACCCCTTTTAATTAAATGTCATCTTGGATTTTGGTTAGAAGTAGTGTAAAATTGACCATACACACAAGTTCAGTTTCTGCCAAAACGCAGCTGTGATCATTGATGTGATCATCATGTATGCTGGATCATTCATACAAATGAGGTCAGACAAAACTGTCAGATCAGGGCAACGGTTTAGAGGAATAAGAAAAAAAATGGTAAAGTAAAATGGATTTGTACAAATTTGCAAATGGTCGGACAATCATGGAAAACAAGTAGTTTTAGCTAACAGACTGAAAAAAAATCCATCTTGATTGAATACATTTTTTGGAAAACAGTAGCCTGCTGTTGGGAATTGTGAACAGTCTGGTCATATTTTCTAATGATGTATGGGTGACTTAATCCTGGGTTACCCATTGATTTAGAACACCAAACTTTACATTTGTATTTGTCTGTATACAGTGACTAGTCATTTCGGAGTAGCTTGCGACCAAGATCCCAAACAGCATTAGGTGGGTCATCTATATGGATACACCTAAATAAAATGTAAATGGTTGGTGATATCAACTTCCTGTTTATGGTACAGAGTACCACATATATATAGTAGTGGTGACCATGGTGTCCATTTTGAAGTCAGCCATTTTGGATCCAACTTTATTTTTCTCAATGGGAAGAGGATCATGTGATACATCAAACTTAGGGTACCGTTACACGGCACGATGATACGATGTCTGCTACCATCTCGTGGACACGCGGTCTTTTTTTACATCATTTCAACATCGCTGGTGAGACATCACACGTCTAGATATCGTGGACAACTCACCAACGAGGTATCTTTCGCACAACCCCGCGAACGATCCCTGCTCATTGCTGTGAATGGGCGAAGTTGTAAACGACATTGTTATCGCGATGTCACACAGAACGATGCAGCAGATCGCTTGAACGACATTGTCAGGTTCTTGAACATGTTCATAAACCTGTCAACTCCAACTCGACTAATTATCGTAGTTGAATCGTTCGGTTACACGCAACAACACAATAACGATGTCGTTTCAACATCGCTTTGAGCGATGTCGTGCACGATGTCGTGCCATGTAACGGTACCCTTATTGAGAATTTAATAAGAAAAACAATGGTGTGCTTGGTTTTAACGTAACTTTATTCTTTCATGACTTATTTCAAGTTGATATCACCAGCCATTCCCATTTTATTTAGATGTATCCATATAGATGGCCCACCCTGTATATTGAACAGGTGGGACCTAATATAACTAATAATTTCAACACATTGGTTGAGGGTTGACCATCCATTAATAGAGCAAAAAAACTGAAAAGGGAATGATCACTAGGTGAAAATGTGAGACATAGCAGACATACGGTGTCATAAAATAAGAAGTGCCTCCTAATGGCCAGTGGAGATGAAAAAACTGAATTAGTCCTTACCGGTAATTCCTTTTCTTGGAGCCTTCCACGACAGCATTGGAGGATGTCGTCCACGCCCTATTGGGGGACAGGAACACAGAGAGGTTAAAAGCCCCTCCCCTTCCTCAGTACTCCAGTGTTTACCAAGATCACCCTTAGCCATGGATTACCTGATACAAACCGGAATCAAACACCAACAAGGGGGGGAACTGATGCTGTCGTGGAAGGCTCCAAGAAAAGGAATTACCGGTAAGGACTAATTCAGTTTTCTCCATTCGCCTTCCACGACAGCATTGGAGGAATACCACCGATACTCCTCAGGGTGGGACTATTGCCTGTAGGACTTTCCTACCAAAGGACAGATCCCGACTGAAGGACAGATCTAACCTATAGAGGCGAGAAAAAGAGGAGAGACTACCACGTAGCCGCTCTGCAAATCAGCTCCGATGAAGCTCCAGCCTGCTCCGTCCAGGACGTAGCAGCAGTCCGAGTTGAAGGAGCCTTCAACCCCACCGGAGGAGCAAGGACCGGAGTGACGTAGACCTCACAGATCACCTTCGTGATCCAGGAAGTGATGGTAGCCTGGGAAGTCTTCTTCCCTGTATTATTCCCAAAAGCCGAACAAACAGGTTCTGATCTAACCTCCAGGAAGCGGTCTCTCGGATAGAGGAGGACAGTCCGACGAACATCCATGGATTGAAACACGGCCTCAGCCGCATAAGCAGGAGATTGACAAAACGAAGGCAGAACCACTTCCTTGGGACCGATGGAAATCCGACAACTTTCGAATGAAAAGATGAATGCAACCGAAGCGTAATGCGAACAACGGACACCACGAGGCGCGGAGCCCGGACAGAGAGTGCGGACACCATGAGGCACGGAGCCCGGACAGAGAGTGCGGACACGGACAGAGAGCGCCTGCAGTTCTCCAACTCTGGGAGCAGAAGTGATGGCCACCTAAAACGCCACCTTGTGAGAGAGAGACGTAAGGGATGCAGCAGACAAGGGTGCAAAGGGACTTCGAGCAAGCCCTTGGAGAACAAGCATCAAGTCCCAGGGAGGGACAGAAGGCCGAATCCGGGGATGCCACCCCCAAGCAGAAGTAAAAAACTGCTTGAGCCATGGATGGGAAGCAAGATCCTGGGCAAAAACCGCCCCAAGTGCCGACCTCTGGACTTAAAGAGTGCTCGGCCGAAGCCCCAAATCCAAGCTACGCTGCAAAAATCCAAGAATTGGGCCACATTAGGATGATGCATGGTCGGGATGGAAGGAGCACACCAGGACAGGAAACAATGCCAGCCCTCCCGTAAATAGCATTTGTCACAAGCTTCCTGCTCTGCTGAAGCGTGTGTATCACTGCCTGGGAGAGACCCTTGATCCTCAGGATCCTGGCCGCAACAGCCAGGCCGCCCGAATGAGCCACTGAGGGCCCGGGTGAAACAGAGGACCCTGGGACAGTAGGTTGAGACTGTGGGCTAACATAATCGGTCCCTCCAGGCCCAGGTCTCGGATGGCGTCGTACCACGCCAGTTTGGGCCCCAGGGGAGCCACCAGGATAGTGTCACCCCCTCCGCCCGAATCCGTTGCAACGTTTTTGGGAAGTAGTGGGATTGGAGGAAATGCATACACCAACCGGAAGTCCCAGGGATGGGCATAAGTGTCCAGCCCCCGAGGATGGTCCGACCGCGTCAGGGAGAAAAAGGTTGGCACCTTTGTATTCGAGCCCGAAGCGAACAGGTCGATCATAAGGACACCCCACCTGTCCGTAAGAGAGCGAAATACTTCCGGATGGAGGCACCATTCTCCTGGGTGGACCTCCGTGCGGCTCAAGAATCTGCCTGTACATTGACCATTCCCTTCAGATGTACTGCCGAGGAGGAGAGAAGATGGCGTACTGCCCACAAAAAGAACAGTCTTGCCAGCCCCTGCAAGTGTAAGCCACGAGTACCGCCTTGGTACCGCAAGAAAGCAACCGTAGTCACGTTGTCTTGACAGGACCTTGACATGATGACCCCGGAGAACGTGAGCTGCAGCAAGAAGCGCTTCCTCCACTGCCAGAAGTTTGAAGACTGGCGACTGACCGAGCGACTCCAAATCCCCTGGAAGGGTGTGCGAACTACCATCGTACCCCAACCGGAACCGCTGGCATCAGTGGGAACGGAGGTCACAGGAAGGTGTCTGGGATTCATCCCCAGGAAAGCGAGGTTACCACCCGCCCCGGGGTCCGGACCCGCGAGTTTAAGGAATCCTGACGTCTGTCCCAAGAACTCAGTATGTGTTCCTGGAGCAGTCGGGAAGGAGCCTGAGCCCATGTTACTGACTGAATGCAGGCCGACATGGCCCCTAACAGGGACATTGCTTCTCGCAAGGAGGTCGACCCCCTTGCCCGGAAGCGGGTCAGATTCACGCGGCGCAAAAGCTGATATGCCGCAGTAAGAAACGAGGTCTGTCTGGAGGAGGCCAGCAAGACCCCCAAAATTTGACGTCGGGTTGCAGGCACCCGTTCCGATTTTTGAAGATTGGGTACCCATCCCAGGGCCTGAAGAATCTCCAATGTGTTGGAGACCTTTGTGCGCAGAAGCACTGCCGAAGGAGCTACCACCAACATGTCGTCTAAATAGGGAAGCACACATATCCCCTGGGTCTGGATGAATGTGATCGCTTCCCCCATGAGTTTGGTAACCTCTGGGGCCGACGAAATCCCAAAGGGCAGCACATTAAGCCAAGAATGGACCGTCCCGCCTGCCCCGGAGATCGTGAATCGCAGAAAGCTGCAGGAGGAATTCTCCCAGCTCGGTGAGCCACTTAAAGACAGACCTGCTCACATGTAGAGGAAATGTTCACATTTAAAGACATAGCTGCCGCCTCCCAGGATTTATTGAGGACACTCTCCATTTTACAAACGAGGGGGTCCTTCAACCGGGAGGAATCTTCAAAAGGCAACGCGGTCTTATATGCCAAGCTTCCCAAATGGAATACTGCCATAGACCTTCATGTTAGAAGTCCCATTGACTTTATAGAGACTTCCATAGAGATTTCCATTGGGTCTCATTTAACAGAGTGTCAAGGGCATGCACAATGGGTTTACAATGGCAGCTGATTGCTACCCTGGCCACCTGGATGTCCACCTTCGGGACCTCCCAGACAAAGTCATCACCCTCCAATCCACTCGGATGGGGTGAGCTGCTTAGCCTTCAGGCCTCTGAACATTCAGTCCTGCACAGAAGAAGGGGTTTCCACCACCTCTACTCCCATGGTACAATGGACAGTGTCCACCAATGCACCCATGGACTCCGTGGAAAAATAGTAGTGTCCAGATTCTTGTGTCTGGACAGAGGCAACAGCGGCAATATCCTCGCCGTCCTCTAAAGCTGAGCTCTGGCCAGCCTCCATGAGATCCACAGAGTCACAATCCTGGAGCTTCCTCTCTTACGGAGGGGAAGGCCCGGAAGCTGCAGCAAAACCCCGCAGTGCCGAGATACAAGCCTGCACTTCTTCCCTAATGGATTGGAGCTCCTCCAGCAGGGATGGGGAGTCCATCCTGACAACCCTGTCAGTCATGGCCGACACCTTGTTGTAGGAAGAGGGAATTTTTTGCCGCAGCCCCATTATTGCTCCTTTCCACAGACGGCCCTCGTCTCCCTATAGACAAAAAGGGAAGAGAAGGGGTCCCAGTGTGAGTGCAGGGCCTAAATAACTCGACCCCTTGTGACCACCCCCAGAAACACTTACATGAGCTGGGGGAACGCTGGGCTCTGCAGAAGCAGAGGTGGAAGCCTATCACCCTCCATGTTTCAGGGATCAGCCTTACCTGGGTGTAGCTTCCGGCGGGTACTTATCCAGAAGTACCGTGCCCCCAACGAGGAACTCCTGTTCCCTCCCTCCTCCTGGTCACCGGCCGCGGGCAGTAGCGCGCGAAAGTCCTGCTGGGTTCCCTGGAGCCGCGCCCAGCCTGCCACAGCCCTTACAGGAGCCGTCGCCCGAAACCGGAAGTGCCATCCCGGAACCGGAAGTGCCACACCCGAAACCGGAAGTGCCTCCGCGGCACCTCTGATGCATGCCCCAGGGACCGCAGCTGGAGGAGGGAGACGCCGGAGAGCTGAACAGGCCTCCGGCGTTGCAATACACGGCCTGCTTTGCCCCGTAGGACGCAGGAAGGCCGGATGGTCCCACCACGGGAGCCCCGAGAAGGAGGAGGAGGCCGCCCCCGACGTCCATCCCTGGCCCGGCTGTAAGTACACCCCAATGCTGCCTCTGCCGGCCTGACAGCACTGGAACCTCTCCATGCCCCAAGGGGGACAGGAAGACACTGGAGTACTGAGGAAGGGGAGGGGCTTTTAACCTCTCTGTGTTCCTGTCCCCCAATAGGGCGTGGACGACATCCTCCAATGCTGTCGTGGAAGGCGAATGGAGAAAGAGGATGTGGTTCATTGCATTGCCCTCAATGAAAAATATGCAAAAGAACATTTTATTTGGGAATTGCTATACATGAAGGACGTTTTATTCTAACGGTGCGGGTTCTCTTTGGGTGGTGAAGACGTGTCTCTTGCATTAATTTAAAGCTTTTCATTTACTTCTGAATTTATTACAAATCCTGATCAAACATTCCACCATCCTTCATGAATACTTGTTCTGTAAGTAAGGCATTAACTTTTCTTACGCAAGGGTTTTAGGCCATCAACAGCACACAATGTGCTTTGGTTTCATGCCAACACCCTGAGTGCCTTCTGTGTGAGATCACAACTGTGTACAGGCTTTTAAAGACACCTTCATTACTGACAGATCCCTGTGGTGATCCTACTCCATTGATGGAGCACACACTCAGCGGGACATCACTCACACTTACCTGAATTTAAAAACTAAATTCAATCAGTTTTCTACATTGAGCCATGGGAGGTGCTGGGCTTCACGTGGACTGCATTTGTTGACTTGTACAGGCATCCTTGGATCTCTAAACCTTAAATAAAAAAATTAAAAAAAAAAAAAAAAGAAACTATTTACTGAATGAAAAAAAAAAAAAAAGAAATAATTTTAGTTTAGGCCAAATTTACATTTTCATTTAATACCCTGTCACCATGAAGTGCTATTTTTCATATAGGATTAATTGACTCTATTGTTAGTCACTGAGGTCCATTGGTTGCGGTGAGATGAAAAGGAGATGGAGCCGACACTAACTATACAGTTGATATCCAAATTATACAGTCCCCACTGCAAATAAGGTTTACCAGCAAAATTTAGAAACTTTCTGGCTTTTACAGAAAACTAAACAAAACTTAAAATCCCCTAATGACCAGACCTGAAAGGGCCTTAATGACCTGACGATTGTCTTTACCTCTCTGCTTTTCAGCAAGACGTACGTGATGATATACGGCTGTGTTTTATGAACAAATTGTATTATTTTTTAGCACAGTTTTGGGTATATACAAGTACTGTGTTAGTTCTATAATTTTTTGTGATGCAAAGATATTAAGAAAATGTGCTTTTATTATTTACTGTTCAGGATTCACACTATATAACCCATTAATTAAATTCTTCAATTTATTATGGTTGACTTATTTTCCCAAGATATGATCAAAAAATCTGAGAAACAATGTTTCCTTTTACTGAACACTTTTTCCAACTATAACTGGGGCATTAATAGGAGTTCTAGTTACAGAGAAAAATGGCCCGCTGTTGTGTCATAAACCACTAGCAATCTTAACTTGATTGATCTGCTTGGATCCAGCAGCGATGCCATGCTGGCAAACATCGAGTGATCAAGTGACTGCCAGGTCCTACAGAGACATCAATAGTAATGATACTTCTGTCACTACATAGCGCTCTTTGAGCACCATAAAGCCAGCAAAATAGAAATCAGAAGCGGTGATAAGCAGCTGTGTAGAACAGCTGGATACCCGACCAGCACCTGATAGACTTCAGGAGCTTTAACATGTAACCGCTGATTAAATGTTTATCTAATAATAATGTAGAGCAAGTGATTATAGTAAACATTCAAATATACTTTATAAATTAAATCTGGAAGAATCCTTTCACAAACCTTCCAGATGATGTCCCCCCTAGGCTGCTTCTGAACCAGACATATGCTTGTTGTCAAAGAAATGTATACTCTGCTCCACACACTTAATACGGCCTTTTAAAGGTGGGGGCGGGGCTTACACAGCGTTCACATTCCTGGCTACAGCTGATCAGAGTATCTCAGGTTCTCTGCTCTGCTCCATGTTATTAGCTGATGGCCTCCACACAGCTCCTCAGCTAATTGCACAGAGCAGAGCCAATGTGAATGCAAAGGAGATAAGAACTCAGGAGCTGTGTGCACTGCTGACAGCCTGACGAACTCAACACTGTGACTTAGCCTGAGGCAACCTGACACCACATTAGCTGTAGCTAGACACGCTGTGTAGGCCCTGACCCCACCATTATAAGGCCATATTAAGTGTGTGGAGCTGAATGCAAATGTCCCCGACAACAAGCATATATGTGGTTCAGCAACAGCCTAGGGGGGATATCTTCTATTAGATTTTAAGTGTATTTGAAAGTTTATTACAATCACTTGTCCTACATCACTATTAGACAAAAATGTAAACATCGGTTACACTTTAACTCCATGCCATAATTTTTAAATCGCAAGATGTTAAAGCCCAGGACCACACATGGTAAATTTACAGCACATGGTCCAGCACTAGTCCGACAAAACAATTGGATTGCGAAAATGCCCTTTTTAATGACTAGTACAGTCTCAGAACTAACCAACCCACTTTAAGACAAGAGTCATTAGGACTCATAGGAGCACCCTTGGCCAACATACTGTACTTTTCAAGAGGGTGGTTTAAAAAGTTGAGAAGAGTTCCTTGCAATGCACATACAATTTTTATATATATATATATATATATATATATATATATACATATACATATACATATATATATATATACATATACATGTGTGTCCAGGGATACTTGGACTGTGACATGGGTTTTGGTATTTTTTTCTGTTTACCAAAACATATTCAATATATAGTTATATAATCGATATGGGTTTGAACGTAATACTCTGAGCTTTAATTTGAAGATTATCAGATCCTAATTGGAGTAAGGGTTTAGGAATTACAACTTTTTATTATTAGGTAGCTGCCTCTTTTTTCAAGGTACCAAAGGTAATTGGACAACTATCTCAAAGTCTTTGTAATGGGCTGTTCCCTCAATAACCTACAGCATGCAGTCAAAGGAGCTCTCAATGCTGAGAAATAGCCGATGGTCAGGCTGAGAAAGAAAGAAATTCATCAGAGCGATAGAACATATGTTGGGAGTGGTCAAATCACACAAACAATTTGGTATATTCTATTAAAGAAAAAAAGCAACACTAGTAAACTTGGGAAACTTAAAAAAGCCTGGACGTCCATGGAAGACAACAGTGGTGGATGATTGCAGCGTCTTTTCCATGATGAAAAAAATAAACCCTAGACACAACAACCTATCACGTGAAGAACACTCTCCAGGAAGTCTGTGTTTAAGTAGCTAAATCTAAAATAAAGAAAAGACTTCATGAGAGCAAATACAGAGCGGTCACCACAAGGTGCACATCAATAGCTGTAAAAGTAGAAAGGCCAGATTAGACTTTGCCAAAAATTGCCGTGGCCAGGTCAAACTAACGTCAACTTGTACTAGAAAGCATGGAGAAAGATTGGCACAGCTCCACAGCTCATGATCTAAACCATGGTCCAAATTATTATGCAAATTGGTTTTAAGTGTCATAGGGTTGTTTGTTTGTTTTTGTCAATGAAACCCATTGATGGGATTGTGTCTCAGGGTTCCTTTGATCATTGAAATCAATCTCAGATACCTGTGATAATTAGTTTGGCAGGTGAGCCCAGGAAAAGGAAAACTGGATGTTCCACAATATTGAGCAGGCCACAGTTTTCAAGTAATATGGGAAAAAAAGGATCTCTCTGCTGCCAAAAAGCAACAAATAGAGCACTGCCTTGGACAAGGGATAAAAACATTTGATATTGCATGAAAACATAAGCGTGATCATCGTACTATGAAGAGATTTGTGGCTGATTCGGAGCACAGACGTGGTCGTGCAGATAAAGGCAGAATGAGGAAGGTTTCTGCCAGGCAAGTTCATCGGATTAAGAGAGCAGCTGCTAAAAAGGCCTTACAAACCAGCAAACAGAGATATGAAGCTGCTGGTGCCTCTGGAGTCCCTCGAACTCAAGGTGTAGGATCCTTCAAAGGCTTGCTGTGGTGCATAAACCTACTACTCGGCCACCCCTAAACAGTGCTCACAAGCAGAAACGGTTGCAGTGGGCCCAGACATACATGAAGACTAATTTTCAAACAGTCTTGTTTACTGATGAGTGCCGAGCAACCCTGGATGGTCCAGATGAATAGAGTAGTGGATGGTTGGTGGATGCCACCATGTCCAAACAAGGCTGCAACGTCAGCAAGGAGGTAGAGGAGTCATGTTTTGGGCCAAAATCACTGGGAGTCAGCTGGTAGGCCCCTTTAAGATTCCTGAAGGTGTGAAAATGACATCTGCAAAGTATATAGAGTTTCTGACCAAGAACTTTCTTCCATGGTACAAAAAGCAAAAACGTGCCTTCAGGAGCAAAATCATCTTCATGCATGACAATGCACCATCTCATGCTGCAAAGAATACCTCTGTGTCATTGGCTGCTATGGGCATGAAAGGAGATAACCTCATGGTGTGGCCACCATCTTCCTCTGACCTCAACCCTATAGAGAACCTTAGGAGTATAATCAAGCAAAAGATCTATGAGGGTGGGAGGCAGTTCACATCAAAACAGCAGCTCTGGGAGGCTATTCTGACATCATGCAAAGAAATACAAGCAGAAACTCTCCAGAAACTCAAGTCAATGGATGCAAGAATTGTGAAGGTGATATCAAAGAAGGGTTCCTATGATAACATGTAAGGCTGGGTTCACATTTGCGGACCCCTCCGCAGCATTCTGCGGAGGGGATCCGCAATGTGACCGCAGCGGCCACCAGCTCCTATCTTTAGAATGGGGACGCACGGTGCTGCGCTTGACTGCGCATGACCGTGCGCACCCATTCACTCCCATATGTGATCTGTGCGCAGGCGGATGCCTGCGCACAAATCACACAGTCTCGTCCGCACCAGGAATGCAACATGTCGCGTCCCTGGTGTGGACGAGACTGCGTGATTTGTGCGCAGGCATCCACCTGCGCACAGATCACAAGTGGGAGTGAATGGGTGCGCACGGTCATGCGCAGTCAAGCACAGCACCGTGCGTCCCCATTCTAAAGATAGGAGCTGGCGGCCGCTGCGCACAAATGGCGCAGCGTTCTGCGGAGGGAACGCCATTGTGAAGGCAGCCTAACTTAGCCTGTTAGGATGTTTTGGAGTTAAATAGCTTTTTATTTCAGTGAATGTGACCTCCTAATGCTGCAAATTCAATAAATTAGCATTTTCAGTTCTTTCAAACATATCAAATGTTTAGAAACTCTACTGTGCCTAATAATTTGGAACAGTGCATTTAGAGGTTTATTTTAATTTTGAAGATTATACTGTTATCATTGGGAGGTTTATAATTCGATGTATATTCTAACGGGTGATGACTTTTATTACACTGACTGTCATTTTCACCGACCATTTAGAAAAATCTGAGAAAAAGAACATATGCATAATAATTTGGTACATGGTGTAAAGCACACCACATCCTCTGTAAAACATGATGGAGGCCATGTGATGGTCTGGCATGCATGGCTTACAATGACCCTGGGTCACTAGTTTTTACTGACTATGTGACTGAAGACAGAAGCAGCTGGATGAATTCTGAAGTGTACAGGGTGATACTTTCTGCTCACATGCATCAGATTGGGCGGCACGGTGGCTCACTGGTTTGCAATGCGGCTTTGCAGCCCTGAGGATCTGGATTCAAATCCCACCAAGGACAACATCTGCAAGGAGTTTGTATGTTCTCCAAGTGTTTGTGTGGTTTTCTGTGGGTTCTCCGGTTTCCTCCCACACTCCAAAGACATACTGATATGATATTTAGATTGTGAGCTTCAATGCGGCCAGTGTTGAAAATGTATGTTAACAATCAAAAACACATAACTCGTGTAATGGAAAAAAAAACAAACAAAACATTTTAGCAATCACCTCCATAAACACCCACAACCATGAGAAAGTGTGTGTGCCCATGTCAGAGCTCCCGACTCAGCACTGGTAATGAATGTATGTTCCGCTATCTCTAATAAACTAATTTCTGCAAAAAGCAAACAAACTGAATGCATGATCAAATAAATTATTACTACAGATGTCTCTGATTATTATCCAAGTCCCGTTAGAATAATGAAGAAAATCTGGAGAACAAAGCTGTGCAGTATCCATCTCATTTTATGTTGATTTTACCGATAGTTATAAACTCATTATTACATTGTCTTTGATTTAAAAATAAAATTACAGAATACAAATCCTGGGCAAAACCTAATTCAAAGCTAATAATATCCAGCCGAGCCACTTTGTACTATAGGATATTGTACATTTTAGCTTCCTCTATATTGGGCCTTCAAAGTGTCACACTGCATACACAAATAGTGTGATTAGAGTAAAGATTGAAAAAACAATGCTAACATTTTTCTGAAAACCGCTGTATTTCTACCACAGATTTTAGACAATTGCTACAAAACACTGCAACATGTGACCTTATGATTGAGTGATCTGAGACTTCGGATCATCAATCTTTAATAGACAGTGGTCCGACACTGCATTATTGATCTCCAAATGGAAGATTATCCCAACATTTGTCTGAATATCAGAGAAAATAGAAGAAAAAAATCAACTTGAAGCAGATCTGTCAGTTTGAGGGATTTCGATCAAGTACAAAAGTCATCACCCATTGATAATATAGAGGGATAACTTCCTGATCGCCAGAGGTCCGATTGCTGTAACCCTCCCCCCAAGGATCCTGAGGGCAGGGCTGTACAGAATACACCAGTGTTCAGACACATGCAGCTCAACTCCAGAGATCAGGAAGTCATCAGCCGCTACTGATCGGGGGGGGGGATAGCTGCAATGCAGGGCAGTGGTGGAACGACCAGGCTAAAAGCCAACATATGCTGGTCATGCAGGCAATGGAATAAAGCGATGTTTGGGTGAGCGCTGGGATATGAAGACAGCTACACTCCAACAAGTATTTTACCTGTAAGTTTATTGTTCAAATCACACTAGGTCCTCTCCCACAACATGTTTCGACGCTCAGGGCGTCTTCCTCAAGTGGAACATATGCTGGTCACACTTTGTGCCAGCCATAACACTACTGCGCACCCTTAAGGACTGGGATACCTTTCACCTGACGCCCGGTCCTGGAAAGCAGGCACATTGGCAGAGCCCTCCCCAAGCAAGTAGTACAGTGGCTAGTGACCGGGAACACAGGCCACAGTCAGATCAAACCAGTGAACCAAAAGAAGCAGTGCAGACCAACACTAAGTAAGGAAAACCAGGGGCAAAGTCAAGACCAGAAGCCAGAGCAAACCCACCTGAGAAGCACACAACACTACTAACCTCTACCACCCAACACAACTGAAATAATCAGCACTGCACAGAAGATAGTACAGGTTAATCTGCCTCTCAGCGACCACCCGACATCACTGAGGCAATGCCCAATATGCACCCTCAGCCCAGAGAAGCAAAGAAGGAGGGGAGGAGAGGGGAGTGCAGGAGCCTCCCACCACCCAGTTGGCACAGCACCCACGGCATCACGTGTCCACTGGCAAAAGAGGAGACCAGTTGATCCGGGGTCCCTGAACAACATAATCTCTGGGAGCCATGCCTTCTAGCGATACCAGAAGCAAATCTTCTGGAGCTCAATACCCAGTCTCGCCCCAGAAGGTGACACCTCACCCCTCATATGGCCAGTAATGGGTGACCTAATGGAGAGCCGGAGCATGCCCAAAAGCGCGAGGGGCCCATTTGGGTATAGAACCAACAAAACTGACACTTACAAGAAATTTTGGTTTAATAACTTTATTTGCTCCCCTATGCAAGCCCGTCAGTCACTGCAGTAGTGCGGCAGAGTGATATTCGTGAATGCACCGGACTCTGAAACATTTAGTTATGTCACCAATGATCAGTGCTTTATATCTTTGTTTTCTTTTACCTCTGGAAAACCTCATTAATGTTTTACCTGATAAGTAACTTCTTTGTTAATTTACCATGGAGTCAATGGAGTTTTTATTTGCCAAGTTCCTTTCTTTTTCTCATTTTAGAGGCCACATGCTCCATTATTATCAGTATTAGGGGGGTCTGAGTAATCAGAGAAAATTGTGAAGTCCACAGCAACAATATATTGTTTGTAAACAATATGTAGAATACAGCCCCCAAAAAACTCAGGGAGGGTTGACTCCCACCATCCTTCTAAATACCGTATTACCTGGACCTTCATGGCCTACGGATGCTATTGTCTGCTCGGCTGATAAACAAGCCAGAGCACAGATGCACAAGACTTGATCCAAGCTAGATTAAAAGGGTATTACAAAGACAAATCCTATTACCCCTTCCCCCTTTTCTATCTTCTAGTAATCCAATGCTCTGATTGTTTCAGTATGCAATTGTTCCCTCAACAGACAAATATAGTACGGCATAATAAATATAGAGCAGATAATAAGCTAGAGATGCATTCTTCAGAGTACCCATATTTCTCTGCTGAATGGGATACTACAGTCACATTTTTGAGACTGGAACAAACTTTGGTTTTAATGTCTGCTGCTTCAGTCTCCATTAACTCCAGATTGTTATGAATGGTCATCAGATGAGTTGCAAAAAATGAAAAGTTATTGCCGGCCATGAAAAAAAACTTAAGGAGGTAATCCACTACTTGGACAAGACCTTCTCATTCCTGCGTTTCCCCACAGTAAAATAACACCTATACTCACCCCAGTGTCGGCACTGATCCAGTGGTGCTGGCGCACGGATTCTTGGAGATCATGTGGTTACTGTGGTCAATCAGCCCGGTCTTCACGGTCACCTGCTTGGGATGACATCCAGATGAATTGAGAGCTGCGGCTCCTCTCTCACTTGTTATGGTGGGTTTACACGCCGCGATATCGGCGTCCAGCTCCGATCCAACTCCGACAAAAAGTCACGTGGTTCGTGAGTTGGACCCGATATCGTTCCTGCATCGTACTGTTTGAAGGTACAATACGATGCAGGAACGATGGTAATCCGATATCGGGGGTCGAATGAGCGTGCTATTCAACCGCCCGATATCGGATGCCTGTTGGAGCCGGATCGTTGCGTGTAAACATCCAACTCCGATGTGTACCCATTAACTCCCATGTTAAATGGTCGTTACTGGGTTGGTGGGCGTACACATCGTAGGGACGTTGTTTCCCGATATCGCAACGTGTAAACCGCCGATGCGATATCGGGAAAAGCGCACTAAAAATGCGCGCTCCCGCGCCGTTTTATAGCGATATCGGGATGATATCGCTACGTGTAACCCCACCATTACTGATGTTTGATTAGTCTGATCAGTGAAGGGAGAAGCAGCTGCTGATTCACCTCAGGAATGACATTACTACATTCACACACAGCGTTTTTGATATGTTTTGTGATAATCCATTTTTGGTGCAGTTTTTCCTCACACAACAGTGTGTGTGAATGTAGCCTAACAATCTAAAGTTGATGTAAACTTCTGCTATAAAAACTAAGGCCCCCTTCACATCACGTTTTTTGGGGATCCATGGCTATCCATTGTAAAACCGATAACCACGGATCCAATTTGGCCCCCATGTGTCCCCATGGGCACGGATCCGATTGTGTCCAATTTTTTGATGTACCCAGAATCAGAGACTGCTCCAATTTTAGGCACAGAGGGCCAAATCGGACAGAATCAGATCTGACTCGGTCAGCGGCAAATAACATGGAGGTCTATACAGCTCGGATCCAGGATAAAACAGGATCGTTTCCCGGCTCCGGTTTTAGTGTACTGAGTATGCTCAGTACAATAAAACTGATCTGTTCCCGTGTAATTTCACTTTAGCAGTGTATCTACATACACTATCTACATACACTGCTAAAGTGAAATGAAAGTAAGCAAAGTATTAAAAATAAAAAATAAATGCTCACCTCTCTGCTGAGAGTCCCGCGATGCGCTGCATCCACCTTTGATGGCTGCGGGACCAGCTGACCGGGTGGGGCGGGGCAACTCGATCAGCTGATGTGTCACATGACAGCATCAGTTGAGCGATTTAAACCACCCGTCCGTCAAACCTGATTGACAGGCAGGCAGTGTAAACCGCTCAGCTGATGCGGTCATGTGACACATCAGCTGATCGGGCTGCCCTGCCCCGTCCGGTCAGCTGATTAAGGTCCTGCAGCCATCGGAAGTGGATGCCTTGCATCGCAGGACACTTGGCAGAGAGGTGAGCATTTTTTTTTTTTTCTAACCATTGCTCTTGCTTTCGCAATGTATGTAGACACATTGGGAAAGTGAAAGTAACAACCCTGACACCAGTTGCATGCGCTTTGCAGGCTCGGCTCCTCCCAGCTCTTTCTGTGTCCAGATCTGTCAAAATCATGGATCCGGACACAGAAATGGCATCCGGAGCTACACATCCGGGCCTGTCCGTTCCTGTCCATAGGGTCCTGCAAAAAACAGGATCCCCGCAGACAGGAGCAAAATGTGAAGGGGTCCTAAATCAGCAAACTTTGTTGTAAAAAAAAATCTGTGTCAGCCTCAAAACTTTTGGCCACAACTGCCACTTCACAAGCAGGAATATTTTTGCCTACTTTTAGTCAGAAGGCTAAAGTTTAGACTGAGGTTTTTGGAGCAGATATGAATCCAAATGTTAATATTGTGCATTTGCCAATATTTTCAAATCTAAGTTTCATGCATATTATGTACTCCCCAATAGAAACATAGGAATGCCTGGCTCATAGTAGCAGTTTTGCATATCTGACATAACATTATGCACAAGCACTGTAGTGATGGGCAGTCCAGCTCTTTTTGGTAATTTGGATCCCATGGCTCCACTTACGAAAAAGGGCCAGATCTTTTGGGATCCTAAATGGCTCCCTATTAAATACGAGTTCACCCCAGGCGAACACATATTTAACATTATGGCGATCCTTTGATATGGATGACACCCTGCCCATTCATCTCCAAACTCCTCCCACTTGCAAAGGACCAATTAAATTGAGGAGTTGGCAGGGTTTCTTCCAGTGGGTGGGGCTTTGTTCATGAACACCGGAGTTTTAGGCAAAGTGAGAGCCGTTAAAAAGAATTTAGTGGCTTTCAATTGCTTGCCTTCCTTGTGTCGGATCAGTCGCAACCAACAGATCACTATAGCACTGGGATTGCTGGAAAGCTATGACAGAGGTCTCAATACAGCCATCCAATGCGAGGTTCTTCCTATGAAGACTAACACCCCAGCCACTGAGAGCGTTCAGGGCCCAAGTACAATGTTATTAATATAGTGGGCGCATTTTCTCGTTGTGGTTGCCATAGCTATGAAGTAGGCTTGCTTTTGTTACGGTATCTATGCAATAAAATCTGAGTTATGCAAAAATAAGGCTTTTCTTTTGTCTTTTTTTTTACTGTATCGCTGCAGTGGTGCTTAAAATCTAAAGTCCCCGACCCTCTGTATTGCCACTGCTCAGGCCAGTCTATGGGGATTTGTGAACTGTCAGCAGCTCCAGTGTTTCATAGAGGTCACAACTCAATAAATCTCTATGAGAACCTAGTTCTGGCCTTGTACTGGCTTTCATAGAGATGCATTGAAAGCTTGTGACATAAAACATTTGACTTCTGGCCAGTCAGAAGTTACAGTCACAAGAGGACACAATGGAGTCAGAGCTGCACCGAAAAATGATGAAACCGCTGGAAGGCAAATATAACGCTAGGGGTAAGGGACTTGCATCTAAAGCTCCACCTCAGTACTGAAAAAGAAACTCACTGGAGGCGCTTCTGTTCACATGTCTATGCAGTATCCTTAGTCCTATTACTGTATCTATGCAGTATGATCGGTTGTGCTACTGTATCGGTGTAGTAAACTTCATTCTAGAACTGTACAGTATTCATGTTGTAAGGCTGGTTCTGACGTACAAACACTAAGTAAACTTGGTTTGATTACTGTTCCTATGCAGTGAGCTTGTTTCTTTGCTTGACTACAGTAACATTGGTCTGTTATCTTAAGTATGGATCTGTTACTATATCATGTGATCAGTTAGATCTCTACATCAAGTTCCACTGTTCTTGTTTGACTTTGTCCGTTCTCATTGTGTGACGCGTCACTCCGATTCTAGAACAATCATTTTCGTACTCAAAACAAGAAGGGTTTCAGTTCACTCTTCATTCTTAAATCTAGTGGATGAGGCTAGATTGGTTTAGAATGGCTTCAATTCTGAATTGCTGTATGGAAGCATTGTTATAAGATATCGTAACAGTTTCCTGCATACAGTGTCAGCCCTTAACAGATGCCTATGGATTAACATTTGAGTTTCTGCAAATTCTTATTTATTGTTATAGCGCCATTAATTCCATGGCGCTTTACATATGGAAGGGTATACAAAGACAAGTACAAGGTACATGGGCAACATATGGCATACAGGTACAGAAGGAGAGAGGACGCTGTCCGGGAGGGATCACAATCTACGAAATCTTGCACACTATTCTGGCTAAAAACACTCCTCAAAAGGAGTTATTAAAGGATATTCCTCCATTGGTACACATTTTCCTCCTAATTTCTCGGTGTGGAAAAATAAGTGCAGCAAATATATTGTATCGAGGAGTTTTTTTTTGTTGGGAAACCACAGTCGTTTCCTTTTTGTGAAAACACGGCTTCCTTGAGGAAACGAGGTTCAATTTCGTTCAATGCCTCTCCCCCTTAGATCCGGACTAGTGTCTGAATGTGTTTTACCTGGCTTGGCGACCCTCCAGAAAGACATGGCTTTCTCCTCTTTCACGCTTTCATCCCATCATGTCAGACAAAGTAGTGCTGCTATAATCTGCTTACTAATTGTTATCCAGACAAAGGAGTCATTTATTACCACGTGCCAGGTTACATTATACTGCATTGTCTAATTGACTTGTTTTGATGTTGCGCAAAGTGCATTTAATCTTATATTATACCTTATACACACACATACATTTATGAAGGCAAATGCATTGTACACATATACACACACATACATTTTATATGTTACATACAATTGGATAGCAATATGTTTAAAGTTAAAGTAACAGCGCAGTTGTAAACTTGTTGGTGCAATACTTACACAAGTAATCAGCTAAAAAGCATAGCACATTATCTATTTTTTAGGTACATATACTTCTAAAGGTGCTATTGCTTTTAAATTCTCATGAGATGTACTAGCAAACCCATCCAATCCACACAGGCAAAGAAATGAAACCAAAGATGTCCATAACTTAAGTTCTGTGTAATGAGAAATGACGAGGAAAAATAAGAATGAACACATGAAGAGAGGAGCAAAAAGCCATGGAAAGTCATGACAATAGCGGAAATCTCAGTAATCAGAAAACAATCTTGCCACTTAATGAAATCAGTCGGTTACACTAATGTCCAGTAAAAAGGTGTCATTAGCAAGGTGCCACACAAGAAACATCTCATGATAAAACCAGTGAGCTGTCTCAAGACCTTCACAATTTTCAACAACTGTTGCAAAACATATTGATGGCATTGGTTACAGAACACTTTCTAATCTACTGAAAGTTCCAGTGAGCGCTGATGGGGTCATAATTTTGGAGTGGAAAGAACATCATTTCACCATTAACCAGCCATAACCAGTGAAGTGGAGTGAAAAGAATAGAAGAGTTGTCTAAGAGCCAACTGTGGAGCACTACAGAAAGACCTGGAATCAGCAGGTACAATTGTTGCAAAGAAAACAATAAGTAATGCACTCAACCATCATGGCCTGTATGTACACTCACCGCGAAACACTCCATTGCTGACCAAAAAGCATGATTAAACACACTTGCACAACAACATTTATGTCCACTTTACACGGCACGATATCGTCGTCCAACTTCGATAAAAAGTCACGTGGTTCGTGCACTGGCGCCGAAATCGTTCGTGCGTTGTATGGTGTAAATGTGCAATGCGACGCAAGAACGATGCCAAAACGATATCGGGGAAGAATTGTGCAGGCTCTCCAACTGCCCGATATTGGATGGACGATCTGGCAGGATCGTGCTGTGTGACAGCCCAACAGTTTGGAGATGGGAGCATCATGGTGTGGGGCTGATTTTCAGCATATGGTTCTGGCAATCTAATATATAAAACCACAAGCGATTTGTGACGTCAGTTCCGTCACTTTGCACACACTTCCGTAACTTTGTCCCAAGGTACACCCGCTCAGGGTGGACCAAGATGGCCGCCCTAAGCGGGACGACTGTGGCGAGCCGCTGCCCGGAGCTGACCGGCGACCCGCCAGGTGTCGGCAGAGCGGCCGCCAGGTAGCCGGGAGCCGACTCTTCTCATTGGTCGCTCGCGCCTGGCGCCGACCAATGTAAAGAGCACCGCGAAACACGGCGCCAGCTTTCAAATTTTTTTTTTTTTTTTTACTTCTTAGATTTTAAAAGATGGCGCCGTGCCGCCGCTTTAATCTGATTGGTCGCTCGCTTGCGGTACCAGGCAAATCCCGGCTGGCCCGCGGCTCCCTAGAGCTGAGCCGCGGATCCCGGTTACCTCGCGCCGGCTCCGCTGACCAGATGTCGCCTCGCGGATCCACACGACGGCGGAGCGGCTGCAAGGTAGCCAGGAGCCGAGGTCGGCTCCCGGTTACCTCGCGCCGCCGGTGCGAGCCGGGGATCTCCGTGCCGGGCATATCCCCGGCTCAGCTCCGGGGAGCCGCGAGCCAGCCGGGATTTGCCCGGTACCTCCATTCTGATTGGTCGCTCGCAAGCGTTCAGCGCGCCGACCAATCAGAATAGCGGCGCGCTGTATGGCGCCATACTTCAAATACACTGTACTCAGTGTATTTCAAATATGGCGGCATTGCGCAATAAATAAAGTATATATGGATTCTAGACTCCCGATTCTTTAGAATCGGGCCACCATCTAGTATTCATATAATCAAGCAAGGACTGAACAAATGTACCGAGACAATGATCCCAAAATACATAGCCAAGAAAACTCTCAACTGGTTTTAGAGAAAGAAAATAAAATCCCAGCAAATCTCCCGACCTGAATCCAATCCAAGGTCCTGACCAATCCTGACCTGAATCCAATAGGAAATTTATGGAAGGAATTACCGTAAAGCTCAGAGTTCATAGAAGGAGCTCACAGGTCTTCAGGATTTCAAGTGTTTATGTGGAAGCTTGGCCCAAAATCATACCTAAGCAATGCATGCAACTAATGGGTGGCATCTTGAAGCTGTCATCACCAGCAAAGTATTAAATACATTTTAAGTTTGTTCAAAACATTTTCCTTGTGTCAATTCTCATTATCACTAAATTTATGGACATCTATGGTTTGATTTCTTTGCCTGTAAGGATTGGACGGGTAATTATGAACATCTGGTGATAAATTGATGTAATAACTCCTTTAGAAATATATTCACTTAGGAAATTTGACGTGTTCAATACATATCTCATCCGCTATACTTGGTCACTTCCTTAGAATTAACAACCAAAGGGGTTGGCCACTACTGCTCTACAAAATAAACAAAGCTCACTATAAATAAAACCAGCATATGTTCATCTCCCATACCAGAGCTATTCTAGCAGACACAACGGCAACATTGTTGGAATGGCACATTTCTGGCTAGTGAGTATGTGCAGTTTTTATTATCAAGGGGTCTCCATTCATTTAGGTCAGGCTGCCCCAAGCAGAGGACAATCGCTTTAACTGCATAGGTTTCTGGGAGCCCACAGTCATCAACATAACCGTGGTTCTATAATCTAGGGAGAGGTGGTTTCTAATCAGACAAACCATTTAAGCAAACACAGAAAGGGTTTCTGAGTAAAGGTTAAATGTATAACCAGATTTGTTAAAATAAAGGAATTTCAAGTATGAAATGTGATCACATGAGCTCATAAGAGGACAAGCAGGTCGAAGTCTGAATCACAAGGATTATCTGCTCACAGTAACAAAAGGTTAACTAAAGCGATTGTTCTTCATGGACCGTGAATTCACTTGTAGGCTCTGAATTTATAGTACACACCATTATTGCCCCATCCACACACAGACGGGGGAAAATGCAGAATTAGAGGGAAACCGTTACCCGATTCTTGCCGTCCCTAGTTCGGGAAGCATGAACCGACTTGAGTTGCCCATTAAGGGTACAAAGCTGATTATCACATGTATATCGCATGTTCTTTGTTTTGGGAAATTTCAATTGCAGATTTTCTTTTTCCAAATACTGGTTTACCTTAGGCGGGTAGGGTGGATTCACAACACTGTACTTTCTGCATCTGAGAAAAATGGTCCGATTATACTATTCAGACTCTGATCATGTGATCTGTTTTACTTAAATGTGGGAAAAAAAAAAAAAAAAAAGAAGTTTCTCCATCTGTGAAAATCGGACCGCACTCACATGCCATCAGGCTGTTGTCCAATTTTTTTAACATGGACCCATAGACTTGAATGGCTGAAAAATTAAAATTAGACATGTGCCTTACCTCATTAAATAACATTGGCCTGAGTGTGATCGGAGGTTTGTTGGATAGTACTCAGACCAAAAATCTGGTTGTCTGCATGAGCCCTTAGGGCAGGTGTCCCCAACCTGTGGCTTGCCGGCCCATGATGTGTGGCTCGCAGCTGTCTTCCAGCCTGGTGCATTAGCTCCAGCTAATGAAGAGCTGGTCCCCAGATGGTGACTTTTGTGAGAAGCCTCACACACAGTGGGTACAGAAAGTATTCAAACACCTTTACATTTTTCACTATTTGTTTAATTGCAGCCATTTGGTAAATTCATAAAAGCCCATTTTTCCCTCCTTAATGTATACTCTGCACCCCATCTTGACTGAAAAAAAATAGAAATGTAGATATTTGTGCAAATTTATTAAAAAAGAATAACTAAAATATCACAGAAGTATTCAGATCCTTTGCTCAGACACTCATATTTAAGTCACATGCTGTCCATTTCCTTGTGATCCTCCTTGAAATGGTTCTACTCCTTCATTGGAGTCTAGCTGTTTAATTAAACCCAATAGGACTTGATTTGGAAAGGAAACACACCTGTCTATATAAGACCTCACAGCTCACAGTGCATGTCAGACCAAATGAGAATCATGAGGTCAAAGGAACTGCCTAAGGAGCTCAGGGACAGAATTGTGGCAAGGCACAGATCTGGCCAAAGTTACAAAAGAATTTCTGCAGTACTCAAGGATCCTAAGGGCCCTTTCACATCAGCGTTTTTTTCAAATCGCGGCAGATGCGGTGAAAAAAATGCATCTGCCGCAATTACCGCATACCGGCTGCACTTGCGGCACGATTGCGGCGCGGTTGCGGTAAACGCCATACAAGGTATAGGCGGACTTGCGGCAGGTGCGGCAAGTGCGGTTTTGGCACTTGCGGAAGGTGCAGCCGCGAAAAAAAAAACGTGGCTGACAGCATTATTTTTCGCGGCCGCACCTGCCGCAAGTGCCAAAACCGCACTTGCCGCACCTGCCGCAAGTCCGCCTATACATTGTATGGAGTTTACCGCAACTGCGCCGCAATCGTGCCGCAAGTGCAGCCGGTATGCGGTAATCGCGGCAGATGCGTTTTTTTCACCGCATCTGCCGTGATTTGAAAAAAACGCTGATGTGAAAGGGCCCTAAGAGCACAGTGGCCTCCATAATCCTTATATAGAAGAAGTTTGGGACCACCAGAAGTCCTCCTAGACTTGGCCGTCCAGCCAAACTGAGCAATCGTGGGAGTAGAGCCTTGGTGAGAGAAGTAAAGCAGAAGCACAAATCACTGTGGATGAGCTCCAGAGATCCAGTAGGGAGTTGGGAGAAAGTTCCACAAAGTCAACTATCACAGCAGCCCTCCACCAGTCAGGCCTTTATGGAAGAGTGGCTCGATGGAAGACTCTCCTCAGTGCAAGTCATATGAAAGCCCACTTAGAGTTAGCAAAAATCACATGAAGGACTCGCAGACAATGAGAAATAAGATTCTCAGGTCTGATGAGACGAAGATAGAACGTTTTGGTGATAATTCTAAGCGGTATGTGTGGAAAACCAGACACTGCTCATAACCTGCCCAATACAATCCCAACAGTGAAACATGGTAGTGGCATGCCATGGGGTGTTTTTCCAGCTGCAGGGACAGGACGACTGGTTGCAATTAAAGGAAACATGAATGAGGCAAAGTACAGAGATATTCTGGATGAAAACCTCTTCCAGAGTGCTCAGGACCTCAGACTTGGCAAAAGGTTCACCTTCCAACAAGACAATGACCCTAAGCACACAGCTAAAATAACAAAGGAGTGGCTTCAGAACAAATCTGCGACCAATCTGGACTGGCTCAGCCAGAGCCCTGACCTAAATCCAATTGAGCATCTCTGGAGAGACCTGAAAATAACTCCACCAACGTTCACCGTCCAACCTGATGGAACTGGAGAGGATCTTCATGGAAGAATGGCAGAGGATTCTCAAGTCCAGGTGTGAAAAACTTGTTGCATCATTCCCAAGAAGACTCATGACTGTACTAGCTCAAAACGTGCTTCTACTCAATACTGAGCAAAGGGTCTGAATACTTATGACCATGTGATACTTCAGTTTTACTCGTTAATAGATTTGCAAAAATATTCAGTATTTGTTTTTTTTTCAGTCAAGATGGGGTGCAGAGTGCACATTAATGAGAAAAAAAATGAACTTTTTAAATTTACCAAATGTCTGCAATGAAACAGAGTGAAAAATGTAAAGGGGTCTGAATACTTTCCATGCCCACTGTAGAAGAGCAGATTTTGATATACTGTGTCAGTGTAATTTTTATGAAAATGTTGTGCATAAGCTTTGTCTGTCATTATATGGGGGCTCTGGATGTCACTACTGTGAGGAGGAGCATGATCTGAATGTGTCTCTTAAGGTCACAGAGGTTGGAGACCTCTGCTTTAGGGTATGTGCCCACAGGACGTTTTTTGAGCAGTCCTGAACGCAGCAAAACCTGAACTGGTTTCAAGGATCCTAGAGTCCTTGCCAGGAGATTTGATGATTTCAGGTCCTCCGTTTTTTGCTTGTTTTTTTGTGCGTTTTTGCTGCGTTGTTGATGCTGCGTTTTTTCCATTGTCTGCAGCAAAAACGCAGGAAAAATAGACCATGTCAATTCTCTCCCATCTGCAACCACAGGGATTTGATAGTTCTTGACACTTGCAAAACCAATGTGTGGGTACAGCGTTTCTGTGAAACACATTGGTTTTGCTGGGAATCAAAACCACAGAAACAAATGAGCATAAATTACCATAAAACCAATGGTAAACCGCAGGCAGAAACCGCTGCAAAAACGCACTGTGTGCACATACCCTTAGGGTGTGTTCACATGCTGCATATTTGTAGCAGATTTTCTTGCAGAAAGTGTTAAAAAATGTACTCAAATAAATGGAAAAGATTCTGCACCTCTATAAAACAGATGGGGCCCCCTGGCTCTTCCCTGACAGGTTAGGATGGCCATTGGCCGAGGCATGTATCGACACCTTTAGTCCATAAGTAAATACATAAAATTACATTTTTGAGCCTTTTTTTAAGCAATGGGGCAATTAACCCCACAGCTGTCTTGTTAAAATTGCATCCCCAGGGATTCTTCCACAGTGCACTTCATAAGATGTATTTATCGAGTTTCCAGGACCTGTGCCATGTGACTGGTCATGTGACTCAGCCTATCACATGGGCAGGCTCTGATTGGACGATACTCACAGGTCCAACTGATGTCCAGGAGGAAACCTTCACAGGAGATCGTCGTGAGCTCACTGGGGAGGGTGAGAAAGTGTGTCTGTGTGTCCTCTTATTTGTGCTGCCTTTGTAATCTGCACAAATGCAATAGGTTGTGCTCCCTTTGTTTATACACACCTGACTTTATGTAGCTGACAAACGCAGCCCAAAAATATATGCACAGTGGGCACATAGCGCAAGTCTAAGATAATTAAAGAAATATTGTAAATGGAAAAAAAATGCTGCATTTTTCTTAGAAATGTTATCAGGATCCATGGGAGTCTTCAGAGATGTGAAGAAAGAACCAGGACGCAGGTCTGTGTATACCGAACATTCGAGGGGTGGGCTGATTGCCTTTAACCTTATTAGGAGTCTTCAGAGAGCTATGTATTCTCAGAGTACAAATAATGTGGTAGATGGGGAAAGATTCCTATAACCAGCCGGGCACTGCTCTGCTCTGTCTGGTTGCATACTGCTCAATGTTTAGTGTACACATCGTGGCACTTCAGACAAATAGCAGCACTGTTGTGACTTCTTAAAGAGGATTTATCACCACTCATACTGCACACATTAAAGGGTTATTTCTATTCTTAGCAGTCATTATGAACTAACAGGATATTTGACAACTTGCTGATTTGTGGGGTCCGACCACAAGCACCAATCCCAATGACAAGGGTTACAAAGCCCTCTGGATGGAGCACTGGCAGGGCATGCACACCTCCCCTGCCGTTCACTCATTCTGGATGGGATGGCCATAAAAAATAAGGTGAATGCCGCTCTCATTGGCTTCTCATGAAGAATGAATAGAGCAGTTGTGCCGCACATGTCCGAGTATTCAGATGAGAAGAATATTAGAATCTGAGAGTCCTCAGTGGTTGATACCTTTTTAATGGCTAACTGAAAAGATGGTAAGAAAAAGCAAAGCAAGCTTTCAAGACACTATGGCCTCTTCATCAGGCTGATGACACAAATTCTGAAGACACACACATCCATACATATACAGGGTAGGATGATGCAGTAAATACGACTGGTGACATAAAGCAGAAAATAGTAGTCAGTCTTGGGAGGGGCAGAGGAGCTGGGGAGGTAAAATCAAAAGTTCTGAGATAAGAGGCACAGATTGTGTTATTGTCCTATGATTAGTGGTTGGTCGAGACCTGAAAATTCTTCAGTGAATGTAAATAGTCACTTCAATGAAGAAGTGGATGAACTCCAGCGCCACCTTTAGGTAGGTGGCGCTAGAGTTTATCCACTTTTTCATTGACGTGACAATTTGCTTATTTCACAGAGGAGCTTTAAATCTCCTTATCAACTTATCTGTCTCCTTATGGCTGCAGGGAAGCTCCTCTCCATAAGGTAGATAGCTAGCTCCCCAGACCTCAGTGAATGTAGAAATCCATAAATCCATGTGAAAGTTACCTCAGGGGAAATGGTGTATCAGTGTCCGCGCTGCTGAAATCCCAAGAAAACGATCCGGAAACCATATGTAGGTTGCATCAATCATCCATTTATTCCTTTCCTACGCGTTTCAACACTGTCCTAGTGTCTTCCTCAGGGATAGACACTAGGACAGTGTTGAAACGCGTAGGAAAGGAATAAATGGATGATTGATGCAACCTACATATGGTTTCCGGATCGTTTTCTTGGGATTTCAGCAGCGCGGACACTGATACACCATTTCCCCTGAGGTAACTTCTGGATGATTCCCACGTGCATGTGGAAGGTGGAAGTCCTGCAGCAGCTGCATTTAATGCCAAATGCTTTTACACCAGTTGTGGGTCTCACAACTGTGCTAGGTGAGTGAATTCATACCCACCACATACATTAGTGTCACTAGTGATAGGGCACTATTGCGCCTCTTGTTCCCCCCCTATTTTTTTACTTTGATAAATCCATGTGAGACATTTATTCCTGCTTTAAGTGTGTCAAAGGTCATCAACAGTTTATATTCCCCCTCTTCTGTCTCACTGTGATCTGATCAGGACTTTCAGAGCCCCATTCTTGAGGGTCCCCAGCAGTCAGACAGATTATCATCCATCCTATAGATAGAGGTGAACTTGTAAAGGTGGCAATAACCATTAATAATAGGATCTCATTTCAAAAAACGTTCATCAGCCTCATCAGATCTAACCTGGAGTCACTGAATCTAAACCTTTTCAATGATTCCTTTGTGATAATAAAATTAACATTTTATCATTTTATGAATCCAGATAGAAGTAGGCGCATTAAACGGCTTTGGTTAGAAAATTTAAAAGGGAAAAAAAAAGGATTATTCAGCTACTCTGTTACGGATTTTCAGAGTAAGTACACACGGGTCATCAGAGCTGGAGTAAGAGAGATTATCTCATAACAGACATTGATGACATATCTCCATGTACTTTACTCACAGGACTCTCCTTACATGCGTGTATAATGGCAGGCCTATCACTCATGAGGAGTGAGCAGGGACAAGCTGCTGGGGATTCACCTGTCTGACTTTTCTCCTATGGCTATCAAATATGTTTTTCATTCATATGCCGCATCATTTCAGCTGAAATCGTGCAACCAGTGTCTGATACACGTTTCCTAATCTATAGGCAGTGAAATCAGCTGTCAAGCTCATTTCTAAGGGGTTTTCCTCTATTTGGACATTCTAAATCTGTATATTTCCCCCATATAGAATAACAACACTTCTACTCACCTCCGACGCCAGAAGCCTTCTAGCTCTGTGTTGCAGGATATCAGAGAAAAACATGGTAATAAATCCACGCTGCTGCCAAATAATATGATCCAGAGAAAGTAATAAAACATATGGTGGTCCAGGGGGGGGCAGGCCTACCCAATTTCTATCTTTACCACACGGCGTCTGTTTCAAACTGTTAGTGTTTTCAGGGATGGAACTCAAACAGTGTGTGAACCTGAGGAAAAGGATAAATTATGGTGTATTATAACCCCACATATTGGTCTTCCGGATCTTTTCTTGGGATTTCAGCAGCGCGGACATGATTCAACCATTCCCTGAGGTTGACCCTCTTTTGGATGATTCCCACGTGTCATGTGGAAGGTGAAGTCTGAGTCCTGCATTAATCAAATGACTATTGTGAGACCAGTTTGGGTACTCACACTGTGCTAGCTGAGTGGAATCATACCCACCAATTTCCGGTGTTCACTCAGTGTTTGCCTATTTCAGCTCGTCTTTTCTCCCCCCATTTTTGACTATGAGCAAACCATGTGAACATTTATTACCTGCTTTACAGTGTCAACGTCATCCAGCAGTTTATATTCCCTCTCTTCTGTCTCACTGTGATCTGGCAGGACTTTAACTAGCTCCATCGCTTGATGGGTTCCCGCTGTCACACAGAATTCTTTCCACCTTAAGATACAGGTAAACAATTTAAAGTGGTATAACGAATTAAACTGTAGGATCTCCAATTTCAAAAAAGCTGTTGGCTTGCAAGCCTCAGTAAGTTACTCACCTGGTGTGCACTGCCATCATAAATCCCTCTGCAACATGTTTTTAGTGTAAAAAATTAACATTTTTCTAACTATTTATGAATTCCAGATAGGTAAGGAGATCAAACAGGCTTGGTTAGAACATTTAGGGAAAAAAAGGATGTATAGTACCTGAACGGATCGAGAGTCCGGTCATCTGGTGGACTGTCATGAGATGAATTATCTCATAACAAACTTTGATGCCCATATCTCATGAAAATCTTTATCACAGGACTCTCCTTCATGCGTGTAGAATTACAGGCCTATGCACTCTGGGAGTGCAGTTCATGTGGAAGCTGCTGGTGGATTTCACCTGTCTTACTTTCTCTCCCTATGGCTATCTACTGTTTTCTCCTTTCATATTGGATCATTTCTATACTGAACATTACACCTAGTTTCTGATTTTACACTTTTCCTATCTATAGGCTCTATCTTAACCTTCATTTCTAGGTTTTCTCTGACTTATGGACATTTAAATCGAATGTATATTTCCCATGTAGACATAATACAACAACTTTTACTCATTACCTAGAACGCCAAAGCCTTTCTTTTTGCTCATGTGTTTACAGCTGAAAATAGATGATATCTTGGTGAAGTAAATCACTGTTGATGCAAATTTTTGAAAAGAAAAAGAATAAACATATGGTGGTGTATTCTATGTTAAGTCCCCCACTTCTTTAACACTAGCAGGGACTTGCTTCTAAATGTGTAGAATAAACCACCATATGTTTTAATACTTTCTGTGGATCGTATCATTTGGCATCAGTGTGGATTTTATACCACGTTTTCTCCGATATTCTGCATCCCTGGGGTGAGGCAGTGACCGGGATGAGGCCGATATGTGCTTCACAGTCTGGGCTCCATATCCCTATAGGAGCCATCCACTCCAGGTCTTTGAGGATTCCCCAGGTGTAGGCACGGGGTTAAAGGCTTGACTGGAATACAGGTTGTGGTTCTCTGTGTGGAGCATTGGTGTGAGGGATGACAGATGAGGCTAGTGAGCGGCCAGGTCAAGAGAGTGCAGAGGCTGTGTGCTGATACAACACGGCCTAGCCCAGAGGGCTTGATCTGGGTGAGACCTGGCCCGGAGAGAACCCGTGATAAGGGATCGTGTGCCAATATTATGGTTGTATGAAGTGTAGCTGGCTGCATCCCGGAACCCGGAGGTTTGTGCATAACCTGAACTGTACCAATAAACCCATGTGCTGTGGGAACAATTACCAGGGTCACTGCCTTTTGTATTGACAACCACCGGCGCTGCCTCACACTGGATTGCCTTAGTGCATGTGGTTTCTGCAGCAGCTGCTTTAACACTTTTATTTGGTTGTGTGTCAAAACTTTACAAGGTGAGCATTGCATCGCTTACCTGCTAACCCATTTTGTGCCGGGTAAGACCCTATAACGCCTCTCTTCCTACAGTTTACTGCTTTTTCTAGCTCTGTGGCATTTGCTCTCCTTGGATTGAGAAGCAGTGTGACGTCATATGATCATGGTGGCTAATCAGTGGACCATTCTTTCTGCCTTGGGTCTTATGCAATAACATTGAATGAAGAGAGCGAGAGCAGCAGACCCTGACTTCCTCCAGATGCTTGCAGACCTGACTTCCTTCTTGTTTGAAGGGAAGAAGAATGAAGCGGCTGCTGATTGGCCACCACGATAACATGACATCACGCTGGTCCACAATCCAAGGAAAGCGAGTTCAGACACAGCTAGAATGGCGCCTGCACCGGAGATGAGCATTAGTGTTGTTACTTTATATGGGGGAACATATGGATTGACAAGAATGTTTCAAGTTGTGGACAACTTCTTTAATCTTTTCAAAATGGCAAAAAACTAAATCAATTGCATTAAAGTCCTGAAACATATGTAGACTGCACCTTAGTACATCTGAATCTATTCCTAATATTAATTCTCATATGGATAGAATGTTTATAACTGTGTTTAAGCCATGTAGATAGACCAATATTTAGTTAGAAGATCTGAGAGTCCTCAGTTGGTCAGAGGGGCGGATCGTTGGCCCACAGAGGTGGCAGATAGGGGGCAAGGAGCTTGCCCCCAGGCCTTGTGGTAGGTTATTTGACCCTCAATATTTAGGAGGCCACGATTACACCACCACCGAGACAATCGGCCGGCCATATTACTATGCAGCGGCCCGTGCAAAACTTGAAGAATAGCAGGGCGGACTGCGGTGGCGCGATTATGCCTAGGGTCCCCGAAGGAAAACGCCCAACCTACGACGGGCTGACCAGTGACCCCCCCCTCCCCTCACCTCGGCTTACAGCACATGAACACCACCCCTCTCGGGGGGCTGACAGCACCACCCCCCCCCGCTACTCACCTCAGGCTGACAGCACCCCCAACAACCCCTCTCCCCCGGTTCCCACTTAGGGCTAGCAGGCCAATTCTGCCTCCCGGTATTAAAAGCACCAGCCTGCCCCTGTCAGTGGTTGATATCTTTTAATGGCGAACTGAAAAGACGGTAAGCAAAACAAGCTTTCGGGACACTGTGGCCCCTTTATCAGCCTGATGAAGGGGCCACAGTGTCCTGAAAGCTTGCTTTGTTTACCATCTTTTCAATTAGCCATTAAAAGGTATCAACACTGAGGACTCTCAGATTCTAATATTTTTCTATATCGTGGATGCTTCTGTTGCAGAATTCTTTGTTTAGTACTGTACATTGAATGATTAATACAGGGAATCAGCAGGGATCACCTCTGCCTCTTACAGCATAATGCTAAGTTATTTATACCTCAAGAGAATATAGTCACAAATTCCACTTATTGCAGTATCGGCTCATTAAGGTAGGATATAACCCTGCTTTACACCTGCAATCTGTCCGCTTCCACCAGTATCTGATTATTAGCAATAAACATTTTACATATACACAAGAAACACAAGATATCATCCATAGGCTTACACGTGATCAAAATATTTACTTGCTGGGTCACCAATCACAAAGGTTTGTATGTAATGTTACACTAGGGTTCATGTACTATTACTATATTGTAGGAAACTAAAGATATGAAACCTGAAAGTAGCATGATGTAAGGACAGACAGCTATGTGTCACTTAATGGACTGCTTGGTGAAGTTTTGATAGAATCCGTTTTCTCTGATGTAGAATTTGCAGTGCTCAGTATGCTGAGCTCTGTATAACCCTGCCCACACCACTGATTGCCAGCTTCCTGTATACATTGTGAATTTGTCAGCAAGCCGCTAATCAGTGATGGCATTGGGGTTATACAGATTAGCTGGACTGCCTTGCATGCAACACCTAGTCCTATACTGATAACCTGTATTGAAACTAAAGAACACAGCCTAATAAGTGACACATCCCTGATATCCTGCTCTCAAATCAAAAATCTGCTGAGAGATTCCCATTGAAAAAGAACCTGTCACCGGATAACGTGGCCAATTTTACTCTAATTTTATTCACACTGTTCCAAATATTCAGTACTGTAAAAAAAAATAATAAAAATCTGCTTTTTTATTTAGTGCACCCAATATGTACATTTATATGAGATTTACTGACAGGGCATTGATCATAGGGCAATAATGCAGAGTAGCCCAAAAACATGCCCCCAGACAATCTAAGTAGCAACATCCCCTTAGGGAAAAAGAAACATAACATTTGCTTATACAGTGATACCTCGGTTTTTCGTCGATAATCCGTCCAAAAACTATCGATGAAAACCAAAATCGATCAAAACAGAGGCAACGACTTCCATAGGAATCAATGTTAAATGAATTAATTGGTTCGAGACACTGAAGAAGACCCATTTCATAGTGAATAAAGATAGCGGGTAATAATAGAATCACTCAGAAATGACTGTAAAAGGAATATGAAACACTCATTTAGGCCAGGGACACAATGGCGTTTGCAATCCTGCTACTGGATCCTGTTTTTCATCCTGACCCATAGACTCCAATGTTAACATTTGTTTGCCTAAGTGCAATCTGTCCACTGGATCCAGTTTTTGAGATGTCAGGTATTAATGGGGTCTGCAACGTTTTTTGGTGTTTGACCAACCTGATCCTTTTTTTTTTTACATGGGGCCCTATGGAAAACGGATCAGATGCCAGATGGCACATATAGGTACCATCTGGTAAAAATGCCTCAAAAATGGCAGGGGGAAAACTGGATCCAGTAATGCATCCAGTTACTGGAATACAGGCTCCCAAGTGTGGCCCCAGCCTTAAAGAAAAAATAAACATTTATTGTGGGTTTTTTTTTTTTTTTTTTTTTTTTTTTAAAAAAAAGGTATTTTTGGTGTGTGGGAGATGCCAAGGAGGGGAGAGAGGGGTGTACTTTTTATTTTTTGGAAAGTGAATCTCATTTTTATGGCTAAATTAATAGCAATGTACAGACCGAAATAGACGAACACTGAGGCATCGACAAAAACAGACATGATTTTCATTAAAAAAAAAAAATCGCCGAAAACCAAAACCGGCGATATCCAAAGTTGACCGAGGTATCACTGTATTAGATGCACTAAATAACCCATATCACTGGAACTGTATGGCAGAATAAAAAAGTAAATATAATTGAATACTAAGGGAAACAGCACAAAAAATTAAAAAGAGGAAGATAAAGGGTCATTTTTGACTTGGTGACACGTTCTCTTTAAAGATCAGTCAAGCTAATGGGGTTGGCCCAAAATCAGACACAATTTATCCAAATACCCCATTACAGCATATGGAAGGCAAAGAGGTGGGGTCCTCTATACTAGATCCCACTCCCTTCCATAACGAAAGCCAACAATCAGAATAAGTAACTCCCATCTCTGACCAATTAAAGGGAATCTGTCAGCAGGGTTTTGCTATGTAAGCCAGGCTTAAGAGTTAAAAAAAAAAACAAAACCAGCAACTGCACTTCTCTTACCTGGGTGTGAGCTATTGTTTACCTAAACTAAAGGGTTTATTACCAAGTGATTACCATTACAGGACTATAAACTCATGGGCATGGTTGTTGACATGCCCCATCCTTTGATTGACATCTCACAATGCTTGCACAATCTCTATTGAGATCCTGGTGTGGGTGGGGGCAGCTCTCCCAGCTCTGCTACATGCTTATAACACAATTCTTTGAAAACGTCCGAGTGGCTTCAGTCAGTATCTCTGTGATTCAGCATTGGATTCAGAATCTCCTTGCCTACGTTATGTTGCCATCAGATGAGGTAGCAAAATCCTGATGACAGATTCACTTTAATGTATTTCAAGTTGACACCTCCTCATGTAATGGTATATTTACACAGCTAAGGCCGCTTTCACACTGGTGTTTTTGTCCGGATCTGGGAAAAAAACCGCATCTGCTGCATGTGCTGCCTAACGGCCGCACTTTCAGCAAGCCTCATGCATTGTCCATGAGGTTTGCGAGCAGGTGCGGCAAGAGCGGGATATCCGCGGTTCCAGCACTTGCAGCTCTGCTGGCCGTGCTTTTTTTTCGCGACCGAAACTGCCGGACGATGCATGGGGCTTGCCGCAAGTGTACCGCTGTTAGGTAAATCTGCCGCAATTTGAAAAAACTGCTAGTGTGAAAGGGGACTAAGCTGGGGATACAATTGTATATTCCAGAACTTTTTTTTTTAAGTGCAATTTGGTTGAATATCACTTTGGTTGTGTGGTTTAATAAGTGTCACCAGCACAGCCCCACCAGGCGATTACACTACATTTCTCCTGCACAGTCTGCACTTATTAGAATGTATAACAAACATCCTTCCAGTTAATTCAAGGAATTCTTCATGTTGTAGAAATGGCTAAACCAGCTCAGTGCGACTGTACAGACAAAGCTCCCACTATATTAACAGCACCAGCGTCTGGACGGACAAGAGCACAATTGTGGATAGAGAAGACGTCTGCTCAGAGTTAGGAAGGTTAACAAAATAATGCTTTATACAAGGATGTTATTGGTGTAGGACTATAAACCGCCATTCAGTGAAAGAGAAAAAGGGTATATTATGAAGAAGAGTGTAGAACAAAGTAAGCATTTGGAGGCTGGGGCTAATGTGAACAGACGCTGAAGAAGGGTTTAGAAGGTTTATATACATAATACATAATATTAGTGCACACAAATCAACACAATATAATACAAAGGAAACATAATACACAAACCAGAAAAGCAGACAGTTTTCTCTAGAATCACTCTAGGGCTGTTCTCATTTCACCTTTCATGTCAGAGATGGGAATAACTCGGTCCAGGATCCAAGCACCGTGGCGGCTGACTCAGTATCCATACATCCCATAGAAATATGAAGAAACACCGCTCAGCCACTCTCGGCTGTTCCAGAAGGTCGCCCTCCTGTGGCTGGAGTCTGGACGGAGGTATTCTCACCGTGGCTGGGAAAGGCTGAGAGGACAGCAATGCTTTACATAGGACGTTTTTATTTAATGCAAATTTTTATGATCTTTACAAGGGGGCATGTCACACATTATCTGCATAGCTCCCTGTGAGCACCGCCCCATTGAAAGACCATAGAAAATAGCACTAAATAAAGCTTTATATCTCTGGAACTGAGTGGTGGATAAAACGGTATATTAGGGAACCTAATGCGGGTCCGTGAATATAAAGTGTCCTGCCTGTTCTACACGCCCAGATGGGATGAGCCTCTTCAACATGAACATTAAGCTTTTTATTTCCACCTTCTACAGAATCCTCCTGCCCTGGTACAGCCATAACCACGAGAATCCATGGTGACATAATCCTTTATATTTTGTATTTAATATTAGATTTTGTGTGAATCGATTCTCAAGAACTTGGTCCAGCAGACAGGTCAGTAACCTGTAGCCATGAGCTCTGTGAGCCACTACTGCCCTGACGGTGCATCCTCTGCTCTGCTGTTGATTAGCTGGCCTGGTGTGATGTCATTGTTGAAGTGTGGAACACGTGATGACATGACATGTTGGCTAATGAACAGAAGAGCCAGGGATGTCGTCAGGGAAGAGTCAGATCGCCGGGCTCCCATCAGACTGAAACAGACTGCTGACCTGCCTGCTCGATTTATTTATTGTGCATTATCTGAAGGTATTCCAAAAGTAACAGGATTATTAAGAGAATGCTACAAAACATGCAGCAGACCAAGGTGATACTAACCCCTTCACATCCAAGGGCTTATATATACGCCCTTGGCCGTGTCCCTCCCTCTGATATGACGTCACGCGCTGAGCTCACATAATTCCCCACACATTTTAGCAGATCTGATCAATGCTGTTAACCCTTTGAATCCTGCTGTCACTGACGTGACATCGCGATTCAAAACACCGCAGCAAAGATCACGCCATTCTGTGCCGTGATCAGAGGTCCCGTGGTGAGATCTCAGGTCCTCCATCTGTTACCTCCTGTGATGACCCCAGAAGCTATCCTAAATAATTTCCTGTGGATGGCTGGCAAGTGTCGGCATTCACAGAAAATGAACATTTCTGCTATGGAGAGACCTGCAGCAGCAAGTCTCTGCATAGCAGAAGCAAACAGAATGTGCAACATTGAGGCCCCCTAGGGGGCAGTGTAAAATCAAGAAAACATTCAAAACATTTTTTTACAAATATAAAAAAAAAAAAAAAAAGAAATAAAAGTTTAAAAGTTCAAATCATCCCTCATTTGCCCCACTGAACATAAAACTATTAAAAAAAACAAAACACATATTTGGCATGACTGTATTCAGGAATGCCCAATTTATCAAAATATAAAATAAATTAATCAGAGCTGTATACTGCGTAACAGAAAAAAAGGCCAAACAACAAAATTACGTTTTTTAGTCACCCCAACATTGCTATAAAATGCAATAACGGGTGATCAAAACAGCGCATCCACCCAAAATTGATATCATTGGAAACGTCAGCTTAAACTGCAAAAAATAAGCCATCACACAGCTCCAGATCCCGAAAAATGAGAACACTGCGGGACACGGAAAGTGGCAACAAAAGTGCTATTCTTTTTCTTTAAAAGACTTAAGAATTTTTTCTCACCAATTAGATAATTGTAAAGTATACATGTTTGGTATCAAGACACTCGTACCGACGTAAGGCATCATACCGGCACATTAGTTTTACCATATAGTAAGCATGGTAAATAACCCACCCCCCGCTAAAAGGTGTAATTGCACTTTTATTTGCAATTTCACTGCAGTTGGGAATTTTTTCCCATTTCCCTGTACACTATATGGTAAAATAAATTATTTTATTGAAAAGTACAATTTGTCTTACAAAATACAAGCCCTCATATGTCTATACTGACGGAAAAATAAAAAAAAGTTATGGCTCTTAGAAGAAGGGGAGGGAAAAACGAAAAATTGCCTGGGGGCAAAGTGTTTAATAGTGCCGTCTGGTTCATGAAACCCATCTTCAAGTATTCTATAAGTAAATTGTCATCTATTAGCTAGATATACCAGAGACTACAAAGAGCACTTTTCACACACGATTGGACGCATCCTTACATTCTATTGGTATCCTATAGGTCGGTGGGAACTGTGTAATACTTCATTTGCCCTGTGGGGGCACTGCTGGGAAACTAACTGCACATGAATGGCTGCATGTACAAAGGGCAAAGCAATCTATTATCAGCCTACGAATGGTGGAACCTTCCCCAACCCATTTATTGCATTAAATGGTAGTAATTATTTCCTGAGACGTGAATGAGGCTTTACTTAGTCATATTATCTAAAAAACAAATGTAAGTGAAGGAGAGACAGAATGTATCCGCAGCAGACAATATCCGCAGTGATTAATATCTCAGCTTTTGTATTAGGAAAATGGAAGAATTGGCAAGAACAGACGAAACTTGGCTCAGTCAACTGCTGACTTTGTACATTATCCTGTCTATCCTCAACACGGCCCGTTCACTCCCCTGACACCACAAGGCCCCCAACAAAGACACTGCAAAGAACATAGATGTAAAGACATACAGCCACTGCATTTTACCCCTCGGCTACAAACACCAAGGGCTTGTTCACACGTTGCTTCTTCCAATCATTTGTTTTGCTGTGGCAATGCTAGCGTTTTACAGTACCAGCAATGTTAAGGAGCCTCCTAAAGTCTCATGTACACATTGCATACTCCTGCACTTCTCCTTGCAGATTTGAACCTTAAAAACTATTTTTTAAGTCTTCAGCATGTCAATTTATTCAGCATTTTTTACCCTTTGAAGTGAAGGGGGAAAAAAAAAATAAAAAAAATTGGAATTGTGCATGAGAACTGTGGTCAAGTCAAAACTGGACTGTAAGAAATGCAGGAAGACGACCCTGAGATGAGAAGGCCATGATCACACATTTCTTACGCAGTTTTTTAAGCAATGTTCATAATTTCTGGCAAAACTGTAAGGCCTGAAACGTGTCCTTCTGGGAGAGGATATCAGGGCTCCCTAGACACTGCAGCAAACCTGTCTTCTTCTAGAATAGTTGTGCCATGTACAGCGGACACAGCACCAGGGCTGTGGGGTCGGTGTCCATCTCGGAGGTTTGGCTTACCGAGTTCACAGCCCCGATGAGCACCCCCCAAAAATCCAGAGCAATAAACTGCAAAGGCACAAAAGAAGGAAACCCAACTTGGTGGTTCCCAATCTATATTAATTAGATAATGAGCCCTGGTAACCTCTCACAATGAAGTGCTTTTCAATCCCAGTTTATAGGAAGATCAATAGCCATTTCACTGACGAAACTTCAGTCTACTCCTTAAATAGCAACGCTAATGGCGACATGAATATACAATCCCTCATTTAACCTGGACACAATTGTTATGCACTGAAGAAAAAAAAAAAATACAACTTCTAAACTTTTTTATTTATGTATTTTAATCAGTGGCAGATTATTGAAGATTGTTAGTATTCTTGTATTTTATAACAGTAAGGCTAAATTCACACTGCGTGTATTTGTTGCGTCGTTTTACACGTGCTTTTCCCCAAAAAGCGCATCTGCGTCTGCGTTTCCCGGCAAAGTGGACTGGAAATTCATTTTTGCCGTTCAGATGCTGCGCTATTTTATTTCACGTGCATGAAAAGAATGGCCTTGTCAATTGTTGGCAATTTTTTGCGCGTGTTTTCCTCCATAGACCCCATTATAAGCTCTGGAATTACACATCACAGTTCAGACGATGCCTATTCCAGCACTTATAAGAGCGGGCGCAGGAGGAAAAGCAGGATGTGATGTCACACGGGGGAGGAAGAATCCTGTGTTCCTCCCCCCGTGTGACATGTCGGGCCAGGAGTTTTGCTTTCCCAGTATATCTATATACACTGTGAAAGCAAAATAAATGTGAAAGAATGTATTAAAAATAAAAAAATAAATACCTCCCTGCTGCCTGTCCGGGACCCGAGAAGACGTCCAATCTCCACTGCCAGGACCTTAAAATACGATTTAAAAAGTGATTAGCTGGTAGCGATCAGGTGGTGTATGACACGCATATCACATGATCGCTACCGGCCAATCACATTTTAAGGTCCTGGCAGGTAGCAATTGATGTCTTCTCTTCGGGTCCTGGACAGGCAGCAGAGAGGTATTTATTTTTTTTATTTTTCATACATGTTTTCACATTTATTTTGCTCTCCCAGTGTATATAGATGGTGAATATAGATACACTGGTAAAGCAAAAAACTCCCGGCCCGACATGTCACATGGGGGAGGAACATAGGATTCTTCCTCTCCCGTGTGACATCACTTCCCTCCTGCGCTTTTGGGGGAGACATGCAGCAATAAAAAATTGCGGTGTGTGAATGCACTACATATTTTTACCTGCGCTAAATAGCGCAGCCGCAAAACGCGGCAAAAACCGCGCGCCCAAAAGTGCAGGAAATATGTGAACAGTGTGAACGCAGCCTAATACACAGTTGTGTTTTTTTTGTTTGCTTATTTTTTAAATTAGACAACCCCAACTGAGGATATGTACACCCTTGGGGCGTTTTTCTTCATTGAAATCCAAATGCAAAAAAAAGTTTCTTTACCTTTATCCAAAGTGTACGGTACTGTATGAGCATTTAAGTAAAACTATAAACAGTTATTCATTTCTTTTTAGATCTAAGAAACTAGAAAGTAATCTAAAGCAACCTTAGAGTGTTATTCCCATCCCCAAGATCTTATCCCAATATACAGTAGATGTAGTAGAATTGTAGAATTATTAATAATAGCAAATCCCTCCAATTAGAAATGTAGTGTAGATCTACTGATAAGCTATTTGTTACCTAATGTACTGGGCACTGCAGCTTATAATCATTGAATGGTAGTATTGGAAGGGACCTCCTGGACCATCTGATCCAACCCCCTGCTCAAATCAGGTTTCACTAAATCATCCCAGACAGATGTCTGTCCAGCCTCTGTGTGAAGACTTCCATTGAAAGAGAACACACCACCTCTCCTTGCAGCCTGTTCCACTTGCTGATCTCCCTCACTCTCAAAAAGCTTTTTATTATATCTAATTTGTGTCTCCTCCCATTCAGTAGTATTCCATTGCTTCTAGTTTTTCCCTGTGCAAAAGAAAATTTCAGATATTTGTAGACAGCAACTTAGGCATCCATAGTGCGGCACATTGGCTCAGTGGTTAGCACTGCGCAGTAGTTCAGTGGTTAGCACTGCAGCCTTGCAGCTCTGAGGTTCTGGGTTCAATTCTCACTAAGGACAACATCTGCAAGGAGTTTGTATGTTCTCCCAGTGTTTGCGTGGGTTTCCTCCAGGCACTCCAGTTACGCCCCACATTGCAAAGATGTACTGGTAGGATGTTTAGACTGTGAGCCTCAAAGGGGACTGCATTACTGAGGTATGTAAAGTGCTATGGAATTAATAACACAATATAAATGAATAAATATTATTTAAAGAAAATATATATATATATTATAGCCAATGCATGGGGCTTGCCGCAAGTGCGGCAGATGCAGTAAATCTGCCGGATCTGCCGCAATTTGAAAAAAGTGCTAGTGTGAAAGGGGCCTGATTAACATTTCTGTAACATCAAAAAACTCACCAAAAGCTCATGTAGCCTAAAGGGTAACAAAACCTTTTTATCATTCTTTTTTTCTGTTTTCTAATATTATCACTGCCATATAATAATAATAATCAGTTGGGGTCCAGATCCTGTGACTCCACTAATCTGCTTGAAACCCCCCATAGATATGCCGCTCGGGTCTGAGCACACCGGCAGGGTACAGATCCTATAGATTATATAGGCTTTGTAACACCTCTCAGAGCTGGTTTTGAGTGATCCATGGAGGTCTTAGGACCCTAACCCCACAAATTTGCTTGCAATTAAAAAAAGAAATCAGTAATTAGACATACGGTACATAGCAAAAGAAGGACCAATTCCAACTGGACTTCTCACAAAAGAGCATATAATACAGCTCCAATGTTGCTTTCCTACACTGCAGTTCTGTTACTGGGGAGCATTTTATGCCCTAATGTCTGCTCGGCCTTATCAAACTAATTACTCCATTGCTCCCGGAGGATTAGGCAGAAAACATTGAAATAGATCATATTTCTATACCCGAAAACACATAAATTATGTCAGCCTGGGGATCCCACAGCAAGGCCACCTTTTTTCAGAATGACCCTGATCAATAATGGTTGGGGGTGATGAACACTCTGCAGACACGTGGCCGCACTCCAACAAACCTGGGGCTTTATTTTCTTTGTGCTTTGTGGCTTCATTTATCAGCGCTGCTGCGCCGTCCTCTCCTGCCACAAAAGACTGAAACCTAAACCTTTCTGGAGAGATTGCAAGGTGCCGACTGAAGATAACACGGCATCGAGGAAGATAAATACACCAAGCAGCCACAGCAAACTGCAACTGCTTACACAATGGGCAGCCATAGATTTATTCATTTTTAAAATACAAAATTATTTGTCCAATGAGTCTAAGTGAAATAGCCAACATGAACACAAATGATAAGGGAAGGATAAAAGACTCAGTATGATCAAAAAGTAAAAGGGAACCTGTCATGTTGCTTTGTGTTTTAAATAATGCAATGTGCATAACTAACATGGTTTTCTGGAAAAAAAAAAGCCCACGGATTTATCTGAAAAAAGACGTTATATGCTGAAATAAATGCACAAACATACCTGACTTCAGTCATAGAGGAGGAGCTTTTCTGTGCTTCAGTCACTGTCACTCAAGATCAGTCACTTTTTTTTTTTTAAACTTGGTCATGCCCCCTGCATTGTAATTGCCATTAGTGCAGGTCCTGCTGCAATTCACTGATGCTGAGCTCCACCCATTAAGGTCACATGGTCGTGACATCACAACCGGTCATTCACTTCAGGCCTGCTTAGCTCTGCCCATTATGGTGACATGGTTGTGGCATCACCACAGGTCCTGTAAAAATGTAACCATAATGGGCAAAGATCAGCATTAGAGAAGTGGTGGTGAAGGACCTGTGGTGATGTAACAACCATATGACCGTAATGGGCAGAGCTCAGTATAACAATTGGTGAAAGGCCTGTTGTGATGTCACAACCATGTGACCTTGATGGGAGGAGCTCAGCATAAGTGAATTCCTGCAGGACCTGCTGTGATGTCAATCAATTACAATGTGAAGGGGCTCGACTAAGATTAAAAAAAATATCATGGCTGAAGTAAAAGCACCTCCCCTATGACGGAAATCAAGGTATGTTTTTGTACAGTTTTTTTTGTTTTGTTTTTGTTTTTTAAGGTAAATACGTGGAATTTTTTTTTTTTCATAGAAAATCATGTTAGGCTGCTTTCACATCAGCGTTTTACGCTGATCGCAGCAGTTGCGGTGAAAAAACCGCAACTGCCACGATTACCGCATAACGGCCGCACTTGCGGTTCACTTGCGGCAAGCCCCATACAATGTCTATGGGGCTTGCGGCAGGTGCGGCAAGTGCAGTGAAGTTGCGGTTTCGGCGCTTGCGGCAGATGCGGCTGCAAAAAAAACGTGGTCAGCCGCGTTTTTTTCGCGGCCGCATCTGCCGCAAGGGCCGAAACCGCACTTGCCGAAACTGCCGCACACTTACCACAAGCCCCATAGACATTGTATGGGGCTTGCCGCAAGTGAACCGCAAGTGCGGCCGTTATGCGGTAATCGCGGCAGTTGCGGTTTTTTCACCGCAACTGCTGCGATCAGCGTAAAACGTTGATGTGAAAGGGGCCTTAGTGATGCACATTGCATTATTTAAAACACTTTGGGGAAGTTTAATATCACAAAATGACATGAAAGGTTCCCTTTTAATCACAATTCCACTCCCTTCCTTGGCCACCATAAGGCCATGCTGGAGGGAATTTGATACATATCTTTGGTGCAAATCCCTCATCTGAAAATCTACAACAAGTAAATGAAATGCTACCAACCCTGGCTGTGGAGTCAGTAAGCCAAACATCCGACTACGACTCCTCAATTTCCCTAAATCCAACTCAGACTCCACAGCCCTGCTACCAACCCCATCCACATGTAGGATGCAAATTTAAAGGTAGAGGGGAATGGGACTTTATTTCTTATTTAATTACCTGCATTTTTTTGTGTAAAAGTTAATTTTTTCCTAATAAATTTCATTAGAAATGCTGCATGGTTTGCTCTGTGTTGCACGGTTTGATGGTATTTCCAGAATAAATTATCTTAACGTCTGTGATGAGAGAGGGCATATCTGTTATCTTTGTTCTTCAGAGCTTCTTGAAGTTGATTAATGGCCCCATGAAAATCGAGTTGCACTTTGGGGTCAGAAATCATTTTTTATCTGTAGTTTCCAAACACAGGTTTGACATTAAAACAGCACACATGCCACAATATGCACAGCCATTTTAAAAAGCCATACTTGGAAGGGGATGTCCCACAATGTTCAATTTAACCAAGAAATCTTGAACAATAATACGTTTTACAATTGGATGTTTAAAAAAAAAATGTTCCTGTGCTGTGATAATCTAATAAATGTGCCCCTGCTATGTACTGTGTAATGGCCGTGTCTGACCGTGCAGAGATGATCCACTTCATGGTCAGCACATACCACAGCTCTTGACAGTGGAAAAATCCCAAATTCACTTATGAGAAGCGAGTATACAGACAAAACAGCAGGGGCTCACAGCTAATTCTTTCTGAGGTAACACATTTCCCTCCCTAAGGTAAATCAAATCAGTGTAATATATTTGTAAATAGATTTCAATATATAAAATATAATAATCTCACGGTATTGGAGGATCTGCAGAAACAGGGAGAGGCGTTACCTCAGAAAACAGCAGCTGTGAGCCCCTGCTGCTCTGTCTGTATAATTACTTATCACTAGTGATTTATGCTTTGTATCCAAATACTTGAATGGGGATAAGTCGCAATACCAGACACAACCATTGACAGATGGGGTGCTATTATGATATCTACACAATATATTATTAGTTATTTATTTATATAGCGCCATTAGATTCTATAGCGCTTCACATGTGGAAGGGTAGACAAGGACAGGTACAATATATATGGACATCAAGTCGTACAGATATAAATGAGATAAATCAACAAGGCATATATCTTGTGATATGAAGTCACAAAAAGAAATGGCACACACTTCAAAGAGTGTTTATTTTTCTGGCAATTGTCTTCCATTAACAATCTTCCACCATTGTTCTCTTTTAGCCTCTGGTCATTGCTGAATGAGGTCACTGAGAATCCGTCAGTGAGCTCATATTAATGCATGAGTTTAGAACATATCTCAGTCCTTCTCACCTGATTTATTGCCACAAGGTTCAGCTCAACTGTCATAAATCATCTGAGTGGAGCACAGATGTCTGTAAAGGAGAGTTATCTACTCCCTAAGGATATGTGCACACGATGTCTTTGCAGGTGGCTTCCCTCAGGGAAAAAGAAAAAATATATGCCTGAAAAGCCCAGAGTAAATGCTAAATAAAAAAAATAAAAAAAAACATATGGATTGCATTCCTAGGTAATAAAAATGACTTTCTCGTCATAGGTTCAGTCTTTTGAGCAAGTGTAAGGCTGGATTCACACTGGCGTTCCCCTCCGCAGCGTTCTGCGCCATTATAAACATAGGGGCTTGCGCTGGCTGCGCTCACATGGCGGTTCCCCTCCGCAGAACGCTGCGGAGGGGAACGCCAGTGTGAACCCAGCCCTACTCACTGTAGGTTTCCAAAGACGCCTAGTGGGTAAAAGAAGTGAGCTGACCGTTCTTTAGGTGTTTTCTGTCGTGAAAATGCTCTATACTGTACAATGGAAGTCAATGGAAAGGCTCAAAATACTCTCAGGCAAGCTTTTGAACACATTGCCTAAGTTTATTGATTCAAAAACTTTTTGTGATTTCTCTATTGTTGAATAGAGGTAATAAAACTGTCTGGAAAGTACAAAAAAAACAACACAGGAGAAAGGCTCAAAGCAAACTTTAGCGGAGAAAAGCATTGAAGAAGACCTAAGAAACACACAAAACGATGCTGGGTTTCCTGAGCCATCACCCTCCTGGAAAACTCCACGTTCGCCTTTCTGAAAAGATGTTATGTGCACATGCCCTAAAGCAAACTCGCTGGAGGATTCTTAGTTAACTCAAAGTACAACCAGCAATATACAGAGCGACACAGAGGCTACAGACGGAAAATGCTGCAAATAATGTGACCAGTCAATACCTGATGGGATCCTTTAGTTGGTGGAAACGAGGATATAAGTGCCTTCAGCCGGAATACATGTGAAGAGCAGACGAGATATACAAGCGTCTGCGGTCTATGAAGCTCAGAAAATGCTTAAAACAGAAAAAAAAGCGAAGCTGAACGGTGAAGAGAACATGAAAGCAAACCTTGTTGAGCAGCGCTGTGGAAATGTACCGTCATGGTGATACTCCATGTATGCCATGGGAGGATCTACAAACATGCCATCCTGCCTTAAACAAACTCACAGATTCAATTTTCCGGAGTTTCAACACTAGTTCTTCCTTCTGTTGCAAAAGCAGCCGGCGTGTCACAAGGAACCAGTCATACCGCTCATTCAGACATTATGGCAGGCCGTGAGAAGCCCCGAGCTACAAACTCATGGCCTGACATCTCTGAAGGCATCAATCAGGATCAGAGGCCGCTGTATCCACACAACACAGGCGATAAAGTGAGGTTACCATGTTATTACACGATGTGTAGTGACAACAGGGCTGCGATGTCAAGCTCAGAACACGGCATGCCCAAACAGCGGCAATATACACCTAACTACTCCGCATGTGGCCAGCAAGAACAACGGAGTACCCTGGTGGCAGGAGTACTTCACTCCATGGCGAATAGCCCAAAGATGAGTAATAGCAATATTTAACTCCGATCTGCTGATCTAGCCGTTACTCTGCCCACCCCACCCAGAATACAAACCCCGCTATCTCCCTTTACCAGAAATAGCAAAAAGGTGGTGGGGGCATATATTTTTTTTTTTACCTAATGGCAATATTTATAAATATCGCAGCTAAAAATAGGTTTCATGATTTGGTCAAAAATGTGGCATTGTTTGGCTTTTATAAGGCACTAAGTTTCCATAGAAATTGCTGTCTGCAAGATGAGATCTGCCTGTAAGCTCTGACTTTTGTAACCCTTCTGTCTGTTTAATGGCACGTTCCCATAATCAGTGTTTGCAGTAAGTTGGATGCAGCGTTTTACCGCTCGGTTGTACAGTAAAAGCACAGTGGAAGAGATTTACAGAAATCCCATTGTGCTTGTTTTCTCTGCAGCATAAACCGACATGCGGGATGGCTTCCCCGCCACAGCATATCAATTATTGCTGCGGAGTCGGAGGCGATCCCATCAGGCGAATGCAGGGAAAAGATGTCGCGGCCTGAACACTGACCGTGGGCCCAGGGCGGCTGCGTTCACCTGCAGAGATCACCGGCTTCCCCACTGGAGCGGAGACACTGAGTCCAGGACACAATGTCTCCAGGTCATGTGCACATGGCCTTACTGAGCTCGCCTGTGGTGGTTTAAGATCACACCAGATCAAAGTTGACGTAAACTTTGATGTGGTCATAACTCAGCTGACAGGAGCTTAGAATGAGGTAAACCAGTTAGAAATGCTCAGTACAAAGGAGCACACTGACACTACAGCCGGCGATGTGCAGGGAAACCACCTGCAAGAAAACAAATGGGGCAAAGTGTCTTATGAAAACCAATGGCAAAAATTATTTTTTGCCAAAATTACATGCAATTAACTTAAAAAAATACTCAAACTAAGCGATTAAAGAGAATCAAATGTTAGTTTCGAGCACAGTTTGGCTATTATTTCTACTTTATTTCCAATGATATCAGAATTGTTCCGTTTTGTGTCAGCGTCTGACAGTGACAATACGGGAACAAAAGATTTAGAAGTGAAAACCTCTTTCAAAATCAAGATAAAAACTTATTTTCTTAATTTTTCTATTCATACTTCAAAAGAGTTATACAAATTATAAAAAAATAAAATAAAAACACTGCTGCGGCTTTCTCTGGAGAGCACCACACCCAACCTATTTATTCTACTGCGGCTCCGTGCAGTGAATAAAACTGGCTTGCAATACCAAACAGAACCTGTGCACAGATGTGGCGCTGTTTGATACCTTTCTGCTGTAGCCAGAATCTATGCATCATTTACACAGGAATGTAAATGTTTGATCCGTTACCCAGCAGCGCCTGTGTCCCGCTGATACAGCTATGTCTGAATCTTACATGTTCTAAGAGAAAATGGATGAAATAAGTAACTAAAGGCCCCATTACACAGCACAACGTTGTTACGATGTTGGCTGTGATCCCGTGGATGCGCGGTCATTTTCAACATGGCTGGTGAAATTTCACATGTCTAGATATAGTGGACAATTCACCAACGATGTTGTGAGCAGGGATCGCTTGCCAACCTCGCTAATGATCCCTGCTCATTGCTGTCAATGGGCAAAGTCGTCCGTGACATCGTTATCGCGGTGTCACACAGAACGATGCAGCAGGTTGGTTGAGTTGAAGTTGTCAGGTTTTTGAACATGTTCATGAACCTAACAACTCCAGCTTGACTAATTATCATAGTTGAATCGTTCGGTTACACGCAACGACGCACTAATGATGTCGTTTCAACATCATTTCACATGTCACTTTTGAGCGATGTTGTGCACGATGTTGAGCTGTGTAACAGGGTCTTTATCAAGACTCTTATCAATATTGCTGAATATTAAAACCAAACAAGGAACCAGCAGAAATGTCTAATCCAAAGCCTGAGGGTCAATCCTGCCACTGACTGCAGAGCTCCGAAAAGACAACATGGTGATTGTCTGATTCACAACAAGACATCCTGCAGTCAGGAAAGAGTTAAATACAGACCGCTCACCTCTTCAGGGAAATCTGTGGCGTTCTGGGAGTTCACAGCATCTGGAAGATACAATGGATACAAGTTATTAGGAAAGATTTATTCAACAGAATGAAATTAATTTTCAGAACTCTCCAATTGCAACCTCAGTTGATTCATGTCGCCAAAACCATGGACTCACGAATCAGTCGTTGGCCGCAAGATTGAAGCTAGGAAGACACTGCTATGAAATATTCCAGTGATTCAACATAGATAAAGAGAACCTTGGGCACGATTTTAGAAAGTAAATATCTAGCTGTACTGGCGCTATAATGCTAATTACATTGATACAGCTAATCAAGAAATCCACGGTGTGGTTATTCTGTAATCAGCATTTGAAGTTTCATCCAATTACATGTTTGTGCACAGGGGGTCAGATAGTACACAGGATTAACCGGCCCCTCCTCCTGCCTCCGGCCAGCGATTTCCCGGCCCCCTCCGCCTGCCTCGGGCCAGCGATTTCCCGGCCCCCTCCGCCTGCCTCGGGCCAGCGATTTCCCGGCCCCCTCCGCCTGCCTCGGGCCAGCGATTTCCCGGCCCCCTCCGCCTGCCTCGGGCCAGCGATTTCCCGGCCCCCTCCGCCTGCCTCGGGCCAGCGATTTCCCGGCCCCCTCCGCCTGCCTCGGGCCAGAGATTTCCCGGCCCCCTCCGCCTGCCTCGGGCCAGAGATTTCCCGGCCCCCTCCGCCTGCCTCGGGCCAGCGATTTCCCGGCCCCCTCCGCCTGCCTCGGGCCAGCGATTTCCCGGCCCCCTCCGCCTGCCTCGGGCCAGCGATTTCCCGGCCCCCTCCGCCTGCCTCGGGCCAGCGATTTCCCGGCCCCCTCCGCCTGCCTCGGGCCAGCGATTTCCCGGCCCCCTCCGCCTGCCTCGGGCCAGCGATTTCCCGGCCCCCTCCGCCTGCCTCGGGCCAGCGATTTCCCGGCCCCCTCCGCCTGCCTCCGGCCAGCGATTTCCCGGCCCCGCCGCCTGCCTCCAGTCTGTGATTTCAGGGCGCCTCCAACTGCCTATGTTCAGTAATTTACTGACCCCTTTGCCTGCCTCTGGTCAGTATTACAGCTCCATTACAGCCATGTCTTGACTTTACATTATCAAGCTGACAAGTTCCCTCTAAAGTAAAGTAAGATTCTTCCCCCTCAGCTTCAGGTCTTTTCCTAGGTACCTGCTCCGGAGAGAACTGTCAATCGACCAGAGCGGTGCTGGAAGAACCCGGCCGAGGGTGGCACCGGACTAGTCATGTCTCTTTCTATTGTCCCCCTGTGGATAATTAAACTATAGGTCCGATTCTGACACTTAATGTTAATGATAGGCTCGCTGGAATAAGAGGTGTATAATTGATGAAGAGGCCCAGAGCACTTAATGAAATAGTTGCATCTCATCACTGGCGTGGCCTCTCCAGAGATGTACATTTCTGGTGGAAGTTATGCCATCAAAGTGGTGCAATTTGTTAAGCTTTTGTGGGCAGCCTTCTCCACATCCTCCCCACCCACATGGAGAATCTGGACAGGACTGGTGTGAAAATGCCATACGTGGTAATAGTTGTGCAAGTTTGCAAGTGTTTTACACCTGAAGTCTGTCAAAAACATCTTCATGAATCCAGCCCTCGTGTTTTCCTGAAAGATTTGAACACTACAGAGAAATATGAAACTTCAATCATGCAGCCAGGCGATCCATACCACCCATAGATAAGGCAGGACGATCAACTGACCGGTTCTCTTATAAAAAGAAAAACCTGCAAACAAATAGAAGGAAAGGGTATAAAATCTGCACAGCACTGAAGAAAAGGAGGAACCAGAGAGTAATCAATATTATTATTAATCAAAGCAATCTGAAGGTTCTCCGAGCTTCTTCTTCTGGACAAATACCGTATGTCCTGAAGCTCATAGTAGATTCAAGACCCATTGACTAAGAAATATAATATTAATTACTCTCTGATTCCTCAGTGCAGATTTGATACACTTTTCCTCCTGCTGTTGCAGCCTTTCATGTGCATATGGTGCTTGTGACATTCACTGACTATGAAGATCAGCCTGTCCAAGAACCTGTATATGATAAGTTCTTATCTTAAATATAGGGTTATTTGCACTTTTGTGCCCTTCAAGCTCCTACAAAAAGAAAACCCTGTCACATTGAAAATGCAGTCCAATCTCCAATACAACTGTGAATTCTGGGGTCACAGGGCTTCTTTATTAAATTCTTATTTGACAAATGGACCCTGGACCAGGAAATGCATTGTGTTATTGAACACTATAAAGACAATTAATGAACTTTGTTAATTTTCAGCACTGTCTCCAAGGTCATATTGAACCCAGGTTTCAGTATTTGTTACCATCACATTTTCATTTACATTTCTGCTCAGTCTGGGCGGTCAAGTGTGCGGTCCTAATTAGTGATTGACAGCTCTATCTGCAAACACATCTATACAAGGAAGGCTGTCAATCACTGATTAGGACCGCCCACGTTACCTGCTCTGTATGTTGCCGCCTGTAGATTAAAGTGAATATTCAATATGACAGATTCCCTTTAAATAGGTTGTCAAAGGCCCAGGGCCATCAGCTGATCAGTCAGGGTCCCACGAATATCAAACAGTGGATCTTCTGATGATGCTGTGGCCAGGCCGGCTCTGCAGTACTGTAGTATTACATGGCAGCTGGGTAGATGACTGGCCCTGATTACACAAGGATGGCTGGAGACTACCAGAACAAAAGGGGCTCTCTGCCAATCAAAGAGGGACCCCCGCTGCATAACAACCATATAGCATGGGTCCCTGATTCAAAGACCCATGCACAAATTACACTGAGGGGTTCTGTACAAAAATTAAAGGGAACCAACCACCCCCAATGACCCCCCGGACTATTAATATTGGTCCCTACACACAGCACATACATGTGCTGCAATGATTTTTGCTAAAAAACCTGTTTTTTAAAACTAAAGATAATGCTTTTGAAAGTTTAAACCTAATGGACGGATGGGCGGTACTTATCTGGTGCAAAAGCCGAGATCTGCTGCCACTCATCCTCCCGTCTCCCCTCGCAGCAGTTATGGACAGCCCTTTATTCAGCGTCACTGCCTGGTGCACGGGCTCGCATGCCCGTGCACACGTCATCATCTGCAGCCGGGAAGCGAGCGCGCGCTCTGTCTTCCTGCGCTCGGCTATGGAAGTCAGAGCGCGCGCTCGCTTCCCGGCTGCAGATGATGACGTGTGCACGGGCATGCGAGCCCGTGCACCAGGCAGTGACGCTGAATAAAGGGCTGTCCATAACTGCTGCGAGGGGAGACGGGAGGATGATTGGCAGCACATCTCGGCTTTTGCACCAGATAAGTACCGCCCATCCGTCCATTAGGTTTAAACTTTCAAAAGCATTATCTTTAGTTTTAAAAAACAGGTTTTTTAGCAAAAATCATTGCAGCACATGTATGTGCTGTGTGTAGGGACCAATATTAATAGTCCGGGGGGGTCATTGGGGGTGGTTGGTTCCCTTTAAACATTTGCTGGTTTGTTATAAAAGGCCGTGCCGCACCATCCATGGGGTGGATGTGTCTATTACACTTCCGCTCCAGTGAAATAAATGGTGCTGAGCTACTGTACTACAACCTGAGGGTAAGCGAGGCCCCGTCTTTGGAAGGAGGCAGCCATATTTTTGTAATCTACAACACACCTTTTTAAGTGGATTTAACTCCTTTAGACTGAAGTTCTGTTTTTTTGGACAAGTAGAACAAAGATGTAAATGCAGAGAATAAGAAAATGTCAAATATCCAAGTGTTGAAGAACAGATGTGTGATGATGGGAGATGTGTGGAATGACATGATCAGCCTATGCCTGATCCATACTGAGGGCAAAGGCACAGCCTCTGGCGGAGCCACACTACTGCTTCCTACAAGTCCCAGAAATACCACCACTCAGACATCACAGCCCGGTGACCCCAGCGCCAGAGACATCACAGCCCGGTGACCCCAGCGCCAGAGACATCACAGCCCGGTGAACCGGCCCAGCGCCAGAGACATCACAGCCCGGTGACCCCAGCGCCAGAGACATCACAGCCCGGTGACCCCAGCGCCAGAGACATCACAGCCCGGTGACCCCAGCGCCAGAGACATCACAGCCCGGTGACCCCAGCGCCAGAGACATCACAGCCCGGTGACCCCAGCGCCAGAGACATCACAGCCCGGTGACCCCAGCGCCAGAGACATCACAGCCCGGTGACCCCAACGCCAGTGACATGACAGCCCTATGAACATCGTACTGGTAACATCACAGCCCAATCACCCATGTATTGTGACATCACAGCCCAGTGACATCACAGCCCAGTGACCCTCGCACTGGTGACATCACAGTTCGGTCACCCATGTACCGGCGACCATCACAATGGTGACATCACAGCCCGGTCACCCATGTACCGGTGGCATCACAGCCCGGTCACCCATGTACCGGTGACATCACAGCCCGGTCACCCATGTACCGGTGACATCACAGCCCAGTCACCCATGTACCGGTGACATCACAGCCCGGTCACCCATGTACCGGTGACATCACAGCCCGGTCACCCATGTACCGGTGACATCACAGCCCGGTCACCCATGTACCGGTGACATCACAGCCCGGTCACCCATGTACCGGTGACATCACAGCCCGGTCACCCATGTACCGGTGACATCACAGCCCGGTCACCCATGTACCGGTGACATCACAGCCCGGTCACCCATGTACCGGTGACATCACAGCCCGGTCACCCATGTACCGGTGACATCACAGCCCGGTCACCCATGTACCGGTGACATCACAGCCCGGTCACCCATGTACCGGTGACATCACAGCCCGGTCACCCATGTACCGGTGACATCACAGCCCGGTCACCCATGTACCGGTGACATCACAGCCCGGTCACCCATGTACCGGTGACATCACAGCCCGGTCACCCATGTACCGGTGACATCACAGCCCGGTCACCCATGTACCGGTGACATCACAGCCCGGTCACCCATGTACCGGTGACATCACAGCCCGGTCACCCATGTACCGGTGACATCACAGCCCGGTCACCCATGTACCGGTGACATCACAGCCCGGTCACCCATGTACCGGTGACATCACAGCCCGGTCACCCATGTACCGGTGACATCACAGCCCGGTCACCCATGTACCGGTGACATCACAGTCCGGTCACTCATGTACTGGTGAGATCATAGCCCGGTCACCCATGTACCGGTGACATCACAGCCCGGTCACCCATGTACCGGTGACATCACAGCCCGGTCACCCATGTACCGGTGACATCACAGCCCGGTCACCCATGTATCGGTGACATCACAGTCCGGTCACCCATGTACCGGTGACATCACAGTCCGGTCACTCATGTACTGGTTACATCACAGCCTGGTCACCCTCGCAGTGGTGACATCACAGCCGGTGATTCTCGCACTGGTGACATCACAGCCTCCCCTATGCCCTGTTCCCCACAGATGCTCCATCCTCAGTGTCAGCTCCGCATGCTGCAGCGCCCTCCCTCCCTACACGGGGATCCTGCAGATCACAGACACCTTTTAGCAGTCAGACATCAGTGCTCGGGCTCCTGACGGCGTGCACAGTGCAGAGTGCCGGGGTTCGCTTACCTCACTCCGCCGCCTCCTCTCCCGGAGCCCCGGTCATGTCTTCCCTCCAGCTCTTCTTCCTGACAAGCCGCAGGAAAGCACCAACGCCACCTGCCATAGGACAACCCCGCTTCAAAGCAAGCGCCGCCCTGATTGGTCAGCCAGCGAGCGCCGACGTCATCAGGGAAGTGGAGAACAGCTGTTTGCGTTGCAAGCCTCGCTCTGGAGACTCGTCTGCTGATTGGCTGCCTGTAGTATAATATGTCATTCTTCTGGCTTCCTTTTTTTTCTTCAACAACTTTATTGATATCTTTATTCGATAAGGTTTTTAACAAGGTTACTAGAGTGACATCCGCCCTTCATTAAATCTATTTCCGGTTCCTGTCTGGTAATTCTGTAGAGCAGTGGGGTATTCAGGTAAGGGCTTATTCTGTTCTTACACAGGTTGCTATATACATGGCCGATACAAGTTGTGTCTACTCCTGCAAGTCTGCTGTACAGAGGAGGAATACACAGTGCAGGCCTGCTGTACAGGGAGGAATACACAGTGCAGACCTGCTGTACAGGGGAGGAATACACAGTGCAGACCTGCTGTACAGAGGAGGAATACACAGTGCAGACCTGCTGTACAGGGAGGAATACACAGTGCAGGCCTGCTGTACAGGGAGGAATACACAGTGCAGACCTGCTGTACAGAGGAGGAATACACAGTGCAGGACCTGCTGTACAGAGGAGGAATACACAGTGCAGACCTGCTGTACAGGGGAGGAATACACAGTGCAGACCTGCTGTACAGAGGAGGAATACACAGTGCAGCCTGCTGTACAGGGGAGTAATACACAGTGCAGACCTGCTGTACAGAGGAGGAATACACAGGGCAGACCTGCTGTACAGAGGAGGAATACACAGTGCAGCCTGCTGTACAGAGGAGGAATACACAGTGCAGCCTGCTGTACAGAGGAGGAATACACAGTGCAGACCTGCTGTACAGAGGAGGAATACACAGTGCAGACCTGCTGTACAGGGGAGGAATACACAGTGCAGGCCTGCTGTACAGAGGAGGAATACACAGTGCAGGCCTGCTGTACAGGGGAGTAATACACAGTGCAGACCTGCTGTACAGAGGAGGAATACACAGTGCAGACCTGCTGTACAGAGGAGGAATACACAGTGCAGACCTGCTGTACAGGGGAGGAATACACAGTGCAGACCTGCTGTACAGAGGAGGAATACACAGTGCAGGCCTGCTGTACAGGGGAGTAATACACAGTGCAGACCTGCTGTACAGAGGAGGAATACACAGGGCAGACCTGCTGTACAGAGGAGGAATACACAGTGCAGGCCTGCTGTACAGAGGAGGAATACACAGTGCAGGCCTGCTGTACAGAGGAGGAATACACAGTGCAGACCTGCTGTACAGAGGAGGAATACACAGTGCAGACCTGCTGTACAGAGGAGGAATACACAGTGCAGACCTGCTGTACAGAGGAGGAATACACAGTGCAGGCCTGCTGTACAGAGGAGGAATACACAGTGCAGGCCTGCTGTACAGAGGAGGAATACACAGTGCAGGCCTGCTGTACAGGGAGTAATACACAGTGCAGACCTGCTGTACAGAGGAGGAATACACAGGGCAGACCTGCTGTACAGAGGAGGAATACACAGTGCAGGCCTGCTGTACAGAGGAGGAATACACAGTGCAGGCCTGCTGTACAGGGGAGGAATACACAGTGCAGACCTGCTGTACAGAGGAGGAATACACAGGCAGACCTGCTGTACAGAGGAGGAATACACAGTGCAGGCCTGCTGTACAGAGGAGGAATACACAGGCAGACCTGCTGTACAGAGGAGGAATACACAGTGCAGGCCTGCTGTACAGAGGAGGAATACACAGTGCAGACCTGCTGTACAGGGGAGGAATACACAGTGCAGGCCTGCTGTACAGAGGAGGAATACACAGTGCAGGCCTGCTGTACAGGGAGGCATACACAGTGCAGGCCTGCTGTACAGAGGAGGAATACACAGTGCAGGCCTGCTGTACAGGGGAGTAATACACAGTGCAGACCTGCTGTACAGAGGAGGAATACACAGGGCAGACCTGCTATACAGAGGAGGAATACACAGTGCAGGCCTGCTGTACAGAGGAGGAATACACAGTGCAGGCCTGCTGTACAGAGGAGGAATACACAGTGCAGACCTGCTGTAAAGAGGAGGAATACACGGTGCAGACCTGCTGTACAGAGGAGGAATACACAGTGCAGACCTGCTGTACAGAGGAGGAATACACAGTGCAGACCTGCTGTACAGAGGAGGAATACACAGTGCAGGCCTGCTGTACAGAGGAGGAATACACAGTGCAGGCCTGCTGTACAGAGGAGGAATACACAGTGCAGACCTGCTGTACAGAGGAGGAATACACAGTGCAGACCTGCTGTACAGAGGAGGAATACACAGTGGAGACCTGCTATACAGAGGAGGAATACACAGTGGAGACCTGCTATACAGAGGAGGAATACACAGTGGAGACCTGCTATACAGAGGAGGAATACACAGTGCAGACCTGCTGTACAGAGGAGGAATACACAGTGCAGACCTGCTGTACAGAGGAGGAATACACAGTGCAGACCTGCTGTACAGAGGAGGAATACACAGTGCACGCCTGCTGTACAGAGGAGGAATACACAGTGCAGACCTGCTGTACAGAGGAGGAATACACAGTGCAGACCTGCTGTACAGAGGAGGAATACACAGTGCAGACCTGCTGTACAGAGGAGGAATACACAGTGCAGACCTGCTGTACAGAGGAGGAATACACAGTGCAGACCTGCTGTACAGAGGAGGAATACACAGTGCAGACCTGCTGTACAGAGGAGGAATACACAGTGCAGACCTGCTGTACAGAGGAGGAATACACAGTGCAGACCTGCTGTACAGAGGAGGAATACACAGTGCAGACCTGCTGTACAGAGGAGGAATACACAGTGCAGACCTGCTGTACAGAGGAGGAATACACAGTTCAGGCCTGCTGTACAGGGGAGGAATACACAGTGCAGACCTGCTGTACAGGGGAGGAATACACAGTTAAGTCTTACTGTACCGGGGAGGAATACACAGTGCAGGCCTGCTGTACAGGGGAGGAATACACAGTTCAGGCTTACTGTACAGGGGAGGAATACACAGTGCAGGCCTGCTGTACCGGGGAGGAATACACAGCGCAGACCTGGCAGTGTATGCTCCATAGAAAAGTGCCAGACAAGGCTGGTGCCCAGTACCCACTTACTGCATACTAAGACCCCAAAGTGATGTCTGTGACAATGTACACCCAGGTTGTGAGTATGTCGTGGTCACAGACGACTTCCATCACTGTCCATGATGGCAGAGCTGGTGGTCTTTTGGTTTCTATGACACCACGATGTGACCACATAGCAGTAGCTCCAACGTGTCATTCATCTGCACAGCCAAAGGCACAGTCTGCCCTTATATATTTATAGCGCCGTTATATTCCAGAGCACTTTACAGATTTATCTTCACTGTCCACATTGGGACAGGCTGCGATTTTGGATCTGTGACTAACTCGGAAGGCTACGGATTGTGCTTAAATCGAATGGCAAAAGGGACACATCCGAGCCCATAGGGATACATGGGAAGCCAAATCGCATCCGAGTCTATCCGATTTAACACGGATACACTCGGATGCCTCAAAAACACAGTGTGAAGGCGGCCTAAGCTGCATATTAAAGCCAGGTAGTGATGGGTGGTACAGCAGTTTAGTTGTGTAGTCAGCTAAGCTGATGGAGTTTGTGTAATTACAGCCACACAAAAGGCTGGAGAAATCCTCTGAAGGAGAAAGACAGGACCTAAAGCAATAGGGTTTAGGGTATGTGCGCACTGGCCGGGTTATAGTCGTTTTTGCAGCGGAAACCGCCGGTCGGTTTCCATGAGTTTTATGTAAATTTATGTTAATCCAAACCGGCGTTTGGATTAACATTAAAACCTATGGAAACCGACAGCCGCTGTGCACACACCGGCGGTTTCTACATGCTCATCCGTTGCTAAACCGCAGGTTTCCCAGCGGGTTAGCAAAGAATGAGCAAGTTCTATAAACCGCCGGTTCTTCAGCGGCTGCAAGCAGAATCATGTGCTGCTTCCAGCCGCTGCAGAACCGCCGGCGCTAACCCGCTGTGCAACCGCCCGGCTCCCGCCCGTCACCGCCCGGCTCCCGCCGCACATACCCGCCAGGAAGCCGGTGGACGGCCGCAGAGCTTCCTGGCGGGTCCGCCCAGCCGACGACGACCAACCCGCCGGTAAGTGTGCACTTACCCTTACTCCAAGGGATGTATATAGTGGTGCAGGCTGGATGCCTGTGTCCGGAGAGGCAGGCTCTCACATACTCCTGGTAGTGTCAGACAGACGAATTATGTATTAGTTTGCACGTAGCCGGGCAAGTCTCTTTATCTTTTTTATTTTATTTGTGTTGTCACTTGATGTAATATGTGGGACCCTTGAGGCTGAAAATAAAAGCCTTTTGTGCCTTGTATATGGACCGCTTCCGTCTGTGCTGGGGGAGAAAATGGCTAGAAGGTTGGAGGAGTGTTTAAACTAGGGATTGGGGGGGAGGGTATTCATTGTATAGGAGGGGAAGATAGTGTAAACAGTAACCTGGGCACAAGTAATAAAATTGGGGGTGGCATGGGGGGTGGGGTTAGAACAGTCAATCTAGTAGGAAGGAATAGAGGTAAAGAGAGATGCATAAAGTGCATGTTCACTAATGCCAGAAGCCTCACCAACAAGATGGAGGAATTAGAATTGATTTTGTTGGAAAATAATTATGACATGGTGGGAATTTCGGAGACTTGGCTGGACGAGAGCCATGACTGGGCTGTTAATTTACAGGGCTATTGTCTGTTCAGAAATGACCGTACAAATAGGCGAGGAGGAGGTGTATGTTTATACGTAAAATCATCCTTAAAACCCATCCTGCGTGATAATATAGGTGAATCTAATGGAAATGTAGAGTCTCTGTGGGTGGAGATAAGGGGAGGGGGAAAAAATAATAAATTACTGATAGGGGTTTGTTATAAGTCCCCAACAATAATGGAGGTGGAGGAGAATATCCTCATAAAGCAAATAGATGAAGCAGCGACTCAGGGAGAAGTCATTATTATGGGGGACTTCAACTACCCTGAAATACATTGGGGATCAGAAACCTGCAGTTCCAGCAAAGGTAATAGGTTTTTGAAAACTATAAGAGACAATTACCTTTCACAACTGGTTCAGGACCCAACAAGAAGGGGGGCACTGCTGGACCTAATATTAACCAACAGGCCAGACCGCATATCAAATATACGGGTTGGAGGTCACTTGGGTAATAGTGATCATAACTTAATAAGCTTTCAAGTATCCTTTACTAAGACGTGTAGTAGAGGGGCCACAAGGACACTAAACTTCAGGAAGGCAAATTTCCAACGGTTGAGAGATGATCTTAGTGCAATAAACTGGGACGATGTCCTGAGACATAAAAGTACACAACACAAATGGGAGATGTTTATTAGCATCCTGAATAGGACCTGTGCACAATATATACCCTATGGGAATAAGCATGCTAGAAATAGGAGGAAACCACTATGGCTAAATAAAGCGGTAAGAAGTGCAATATGTGACAAAAAGAAAGCATTTAGGGAATTAAAGCAAGTAGGTAGTGATGAAGCATTAAATAAATACAGAAAATTAAATAACATTTGTAAAAAGCAAATCAAGGCAGCAAAGATTGAGACAGAGAGACTCATTGCCAGAGAAAGTAAAAAGAATCCCAAAATATTTTTTAACTACATAAATAGTAAGAAACTAAAAAATGATGGTGTTGGCCCCTTTAAAAATAGTCTGGGTGAAATGGTGGATGAGGATGAGGAAAAAGCAAATATGCTAAATGACTTTTTTTCAACGGTATTTACACAAGAAAATCCCATGACAGACAATATGATCAGTGATAACAAAAATTCTCAATTAAACGTCACCTGCTTAACCCAAGAGGAAGTACGGCATCGTCTAAAAATCACTAAAACTGACAAATCCCCGGGCCCAGATGGGATACACCCCAGAGTGCTGCAGGAATTAAGTACTGTCATAGATAGACCATTATTTTTAATATTTAAAGATTCCATAATAACAGGGTCTGTACCACAGGACTGGCGTATAGCAAATGTGGTGCCAATATTCAAAAAGGGGACAAAAACTGAACTTGGAAATTATAGGCCAGTAAGCTTAACCTCTACTGTGGGTAAAATCCTAGAGGGTTTTCTAAGAGATGCTATACTGGAGTATCTGAAGAAAAATAACCTCATGACCCATTATCAACATGGTTTTACGAGGGACCGTTCCTGTCAAACTAATCTAATAAGCTTCTATGAAGAAGTAAGTTCTGGACTGGACCAAGGAAATGCAGTGGATGTGGTGTATATGGACTTTTCAAAAGCTTTTGATACGGTGCCACACAAAAGGTTGATACATAAAATGAGGGCAATGGGGATAGGGGAAAATATGTGTAAGTGGGTTAAGAACTGGCTTAGTGATAGGAAACAAAGGGTGGTTATTAATGGAACACACTCAGAATGGGTCACAGTTAACAGTGGGGTACCACAGGGGTCAGTGTTGGGCCCGCTTCTATTTAATATATTTATTAATGACCTTGTAGGGGGCATACAGAGTAGAATCTCAATATTTGCAGATGACACTAAACTCTGCAGGGTAATCAATACAGAGGAGGACAATTTTATATTACAGGAGGATTTATGTAAACTAGAAGCTTGGGCTGCTAAATGGCAAATGCGCTTTAATGGGGATAAATGTAAAGTCATGCACTTGGGCAGAGGAAACAAAAGGTATAATTATGTGCTTAATTGTAAAACACTGGGCAAAACTGTCACTGAAAAAGACCTGGGTGTATGGGTAGATGACAAACTCACATTTAGTGGCCAGTGTCAGGCAGCTGCTGCAAAGGCAAATAAAATAATGGGATGTATTAAAAGAGGCATAGATGCTCATGAGGAGAACATAATTTTACCTCTATACAAGTCACTAGTGCGACCACACTTAGAATACTGTGTACAATTCTGGTCTCCGGTGTATAAGAAAGACATAGCTGAACTAGAGCGGGTCCAGAGAAGAGCGACAAAAGTTATTAGAGGACTAAGGGGTCTGCAATACCAAGACAGGTTATTAAACTTGGGGTTATTTAGCTTGGAAAAACGAAGGCTTAGGGGTGATCTTATAATAATGTATAAATATATGAGGGGACAGTACAGAGACCTTTCTAATGATCTCTTTACTCTTAGGCCTGAGACTGGGACAAGGGGGCATCCTCTACGTCTGGAGGGAAGAAGGTTTAATCATAATCACAGACGTGGATTCTTTACTGTAAGAGCAGTGACACTATGGAACTCTCTGCCACATGATGTTGTAATGAGTGAGTCACTACTAACATTTAAGAAGGGCCTGGATGCCTTTCTTGAAAACTATAATATTACCAGTTATATATACTAGATTCTTTGATAAGGCGTTGATCCAGGGAATTAGTCTGATTGCCGTATCTGGAGTCAGGAAGGAATTTTTTCCCCCAATGTGGAGATTAGTGTTGCCACATGGGGTTTTTTTTGCCTTCCTCTGGATCAACATGTTAGGCTATGGGTTGAACTAGATGGACTTAAAGTCTTCTTTCAACCTTAAAAACTATGTTACTATGTTACTATGTTACTATGTGTCCCTGCCATAATGCACTATAACTCCCCAGTGTGTTACAATACCCAAAATTGGCACCAGTGAAAAATACACCTTGTTCCTCCAAAATGAAAAAGCCTACAGAGCTCTGGCAAAAAATAAGGAGAATTTGGGTCTCTAGCTATGCAACACTCCCCCCCCCCCCCCCCCCCCCCCCCAAAAATACGGTATTTTTTCTTGTGCAAAAGTAGAAAAGCATAATACTACATAAATTCAGTACCATTATTATCGTATCAACCTGCCGAGTATTTGCATGTAAATTATACTGAACAGTGAACAGTGTGTATAAGTAAATGATTCCAGAATTGTTGCTGTCTTTTCTGTTTGAGTCCCCCCTCTCCAAAAAAAAAAGTGGACTAAAGACCAATAAAAACCACATCATGTCACTAAAGAAAGAATCCTTCAGATCCATTGATGGGAAAATGTAAAAACGTATAGCTCTCACAATATGGCAACACAAAACAACTATTTTCTTTAAACAGTGCATTTATTATACAGGACTAATGAAACATAACATGGAAGAGAAATTTGGTATCGCCATAATTCTGATAACACACAGACTAAAGATAAAGCAACACTTCTCCAGCATTTTTTTTATTGCAGCTCTTCTCTATACATAATCACCAGTTTCTGGCATCCGGCCACTGTGCCGCTATTCCAACATGCATTGCCGCCGGATGCCAGCGCCGCCGATCCTCGCCACCAGCCGCGGCTTCACCACGCGCACGCATGCGCAGTAAGCCGCAGATAGACTCTCCGACAGGACCTTTGGTGATGTCACAGTCATGTGATCACACACATGACCGTACATCACTGCAACTCCGCCTCCTGTGCTCTTCACTCCTTCCTAGCTATGACACGGAGCTGTCACAGCTCCGAAGGAGGGAATGAGGACCACAGACACAGAAGGAGGGAGCAGACACAGGGAAGGGGGGCACTGTAACACAGGGGAGAGCAGAGACACGGAATGGGGGGCAGAGACACGGAATGGGGGGGCAGAGACACGGAATAGGGGGGCAGAGACACAAAAGCACAGGAGGAAGAAGGCACCTGAAGGCAGGGGCAGAGGACTGGGGCACAACACACAGGACAGGGGCTCGGGGCACAGGACAGGATAAGGACAGAGGACAGGAGCACAGACCACAGGACAAGGGCCCAGGACAGAGGACAGGGGCACAATACAAAGGACAGGGCCACAGGACAGAGGACTGCAGCACAGGACAGAGGACTGCAGCACAGCACACAGGCACAGGACAGAGGACTGCAGCACAGCACACAGGCACAGGACAGAGGACTGGGGCACAGCACACAGGCACAGGACAGAGGACTGGGCCACAGGATAGAGGACTGCCCCACAGCACAGAGGCACAGGACAGAGTACAGGGCCACAGCCCACAGGACAAGGACACAAGACAGGGCCACAGTACAGGGGCCCAAGACATAGAACTGGGGCACAGGACTGACGACTGGGGCACAGGACAGGGCAGAGGACAGGAGCCCAAGACAGACGAGTGGCCCACACAACAAAGAACAGGGGACTGGGGCACAGGACAGGGCAGAGGATAGGGACACATGACATAGGACACAGCCACAGGACATAGCCACAAGACAGAGGACAGTGCCACAGAACAGGGACAGAGGACAGGCCCACAGGACAGAGGACTGAGGCACAGGACAGAGCCACAGAACACAGTACTAACCACTGAGCCTCTATATACACCATATAAATCCCGCAACAACAGTCTACTTTCTGGAGAGACGACTGTACTATTCAGCGCCTATTTCTACGGCATCTGTTCACTTCACCGCACTCCCGATGCGATAGCATCGGGCCTTTTTACTAGTATTCTGATATTCACCAGCCCTTGCTTTCATCTGTTATCGGCACAGCTCCAGTTTTCTGCTGGTTGTGACCTGCCGATTTGTTCCAGTGTTAGCTGAGCAGTCTGGACGTCACAACTCTCTGGTAGCCAGAACGAGGCTCCTTTATAGACTTGCATCAAGAGCTTGTGACTGTTACCTTTTATGATCGGTTAGTCAGAGGTTGCCGTCACAAGATGGTGCATTGGGATGAGCTGAAAACAGCGGCTGTAGACTATTGTACTAGGTACAGGGAACGTACATTTGTAGCAGCACTCCAGCACTACAATAAAAAAAATATGCTAGTGGTGCTTTAGCATTTAATTACTGCAGCATGTGAATAGCGTAAAATGTATAACAACAAAAAGCAACAGCGGGATCACATTTTTTATTTTATTTTCCATTTCTCCCCATAAAGCCCCCGTCACACGGGGCAACATCGCCGCCTATTACATAGGCCACGCCCCTACATCGCCTATCGGCGGTGACATCGCCCTTACGTCGCCTCATGTAAAAGGGCGATGTCGGCGCCGCCGGGCGGTCGCCTGGTTTCGGAGCAGTGCTCTGAAACCAGGCGATCATCATGGGGCGATGTACACACATCGCCCCATGTAACCGGCCGCCGGCGACCTGTCAGGCGATGGGAACAATAGGCTCCCATTGTCCTGCATCGCCGCTGGGGTTTTCAGACACCCCGGAAGCAATGCTGCCTGGCAGCTCGCCGGCACAGGGTTGGAGATGTTGCCCCGTGTAAATGGGGGACAGCGACCCTGGCGGGGCGCCAAAAACGTGCGCGCTCCCGCCAGTCGCCGCCGACATCCCCAGCCCCGTCTCCACGTGTGACGGGGCCTTAAGAGTTGAAGGGGTTGACCACTTTTGTGAAATCCATTCTCAATTTGTATGTTTGCCCCCAGTTAATTAGAAACATTTAGGGCTTACCCATGAGAGCGTATAACACAGGCGGGTGCTATCAGATGTTTTGTCAGATAGCACTTATACCATGGGGCAGAGCAGAAAACAGTTGCAGCATGCTGCAAATGCTTTTAGTACTCTGATTATACACCTATACAAGTCTATGAGTGTGCCTGAAACATTGGACTAAACTCGCATGTCATCCGTGTTATGTCTTATATACCCTGAAACAGATAATTGAGGAAATGGAGACATTTCTATTTTGGGGCTTAGAAGTTAATGGGAGCATGAACGAAGCTATTAAATGTAATATATTTCACCCCTTCACGAACTTTGTATATGTACGTCCTTGGTCGTCTCCCTCCCTTTGATGTGAGCTGACACGCCATCACAGCAAGGGGTCAGATGATGACCCCTGGCTCTGTTCTGTGCTGTGCAGACCTGTGGATCATCACTGCACAAACGATCGAACACCGCAATGTTGAGGCGCCCTAAGGGACCAAATAAAAAAAGTGAGGGTGGAAAAAAAAGTTTTAAACAATATAAAAGAAAATAAAAATTCAAATGCCCTCCCCCCGTTTTGCACCATTGAAAATAAAACTATTTAAAAAAATAAAAGCAATACACGTATTTGGTATTGCTGTGTTTAGAAAATTAACCTGATCAGTAAACTGTGTAATGGAAAAAAAAAGTCAAAACGTCAAAATTAAGTTGTTTTTTTTTTTTTTTGGTCGCTGCAACATTGTAATGAAATGCAAAAATAGGCGATCAAAAGAGCGCATCTACCCAAAAATGGAATCATTAGAAACATCAGCTCAAGCCGCAAAAAATAAGCCGTCACACAGCCCCAATCCCGAAAATGTGAAGGTATGGCTTGGAAAATGGAGACAAAGTGCAATTCTTTGTTTTTTCTTATACAAACTTCTGAATTTTTTTCTCACCCTTATATCTGTCACATCGCCATTGGACTCGGTGGCCGGTGTTCCTGCCCCGGCCGCTGGAGAGCCGGATTCCTTCGTCTGGTGGTGCTGGTGATAGGAAGGCCTTGTCCTCATATAGACCTGCTCCAGCGACGTCTGCCTCTGTCGCTGAGCGCCGCTGTGTTTCCCCTCTGGGTGGTGTTGGTCGCAGAAGAGCGGCCCTGCAGAGGTGTCCGTTAGGCGCAGCCTGCGTTCTTCTGTCAGAGGTGGGATGGGTGGAGCCGGTCGTGCATCTCCATCTGGCCTGGCTCTAGGGGCGGTTCGGATGAGGTCATCAGGCTGTGAGCTCCAGCCTATGAGAGGTAACCGCGCCCTGCAAATACATTGGAGCTGTCTTGCAGGCCGCCAGATATAGTTTTGGTTCCCAAGTGACATAGTGTGTGTGTTTGGTTTTGACTCGACCTTTGCTGGATTTTTGACTCTGTACCGCCTGACGATTTTGTACTTTGCTGCCCTCTCGGTTTTGACTCTGACCTTTGCCTGGATTGTCGACTCTGTACCGCTGACGATTTTGTACCTTCGCTGCCCTCTCGGTTTTGACTCGGACTCTGACTACGTTCTTCGCTTCCTGATTTTCCCTTCCTAGACGACCTCCCTGCTCTCTGCTCCCATAGCACTACCCCTGGCTCCGCTATAATTCCAGATCCCTGTATAGGGTTAAGGGTCTCGGGGTTTCTCGGTGCTGCCTTACCAGCACTCAGCCTTACAGCGGACGGTCGTCACAATATCCTTTGATAAAAGCATACATGTTTGGTATCTACGAACTCAAGGCATCATACTGACATGTCAGTTTTACCATATAGTGAATATGATGAATAAAAAAAAAACGCGTTCGTTGCACTTTTTTTTTTGCAATTTCACTGCACTTGGAATTCTGTTGTCCCATTTTCCTGTACACTATATGGTAAATGAAGTAAGGTCATTCAAAAGTACAACTCGTCCCGCAAAAAACAAGCCTTTATGTGTCTATATTAATGGGGAAAAAAAAAGTTATGGCTCTTGGAAGAAGGGAGGAAAAATGAGGGAAAAGCCAAGGTCGTGATGGGGATAATCCGAAAGAGTAAGCAGTGCTTATAAAAATGTGCAAGATTTTACAAAAGGAGCAATATGCATAAAATAAAGGGGATTAATAAAAGAAATGTGCTACCCCTGGGTCACTGAAATGTCTGAAATATTCAGAAGGGGTTAAACAATTATTCTTCACTAGCTGGGTGCCCGATGCACATGCATCGGGATTCTAGCAGTGCGAGTCTCTGACTCGCAATGGCCGCTTCGCGGCCAATGCTTCGTTTGTATCCACATGACCACGCTGACTCGCAGCGCGAGCGACTCAAAGGGGCAAAAAACCCATTCGTGATATATAATAGATGTTATCAGGTTACTACATTAGGCTGCCAGCAGATGGCAGACATCAAACCCTGCAGACAGAACCTGCATATCTTGCCATCTGTTACATATAAAAGGCAATTGGTACAACAACAAGGAAATGCTCGGATGCTTTCCAGTGGTTCATCAGGGACTGTATTGTATAGAGCTGTGTGATGCGGAATCCAAATAGTGATATAATACAGTTTTTTCAATTGTCCCTGACTTTTCATATGTAATTTGTATATTCATGGTCACGTGCTGATTAGCTTCTCGTTATTCTCTTTCAATTGAAAATGAAAAACCAATAGTAAAAGCTCCTTATCTTGTGATGATCATCAGAGTGCCATACTCCCAATCATGTGGGGACTGCTAGACTGTCAGTAAGCAGGACCTTGACAGTATGTACATTACTTGCATAATAAGGACACAGGGGATTTACCTGATACCTTCAATCCCAGAATTGTTACTAGACATACATAATCAAGTGAATCCCTTTCTATCACAGTTATGGGCCACGGACATGAACATCATGGGCACGAGAAGTTACACATTCCAGATTTCAGGAAATGGAAAATAGAGGGGACGCCTCTGGAAGATGTGCAGAAGAAGCTCGCAAAAAAGGGACTGAAGGATCCATGGCTAAGGTACAATTCACACAAAAGCTTATACTGCACAAAAACCCTGTGGTAGAAGATATCTGAAAAAAGATTCTCTTGCAACATATAGAAAGTCTTCACCCCAACCCCCCCAGTCCCCCCCCCCACACACTCACACTTGGGATTTCCTCATAGTCATATGGAAACATATGACATGGATGAGTCAGTAGGCTAAAGTGTTGTGAAATTAGGGCTGAGCAATACATGATTAATATAAATGAGCTGTATATAGAATATGGTAATAAGTAGATATGCAAATCCCCTCAAAAGACAAAAGGGCATGACCTGCATCTGGAGAAAAGAAAGGTTCATTCTCTAAGTTGTGGCCCTATGAGAACTATTAATCTGTGGGGCAAGTGATCTCAGGAGCTGCTGACAGCAGGGACAGTCTTAGAATATGACAATGTATAATATTCATCCTCTGATGATCGACACCAAGGATAAGGAGGGGAGAATTATCTTTTTTGAGGGGGCAGACTCGTTCATGCCTTTTAGGGGTTTTTGTTTTTTTTGTTACCTTCATTTGGGTCAATAAAGAAATTGTTTTTGAACGTCTACTCATTCACTTTCCTATATCCACATTTTTTTCAAATTCCTTTGGTTGAACTTTCTGGGTCTTTTTCATCCATGAGATCTATGTAACCAAATCTGTACTTGTACACACTTCAATCCTAAATCAAAGAAACCCCATAGAAATTCCATGTGCAAAATGTGATAACTCTTTCCTATTTTGGGTCTTTTAAAATTGTGACTGTCAGCTGCCTTGTTTATGCTCTTGGAATTTCCATTGACAGTTCTTGTTCTTCATCATGTGATTACAGCTGTTTATTTGCTGTCCAGATGGTAGAACGTACTCCTCCTGTGAATTCTCAGAGATGTCCGGATATTCCCCTCTCCACATCTTGAAATTGAAAATAGTTTCATGAAAAATAGCTTGTCCCAGGCTGCTTAGTCTCTCGCATGGTAGTTGGTGCACCTTATTCCCTCATTCTCGTACTATGAATTAAAGGGTAACTATCATGTAATAAAATGTTTTAAAAATTGTAGGGTCTGCTATGTGCTGCTGATCAGGGAGGCTCCAAATCCTGAGATCCCACCGATCTGGAAAAAGACTGCTCTGAAGTGCAGCGCATCTTCATAATCTGCACACAGAGTTGTCTGGGCCCAAATAATGGTCAGTCCATGGGTCCATACATCACTTAGTGGTGAAAAGACCCATAGATTAACTATTGAGCCCAAGTGCAGGTGTTGCGTACTTCAGAGCGGTGTTTTGTCTAAATAATGGGCGGTCTCTGGACTCAGCCCAACACCAATCGGTGTCCCCTATAAAATATATATAAAAATGTATAGTTTAAAATTATCATTACCTTTTAAATTGATATCAAACAGAACGAAAAGTCACTCTCCTTCCAACACGCCACCTAAAACACAAATTCTGAGGCCAAGTCATAAGGGCGTAAAACTGGCATAAAACACTGAAAGTTGCAATATTTTTGCACAACATGAAACTGACCAAAAGTTAGTGTCTTTTCATTTTCACAATCGTCCCAGCCAGCACTGCCAGCATGAGTGCAGAATGGGTGGGAACGGTGCATGATGGCACCCGTACAGCTGTTTACCGTACATACTCTAATATAAGCCGGCCTGAATATAAACCAAGACCCCTAATTTTACCACAAAAAACTGTGAAAACGTATTGACACAAGTATAAGCCTAGAGTGGAATGCAGCAGCCTCCCAGCCTGGTATATCATCCCCATCCTGGTACATGGCCCTCATCCTCCATCACAGAATATGGCCCCCATACTGGCACACACACAAAAAAAATTATTTAACTCATCTCTCCATCACTTCCAGCACCTCAGCGTCCTTCAGTCTGCCCCGGGCATCCAGCCATGGAAGCTGAGTGTGCACAGCAATGACATCACTAAGCTGCACCACTCCCATGATCGGGACAGACAGAAGGACACTGCGGATGGAGAGGTGAATTAAATCTTTTTTTTTTTTTTGTGTGTGTGTGGGGTGTCTACCATGGGGGCCATATACACTGATGGGGATTTAATATACTTGGGCTAATGTAACATGCACCGCTCCCCCCACCCACTTCTTAGCCCCAGGTTCAGTGCCGAGGTGATGAATGGGGGGATGCAATGCATATTACATTAGCCTTATGAGTGTGTCCACATGCCCTCTGACCCTCCTCAGCCTCCGTCACACCCTCCTGCAGCAAATAACTGACTCGAGTATAAGCGAGGGCATTTTTAGCCCAAAAATGTGCTGAAAACCACTTATACTAAGTATGTACAATAAAAGCAACTGGGTAATATTACTCTAGTCAGAGAATGCCAATGGGAAGATGCATTGAATACATTAAGTTTTGCACCTCCTAATGAATGCAGCTCCTTTAGGCTGGTTTCACATTGCGATTTAGTTAAATCCGATGCTGTCCTATGAAAATCGGACAGCATCGGATCCGAATCAGCCCCCATGTTATCCAATGGGGATCGAATCGGATTTGGCATAATTGCCATCCAATTTGCCTCTGATCCGATTCTGTCTGATTTTTTTTGCAGGAGCAAAAATCATAGACTGCTGCGATTTTGGCTCCTGAAAGAAATCGGAGAGAATCGGATCGGAGGCAAATCGGATGGCAATTATGCCAAATCCAATCCGATCTGATGCCTTTAACATGGGGCCCTATGGAGCAGGGTCCGAGAAAACATCTGATGTCTCCTCGGACCCGATTTTAGTGTACTGAGCATGGTCAGTACATGCTCAGTACACTAAAACTATGTGTGCCGCCTAATTTCACTTCCGCAATGTATATACATACATTGTGGAAGTGAAATATAACTAAAATCAAGTGTTTAAAATAAAAAATCTTTATCTCACCTGCCAGCGCTCCCCCGGCATCTCCATCAGCTCCCACTCGGTAACCAGGACCTGGATGATGTCACAACCCGATCAGCTGATCGGGTCACATGAGCGGTTACCGCGGTAACCGCTCATGCGACCCGATGGCGCTTCTGACATCATCGCCGGTCCTGTCAAACCAATCTGGAGCTCTATGGACACGCCGGGCGAGCGCTGGCAGGTGAGAATAAAGATTTTTTATGTTGGAATGACAGGAGGGCGGGAGAAGAGGAGAGGAGAGAACAAGGGGACAGCAGGGGACACCAGGGCAAAACAGGGGGACAACAGGAGACACCAGGGGAACAATGAGATGACAGGAGGCAGAGGGAGGGGTAGCGAGATGACAGGAGACCAAACTGATCCTGCAAAATGTCGGAATCTGATGCCTATTTGGCATCCGATTGCAGGGATCAGTTTGGATCCGATGCTGTCCGATTTTCATCGGACAGCATCGGATTTAACTAAATCGCAAAGTGAAACCTAGCCTAACTCTATAATGCCCCTTCATTAAGACCACTGTACACAATGCCAAACTTAATGCAACAGCACCCCGTTTTTTTTTTGTTCTTATTAGTTTAGCCTTTGTGTTGGCTAGTTACAGATTATGGGCCTCAGTCATATGGGTGTTTTCACCAGATCAATGATGTCAAACACCTTCAAATCTCAACACAAAGTTGCACAAAGATTGGTGACTTATGGTGACTCCTCAAAGTGCACCCAATAAATTCATCAAAAGTTATGGTGTAACATATGCAGGAAATGTTACTCCAGTCCCTGATCAGAATAAAATTGTTGATGTAGGGCAAATAGGCACACACCACGTATTGAATTAAGCACATCTTATCTCTGGTGTGCAACTGTTTTTTATTTTGGCACATCTTATTCCTGCATGCCCTCATTAAAGGGAACCTGTCTTGTAAAACAGTTATTAACATGCAGATATGGGGTTAATCTGCAGGTTAATAGCATAGTGAACCCGCCTGGTGCCCACACTGGGAGCCTTGCTAGAGGGAGGAAATTAAGTGTTTCCTCCTGGCAGCGTTTGCCTTCCAGTCATACAGTAGGCTCTTTTGCGGCTTCAGTCACTGCTCTGTTCATACTGAATAATAGTTGTAAACTTTCCCCTGGCATTGCTCTGCCATCCAGCTCTGCAATACATCAGTCTAAGGCTGCCTTCACACTTGCGCTCCCCGCTGCTGCGTATTGCGGTGGGGAAGCGCAAGCCGAGCGCAGACACCGCACGTCCCTATGTTTTAACATGGGGATGCACGGTGATGCGCTCGGCTGCGGATTCCGTGTGCACCCATTGACTTCTGTGTGTGATTTGTACGCATGCATCATGGTGCGCACGGCAATCCGCAGCTGAGCGCATCACCATGCGTCCCCATGATAAACATAGGGATGGGCGGTGCTTGTACTCGGCTTGCGCTTCCTCGCCGCAATACATAGTGGCAGGGAGCGCAAGTGTGAAGGCATCCTAAGTCATACTACGGAGTGCGGGGCTTTCAATATGTACCCTGGGCAGGTTCAGAACTCTTATCAATCTGCAGATTAACCCCATATCTGCATGTTAATATCGTTTGTTTTCCCATAACAGGTTCCCTTTAAGACTGGTGGATGAATTTCTTTAAGGGAGCCTGTCACCTAATCTAGCCCTCCTAACCTATGAATACCTGTCCCTGCAGCCTCAAACTACTTTATCAACCATCCCTGTCTGACCTTTTATAGGGATCTACAAGTGCAATAAAGCATTTTGTAAACTTACTGAATCCATGTCGGATGGGCGTTCCTACAGGGGTTTTTGACGAGAAGGCAGTGTCCCCTGGGCCGCCTCCCTGCTGAAATTACTTCCCGATGGGCAGCATTCTTTTTTCCAGAGCTCGGGCACTAGTCAAGCTATCCCCCATTTCGTCATCGCTATGACGCGGTCATGTGATGCCGGCCCCGCGTCACTTCCGCCTGTCGTATCACTGGGTGTACTAATAAGGGCACAGGCCACCTTCAGATCATGCACAGATGGCATGCCGAAGGCAGCCTGTGTGCCTAGTACACCGAGCGATACAACGGGTGGAAGTGACGCTGGGCCGGCATCACATGACCGCATCATAGCGATGACAAAATGGGCGGGTAGTTTGACTAGTGGCCGAGCTCCGGAAAGAAGAATGCCGCCCATCGGAAAGTAATTTCAGCAGGGAGGCGGGGAAGGCGGCCAGGGGACACTGCCTTCTCGTCAAAAACCCTTATTGTCGGGAGTCATTAAATGTATATCACATGACCTCACATCATATCACATGACCTTTTTCAAATATCTTATGATCCAAATTGAAGATCAGACATAGAATTTCTCTTTAAAGGGAATCTGTCACCAGGATTTTGCAACTTACTTATGATTGAGACAGAGACCCTGATTCCAGGTTGCTTGCTGTTGTTTTGATAATCTGCTGATAAAAGTGATTTTATCACTAGAGAACTAGTAACCCTGCTGCCATGTAGTCCTCTATATGCATGAGCTCTCTATAACCATGCCCCCACCACTGATTGGCTGCTCTTTGTATATGCACATTATACACAGAAAGCTGCCAATCCGTGGTGTGGGTGGAGTTATTCAACTGGTAGATCTGCAGCAGATAAAACAATGATCTTATTAAAACTACATCAAGCAACCCCGTATCGCTGGAATAAGGGTTTCTATCCTTACATTATGCAGGTTTCAGATGGGATAGCAAAAACCTGGTGACAGATTCCCTTTAAAGACTGTTCTCTTCTTCAAAGAGTGGCCTATACCCTTGTGTTATCTCATATTGATTGTGCATGTACAGTAACGAATATAAGTATTTGATACACTGCCGATTTTGCTAATTTTCTGACCTACAAAGAATGGAGGGTCTGTATTTTTATCATGGGTACACTTCAACTCTGACAAACAGAATGTAAAAAAAATCCAGAAAATCACATTGCATGATTTTTTTTAAACCAAATAGATTTTTATTGAACATCAATCAGGTTACAACATTCAGGTTGACATTTTTCATTGTACAAAAAGTATTAAACATCCCTCTCCCACCTCCCTTCCCTTCTTTCCCCCCCCCCAAATCCGAACTTCAGATTAACAAGTGTTCATCCAGGGAGCCCATAGGTTATCAAACAATTTCTCCTGTTTCCTTTTTTGATAAATTATTTTTTCCAAATTTATAATACATGCGACTTGGTTTAGAAATTTACCCTTAGTCAGGGGCTCCTATGTTATCCAATGCTTTTCTATCAGTGGACAGGCCACATATGCTAGCCTAGCGATTACAGTCTTATGTACATTGCTAATTCCCATTAACTCTATATAACCCAGTATGCATATTAAGGGATCTCTATCAATAACACACTTGTATACACCTTCTATTTTGTTTAGGACAGTGGTCCAATTGGTCCCAGATAATCTAGGGTACGTCCACATCATATGCATCAACCCTGCAGGTTCTGTTCGACAACAAGGGCATGTTGAGTCCGAACGAAGTCCAGCCCTACACATCAGCTTTGGAGTTTTGTAAAGCCTATGAATGACAAATAGCTGAGACAATCTCCCTGGTTCACTTATAGACAGCCAAGGCACATATTCCAGTATTGATTTCCATCTTCATCCGTGATCCCAATTATGTCCTGCTCCTAATGTTGTCTAGCTTTAGTCGGGTGTTTAACCAAGAAGGTCTGCTTCAGGTCAGGGTATATTGTTGCGATGACACCCTTCGTTTCCCCTGTGTGCCTATATAGTCTAGTAGAATGTCTTTCTGTATCATCATGACAGTCTGCTTGTTTTGGTTCTTTATCATGTTGAATTAGTTTATACTGAAACCTATAGTTTTCCGGGATCCCAAATTCCTCCCTCAACATCTCAAAAGTTTTCGGTCCCATCACGACATGTCAAATGAGCCACACACTGCACACCCCTTGCAGTCCAGTTAACAAGGTTGCCCATTTTCCTAAATTCTGGAAGATCCTCATTCCACCAGATCGGGGACTAGCCCCTAAGATGTTGCACCCCTCTAATCATCTTAACCGTTTGCCATAGCTTATGAATTAAACCCAATGTAGGATATTTCTGTCCCAGGCCCTTGAAACATCAAGCCTCCAGGCCCTGAAATAGAAACCTCCATCCCACCACTGTCTCCAAGATATTCTGTATGGACCTTCCCTTCTCCGCTCCATCCTCTCAAGTGTTGACATTGTACTGCGACATAGTATATCCAGGGATTAGGAAGAGCAGATCCCCTTGTTCTTTGACATTGCATGATTTTTACATACTTTTTTCATGCAATAAAATGCAAATTAATTATTTGATAAAATAGAAAAACAGAACTTTAATATTTGATACAGAAACCTTTTTTTTTGCAATTAGAGGGCAGGTGTTTCCTGTAGCTCATGACCAGGTTTATACACATTGCAGCGGGGATTTTGGTCTACTCCTCTATACAGATCTTCTCCAGATCTTTCAGGTCTCAGGCTGTAGCTAGGCAACATTGAGGTTCAGCTCCTGCCAAAGATATCCTATTGGGTCCAGATCTGGAGACTGGCTAAGCCACTCAAGGACCTTGGTATGCTTTTTACGGAACCACTTCTTAATTTCCCTGGCTGTGTGTTTCGGGTCATTGTCATGCTAAAAAAGCCAGCCAAGACCCATCTTCAATGCTGTTACTGACTGAAGGAGGTTGACCCTTCCATCCTCCCCTCAATAGGGTGCAGACATCCTGTCCCCTTTGCAGAAAAGCACCAAAAGGGTGTTTCCACCCTCATAATTCATAGTTGGAATAATGATCTTGGGGTTGTGCTCAGCTTTCTCCTTCCAAACATGCCGAGTAGAGTTGATACCGAAAAGTTCTATTTTGGTCTCATCTGACCACATGATCTTCTTCCATGCCTCCTCTGGATCATCCAGATGGTCATTGGTGAATCTCAAACGGTCTTGGATATGTGCTGGCGTGAGCAGGAGGACTTTCTGTGCCCTGCAGGATTTTAAAACAAGATGGTATAGTGAGTACTCTTTGAGACTGTGGTCCCAGCTCTCTTCAGGTCATTGACCAGGTCTTCCTGTGTAATTCTGGGCTGATTGCTGAACTCTCTGAGAATTATACTTACGCCATGAGGTGAGATCTTGCATGGAGCCCCAGTCTGCAGGAGATTGACAGTCACCTTGTGTTACTTCCATTTTCTAATAATTGCACCAACAGTTGTTGCCTTCTCACCAAGCATATTGTCCTGTAGCCCATCTCAGCCTTGTGAAGGTCTACAGTTTTGTGCCTGGTGTCCTTTTGATCTTGGCCATGGTGGAGAGTTTGGAGTGTGATTGTGTGGACAGGTCTCATTTATTCAGGTAACTAGTTCAAACAGGGGCAATTAATACAGGTCATAAGAGCAGAATAAGAGTGCTTCACAAAGAAAAACTAATGGGTCTGTGAGAGCCAGAATTCTTGCTGGTTGGTAGGTGGTCAAATACTTATATCATGAAATAAAATGCAATTTAATTATTTAAAAATCATAGAATGTGATTTTCTGGGGGGATTTTTAGATTCTGTTTCCACAGTTGAAGTGTACATATAATAAAAATTATAGACCTCTCCATTCTTTGTAGGTGGGAAAACTTGCAAAATCGGCAGTGTATCAAATACTTATTTTCCCCACTGTAAGTAGAGAAGAGCTTGCCTCCTTTTGGTCCCTGCAAGAAATCTTTATCATTGTTCAAAGTCAATTCTAGGAGAAAAAAAAGACAGACCAAATTAGTATTTCTCAATTCCAGTGAAGGGCACATCAAGAGTTGCTCACGTCTGGATTATAAGGGAGCAATGCTAATGACGTTACTCCTGCCCACATGACCCATGAATGATCAATACTTATACTTGCTGATCGCGCAAGCGTCTTGGTAGATGTGTAGGGAAGATCATCATCAACATCTCTAATGCGGGTGTGGATGGCGCTGATCAACCCTTTTTAAGTACCATATGGTTTCAGGATTTCTTTGTGTTATGTAGATGATGTAATTATTAGCAGTTCCTCTGAAACATCTCTTTGTGGGATCTCCTCAATCATGAACCATCTGGGGTACCCCGAGGGCTGGAATTGAGAGACCATACACTAAACAAGACTGAGTGTTTGTGTGTAAATATATCATACATCTATTTTCTTTATTATTTCTCTATTACAGGAATGAAGCATGGCGGTTCATGGGAGAGTTTTCTAAACCAATCACCATAACTCAAGTTGTCTTCAAAGGATTTCGATGGGGGTTTGCTGCTTTTGTGGTGGCACTTGGTGTAGAATATGCTTTCTTTCCTCCCAAGAAAAATGGCGGCCACCATTGAACTATAATACGAGGGAGTGCACACCGGCTGTATGGAAATCTGTAGATTAAAAACCTAAATTATATACATGTTGTATTTTCATGTTATTGGATTAATCTTCTAATGATCAGCGCAATGTACACTCTGTTCTAAGAGTCTGAAAATACATTTCACACTTCAAAAAAAGAAAAGTATTTCTGCCAAAAACATCAGTTTTCTGTTATAAATCTCTAAACCAATAATTGAGATTTACCTACCATTCATGAGAATGGCAATTTCTGATATATGCGGTCACTTTCCAGTCTATGCTCTTGCCCTTTTACTTATCTCTAATAACTAATAGACTATTATTATTACATTGATGATTTTAAATGCTTTTATTAATGATTTGGTAAGGTTTTAACCCGATATCACCCATAGACTGGTGACACGAGTGTATGAAAAATGTAACCACTTTTTATCCAGGAGAGTAGGACGAGTGAAATCTGTACGGTATTCCGTGTGTCATGCGAACATCCGTGTGCTGTCCGTATGCAATGCCTTTTTTTTTCTCAGCAGCTATTATTCCACATTTATTTACAGGACAATTTACAGTGTTCTATGCTATAGAATGGTAATGTAGCACAGTCCGTGTGGCGTCTGTTGTTTTTCTCTCACCCAATGACTTGTATTGGTGAGTCTCGCACAATCAACTTTTATCTCATCCAGGAAAACAAAAGTAGCAATTAAATTTTAAAGTGCACCTGTAAGACCTCATACAACATTCTGGAAAATTATATAGATGTCCCTAAGGCAGTCTGCAAAGCAAAAAAAAACCCTTGTATTATACTCCCTTATGTAGTGGACCGGTCCGATGAGTGTCATTGGTCTTGATCCATCCCCTCTGCTTTGTTTGGTTGACATGTCCTATTTCATCCAGACAGTGTCTTACTCTGCGCCCCTGTGCACACACACTGTTCCCTGCCCGTAATCCTTTTAAAGCAGGCAGGAAGACAATGATCGTAAGAAGAGAGGAGGCATTGGATGAAGTCCATTGATGCCCATCGGACTGGACTGCCACATTGGTGAGTATCATAGTAGGTGCTTTTTTTGCCTTGCAAAGTGGTTCAGGACTTGTATATACAGGGGTTGGACAAAATAATGGAAAACTTTGTTCATCATAATCTTCGAACATGTTATAAACATGAAACCATGACATATGTTAATGTTTTGTAGTTGATTATTTGTTGTGATATGTGTATGAAATTAACTGTTTGTTTTGCGGAATTTTAAGAACATTGATGAGAACCTGATACCAATGGCAGACCTTTCAGATTTTCAAAAAGGCCAAATTGTTGGTGCTCGTATGGCAGGTGCTAGTGTAAAAAGTGCCCGAATGCTTGGCATGTCAGAGGTACTGTCTCCAAAGTAATGACTGCGTTTGAAAGAGAAGGAAAAACGTCCGCAGCAAAGCACAGGTCCGGCCGAAAGTCGAAGTTGACTGAGAGAGACCGTCGGACTCTAAAGTGAACTGTGGAGAGGATCGCAAGACACGGCTCCGAAAATCACTGCTGAGCTCAATGATCACCTAAGAACCCAGTTGTCCACAAAAACTGTTCGTCGGGAGCTGCAAATCTGGATTCCTGGAAGATGAATTAGAAAACCGCTGCTCTCAATGACAAATGTTTCCAAGCGTTTGAGTGGTGTAGAAACCTCCAGAATTGGTCCCTCGAGCAGTGGAAACTGGGATATTCTCAGATCAATCATCGTTTACCCCATTTTCCGACCTCTGCCCAAGTGTACGTTTGGAGACAGCCAAAAGAAGCATTCCATCCAGCTGCCTTCTCCCAACCGTAAAACATGGCGGAGGTTCTTGATGATTGATTTTGGAGATCCGCCGGGCCAATGATATCACTTGTATGAATCCATCTCGGAGAATTGAGGCTGTAATTTGCCACAAAAGTGGACCTACACCATATTAAACTAACTTTTGTTGATTTTTCCAGGTGTTTCCATTATTTTGTCCAACCCCTGTATATAGCATTCTGGAAAACCATATATTAGCATTATGCGCCTCCTTATATGTACAAAAACTGGTGACAATTCCATTTAAATCCCCCCTCCCTTACTCATTTAACCTCTTCATGACCCAGCCTATTTTGCCTCCTGACCTGGCCATTTTTGCAATTCTGACCAGTGTCCCTTTATGAGGTAATAACTCTAGAACGCTTCAACGGAGCCTAGCGTTTCAGAGATTTTTTCGTAACATATTGGGCTTCATGTTAGTAGTAAATTTAGGATCGATAATTTTTGCATTTATTTGTAAAAAAATGGAAAATTTGGGAAAAGTTTAAAAATTTCGCAATTTTCAACATTTTGAATTTTCATTCTGTTAAACCACAGAGTTGTGTGACACAAAATAGTTAATAAATAAATTTCCCCAGAGTCTACTTTACATCAGCACAATTTTGGCAAAAACGGTTTTTTTTTTTTTGGTAGGAAATTACTAAAGGGTTCAGTTCATCAGCATTTTTCCAGCAAAATTTACAAAACCATTTTTTTTGTGACCACATCACATTTGAAGTCCCTTTGGGGGCCAATGTGACAGAAACACCCAAAAGTGACACCATTCCAAAAACTGCACCCCTCAAGCTACTCAAAACTACATTAAATAAGATTATTAACCCTTCAGGTGCTTCACAGGAACTATAACAATGTGGAAGGAAAAATATGACATATTAATTTTTCCACAAAAATGTTCTTTTAGTCTCAATTTTCTCATTTTCACATGGGCAACAGGATAAAATGGATCCTAAAATTTGTTGGCCAATTTCTTCTGAGTACACGATACCTCATATGTGGTCATAAACCACTGTTTGGGCGCATGGCAGGGCTCAGAAGGGAAGGAGCGCCATTTTACTTTTGGATCTAATTTTCTATTCACTGGGTTTAGTAGTGATGAATGATCTGCCATACAGTGCACCATTACCCTAGAGACTACAACAAGGGATAACTTGTCGATTCTCTGTGAGTCTCAGGGGTCACGGCGCAATGTCTGCACGCCGCCTTAAGTTGTAGGGAAAAAAGAATAAAAAAAAGAACATGTTATTGAGCTGAAAACATATAAGGTCTGACACAGGGGTTGACACAGCACCAGTGAACATTGACGGACCTGTCAGGCACGCGCCGCGTGCTTTTAAGCGCACCGCTGAATTTCAGCTGTATCAGGACCAGCATTCCCCTGCAGGAATTGCAACCTGCAGTAGAAGGATCTTGACATCGAGGTCCATCACTGCGGACATCTCCCTCTCCTCCTGCTGCCCAGCTCCCTTCTTTCTGCCCCGATCTCCTTTGCAAGAGGGCAACGGGTGCAGAGAATTGGCAGCGCGGGACCAAATGCCCGTATACATGCCGCGTCTTAACACTCCGAATGATGGGGAGTGATCATCAGATCTCTGCCCCCTCCATGCGTGTCCTGAACTTAGTAAACTGGACTGTGACCAGTTGAGAACATTTCTTACCATAGCTGATCACCAAGTAATCGTTGTGTTAACTGCGATAACATGCTGAGATCACCCATTACCTGAGCGGCGTTGGGGGTTGGAACGATTCCTCTCACACTGCTCAATGCCACGTATCTAGATGTGTGAATTCCAGTGTAATTTTCCACAGAGCCCCATGGGGCCTCGAAAAGGCGTGTAACGGCATTAACTTCAGATGGAATCACTGCCCAAGCATAACTTTTTTTGTCATAGTCATATGAGGTGTCGGGACAAGTGTCTTTCAATGCATAATTAAACCAATAGGTACGGGAAATTGGTTAAAATGAAAAAAAGTGCAAAACACATTTTGTATTTACTCGCCATCATATATGCTATAAAGAATGGATGTATGTGGTGTTCAAGTATGTAACACACCAACAAATTATCATTAAAAAAAAAAAAAAAAAAACAACTTTTTAAATGACCTAGAATGACTGGTCGTAAGTAATATTTCATGTTCAGCAACATTTCAATGAAAACCCTAATCGCCCATTAATGGAGAGATCCAAAAGTCATGGGTCTCAGAAAATGACTTACCAAATCAAATTATTATGTTTTATTAATAACTAGCTGTACTACCCGGCTTCGCCCGGGTTAATAACTGCTGTTAGCAAAATAGAATGTGTTAACAAAAATTTATTCAGCACACAAAAAACACAAAACAAATCGATAGAAATGTAATTATTAAAAGGCAAAAACTAAGCTAATAGAAGCATTTCACAACATATATTTCAACACAGATATTCCACACAGATTTAACTAAATTGGCCAAGTAATGTGAAGTAATCTTCTACTCCTTATTCGAGAGCCTTTTGATAGACGACATTCTTAGTTCTTCCTTCAGGTGCAAAGACAAACAGATTTTTGGCTGTTCCAACTCTTGAACAGGCCACATAAAGTTGACCATGAGAAAAGCATAGAGATTGTAAATCAATTCCAACTACTTCAAAGACTGTCCCTGAGCCTTGTTGATGGACATAGCAAATGCCAGTCGAACAGGAAACTGGAGGCGTTTAAAATCAAAAGGCAAATCAGATGGAATAAGAGGAATTGTTGGAATGAAAACATCTTCTCCTGTGCACATCCTGTCAAAATGGTTGCCTGAATTACATGTGAAACAGGTTCTTAATCAAGAGTCTTTTTCCATTACACAGCTTTGGTGGATCCTCGCTTCCCTCTCCTCAGAAAGTTCATTGGCCCTTGAGGAAGCAGCTCTTGTTTTCATGTCTGCAATCCTCATTTCCCTCTCCTCAGAAAGTTCATTGGCCCTTGAGGAAGCAGCTGCTGTTCTCATGTGTGTCAGCCTTGTTTCTCAGTCTTCACATTTTTCACTCACCCGTAAAGCAGCTTTTCTTTTTGCATCAGCTGACATTCGTGCCAAGGAACTCCTTTTCTTATGAGGCATTATTGTGGTAAAAATAGTCTGTAACTGGCAGTTTCTATATCCTCTCACATAGAGGTAATGTGACTGACAGCTGCCGTATTTCCTATATGGTACATTTGTTTCTCTTGTAGTTTAGCTGCTTATTAATCAGATTTTTATTGTTGAAGGATAATACCAGACTTGTGTGTGTTTTAGGGCGATTATGTGGCGAGGTTGGTGTATGTGTGGTGAAATGTGTGCTGAGGGTGGTATATGTGTTCAAGCACGTGGTAGTGTGAGGCGCATTTTGTGTGTGTGTTCATATTCCCGTGTGTGGTGAGTATCCTATGTCGGGACCCCACCTTAGCAACTGTATGGTATATACTGTTTGGCGGCATCTTTAAGTCCCCCTTGTTCACATCTGGTAGCTGTCATTTTGCCTACAACACTTTTCCTTTCACTTTTTCCCCATTATGTAGATAGGGGCAAAATTGTTTGGTGAATTGGAATGCGCGGGGTTAAAATTTTGCCTCACAACATAGCCTATGACGCTCCCGGGGTCCAGACGTGTGACTGTGCTAAATTTTGTGGCTGTAGTTGTGACGGTGTAGATGCCAATCCCGGACATACACACACACATACATACATACACACACACATTCAGCTTTATATATTAGATAATAAAACCCCCTTATAAACTTGGTATTGCCATTCTCATAATGACTTTAAAATCCTAATCATATATCATTTCTATTACATAATTAAATGCTGTAAAACCAACTACACACACACTTTTTTTCTCTTGTTTTACAACATGTGAAGTTTTAGATTTTTCACAATATCGTATGGTAAATTGGAGCAATTCAAAACTACAACTCGTTCTTGAAAAAAGACGAGGTGAAAAAATAAAAACTGAAAACTTCCCAGTTATGAAAGTGTTAAAGTAACCAAACCTACCAGGACTAATCCTTCAACCTATGAATTAAAAAATGAACACAGTGAGTATTAAGCTGAAAACCACTTCATAAAAGGTCCTGCAGTCAGGGGGTTTCCGTATCACTGCACAAGTTGAACATTAAAGAGGACCTGTCCCCCCCCCCCCCCCCCCCACTGAATGCAGCGTGTATTCAGGGAAGCTGTGTACTATGGCTCTATCCCCCCTGCACCCCGAAAAAAAACACTTTGCAAACCTTACAGTTAAGAGGTCACCTGGGTGGGATGTTAAGAGGTCCTCACTGCTGGCACAGTCCTCCCTGCCTCCTCCTTGTGTGTTTCGCCCCCTCTGTGTCCACCACCGCCTACTCTTCTTTTGGGTCTGCCCTCCTCTTATGCTCCTGACGTCACAAGGAGCAGGAGAAGAAGAGGAGGGCAGACACATAGAGGGGGAGGAACACAAGGAGGAGGCAGGGAGGATTGTGCCAGCAGCGAGGACCTCTAAAGGCCCTGTTACATGGCACGACATTTGTTAACGACATCGCTGATGCGTCACAGGTTTGGAGGCGTACCAGCAATCTCGTTGCGACCTTGTTGCGTGTGACTCTGGCAAGTTGTTAAGATAAATCCTTGGATTGCTGATCGCAGGTTTGAGAACATGTTCTGAAATTACACGATCAACGATCAATCAACCTTGTATATCGTTGTGTATGACACCGCGATAACTATGTCGTTCACAGCAATGAGCAGGGATCGTTTGCGGAGTTTGCGAACAATACCAGCTCACAACATTGTTGGTGAGTTGTCCACGATATCTAGATGTGTGACATCTCACCAACGCTGTCAAAACGTCTGCAACGATCGCGCGCCCACTAGATCGTTGCGGCCATCGTTCCAACATCGTGCCTTGTAACGGGGCCTTTAACCCCTTCATGACCTTGGAATTTTTCATTTTCGTTTTTTCTCCCCTGCTTCCAAGAGCCATAACTTTTTTATTTTTCCGTCAATAGAGACATATGACGGCTTGTTTTTTGCGGGACAAGTTGTACTTTCATATGCAATAATTAATTTTACCATATAGTGTACAGGGAAATTGAAAAAAAATTGTAAATGCAGTGAAATTGCAAAAAAAGTGCAATAACACTTTTGTTTTTTGGGTATTTTAGTCGCCATGTTCACTATATGGTAAAACCGATGTGACTGGGTGATGCCTCGGGTGTGTACAAGTTTGTAGACACCCAACATGTACTTTACTGGTATCTAGGTTTTGAAAAATAATTCAGAAGTTTGAAAAAAAAAACTGACTTTTTACACCATGTTCTGCGACCCGTAGCACCCTCATTTTTCGGGATCTGGGTCTGTGACAGCTTATTTTTTGCTTGTTGAGCTAACATTTCTAATGATACCATTTTTGGTGGGATCCGCAGTTTTGATCGCCCGTTATTGCATTTTATAGTAATGTTGTGGCTACCAAAAAAACGGAATTTTGGCGTTTGGACCATTTTTTTTCGTTAGAGTTTAGGGCTCTCATTAACGGATTTAATACGATGATAGATCAGGCGAACGCGGCGATACCAAATGTGTGGGTTTTTTTAGTTTTGGTTTTTAATACTGTTATTGTGATTGGGGGGAAAAGGGTGGTGATTTGAACTTTTATATATATATATATATTTATTTATTTTTTTACAGGTTTTTAAAAACTTTATTTTTTCATTAGTTCTTATTTGTACAGTGCCCCATAGAGAGGCACCCTGCTGCACAGGCTGATCGCTTCTGGGAGATACCGATGAGCTGCAGCTCATCAGTATCTCCCAGAATTGCGGACGGGCCGTGGTTGGCAGCACCTGTCAACCACAACCCGGAAGTGCTCTCTGACAGCATCAGGGATCTAGCCAGGACCCCGGGCCGGCACGTGCGCGCCGGAGATCCCGCGATAATCCCACGAGATCTCCGGAGCAGGTGGGGAACAGCGCGGCCGAGGCTGCCTTGGATCCCGCTGTCAGTGAATGACAGCGGGATCCAAGGGGTTAACAGCTCCGATTGGATCCCAGATCTGATCGGTGCTGTTACCCTGACATCTCAGCTGATGAGATCAGCTGAGATATCGGATGTTTGATGTGAGCGCCGCGCCAGAGCGTACACACGTTATAGGTCGGGAAGGGGTTAATCGGATCCGACCCACGAGACCTCTTAATTGTGAAGTTTGCAAATTGTTTTTTTCGCGGTACAGGGGGGCTGGAGCCTTAGTACACAGCTTCCCTAAATGCCGCATATGAGTCGGTCGACAGGAAAGGGGGTACCGGGAGAGTTGGTCAGTTTGATGGGGGATCACGGCTGGTCGGTTCCCAGTTCCGTGCCCTGAACCTGAAATCCCTGAGGTAGCCAGGAGGGGCTCCGAAACGCGTTGGAAAAATAAAGCGATCATTCTCCCAGATATCCCGGTGGGTCTGGTATTTTTCTGGAGCAGCAGCGCGGACGAGAAGGCACTTGTCCTGAATAACTGATTAGCAGTGACGTGGCCATCACATGACCGGAGGCCCCCCACGTGACCTGAACCAGGAAGTGGTGAGTAACGGACCTGGAGCGATGTCCCCAGGCTGAGGGAATCACTGAGGTTGTGCAGGGGAGCACATCAGTGGCAGGTGAGCGGTTAATCCCCCACCTTTCTAACTGTGTCCCCACTAGACCGCCAGGTATTGTTCATGGAGCGCTCTCCACTCTCATTTTGTCTCAACATTTCACCAGTGTCTGCACTGATTCTGCCATGGATCGTGTGACGTTATGTCACGCGATCCCTGTGACCAATTAGCACTTGCATCAGTCTCCCCTCCTTAGAATTTAATTGACAGCCAGTGAAAGAAAGAGAGCAGCTGCAGCTCTTGCTTGCTCTGCATGTCTAATTTGGAGGAAAGAGTGAAGCCAGACCTGATTGGTTGCACAGGGATCTTATGGCATAACAATGTCACAGAATCCCAGGAGAGCTAGTGCTGACACCGCTAGAATGGCGCTGGCAAGTATAAGCGTAATTGTACTGTGGAGAAATATAGAGATAGTGAACAACTCTTTAAATCCAAGCACAGCGTTTATTATGGAGCTGCTATCAAAAAAATGTTACCATATGAACAAATGTACTTATTGGAGTGGTGACTGACTCACATTGTAGCCATTGGCCTACCAAGATTGGGCAAAATTTCGTCTACATTTAAATTGATCTCACAAACTAGATCCATTCAGGCAGTTCTAATAGAATGAGTATAATGGTAAGTATGTACAGTGTATACTACAGACACACTATCTGGTAATTGATGGATTATGAAGAAAGTAATCCAGCTCACTGTTGCATGTAACTGCTGTGATGCGGAGCATGAAGAGCGTATCTATCTGTACACCACAAATCAGAGGAAGAAAGGAGGTACTATGCAGAATTTTAAAACATTAGGTGCTCATATTGAAAATGTAAACTTTTTTTTCAAAAATGTAGCTTTAGCCTCAAAATTTTTTACTTTAAGATGTAACATGAAAATGTAGATCCCATAGTTTACCTGCTTTCTTCTGAGCTCTGTGATACCTCACACGTCAAAAAGGCCTGTTTGGACACGCTCGGAAGGGAATAAGCGACATTTGGTATGTGAAGTATAAATTTTGCTGGTATAGATGGCAGGCACCATGTCTTCTTCGCAGAGCTCCTAAGGTACAAAAACATGAGAAACCCCTCAAAACAGACCCAATTTTGGATACTAGACCCATCAAGGAATTTATCTAGGGTGTGTTGAGCACTTTGAACCCATAAGTGCTTCACATAACTTTTAAAATATGGATGTCAAAATGAAAATGGTATTTTCTGCTAAAATGCTTTTTTACACTCAAATTTGTCATTTTCACAATAGATAATAGCAGTAAAAGGACCTCATAGTTTGTTACACAATTTCTACAGAACATGGCCATATCCCACATGTAGTCAAAAACATCTGATAGGTCACACGACAAGGCTCGGAAAGGAAAGAGTGCCATCTGATTTTAAATTTGCCTGGATTAGGTTGTGAATGCCATGTGGCTTTTGTAGAGCCCCTAAAATGCCAAAACAGCAACCACCACAAGTGACACCAATCTGGAAACTAGACCTTTCATTTAGAGGGGTACTGAGCATTTTCAACCTACAGATGATTCCTGAGACTTAATAACATTTAAACATGGGGGAAATTTTTTTTTGTTCAAACACTGATACCTCATACATAGTTTAAATCTAATGTTTGGGCACATAGCAGGGCTCGTAAAGCAAAACATGCTACCTACGGTAATTTGTGGAGCGCAAATTTGGACACCATATTACATTTGCAGAGCCCCTGAGGGGCCAAAAAAACTAAACACCCACATGTGACAACATTTGGCAAACTAAACCCCACAATCAATTCATGTAGGGATGTGAGCATTTTTACCCCAAAGGAGCCATACAGAATTTCATAACATTGGGCCGTGGAAATGTAGTATTTTAATGCTAAAAATATTATTTCTTTTATTAACTGCAAATTTGTCAGTTACACAAGGTTTAAAAAGTGAAAGTGTACCCCACAATGTATTGCACAATTTCTCCCAAATGCAGTGTTGCCCTATATGTCATCAGAATCTACTGTTTGGCCACATAGCAGGGCTTTGTACGGAGGAGCTATATTTGACTTTTGGAGCACAAATTTAGCTAAAGTAGTTTGCAGGCACCATTTGAAGAGTCGCTACGGTACTGGAACAGCAGAAAAAACCCCATAAGTGACCCCATTGTACAATCTGCACCTCTCAATGTAATCTACGGCTGCAGTTACTATTTTGTAGCATCCATACCATGCTCATTTTCTGGATAATTGCAAACATGGCAAATTATTTCCCATACTTTGGCCCAACTTGTTCTTCTGGTGACTTGCACCCCATACATTGATAATTGGGCTCTCCTAGGTACAATAATGCCACTCACTACAGTTTAGCCCCAGTAGGGATCACAAGGAAAGGGCATTTGGATTTGGGAGTGCAGATTTCTCAGAATTTGGGGGGTGGAAGCTGTTGCTTTTTCAGAGTCTTTGTTCTTCCAGTAACGTGGGAACCCCCTATATTTCCAGTGACAGATGACGGACCTGAGTTGGAGTTGGTTTTGTGCGGGATAATTTAGGGGGTTTTGTTGGTAACATTCTGGGTTATATAGCATTTTTTTGATCGCTCACAGTATAAAGCTTGGATCATATTGTTATATTCTATACACTGAGCACTTGCGTTGGGGTTTGTGTAAATCCCACAAAAAACGTGATTCAGACAATACCCCTGAAGGAACCATGCACTATAATGAGGCAGAGGAAAACACTGCACCGCATATGTAGCTGTAAAGTCCTGTTTGGGCACATGGCAGGGCTCTAAATGGAATTATCAATGTTCGACTTTTGGACCACAGATTTTCCTAGACTACCGTAGTTTGCAGACTCCATTTGCAGAGCCCCTAAATGCCATAAAGGCAGAATCCCCCTCAAGTGACCCGATTTTGAAAACTACATCCCTTTTAGAATTCATGTATAAGTATAGTGGGTGTCCCAATAGATTTTGCCCAGCTTCTGCTTCTGAAGACACGCACTTTGGAAAATATTAGATGGGCTCTCCCTGCTGCTGTAATGGCAACCATGTGGACGCTAACTGTAGTTTAGGGACACTGTGGAGCTGAGAAGGATGAGGGAATTTGGATTTGGGGGCATAAATGTTGCTGGATTTCTTTTAGGGGAGCCACATCACTTTTTCAAAGCCTTTGTTATATAAACAAAACAGTCATTATTACAGTTTGAGAGAACATACAGTCATGGCCGAAAGTGTTGGCACCCTTGAAGTTATTCTGGCAAATGAAGTATTTCTCCAAGAAAATGATGCAATTACACATGTTTTGTTGTACAAATGCTTATTTCATTAGTGTGTGGTATTGGAACAACACAAAAAAGGCATATTTTTCAACAATTTTGGTTTTCAAGTATTCAGACAATTCTCTTCTCTTTCTGTTCTCCATACTTAGTGTGGCACACACAGACACATAATCTAAAGATTGAGTCAACTTCTCCCCTTTTTATCTGGTTTCAAGTGTGATTTTCATATTGCCCACATGTATTACTTGCCACACGTGAGATTAACGAGCATCACATGCTTGAAACAAAATTGTTTACCCACAATTTTGCACAGGTGCCAACAATTTTGTCCAGCCCACCTTTCTTTTTTGTGTTGTTCCAATACACACAAAGAAAATAGACATATATACAGTGTTGGCCAAAAGTATTGACACCCCTCAATTCTGTCAGATAATACTCAGTTTCTTCCTGAAAATGATTGCAATCACAAATTCTTTGGTATTATTATCTTCATTTAATTTGTCTTCAATGAAAAAACACAAAAGGGAATGAAGCAAAAAGCAAAACATTGATCATTTCACACAAAACGCCAAAAATGGGCCAGACAAAAGTATTGGCACCCTCAGTCTAATACTTGGTTGCACAACCTTTAGCCAAAATAACTGCGATCAACCGCTTCCGGTAACCATCAATGAGTTTCTTACAATGCTCTGCTGGAATTTTAGACCGTTCTTCTTTGGCAAACTGCTCCAGGTCTCTGATATTTGAAGGATGCCTTCTCCAAACTACCATTTTTAGATCTCTCCACAGGTGTTCTATGGGATTCAGGTCTGGACTCATTGCTGGCCACCTTAGAAGTCTCCAGTGCTTTCTCTCAAACCATTTTCTAGTGCTTTTTGAAGTGTGTTTTGGGTCATTGTCCTGCTGGAAGACCCATGACCTCTGAGGGAGACCCAGCTTTCTCACACTGGGCCCTACATTATGCTGCAAAATTTATTGGTAGTCTTCAGACTTCATAATGCCATGCACACGGTCAAGCAGTCCAGTGCCAGAGGCAGCAAAGCAACCCCAAAACATCAGGGAGCCTCCGCCATGTTTGACTGTAGGGACCGTGTTCTTTTCTTTGAATGCCTCTTTTTTTCTTCTGTAAACTCTATGTTGATGCCTTTGCCCAAAAAGAAAGAACATTCTTCCAAAACGTTTTAGGCTTTCTCAGGTAAGTTTTGGCAAACTCTAGCCTGGCTTTTTTATATCTCGGGGTAAGAAGTGGGGTCTTCCTGGGTCTCCTACCATACAGTCCTTTTTCATTCAGACGTTGACGGATAGTACAGGTTGACACTGTTGTACCCTCGGACTGCAGGGCAGCTTGAACTTGTTTGGATGTTAATCGAGGTTCTTTATCCACCATCCGCACAATCTTGCGTTGAAATCTCTTGTCAATTTTTATTTTCCGTCCACATCTAGGGAGGCTAGCCACAGTGCCATGGGCTTTAAACTTCTTGATGACACTGGACACGGTAGACACAGGAACATTCAGGTCTTTGGAGATGGACTTGTAGCCTTGAGATTGCTCATGCTTCCTCACAATTTGGTTTCTCAAGTCCTCAGACAGTTCTTTGGTCTTCTTTCTTTTCTCCATGCTCAATGTGGTACACACAAGGACACAGGACAGAGGTTGAGTCAACTTTAATCCACGTCAACTGGCTGCAAGTGTGATTTAGTTATTGTCAACACCTGTTAGGTGCCACATGTAAGTTACAGGTGCTGTTAATTACACAAATTAGAGAAGCATCACATGATTTTTCTAAGGGTGCCAATACTTTTGTCCACCCCCTTTTTTATGTTTGGTGTGGAATTATATCCAATTTGGCTTTAGGACAATTCTTATTATGTTTTTTTCATTGAAGACAAATTAAATGAAGATAATAATACCAAAGAATTTGTGATTGCAATCATTTTCAGGAAGAATCTGAGTATTATCTGACAGAATTGCAGGGGTGTCAATACTTTTGGCCAGCACTGTAACAAAGCATGTGTAATTGCATTAATTATCTGGGAGAAATACTCAATTTTCTGGAACCATGATTGTATACACTGATGAGCAAAAGGGTACCAATGTTTTTAACTTTTGACATTTAGGCTCCATCTCTCACCATCCACACCAGCTTCGAACATGAGATTTCCATCATTTTATATACAACTATCTTGGCTATCTCATAAATAAATTTAATTTGCAACTATTTAGCATTAGAAAAAAGAAAATCGGGGAGCTCCTTGGGTGAGTTTATATATGGACCAGTGCCAAATGATGGACAGCAAACACTTAGTTGAGAAAAGAAACCGGGCACTGACCTTGTTGCATTGAAGTCCTGTGTGCAGAGGTGTTCATGGGTCTGGGTTGCTCAGCTGTAGATGCAGGGATCAATTAAGAACTTAAGAAGAAAACAGCAGCACTCTGAGATCCTTTATTCCAAGAACAGCTTTATTCCAAAAGTTTACATCGGTGGGTGCAGGGGAGGGAGGACGGAGGGACGACTGTTACCGTTTCGTGTGCTCTGCACGCTTCAGCGGGTCCTGTGTACAAGCTAGGCTTGTACACAGGACCTGCTGAAGCGTGCAGAGCACACGAAACGGTAACCGTAGGCTTGTACACAGGACCCGCTGAAGCGTGCAGAGCACACGAAACGGTAACCGTCGTCCCTCCGTCCTCCCTCCCCTGCCCCAGCGATGTAAACTTTTGGAATAAAGCTGTTCTTGGAATAAAGGATCCCGGAGTGCCGCTGTTTTCTTCTTAAGTTCTCAAATGATGGACAGGCTCACCTGGGGGGGTTGTGCAATTACAAGCGCAGCTCTGTCTGAGGCGAGGGTTAGGACTGCAGCACTCATCGACAATCTCCCAAGGAAATGAAGTAATGGATATAAAAAAGTAAAACTGACGACAGGAGGCGATGTCCAGTTCAGTTGAAGGTAAAACTGTATTAAACTAAACAAAAATATAATGTAGAGAAGATTGCTCTCTTCATCAGGTATTCTATTCATTTAATCTATTTTAATAAATTTGGTTTTAACTTCAACTGAACTGAACAGCGCTTTGCGTCATCAATTTTTTTTCTTTTTTATACGTAGATTTGTGTTATGTCACTGCATTGTTACTGTTTTACTCCTGGTGATGTAAAAATCTTTTTCTTCCTGTAGACTACAAATTACAACCTGTTCTCCCTTTCCCTAATGGCTCAGTATGTTATTAGTTTGATTTGCAAGCAAAACGTAACTGGTTTGAATCGAGGAGGAGCCATGCAGAAGATTTCCCAAGAAAAGAGATACAGTATTATCCAACTCATCAGTAGCAGTCTCTCGGGCAAGAAAATTGCTATACTGCATCATGTGAGTGTCATGACAGTTGGGAGAATACGAAATGAAGTCCATCCATTGAAAAGCCAAGAGGTGGACGTCCAGGCAACATATCGGAGTCAGCAGGTTGGCTCATCACAAGGTCTATCAGTTCTGGTGCGAAAAACAACTGGCAATGGAGATGGCTCATACGCTTCATAATAGTACGATCAAAAACGTCCATGCAAACACCAAGTAATGCACATTATACAAGTCTGGAATGGTGACCCAAAAAGTGAAGAAGCCTCGACTTCAATATCATCATAATAAACATCGGCTCAAGTTTGCAGAAAAGTAGACAGCAGGAGACTGGAAATGAGTGATTTGGAGCAATGAAACGAAGGGCAAAAGACTGCTCTGATGAGTGCCAATGTGTCTGGAAAAAACAAGGGAAAAGGGACAAACGGTTTGAGAAATTGAGGGAACTATGAAGTTCTGTGGAGTAAGTCTGATGATATGGCGATAAATCACAGCCAAAAGGTGTTGATCTCTGTGGGTGGAGTTGAAAAAAAAAAAGCTATAAAAATAATCAAGTGAGTCAACCAGTAGGCACCAAAATTGGAAACATGTAGGAGGGACATGGGATCAGATTTTGGTTGAGACATGCTTGAATCTGAATGAGATCATGCACAGATTGATTCAGGCAGTGTTCAAAGCTAAAAGGTGGATTTACAAAATACTTTTGAGATTTTTAGAAGCAAAACAGCAATGCAGTGACATGACAAGCATCTTCATAATGAAATCATATGCTAAATAGTTGCAAGTCAAATTTATGTATGACATAGGTAAGATAGTGGTCTATAAAACGTTTGAAGCTTTATTGGCTAGTGAGATATGGACCCTGAAAGTCAAAAGTTCAAACATTGTTACCCTTTTGCTAGTCCGTGTACATGGAACAGAGAAAAATAAAGGACAGTCTGACTAGATAACACATCAGAAGTGGAGACTCATGCCATGAACAAAATGCAGAGGAGTGCTGGTAATAGGTAAAAAATAACAAAAGGAACAGAACAAGAACAAACCTTAAAGGGGTTTTCCCACGAACAAAGTTAATTGCAATCAATAGATCTTAGAATAATACTAATTTCCACAATTGGGTGTCTTTATCTCAGCAAAGGAACATTTTTTTAATATGATGTGTCCCTGCTATGTAGTGTGTAATATCCGTGACTGACCGTACAGGGACATGGTTCACATCTCCTGGGCAGGGAGAGGACGCCAGAGAGTATACTGTAGACAGGCAGTGTCCTACTGGATTGCCTAGGATTCATAGGAGGAATTGATTCCACAGGGCCCACCCTACTGCAACTCTACATAGACATTAAACCTGTTCATACTCCAGTCTTATGTACAAAAGGCACAAAACAGTGTGTGCCGCTTAATGAATTTAGTGCATTTTACATAGCCAAGTCCCCATTTTCCCAAAATTTATGTAATTTTTGAAGCCATTCAGAAACCTTCCAAAAGCATGTTTATATGAATTCTTGCACTTTCCTCTAGAATTCCTCTGTCTCAGATTTTATATAATGTTTTGAGATAGTTGTAGCAGTGTAGAAGCTCCTTATCAGAATGTCTTCGGACTGAATGTACAATTCAAGGCTAACTAACTCACAGAATATAATTGAATGTTTTTTCAGAATAAAATGTAGATTCAGCATAATATGATGCAATCACCCCTAGTAACACCCCTTTTAACATCCCTTTAATGATAAGTAATAAAACTGCTAACCCCTTCTAAAATAAAGGTCTTTGTCATTAAGCTCTACTTTGACTTGTGTATCAGCGTGGTTCTTACGGTGGCGTGCACACATTCAGACAAAGCATCCAATTTGGTGGCAGACACTTAAGAGGACAGCCCACCCGAAAGGTGTGGAGGGCATCCATTACAATATAATAGTATTTAAAATTGAAAATTGCTTCTCCTACCTGTCTTCTGAGCTCCGGGAAGGAGTCTTGTCTATGATGACAGCAGCAGGAGAGGAAGGAGACAAGGTTCGGGCAGCTGCTGAAGTCACCCAGCGACAATCACATGGCAGCCTTACCAAGCTCCTACTCTGAGGCATGAAAGGAGTGGGCATATACAACACCCCCAGTATCTTTCCTGTAGCCAAATTGTCTGAAATGCCTTTGGAGATGGCTTAGGCTGGGTTCACATTTGCGGACCCCTCCGCAGCGTTCTGCGGAGGGGATCCGCAATGTGACCGCTGTGGCCGCGAGCTCCTATCTTTATAATGGGCACAGATCACATATGGGAGTGAATGAGTGCGCACGGTCATGCGCTGGCAAGCGCAGCACCGTGCGCTCCCATTATAAATATAGGAGCTGGCGGCCGCTGCGCACACATGGCGATTCCCCTCCGCAGAACGCTGCGGAGGGGAACGCTAATGTGAAGGCAGCCTTATATAGTAGATAAATGAACGTTCAATTCACAGGCAACAGCTCTGGTGGACATTCCTGCAGTCAGCATTGTGCACTCCTTCAAAAATTGTGAGATTGTGCTGTGTGATAAAACTACACATTTTAGATAGGCTTTTTATTGTGCTCAGTCAGTCAAAGGCACACCTGTGCAATAATCATGCTGTTTAACCAGCAGCTTGACACATGAGAGGTGGATGGATTATCTCGGCAAAGGAGAAGAGCTCACTAATGGTGCGTGCTCACGATCAGTATATTCAGTGTTTTGGATGCAGCATCTTGCCGCTGCGTCCAAAACGCTGCGTCGTACAGTATAAGCATAGTGGATGGGATTTAAAGAAATCCTATCCTCACTATGCTTAACCGGAACGCAGTGATCTGATAGCTGCAGTGCGGGTTGCTGCTATTCCGCTCCTCCACAGCATGTTCATTTCATGCTGCAGAGTCAAAAGCGTCTCCCATCGGGCGCCTGCAGGGAGAAGCCGCCCCGCACCCACAGCATATGGTGAGTACAAGGCAGCTGCGGTCTCCCTGCGGCCACCCACGGCTTCACTCAGGGTCCGGAGGACCTGCGTCCAACACGCAGCTCCTCCGGACCATGAGCACTCAGCCTAAGGCTGGTTTCACACCGGTGTTTTTCACCATCCGTGTGTATCACGCTTAAATTGAATACACCCGTCTCCATTTTCAGCCACATTGACATTCAATGGGGCCGCAGGCACTTGTGGTGCATCCAATTCTATACATCTTTCCCTGATCCGGCTGTCACCATTTTTTTCACTGAGCCCAAAAATGCATCTTGGTGCATTTTTGGTCTCCATGACAAAACCGTGCACACCCGGATGAATTAAATAGGGATCTGACAGACTCCGGATCCTGCCTGATCTGAGATTTTGGTCTGCACATTGCCCAGAACACAGTTCTAAATGACACATGCGGTCATTTAGAACTGGATGCAGCAAAAAAGGTAAGCACCTAGAAGAAACTGCCTGCTCCTGCATCGGTATTATCACTGACCCGTGAGCTTGGTTCAGTGATAATACTGGTGCAAGTGCCTCCAGTTGCATCATTGCGGGAAACTCCAGGAGAATCCACTAGGATGCAAGCTTTTCCTGAATGGCCCCAGATAAATAAAGTTATTCATATGTATTCCTTGAGGGTGTGCTCTCTTTATGCCACATTATCTGCTTTGACTGGCATGTAGCACCTCCATTCTTTTTTTATTCCCAATTAATTAGATATCTAGCTGTGCATCTCTCCCTATTATTGTATGGGACCATTCTGCACGGACCCCATTGACTGTATGTCCGTGCTGCTGGCCAGAAATGGACATGTCGACGCGTGGAGCACATGGACATGTATCTGCTCAACACGGACTCACAGTCCTTGTGGAAACATGGACATATGAAAATGACTATTTACTAACATTTGTATACATGTGTCTGTGTCTGTGTCTCTGACATGTGGCTACACGGACACCACGGAGACGTGGACATGTGAATGAGGCCTCACACTGATTTAGACAAATTTATGGACAATATTTCAAAGAAAAAAAGCCTTTTGTTACTAGAAAGTCTTAGATCTTTGAGTTTAGCTCATGAACAATGGGAGCAAAAAAAAGATTTCTATTTTTGTTCAGTGTAATATTGTCTGATCAATTTCTATTCTGGTTTTTGGAAAAGAATGAACAAAAAAAAAGAAAATTAAAATATATTGTTTTTATGTAGTTCACCTAGTGGTGATGACAGCATTAGTTTTTGGTTCAGTACAATTATAGTGACACATTTTTATGTTTTGCACACTAAAAACTATTTTATAGAAAAAAGAAGTTGCTTTTTTTTCCATTGCGATATTTTAAGAGCTATAGTTTTTTATATTCCCACAAAGCTGAGTGGAGGCTTGTTTTATTTACGGGACGAGATGACATTTTCAGCGCTAGCATCTCATTTACATCTGACTTTTTGATCATGCGTTATTCCACTTTTTGTGTGGTGATATGATGAAAAAAACATTGATTTTGTTATTATTTTGTTTTATGATGATCACTGAAGAGGTTAACTAGTGTGACAGTTTCATAGATCAGGTCATTCTAAGTTTAGCGATACCAACTACAGTATATTTGCACTTTTTTTGTTTATATGAAGTTTATGACTTCTGACATAAAACCCCTTTACATAGATTGGCCTCTGCCTCATATGACCACTAATACTTAAAGTCACACGCCAATTAGTTTCTCTTCCTGCTTCTATAAATCATGGACTATTCTTTTTCACTGAATACTCAAAGAACTAGAAAGAGCAGCTAGTCTGCACATGGCTGTAAGTATATTACCTATGCTTAAAGGGTCAGTCCGAGACCAGCAACTTTCCTCTTCCTATCTAATATATCTCTCTAATCTAAGCCATTTTCTAATATATTTCCTTTATTAATTCTCTACGGTTCCCTCTTTGTACTGTCTAACAGCTGTTGTTTTGTTTTTTCTCCTATTTCCTGCTTCATGACATATCGTGTGAGTGCCCCAGTGCATCCTGGGATCCACACAGTTCCCCCGACATTTCCTCAGCCCTCCCTGGAACAAAGCATTACTGTGATGCTGGTTTCATGGGTGGGGCTGTCGATTACTTCACAAGTTTGCCGAGCCCCTCCTCACCAGCCTCCCCACAGTCCAGTGTCTTAGCCCCCCCAATCCTCCCTTCCCCGCAGTACACTGTGTCAGTCCTCCTCTTCTTACCCTCTCCCTGCAGTGTGCTACTCATCTGTCCTTCTGTTCTATGTGTGTAATGATCAGCAATACCAGAGACCGGGTTGTGCAGGATGACAAGCGCCGCCCACAAGTGATATCAGTTGTTATCTCAGCTTATGACTTTGGGGTGGTGCTTAGGTCTTCCGGTACCACTGCTCTGCACCATGCCTGGTATTCTGACATTTCAGTGCACCGAGTCCTCCCATGCCTCTCCCGTGCGAAGTGTACTGAATTGTAGATATACCAGGCACGGTGCAGAGTGTTGGCACCGGAGGACCTAAGTACTGCCCCCAAGTCATAAGCTGATAGCCAACTGACGTCACTTGTGGGTGACTCTTGTCATCCTGCGCCGTCCAGTCTCCTTTATCACTGATCATTGCACACATCACACAGGGTGACAGATGAGACATAGGCCAGATATCAGCGCACACTGTGGGAAGGGGGTAAGAAGAGCGCGGCTGACAAATACAGCGTACTGTGGGGAGGGGAGAAATGGGGGGGCTGAGACACTGCACTGTGGGAAGGGCGGTGAGGAGGGGCTAGGGATACTTGTGAAGTAATTGACAACCCCATCCCTGGAACCAGGGTCACAGTGACGCTTCATTTCAGGGAGGGGCTGAGGAAGTATCTGGGGCTGTCTGACTCCCTGTGAGGATGCACTGGTGCACTCACACCAAGCGTCATCAAGAAGGAGATAGAAAAAAATAATCAGCAACTGTTAGTGTACAGAAGGAACCGCAGAGAATTAATAAAAGAAGTATATTAGAAAATAGCTTAGATTAGAGGGATATATTAGGTAGGACTGACCATTTTGAGCAGTGTATAGAAGGGGGTGCCAAACTGAATTTTTGAGCTGTGTGTAGGAAAACATAGGTGCAGATGGGGTGAAAGAGGGAGCCATCTTCTTACAACTGGCCCTGCGCCTGGCTGTTACAGCAGGAGCTTGGCTATCTGTTAGGCTCGGTTCACAGCTGCGTTTGTGCTGCGCTTGAACGCAATGCATTTTGCAGCTGAATTAACGCATAGAAACGCATGCAAATGCATGTGTTAACGCACCGATAGGCTTGTATTGCAAATGCAATGCAAAATGCGGTTGAGTTTGAAATGCTGCATTTTTCCCAAGTGCACAGGAAATATTGCTGGCAACGCCTTTTTTTTTTTGCTGACCAATGACATTCTAGATGTGTTTAATTGGAGACTATTCCAAGGAGACTGCAAACCATGGTAGCATGCTAAAGTCAGTTAGGCTGCTCACAGTATCACAAGCAACATACGGTCTTGTATTACTGTATGTTAAAAAACAGATCCTGAGACATTTTCACATTCCCAGGTGAGGAACTCTTCATAGTGTTGCCCACGTGAATACCACTGAATCCAAAACAAAAGTGGGACTCATCAATAAAGAGTAGTGATGGGCGAACTTGCTGATGTTTGAATTTGGCGAACCCAAACCTTTTTTTAAAGTTGGCGTTTGGGGCCAAATGTGACTCGAACTTGAGTCTGAGCTCCAAACTTGTATTTTAAAGGTATGAGATGGGGGCTGGAGGCTATAAAAACAAAGGAAATGGTGATTAAACAAAATCTCATACTTACCAACATCCAGGGCTGTATTTGCCACTAGGCACTGACGGGCACGTGCCTTGGGCGCCAGGCTACGGGAGTGACACCAACAAAGAGAATATTCTTTTTTTTAACCTCCCCTCCATTAGACAACATAGTAGATCCGATGTCTTTTCGGAGAGGAGGGGGCTGGGACACACCTCCACTGACCTCGGATACAGGAGCTGACTGACCCAGGAACTGCTGCCTGTACTTCCGAGGTTAGAGAGTCCCTGCTCCGAGGGGCTGCGGCATCTCTGCCTGTGGGGAGAGTGAGATCATCTCCCACTGCAGACGTCACAGCAGAGCACTGTGGAGGAGGAAGACGACATGGGAGGAGGACACAGGAGCAGGAGAGTGCTCATAGAGCTGAAGAGGTGGGGGCTGTACTGCATACTGGTGGCAGGGGACGGTGCTGTATACTGGTTACATGGGGGGCTATTCAGTATACTGGTGGCAGGGGGCTGTGCTGTACACTGGTGGCAGGAGGCTGTGCTGTATACTGGTGGTAGGGGCTGTGCTGTATACAGAAGTGGTATCTAAAATCAGCTTGCAAGTTTGCGCTTACACACTGAGACTGGTTTTACACTTGCATATTTTTCAGGTCAGGCAATATCATTTTTTTCAGCCAAATCCTGATCCTTTCAGGATCCATTTTTTTCCCATTCAGTTTAGCAGTGTCAGGAAGCACCCTGAAGTAACAGGATTCTACCGGACACCATTATAGTGAATGGGCAAAAAACTGGATGCTGAAAGGATCAGGATTTGGCTGAAAAACCTGATCTTGCCTGACTTGAAAAAAAAACACAAGTGTGAAACCAGCGACAATGGATGAGTGCAGCAGCATGCTCCAAGAGTCAGTGTAGGTGCACACAATGTGGCTGCAGGCTCGCTCTGACGCCTGGGACATGTCTGCTCTAGGCTTCCCTTTGAACTGCTTCATTAGAGAGGAGGGGGTGAATGAGCAGACAGCATGTCTCTGTATAACTAAGCCCTCTACACCTCACTGAAGCAATGGTTAGGTCACGTATTTTAACCGCTTGATGACTTTGAAAGCTGAGGGTGTTAAAAAAAAAAAAAAAAAGGAAAAAAAGCTCAAAAGACTAAACCTGTGCGCAGCAAGTGCAGACGTTCATTCTTTTAGTGTTTAGTTAGCACTTTTTAAAGCATATTACAGTGTAGATCGACCTTCAATAGATGCCAATGTGTGACGTCAGTAAGGGGAGTGACCACCAAAACTGCCTAGGGCAGGATTAAGGCCAAATATGGCCCTGCCGACATCCCCCATTTTGTACTTCTGAGGCCACTCATTAACTTCCTAGCTATTCACAGGCAATCACAGCTGCTATCACAAAGAGTGGGTGTCTGTGATTGGCTGTTAGCGTAACCTGGAAACAGCCCATACATTTTAGCATCTACCAAGACGGGTGACACAGGAAAGTTCACCCGAGGTCAGAGCTTAGCCGCATTGCTGGTGCTGAACTCAGGTGAACCTTAATGTGAAGTCACCCTGCACACATCCTGCAGTGTGTTTTATCATCCCCAGCAGATTGACATTGCATTGGATTCGCATTGTTGAGTTGTTCTGGTAGTAATAAACGTGGTTAATGAGAGATTAATTTTTGTGTTTTTTTTTCTAACAAATTATTTTTCTGTCACCAGGTTAACTGGAAGAGTTGGGGTACTTGTGCCATTTTTTGAGGCAACTGTGAGCTGAAAATCACAGTAGGGGCCTCCCTATAATGAGGATTCCAGCCCACAGCTGCCTAGTTGAACCTAGCTAGCAACCAAAACTACTGTGAAAACTCCACGTCATTTTTTTAAAATTATTTTTAAGATAAGATAAATAAGTAGATGGGCTCTGCTGTGTTTGGATTACCAGCCGGGTACAACTAGGCAGCTGGGTATGGGTGGCAGTCCATAGCTGCCTAGTTGTACCTGGCTGGAAACAAAAAATACAGTGAATCTCCACTTTATTTATTTATTTATTTTTTTTATTTACTTCAAAAAAATTGTTTAAGGTGAACCTGTCACCAGATTCTGGGTTTTAAACTATAAGCGCCACCTTCAGCAGCACCTATGCTGCATTTTAAGAAGACTATAATGCCCTGACTTCCCCTGTACACCAAATAAGTAACTTATAAAAATCTCCCACCCTGTTTGATAATTACCTGTTACCGGTCCGATGGACTTGCTTGCTAATCAGTCCGTCTTGCCTCTCCTGCCGTCCGTTCTGCCTCTTCTTGACGTCTGACATCTTTTTATTCTGAATGATGTGGGTAATGCCTCCTGCATTATCCACATCCCATTTTCCATTTGCCTGCGCAGATGCCTCTCTGGCCCGAGCAGGCACAAAACTCATCTACCCATGCGCGCACTGCAGGGGTCTTTGCGCATGGCTCCGGGTCTTCTGTGTGTGATGCCGGTGATGTCACTGAAGGCACTAGAGTTCAAACTCGTGGGATAGCCCCTGTGTGACGCTGTGAGTGTGAACTCTAGTAACCGTTGTGACGTCGCTGCCAGTCACTGGAGTGAATTGAGCAGTTTCTACTCACCCAGTGTATGGAGGATGCGATCACTGATCGTGCTCTCCATATGCTGGCAGATTTTTTACTTTGAGGGATATTCATGGGACATCATTTTTTTTGGATGGAATGGTGATATTTAAAAAATCTATTTTAATTTAAAAAAATTGTTTTTGGGAGTTTATTTTCAAATAAAATATTTATTGATGCGGTTATTTGTGTCCTCACTGACTTGGGTAGTAATGTCAGGTATTTGATTGACGCCTAAACATTACTAACCTCTGAGTTTGTTGGCAGCGGACATTACCCTGCTGGCACCAACCCCAAAAACTATTACCCTGTTTACCTATGCACCAAGGCAGTGGGAAGAGTTGGGTACAGCATCAGAAAATAGCGCTTCTATGAATGTGACATTTTGGGGGCAGCAGCAGGCTGCAATTCGCAGCATGGGGGAGTAGAATGCTTAAACCTCCCCACCCTGAGGATTGCAGGCTCAGCAGACTAGTTGTACCTGGTTCGAAACAAAAATTACAGCAAAGCTCCATGTCATATTTTTTTCATTATTTGAAATAATTAAAAAAAAAATTACAGGATGCAATGAGACTATGGTTACATTCAGACGGTCTGTTTTTTTAATGTTTATATGCTGCGTTTTTTATCAGCCAACAGGAGTTGTCTTCCAAAAAACAGAAAAAAACGGATCATCCGTTTCTGATCTGTTTTTTGCTGTATTTTAGTGTGATACGTTTTTCTTCCCATTACAATGGCTCCTATGGAAAAACGGATCAGAGAAATAACCCAGAAACTAACATGCTCAATTGTAAAAAGGAGCATTCTTAAAGTGAAAACACTTTACAAGTGCCCAGTCTGAATGGCAAAAAATGGAAACTCATAGACTTGGCTGGATTTCATTTGAGTGATCCATTTTATGCAGAGCACTGCAAAAAACGGATGAGAAAATGGACAGTCTGAATATAGCCTATCAGTGAAGCTATAGGAAGGGTAAGAAGGGGAAGCTCTTATACATTTCGTTACTGTTAAGCTTTTTTCACATGAGCGTTTTTTAGAACTTACGGCAGATCCGGCGGATTTACCACATATGCTGCTTAACAGCCGCACTTCATTGTCTATGGGGCTTGCGGTTAGGTGCGGCAAGTGCAGTTTGCTTGATCCAGCACTTGCAGCGGGTCAAAAACCAGCAGCTAGCAGCGTTTTATTTTCCCGCGCCGCAAGTGCCAGATCTGCCAGGATCCATCAAACCACACTTGCCGCACTTAACCGCACACCCCATAGACAATGAGTGGGGCTTGTCGGATCGGTGCTGCAAGTGCGGCCGATAGGTGGCAGATGCGGTAAATCTGCCAGATCTGTCACAAATTAAAAAAACCGCTGATGTGAAAGGGGCTTTACAAGTATTTTGTGGTTGAGGAAAGTCTGTGCAAAAATGGTCGTGGCTAAAAACTGAAATTGGTGTGGTTTACAAACAGAGAACCTGTTGTTAAAACTTTGAATTCCACTCCTGGTTGTATGTGAGTGATATAACTGCAGTATCAAACTATATGACCGCACTAACATAGTAAATGCAAATAAAACAGTACAACTCTTTTGGGAGGCCATGTAGGTATCTTATTAGGGTCATTAACATCTGCCTAATTAACTTTTTATTAAGAAATCATCAGCCTCTATAAAAGAGAAGGTCAACTGTTTAACTATATGGGGAATGATAACAGACAAATGATAAGTCTCTGATACTTAATTCTGAACTTGAAAATGGCAAATCACAGATCGAGCAGCATTATGGTCTTTCAAGTGATTCACTCTGTGTCATTGAGATAACATCTCTCCTCACGCTAGATACAGTACATCCTTTACCTCTGAGATTAGGAGTTTAAAATCTTATTTAGTTGGTAATTGTTGTACATGTGACCAATATTCAGGAGGTGGAGGTTCAATAGTAAAGGATTTAGGCAACTATGAAGACATGAGAGAGTCTCGGCTAGGGCTATCATTGACACTGCAACATTGACACTTGCCCAGAGTCCGGTTGTTGAGGCACCGGGTAATGGCGCCCAACAGGTGGTGGCCTAGGGGCTGCACGGAACTGTGCAGAGCCCCCTCTCCTACGTTCCTCCCGACCACTTCTCTCTTCTTCCTCCTTCTCCTACATTCTCCTTCAACACACTACTCCTCCACTCCGCCCACCAGGACCTTATTGGCCCTCTATTCTGATGTGCATGTAGGGTAAGGAGCTCTGAGTTTTAACCATGTCACTGCTTAGTCAGAGAAAATTACATCTGCAGTCTGGGATGCAATACACTCCTGTGACGCACTCGTTGCGGGGCGCCACACTTGCCTTTTTTTGAAGGCTGATGATCAAGGCAAATTTAGCTGTGTGATCCAGGAACTCTTGTCTCACGCATCTGCTCACATGGAGTTCCAGATAGGCAATGCCAATTTGATTTTTGATTTTTTCTGGACAGATTATCAAAAAAATGTATAGACATTATATTTTTTAACAAACACAGTAGAAAACCATATAAAAATCATTGAGCTTATAAGTGATAACTGTCTACAGGTCATAATTCTGCTATGCAGAAATTAGCTACATTTACTGTGAACTATAAAATGAAAATAATTACAATCAGATATCTGTAAGGCCATGTGCACACGCTGAGTATTTGATGAGATTTTTACCTCAGGATTTGTAGCCAATACCAGAAGTGGATGATAAATACAGAAGTGGTGCAGGTGTTTCTATTATGGTGGGTTTACACGTCCGGATATCGGCGTCCAACTCCGACCAAAAAAAGTCACGTGGTTCGTGCGTTGGACCCGATATCGTTCGTGCATTGTACGGTGTGAACGTCCAATGCGATGCAGCAACGATGGCAAACCGATATCGGGGGTCGAATGAGCGTGCTATTCAACGGCCCGATATCAGATGCCGGTTGGAGCCGGATCGTGCTGTGTGACAGCCCAACTCCGATGTGTAGTACAACGTCCTCCATTGACTCCCATGTTAAATGGTCGTTCCTAGGTCGGGGGGGCGTAGACATCGTAGGGACGTTGTATCTCAATATCGCGCTGTGTAAACCGCCGATCCGATTCTTGGAAAACCGGGCACAAAATGCGCGCTCCTGCACCATTGGATACGATATCGGAACGATATCGCAACGTGTAAACCCACCATTAGACTTTTCCTCTGATTGCTCCACTCCTGGTTTTATCTACAAATCCTGAGGTAAAAAAACTCACTAAATACTCAGCGTGTGCACGTGGCCTAAAAGTTTCTTAAGCTGAAAAAACAATTATGGATGCAGAAAAAATTTTTTACTGATGAAAAAGAAATGATCTGTTCTTACAAACAATCCAGGAATTTTATGACTCTCACTTTCTATTCATACTATTATGGAGTGGACATTCTTTCATTTTACACATTTAAAGTCATGATGTGAAACTTCTAGTTACAGAGAACTGGGAAACTCTTGTTACCGAATACGTCAGGCCAATATTAAATCATCTGAAACATATTGGTTTTACCCACTTACTTTCACTTCTCATTTATACAAATTCAAAACATTTCTGGATTTTTTTAGTTTAAAGAGAGAAATAAAACTATATGCCACATGATTTTATAATAAGGTAATGGAACAAGAGTGTCTAGTGACTACATCTTGAAAAAAAAAAACACCTAAACCTGGTAGAGTCCCCGTTTCAATACCAAAAAATATAGATCATATAAAATTTAATTTTCGGTATCATTCTTGCAATGATGCAAACCCCATGAATAGTCCAACAAGGGGCTAAAAAATGTTAGTGTGGCACCCCATAGTCTGGTTGCCACAATGATATTGTCTCCTTCAGGGGGTGATGCTGTGCTTGGAGGCAAGGAGAGATATCCGCACCAGGTAGGCCCACTGCACACAACACCTTTCCTGACTCCAGACCAGAGGGGGAGCTCCCCTATAAATTCTGATCTGTGGGCGTGGTTAGTTCAGTTCACAGGAGGACTGTGAAGCAGTCCCGTGGACTGGAGCAGAGTGAGGCTCATCCTGGGACCAAGACTAGCAAGCTGAGGGACCCATATGAGAGGGTCTGAGGAAGTCGAGAAGCAGGTATGGGGAGTGGAGCCAGTTACCAGGCTCACCCCAGTGCAGAGCGCCAGGAGCAGACACCAGAGTCCGAGGTTGTGAGGGTATTCCAGGCCCAGCAGCCAAAACCGGGGGACGGGAGATTTCCAAGTCTCTCCTCCACACCAAAGCTCAGGAGGCACAGCAGCATGAGAGCTCAGGGACAGTAGCCAGAGGAGTGGTACCCGAAAAGGGCTCGAGCTGCCTGCCATACGGGTGAGAGACCGTACAGAGGAAGAGAGGGTTGCAGCTAGCTAATGCCCTATTCTGGTCCCCTTCTTGTAGTAATGTCCCCATCCTTGTCTCTTTCTTGAAGTAATGCCCTTGTCCTGGTTTCCCCTTCTTGTTAATAATGCCCAATCCTATATCCTCCGTTGTAGTAATGTCCCCATCCTGGTTCCCATCTTGTAGTATTGACCCTATTCTTCTCCCCTTCTTGTAGTAATGTCCCCATCCTTGTCTCCTCTTCTAATAATGCCCCATCCTGGTCCCCTTGTTGTAGTAATGTGCCCTTTTGTGCCGTTTTTCTTGCGCACACACAAAAATTCTGCTCACCTGTCCTCTGCTTCCTCTTTACTGTACATGAGCTGGCAGGCAGCATAGACCCCCTTGGCAATCGCGGCCCAATGCAGGGGGCCACTGAGGTGAGCACTTACTTCAGTTGACATGTATTGCCAGCACCACGCAGAGAAAAGCTCTCTGGTTCAACTACTAAAAACAGGGTAAATAAACATGTGACTACTAGGTGTCAGACAGTATAAGGGTATGTGCACATGATCAGGATTAGCAGTGTTTGGCTCACTGTGTTTTCGATGCGTTCTACAGTACAAGCACAGTTGGGGATTTATAAAATTCACATGCCCACTGCGCTTTTTATGCAATACAAGCTGACAAGCGCCAGCTTGCCGAGTGGTAGCATGACAATTTATTTTTGCAGAGATGCAGGGCTGTGAAGTCAGTAACCCAAACATCCAACTCCGACTCTGTCTCTGATTCTTCAATTTTCCTGAATCCACCAAAATGGGTACCAACTCTGTCTCCCTGGATGTCAGTGTTCTGAGAGGGAGAACACAACGAAAATATGCTGTGCCCAGAATCCTGATTGTGGTAACTGACAGCGTGTTCTCTCGTACAGGACACAAACATCTTTGGAAGAGGAATTACTCTGCATCCAGAACGCAGGCAATCATGATCTTGGGCACATACCCTAAAGCAGTGTTACCAAACTCAAGTCCTCAGGACTCATGAACAGGTCACGTTTTCAGGATTTCCTTATTATTGCACAGGTGATAATTGAATTACCTGCACAGATGATGATGATTCCAACCCCTGTGCAATGGTAAGGAAATCCTGAAAACCTGCACTGTTGGTGGCTCCTGAGGACTGGAGTTGGGGAACACTGCCGTCAAGGTCAGGATATTATTACCTCATATAGATGACACTGGTCAGATTTCAAAAACGTGTCCTACTCATTAAGGTCAAAGTTGGCACAGTCACTAAGGGGTTAAAATTACGTGAATGAATGTGGATAGTCACCAGGTCACATGATTGCAAACAATGGATTTGTTGTCACACTTCCTGGCTTACGCTCACTTCACAGCAGCAGCAGCAACAACAACATGACCTCCCTGTTATGCCCAGTTAAGGCACCGGTATGTTCTTTATTAATTATACATTCAGTATGGAACATATTAACGATATATGTAAAATGACGGAATCTTACGTTTTGCCACAGGCACGAAGTCTATTTAACTGTTTCACTCTCGGGACTGATTGAATGGCTTTGTTCTTTCTTGTGTTTTTCACCTTACATACATACATATAATATATATAGTTACTTTCTATCAACTTAATTAGATTTTTTAGATTTTATTTTTCTGCTTTACCCCAAAAAGATGAGGCAATACTTTTTTGGGCATGATATGACACATGTATTTTAACTGGTACTCCTCTAACAGAAAGCATCAAAACGTCCACCACTAAGGAGTTATGATCTGGGATTCTGCTCTATCTTGCCTTCAGAGCTCATGCATTATAAAGGATCACATAGGTAAAAATGAGTTATATGTTAATGTAACGATTAGAGCCTTTTTGTTGACATTCTTCTCTGCCCTAGAAGTATAGATTTTTTTTCGCCATATTTTGGTTCCAGTCTGGAGGCCCACTTCTGTGAGAGGTTTGTGATAATGTAAATTATTCATTTATAAGTATTAAAGAGTAGGTTGACCTTTAAATATCAGGTGACCATATCTCATATCTGCATTGTGACAGAGCGGACATGCCGGTATGAGAAGTCACACATTGCTCAGTTCATTACAGGAATCATTTTACTAAACCTTAACCCTCTGTGTGCCAGATGCAGATACTCATCCCAGTAGTGGGTACACATCCAATGTCTACTTTTTTATTTCATCCTACTTTTTGGGGGATCTCACATATTGATCACTGATCAGCCTAAAAATAGCTGAAACAGAAAAAAACAAAAGTTCTGTAAAACTGTACAACCTTTAACAATCAGCAAAAAATGTGATCAATTCCTAAGAATCTATTGGAAAGCCTCTCAATGAAGAGCTTTGGGCTGCTTTGTGGAACCCTTCACTTACGAACAACTTTTTGCAGCCAATAGGGGCAGGTGCTGGTACAGAATAAGGTATATTTTATGACATTAGCCCACAAATCTCAAGGGGAGAAGCACTAGGAGATCTTTCCATGCTGTAATGTGACTACTTACCCAACAACTTCATAGGAGCTTATTCATGGCGTGGGTTCCATGCTAGACAATCTTTGTTGTACATAATAGTTCTGTGAGAGAAGTATATATAATATATATATATATATATATATATATATATATATATATATATACTAGATGTGTGCCCGATTCTAACGCATCGGGTGTTCTAGAATATGTATGTAGTCGACATACTGTGACTGACAGAACTTGTTCAGTCAACATGAGTGAACTACATATATACATATGGCGGCGCTATGGTATATGGTGGTACATTACAGCACATGTATAGCAGCACTATAGTATATCGCGGTACATTATAGTACATGTATAGCAGCACTATAGTATATGGCGGTACATTACAGCACATGTATAGCTGCACTATAGTATATGGCAGTATATATACAGGTGCACTATGGTATATGGTGGTACTTTATAGCACATGTATAGCAGCGCTATAGTATATGGCAGTACATTACAGTGCATGTATAGCAGCACTATAGTATATGGCAGTACACTACAGTACATGTATAACAGCACTATGGTATATGGCAATACTCCGCTTCCCGCGGCCCCCCCGCTCCTCCACAGTAAAAGTAAAAATAAAAAAATCCTCAGTGAGAACCGCCGGCTCGCTCCACCTCCGTCTTCTAGGTCCTACAGGCCTTTAGGACCTGTCGTTGCCTGGGAAACCGGGATGGTAGGATGGAGGCGGGGGGAGCAGGATTGAGCCAGCAGGGCATGAAGCCAGGGGGGCAGGATGGAGCCAGGGGACCGGATGGTGGTGGGGGGGAAGGATGGAGCGATTGGGGCAGGATGGTGGTGAGGGGGGGCAGGATGGCAGGATGGAGGCGCGGGGCATGATGGAGCGAGCAGGGCAAGATGGAGCGAGCGGGGAAAGATGGAGCAAGCGGGCAGGATGGAAGCAGGGGGGCAGGATGGAGGCGGGGGTAGGATGGAGGCGGGGGGTAGGATGGAGGTGGGGGCAGGATGGAGGCGGGGGCAGGATGGAGGCGGGGGGTAGGATGGAGGCGGGGGGCAGGATGGAGGCGGGGGGCAGGATGGAGCAAGAGGCAGGGGCAGGATGGAGGCAGGGGGCAGGATGGAGGAAGCGGGCAGGATAAGGCCAGCGGGCAGGATGGTGGCGAGGGGGGGCAGGATGGCAGGATGGAGGCGGGGGGGGCAGGGTGGAGGCAGGCGGCAAGATGGAGCGAGCGGGGCAGGATGGAGCTAACAGGCAGGATGGAGCCAGCGGGCAGGATGGTGGCGAGGGGGCAGGATGGAGGCAGGGGCAAGATGGAGCGAGCGGCAGATGGAGCGACGGGGCAGGATGAAGCGAACGGGCAGGATGAGCGAGCAGGGCAGGATGGAGCTGGGGGGGGAGAGCGAGCGGGGCAAGATGGAGCCGGAGGGGCGGGGCAGAATGGAGCCATGGGGAGCAGAATGGAGCCAGGGGGCAGGATGGAGCTGGGGGGGCAGGATGAATGCTGGGGGGGGCAGGATGGATGCGGGGGGGCAGGGTGGAGCTGACAGGATGGAGCCGGGGGGGCAGGATGGCACGATGGAGGCGGGGGGGGCAGGATGGAGGTGGGGGGGACAGGATGGAGCTAGCGGGACTGGATGGAGCGACCGGGGCAGGATGGAGGCGGGGGCAGAATGGAGTCCGGGGGGCAGGATGGAGGGGGGGGGGGGCAAGATGGAGCGAGCGGGGCAAGATGGAGCGAGCAGGGCAGGATGGAGCGAACAGGGCAGGATGGAGGCAGGATGGATGCGGGGGGCAGGATGGAGCGAGTGGGACAGGATGGAGCGAGCGGGGCAGAATGGAGCGAGCAGGGTAGGATGGAGCTGGGAGGCAGGATGGAGCAGGGGGGGCAGGATGGAGCGAGCGGGGCTGGATGGAGCCGGAGGGGTGGGGCAGAATGTAGCCGTGGGGGGCATAATGGAGCCAGGGGGCAGGATGGAGCTGGGGGGCAGGATGGAGCTGGGGAGGACAGGATGGATGCGGTGGGGGGTAGGATGGTGGCGAGGGGGGCAGGATGGCACAATGGAGGCGTAGGGGCAGAATGGAGGCGGGGGGCAGGATGGAGCAAGCGGGGCAGGATGGAGCGACCAGGGCAGGATGGAGGCAGGGGGCAGAATGGAGCCGGGGGGCAGGATGGAGCCGTGGGGGCAGGATGGATGCGGGGGGGACAGGATGGAGCCGGGGGGGGGCAGGATGGAGCCGGGGGGGGGGCAGGATGGAGCCGGGGGGCAGGATGGTGGTGAGGGGGCGCAGGATGGCATGATGGAGGCGGGGGGGCAGGATGGAGGGGGGGGGGCAGGATGGAGCGAGCGGGGCAGGATGGAGCGACCGGGGCAGGATGGAGGCGAGGGTGCAGAATGGAGTGAGAACTGTCTGACGACTTAAGAAACCAAATTGTGAGGAAGCATGAGCAATCTCAAGGCTACAAGTCCATCTCCAAAGACCTGAATGTTCCTGTGTCTACCGTGCGCAGTGTCATCAAGAAGTTTAAAGCCAATGGCACTGTGGCTAACCTCCCTAGATGTGGACGGAAAAGAAAAATTGACGAGAGATTTCAACACAAGATTGTGCGTCTGAATGATAAGGGACTGTATGGCAGGATACCCAGGAAGACCCCACTTCTTACTCCGAGACATAAAAAAGCCAGGCTGGAGTTTGCCAAAACTTACCTGAGAAAGCCGAAACGTTTTAGAAGAATGTTCTCTCTTTTTGGGCAGAGGCATCAACATAGAGTTTACAGGAGAAAAAAAGAGGCATTCAAAGAAAAGAACACGGTCCCTACAGTCAAACATGGCGGAGGTTCCCTGATGTTTTGGGGTTGCTTTGCTGCCTCTGGCACTGAACTGCTTGACCGCGTGCATGGCATTATGAAGTCTGAAGACTACCAACAAATTTTGCAGCATAATGTAGGGCCCAGTGTGAGAAAGCTGGGTCTCCCTCAGAGGTCATGGGTCTTCCGGCAGGACAATGACCCAAAACACACTTCAAAAAGCACTAGAAAATGGTTTGAGAGAAAGCACTGGAGATCTAAAAATGGCAGTTTGGAGAAGGCACCCTTCAAATATCAGGGACCTGGAGCAGTTTGCCAAAGAAGAATGGTCTAAAATTCCAGCAGAGCATTGTAAGAAACTCATTGATGGTTACCGGAAGCGGTTGATCACAGTTATTTTGGCTAAAGGTTGTGCAACCAAGTATTAGGCTGAGGGTGCCAATACTTTTGTCTGGCCCATTTTTGAAGTTTTGTGTGAAATGATCAATGTTTTTGCTTCATTCTCTTTTGTGTTTTTTCATTGAAGACAAACTAAATGAAGATAATAATACCAAAGAATTTGTGATTGCAATCATTTTCAGGAAAAAACTGAGTATTATCTGACAAAATTGCAGGGGTGTCAATACTTTTGGCCACAACTGTATATCATCATCATACAAATCCATCTAAATCTATTAAGGCCCCATCACACCAGGCCACATCGCCTCATGTAAAGGGGTGATGTCGGCACTGCTGGGAGGTCGCCTGGTTTCAGAGCACTGCTCTGAAACCAGGCGACCGATCTGGGGCGATGTGCACACATCGCCGCATGTAACCGGCCGCCGGCGACCTGTCAGGCGATGGGAGCCATAGGCTCCCATTTTCCTGCATCGCTGCTGGGGTTTTCAGACACCCCGTGGCGATGCCGCCTGTCAGCTCGCCGGCGCGGTGCTGGAGATGTTGCCCTGTGTAAATGGGGGACGGCGACGCTGGCGGGGCGCCAAAAACGTGCGCGCACCCACCAGTTGCTGCAGACATCTACAGCCCCGTCGCCAGGTGTGACGGGGCCTTTACAGTGTTCATAAAGTGCTTATCTCTATACATAATCACCAGTTTTGCGCTTCCGGCCACTGTGCCGCTATGGCGCAATAGCGCGTGCGCAAAACTGGTGATTATCGCTACCCGGAAGCGCCGCCATATTAACACACCCAACTGATAGGTATGCTAACATGGCGCAGGCTGCCGGCACCTGCCTGCAGGCTCCCGTGCCCGCACCCCCACCCCCCCGCCTCCACTACACCACCCGCACGCCCCTGCAATAGACCCCCACATACTCCCGCAGTACACCCTCGCACAACCCCCTCCAGTGCCCGCTTCCTCCCCACAGTAGACCCCCGCAACCCCTGAAAACGTACCTCTTCACATAGGACCTTTGCTGATGTCACAGTCATGTGATCATTCACATGGCCGTGCATCACCCTAGCTCCGCCTCCTCTACTCTACACTGCTTCCAGCTAGGACATGGACCTGTCACAGCTGGGAAGGAGAGAAGAGGAGGCGGAGAGCCAGAAGGGGGGAGTTGACACATTAAACACTAAACTGGGTGAGCTCAGAAGTAAGTGCAGCAGACAAACATAAAGGGGTACAGAAACTCTGAAGGGGGGGGGGGCACAGACACAAGGGGTGACCACAATGACTGAAGGAGGGTAGAGACACATAAGAGGGCATCACAAACTCTCAAGGAGGCCTGAGAGATAAAGGGGCTAACATAGACATAGAAGGGGGAGCCCAGGGAGACATAAGGGGGAACCAGAACCACTCAAGGAGGGCAGAGAGATGGAAGGGGGGTGCAGAAAGATAAAAGAGAGGGAGCACAGAGGCAAGTGGGGCACAGACACATACAGGGGTCCAGAAACACACAAGGAGGCCCAGACAAACAAAGGGTCACCACAATAACTAAAGGGAAGCAGGGACTCTGAAAGGGCCCACAGACACATAAGGGGGGACCTGAAAGATTAAAGGAGGCAGAGAGATGAAAGGGGTAACATACACACAAAATAAGTGCCCACTGAGACATAAGGAGGGACCACAAACACTGAAGGGGGGCCACAGTGATGAAGGGGTAGCATTGACTCAAAAGGGGGGGGGCAGACATACATAACAGGGGACCAGAAATACTCAAGGGGGCCAGAGAGATGAAGAGGGGGGACATAGACATAAAAGGGGGAGGGGGGGCAGACAATAAAGGGGGACAGATAAATCACAGAAAACAGGTGCCACAGACACAAGGCGCAGCAGAGACGTAAAGACAGCACAGGGTGGTCAAAAGGACCGCAGGGGGCCCACAAAGAGCACAGCATGCCAGTCACGCCCTCCCGATGCGATTTTCTAGTCTAATATATATAGCTGAATAGGTGTATGTATGTATGTATGTATGTGTGTGTGAGTGTGTGTATGTATATCCGGGATTGGCACCTACACCGTCGCAACTACAGCCACAAAATTTTGCACAGTCACACATCTGGACCCCGAGAGCGTCATAGGCTATGTTGTGAGGTGAAATTTTAACCCTGCGCGTTCCAGTTCACCGAACAATTTGGCCCTATCTACATAATGGGAAAAAAATTAAAGGAAATGGGTGGGAGGAAAATCGACAGCTGCCAGCTACAGCCACAAAATTTTGCACAGTCACACGTCTGGACCCCGGGAGCATCACAGGCTATGTTGTGAGACGAAATTTTAACCCCGCGCGGTCCAATTCACCAAACAATTTTGGCCCTATCTACATAATGGAGAGAAAGTGACAGTTACCATTTGCCAGTTGTGAATGGAGGGGCTTAATGACAGCGCAAAGACTAACAGCATATACACATATAGTCACTAAGTGGGGCCCTGACATGGAATATTCACACCAGGGACATGTATACACACCACATGCACACAAAGAGTAACAGCTAAGGTGGAGCCCCAACATTGGATACTCACCATGTACTCGAACACAAATACACACCACAAAGAGACACACACAACACAGAGACACACAGCACACAGACACCCCCCCACAGGGACACACACACATACACACCCTATAAGGACACATGCACTCACCCCACAGGGACACACACACCACAGGGACATGCACACATACACACCTCACAGGGACACAGAGACACACACACACCCCACAGGAACACACAGACCCCATAGGGATGGACACACACTACAAAGACACCCCTCCCCCCACAAGGACACACACAACAGGGACACCCCTCCCCCCCAAAAGGACACACACCACAGGGACCCCACCCACAGGGACACATGCACACCACTGGGATACACCCCCCCCCCCCAGGGACACACACACACCCCAGGGACACACACACCACACAGACAGACACAGATGTGCACAAATCGCCTCACACAACTCGCCTCATACGTCTGGTATGTTTAATTTCCAAACATAAACATCTGATTAAAAACAGCCAATGTGCAACACATGTGCCATATAGGGAATTAAGGCAGATGTCAGTCACATGAGCTGTCTATTATGTGTATGTGTGAGGTAACATATACTACCCGGCCAGGGGGAGGGTTTACTGTTGGCTGGAGATTTATTAGGCTGCCTATATCATAGCTCAGCTTTTATTTTCCTACAGGTCATTAATATGACATATTCAAATTCTATTTTGTTATAGCTAACAGCAGTTATTTATTAACCCGGGCGTAGCTGGGTACTACAGCTAGTCTAATATATAAAGCTGAATGTGTGTATGTGTGTGTGTATGTCCAGGATTGGCATCTACACCGTCGCAATTACAGCCACAAAATTTTGCACAGTCACACGTCTGGACCCCGAGAGCGTCATAGGCTATGTTGTGAGGCGAAAAGCCATTTAACCTCTTAAAAACAGCTGTTACTTATTCAAATCTGTGAAAATGGGTGATTTGCCCACTTTGATGCCAGTTTTGGTGCCCATAAACCATTTGGACCAGGCTGGAGTGACATGAATTTGATGTAGGGCATCACTAGGTATGTAAGTCATGTGTTAGATCAGTGGGTTACAGCCATTTAACCCCTCAAAAATAGCTGTTACTTATTCAAATCTGTGAAAATGTGCGATTTGCCCACTTTGATGCCAATTTTGATGCCCATAACCCATTTGTGCCAGGCTGGAGTGACATGGATTTCATGTGGGGCATCAGTAGGTATGTAAATCGGGTGTTAGATCAGTGGCCCAAAGCCATTTAACCCCTTCAATACCATACCTCAGTGCCCACTGTGATACCCATTTTTGTACCAGCCTTCTATTTTTTTTATCTGTTTTTAAGTGTATACACAACAGGGCACATGACTGCTTAGTATTATATACTTAGAATGTTTTATTTTTATTGAAAAAACTGAAGAAAAAAAACAAAATATAAAATAGCCGAATAAGAAACTGCAGAATAAGAAACCAAGTACGGCCTCGTCATGGCGGCTGGGCTGAGGGCTCTATCCTCCAGATGTCGCCGTTGTTCTCTCTATGAGAGCAGGCCCGGCCGCCGCTCCTCCCGCTACAGGAAGAGAAGTCCCCGGATATCAAGCGCTGAGGCGTCACAGGAGTCCGGTAAATCCCGTATAATGGTGAGCTGCTCCCCGCCCCGACATGTTGCATAATGCACCTTTCTGTGTAATGAAGGCTATAGGCGTCCTCGTCATTGCCGATCAGTTGCGCTATCAGTAGATATGATAATTGTGGTGAGTCGGCCGCGCACCGCTCCCACACAGCTCCTCTTCCCCTTCATGGTCCCACATAGCTCCTCTTCCCCTTCATGGTCTCTCAGGCTGGCAGAAGTGTTTGCGCCGCAGGGAGAGTAGACATTGGGGATTGCCGTGCAGTGTGAGGGGATGTTGTTCTGTGCTGGGAGTTTGCAGAGACATAGACATCTCTGTGAGGTTTGGAGTGAGAATGAGCCATTGCTTCACCTCCTGCTCAACACAAACTGAACTGGGTTTTTTTTTTTGTAGTTTTGCTGAGGAAAGAGTCTACTGAGAACTGAAAGTAGATCAGTTACTTGTACAGGCGGAAGGAAAACTGCAAGTTATGTTATCTGAATATCTACTGTAGGCAGAGATGAAGACAGATGATATCTGGTGTGCTGCCTGAGCCACAGTAAGATGTCCGAGCCACAATAGGATGCCTGAGCCGCGATAGGATGTCCGAGCCATGGTAGGATGCCTGAGCCACAATAGGATGCCTGAGCCGCGATAGGATGTCCGAGCCATGGTAGGATGCCTGAGCCACAATAGGATGCCTGAGCCACGATAGGATGCCTGAGCCATGGTAGGATGCCTGAGCCACGATAGGATGCCTGAGCCACGATAGGATGCCTGAGCCAAGATAGAATGCCTGAGCCACGTTAGGATGCCTGAGACTAGTGATGAGCAGTCCGGCTCTTTTTAGTGATCTGGCTCATTCGGCTCCGCTCACCAAAAAGAGCTGACTCTTTTGACTCAAAAAAATGGCTTTTTGTAAATAACCCTGCAGTACCTTGTAATGATTACAGAACTTTGCCTGTACAGTGCCTCATTCTAACTGAAAGTAGATCAGTTACTTGTACAGGCGGAAGGAAAACTGCAAGTTATGTTATCTTAATATCTACTGTAGGCAGAGATGAAGACAGATGATATCTGGTGTGCTGCCTGAGCCACAGTAAGATGTCCGAGCCACAATAGGATGCCTGAGCCGCGATGGGATGTCCGAGCCATGGTAGGATGCCTGAGCCACAATAGGATGCCTGAGCCGCGATAGGATGTCCGAGCCATGGTAGGATGCCTGAGCCACAATAGGATGCCTGAGCCACGATAGGATGCCTGAGCCATGGTAGGATGCCTGAGCCACGATAGGATGCCTGAGCCACGATAGGATGCCTGAGCCAAGATAGAATGCCTGAGCCACGTTAGGATGCCTGAGACTAGTGATGAGCAGTCCGGCTCTTTTTAGTGATCTGGCTCATTCGGCTCCGCTCACCAAAAAGAGCTGACTCTTTTGACTCAAAAAAATGGCTTTTTGTAAATAACCCTGCAGTACCTTGTAATGATTACAGAACTTTGCCTGTACAGTGCCTCATTCTAACTGAAAGTAGATCAGTTACTTGTACAGGCGGAAGGAAAACTGCAAGTTATGTTATCTGAATATCTACTGTAGGCAGAGATGAAGACAGATGATATCTGGTGTGCTGCCTGAGCCACAGTAAGATGTCCGAGCCACAATAGGATGCCTGAGCCGCGATAGGATGTCCGAGCCATGGTAGGATGCCTGAGCCACAATAGGATGCCTGAGCCGCGATAGGATGTCCGAGCCATGGTAGGATGCCTGAGCCACAATAGGATGCCTGAGCCACGATAGGATGCCTGAGCCATGGTAGGATGCCTGAGCCACGATAGGATGCCTGAGCCACGATAGGATGCCTGAGCCAAGATAGAATGCCTGAGCCACGTTAGGATGCCTGAGACTAGTGATGAGCAGTCCGGCTCTTTTTAGTGATCTGGCTCATTCGGCTCCGCTCACCAAAAAGAGCTGACTCTTTTGACTCAAAAAAATGGCTTTTTGTAAATAACCCTGCAGTACCTTGTAATGATTACAGAACTTTGCCTGTACAGTGCCTCATTCTAACTGACAGTAGATCAGTTACTTGTACAGGCGGAAGGAAAACTGCAAGTTATGTTATCTGAATATCTACTGTAGGCAGAGATGAAGACAGATGATATCTGGTGTGCTGCCTGAGCCACAGTAAGATGTCCGAGCCACAATAGGATGCCTGAGCCGCGATGGGATGTCCGAGCCATGGTAGGATGCCTGAGCCACAATAGGATGCCTGAGCCGCGATAGGATGTCCGAGCCATGGTAGGATGCCTGAGCCACAATAGGATGCCTGAGCCACGATAGGATGCCTGAGCCATGGTAGGATGCCTGAGCCACGATAGGATGCCTGAGCCACGATAGGATGCCTGAGCCAAGATAGAATGCCTGAGCCACGTTAGGATGCCTGAGACTAGTGATGAGCAGTCCGGCTCTTTTTAGTGATCTGGCTCATTCGGCTCCGCTCACCAAAAAGAGCTGACTCTTTTGACTCAAAAAAATGGCTTTTTGTAAATAACCCTGCAGTACCTTGTAATGATTACAGAACTTTGCCTGTACAGTGCCTCATTCTAACTGAAAGTAGATCAGTTACTTGTACAGGCGGAAGGAAAACTGCAAGTTATGTTATCTGAATATCTACTGTAGGCAGAGATGAAGACAGATGATATCTGGTGTGCTGCCTGAGCCACAGTAAGATGTCCGAGCCACAATAGGATGCCTGAGCCGCGATAGGATGTCCGAGCCATGGTAGGATGCCTGAGCCACAATAGGATGCCTGAGCCGCGATAGGATGTCCGAGCCATGGTAGGATGCCTGAGCCACAATAGGATGCCTGAGCCACGATAGGATGCCTGAGCCATGGTAGGATGCCTGAGCCACGATAGGATGCCTGAGCCACGATAGGATGCCTGAGCCAAGATAGAATGCCTGAGCCACGTTAGGATGCCTGAGACTAGTGATGAGCAGTCCGGCTCTTTTTAGTGATCTGGCTCATTCGGCTCCGCTCACCAAAAAGAGCTGACTCTTTTGACTCAAAAAAATGGCTTTTTGTAAATAACCCTGCAGTACCTTGTAATGATTACAGAACTTTGCCTGTACAGTGCCTCATTCTAACTGAAAGTAGATCAGTTACTTGTACAGGCGGAAGGAAAACTGCAAGTTATGTTATCTGAATATCTACTGTAGGCAGAGATGAAGACAGATGATATCTGGTGTGCTGCCTGAGCCACAGTAAGATGTCCGAGCCACAATAGGATGCCTGAGCCGCGATGGGATGTCCGAGCCATGGTAGGATGCCTGAGCCACAATAGGATGCCTGAGCCGCGATAGGATGTCCGAGCCATGGTAGGATGCCTGAGCCACAATAGGATGCCTGAGCCACGATAGGATGCCTGAGCCATGGTAGGATGCCTGAGCCACGATAGGATGCCTGAGCCACGATAGGATGCCTGAGCCAAGATAGAATGCCTGAGCCACGTTAGGATGCCTGAGACTAGTGATGAGCAGTCCGGCTCTTTTTAGTGATCTGGCTCATTCGGCTCCGCTCACCAAAAAGAGCTGACTCTTTTGACTCAAAAAAATGGCTTTTTGTAAATAACCCTGCAGTACCTTGTAATGATTACAGAACTTTGCCTGTACAGTGCCTCATTCTAACTGAAAGTAGATCAGTTACTTGTACAGGCGGAAGGAAAACTGCAAGTTATGTTATCTGAATATCTACTGTAGGCAGAGATGAAGACAGATGATATCTGGTGTGCTGCCTGAGCCACAGTAAGATGTCCGAGCCACAATAGGATGCCTGAGCCGCGATAGGATGTCCGAGCCATGGTAGGATGCCTGAGCCACAATAGGATGCCTGAGCCGCGATAGGATGTCCGAGCCATGGTAGGATGCCTGAGCCACAATAGGATGCCTGAGCCACGATAGGATGCCTGAGCCATGGTAGGATGCCTGAGCCACGATAGGATGCCTGAGCCACGATAGGATGCCTGAGCCAAGATAGAATGCCTGAGCCACGTTAGGATGCCTGAGACTAGTGATGAGCAGTCCGGCTCTTTTTAGTGATCTGGCTCATTCGGCTCCGCTCACCAAAAAGAGCTGACTCTTTTGACTCAAAAAAATGGCTTTTTGTAAATAACCCTGCAGTACCTTGTAATGATTACAGAACTTTGCCTGTACAGTGCCTCATTCTAACTGACAGTAGATCAGTTACTTGTACAGGCGGAAGGAAAACTGCAAGTTATGTTATCTGAATATCTACTGTAGGCAGAGATGAAGACAGATGATATCTGGTGTGCTGCCTGAGCCACAGTAAGATGTCCGAGCCACAATAGGATGCCTGAGCCGCGATGGGATGTCCGAGCCATGGTAGGATGCCTGAGCCACAATAGGATGCCTGAGCCGCGATAGGATGTCCGAGCCATGGTAGGATGCCTGAGCCACAATAGGATGCCTGAGCCACGATAGGATGCCTGAGCCATGGTAGGATGCCTGAGCCACGATAGGATGCCTGAGCCACGATAGGATGCCTGAGCCAAGATAGAATGCCTGAGCCACGTTAGGATGCCTGAGACTAGTGATGAGCAGTCCGGCTCTTTTTAGTGATCTGGCTCATTCGGCTCCGCTCACCAAAAAGAGCTGACTCTTTTGACTCAAAAAAATGGCTTTTTGTAAATAACCCTGCAGTACCTTGTAATGATTACAGAACTTTGCCTGTACAGTGCCTCATTCTAACTGAAAGTAGATCAGTTACTTGTACAGGCGGAAGGAAAACTGCAAGTTATGTTATCTGAATATCTACTGTAGGCAGAGATGAAGACAGATGATATCTGGTGTGCTGCCTGAGCCACAGTAAGATGTCCGAGCCACAATAGGATGCCTGAGCCGCGATAGGATGTCCGAGCCATGGTAGGATGCCTGAGCCACAATAGGATGCCTGAGCCGCGATAGGATGTCCGAGCCATGGTAGGATGCCTGAGCCACAATAGGATGCCTGAGCCACGATAGGATGCCTGAGCCATGGTAGGATGCCTGAGCCACGATAGGATGCCTGAGCCACGATAGGATGCCTGAGCCAAGATAGAATGCCTGAGCCACGTTAGGATGCCTGAGACTAGTGATGAGCAGTCCGGCTCTTTTTAGTGATCTGGCTCATTCGGCTCCGCTCACCAAAAAGAGCTGACTCTTTTGACTCAAAAAAATGGCTTTTTGTAAATAACCCTGCAGTACCTTGTAATGATTACAGAACTTTGCCTGTACAGTGCCTCATTCTAACTGACAGTAGATCAGTTACTTGTACAGGCGGAAGGAAAACTGCAAGTTATGTTATCTGAATATCTACTGTAGCAGAGATGAAGACAGATGATATCTGGTGTGCTGCCTGAGCCACAGTAAGATGTCCGAGCCACAATAGGATGCCTGAGCCGCGATGGATGTCCGAGCCATGGTAGGATGCCTGAGCCACAATAGGATGCCTGAGCCGCGATAGGATGTCCGAGCCATGGTAGGATGCCTGAGCCACAATAGGATGCCTGAGCCACGATAGGATGCCTGAGCCATGGTAGGATGCCTGAGCCACGATAGGATGCCTGAGCCACGATAGGATGCCTGAGCCAAGATAGAATGCCTGAGCCACGTTAGGATGCCTGAGACTAGTGATGAGCAGTCCGGCTCTTTTTAGTGATCTGGCTCATTCGGCTCCGCTCACCAAAAAGAGCTGACTCTTTTGACTCAAAAAAATGGCTTTTTGTAAATAACCCTGCAGTACCTTGTAATGATTACAGAACTTTGCCTGTACAGTGCCTCATTCTAACTGAAAGTAGATCAGTTACTTGTACAGGCGGAAGGAAAACTGCAAGTTATGTTATCTGAATATCTACTGTAGGCAGAGATGAAGACAGATGATATCTGGTGTGCTGCCTGAGCCACAGTAAGATGTCCGAGCCACAATAGGATGCCTGAGCCGCGATAGGATGTCCGAGCCATGGTAGGATGCCTGAGCCAAAATAGGATGGCTGAGCCAAAATAGGATGCCTAAGCCAAGATAGGATGCCTGAGACAAAATAGGATGCCTGAGCCAAAATAGGATGCCTTAGCCAAGATAGAATGCCTGAGCCAAGATAGGATGTCTGAGCAGGATGCCTGAGCCAAATAGGATGCCTGAGCCAAGATAGGATGCCTGAGCCAAAATAGGATGCCTGAGCCACGATAGGATGCCTGAGCCAAAATAGGATGCCTGAGCCACGATAGGATGCCTGAGCCAAAATAGGGTGCCTGAGCCACGTTAGGATGCCTGAGACTAGTGATGAGCAGTCCGGCTCTTTTTAGTGATCTGGCTCATTCGGCTCCGCTCACCAAAAAGAGCTGACTCTTTTGACTCAAAAAAACGGCTTTTTGTAAATAACCCTGCAGTACCTTGTAATGATTACAGAACTTTGCCTGTACAGTGCCTCATTCTACACATGTACAGGGATCTAGCGATCAGTATAGACTGTTTTTTAGCATTCCTGTTCCTCAGATTGTCAGCTTCTGTGATCAGGACTCTTGCTCCTCTTTTACTTTGTATCTGTCATTGTTTGATCCCTTCTTAGTAAGTGTTGCTATATCTGCTGTTCTATACAGGAATATAGGAATAGAATTCTTAAAGGATCCTGTCAGCAAGATTATTCCTATACAGTACAGCCATGGCCATATTGTCACTGTGACGCTGATTACACTGATACGTGCAGTGAAGGAATCCATTTTATGGACACTGACTTATTATTATTGTCCTGTAAAGATTTTTATGCAGATCACATCACAATGGGGGCGGCTCTGTGGCTCTGTGTCTCTCCCTCCTGTCTGCCCCCCCCCCCCCATGTGCTGTCTCTCTTCCTCCTGTGCTCTCTACTTTAAAGGGAGCCTGTCACCTCATTCTAACCCCCTGACCTATCACTAGCTGTCCCTACACCTTCCTAGCTGCTCCCTAACCATCCCTGTGTGCTGTAAATGCGCCCTATAAAGATGGTGAAAAATGAGTTATAACTTAAAAGCAGTCGCTCAGTCAGGAGACTGGAAAGGCGGCTCCAGGCTCCATTCTCCCGTCCTCACTTCATCACTGCACGCCCCGCTGGGCGTCATCATTCAGTCTTGATCTCCTCCTCTTGTTTGAATTTCCCGCCCTCTTCTGCTCTATGATGACATCATATCCAGCCCAGTGTATTGTGGGGCGCATCACATGGCACGGTCCTGGTTTCTGGCGCATGCGCAGTGCGCATATTGAAGCCGGCCTGGTCACATGGTACAGGCTGGCTTCAATATGCACATTGCGCATGCGTCAGAAATCGGGGCCATGCCACGTGATGCACCCCCACAATGCATCGGGCCAGATATGACCGGTGCACCATAGGAGCAGAAGAGGCAGGAAATTCAAACAAGAGGAGATCAAGACCGAATGATAATGCTCAGCGGGGCGTGCGGTGATGAATCAAGGAGGGGAGAATGGAGCCTTGAGCACGCCTTTCCAGTTTCCTGACTGAGCGACTGCTAGGAAGGTGTAGGGACAGCTAGTGAAAGGTCAGGGGGTTAGAATGTTAGAATGAGGTGACAGGTTCTCTTTAACCTGTCTTCCCCTGTGTGCTGTCTTCTTTCATGTGCTCTCTCCTTTGCCTGTGCGATCTCTCTCTGCCTCCCATGTGATCTCTCTCTGTCCCACCCTGTGCGCTCTCTCTGTCCTGCCCCATGCGCTCTCTGCCCCCCATGCGCTTGTTCTGCACCCCGTGCGCTCATTCTGCCCTGCCCGTGCGCTTTCTTTGCCCCACATTGTGCGCTCTCTCTGTCCCACCCTTTGCGCTCTCTCTTCCCTGCCCTTGTGCTCTCTCTCTATCCCCTGTGCGCTCTCTGCCCCGTGTGCTCTCTTTCCGCTTCCCCCGTGCTCTCTCTTTGTGCTGCCTGTGCACTCTCTCTGCCCCTTGTGCTGAGAGTGCAAAGATGGGACCAGGGAAAGGGAGGGGAGCGGAGCATGCACTGTCCATGTGCTATATGTGTGATATCCATCATTGCATAGTTACCTCCCTCCAGCGCTGCCTGTTCTCTCTCTTCCGGGGCACTGCTCTCAGGACAGTGAATATTTGATGAGCCTAATGAGCCCTGGAAGTAAGAGAAGCAGACAGAGCTGAAGGCAGGTGAGTATGAAATTCTATATTTTAACACTTAAATCTCCTGGCTCTGGTCCGTGCACGCGGATGTCACATGGAGGACATCTGTGTTCAAGACGTTTTTGGCCAAAAGCGGTCGGTGCTGCCGGCAAAAAACAGACATGTCTCCGTGTGGAGCACACGGACACGCATCTGCTCCACATGGAGACACGGTCCGTGCGGATGTACATATGTCTGAAGAGGGCCATAGAATATGATGTGCCTCCATATGTCTGTGCCTCCAGCACAAATGACACATCACTACTGAGACAAGATAGGATGCCTGAGGCCAAATAGGCCTCCTGAGCCAAGATAGACCTCTTGATGCATTATAGGATTACTGAGCCCCGATAGGATGCCTGAGCCCAAATAGACCTCCTGAGCCATGATTGGCTGCCTTCTCACTGACTGGAGTAGATTGGCATTTGGCACAGAGCTATTTATGAGGCAGATATTTATGTCCTTTATTCACTGAATAATGGTGCTGCAATGTACCGTGTGTTCCTACCTAACAGGTTTGAGCACATTTTTACTGATTATTATCTCTAGGAAGTGAATCCAATAGTTATATATAAACAATCTGGCTCACCACGCCTGGTTCACTTTACTCCTCTGCTCATAATCGGCTTGTTATGCGGAGTATGGTATATGTATTGTGCTGTATACATGATACAGCTAGGAAAAAAACATTTATCCAGCACTTGGAATAAAAAGTGTTTTCTGGCTTGATTGACGCATGTTAAAATCTGTGTCTATATGTAAAGGATACCACTTATGTAATCTAGGTCATAGTCATCCTATATATTTAAATGCAATCAAAACTAATGAGAGATTGAGTACACGGCGTCATCAAGGTATCAGGAATTAAAGGGGATGTCCAGGAAAAGATGCTATTGTCTATCCATAACCTAGGTGAAGGTTTTTCTAAGTGCTAGTTCCATTCTGCAGATTGGGGACATATTGGTACGGAGTGACAGTGTACATGTGCGACTTGCACTTCATTCACTCATTCATTCCCTCTGGGGCTGCGAGTGTGTGCTGGCTTTTCCGTGAGCCCATAGAGAATAAATCGAGCAGTAGTCAGATATCCGACCTGCCGCTCCATTTTGTAATTAGAATAAAAGCCCTGTCCTGCCCATGTGCAGGTCCCAGTGATCAGACTCCCACCGATCAGCAAATTATCACCCATCACACCGGCGGATACTGAAGCCGACCCGTACCACGTGATCAGCCCCCACAATGCACCGGGCCGGATATGACGTTCCAGCCAGAGCATATACATCAGAAGAGGCGGGAGTTTTCATATGGAGGCCTGAACAGAAGAAGGAACGATGACGCCCACTGGGGCGTGCTGCAAGCAAGCGAGGAGGAGGAATAGAGCCTCAGAGCCCACCCACCGCAGACTATGGATCCAGACTGTATGTAAGTATATAAGTCATTTTTCATCTTTATAGGACCCTTTTAGGTGAGACAGGGACGGTTAGGGATCAGCTAGGAAGGTGCAGGGACAGCTAGTGATTGCAGGAGGTGGGAGTAGAATGAGGTGACAGGTTCCCTTTAAATATAATTGAGATATTGATTGAGTATGTGCCAATATCTACCAAATAGAAAATACAAGATTTTCTTGGAAACTATTTTTGATATATTGTAGATACAATAATGCACTGTTGATCTATGGGCACTCTATCTATGAGAGGAAACCAGAGAATACCCACACAAATACGGGGAGAACATACAAACTCCTTGCAGATGTTGTCCTTGGTGGGATTTACACCCATGACCTCAGGGCTGCAAGGCTGCAGTGTTAACCCCTGAGCCACCATGCTCATGTGGAGTGTGTGTTCCGCCATGTTTAGGTTCAGTAGAATGTCTTGGTTGATTTCAGCATTTATCGTACCTGATAAGAATTTCTATAATGTGACCTACGGTAACTATATGTGAGCTGTAGGAAAATCCCTTAAAGTCCACTGAAGAATTACTGTGGCAGCATTTTGCAGCCTTCGTTTTTTAATGTGGGCGACATTTTAGCATGATCCATTTCACCGTCCGTCTCTTCACTTGATGGTGCAATTGTGAAGCTGAAGGTTGTTGGCAGGTATTTATTAATCCAGATTTGATCAAAGGACTTTCAACCGGCTGTGTTGCCAACCTAACCTTCATGAAGGATGTTTGCTTGATACACATTAGAACAGGATTCATATTCTACGTGGCAATTTTCAAGTTTTGAAGAGATTTCTTCTTTGCTTCCTCCAACACGTATGTCATATTGCAGGTGAGGGCGGTTTTGTTTCATTGTCAACATTCATGTTTGGGTGTATAGAAAGTTTTCTAACTGTTTTCTTGTCTCTGTAACAGTTGTAGTTTTGTATAGACTCATTTAGGGCTGTCATTGATGATTAACCAGTAATGGGACTTTTGCTATAGTGTTTGCTGACCATGACAGATCCAGCTCAACACACAAGCTATATTAATAATTAGGCTGCAGTGAGAATCACATAGAGAAAAAAACAAGGCCTATTTCTAAAGAGTTTTTTTGGTTTGTGTGGTTTTAGTGTGAGTATAAAAATTGCATAAAAAATAGTCAAAATGCTGTGAAAAAATTACTTATTGTTTTACTCATAACTATAGTAAAATAGTCTTAGGGCAGTCCTGGAATAGCGATAAAAAGATTTGAGGAGTGGTCTGGCTGGTTACATAGGGTTAATCCCCAAAATAGGGGGACAACAGGGAGGGAATAGCGGGCAGACAAATCAGAGATAATCGAGCACCACTTGACGGTAAAGGGGTCTACTGAGCTTAAAATATTGACCGCGCTGATGCAGTCGTATGACCCATCAGCTGATCAGGTTGCCCCGCCCCTACCCGGTCAGCTGATTAAGGTCCTTTAGCCATCGGAGGTGGATGCATCACGGGACACTCGGCGGAGAGGTGAGAATTTATTTTTTATTTTTAACCATTCCTTTATTTAATTTCACTTTAGCAGTGTATGTAGATACACTGTTAAAGTGAAATTACGGGAACAGAGCAATTTTAGTGTACTGAGCATGCTTAGTACACTAAAACAGGATCCGAGAAACGATCCGATTTTTTCCCATATCCAGCGCCCATAGACTCCCATGCTATGTGTGCCGGATCGCCCAAGATTCGTTTCTGTCTGGTTTGGTCCGATTTTTTCACCGGAGCCCAAAATCGGAGCAGTCTCCGATTTTGGGGCCACGAAAAAGTAGGACAGAATTGAATGCGGGACTGAATTCACAAAACCGGATGGCCATTTATGACCAATCCGGCACCACAGGGCTGCATGGAGGCTAAAAACGATCCTCTTCTGCTTTTTAAAAACGAACAGAACAGGATGGCAAAAACCGTAGTGCGAAGTCAGCCTTACATCAGCTTTATAACAATTTGAACGTTATCTCCTAGTTGATAAGTTTGCTTTAAGACTTTGTCCAGCTTTTAAGTTACATGCTTTTTGATATGTTTGTTATGATAGGAAGTGATAAGTGAGCACTACCATGCTTGGGTGTTAGCTACTCGTAACGGCCATTGGATGCTTGGATGGACTAGACTCAAGTCCCCCATAGCCTGCACCATTCCATAATGTTCTCCCACAACCTGCACCTCTTAATAATGTTACCTTGCACCTCTACATAATGTTCACTCACAGCCTACACCACTCCATAATGTTTCCACGCAGCCTACACTGTTCCATAATGTTCTTCACTCTCTGCACCATTCCACGTTCCTCCAAACTGCTCTATAATGTTTCCCCACACACTGCACGTCTCCAAAATGTTCCCCTTCACTGCTCCATAATGTTCCCCACACTCTGCATCTCTAAATAATATCAACAATAGCCTGCACCTCTCCATAATGTTCCTCCACATCCTGCACAGCTCCATAATGTTCCCCCACAGCCTACACTGCTCTATAATGTTCCCCAACAACCTGCACTACTCCATAATGTTCCCCAACAGCCTGCACTGCTCCATAATGTTCCCTACAGCCTGAATCGCTCCATAATGTTCTCCCCACCTGCATGCCTGCCACAGCCTCATATGTTCCACCCACAGCCTGCACTGCTCCATAATGTCCCCACAGCCTGCACTGCTCCATAATGTTCCCCCACAGCCTGCACTGCTCCATAATGTTCCCACACCCTGAATCGCTCCATAATGTTCCCCAACCGAAGCTCCAATGTTCCCACACTTGCACTCTTCATAATGTTCCCCCACAGCCTATACTGCTCCATAATGTTCATCTACAGCCTGCACTGCTCCATAATGTTCCCCGCACCCTGAATTGCTCCATAATGTTCCCCACAGCTGCACTGCTTCCATAATGTCCCACGCCTCACGCTCATAAGTCCTACAGCATAACTGCTCCATAATGTTCCTCTACTGCCTGCACTGCACCAAATGATCTCCCACAGCCTGCACGGCTACCATGATCCCCCACAGCCTGCACTGCTCCATAATGTGCCCCCACAGCCTACACTGCTCCATAATGTTCATCTACAGCCTGCACTGCTCCATAATGTTCCCCGCACCCTGAATGCTCCATAATGTCCCCCACAGCCTGCACAGCTCCATAATGTTCCCCACAGCCTGCACTGCTCCATAATGTTACTCTACAGCATACACTGCCCATAATGTTCTCCCACAGCCTGCACTGTTCCATAATGTTCCCCCCAGCCTGCACTGCTCCATAATGTTCCTCTACAGCCTGCACTTGCTCCATAATGTTCCTCTACCGCCTACACTGCTCCATAATGTTCCTCTACAGCTGCACTGCTCCATAATGTTCCCCACACCCTGAATCGCTCCATAATGTTCCCCCCCAGCCTGCACTGCTCCATAATGTGCCCCCTCAGCCTACACTGCTCCATAATGTTACTCTACAGCATGCACTGCTCCATAATGTTCTCCCACAGCCTGCACTGCTCCATAATGTTCTCCCCCAGCCTGCACTGCTCCATAATGTGCCCCTCAGCCTACACTGCTCCATAATGTTACTCTACAGCCCGCACTGCTCCATAATGTTCTGCCACATCCTGCACTGCTCCATAATGTTCCCCACAGCCTGCACTGCTCCATAATGTTCCCCCACAGCCTACACTGCTCCATAATGTTCCCACAGCCTGCACTGCTCCATAATGTTCCCACACCCTGAATCGCTCCATAATGTTCTCCACACGCCTGCACTGCTCCATAATGTCCCACCCTACCCCACCCCCCAGCCTGCACTGCTCCATAATGTGCCCCCTCAGCCTACACTGCTCCATAATGTTACTCTACAGCCTGCACTGCTCCATAATGTTCTCCCACATCCTGCACTGCTCCATAATTTCCCCCCCAGCCTGCACTGCTCCATAATGTGCCCCCTCAGCCTACACTGCTCCATAATGTTACCTACAGCCTGCACTGCTCCATAATGTTCTCCCACATCCTGCACTGCTCCATAATATTCCCCACAGCCTGCACTGCTCCATAATGTGACCCCGCAGCCTACACTGCTCCATAATGTTCCTCTACAGCCTGCACTGCTCCATAATGTTCCCCAAAGCCTACACTGCTCCATAATTTCTCCACAGCCTACACTGTCCTTAATGTTTCCCCACAGCTTGCACTGCTCCCTAATGTTCCCCCAAAGCCTGCACTGCTCCATAATGTTCCTCTACAGCCTGCACTGCTCCATAATGTTCTCCGACAGCCTGCACTGCACCGTAATGTTCCCCTAGAGCCTGCTCTGCTCCTTAATGTTTCCCCACAGCCTACACTGCTACATAATCTTCCCCCACAGCTTACACTGCTTCCTAATGTTCCCCCAAAGCCTGCACCGCTCCATAATCTTTCCCCACAGCTTGCACTGCTCCTAATGTTCCCCCCAAAGTCCTGCAACGCTCCATAATCTTCCCCCACAGCCTGCACTGCACCGTAATCTTCCCCAACAGACTGCACTGCTTTATAATGTTCCACAACAGCATGTACTGCTCCATAATGTTCCAATACACACTTGTATGACTCCATAAGGTTCCCCCACACCAGCATTGCTCCATAATGTTTCTACACACACAATGTTTCTACCGATCGATCCATGATGTTCCCCACACCCTTCACCACTCCATAATGTCCCCACTCCTGCACTGCTCCATAATGTCCCCCAACATCCTGCACTGCTCCATAATATTCCCCACACTCTGCACCTCTACATAATATCCCCCACAGCCTTCACCACTCTGTAATGTTCCCATAGCGCCCCGTAATGTTCTCCACACCCTGCGCATCTCCATATTATCACACTCTCAGCATTTTTCCATAATATGCCCCAAATTGCCCCTCTGCAAACTGTTTCTCCTTCATAATCTTGATCCCGTGCCCTATAGGATGTCCTCATAGCAACACCCCCAACTTCTCCTATGATAGTACATATAATATTCGGCTACTCCTGGATTGTTTCCTGCTGTATCTTCTGCGCTGCTATGCTTTAGCAGCAGTGTGATGAGGTCACAGTGTATGCACGCTGGGGCAGGGTTTAAGGCTTGCTCCTCTCCTCTCCCACAGTCCTGGCACTCAAGTATTCAACTATGTTTGTGTGTGAAAAACACGAATACAACTGAATCTAGGAAGATGAGAACTGGTGGCCATATGCTGTGCAGGCCTGCCTTATGTTGTTTTTATTATATTCTAATTTTCCAACACATGAGTGGAAATTTTGCTATTATTATGCATATCAAATGTAATTACATGACGTTTTCCATTGTGATTATCATCTTCCAAAAAAGCTTTCTTTCACTTTTACTTTGCACAAAAGACTTCACAGACCCTTCAGCAGCATAAGAGCTGTCTGTAACACCGTGAGTATCGAACGTTAGACTTACATGTATCATTTCTTTAAAACAGCTTAGCAAAAATGAATGCATTGTTGTAGTTTTTGTTTTTTTGTTGTTGACGTATTTTGGGATAGAAGAAATCTGTTACAGATATCATGCAAAAGGTTAGAGAGTGGTGTAACTGCTGGTGCCAATAGCTTTGCAGGAATGTGGTGGAGGTGTTTTCAGTATGAACTATTTCTTTTGGACACTGGTTTAAAGGGAACCTGACCCCTCCAAATCGGTCCCCAGCCTCTAAAAACCTGTCCCTGCACCTTCCTATAAGGTTTCAAGCTATAGCTCTTTAGAGATTATGTAAAGTAGAATAATCACATTTATTACAATCTGCAAATCTGCAGCTTCTGCTGCCTTGAGGAGTCACAGTGGGTCTTACTTCTGGCTCCTTATCGCCACCTCCACAGTTGTTTTTCACGCCCTAATGGGCGTGAAAATGAATGTTGATGATCCTGTGTCGGATCGCTGGACGGGCTTAGCCGGAATGACACAAATCGCGTCATTTCCGGCACTGTGACGTCTATAACACCCTTTGGGTGTATGGACTGATCTCACACTGCGCATTGCGCATGCGCGAGTTGCAACTAACACCTCGCGCATGCGCAATGCGCAGCGTGAGGTCCGTACATACACCCAAAGGGTGTATAGACGTCACAGTGCCGGAAAGGACGCAATTTGTGTCATTCCGGCTAAGCCCGCCCAGCGATCCGACACAGGATCATCAACATTAATTTTCACACCCATTGGGGCATGAAAAACAACTGTGGAGGCGGCGATAAGGAGCCAGAAGGTACGCCTTTTGTGACTCCTCAGGGCAGCAGAAGCTGCAGATTTGCCAGGTAATAAATGTGATTATTCCACTTTACATAATCTCTAAAGGGAAAGGGAGGGACAGCTTGAAACCTTATAGGAAGGTGCAGGGACAGGATTTTAGAGGCTGGGGACCAATTTGGAGGGGTCAGGTTCCCTTTAATAAGTGACGCATTCATTTGCTATTGCTGATACCGTTTAATCCCTTCAGTATGTATATAGAAAGGTGTGCACCCCACTGAAGAGGAGTGTTGAGATGCAAGTGGACAGGTTCAATGCACCTCTATATCTGTCCAAAATACAGTATACTGCACACTCCAATTAGATCCCTTTCACATTGGCGATTTCGCCAAAATGCGGCAGATTTACCACATCTTCTGCCTAACGGCCGCACTTGCGGAACACTTGCGGCACACTTGCAGCAAGCCCCATGCATTGTCTATGGGGCTTGCGGTAAGTATGCCGCAGGTGCGGCAAGTGCGGTTGCGGCCGCGAAAAAACCGCAGCTGACCGCATTTTTTTTTGCGGCCGCACCTGCCGCAACTGCGCTTGCTGCACCTGCCGCACCTTACCGCAAGCCCCTATCCCCAGCACAATCTGCACCTTTGTCAGTATTCCCTAGAAAGGGACTCCTGAAAAAGACATATTGATCAAAACATCAGAAAAACCATCGATTTGCTAGACTTAACTTTTTTTCATTAAAGAATTCACAAATGCATCTAATTGAAGGGTGCAGTGTTTTGTATTTTAGAGTAACCCCTTCAGTAACCAGCTATATAGGATGTAAAGGGGTACTCCAGGGAAATAAAACATTCTTCTAATGACAATGCCCTCATAAACTATAATGAGATGCACAGTGCTGTTCCTCACACTAACTGTAATTTAGTGTAATGCTGTAGCTGCTCCTTGATGCTCCCGCTCCTTTCTGGGACATTATGTCACACAGGGTGCAGGCTTTGGCATGGCCTGCCCTATGCTGTTAGTAACAGTCAGTCCCCTGATAATATCTGTTTCCTCTGCAGTCTGAGAACAAGAGCATGGCTACAACCCACCACTCCCCCTGTTGGATTGCAGGGAAACATTATCAGAGGGCTGCCTGTTACTAACCATATGGAGCAGGCCACGCACAGCCAAGCCCCCAAAGTGTGATGTAACAAGCCCCAAGGAGCAGCTTCAGCATCACATTGAATTACAAGTAGAGTGAGGAACAGTACTATGGATTTCATCTTTAGACTTTATAAGAGCATAGTAATTAGAAGAGTTTTTTTTTATTTCCCCAGAACATCCTTTATTGTAAGTACATTGTAATCCAATAGATCTTAGAAAAATAATAATTTCCACAATTGGATATATTTAAAAATAAATGTTTTTCTACTGAGATAATCTCATATATGTGTCCCTGCTATGTACAGTGTAATGGCCGTGTCTGACTGTACAGGGACATGATCTGATCATTCCACATCTCCTGGGCAGGGTAGGACACAAAAAAGTATATAGACATTACAGCACTGGATCACAGCTGCTGGTTTCTGTGAGGTAAAATGTTTAAGTGTATGCAGGGAAATGTTTTACCTCACAGAAAGCGCAGCACAGGATCACAGCTGATTCTACCTTTATACTCTCTTTCATTTCCTCCCCTGCCCAGGAGATGTGGTATGATCAGACCATGTCACTGTACAGTCAGATACAGCCATTACACAGTACATAGCAGGGACACATATATAAGATTATCTCAGCACAGGAGATGTGGTATGATCAGACCATGTCCCTGTACGGTCTGTGAGGCACCGCCGGCATGATCCTCATGGCCGGGGCGCATCATATGCAGGATCAAGGTATGATCCTGTGCACACTGGCCGGTTTGACTGTGATAATGCTGTGTGAACCAGCTTTGAACACAAGGTTTCATGTTACTAATGAGTGGCTCATAAGATCGAGGAAGCCCTAAGGAAAAGGGATGTAAGGGCTGAGTGCTGAGCGGTGTGAAAGGCTGATTACCGGCAGCTAAGGGGGTGTGTCCATGTGGGAGTGGCTGGCACGATAAGAGGCAGCCAGCTGAGTGATTGAGAGATTCAGATTCAGAGAGAAGCTGAGACTCGTGCTGAGAGATTCAGATGGAAGCTGAGACCAGCCAAGTGCAGAGCAGTCTAGAGGCTCTTTGTGAATAAAGGGAGCATGCTAGCTCCAGACCGGTGCCAAGGTCCACGGTTGTGATAGCACCTGGTGGGGAAGCCGTGGCTGAACCCGGTGGAGACTGGTCCGGGCGTGGGGTGAACCACGTCCGGGAAAGGAGCCTTGGGGGACGCTTGGTGGACCCGTTACACAGGTAGCGAGACCCAGATCCGTGCCCGGTAAGACAGCGGTTCCCGTGTAACGGAGTGAGCTGTGTGTGAGTAATGCCAGGCGGCATAACCGCTATTGGGTCCGACTAGGCAGTCGGTAAAGGACCCGTTGATGTATGTAGGGGCTTAGGCAATTGCCCTGAATGTAAGATGATGACCTATGTAAGAACATTGTATAATAATGTGGGGAGAAAGTGACCCAGCCAGTATGGATGATGTTGGAGGCGTTCCGTCCCTGTGGGACGAGAGGGAGGCTTGCCCTGCTGCTTGCAGAGGGTACCCGTCCCTCAACCACGGCCTCTAATGGTGTGGGTGTGCCTGTGGTGCCAGACACATGGGTAATAGGGCTCCTAGTAGGTAACGGATGAGGTTCCCGTGTACTATGGTTTGCCAGTCCCTGTAATGGGCCATGGAGGAGCCACAGTCCATGGATGATGGGCTGTGAGCGTGTGGAAGAAGTGTATGTGATCCATGGACGTTTGAATGATGGATCACACATGGTATGTAAGGCCCGGTCAGGCAGGAATCCTGACTACGGGGTAATGTTATATCATCATGCTGGGTGACTAAAGCCGGGCGGCAGGTACCGCCATTGGGACCCACAGAGCCCGTTGAGGCATATGTAACGAAGGTCAGAAGCAGGGGTTAAAAGGGCTCCTAGAGTGGGGACACCATGGTTGAACCAGGTGGACTCTGACCGGGACGTAGGCGGAGATACGTCCAGGAAGGAGCCCCTTGGGGATACATGACATGACATACCCGGTACTCGGGTTGCTCAATCCCTGTTATGAACCCAGAGGGGTCATCGTCGAAATATAACACATGTATTTATTATAAATGTACTGTAAGATGTGTAAGTAGGCCGGAGGCCGTAGCTACCCCGGGAGCAGGTGTTAGAGCTCCAATGGGGAGAGAGTCGTGGTTACAGGTCCCGGTTATTGTGATTGTATATGTGCAATGTTCTATGTAATGTATGATGTATTTATGTAAAGTGTTTATAAGCAATGTGAGACGTGTTCAACATGCTACCCGGGTTATGCTATTATATGTGAAAAATAAACGGGTAGACATTGGTTAAACTTATAAACACGTGTTTTGTCGTTATGCAAGCGGGTTCCCCGGTTGCTACCTCACAGGTCAGACACATCCATTACACAGCGCATAGCAGGGACACATGTATAAGATTATCTCAGCACAGGAACATTTATTTTTAATCACATCCAATTGTGAAAATTATTATTCCCAGATCTATTGATAAAATATACTTTGTTCATTTGACACCCCCTTTAAGGACACAGTGTTTTTTTTTTTTTTATTTTGCATTCTGAAAACCATGAATTTTTATTTTTCTGATAAAGGCTTGTTTTTTTATTTTGATGTTATTAAGGTCAATATTTTTTGTAGAAGCATTCATATTGTTTTTTTCTCCCACTGTAGGTGACCAGAAATAAGATATATTGTCACAGAAATTGTTTACTAAACTGTGCCACAACGGCAGAAGGCAACATTGTAATGAGCAGTCACAGTGTAAATAGTAGGACACTGGTACAGATTGTAGAAGAATTGGAATCTGAAGAAGAAGAAGTGATCAAGTTTGCTTGTCGAGACATCACATCTAACACTAACGTACGGGATTTGTTAAATGAGCTGAATGAAAGATATACACATCCTGTAATATTGGAACTATTGTATTTGCTGAAAAGGTTTGACTTAATTAAAAAGTATTACAACCTGATCAAAGCAGAAGTGGAAATACGACTGAAGAGACAATCCAGGGTCATTTCAGATTATAGGTAAACCGGTTGCATTGACTGTTTTATATAGCATATCATTTACATAATTTAATACTTGTTTCTGCTCCTGAGTAACTAAACTTAATAAAAATGTTATTACACTTCAAGCATTGAGAAGTTATGAATTTTCATAATATATTTAAAGGGACACTGTCAGGTCATTTTTCAGTATGATACTAATTTTACCCTTGAATACTGCCTGGGAAGACCTTTTAAAAACATGTAAAATCATTATTCTACCTTTTCTAGTTTCCATGTTATCAGCATCTTCAGACCTGCAGGGAGCTCCTGCATTAATCCTCTACATTATATTCACAGACGATTCGTCCGGCTGTGTTATAAACGGTCATGTAATCATGCACTCCCTCTCAACACCTCTCTCCTGCCTCCTCCCTTTGCTCTTAGTGCAGTGTCAGGTTTAACTTTCAGGAGCATCTGTTCTGTTGAGGACACGGAGGGAGAGAGATATTGCAGGTCTGTCTTACATGATCTAGACTCTTTTTTTCTCTAAGCAGGAATCCCTGCTGTGCTATGAGATTCTGTGTTTTATTTGACCTCTTGGTTTTGCTGCAAAGAGAGCAGAGAGGAGGATACAGCATTCCACCATTCATCTCCTGAATAGTGATGTGAATATGTGACATGAATATTCATCCTACGGGGAGTGGACAGCAGAGATCTAAGTGGATCATTCACTGCGAGTGACAGATGACATGAATCTCTTTATTTGAAGTTTACAGAGGATAGGAGGGAACTATAAATAAAAGAAAAATTATAAAATGATAGCAGTTACATAGGGATTTTTGACCTGACAGATTTCCTTTAATTGCCTTACTTTGCTTTCTTCTCTCCCAACTGTTATGCTTCAGCGCTGTTTTAATGCCGAGTTCATGCTCCTCTAGAAGTTTTTTCAGCTATATATTTCACTTTGCCTTACTAAAACTCTAAACGTCCCCATCCCATACTCCCATGATTCGTTTAAGTGAAGTATACAGATCTTGCAGAGCAGCAACTAAAAGGAGCTTCTAAAGTTTTATTCTTACTGCTTTCATTGTACTGTAAAATAACCAGCAATAAGATTCTACATGTCAGTTTTATTACAGTGGTACCAAACTTTTTTTTTTTTTAAGTGATGAAGAAAGATTATAAAATTGTCAAAAAAAATGTCACCATGATCTGAGAACCCTAATGTTTTTGTCAATGGAGCTGTCTACAGGTGGTTACAGAATTTTGATGCATTTCTTTGTCAACTGTCAACTTTGTTTTAGATCTCTTAAGGGACTTCTATCTTTGATCATGTGATTGCTTTTACTTATACTACAATACCAGACTATTGCAATATGTAGTAAAAATCATGGTTACATATGAATGCTAGCCATAGGCTGGTCTTTACAGGAACTTCTTAATGGCAGGCATGAGGCTTTCAACAAGTCCTTTGTTGTAATGGCAACCCATCTGCACCCTGCAATTGCATCACAGAAAGTCAATAGGTTCATGCAGTGGCACACTTTTTCTCTAGACCACATGCTTAAAGGCCATGTCACACGCTTCAATTTCCTTAACAATATCGCTTAAGCGATCTGCTTTTTTGATCGCTTAAGTGATATCGTTTGTCCGTCGCTGCGTGTAATCAAGCGATTTTACAATGTGATTGCAGATTTGTGAGCCGGAGCTCAAATCAAGCGATAATCGCTTGATCAATCTGCATCATCGTGGTGTGTGACACCACGATGAACAATCTCCCAGCGGCAGAGCCAATGCTGGGAGATGGTAACTAAGGTAAACGTCGGGTTACTAAGTGCCGCGTGGTGCCTAGTAACCCGATGTGTACCATAGTTACCAGCGATCTCGCTGGTCCACATCGCTGGTGAGTCTGCCTGTGTGACAGGTCACCAGCGATGTGAACGATATTGTTAGCGATCGCGCGTGCATGTGATCGCTAACAATATTGCTCACAAGATTGAAGCGTGTGACGGCACCCTTAAAGTCATGGTCAGAGATTGATAGCTGCAATGAAGTTTATGGTACCGTTACACGGTGCAACATCGCCGGCAACTCGGGCGTGGCGAAGTTGATGCAACATAGCTAGTGCGTTGCTACGTGTAACAGGGTGATTTCAATGGCGATAAGTTGCTTGAGCGGAGTTGCCAGGTTTACCAACATGTTGGTAAACCAGGCGATGTTGCTCAGGCGATCTGCTATCATCGCTCTGTGTGACACCGCAACAGCGATGTTGAAAGCAACTTCCCCTATTACTTCAATGTAAATGATCGCTCGCTGGGTTGAGTTTAAAGGGATCCTGTCACCTCCTAAACGCCTCCTAAGGTAGCAAAACATGTCCCTGCAGCATCCCATCACTAATCTCACACTTCTTTTGTCTCCTAAAAGCATCCTGTGAAAGTGCATAAAAACATTTTAATACTTACTCATTAGTGATTATAATTAGCAGGGGCTATATTCTTTAGTCACCAGGGCTGGCTGTTTTGCAGCCTCGAGGATCCACCCTCTCTGTCTGTGTGCTCTGCTTGTGCAGGCTTTACCCTCCCCCCTCTCTATCACTCACAGAATGCAAATCATTAGTCCTGCCTTCATCTGCACATCACTGCTAATTATAATACCTAATGAGTGAGTATTAAAACGTTTTATGCACTTTCACAGGATGCTTTAAGGAGACAAAAGAAGTGTGAGATTAGTGATAGGATGCTGCAGGGACGTGTTTTGCTAGCTTATGAGGCGTTTTGGAGGTGACAGGATCCCTTTAACCCTGACAACAAAAGTTGCTTTCAACATTCCAGCTGCGTTGCTGGCGATGTCTCTGCGTGTAACATCTCCATAGCAATCTTGGCTAAATGCCCAAAACGTGCGCGCTCCCGTGAGTTGCCGCGATGTTGCCCCATGTAATGATACCTTTAGTGAACTTAACTGAGGTGCCCTTTGTTAACCCCTGCTCCGTTCAGATGGTAGAGCCTAATTCTCAAGGTGGCTGGCGGTTCCACTGGTCAGAATGATCCCTATCGATGACTAGGTAATCATTTATCCCTTTGCTTATCCACCTGTGATTCTCAAGTTGGATAACTTTCAGCATTGGGAAAACCCCTTTATTCCACAACTTTATTCCACAATCCCTTTATTCCTCAACTGTCCAGGCATCCATTTATTTAGAGTCTTATATACAAGAGCAAGGACTTGGGTTGAGTTATCATTGTTATATGTTATGCCCTGGGAACCATAGTCTAGCTCATGGAATCGGTGAATTTCCTGAAGAAGAAGCGGGGACACACTTCAAAACGCGTTGAATAAATCATTTTTTATTATGACTGCCTCTGAACCTATCTTTGTTTGACAGCAGAGCAGAATTTTTTCCACGATCTTTCTCGGTTACTGCATTGTTGTCTTATCATTGTGCATGTGATTCCTGTGACAGCTGCCCATATTCTTTCATGTTGGATTTGTGAAACAAACTTAAAAAATAAGCGACTGGCTCTTTTATCCTTTTTCTGTGTTTATTGGTAAGACCCTATTGCACTTCTCTATCCACAGTTTATTGTTTAACCAATCATTATTGCCTCCAATCGGTCCTGAATGTGGCTGATGGTCGTATTTCTGTTTATCTGCTTCACCAATGCCTCCACCTCATGTCAGTCATTATACTGGTTGCCCATTGGCTACAGAATACAATAAAAACTTCTCTCTCTCACCCACAAAGCTCTTCACAGTTCTGCACTACCCTAACTCCTCAGTTTTGTCTATCACCCTACTCGTGCCCTTCGTTCTACAACTGATCTAAGACTAACATCTTTAATAATTGGAACTTTGCACCTCTGTCTCCAAGACATTTTTCTTGTGTTGCACCAGTTTTCTGGAATGCGTTACCACAAACAATCCGTCTTAATATTTAGCTCCCATGTTTTTAAGCGTTCTTTAGGAGAATATCTGCTCCCCCAGACCTCGTCTTAGCCTTTCATACAGCCAGATCAGAATTCCCACACACTGCACTGATGAGGGGCAGTCACCCCGAAATGCAGCGTCTGCAGTTTGGGGTTCTGATCTGGCACAAATCCTAAGTCATATTAAAAGGCTTGTTAAAGAGTAAATTATAACTTTTAGGATTGCTACCTTTATTAGGTGGCATTAGAGTTTGTCTACTTCCTCACTGAAGTGACAATATGCATATGGTATCGGCCAAAAATCGAAGAGAAACGGATCAGTGTGGCAACGGATACAGCCGGATTCAACCGCAAGTTCATCCGTCCCCATTGACAGTCAATGGGGGAGAAAACGGATCCAGTTGTATCCAGTTTTACACAGAATTCCACGGATTTTAAAAAACGGTAGTATGAAACCAGCCTGGTTTTGTTTTCTGAGATTTGTTGTTTTTCTTTGTGAAATGTGTCAAGCTGGCATAACAAGACTAATAGACCAGGCAATGCAAAAAAAATAGTACCGTATGTAAAAAGTCCAAGAGAAAGACTCTCTTGTGTCACCTATTGAGTATGGTCACCATGTAGGTCTTTGTTTTAGCTATAGCAATTCTTGCCAAATCTGGATTGTCCAAGATGGAGTAGTCTCTCAGTTTGGCTGTGGATAATCCTGCAACAGCCCTGTATTTCTATTGTCTCCCACTACAAAATGAGTTGCTTCCTTTTAAAGTCCAATACTGTCCTTGAAACATTTCATGACGCTCTAGGCCCAATGCTTGGCTCCAAACCAAATAAATTCCAGAGACTAGTTTGTAAAATTCTAATTGATAGAACAGGCTTCTCCTGTGTACAGAGTCTGAGGTCAAATTCCAGTGTGTTCAACAAGAAATTCAGGGAAGGAAGGTGTATTCCGGTCCGCGCTGCCAGGTTCATTCACATCAAAGAAAAACCAATAAGTGATGTTTGATCCAATCCTTCTTTTATTCTCCTCCTACGCGTTTCAGTGCCCACCTGGCACCTTCATCAGGGAACAAGCCCTTGTGTAAAGTCCCAATTGTGCAAAGATGTTTGCACTATGAAGTTACGCCTTGGACAGTTCCAGGGTTTGTACAGGTTGTGAGTGCTCATGGGTGACCAGATAAGCATTTTTCCCTGTATCCCTACCCACAAGTCTTTGTGCCCGTTGATCAACTTGTCAGGACATATATTGTTTCATGGTTTAGGGTTTCCATAAGTCGGGTTTGAGATCTTCCATTTACTACTCCTTTATGATCCAATTGTAATGGTAGAAGCTTTCCCACAGAAAGGCCACCCAATTTTAAGAGGGACAGAAAAGAATGCAAATCAGCCTTCTTCAAAGCAGATAGCATTTAATTCAAATGTCTTAACTTAATACATACACAAATCAATCAGAATTAAAGTATGGGATTTTTAAATGCTATCTAACCAAATCATTCTATTTTTACAGGTATATAATGATAGAACTCAATGAGCAGGTTGAAGAACATGAGTTGGACACCCTCATGTTTATGCTACGAAAAAAATTGAAAAATGAAGGAAAACTAAAAAATAAGGTACTGTATATACTCGTGTATAAGCCGACCCGTGTATAAGCATACAGCCCCCAGCAGTGAGGTATACAGCCCCCAGCAGTGTGGTATACAGGCCCTCCCAGTGGTATACAGGCCCCAGTAGTATGGTATACAGCCACCAGGACAGGTATACAGCCCCCAGCAGTGAGGTATACAGGCCCCCCCAGTGGTATACAGGCCCCAGCAGCATGGTATACAGCAGGCTCCTAGGGGTATATACAGCAGGCCCCCAGGGGTAAATACAGCAGGCCCCCAGGATACAGCAGGCCCCCAGGGGTATATACAGCAGGCCCCCAGGGGTATATACAGCAGGCCCCCAGGGGTATATACAACAAGCCCCCAGGGGTATATACAGCAGGCTCCCAGGGGTATATACAGCAGGCCCCCAGGATACAGCAGGCCCCCAGGGGTATATACAGCAGGCCCCCAGGGGTATATACAGCAGGCCCCCAGGGGTATATACAGCAAGCCCCCAGGGGTATATACAGCAGGCCCCCAGGGGTATATACAGCAGGCGCCCATGGGTATATACATCAAGCCCCCAGGGGTATATACAGCAGGCCCCCAGGGGTATATACAGCAGGCCCCCAGGATACAGCAGGCCCCCAGGGGTATATACAGCAGGCCCCCAGGGGTATATACAGCAGGCCCCCAGGGGTATATACAGAAGCCCCAGTGGCACTCGCCCCCCCATCATGAGAAGAGCCCCCCACACTTTGCAGAGCCCCCCCCTGCTGCATTATCTTACCATCCAGGGTCTTCTTCACCACAGGTCCTGCAGTCCATCCTCCCGCGCTGTGTTCCCGATCTCTTGTGACCCGGCGGTCGCAGTGGAATGACGTCATCGCGTAGGGTCACGTGAGACCGGAACGCGCGATGATGACTGCAGGACCTCCGGTGAAGAAGACCCTGGATGGTAAGATAATGCAGCGGGGGGGGCTCTGCAAACTGTGGGGGCTCTTCAAATGATGGGGGGGCTAGTGCCACTGGGGGCTGCTCTATACACTGGGGGCTTTATGCACGGCTCCCCCTGCCGCTGTGATGGGCGGGGGAGCCGTGCATATCTAATGAGCGGCCCCACGTGATGGGCCGCTCATTCAGCAGCCTCCCCCCGCCTCCTCCAGCCTTGTTGCAAGAATGTTACCGTATTGACCCGTGTATAAGCCGAGGGGGTGACTTTTCAGCCCAATTTTTGGGCTGAAAAACTCGGCTTATACACGAGTATATACGGTATACATTTTTTCTACTATCTGCAAGATGATATACAGTGGATTTAAAAATAATCTACACACACCTCTTAAAATGGCAGGATTTTGTCATGTAAAAAAGTCTAGAAGAATAAGAATAATTTCAGAATTTTTTCCACCTTTAATTTCACCCATAATCTGTACAATCCAGTTGAAAATGGTTTTTTTTTTGGTGGAAAATAAAAATCACCAAATATTGAATTGGATTCAGGTCTGGGATCTGACTGTGCCATTCCAAAATCCCCGAAAATCTTCTGACAAAGCCATTCTTTTGTTGATTTCTAGGGTAGCTTAAGCTCTTTGTCATGCTGAAAGGTGACATTTCTTTTCATCTGCAGCTTTTTAGCAGAGGCGTGAAGATTTTGTAGCAAAATTGACTGATATTTGGCAATGTTCCCTCTATCTTGACTAAATCCCAAGTTACAGCTGCCGAAACACAGCCCCAAAGCATAATGTTGTGACTACCATGTGTAACTTTGGGTAGGATGTTCTTTTGGTGATGTCCAGTTTTGGTCTTGCACCAAACATATCTTTTTGAATTATGGAACAAAACTTCAACATTGTTCTTATGACTCCATCACATGTTTTCCCCAAGCTTTTGGCAAACTTGATGTAGGTTTTGGACAGGTTTTGGATAAACATAGCTGAGCTTCAATATTCTTCTTTGCCAGAAAAGGCTTCTATTTTGCCATCCTACCCCACAGGCCAGGCATATGAAGAACATGGTAGATTGTTGTCACATGCAGTACACAAACAGTACTTGCCTTTTATTGTGATATAGGACTCTTTGCAGCCTGTCTTGATCAATTTTCTCCTTTTTTTCATTGATTTTTGAGGGTTGTCCAGTTCTTTAAATGTCACTGGTGTGACAAATTTAAGCCACTTGTTGATGACTGCTGTCACAATGTTCCACGATATATCTAATGCCTTGAAAGATTTTTGTACCATTTTTCTGACTGATAACTGTGAACAATGAGTTTCATTTGCTGTATTTTAAGGGTACCATCACACTTGGCGACGCACCAGTGATCCTGACAACGATACGACCTGGTAGGGATCGCTGGTGCGTCACTACGTGGTCGCTGGTGAGATGTTAAACAGTCAGATCTCACCAGGGACGCAGGAACGATACGGCGGTCATTGGTACCTTGTCACTCTCGGGCGTAGTAATGAAATTGTTGGTCATTGTACCTGTGAAACACAGTGATGCATGCTGCCCGGCGGGAGCGGGACGACCTAAAAATGGTCCAGAACGGTTTGTCATGATCAGCGATCTCACAGCAGGGGCCTGATCGCTGCTACTTGTCACACATAACGAGATTGCTGCTGAGGTCGTTGTTGCGTCACAAAACTTGTGACTCAGCAGCGATATCGCTATCGATCTTGCTTAGTGTGACGGGGGCTTAAGTCTTTAAGAGGGTGTGCACACTTATGCAACCTCATTACATTGTCTAATTCAATTCACTGTGTTGCATGGACTCTTTTGATCAAGCTATCTTAGGTTTTTCTCATATGTTATCTGGTTTGCCAATAATGTCCATATCTACGACTTCTATATTTAGATACATAGACACAGATCTATATTCCATATACTTCTTGACATCTATAGATGTTCATTCTTCTTTTCTTCTGCATTTTTGTTGTTGTCTAAATTGGGATAGACATTTCAAATAGCCTTCCACAAACTTCTTACAATAAGTTGTTGGAATTTTGACTCATTCCCTCTGATGGGACAGTTGCAACTAAGGCTAGTTTCACACTAGCATTTTTTGATTCCGGGGGCATGCAGGAAAAGTCTGCATGCCACCAGAATCCCCCGCAGTGATGCAACTGGATGCACCCGCATCGGTATTATCACTGATTTGGGCTCAGGGATCAGTGATAATTTTTGTGTGTGAGCAGACAGTTGCTTCTGGGTGCATACCTGTTCTTGCTAGATCTGGATCTATATGACATGTCCCCTAGGGGGCATGTTATTTGGAACTATGCTCTGAGCAGGTGCAGTACTAAAGCCTGGATCCGGAACCCAGATCCACTGAGATCTGGAGTCCCACAGATCTGGGTTCAATAGAGCCACATTTAAAATCTACCTGCATTGCTCCGGATCCAGGTGGATGCAGGTGTTCATGGTTTTGGTCACGAAGACCAAAATTGCAACAAGATGCAGAATTTGTGACCGTGATAAATCTGTGGACACCTTCATCCGCCTGCATCAGGAGGAAGATGCACAACTCTGATGCGGGTGCATCCAGTTTGTGACAGATTCACACGGATGGCTAATAATGCCAGTGTGAAAGCAGACTGTCAGGTTTTTATTCCTAAAAAGTGAAGTTTTAAAAATTTGAATGGGTTGCAAAAGATTGAACCCTTGTAGCAGTTGGGAATTTTTAATAAAACCAAAGTAACCTTAACCTTCCTAGCGGTATTCCCGAGTGTAACTCGGGGTTAACTTTCACTGCCAGAAGCGGTAACTCCGAGCTCATTATGAGGCCGGGGGGGGGGAGGGTGCTAGCGGCAGGTCGCGGTCCTGGGGGGGTGCTATCATCATCAGCAGTTAGGTCGCGGACCGAGGGGGGGGATTGTGTGGTGTTGTTGGTGCCAGCAGCAGTTAGGTCGGAGTTAGGGTTAGGGCTAGGGTTTGGGGGTTAGGGCTAGAGCCTGGTTCTGTCTCTGTGAGCCGCAGCAGCTCATTGGAGGCGGAACTGGGCGGGAAATAAAAAAGTATAAAAGAAATTTTTTACCAAAAAAATGGTACCGCATTTAGTACTAAATTCCTGACATAATCATACCGCCAGGGAGGTTAAAACATTTTCTTTGAAAATATTTTGAGTCTCACTCAGTGTAACTAACATATACCAATTTTTCCACAGACATTCTTGTCTCTCATTGTGGAGCTTGAGAAGAGCCAACTAGTAACGCCAAGTGACTTAGACTTGTTAAAAAATTTGTTCCAGACCATTCACAGAGTTGACTTGAAAAAGAGAATTCTTAAATTCCAACAGAAAGGTAACAAGTGGCCAGTGATTAAACATCTTTAATTTGTTTTTATTCATTAGGTAACTTTGCTCAAATGTTGTAATATAGCGACTTTAGTAGTGGGTGGAGAGGGCATATCCAGGGCAAGAAAAATGACCTGGGGTGTGTTACAGTGTCTTGCCCATTTAGCTATAGTAAGTTGAATCAGTTTTACTGTATTGTCTAAATTGTCAAGTAACTTTTTGTAAGGTTGGGGTCACTAGGTAGGGATGAGAGGAATGTGAGGAATGTGGAGGAATGGTCTATCTCACATGTTCAGTTGGTGGACAAAATGGAGATTTTTCAAATCAGCGTTCTTGTCATAAATCAAAAATCTGCATGTACATCCTAACGGCCACACTTGCGGTACACTTGCGGCAAGCTCCATGGGGCTGCTGACTGCGTTTTTTTTTTTAGCTGCCGCAACCGCACTTTCCGCACCTGCAGCTCCTTACCACAAGTCCCATACACAATGCATGGGGCTTGCCGCAAGTATGCCGCAAGTGCGGCTGTTAGGTGGGACCCTCGGCAAATGCGTTTTTTTCTCCTTCGCCTCATTGGGGGACACAGACCGTGGGTGTTATGCTGCTGTCCACTAGGAGGCGACACTAGGCAGAATCTGAAAAAGATTAACAGTGGCTCCTCCTCTGCAGCATACACCCCTGGACAGGCACTGTCCTGACCAGTTTTTGCTTAGTGTCTAGGAGGCACACACAGATTTTTTAGTGCTCCTAAAATTTTTTTTCCTTTTTGAATTTTTTTCTTCAAGAAGAAGAAAAGTGGGTCTCTGTTGAGACTCCCGGCATGGTCCCTCCTCGGCCCCCCACTGTTGGGGGCGCCTGGTTGAGGTCGACTGCTTCCCTTAACATGCCGCTCCCTCCTCGGCCCCCCACTGTTGGGGACGCCGGGTTGAGGTTGAGACGACGATCCTCCCTCCCCATTTCCCCAATGTTGGGGTTCATGGGTTGAGATCGAGGCGAAGGACAAGGCACCTGACGGTGGAGCAGCATCCCTCCCTAAATGCCCCTTTGGGGTTCATTTAGGTCGAGACACCTCAGGTAGAGTCTCTGGTGCAGCAGCTCAGATCTGCTACAAGCACCCTGGAGTCATCAGCCCTGCTGACAACTCCTTTTCACCTTCTGCAGCAGCGTGCCTGCCGCAGCAATTTCCGGCCACAGAAAGCAAATTTAGACCGCGGCTTCGGCCTACGCCGAGGCCGCCGCCTTCGACACGCCCCCCCCCCCAGATGACGAGGATGACGCGACCAGCGTCATAGCAGGGGGCGGACCGCATCTCCAGAGCGCGCTCTCACTGTAGATTCGCGCGTTTTCACAGCGCTCCGCCCCCCTTCTTCCTCCTCTCTCCACATCCCGGCATCCATTACATGCCTCGTGGTGGAGGCAGAGCGGCACCAGCAGCAGCGTGGCAGCTGCACAGTCTCCGGGGGCACAGACAGGAACGCTGGACGCTGAACACTGGTCGTTGGTGGCACATAGGTGGTGGTAAGTTGCCAGCAGAGGTCTTCTATCTCCTCTGCTGGAACTACTCTTTCCAGGGCACCCCTGCACAGGCACCTGTATATACCACTATGCCGGGCTCAAAGAATAAAAGGACCAGGGCTCACACAGCCTACTATTCCTTATGCACAGCATGTCAGAAGCCTCTACCCAGTAGCCATACGTCCCCGCACTGCCAGGACTACTGTGCCGGTGACCACAGCCGTTACGGATGCGTCCCCTGCCATGCCGGAATGGGCCACAATTTTGTCCCAATCCATGGCACAATCCATGGACAGGCTGTCCTCTACATTGCTTTTAGCTCTGCAGAGTCACACTTCTTCCCAGACCGCTGCTCAACAAAGCGGACGCTCGGAACGCGGTCGTGCTGAACTAACGTCCACCTCTAGGGCAGGACGGAAACGACCTCATAGATTAGGTTCACCAGTGCCTTCTCATACCTCATGGTCACCTCCAGGGGAGAGTCGCCGTGCCTCCAGGTCGCCAGAACCGTCCCCTGACAGGGAGGGTCACAGAAGGTCCAGGTCACCCCCTTCTAGAGAAGACCGCAGCGATACGCAGGAGTCCGAAGGACTCTGTGACTCCAGCTCAGATCTGGATCCAGATAGGTCTCTGGACCTAAACCAGCCAGACACCGATGCATTGGTTGAGGACGTAATCACTTCCATCAACCAGGTGTTGAAGGTGTCTGAACCTCCTCCAGATGCCCCAGAGCACGAGATCGCTTTCCAGAGGACTAAGAAGCCCCCTAAATATTTCTCCGATCACCCAGAGTTCAGAGCGATTCTCAAAAATCATCGTTCACACCCGGAGAAGAGATTCGGCAACCGTAAGGCGCTGGAGAGGCGTTACCCCTTCTTGCAAGAGGTAACACAGACCTGGGCAGATACGCCCTTAGTATACCCTCCGGTATCCAGACTCGCAACACAGACGCTTCTTTCCCTGCCAGATAGCTCCTCCATAAAGGATGCGACGGACCGTCAGGTGGAACACATGGCTCGATCGATTTTCAAGGCCACAGGGTCCTCCCTAGCACCGGCATTCGCTACTGTGTGGGCAGCAAAGGCTATCATGTTCTGGACAACAAACTTACATGCCGGTCTCCGTTCAGTTAACTCCGAGCTCGCAGACCAGGCGGTTCAAGCGTCAGTCGTGGCTGACTATATTTTACACGCAGCTATCGATTCTGCAAATTGTGCGGCAGTGGCTGCGTCGAACGCCATCATCATCAGGCATGCTCTCTGGCTGCGGGAATGGAAGGCGGATGCAGTCTCAAAGAAGTATCTTACCCACCTTCCATATCTCAGCGGACGTCTCTTTGGTGAAGAGCTTGATAAACTAATATCCAATGCCACAGGAGGGAAGAGTACTTCTCTACCTCAACAAAAACCGAAACGCACCTATAACCGCCGTAACCAGGCACGATTCCGTTCCTTTCGGAATTCATCTGGCTGGTCCGTTTCCCGCCCAGCGCAGACCCGTAGTCGTTCGCCACGCAGGGAAGGTTCGAGGACTTCGCAAAGGGTGAACAAAACCTGGCAGTCTAGATCTGGCCAAAGCAAGTCCAAAGGACCCAGATCACAAAAATTCTCATCTTCATGACTCCTTATTCCCGGACGACGCCCCGCCAGTGGGTGGCCGACTTTTCCACTTTCATCAAGTTTGGCTGCCTATTATAAAGGACAGGTGGATCAGGGAACTGGTGTTGTCAGGTTACAAGATAGAGTTCATTTCCATCCCACCAAATCGATTTTTTCTTTCCGTACCTCCAAGGCTACCGTCCAAGGCTCGCGCCTTCTCCAAGGCGGTCAGGTCACTTATCCAAGCCGGAGTAATTGTTCCGGTCCCACGGGCCGAACGCTTTCAGGGGTTCTATTCCAACCTATTCGTGGTTCCCAAAAAAGGGGGCAGTGTAAGACCTATTCTAGATCTCAAACAGCTAAACAAGTACGTGAGGGTACGACAATTTCGCATGGAGTCTCTCCGATCCATCATATCATCCATGGAAGATGGAGAATTTCTCGCCTCCATAGATATTTAGGATGCTTACCTGCATATTCCGATCGCCCCTGCTCACCAACGGTTCCTCCGATTCGCAATCGGTCAGACCCATTATCAGTTTGTGGCTCTCCCATTTGGAGTCGCCACGGCTCCCAGAGTGTTTACCAAAGTCATGGCGGTTGCCATGACTATACTACACTCCAGAGGCGTAGTCGTCATCCCATACTTGGACGATCTACTTATCAAGGCTCCCACCTTCAAGTGTCACCATCACGGTAGACACACTAAGTCGCCTGGGCTGGTTGGTCAACTTAAAAAAGTCCTCACCAACCCCAAGTCAGTCCCTGATTTTTCTGGGCATGGAATTCCACACTTCCAGGGGTCTGGTGCTCCTTCCCAAGGAGAAGGCACATGCTATCCAGATGGGAGTTTGCGCCCTTCTTCAGCCAGCACCTCGATCCCTTCGATTTGCCATGCGAGTTCTGGGCAGGATGGTTGCTGCGATAGAAGCAGTCCCCTTCGCCCAGCTTCACCTCTCCAACTGGCCATACTCAAGTCCTGGGACAAGAGTCCTTTTTCCCTGGACAGGATGTTCCGCATATCCTCGACGGTCAAGCAATCCCTACACTGGTGGCTCCGTCCAGTCTCTCTCTCCGAGGGGAGATCGTTTATCCCAGGTCACTGGAAGATTCTGACAACCGATGCCAGCCTAACAGGATGGGGCGCGGTGTACCGACACCACAGAGCGCAGGGGAAATGGTCTCCAGCGGAAGCCACCATGCCCATCAACATCCTGGAGATTCGAGCCATCTTCCTGGCACTGCGGGCTTTCCAACGTTTCCTAGTGACCTCTCACGTCAGGATACAGTCTGACAATGCCACGGCCGTGGCATATGTCAATCACCAGGGCGGAACCTGCAGTGTCCAAGCAATGCGAGAGGTAACGCACATCCTTCACTGGGCGGAATCCACGGGATCGACCCTGTCCGCCGTACACATCCCAGGAGTGGACAACTGGGAAGCAGACTTTCTCAGTCGCCAAGGCATAGACTCAGGAGAGTGGTCCCTGCATCCCGAGGTCTTTCGGCAAATTTGTCATCGCTGGGGGACTCCGGACATGGATCTGATGGCATTACATCTCAATGCCAAGGTTCCCAACTTCATGGCCAGATCACACGACCCCCGGTCACTCGGAGCGGACGCCCTAGTTCAGGACTGGACTCAATTTCAACTCCTGTACATCTTCCCACCTCTGCCTCTAATACCCAGAGTAGTGCGGAAAATCAAACAGGAAGGGATTCCAGTCATCCTTATCACCCCAGACTGGCCCAGACGCGCGTGGTATGCCGACATCGTCCAACTCACGGCAGACGCCCCATGGCGCCTCCCAGATCGGCCAGACCTTCTATCTCAGGGTCCGTTCTACCACCAGAATTCACAGGCCCTGAATTTGACGGCGTGGCCCTTGAAACCTGGATTCTAACTCAAGCAGGGTTCTCACAGGATGTCATTCGCACTATGATCAGTGCGAGGAAACCTGCCTCTGCAAGAATTTACTACCGCACCTGGAAAGCCTTTTTTGCCTGGTGTACATCTCGTGATCAGACTCCGTTCCCCTACTCGCTGCCTAGAATTCTTGGCTTTCTGCAATCAGGTCTGGAGGCCAGACTGTCCCTGGGCTCTCTTAAGAGCCAGGTATCTGCCCTCTCCGTTCTTTTTCAGCGGAGACTTGCACTAAAACCACAAATCAAAACTTTTCTTCAAGGGGTTTCCCGTTTGGTTCCCCCCTACAGACGACCGCTGGAAGCGTGGGATCTAAACTCGGTGCTGACGGCATTGCAAGAACTGCCTTTTGAGCCTCTCAAAGAGATCTCTCTCCGCCTTCTATCCCAGAAGGTGGTGTTTCTAGTGGCTATCACCTCCCTTCGGAGAGTGTCCGAGCTCACAGCGCTCTCCTGCAGGCCTCCATTCCTAGCCTTTCACCAAGATAAGGTAGTTCTACGTACGGTTCCTTCCTTTCTTCCGAAGGTGGTTTCCTCATTTCACATCAATGAGGAAATATCTTTACCGTCCCTTTGTCCTGCTCCGGTTCATAGGTTTGAGAAGGCTCTGCATACGCTGGACCTTGTAAGGGCTTTGCGTATTTATGTCTCTAGAACAGCCCCCTTTCGGAAGTCGGAATCTCTTTTCCTTCTTCCTGAAGGCAACCGCAAAGGCTTCTCAGCTTCAGAGGCCATGCTTGCCAGATGGATCAGAGCCACAATTCAGGATGTCTACAGGCTCAAAAACTCGCCACTTCTGGCTGGTATTAGAGCGCATTCTACCCGTGCGGTGGGGGTGTCCTGGGCTATTCGGCATCAGACTTCTGCCCAACAAGTGTGTAAAGCAGCCACCTGGACTAGCTTGCACACATTCACCAAACATTACATGGTCCATACCCAGTCTTCAGCAGACGCGAGCCTGGGTAGACGCGTCCTGCAGGCGGCAGTTGCCCACTTGTAGGATACTGTCTTTATATAACACTCGTTCCATAGCTTTTCCCACCCAGGGACTGCTTTGGGACGTCCCACGGTCTGTGTCCCCCAATGAGGCGAAGGAGAAAAGGAGATTTTTGTGTACTCACCGTAAAATCCTTTTCTCTTAGCCTCTAATTGGGGGACACAGCTCCCTCCCTGTTGGCCGTTGCGGGCCGTTTTGAGTTCTCTTTTTGTTGTTTGAACTCGTGCATAGTTGCCTTCTTACAGGCATGGTTTTTGGATGTTATCACTGTTGCATTCCTCTTAATGCTTTAGCACAAAAACTGGTCAGGACAGTGCCTGTCCAGGGGTGTATGCTGCAGAGGAGGAGCCACTGTTAATCTTTTTCAGATTCTGCCTAGTGTCGCCTCCTAGTGGACAGCAGCATAACACCCACGGTCTGTGTCCCCCAATTAGAGGCTAAGAGAAAAGGATTTTACGGTGAGTACACAAAAATCTCCTTTTTTGTCCGGATCCGCCGGATGCAGACAAAAAAGCTAGTATGAAAGGGACCTTAGTCATCTACATTAGCATCTAAATCATAGGAAACAGAATACGATGATACTCTGATATCTGGGATCTGATGTCTTACGCCCAGTAAAACCACATATTTATTAATATAAATCAACAGTTGAGATCTATGGCCAGGACAAAGATTTGCATGAGAATCTGCTTCCAGAGCTTATTGTAAATGAAACAAGGTGTTAGACATGTAATGACTGACAGTCTGCTGTCCTGATCTATAAGTGCTTCTCAATAAATTAGAATATCATCAAAAAGATCATTTATTTCAGTAATTTAATACTTAAAAGGGAAATGCATATATTATATAGTCATTACAAACAGAGTGATCTATTTCAACTGTTTAGTCAACTGTAAATGTTGCTGATTATGGCTTACAGCCAATGAAGACCCAAAAATCATTATCTCACAAATTAGAATATTATATAAGTTAAACTGAAAAAATGAGTTTTAACTCATGAATGTTGGCCTCCTGAAAAGTATATACATTAGATGCACTCAATACTTGGTTCGGGCTCCTTTTGCATGAATTACTTCTATCAATGCAGCATGGCATGGTGGCGATCAGCCTTTGGCACTGCTGAGGAGTTATGGAAGCCCAGGTTGCTTTGATAGCAGCCTTCAGCTCGTCTGCATTGTTGGGTCTGGTGGTTCTCATCTTCCTCTTGACAGTACAGAATCTATGGGGTTTAGGTGAGACGAGTTTGCTGGCCAATCAAGCACAGTGGTGTGGTTATTAAACCAGGTATTGGTACTTTTGGCAGTGTGAACAAATGCCAAGTCCTGCTGGAAAATGAAATCTCCAAAAAGATTTTGTCAGCAGAGGGAAGCATGAAGTGCTCTAAAATTTCCTGGTAGACGGCAGTGCTGACATTGGTCTTGATAAAACACAGTGGACCTACACCAGCAGATGACATGGCTCCCCAACCATCACTGATTGTGGAAACTTCACACTAGACCTAGACCTCAAGAAGCTTGGATCTACTCTTCTTCCAGACTCTGGGACCTCGATTTCCAAATGAAATGCAAAATTTACTTTCATCTGAAAATAACACCTTGGACCACTGATCAACAGTCCAGTTCTTTTTCTTCTTGGCCCAGGTAAGACGCTTCTTGCGTTGTCTATTGGTCATGAGTGGCTTGAACAAGGAATGCGACAGTTGTAGCCCATGTCCTGGATACGTCTATGTGTTGTGGCTCTTGAAGCACTGACTCCAGCAGCAGTTCACTCCTTGTGAATCTCCCCCTAATGTTTGATTGACCTTTTCTTAACAATCCTTTCAAGGCTGGGGTTATCCCAGTTGCTTGTGCACCTTTTTCTACAACATATTTTCCTTCCACTCAACTGTCCATTAATATGCTTGAATACAGGACTCTGTGAACAGACAACTTCTTTAGCAATGACCTTTTGTGGCTTATCCTCCTTGTGGAGTGTGTGAATGACTGCCTTCTTCACATCTGTCAAGTCAGCAGTCTTCCCGTGATTGTGTAGGGTACTGAACCAGACTAAGGGACCATTTTAAACACTTAGTAAGCCTTTGTGTTAATTATTCTAATTTTCTGAGATAATGACTTTTGAATTTTCATTGGCTGTAAGCCATAATCATCAACATTAACATAAAGAAACAATTGAAATAGATCACTTCGTTTGTAAATGACTATTATATGTGTTTCACTTTTTGTATTGAATTACTGAAGTAAATTATCTTTTTGATGATATTTTAATTTATTGAGAAGCACTTGTACATGTCTTCCACAGGTAACGATTCCTTTCTTTAAAGCTAATCTCTGGAGGCAAATTCATTGGGAGATCTGTGTCTGTCCCATAGATCTCATATGCAAGAAATAAAAACAAGGAGCGCAATGTGATTATACCTGGTGGTCTAGTGGAGTTGTAGTCAACTTGGGGCCAAATGGCCACTCATCTAATGGGGTTGTCCACCCCTGCACAAGCCAAGTTAAAGCTTGCTTGTGTGCGGGATCTCTGGTCTCTGCTGCCGCCGCTTGCACGGCACTCCCGGGTCCTCGTCATGTTATCAGAGGGACTGGAAACACTTCACCGCAGGTCCTGTAATGCTTCCTTGGTTACCAGGTGCCCGCAGGTCCTGTGGACAGCCCAGCTGCTAATGATCAGTGCCGGAACCGGTCCTGCCGCTTTCCCTCAGGGGGATAGGAGATGAAAGTGTGAAAGGTAATGCTTCCTTTCTTTAAAACTACTGTCTGGAGGTAAATTCATAGGGAGATCTGTGTCTGACCCATAGATCTTAACAGTTTTACAACATATTAAGAAAAATGTGGTTTTCTCTGGAATAAGACATCAGATTGCAGATATCAGGGTATAGTTTTATTCAATTTCCTATAACCTACATGTCCATATTAGACTGCTTAGGAGGGTTGATCCTACTGACAGATCCTTTTAAATTCTCAACTTGCTTGTAATGATCTGAATGAAGTTAAAATCTTCATTCATACAGCCAGATCAGAATTCACACACACCGCACTGATGAGGGGCAGTCACCCGAAACACAGCATCTGCAGTTTGTGGTTCTGATCTGGCACAAATCCTAAGTCATATTAAAAGGCTTGTTAAAGAGTCGATTATGACTGTAAGGATTAATACCCTTATTGGGTGGCATTAGAGGTTTTCACTTCCTCACTGAAGTGACAATTTACATTATTCATTGCAGTTCAGTTTTATTTATAGACTCATTGCTATCTTGTAGATAATACTGTCTGTGTTGGTGGTGGTCCATATGTCAATGCCCTTCCAGCATCTGCATCTTTTCATGGAATAACCAGTGCCATGGTAAGTCTTCCAGTCAGATACAAGAACATTTCTTGATAAGTTAAGGTCGTTATATACTGTATTTTTATTTTGCTTTATTTTTTACCTTGCTTTTCCAAGAGCTTTTGTTTATTTACATATTTGTTTTTATACCTAAAATCAACATTTTGTGTCTAATTGTTTGGGAATCTTGCTTTGGCTATGTTCACACACTGCGTCTTTTTACGCAGCTGCTTTTTTACGCGCGTATTTTGTGAAATACGCAGCTCCTTTCACACACTGCGTTTTTTTCTCTGCGCTTTTTCAGAGCCCATTTATCATGGGGGCAATGGAAAAATGCAGAGAAAAACTGCAGAAAGAATTGACATGGTGATTCTTTTACATGCGCGTTTTTGCAGTGAAAACGCGCGCATAAATAAAAGCACAAATACGCAGTGTGTGAATGGATTTTGTCAAAACCCATAGGTATGGCTGGGCTGCTTATCCAGAATTGCGTTTTCAATGCAAAAAGCGCGCGTAAAAAAACGCAGCAAAAAACGCAGGTAAATACAGAAAAAATTGCTGAGAAGCAGCAAAATATGCAATGTGTGAACGTAGCCTTAGTCTGTCAGTCTTTCCAATGCTTTTAAAAGAATTGGAATATTTTTTTAATTTGGACTTAGAAACATATCACTGTTTCCTTTATATTATCTAACATTTTGATTACTAGTCACTTGGCAAAGAAACTTCATATGATGATCATCTGCAGTGAAAAAATTCAGGCGTATTGATTTTTATAAATAAAAGAACAGTTTTTACTCGTTTGATTTCCAAGCGCAGTCATCAGTATGAGAGTGTTTTTACAATGGGGCAAACATTTGTAATGCTTAAACTGAATGTCCACCATTAGGTACTCACTTATTAAAGATACCATATTTTTCAGATTGTAAAATGCACTTTTGTTCCCCCAAGTTTTGGGGGAAAGTGGGAGGTGCATTTTCTAATCCAAATACCTGCTGTTCTGCAGGGGAGGGAGGGCGCGGCTCTAAAGTGGTGTCTGGGGGCTGGAGGAGGCTGGTGCAGGCTGCAGAGGCAGTCCATGGTCACATGCCCCTACTCATTATGCTCATATAATATGCACTGCATCCTGCTGTCCATCACCTCAGTGCTGAACCCAGCGCTGAGATGTGGGCGGGGGGAACGGCGCATATTATATGACTCTGCACTCATCCCCCCATCCTGGATATGGCCCCTTTGTCACTCTAGATTCCCACCTACTGGGTCGCACACTAAAATAATGAATGGCTGATAACTTACCTTCCACCGCTCCCGGCCTGCAGCATCGCTGCCGTCTTCCTGTGTCTGTGCTCGGCATCCGATCATGCAACAGGCACAGCACAGTGACGTCATTTCTGTGTCCTCCGATCACTTGATCAGATGCTGAGCACATACATAAGAAGACGGTGGCGATGCTGCAGGTAGGGAGCCATGGAGGGTGAGTTGTCAGCCATTTATTAATTTAGTGTGTGCGTGCCCGGGGGGGGGCATATAAAGTGACAGGGGAGGACCCCATTTAACATTCAAAATGAATCTTTTTCTCTTTTCCTTCACCAAATTTGGAGTGCGTCTTATAATCCGGTGCGTCTTATAAAGCAAAAAATACGGTGTCTGAAAAAGTTCAAAATGTACGGCATAAACCCGGATTTGAAACCTAACTATGCCGCCTGGCTGCATGAGCCACTAGAGGAAAATGTTTTCTGCATATTTTCATTTCGTTAAAGGTTTACTCCCATCTTCATAGATGGACACTGTTGGATAGAGCTTGTAAAAACAAGCACATTTGCAGTCATCTTTGAGATATTAATATTTTTGTTTACAGTTTGTTGCCCAGGAGATGACCATCGCTGTGGTCTGATATATAAGCACTGCACTCGTGCTGGCTGGCATTATTATGTAACATCGCCCCAGCGATCCTAGTCCGCTTCAATATAGTGCTTACAAGCAGGGCTGTTGAGTCGGTATGCCAAAAATCTGACTCCGACTCTTCTATTTCCCTGAATCTTACTCTGACTCCAGCTTCACCAAAATGGACAATGGGAATTGAAGCACCAGAACCCCCTTTTCATTAAAGTTGTTTTTTGGTAATATCAGAATTTGCATTGTGGCATAAGAGCATCACGTACAACCGTGCACCTCTTTTTTTTTTTTTTTTACAAGAAAAGGAGTTTTCTCTGTATATATAACACCTTTTTTATTCACAGATAACACCTTTTATTTTTTATATATGTAAAATATATGTAAAATTAGCACCTTATTGTAATATGGAAATAGAGTGGGCAAACCCTTTTAAGGGTCCATAATAGGGGCAAAGCCGGAGCTGGTCCGTTGACCCCTGACCAGATGGAGTAAGGGGCTAAAGTGGGTTGTTATACCTGATACCCCCCAAACATGGTTTAGGAGCAGTATTTACCCAGTTATGTTTGGGGATCATGTTTTTTGAAGTATACCAATTAGTATTAATTAATGGTCATTGTCTAAACCTGAGTCGGGGACCTTCCAATTAACAAATAACTGTAAGAGACTGTAATAACGACTATGTCACTGTATTGAGATTTTGAAGGACACTTTTCATGAATCATATAAGAATTCAATATAGGCATGTTGTACAATATGTAACAACTGCATATTGATGGCGTAATGAGAAATTAATCGTGAAGTGCATATAACCCTGATTAGAATGACCAGTGTTTGCTGGACAAAGCGTGTTTGTACCCGAAACATCGCCATCTGTGCTCATGCTGTAGTAAAGGAGTTCTTTTTTGACACTAAAGACTTGAGTGCTGCAACCTCATTTTTTGTATTTATGAAGTTGGATATATCCCTTTAAAACAGTATTCGGTAGACTTAAGTAGGTTGGGGAATGTACCCACCACTTTTGGATCTTAATTGCTATGACCCCGGTTTCAGGAAATCCAAATTCACCAAATGTAATTAAAAAACAAACAAACATACAAGTTACTATATTCATCCTCTAAGGCCCAGAACGGAGTTTCTGCCGCTGCTTTTGTAGTCTGTTATTGATTGCGCCGCTGACATGATGTTGACGGCACTCAGTGCTCTGGAGAGCTTGTCCCGACAGCTGGGGCAGAGTGGCTGAGCTCAGTGTTCGGCTGCAGCCCTGCAGTCAATAACAGATATCAGGAGCACAGCTGGAATCTCAGCCCTGGACTCTTGGACGGTGGGTAAAGCGCTCTGAGTTTTTTAATAAGCTGTTGCTGGAGATGAACTTTCTGGTTTTCAGGGTTTTTTATGGTAGTAATCAAAACTGAATTTTGGACATAATAAAGCATAATGTTTAGAGGCGAAGATTCCTTTTAAAACGTTATTGGAAGTCAGAGGTGCATGCTGTATGAGATGCATGGTTTATAGTTAATGCATCACATTCTCCTTTGATGTATTTTTTGATTATCATATCAATCATTGGTTCATTTTCACTCTTTTTTATCACATTAGAATCCACAGTTAACAGCCACCAGCAAGAAAGGTAAAAATCTCCTGTTTATATTCCCTGGTATATTGTATTAAAATGTATTTGCATACCTTTGAATATCTAATGTGTAACAAACAATATTGAATTTACTTGGGCCTTATTGACAAGTGACCAATGAAATGACTCTTCATTGTTGAAATGAAAATAAATCTCAGATCTTCATATACCCTGACATAATAATTAGTGATGAGTGAGCACTACAATGCTCGGGTGCTCCACTCATGTACCGAATGTAATGAAAGTCATTGTGTAACTTGAGCTTTTTACGGAAGATCTTCTGGAAAAATGCTTGAATTTCCCATTGACTTCCAATATAATCAAGAAGTGAGTCAGGTCTGTCCAAGTGTCTGCTTGTTCTGAGTACCAAGCACCCGAGCATGGTAGTGCTCCATCATCACTAATAATAATATATTACAGCGAAGGTGCACACTTATGGGGTGGCTTTCTCCATACTAGGCAAGTGACAGCTGTATTATACATCTGGCTCAAACACAATCTGCCTTTAACAGCAACTACCAGAGCTAGCACGGCAGCCCATCATAGTTAGAACAGGCTGCGGTCCGAAGAAACACAGCTCCTGAGTCCTATGTCTCAACTGACATAGGAGCTGTATAGTAGGCACACATACCTTTGAGGACCATGGGAAAGTGTGTGACTGGTGAAAAAATGTATCTTCTTCTTGGCTGAGAAGATTTTTTTTCTGATGTTACGGCTCATCTCATTGTGCCCTCAGAGGTGTGTGAGCTTACAGCTCCTATGTAGTTAAGACACAGTCTCCGAAGCTGTGACTATGAGGGCTGCTGCTGGAATTACTTGATGGGGGACATTTTATCATATGCTTCAAAATCCCCTTTAAGGCATTAAGATGCCCATTTATATTGGATTCAATCTGTGAAACCTACTGATTTCTGCAGAATCTTAAGTGTTCCTTTTGTTCTTATGGTTGAGGCAACGGGCATAAGACTCGCGCGAGTGCAATGCTGAGAAAAACTCGCATTGCACTCGGACCATTATAACTAAATGATACTGGTTATATTAGTGCATTTACAATGCACTTAACACGCATTGCGAGAGAAATGCGAGTTCAATCGCAGCATGCTGCGATTGAACGCGGTTTCCTTGCGCGAGTGCCCTTTGAAAGTATATTGATGTGAGAAAATCTCGCACCCATACAGCACACTATGCGTATGTGCGTACTTTCAATGTCTTCAAACACCGCTGCTGTCTCAGCAGCGATGTTTGAAATTGCCAGGTAGCCGACACAGTAACCAATCAGGTTTCACCGCTGTGACAGCAGCGGTGAAAGCTGATTGTTTAAAACACCGCTGCTGTGCTGTGTTTCAAATTGCCGGGTTGCCGGCACAGCAACCAATCAGCTTTCACCAATGTGACAGCAGCAGTGAAAGCTGATTGGTTAAATCGGCCAGTAAATGCTTTCCATGGTGCTGAAGTTAAAACTTCAGCACCATGGAAAGCATGGACTTTCAAACCCCAGCGTTGTTTCAAATTCGCAGTAAATGCTTTCCATGGTGCTGAAGTGTTAGTGGCTGGAGCAATCCAGCAATTGCGGTAGCACGTTTTATTTTGCGGCCGCAACTGCTGGATCGCGGCAATACTGCACTTGTCGCAAGCCCCATAGAGAATGCATGGGGCTTGCCGCAAGTGTACCGCAAATGCGGCCGTTAGACGGCAGATGCGGTTTTCTGTCCAGATCTGCCGGATCCGGACAGAAACACAGATGTGAAAGGGTTCTAAATCGTGTATCACAAACGCAGACAATAGCCAGAAAACTGCAGAAGAAATTGCTTGATTTCTTTATGCATTTTTCATGCTTTTTATGCTTTTTAGCCATTTTGATCTTAATTGGAAACAACCACAGTAAATATACTGAAATAGTTGACTTGGTGCTTTTTAAAGAATGCACCACAGGCCCAAAACCACAAGGAGTAAAACTCACTGTGTGAATAAGATTTTAGAAATCTCATTCATCTTTCTGTTACTTTGTATTAGGCTGTGTTCACACTGTGCATACTTCCTGCGCTTTTGGGGGTGCGCACTTTTTGCCATGTTTTGCGGCCGCACTACTTAGTGCAGGTAAAAATATGTAGTGCATTCACACACCACATTTTTTTATGGCTGCATTTCTCCCCCAAAGTGCAGTATGGAAGTGATGTCACACGGGAGAGGAAGAATCCTATGTTCCTCCCCCATGTGACATGTCTGGCCGGGAGTTTTGCTTTACCAGTGTATCTATATACACTATCTATATACACTGGGAGAGCAAAATAAATGTGAAAACATGTATGAAAAATAAAAAAAATAAATACTTACCTCTCTGCCGCCTGTCCAGAACCCGAAGAGAAGACATCAATTTCTACCTGCCAGGACCTTAAGATGTGATTGGCTAGTAGCGATCATGTAGATATGCATGCCATATACCACCTGATCGCTAACGGTCAATCACCTTTTAAATCAATTTTTAAGCTTCTGGCAGTGGTGATTGGACGTCGTCTCAGGTCCTGGACAGGCGGCAGGGAGGTAAGTATTTTTTTTTCATTATTTTTCATTCATGTTTTCACATTTATTTTGCTTTCACAGTGTATATAGATAGTGTATATACAGTGCCTACAAGTAGTATTCAACCCCCTGCAGATTTAGGTGGTTTGATAAGATGCAAATAAGTTAGAGCCTTCAAACTGCAAACGAGAGTAGGATTTATTAACAGAAGCTTAAATCTTACAAACCAAAAAGTTATGTTGCTCAGTTGAATTTTTATAAATTTTAAACATAAAAGTGTGGGTCAATTATTATTCAACCCCTATGTTTAATATTTTGTGGAATAACCCTTGTTTGCAATTACAGCTAATAATCGTCTTTTATAAGACCTGATCAGGCCGGCACAGGTCTCTGGAGTTATCTTGGCCCACTCCTCCATGCAGATCGTCTCCAAGTTATCTAGGTTCTTTGGGTGTCTCATGTGGACTTTAATCTTGAGCTCCTTCCACAAGTTTTCAATTGGGTTAAGGTCAGGAGACTGACTAGGCCACTCCAACACCTTGATTTTTTCCCTCTTGAACCAGGCCTTGGTTTTCTTGGCTGTGTGCTTTGGGTCATTGTCTTGTTGGAAGATGAAATTACGACCCATCTTAAGATCCTTGATGGAGGAGCGGAGGTTCTTGGCCAAAATCTCCAGGTAGGCCGTGCTATCCATCTTCCCATGGATGCGGATCAGATGGCCAGGCCCCTTGGCTGAGAAACAGCCCCACAGCATGATGCTGCCACCACCATGCTTGACTGTAGGGATGGTATTCTTGGGGTCGTATGCAGTGCCATCCAGTCTCCAAACGTCACGTGTGTGGTTGGCACCAAAGATCTCGATCTTGGTCTCATCAGACCATAGAACCTTGAACCAGTCTGTCTCAGAGTCCTCCAAGTGATCATGAGCAAACTGTAGACGAGCCTTGACATGACGCTTTGAAAGTAAAGGAACCTTACGGGCACGTCTGGAACGGAGACCATTGCAGTGGAGTACGTTACTTATGGTATTGACTGAAACCAATGTCCCCACTGCCATGAGATCTTCCCGGAGCTCCTTCTTTGTTGTCCTTGGGTTAGCCTTGACTCTTCAGACACGAAAAAGTATAGTCTGGGCACACCAATGGAAAAAAGGAAATGTCCACGTATGATTCTAGTGCAAAAAACGTGTTGTTTTATTAATGTCACGCAGTACATACACCAACGTTTCGGCCATTGGCCTTCTTCAGGGTACAGAAAAGTACTGGTGAGCGGAATCCTGGAAGCATGAAGAATCAAGGAAGAATTAATCCAGAATATAGCCTTAAAATGAAATATGAAGAATAGGGGCACATCTATATGGAGAAATCCTATGAGGCTAATGTAAACGAGTCAAGGCTCAGTAGCTTATGTGCATGTCAGCTAGGTCTGGGGCGAAGTTCGCCCCAGACCTAGCTGACATGCACATAAGCTACTGAGCCTTGACTCGTTTACATTAGCCTCATAGGATTTCTCCATATAGATGTGCCCCTATTCTTCATATTTCATTTTAAGGCTATATTCTGGATTAATTCTTCCTTGATTCTTCATGCTTCCAGGATTCCGCTCACCAGTACTTTTCTGTACCCTGAAGAAGGCCAATGGCCGAAACGTTGGTGTATGTACTGCGTGACATTAATAAAACAACACGTTTTTTGCACTAGAATCATACGTGGACATTTCCTTTTTTCCATTGGTGTGCCCAGACTATACTTTTTCGGATCTGATTTTTTGTTTCTGGTGCACCCACTACTAATACGTGAGCCTTCCATACTCTTGTTGTTTGACTCTTCAGACAAGCCTGGCCTCGGCACGGGAGGAAACTTTCAAAGGCTGTCCAGGCCGTGGAAGGCTAACAGTAGTTTCATAAGCCTTCCACTTCCGGATGATGCTCCCACCAGTGGAGACAGGTAGGCCCAACTCCTTGGAAAGGGTTTTGTACCCCTTGACAGCCTTGTGACCCTCCACGATCTTGTCTCTGATGGCCTTGGAATGCTCCTTTGTCTTTCCCATGTTGACCATGTATGAGTGCTGTTCACAAGTTTGGGGAGGGTCTTAAATAGTCAGAAAAGGCTGGCAAAAGAGATAATTAATCCACACATGTGAAGCTCATTGTTCTTTGTGCCTGAACTACTTCTTAATACTTTAGGGGGACCAAACAGAATTCTGGTGGTTTGAGGGGTTGAATAATAAATGACCCTCTGAATTAACTTTTAACGCTTTAAAAAAAAAAAAAAAATTTGTGGCACTGCATTTCCCACTTCCAGGCTGATCTGGGAATCTGCAGGGGGTTGAATACTACTTGTAGGCACTGTAGATACACTGGGAAAGCAAAACTCCCGACCCGACATGTCACATGGGGAGGATCACAGGATTCTTCCTCCCCCATGTGACATCCCATCCTGCTTTTCCTCCTGCACACGCTCTTATAGGCGCTGGAATTGCACAATATCTGAACTGCCATGCGTAATTCCAGTACTTATAATGGGGTTTATGGAGGAAAACGTGCGCATATTTGCACAAACAATTGACATGCTCATTCTTTTTACACGCACAATTTTGGCCCCAAAAGCACAACCTAAAATAGCGCAGCATCAAAAAAGGCCTGGCTACTCTGTCTGGTGGTGCCACGAGGGAATAAAGTGTTCAGTATAGAAATAAACCCCGGCTCTCAGTAAGTAATCAATGCAGTAAATGAAAAACACGCAAAGCGATGTATACTGGCTGTCCGTATTTTTATTATCTTGCAGTATTGTGCACAAAGTCCATATATCAGTTTAGTGTAACGTTTCAGCGTATTTCGCCTTCATCAGACAAACTGAGGTTTCTAAATAAATGAACAAAAACAATAACAAACAGTCATAAACGATACATAACAAAGATATTAGTACTTACATATCATGTTACAAGAAAAATATACGGTAACCAAATGTGAAATATCTTCCTTCGATAATGTCCACATGTTTAATACAAATGTAATAAATATCAAAAACTCGTACCTATATGGATTGTGCTTAAGGGTGGAGGCGCACTATCATGCATCAAAAACGCTGCATTTTTGATGCATGACAATGATGCGAGTGCAGTGCTAGTTTGGTGCGAGATTAGTGCTAGTGTGGTCCGAGTGTGGTGCTAGTGTGGTCCGAGTGTGGTGCGTGTGGTGAGTGTGCCTGGCTGTATGTAAGTGTATGTGGTGCGAGTGTGAGGTGTGAGTGCGTGTGTGTAGTTTTTTTTCTCTGCTGTCCATAGTCTTGATGGACCACGGAACAGCATTCCTGCTATCCCCATAAAGTTACAATAATGTTTCATTGCTGTGACAGCAGCAGTGAAGCAGTATTGTACGTATAATTTATTATTCTTTGCAAAGTTACACTTATCAGCTTCATTTGACATGTTTTTACCATGTCGGCTGTTCAGGACTTCATTCTGCACTGTGCAACCGACATAAACTTAAACTTGGTTTACAGAATAATTAACCCATTCAGACACATGATGTCATGTCACCATGTATCCAGGGGGGAGGACAACCCCTGGACAGATGGTGTCATGACACCAGCGTCTGATTAACCCTTAATCACCGGGTTAAAACCCCCTCGGTAGCAAAGTGCTGAATGAAGTACTGAACAGCCGACATGGTAAAAACATGTCAAATGAAGCTGATAAGTGTAACTTTGCAAAGAATAAAAATTATACGTACAATACTTCTTCACTGCTGCTGTCACAGCAATGAAACATTATTGTAACTGTATGGGGACTGCGGGGGGGCAGTGCTTTTGACAGCACACGGCTGCGATTATCGCACGGTGTGCTGTATGGGTGCGAGCTAGACTCGCACCCATATACTTTTAATGGCCACTCGCGCGAGGGAATCGCGTGCAATCGCAGCATGCTGCGATTGCACTCGGATTGCTCTCCCAAAGCGAGTTTAATGCCAGAAACTCGCATTAATGTGACCTGTATCATTGAAAGATACAGGTCCGAGTTTAATGCGAGTTTATCTCGCATTAAACTTGCGCGAGTTCAACGCCAGTGTGCCTCCACCCTAAAAGGAAGACTGCATACAAGTAGCTGGCTGTTAACCAGTGAGAATAATCTGTGTGATGGAACAGCCAATTACATCATAATTGTTATTACATCATAATTGATGCTCTTCAAGGAATGCTACATTTACTAGCTGCAAAAGTATAAAGTAAGTAAAAAGAAAGGGTTAAATATGAAAAGTGCTACTGTTGAATTGCGGTCCTATCCCAGTGACAGTTTTAGGTAGACATATGGAGGACAATGTGATCACCTTAGAATATGAGGAAGGTTGTGTCCCTGGTTTGGAGTGTGCCCCAGTGGACAAAAGAGCTCTAGGGGGAGGTTGCTAAATGCCTATAACGAAAGCAATGAACACATTATCAAAGATGGTAATATGTGTGTGGCTGGGTGTAAAGCCCAGTGGTGATAGTACATTTACCTGGTGCAGAGCAGCTGTGCAGCGTGCTGGGATGGCGGGGACAGTAGTTTAGTGTCTCGGGCTTTAAATAGTGTGCCTGTGTCTTATGTGCAGCGTCCACACCGGATCACCTTCCTGCTTCCTGCCTTTGCAGATTCTTGGACAAAGTGCCTCAGTGTCCGCGCTGCTGCTCCGAGACCAAAGAAACACAGACACAGGAATGTCTGGTTCAGCTACAGCCTTTATTTTCCGACGCGCTTCGGAGCCTCCTCCCGAGCTCCTTTTCAGGGACAAGCTCGCATTTGTAATTTAGTTTCTTCCAGTTGTAACTTTTTCTCGTACTCGAGGTACTGTAATTTAGCATCTCTCTTTATGTGCGAAGAGAGTGCTATACATTCCCCTCGAAATACGGCCTTATGTGCTTCCCACAGTATTGAGACCGAAGGTACTGACTGGGAGCTTTCAGCGAAATAATTGGAAAGGGATGTGCGTCGTTTTTGCCGCGTGTCTACGTTAGTCAGTAAAGTTTCATTGAGCCTCCAATACGTTCATCTAGATGAGGTGACTGAGGCTTCAAGTTCAACCCACAGAGGGGCATTGGTCAGACCATGTGATATTTTCTATGCCCGCCTAGTGTAGTGTTCGTAATGCTACAATATTACCAAAGAAGTAGTCAATTCTACTGTGCGATAAGTGGGGGTGATAGTAGAAGATGTATTGTCTCCCCGTGGGGTTGTCCATCCTCCATAGGTCATACAGTCCATATTGATGAGCTAGTTTGCGAAATCCCGTCAAGTCAGTAGATCCTCGTTATCGTTTAGGAGGAGTGGGCCTTACATGTAGTCTGTCTACGTGATCCGAAAAAGTCAAATTGAAGTCCCCTCTAATTATTTGTGCTTGGCATCTATATGGGTTTAATCGGGATAGAATAGAAGTTAGAAAATGGATCTGTCCTGTGTTTGGGACATAGATATTGCATAGAAGAATCGGGGTCCTCTCCATGTTTCCCTGCAGTATTATAAAACGTCCCAGAGTATCCGTCTCAACCTTACTAACACGTAGCTAGCAGAACGGGAAATCAGCACAGCTACTCCAACTTTTTATTTGTTGATGAAGCCATATAGGCCTGCGTGTACCAGGTTTGGGCAAACTTAAATGAACCTGTATGAGTCATGTGTGTTTCTTGTAGGAAGACTATTTCGGCCTCATTTCCCATAGGGCTAATCTTCTTTTTATTGCCGAATTTAAGCCCTTAACATTTAACGTTAGCAGTTTCACCATGTTAAATCTATATAATGTATTGTGTAATCAGAGGATATCATAGTGACGCAGAAGCACATGTTTGGAAGATTCAGGCCACCAAGAGGGGTCAGGCTCCCAAACAGTGCCCTAATACTGTGGAAAACTCCGTTGGACGCACCCCTGGATCCTCGGTTTTGATCGGATCTATAAAAATGTTTAGATTTGTCAAAGCATCACATCAACAAAAAATACAGATATAAACACTTACACTTAACCTAAGCAAAACAGAGAAAGAAAATAGAAAAAAAGGGAAACACCAAAAAGTTCTGGTTGTTGAACTGGGTATTTATAGTACCAGTGTAGGAGCTAGTCATAGGTGGAGTGGGTTTAATAATTATCAGTAACCGCCTAACTGCTAGTCTGCACCTTTAGGACAGGTACGAGATGATCGACTCAGCTCTTTCAAGGGTGAACACAATCGGCTCCTGTGAAGGTCTGATAGATAGGGGCCTCCCCCACCCCCCCAGGAACCTTGTATTTAAAAAAAGCAAGAAAGGGGGAACCTTACGTTTGAAGTAACCGCTTCCTCAAGGCAGCACCATCTAATGATGCTACTCCAGAGGAAGGAGACCAAACCTAGGAGGAGATACATTAGCAGGCCACAGCAGAGTCATAGTCACCGCTCAGGTGTCCTCTTCCCATCCGATGTTCCGCGCTCATCTTTTCCGAGTTGGGACCTCTTGCCAGGACTGTTGAAGAAGGGGAGAAAAAGCAGGCAGGGACCAATCTGGTAGATCTGGTGGTTCAATATTGAGGATCCGACAGAAAGGGGTAGATCCTCTGGTTGTCTCAAAGTCGCTGTCTTGCTTCCTCTTTTGGCTGTGAGGCTGAACGGAAAGACATTTGTAGCTGATCTCATTGTCCCGTAGGCGAGAAAGTGGACGTAGTGCTCTTCGTCTTTGTAGGGTAATCCAGGGGAGATCTTGGTAGAGTTGGATTTTTGTCCCCTTGAAGGTGGGTTGTTTCGATGGACCAGCTTTAGCCATTATCTATTCTTTTAGTTGAAAGTCTGTGATGTGGCAGATAATGTCTCGCGGGTTGCCTTCCATATTTTTGGGTCGCAACACTGTATGTGCTCTGTCCATTTTAATGGGTTGATCCAGTGGACGTTGCAGGATGGAATTAAAGATTTTCTGTAGAGTGGTAGCAATATCTTCACTGTCTCGTTCTTCTGGAACCCCACGGACCCTAATGGTGTGTCGCTTCCCCCTATTATACAAGTCCTCCTCGTGTTGCTGGAGATCCCGTATAATATATGCCTGCGGGTTAACCTGGGATTGGAGCTGGCGTATCACCATTTGGGCGGTATTATGATCCTCCTCTAGTTGATTTATTCTTTGAGACATAGTCCTTACTTCTTGGCGTACTGCCGCAAGTTCCGACCTGCAGGTATTTTTATCTCCCAGAATTAAAGCTTTAAAGTCCTGTTTTGTTGGCAGTTGCTGCACATGTGACCACCAGTCCCTGAGGGTTGATCAATATCCAGGGACCTAAGCGGTTGTAGCGTGTGAGTGTAGTCCTGGTATTGTGAGTTCATAGGATGAGATTGCTGTGTCTCATGGATATCTATAAGGCATCTAGACTCCTCGCTCATATAATGACTATAAGATGTCGGCTGTGATGGGCCAGGGATCTTTTGCAGAAAGGGGATTCATCCAGGAAACTTTTATTACCATTTTTATGGCTTGATTTCCTGGTGTAACCAATAGTATGTTCTGGGCCAGCTTGTAGGGAAGGTGGCCTCATATCAATATTGATTGAACTATGGATAACCATGCCTGTGAGGTCATCCAGATACAGGCTTTCATCGCTGGAGTTGCCTTCATCCCCTGTAAATGGTTGTTCCCACTGAATATGAGGTGCAGGAGAGGTTGGGGGTTTGTGTATTGTCGGTTCGGGATCTCATTAGTAACTGGGTGCTATCTCCAAGTGGCTGACGGGCTGCCTGTGCAGGGGGCTGCTTGCCTTTATTTAATCCCATTTCAACCCCCTCATTTGGGTGGGCTGTTCCCCTATCCAGTATGGGAGACTGGGAGGAGAGGGTCGCAATGGGGTCCCCTGTGTGGTAATTGTTGGCCGCAGCCGTGTCTGTTGCTTACTCTCAGCGCCCGCTCTCATGGCGTTAAGCGCCGATGAAGAAGGAGGCGGGGCCAGATCTGCCGGTACCATTTTCTCATATGTGCGCGCCGGGGATCCGCTGCTCCACTCCCAGCATATTCCGGAGTCTGGGATGGGTAGCCGGCATCGCGGGGTCACTGATCGCCTGACGTATGACTTACCCAGCGGTCTGGTGTCTCCGGGAAGCATCGGTGGAGCTGTCAGATGGGCCGGTTTCCCTGCATCTCCCGGGCAGGGCTGTGTGGATGCTGTGTTCTCCTGTGCCCCCCTTACCAGGAAGCCGTCTTAAGGTGAGCGGGGCCGGGGTCTCGGGATCTTTCTGCACCCGTGATTGGCGCTTCTTCCCCATTTCCTGCAGTGTAGGCAGATTTATAGGGCAAATTCTGGTCCTAGGGCGAGGAGCTCTTCCCAGCACGTCCTTACATGTGGAGTTCCGGTCACGCCCCCGATTTCTATATTTTAGTATTGTTATTATTATTATTATTATTATTACGGTAGTAGTATTACTATTATTATTTTGCCTCATCTAACACAGAAATGTAATAATTATGGCACAACCTCTTTTCCCAAGTGAAGTGTACAAATGTGAGTAGTGAGAATGATGACTTATTGGCTGCGATGCGTAAAGAGCTACATGTGCACACCTAATTTAGATCGTGAGCCCCAATGGGGTCAGTGTTGCAAATGTATGTAAAGCACTATGGAATTGATAGCGCTATATAAATGAATAAATATTATTATTATTAATATTATTATTATTATTATTACTATTATTAACTATAACACAGAATTTTACTTGCATATATAAAATGCTGATTGTCTTTCCTCTTCCTACTAGATGCAACTCCTGTACAAGAAACCCTGTTACAGGTAATTGCTTAGCCAACATCCATTTTTATAGAGTTTGAAGTTGGGAAGCAGTGTTACTGTAACGTAGGGATGGGAGAAATGTCACAGTCATAAGTGTCCTCACAGTCATAAATTGTCTTAGGGTACTGTTACATGTCGCAATATCGTTCCGATATCGCATACAATTTCACGGGAGCGCGCACGTTTTTTGCACTTGTCCAAGATCACATAGGAGATGTCACACAGGGAGATATCGGCAGGCAACGCAACTACGATGTTGTACGCAACTTTTTTTGCGCTGGGTATGAGCAACCCAGGGAACGAGCATTAACATTGTAGTGAATAGGGGAAGTTGCGTTCAACATCGTAGTTGCGCCGTCACACTGCACGATCATTCCAGATTGCATATGCAACATTGCACGGTTGAAGGGCTTGCACAATCTTCATGCAATATGTCCTGTGATTTATTGCAGTGCATTGCCCTGTTTCATGACACAACGCACCAAGATATCAACTGCAACTACCACACCACGTGACTTTTGGTCGATGTTGTATTGCGATATTGCGACGTGTAACGGTACCCTTAGGGTTATTATATTATTAATAGGGTTGGTCACTAGCAATCTATATTTGACGTACACATTAACATTTAAATATTGGGGATGGATTAGAAAATTAATTTCACTTTGATTTGGATAAGCAATATACAATACCAAAGTCTTGGAAATCTGGAAATCACATGATTGATAGACATGTCAATGATATGTAAATGACAAAAAAAATGGACATAAATTATTCAAAATATCTCAATATTTTCAGTATCGAGTATGAGTGCCACACCTAGCAGTACATATACACCTCTTGGCTGCTATCCGTTCGATTAATAAGTTTTGTCGAGCAATGTTCTGCCACAGTGAATGCACTTGAGCAGAAACTCATCAAGATCCGCTGTCAGCTCTCTTTGCAATTGCCTACTAATGACGTCCAAGATATGCTCGATGGGAGACAGGTCTGGAGATGCTACGTGCCATTGTAGCACATTTATAGCATGCAGGTACGTTGAAAAATGTTTCCTAGGACATTTTGGATACATGGCCATACCATTGGTTCCACACAAAATCAATGTTGCACGGAGCTGTTAGTGTACTTGGAAAACTAGAAGGATCTGGTTACATTATGGCACCCCTCACCATAATTTTGAGAGCAGGAGCAGTGTGACATTCTCTCGGGAAGGCCTCTTCATGATGTCACCTACGTGGTGCCCAGACCATTCTACATTCATCATAATTTGTCTAAAAGCTGAACATAGGACTTTGTGTTAATAAAATAGTCCTTCATTGCAGTGTCTATTGCCGTCTTCCTCTGGACCATGATAGCATGTGAGAGCCGTGCTGTGAAGTCAATGGAAAAGCTTTTACAAGGGAATGTCACCCTGTTCCTACAAACTCTAAAAGTGAATAAAAAGGTGGCACTCACTATAAGTTTAAAAATCCTTTATTTCACCAAGACATAAAACATGCAGGTAGGGGGATGCAGGTAACATGTGGATGACTGGCTGTTGAAGCGAATTCACTCGTGAAATGGTCATTGCCGTTCTGATGTTACCTGTATCTCCCTACCGCAAGTGTTTTATGCCTTGGTGAAATAAAGGATCTTTTAAACTTTTTCTCTTTTGGAATTTTTATATTTGTTGGTGCTTAAACACCATCCTATTTGACCTCAGAGCCTCCGTGCAGGAGCATAACTACAACAGGTGCAGGGGTTGTGATTGCACATGGGCCCTGGAGTCCTTTTTGCCTTTATAAAAAGACCAATGCTACAAAAGACTTGCAATAATTGGGAGCCTCACTGGAGCGTTTGCATTGGGGCCCATGTGCTTCATGTTACGCCGCTGCCCCCGTACTATTGAGTGGAGTTTGTTACATTCCTGTGTCAATGGTGCCAGACTTCTTCTTGTCACCCTGGCTCTACTGCCGCGTGTATGGTGTAGAATGGTATAATGTATGGTAACTTGACCCTCTAGTGTTTATTCCAGGCAGACTAACAGCTTGATGTTACATTTTTTTTGGTAGTGGAATGGAGCAGTGCGGCCATCACTCCCAAGTGTCCCAGGAGCCATTTTCCAACATAACAAAGCTATGCCTTATGTTGCTCTTGCCATAATGACCATCCTTCTTGACCTAACTATGCTACTCTGACCTGCAGTATTTCTGGACTTGTCTCCCATCGCACATATTTGTTAAGTTATTAGTCGTCAATTGCAAAGAGTGCAATGATTTATATGCCCAAAATGCATTCACCTTGGCAGAACATTTCTCAGACAACAACTAATAACCTCATTAATAGCTGCCAAGGCGTGTAAGTGAGTGTATTTCTGTGCATGGTGCTCATACTTCATACTGAACAAATCATTTTTTGTTAAATGTTTCCATTATTTGCATATCATTAACATGTCTTTTGAGCCTGTGATTTTGATAATTCCCCGACTTCCTTCTTGATGTTGCCTGTTTTCAGTGTTATGGAGCGTATATCGCGTGTGAACAGTTTTAATGACTGAAAAAAGTCTGTAGCTTTTCACACAATTTAAAATTGGATTTTAGTTGAGTCTTATCGAGATGTGTCAGACTGCTGTCAGTCCAATATAGGGAAGAACATTTCTGTTCCAAGTTGTCTTTTTCTGATAGTGTTCGCCTTTTTGAATCCTTTCATCTGTTGTTAACAAGTCGTGTTAGCTTTGGGAGGTACGAAATAGTTAAAGTTCCAGGGCTGAATAGGCGGGATGTGTGGGCGGATGTCTGTATAGATATAACGAAACTGTGTGCAAAGGGAAATTCCAAGTTGTATGAAGTCCAAGTTTCATTTCTCTGAATGAAGGGAATTAACTAGGATAGAGGACAATTACCATATGTTTTAGACTATGGAATGCTCTTAAACATAAGACTCAACCAAGGGTTAGAAAACCTGAAATCTAAAAAATCGTTTTATACTAATTGCTGCCTTTAATGGTGTTCTAGAGTGAAATGGAGTGGTAATGGTTTATGTATATGCATACAAGTGAATTGAACTGGTAAGATGTGAATACGCAGCAGTAGGATTAAGGGGTTAAAGGGGTTGTCTGGTCTAACGCTATAAGTCTGCAGTCACTCTGTGTGCCTCTACATGACTGCAGACTTGTGACTGCTCACATTGTGCACACTGTGAGGATTCTGGTGTTTAGAGCTGGGAATGGCGAGTATGTGATTGCATACCCCCGCCAAGAATCCAACTAAATGAGCGCAGCCTTACTCAATACAAATGCATATGAGTGACTGCAGACTTGTGGATTTAGACAAGACAACCCCGTTAAACTTTCCCTGTGTAGCATTTATCCTGATCCCAGACAGAGCTGCATGTCAACGTGCAGGAGATCAGCTTCCATTGACTGAAATTACAGCATATATTTACTTTCGGCCCCCTTCTAACATCTGTATAAAAACATGCACATGTGGCAAGGTCCGTTTTGATGATCCATGTTTATTTTTAATCACCCATCCATGTGTGCGCTTTTAAAAAAGTGCCATCTATGCTTTTCCTGTATGGATGTAGCAAATTAAATTACAAAGCTTCACCTATACTTTCAATGTTAAACATGTAGAGCACACAAACGGTACATGAATGCCATCCGTGTGCCAAATGATTACCGATCCATAGACTTGCATTCACCCTTGTAATGTGTGCTGCTGGAAAAAACGGACTTGTCTTTGTATGGTTCACACTGACACACATGTGGTTCACACGACACACAGTTTGTGTGAAAACCCAGACGTGTGAAGAGCTCTATGGGCTATAATGGGCACATGTGTTATCTGTGATATATGGATACCATATGTACTGGAAACACTAATATGTGAGGGTGCCTTAGCATGTACTCCAATAATTTTTCCAATCCTGGCTCTGATAGCAGGTAAACTAACCTATAAAGATGGATCTCCAGGTCATCCTCTTTTTTCTTGCGCTGATCAGACAGTGTGGAGCAGAGACATATAATGAACAGTTTTCTCACTTATCAAGTAAAGCACTTTGTGAGCTCTCTGGTCAATGATTATAGGGGGACCTGTCACCAGAAAAGTGGCCCATTTTTGCTCTAATATTCTCTTCTATGCTCTACTTATTTTTAAATCTACCATATGGTTTAAGAGATACGGGCCTTTTCATTTAGTGCCGATTCTTATCATCTTTATCAAGGGTGTGTTTGTCGCAGAGTAATAACTCAAAGCAGCCCAAATGTGTCCAGAGAATCCTGTGAGCCACACCACCGTGTAAGGGCCAAAATATGGGGGATAAAAAGAAAACAGAATATTCAGGGGACTAACAGGAATATAATAACAGCAAAGCCTGGCTGTGTTTGACTTGGTGACAGGTCCTAGCTGACGGTCAGGTGAGCCTGGCCATGCTAGAGTTTCATTGCAGACTGTAAGATGCAGAGACTGTTCAGCAAAGTTTTTCTTGCTAAAATATGTGTCTCACGGTCCCAAAAAAAAATGAAAATTCTCCTTTTGGATTACTATAAACACTTGGTATGCAGGGGATTTCTGTGCGAGTGATGGTGTTCTCGGGACTTGTGTGGTTTGTTTCTGAACATTCTAATCTTTTTCTGTATATAATGATGTAAAGTTGGCTCTATTCTCGCTATGAGAGAAACTGTGACTTCACATCCCTATGGGCTAAAGAGGAGGGTTTGATGCTTTTAATTTTAGTTTCATAAGTACCGTATGTAAAAGAAAATTGCACATTTATTAATTAGTTTACACCTGGCTCACGGGTTAAAAACTAAAATGTAATAAGATTACAAGATATACATTTTTATTTTAAAAATACAAACAGGAAAGAAGTTCATGTGATTAAGCTTTAAACATGGTTTTATTAATGGCAAAGGTGGAAACAAGAGCCAGACATGTATGTCATAAAATGAAAACCCTACAGTCAGACACATCTAAATACATCCAACTTAAAGGAAAGCTGAAGTGAGATAACATACAGTAGATGGTATTGCAAAACCTGTTGATACATGTCTTATAATTTACAGCAAATTGACAATGCTAGATAATAAAAGACAAGCTTTTATCAAGCTCAAAATATGAATGTATTATTAGATATAACTCCTCAGCCTTGTTGTATCTTAAGGGGCTAAGTAAATGGAAAGTTCATTTAGATATTATACCAGGGTGGATTATTTAGTTTTATAACCTTGAACACAAGCTGGCAATTATATTTATTATTTATAGAGAAAATGAATATTTCTACTCAATTGCAGCAACCATTTATGAAAATGTGAAGCCATATTGGGCGGCATGGTGGCTCAAGTGGTTAGCACTGCAGCCTTTGCAGCACTGAGGTCCTGGGCTCAATTCCCACCAAGGACACTAAGAACAACATCTGCAAGGAGTTTGTATGTTCTCCCCGTGTTTGTGTGGGTTTCCTCCAGGCACTCCGGCTTCCTCCAACATTGCAAAGACATACTGATAGGATATTTAGATTGTGAGCCTCAATAGGGACTGCATTACTGATGTATGTAAAGTGCTATGGAATTAATAGCGCTATATAAATGAATAAATATTATTATATTGTTTGTCCCTTATTATATTTGTATATATAAGATCAGTTGTAAAATAGATCATTATTGTGTTGTAATAATTATCACCACATTTGTATAAATGAAAACCTATATGTCAGTGTGAAGCGTGACCCTTTTGGACAAAATTAAAGGGAACCTGTCAGGTCATTCTACCCTCCTAACTCATCACTACCTGTCCATGCACCTTGGTAGCTGTTCCCTAACCATCCTTCTCTGACCTAAATGTGCCCTATAAAGATTTAGAAAAATGCTTTTAAATTTCCAAGCAGTCTCCTTCCGTAGACTGGAAAGGCGGGCTCCATTGTCCCCTCCTTGCTGGCTCTTGGGACACCCCGCTGGGTGTCAGTCTTTCTGTTTTTATACCTCCTTTTTAATAACCCTCTTTCCCTGCTGAATTGATATATCGGGTCGGAACCTCCTATCTAGCCCGGTGCAGTGTGGGGGCTGTCACGTGATATAGCCCGGCTCCAATGCATGCGCCGTGCGCATATTGAAGCCGAGCCGTACACATCATATCCGGCCCGGTGCATTCTGGGGAGTTGTATAACGTGTACGGCCTGGCTTCAGTATGCGCATGCGCCGGAGGCGGGCTGTATCACATAATCAGCCCCCACAATGCATCGGGCCAGATATGATGTTCCGGGCTGCCATATCATTCAGCAGAGAAGGCTGGATATTCAAAAGGAGGTGTAAAAACAGAAAGACTGACGTCCAGCGGGGCGTTATGAGAGCCAGTGAGGTGGGGACAGTGGAACCCTGGAGCCCCCCTTTCCAGTCTCCGCATGGAGGCTGTTTGTAAGTTTAGAAGCATTTTTCTAAATCTTTATAGGACGAGAAATGGTTATGGAACAGCTACCAAGGTGCAGGGACAGGTAGTGATAGGTCAGGGGGGTAGAACAAGCATACAGGTTCCCTTTAAAATGAAACCAACTTAAATGACACAATAAATCACACAAAAGTTGTAATTCCATATCTCTATTATTTGTAGATTACAGACGATGAAGAAAGATATCCAGTAAGAAAAGACCACAGAGGATTCTGTGTTATAATTGACTGTGTTGGGAACGATGCTGGTAATTTTCTTCTTTGTAATATCACATTTTTATGAATTTATGTGTTACAGAAAGTTTAGGATTTCTAAAATATTATAGACATGACATGGAAAAAAATTCTACAGAATGGCAGATTTTTTTCTATAACTATGTGCACATGAAGACTTTTTGCTGAGCTTTTTGCGTGGAAATTGAGCGTAACTTAAGTTTTTGAGTAGGATTTCAAGTTTCCTGTCAGTTACTGCTCCAAAGCTTCCTGAAAAAAACTGTTATATGCACATAGCCCCTAAGGCTATATTCACACTGGACGTTTCTGATCCGTTTTTGGTGCTGCATGTTTTTTTTGTTTGTTTGTTTTTTCAAAACAGCACAAAAAAACGGATCAGTCACTGCTGTGCACGCTGCAATTATGATTGCTGTATTAGTGGAAAGCGCATCCAGAAAATAATGAGCTTGTCAGTTATTGCTACGTTTTTTCTTCTGCACTTTCCACACCACTAAGGCTCCAGTACTTACCCTCCCCAGCGATTCCACGGTGAGCTCCGGTGAGGTCTTTCTTCCGAGCATTGACAAGACCTGCGGGTAAGGAACTGATATTCACATAGCCAAGGTCCTGTAAGTACTCACACAACCCGCAGGTCCTGCCAATGCCCGGAATAAAAATATTGCCGGGACTCGTTGTGGGATCACTGGGGAAGGTAAGAAAGTGTGTGTGTCTTTGTCTGTGTGTCTAGTATGTCTGTCTGTTTCCCCCGAAAACAGAGCAAAAAGATCAACACAAACTGATGATACATTTATGATGCTTTTTGCAAAAAGAGGAGCCGATTTTAGTGCACAAACTAAATAAAAAATGCAGCACAAACGCTCTGTAAGAATGATGCCTAGAGGTGAATAGGCTTCTAAAAAATCTAATCCTATGCATTATACTGTACTTTACTGGAAATGTTAGGTGTTAATTAAGAAAAACGTGAATCGTATCTGCTAAGGCCGGTTTTACACGACGGTGTGATCAGGTCTGGGGCTGTCCGGTGTGAACCTGACAGCCCCGGACCCGATTTTGCCCTAATGCATTCCTATGGTGCCGGACAGGGCCGGATGGCAGCTATTTGCCATCCAGTTTTGTCCCTGTCCGGCAGCATCAGGCTGCATTCGGTTTTTGTCCCGGACACAAAAACGTAGCTTGCAGCATTTTTGTGTCCGGGGCAAAAAGTTTAGCAAACCTGGATCCTCCCGGATTCTCTGTTGGGTCCAGTGTGATCTGGTCCCCCCCCTAACATGGGAGTATATGGGGCGCCGGATCGCGCTGGACCCGACAGAGAATCTGTCAGGTTCTCGGACGGCGGGTGCTGAAGCTCAGCGCCAGCTGTGCTGAAATTCAGCACCTGCAGCTGTTCCCTGCTGAGATTTCAGGACCGCAGCCAGCTCCCCACAAGCCGCGATCCTGACATTTCAGCAGGGACAGCTCCTGAACCCTGCGCTCCTCCGAACACGGCAGAAAACAGGACTGGAGGGCAAGGTTCTGTTCTATCTGGGGCTATCAGGTTCTGTCCAGTGTTTTGCAGGAAACACCACAACTGTGGTGTGAAACTGGCCTAAGACTATACTCAATGTTAATCAGCCAGTCAGAGTTCCTGTAATATTTATAAAGTCATACTAATAAAGTCATTTAAGAAATGAGCACCTAAGCCCATTACTCTAATCATGACAATAGTTAGCTCATTCATTTATGTTGTTCAGGCAGGAAGAGATAATTATGTCCTAAGTTTTCTGTCACCGTTAATGCTGATCACTTTTTTTCTGTACTTTTGCAGAGATGCTTGAAGTCCTTTTTAAATCTCTACATTTTGATGTTAAATGTTATTTGTATAGAAAAGTTGATGAAGTAAAAGAAATTCTTCAAGATGTAGCACATATGGAACAGCACAGACACCATGACATTTTTGCCTGCGTTATCATTAGTCGGGGTAATGCAGACTCTCTTTATTGTTTAGATGGAGATTTGCCCGGTCTCTCTTTAAACGGAATTAGGAACTTTTTCACCGGACAATCATGTCCAAACCTAAGAGGAAAGCCAAAACTCTTCTTTATTCAAAACTATTTGGTCAGTGATACTGAGGAGGAAAATTGTGTAGAAGTGGATGGTCCCACAGATTGTGTTGCAAGTCGCCCACAGATTCAGAATCTTTCTAAAATACCCAACGAAGCAGACATCTTTTGGAGTCATTGTAGAGTGAATGAGTTGGAATTGCAGAACTCTTCAGGCTCTCCTTCTTTATACCTGAGGTCACTCAGAGATTTGTTACATGAAAAATCCAGGTAATACTCAAAACATTGCAAACGTCTTATTTATTAACAAAGAAGCTTCAATATATTCAGCTGGCTAGTCCTTTAAAGGGGTTGTTATCCTGTTGCGTAGTGGGGAGCTGTATGATCCTGATGAGTGACAGTTCGGTCCACCGACATGGGTGCATGCTTGCCTAAACACTCTCCCATACTGCAAGCAGATGTAGTTTTGCCTATGCGGCAGTGATTAGCTCAGTGAGCCAGGCTGCTTTAGAGCAGTGATTGCAACCTCTAAAACAAATGGACTGTAAATCAGTGCTTTTTTCCTGAAATTGGTCAATAGCATGAGCAGCGGCAATGTCGATTGGTCTTGGCTGTCTGCACCAGAGCCCTGAGAACCTGTTCCTACCTGAGGCATCCCACCGTCATCTTCTGATTAGTAGGTTAGATGTGTCATTCTGGTGCCACACAGGCCTAACTTCACACTGGGCCATTTAATCAAATGAGGAGCTGAGCATCAGGAGGTTCACAGGCCTCTGGTCTGTTAGCCACTGACTATGATTTGACTGCTAGACCTGTATCCAGTAAAACATTTTGTTAAAGGGAACCTGTCAGCTCGTTATAGGCCCCTATCTTACCACTACCTGTCCCTGCACCTTGCTGGCTCATCTCTATTCATCCCTGTCCGACCTAAATCTGCACTATAAAGCATGTGAAAATGTTTTAATAACTTACATGCAGTCTACATCTGTAGACTGAGATGGGTGGTCTCCGGGTCTCCATTCTCCCTCCTTGCAGGCTCTTATCACGCCCTTCTGGGTGTCATTATTCCGTCTCATGTGTTCAAGTTCCCGCCTCCTCCATATAGTATGACATGCACCTGTATGTCAGTTCCGGTTCAGTGCATTGTGGGGGCTTATCAAGCTGTATGGCTCTGGCGCTTGCGCAGTGCACATATTGAAGCCGGGCCATACACCTGATAAGCCCCCACAATGCACCAGACCGTAACTGATGTCCGGGTGTAAGTCATACTATATGGAGGAGGGAGTTTCAACACAGGAGAGGAATGATGATGCCCAGCGGGGGGTGATAAGAGCCTGCGAGGAGGGAGAATGGAGACCCGGAGACCACCCATTTCAGTCTATGGATGTAGACTGGATGTAAGTTATCAAATCATTTTTCTGAAGCTTTATAGTGCAGTTTTAGCTCAGAGAGGGATGGTTAGGGATGAGCCAGCAAGGTGCAGGATAGGGGGAAAACGAGCTGACAGGTTCCCTTTAAACTTTACCACCTCCGATACAATGCAGAGGTGGCAAGTAACCGTGGGAACGAGCTGTAAAAATCCCTCCATTCTTAAGAACAGAGAAGAATTTAAAATGGGGTAATCTGCATTATTGCTTGGTTTTAAAAGTACTTTTCCAAATTTTTACCCATTTATCTATTCAAATTTACCCATTTAAAAAGATGAGAATCATTTCAAAGGTAGGACACTGGGTGATAATTTTGTACATAACTTATCGGCAATGCAAAGTTTTCATTATTGTATTCTTTCCATGAAATTTATTAAAGTTATTCCAACAACACAGATGCTTTAATGTAGCTATTATACTGCATCTAGTTACAGAGGTTTCCGCATTTCATAAAGTGAAGGTATAGTTCTAGCATCCCCTAGAATATAGAATATACTGTGCACTGATTCACCCTGCGGTCTCTGACTGGATCTCCCTGCATCTGAACTGCAGCCAGCCCAATTCCCTGGATCTACGACCAGCCAGGAAGAGATTTGTGAAAACAGGCAACAATAGCTGATTTCCTAGGACTTTACAAATAAAAAAAATCTTTATTTTAAGAAAAAAAATAGTGGGAGAAAAGCACTTTTTACATTTAGTATTCCTTAAAGAAGACCTGTCACCAGGTCAAGAGTGGCCGGTTTTTGTTCTTCATTTATTTCCAGTTCTCACAAGAATATTTTTGTCATGTATTACATCCACCATATGGTTCCAGAGATATGGACCTTTGTATTTAGTGCAATTATTTTTCTTTATCAAAGGGGTGTGGCTTTCAGAGTATCTTGGGGGCGTGACTTTAGGCTTAGCCACGCCCCATTGGACAGAGCATAAAAATAGCACTAAATACAAAGGCCTATATCTCTGAAACTATATGACATGACAGATTATAAAAACAAGCAAAAAAACAGACTACTCAAGTAAGCAGTGGGATTAAAATAAGAGCAAAAACTGTGCACCATTGACCTAGTGAAAAGTCCTCTTTAACGACCTCCGTGGGATACTAAGGAAGGCCTAAAATAAGAGTGTACATGTTAGGCCCCTTTCACATCAGTGTTTTTCACTGATTGCGGCAGATCCGGCAGATTTACCGCATCTGCCACCTAACGGTGGCACTTGCGGCAAGCCCTATGCATTGTCTATGGGGCTTGCAGCAGTGCAGTGTAACCGCGGTTCCGACAGTTGCGACCACGGAAAAAAAACGGTCAGCAGCATTTTTTTTCGCAGCCGCAACTGCCGGAACCGCGGTTACACTGCACCTGCCGCAAGCCCCATAGACAATGCATAGGGCTTGCCGCAAGTGTGACCATTAAGCGTCAGATGCAATAAACCTGCCGAATCTGCCGCACTCAGCGAAAAACACTGATGTGAAAGGGGCCTTAGATGGATGTTGTATTGCAGGCAAGGTTTCCTTTTCATTAGTTTTCCTTGTATTCATACCATTTAAAGTACTGGGGTCTTTCCAATACGGCATGAGCACCTGATCCGGCGATCCGGTTCTTGTTACAATATAATGCTCTCCAACTTTACAAAACGAGAAAAACATTTTGAACAATTAGAAGATAGTGCTAAAAATGGCGGTTATTGTGCCTTAATTACTAATATTAATAATAAATATTGTGTTTTTTGCAGGAAGGATTTACTCACCATTCACACAGAGCTCACTTGCATCATCTATACAATGAAATCCGGACACTCTCTGCAGCTGAAGCATACTCTCACAAAAAAACTCTTTCTAGATCCAGCCTGAAAATAAGCATGGAATTCATCTCTTATTTACTATGATAAAAGTTGACATTTGTAACTTAATTTATTTATATTTTTATACAGTCAATCATATTAAATAAGATGGAAAAATATGTATGTACACTTATGTATAATATCAATTAATATTCATAAAAAGGTGTTACATATTTTATTATCATGTCATTGTATTAAGTCAGGGTGGAAACACACTATGTGAGCTGCATGCTGATAAGTCACATGCATCTCGCATGAGTCACACAGCCCGCCACCTGTTTCTCTGAACCAGAGTGTGAAGCTCTATAGAAACACAATCAATTCCACGTTCCCATTCAGAGATTCAGGGGCCATACGAGATGCATGTAAAGGCCACGTCACACGCATCAATCTTATGAGCGATATTGTTAGCGATCACGTGCACGCGCGATCGCTAACAATATCGCTCACATCGCTGGTGAGCTGTCACACAGGCAGACTCACCAGCGATCAATTGACCAGAAACATCGTGGAAAGGATTTAAATATCGTTTCCACGATGTCTTGACGACTGATAAGCCAGCTCCCAGCGCTTCTCACAAGCGCTGGGAGCTGGTATCCAAGGTAAACTGCGGGTATCTAGGCAGCGCGCGCTGCCTAGATACCCGACGTGTACCTTAGTTACCAGCCTTCTCCGCTCACCGGCTGGTATCTAAGGTACACAGCGGGTAACTAGGGTCCCTAGTTACCCGCTGTGTACCTTAGATACCAGCCGGTGAGCGGAGGAGGCTGGTAACTAAGGTACACGTCGGGTATCTAGGCAGCGCGCGCTGCCTAGATACCCGCAGTTTACCTTGGATACCAGCTCCCAGCGCTTGTGAGAGGCGCTGGGAGCTGGCTTATCGGTCGTCTGCCGGTGTCACACGCAGCGACGCTGCGTGTCCACCGGCCGGCCAGCGACAGATTTGTGAACATGTTCACAAATCTGCGATCAAACAATCAAGCGATTTTACATTGTAAAATCGCTTGATTACACGCAGCGACGCACAAACGATATCGCTCAAGCGATCAAAAAAGCAGATCGCTCAAGCGATATCGTTCATAAAATTGAAGCGTGTGACGTGGCCTTAAGGGTGGAAACACACTAGCAAATGCAAAAATGGCCCGATTGGCGGATCCGAGAGTTGAACGAGTGTAATCCGACTTTTGGTCAGTGTGGCTTCCATGTGTTGTCGGAGTGCAATCTGTTTTTTTTACTCAGCAGCTGTTTACTGTATTAGCATTTACAGGGGCATATTTTACTGTTGTCTAAGCTATAGAATGATAATGTATCAATTAAAAATCGCATCCGACTCGGATGGTCCGTGTGCGGTCCGAGTGTGGAACGTCTTTTTTGTTGGACCCATAGACTTGTCCGACACTCGCATACTGTTGCAGCATGTTGCGACTGACTCATCATCCCTGAATCGGACGAGAAAAAATGTCCGACACTCGGAAATGTGTTCTCAGACATTGACCAACATTGGTCCGACTGCAATGCGATTTGTACTTGTATTGCAGACGTCCGAGTTTCACGCTAGTGTGTCCGAGCCCTTAGATACTCGCATGCAGCTCGCATAGTGTGTGTCCTGCCCTCACATTAATAAACTGTAAAGTGGTATTTTGGGATGTGATGTGACGCCCAAATTTTCACAGTAAGAAAAAGCTAATTTTGGGGTGCCATCAAAAATTGGAAACCTATTGCAAGAACTTGATTAGCATTTTCTGCATTCTGTGTAGGGTCTCTTGTGATTATTATTGACCAACCTCTAAACACTTCTCATTGATCCCAACCTCTGCCCCAATCAAATGGAAATCCCATAACTATCCCAGAGTTGGGAGGTATTCTTCCTAGGCACCATGCTTTTGATACAATTACAAAAGTGTACAATAATGATAATATTCATAGCACCATATACTGGATTTTGCACAAGAACACTGTTTTATATTGTTGTAGTTTGTTTTGTGTTTCTCCATTCATCAGTCGTGGTATATAACCACCACTATTCTGCTGCATTCTTTTACTTTATCTACATGGTGCTAAAAAAAAAGGCATTTTTATCATTTTACAAGATTATCAGCAGGACAGCATATGCAACCTGTATTCAATTTTGAAGGATGTTTTCTTTTAAACCTCTTTCTGACATCTGCTCAACATGTATGGTGCCTGTCAGGTCCCGGTGTTTGAAGCAAGCTCTGGAGCTACGTCCACTTCACATGCAGCAGATGCTGGATGTTTAAGGGTATGTGCCCACGGTCCAGAGGAACTGCATGTCGGACGCAGCACCTCCAGACCTGAGTGAACCCGTGGGTGGCCGCAGCCGCCATCTACTCACCATGTGCAGAGGGTGTGGAGCTGCTTCTCCCTGCAGTCACCCGATGGGAGCTGCTTCTGACTCCGTAGCATGAAATTAATATGTGGAATGAAATGCCAGCAGCTTAAAGAACGTTGCGGTCGGGTTAAGCATAGTGGGCGTGGGATTTCTACAAATCCCATCCACTATGCTGATACTGTATTAGGCAGCGTTTTGGATGCAACGGCAAGACGCTGCGTCCAAAACGCTGCGTATACTGATCATGAGTATGGAGCCTTAAAGGGCTGGCACTGTATTGAAGCTACTGGAGCAGAGCTCTGATCACTGCTGTTTTAAATATTTTAAGATACTGCTGTCAATCACTAGCAATGGCATTTAAATAGCTTGACTGCAGGTGTATATGCACTGGCTCCCATTAGCCCTACGCAACATGATTGTAGGATGCTGAGGATTTGCCATGGCAACTGCAGTTTCACTATTTTTCTGCAATACAGGAAAAAAATAAAAATTGGAAAAAAAATTAAAAAGTGAAGAATAAAAAAATATATACAGTGAAAAAAAGTATTTAGTCAGCCACCAATTGTGCAAGTTCTCCTACTTAAAAAGATGATAGAGGCCTGTAATTGACACCATAGGTAGAGCTCAACTATGAGAGACAAAATCAGGAAACAAATCCTGAAAATCACATTGTCTGATCCGGAAAGAATTTTTTTTTTTCAAATTTTTGTGGAAAATAAGTATTTGGTCAATAACAAAAGTTCAGCTCGGTACTTTGTTATATATCCTTTGTTGGCAATGACAGAGGTCAAACGTTTTCTGTAAGTCTTCACAAGGTTGGCACACACTGTTGCTGGTATGTTGGCCCATTCCTCCATGCAGATCCTTCTCTGGAGCAGTGATGTTTTGGGGCTGTAGCTGGGCAACACGGACTTTCAACTTTCTACAAAGGTTTTCTATAGGGCTTAGATCTGGATACTGGCTAGGCCACTCCAGGACTTTGAAATGCATCTTACGAAGCCACTTCTTTGTTGCCCTGGCGGTGTGCCTGGGATCATTGTCATGTTGAAAGATCCAGTCACGTTTCATCTTCAATGCCCTTGCTGATGGAAGGAGGTTTGCACTCAAAATCTCACGGTACATGGCCCCATTAATTTTTTCATCTACACGGATCAGTCATCCTGGTCCCTTGGCAGAGAAACAGCCCCAAAGCATAATGTTGCCACCCCCATGCTTCACCATAGGTATGGTGTTTTTTGGATGCAACTCAGCATTCTTTCTCCTCCAAACATGACGAGTTGTGTTTCTACCAAACAGTTCTACTTTGGTTTCATCTGACCATATGATTTTCACCCAATACACTTCTGAATCATCCAAATTCTCTCTAGCACACTTCAGATTGGCCCGCACATGTAATGGCTTAAGTAGGGGGACACGTCTGGCACTGCAGGATCTGAGTCCCTGGTGGTGTAGTGTGTCACTGATGGTAACCTGTGTTATGTTGGTCCCAGCTCTCTGCAGGTCATTCACTAAGTCCACTCGTGTGGTTCTGGGATTTTTGCTCACCGTTCTTGAGATTATTTTGACCCCACGGGGTGAGATCTTGCGTATAGCCCCAGATCGAGGGAGATTATTAGTGGTCTTGTATGTCTTCCATTTCCTAATCATTGCTCCCACAGTTGCTTTTTTCACACCAAGCTGCTTGCCTATTGCAGAGTCAGCCTTCCCAGCCTGGTGCAGGGCTACAATTTTGTTTCTGATGTCCTTCAACAACGCTTTGGTCTTCACCATAGTGGAGTTTGGAGTATGACTGAGGGTACTGTTACACGACGCAATATTGCATGCAATTTCACTGGCAATTTGCTGGTTGCAGTGAAATCATGGACACATTGTTCTATTTTGTTGCCGTGTACAAATGTAACAATGTGTCCATGATTTCACTGCAACCAGCAAATTGCCAGTGAAATTGCATACAATATTGCGTCGTGTAAGGGCCACTTTACACACACCAACTTATCTGTCCAACTTCTGACCAACTTGCTGGTTGCAGTGAAATCATGGGCACATTGCTCCATTTTGTGACTGTGTACAATGGAACTATGTGTCCATGATTTCACTGCAACCAGCAAGTTGGTCAGAAGTTGGACAGATAAGTTGGTGTGTGTAAAGTGGCCATAACAGTACTCTGAGATTGTGGACAGGTGTATTTTATACTGATAACAAGCTCAAAAAGGTGCCAGTACTACAGGTAATGAGGACAGAGGAGCCTCTTAAAGAAGAAATTACGGTCTGTGAGCGAGCTTGTTTGTAGGTGACCAAATACCGTATATACTCGTGTATAAGCCGACCCGTGTATAAGCCGACCCCCCTACTTTTGCCCCCAAAACCTGGGAAAACCTATTGACTCGTGTATAAGCCGAGGGTGGACCCCAGCACAGGTATACAGCCCCAGCAGTGTGGTATACAGCAGCCCCAGAGGTATATACAGCAGCCCCAGTGGTAGTATACAGCAGCAGCCCAGTGGTATATACAGCAACAGCCCCAGTGGTATATACAGCAGCAGCCCCAGTAGTTAGTATACAGCAGCCCCAGAGGTATATACAGCAGCCCCAGTGGTAGTATACAGCAGCAGCCCCAGTGGTATATACAGCAGCAGCCCCAGTAGTTAGTATACAGCAGCCCCAGTAGTTAGTATACAGCAGCCCCAGAGGTATATACAGCAGACCCAGTGGTAGTATACAGCAGCCCCAGAGGTGTATACAGCAGCCCCAGTGGTAGTATACAGCAGCTCCCGAGGTATATACAGCCCCAGTGGTAGTATACAGCAGCCCCAGGGGTATATACAGCCCCAGTGGTAGTATACAGCAGCCCCAGAGGTATATACAGCCCCAGTGGTAGTATACAGCAGCCCCAGAGGTATATACAGCCCCAGTGGTAGTATACAGCAGCCCCAGTGGTATATACAGCCCCAGTGGTAGTATACAGCAGCCCCAGTGGTATACACAGCCCCAGTGGTAGTATACAGCAGCCCCAGAGGTATATACAGCCCCAGTGGTAGTATACAGCAGCCCCAGTGGTATATACAGCAGCCCAGTGATAGTATACAGCAGCCCACAGGGGTATATACAGCCCCAGTGGTAGTATACAGCAGCCCCAGTGGTATATACAGCCCCAGTGGTAGTATACAGCAGCCCCAGAGGTAGTATACAGCCCCTCATCGCATACAGCAGCCCAGAGGTATACAGCCCCAGTGGTAGTATACACGCAGCCTCAGTGGTATATACAGCCCCAGTGGTAGTATACAGCAGCCCCAGAGGTATATACAGCAGACCCAGTGGTAGTATACAGCAGCCCAGAGTGTATACAGCAGCCCCAGGGGTATATACAGCCCCAGTGGTAGTATACAGCAGCCCCAGAGGTATATACAGCCCCAGTGGTAGTATACAGCAGCCCCAGAGGTATATACAGCCCCAGTGGTAGTATACAGCAGCCCCAGTGGTATATACAGCCCCAGTGGTAGTATACAGCAGCCCCAGTGGTATACACAGCCCCAGTGGTAGTATACAGCAGCCCCAGAGGTATATACAGCCCCAGTGGTAGTATACAGCAGCCCCAGTGGTATATACAGCCCCAGTGATAGTATACAGCAGCCACAGGGGTATATACAGCCCCAGTGGTAGTATACAGCAGCCCCAGTGGTATATACAGCCCCAGTGGTAGTATACAGCAGCCCCAGAGGTAGTATACAGCCCCCTCATCAGCATACAGCAGCCCCAGAGGTATATACAGCCCCAGTGGTAGTATACACGCAGCCTCAGTGGTATATACAGCCCCAGTGGTAGTATACAGCAACCCCAGAGGTGTATACAGCCCCCCCATCAGTATACAGGCCCCCCCGCCTTGTGCACAATCCTGTAAAGGAAGAGATTAGTATACTTATCACTGTCCCGCCGCCGCCATCGCGCTCCTCCGTCTTCTTCCGGTTTCCTCCTCGGTCGCGCAGACAATGATGTCATTGCCTACGCCGACCGGAGGAAGCCGGAAGAAGCCGGAAGATGCTGGATGAAGACGGAGGAGCGCGATGACGGCGGCGGGACAGTGATAAGTATACTAATCTCTTCCTTTACAGGTTTGTGCTGCAAGGGGGGGCCTGTATACTGATGGGGGCGGGCCTGTATACTGTATACAGCGTATACAGTATACAGTGACTCGCGTATAAGCTGAGGGGGGGACTTTTCAGCCCAATTTTTGGCTGAAAAACTTGGCTTATACGCGAGTATATACGGTACTTATTTTCCACCAAAATGTGAAAAAAATTTCTTCCCAAATCAATGTGATTTTCAGGATTTGTTTTCTCATTTTGTCTCTCATAGTTGAGCTCTACCTATGATGTCAATTATAGGCCGTCCTCATCTTTTTAAGGGTAGAGGCACACTAGGGGCGTGAAAAACGGAGCGTTTTGTACGCTAGCCATTTTGGCAACTACGTCGCATATTTGTCCGCGATCGCGGTCCGAGTTGTGTGCGAGTGCGGTGCGAGTGGGGTGCGTTTGCAATGCGAGTGCGTTTTTTCAGTCACAAACAGCGATCCGAGTGTAAGGTGTTTTTGAGGCATGGAGGCATGCAGGTGCACTTCAGAATTGGAATCAGCTTGTACTTCCTGATCTTCTGATCACGTACAAGCGTATTTCGCGCATGTAACTTGCATGGTGTGCTGCCTTCATGCGAGAAAAAAAACGCCGCCATAGACTTGCATTGGCCGTACGCGCGCAGGAATCGCACACATACGCAGCATGCTGAGAGTGTAATCGCATTGCCGGTGACATGCGAGAGGCGACTGCGTAAAACGGACCACTGTGCCCTGGCCAATTTCTTAACATCAGTGCGAGTGACATGCGTTTTTTACAAGCGTGAGACTCACGCGAGTCTCACGCCAGTGTGTCTCCACCCTAAGTGGGAGAACTTGCACAATTGGTGGCTGGCTAAATACTTTTTTCCCCACTATATTTTCCATCCTCCTTTTCCTCAGTTAAAAATATAAAATTAGAATATAAACATATTTGACATCAACATGTCCATAAAGATACGAGGTTTCAAAACTGTACATAATTTAGCCTGAAAGGTAAAATGCCAGAATTGCTGTATTTCAGTTGCTGCTTCTCTGGTGGCACAAATGGAGTAAAAAGCGATTAAAACATGGCATGCATCTAAACATGGTCCAAAATACAAATGTCATTATACAAAAATCAAGTGCAATACAGCTAGTTGCATTGACAGAAAAGTACATAAGTTCTGTGTCTCTGTAAATAGTGATACAAACCACAGTTTTTTACATTTTTCAAGATTCTGAAAACATTTTTCATCATTTTTGTTTGTAATATTTCACTGCACTTTTCATTTATATCTAGTTCTACAGTATAAGCTTCATATGGTCATCTTGGCAGCAATATTAAAAAAGCTATGAGATCTAGAGGAATTGAAGGAAAAACTACAGCTGAAAACAAAAAATGGAAAGCAAAGGGCAACTGATTGGCAGAAGGCCCGTCCCTTGCTCTCCTGCTGGATCCTGGTAGACTATTCAGCTCTTTATGACCGTGATGATTTTTTGTTCCATCACACAATTTCCTTATTGCAGTAAAACACTAGTAGAATATTTATTTTGCACTTCAATACCAAACCTTTCCATATGCTAATAGTCATGCTACACATGTTAAGACAGCTCTGATATTATTTATTTTTCATACTATCATGACATAGATGTATAAATGCATTATTATATTTTGTAATATTTATATTACTTCTGATATTGTGTGATTGTTTTATAAATGAATGAAGGTTTGCTTTAGAATATTGAAACACTTTGTATATAAGAGACAAAAAAACCTGTAGAATCTTCCTTTTAAAGATAAAATATATTTAGTCAAGATTCACATTAATCTGATTTTTTCACTTTACACAAAGTAGTCCCCAAATAATTGCTGTCATGTAAAATAGTAAAGCCAGGTAATACGTGCCATCCATGGGCCTAGGGCAGCACTCATTACACCTGCAGCCAACTACTGAGCTCAGCAGCTCTGCCCATGTGGATGGCACCATTGCAACCAGAACACAGTAAAGGGAATAAAGGAGCTACAGAGAGACATAACCGGACCTGGGGAGGGTGAGTATTATTTAGCTTTGTTGTTCTACATGATTGCAATCTTTTGGAGACTTTATTGACAGTGGAGACCCAGGACCAACAGATCTGATGTAAGAGGTCAATACCTGCCATTTTTATTTTTCACTGAATAATATATTGATTACAAAGGAGTTATCCAAGTAGTGGATAATCCATTCAAGACTTATTTCCAACGTTTATCTACAAAACTGGCTAGTATCCTTCCAGAATTTTTGACGTGTCTCTGAATGGATTTATTAAGGGTAGGCATTGGAGTACTAAAGTTGAGAAAGGTTGCTGCAGTTCTTTATTGGGCTTAGGCCAGGCTTCATCTGCTCGTAAGGTTAGTAATAATCTTGCTCTTGGAACATATTTGACCCCTTAAGTCTACCACTCACGTTAAATTAAAGTCAGTCAATCCCACTGATATCTGTTGCATTGCTTGACAGTCTTATGTGTTTGTGGCTTCCCAAATGTCAGGTGATAAGGGTCGGGGCAATTTAACACCTGACCAAACTTTCATATGCATAGGGGTTTACGATAGATAGCCGGTAGACAAATGAGCGCTCGTCCATCAGCTATTGTATATATAGGGCCGGCCTTAGACCTTGCCTTGATTCTGTATGGTGATAGAGAAGATTGGTATTGCTTGGAAGCATCTATTTTTGACAGCACATGATCACCTAGCTGCACAAAGTCTAAGGGGCCCGTTATATGCTTCGATGTCTCAGCGATCTGACCAACAATCTGACTTGACCTAGATCGCTTGAACGACGCTCAATGATCACTGGTGAGATGTCACACGTACAGATATCGTGAACGACACAGCAACGATTCCGCGACAAGCAAACTATACTTGCGGTCGTTTGGTCGCCTACGTCCTCCAGTTCTGAATAGGTGAAGTCGTAAACGAGATCGTTATCAATGTGCCACACACGACGATGCAGCAGATCAAACGTACGATCAAAGACTGATTTATGGTCCGGTTCATAAACCGATCAACGTTCGGCCGACTTATTGCTGGTCATATCGACGTGTCGCATGCAATGACATTGTTACGACATTGTTTGAACGTCTCAAAACCCGTGACGTTTTAACGATATGGTTCACGGTATTATAGCATGTGACGGCCCCTTAAGGTTGTATATTCATTTATTATGGCATGTATCAAAAATAATTAACTACAAAGGGTCACTAATTTAAAAGAAAAGGTAATGTTCTCCAAAGGATGTGTAAGGCAAAAATGTACACTGTCCATTGAGAGCCTGGTGTGGGCTGGGGCAACTCTCCCAGCTCTGCTATATTGCTAAAACTAAATGCTTTGATTATGACAGAACGGTTGCCACTAGTAATCTAAGTTAAAAATCGCTGGATTCAGGGACTCTTTGCCTTCAACTTGCTGCTCTCAAATGAGCTAGCAAACACCTGCTGACAGATTTCCTTTAATGGAAAAAAGTGGTTACTGTAAAAAATGTATTTGTGATCACTTAGGTGTTAATATTTATTAGTAATAGTATAGGTGTACACATTTATGTAAAAAGGAAAAATAACGAGCTGGAGCATGAGCTGGTAAACATGCAGTGTATAAGAAGAGCATGTTCACACTGGCCAATAGGCCGAGAGAACATAAGAAAAAATATATATTAATATATTAATAGCTATATTTACACAAAGGTGCCTGTCACTTTGTAGTTGTAGTCCAATTTGTGGACGGATTGTATAGAGAAACTGAATTATATATAGATTTGTTTGAATAGCGTTAGTTTAAATTGTGTTTTTGGTAAAATACCTGGTGTTTGTATACACAAAGGTCCAGTGGGTGGGGCTACTCAGTGATTGACAGCTATCTCTACATACATAGTCATACAAGGGAAACTGACAGTTCCTGAATAAATCTGCCCTCTGGACTCAGTGCTTCAAACACCAGGGATTCCACTTACTGAAACATCTCTCACAACAATGTGTATCTATCTGGTCAGCACCTCCTGCCTGCAGGCCAGATACTGTAATCAACATGACTGGTCTCCTTTAGTGTGAGAAGACTGAGAAATAATAAAATGCAGGCACGTTATATGCAATAAATGTTCTTTGTAGCAATAAGCATCAACCATATGGTTTTCACTATAGAAAACAAGTAGGGCGCATATTTTTCATCTTTTCATATTGACAGTTATTTTTCCCTTAGATTTAGGGCAGAGGTCCCCAATGTCAGTCCTCGAGGGCCGAACCAGTGCAGGTTTTCAGGATTTCCTTACTATTGCAAAGGGATTGGAATCATTGCCTGCTGTGCAATACTAAGGAGATCCTGAAAACCTGCACTGGTTCGGCCCTCGAGGACTGACATTGGGGACCTCTGATTTAGGGTATGTGCTGACCCTGTTTTTTTTGGTGTACCCTATGGCAGGAAATCTATCAGGACTCCGGATCTTCTGATGACATTTCTGCCCTTTTTAAGACATGGCTGGAAAGAAAAAGGTGCCCATAGGGTATACCTGTGTGTGAATTAAGGGTACCTGTCACTAAGTATTGTGGACAAAATACTTAAGAATTCTCATAGACTTTGCGGGGGGAAGGATATACATGCAGGTTATTGACACAAAAACGCTGCAAAAAGACATAAAAAATCCAGTGTCGGCACACAACCTAAAGGTTACTGAAGTTTTCCTGAACTTGAATGTTTATTAATATTTTTAAAAATATAGTTTTATCTTTGTATTCGATGATCATGACATACTAGTTCTGTATACTTTTAGCTTAGTAATTACATTATATTTTGCAGTGGCACTATGACATGATTCTGATCCTTGTTCAGACTGATAGCTGTAAACCCTAAGGCTGGCTTCACACTGCAGGTCTGATCCGATCCGTGGCTGTCAGAGTGAACCTCTAACGTCTAATATGCCCTCAAGTCCGATGTGCAGCCGGACGCAGCTGCCGCGGCTGATGTATCAGGACCGCGGCTCTCAGGGAGTTAGCCACGGTCCTGAAATAACAGCAGTGCGCAGGTGTCCGGTTCCCGGATCTCCCAGATCGGGGCAATCCGGCCCATAGGCTCCCATGTTAGGGAGCGCCGGATTGCCCGGATCCGGGAGAAGGCAATTAGTGGAGAATTTTTCTCTTCGGACAAAAAAACGTTGCAAGCAACATTTTTGTGTCCGTGAGAACAATCTGAATTCTCTCAGATTCCCCCGGAGAGATGGAAACCGGATGGCAGCTCTCTGCCATCCAGCGCCATAGGATACTATGGGGCCAAAATCCGGTCTGGGGCTGTCAGGTTCACCCTGACTGCCATGGATCGGATCAGACCCGCAGTGTGAAGCCGGCCTAAGAAAATCAATGATCTTTAGCAGGATGTTCAGGATTTTGGTATTTTTTTAATAGTGATGTTCTTGCTGCTAAAAATCCTGGAAATTGCTTACTGATATTGCAGCCAGCCTGACAATACACACTGCCTACTAAGTATAATTCTGTATGATTAACGCTATTGTTGGTCAAAATGTACCGTAATTAGAATGTAATAATAAGCCTATAGATATCTACTGAAGCTAATTAATCAATTAATGACTAAGAATAGTTTACTGGTATTGTTGTAAAGTCTTTATTAAGTTATAATATTCTTTAATGTTCATTTCCTGCAATAAAGATTTTCAATTTTTATTAAAAGTTCTAACTTACATTTATCATATTAAATGACTATATTCCTTTACTTATCTAAATACATCATTATTTATTAGTATTGTTTGCCTTTTTTGTTTATCATTACCATTTTATAATAATGTCTGGCACATATAAAGACAGTACTATAATTGTTTAACTACTTTTTATTACTTGTATGTGATAAAGTTGTGTATATTCTACATTAGTGCACCCGTATTGGTCAATCGCAACTCTACATTAGCAATTTGAAGCACTACTAGTGCATTATTTCTAGGATATCTCAAACTAGTTCTGACAAGTTGTGAGGCATATGAAGTCCTTTTATTCTGACATTGTCTCAATCTTTGATTACTAGGGATCAGATTAGCTGAAACCAGTCCTGCATCTTTCTTGTTCCTGCAGAATTCTAGCATTGGCCACATCTAGTCTCATTCAATTAAAGTATGCAGTGTTTGGTGCTGCAGTGAAGGGGTCATGGTGTGCTTTTGATCAAGAGCCCTCATTCATTTTGCTATTTATCGAGGTACCAAAGTCAGCTCCCCCTCATTGGCGCATTGGTCTATTCTAAGATTCCTTAAAATAATATTGTCACTTCAGCTATAAATGTCTGCTAATGGAGAGGTGTTCTGAAACAAAGCCAAAAATGTGAGCTTTCTGGGTTGAGTTGAATGCTATTTTGTGGCAATTTGATTACAGAACATTTTTATCAATTCACATATATACCCTGTGCTCTATTCTGAGCACTTACGTTAGGGTTTTCATATAAACCTCAAAAATGCATGTTTCAAGGTAAACCTCCAAATTATCTATTCACTAATGAGGCAGCAGAGTCTCATGGCCACTTTACACGTCCCGATATCGGCGTCCAACTCCGACCAAAAGTCACATGGTTCGTGCGTTGGCCCCGATATCGTTCGTGCGTTGTATGGTTTAAACGCCCAATACGATGCACGAACGATGCCAAACCGATATCGGGGATCAAATGAGCCTGCTCTCCAACGGGCCGATATTGGTTGGACGTTGTGGCCGGATCGGGCTGTGTAAAAGCCCAACAACGATGTGAAGTACAACGTCCCCTATTCTCTCCCATGTTAAATGGTCGTTCTGGGTCGGCCGTACAAGGGGGCGTACACATCACTGGAGCGTTGCCTGCCGATATCGCGCTGTGTAACATCTCCTATGCGATCTTGGAATTCTGCCCAGAAAAAGCGCGCTCCCGCGGCGTTGGATCCAATATCGGACCGACGTTGGGACGTGTAAAGTCGCCATCAGGGCCGCTTTACACACACCAACTTCTGTGTCCAACTTCTGAACAGATCTCTGGTTGCAGTGAAATCATGGACACATTGTTCCATTTTGTGGCTGTGTACAAATGGAACAATGTGTCCATGATTTCACTGCAACCAGAGATCTGTTCAGAAGTTGGTCACAGAAGTTGATGTGTGTAAAGCGGCCCTAACTTCAGACTCTGTTTGGCCTCTGTTCAGCGGCTTTTGTCTTTTCAAAGGTACACAAAACTGTGGTTAGCCTCACTTTTTTGCACGCCTAAAAAGACACATAAGAAGATGGACAACGTCGGATCAAAGGCCAGGTGAGAGTTCAAGGTGACGCTCTCTGCCTCAGTACATTGAATTTTCCATTGGGAATTTTGTCTAAATCACGCTTTTCATTGATTTTGAAAATAGTGTGGGGACCCTTGACATTGGGTTACAAGTTTGCATATTTTGGACCAAAATACTAATACCTCACATTATTATTCATATTTTATGCATATAAACATAACGCAGCCAGGACCTTTGGAGTGTATGTCCCGTGCTGTGCATTTACAGTTGAAACCAGAAGTTTACATATACTATACAAAAAAAACATATACATGTTTTCTCCTTCGCATTATTGGGGACACAGGACCATGGGTGTATGCTTTTCTGCCACTAGGAGGCGACACTAAGTAGAGATAATAATTAAGCCCTCCTTCCTGCAGTATACACCCGTACGTAGGCGTAGATATTCAGTTTTAGCTTGGTGTCTGAAGGAGGCACATGTGGTCTGTAGCTCAGACTACATCTACCATTTTTATTCTTACTTTTTACTTTTACCATTTAATTCTTTATTTTTGGTGCCGCTCTCCTGAGAGCATGGAGGATCCCAAGGCAGTGCACACCATTGAGGGACGACGGATCCCCATAAATGGCTCCGCTCTCCCGGCTCTGCTCTCCCTGCTCAGAACCAGCAGCAACCACGGGGCATAATTACGTCCCCTGCAGGACAGGGAGATGCAATGTGCACATGGGCAGCACCTCTCACCTCCTACAACAAAGGAGCAGGCGATTGAGACCACCAGCCAGCACCCACCATGCACTGATCCATCCCCAAGGGATCTGGTGCAGCAGCGGCTCCAGCATCCCCCTCCAAACTCGGTGCACCAGTACCAGGCCTGCCATTCCCCTCCAGCCGCGGCTGTTCCATGCCAGGACGCACACCACCGGTAAGTCCGGGGTGCGCGCCCAGGGCATGGGGCCAATGCACCCAGGACCACCGCTCCGCCGCTGCCAGCCGCCACCGTGGGCACCCGGCGCCGCTCCCGGGAGCCCAAATTACATTAGGCCCTGGTCTGGGCCTGCAGCCAAACGCCGCCCCCACTCTCCGATGATTGGCTGCATGCCGCGTCACTGCCCCATGTCATAGGGGCGGGTACGATGATGCAGCCAGCCACCCCGCGATTGGCCTCTAAGCAGGTGGCTCAGGGTCAAGCTCTCCTCTGACTGGCCGCTTGTCGCATCACCCCCCCATGTCATAGGGGCGGGAGCGATCACACGGCCACCCTACCCTACTGTGATTGACCGCTTAGCATGTTGCTCAGGGCCAAATAGACGTCCCAGACATGACATCCATAAGGAAGCTGGTACCACACGCCCCCAACCGGCAGACAGCCAATCACGCAACAGCCTCATTACGCCCCCAAACGACTGCAAATTCCGAACAAAGACCCAGTACACTACAGCCGCCCAAATGTACAATCCCAGATAAAATATCTGTAGCTAATACCTGCCTGGCCTTCCCCTGGCGTGGTTAGGTCCTGAGGTAGGGTCGGCTTAACCTCCCTCCAAAGGGGGGCCGCGCAAAGCCCACATACTACTCCAGGACACATTCACTTCACAGTCCTTTGTTCTGGTGCCTCCTCAAGAGAAAAGATCTCGGCACCTCACCGGACAACACGAAATAAAGGGGGTACAGGATCCAGGTAAGCTCCATTAGGAGACCCTCTTCCCTGCAGACTACTACCCCTGTCCAGTGACGGCTCATTTGCCTTCATAACAACCCGCTTAGTACACTGCAGCGCCATTGTTAACAGTAATCTGGTACATTATGGCAGATCCCAAACCTTCCAAAGAGAAAAACAAGAACAACGCAGGGAGCAAGGCATCATAGACCAGTTGCCAGACTCCGCTCCCACGCAAACATGCTTCCCAATTTTGCAAGGACTGTGAACCTGAATGCACCACTGAGACTACCACTGATGCAGTTCCCAGTGGGTCTGACATCCCTCCATGGGGTATGGCACTGTCGCAACAGCTAGACTCCATAGTCCAAATGTTGCAGTCCCGTCCTGATCCTTACACAGCCAGTGACCACAAATGTCACTGCTCCCACTCCAGCAGGGAACACCCTCATCCTATGGCCCCCCTGCCCACCAGAAGACGGACTAATACCAGCCCATCCCAGGGACAATCTCCTGACGCGTCACCCCTAAGTGACAGGTCCCGCTCCCCTTCACCTCGTCACCGGTCGGAATCACTCTCCGAGGGAGAACTATCACAATCAGATGCATCCCACAAGAGTGAGACCACGGACACCCAGGCACTGGTTGACAGCCTCATTGAGGCTGTTAACAAGACGATGAACATTAAGGACGATCATGTTGCCACCCCAGAGAGCAGCTTCTTGTTCACAAAGGCTAAACGTACTCGTTGAGTCTTCTCTAACCACGGGGAGTTTAACAATATAATCCAGCGACACTGGGACCGGCCAGACAAGCACTCGCAGGCCACAAGGCCATCGAGGCCAAATATCCCTTTGCGCCAGACCATCACAAAAGATGGGCTGAGTCACCAGCCGTTGACCCCCCAGTGTCACGGCTAGCCATCAAAACCTTACACTCTCCGACAGTTCGTCTATCAAAGACTCCAACGACCATCAACTAGACAATCTAGCGTGCTCAATCTTTGAGGCCTCATGAGCAGCTCTGTCTCCCTCGCTCGCTATGGCATGGGTAGCCAAAGCAGCGGTATCCTGGATCTAGTCCTTATGCGAAACACTGCAAGACCCCGACCAGGACCCAGCCGACCTGCTCGAACTACTTACAAGGGCACAGCAATACTTGCTGCTTGCGTCCATAGACACAGCAAACTGCTGTGCCCTGGCAACAGTTACCATGCGCCAAACCCTCTGGCTCAGGGGCTGGCAAGCAGATTCCACATCAAAACGATCCCTCATAAACCTCCCCTACGAAGGAGAACACCTATTCGGCGAAAAGCTCGACCAACACATCTCCGAAGCCACGGGGGGAAAAAAACAAGTTTCTTCCCCGCAAAGGTTCAAGCGGCCTTTTTGCCGCCCACAGTCACATTCGCGCTCTCAAGCTCCTCACGGAACATCAAGGTAGCCCACCTCAACCACTAACACAAGCGCTGGTCGGCCTACTCACGGTGCCAACAGCTCCCCGTTCTCTTTCAAAACTAACCAAACCTGGAAAAGCCGCCCTAAACAAACCCACTCTAAGGGCGCAAAACCACAAAGGTTCAATGACTCGCTCCCCCTGCCACTGCTCGACACCAACATAACAGCCAGTTGTCTTCAGCTCTTCCACCACTCATGGCTCACTGTCATACACGACAACTGGGTTAGAGAACTGGTGTCGTCAGGCTACAAAATATAATTCGCATCCTGGCTCCCGAATCGCTTTTTCCTCTCGCAGCCCCAAAAACAAACGCTCAACCGTTCTTTGAGGCCATCAAATCACTATTCAGAACCGGAGTCATACAACCAGTAGCAAAAACCGAACAGTTCAATGGTTACTACTCAAACCTGTTCATCGTTCCAAGAAAAGAACAGTACGTCCCATCTGAGACCTCAAACTTCTCAACAAGTTTGTAAAGGTCCGACAGTTCAGGATGGAATCCCTTCAATCAGTGATCAAGTCCTTAGAAAAAGGAGAATTCCTAGCAACCATCGACATACAAGACGCATTTCTCCACATCCCCATTTTACCTCCCCACCCATAATACCTGGGCTTCGCTGTTCAAAAACATCACTTCCAATTTGTCGCCCTTTGGCTTGGCAACCGCACCCAGAGTCTTCACAAAGGTCATGGCGGCCGTCATGACCATCCTACACTCGCGGACAGTGATCATCCTGCCGTACCTAGACGACCTGCTAATGAAAGAGCCATCCTTCCAAGCATGCCTCGACAGCGTCCAAATAACAACGGACATGCTCTCCCACCTAGGATGGCTCATAAAAGTAGAAAAATCATCCCAATGCCGGCTCAGACAATAAACTTCCTAGGAACGACGCTAGACACAACAAGAGATCTAGTCATACTCCCTCAGGACAAGGCCACGGCAATCCGCAAAGGAGTGCACACTTTTCGCAGCTGCTCACTCCAGTCCATCCGGTTCGGCATGGGGGTCCTAGGAAAGATGGTGGCCACAATGGAAGCAGTCCCCTTCGCTCAACTACATTTCCGACCCCTACAGCTCTCTCTCCTCTCTGCCTGGGACAAAAGTCCCTTCAGCCTCGACCGCAAGCACCGCCTATCCGCCCAAGTCAAAAAAGCACTTTAATGGTGGACACAGCCATCATCACTCGCAAGGAAAATCCTTCCTCCCACTCCAGTGGCTGGTCGTAACCACCGATGCCAGCCTACTTGGCTGGGGGGGGTCATCTATCGTCAGCACATGGCCCATGGCCGCTGGATGCCCCAGGAGTCACTCCTCCCAATCAACATCCTGGAGCTGCGAGCAATTTGCTTAGCACTCCAACATTTTTAACACCTACTGGCCAGTCGCCCCATCCGCATCCAATCAGACAACATTACGGCAGTGACGTACAACGATCATCAGGGCGGCAAACGCAGCAAATCGGCAATACATGAAGTGAAGCACATCCTACATTGGACCGAAAAGACCCAGTCAATCATATCGGCAGTCCACTACCTGGGGGAGGACAACTGGGCAGCGGACTTCCTAAGTCGGCAGGGACTGGCCTCAGGAGAATGGTCCCTACATCCAGAAGTCTTTCTACCCACTTGCCCTAGGAGTGGATTTGCTGGTCCTCCCCTGGTGCCAATTCCAACTCCCGTACATCTTTCCCCCACTACGTCTAATCCCTCGAGTGATCAGGAAGATCAAAGCGGGAAGGGCTCAAGTAATCCTCATCGCCCAAGACTGGCCACAAAGGGCATGGTACACAGAGCTCGTACAGCTCCTCGCCAACGTGCCCTGGCCACTCCCAAGCCAACCGGACCTCCTTTCCCATGGCCCCTTTTACCACCAGAACTCAGGAGCCCTGTCTTTAACAGCATGGTGATTGAATCCTGAATCCTGTCCCAAGCAGGGTTTACACCAGAGGTCATAACCACCATGGTCAGTGCCCGAAAACCAACGTCCTCACGCATCTACCACCGTACCTGGAAAACCTTTTTCCAGTGGTGCGAGGACCACAACCGTAACCCACTCCTTTTTTCCATCCCCACAATTCTAGAGTTCCTTCAAAACGGCCTTGACTCTGGCCTAGCACCAACCTCCATCAAAGGCCAAATCTCAGCCTTAAGTGTCCTTCTCCAATGCAGGATTGCGTCTAAACCACAGGTCAAGACATTCATCCAGGAGGTGTCCCACACACGGCCTCCCCACAGGACGCCCGTGGCTGTCTGGGACCTAAACCTAGTTCTAGGCGCTCTCCAGGAGCCCCCGTTTGAACCTCTGAAAGAAGTACCACTATCCTATCTCTCGTTTAAAGTCGCCTTCTTAGTCTCAATCACGTCAATTAGGCGTGTGTCCGAGCTGGCCGCCCTATCCTGTCGGCCCCCCTACCTATCCTTCCACAAGGATAAGGTAGTCCTCCGGCCCTCTCCGCCCTTCTTGACCAACTCCAGTACACCGCGTCAAAAACAGCTCCATACGCTGGACCTGGCAAGGGCCCTCAGACACTACATCTCCTAAACAGCTCCATTCCGCAAAACAGAAACGCTGTTCGTCATTACCAAGGGACCTAAAAAAAGGGATGGCTGCGTCTAAGTCCACATTGGCAAGATGGATCCACTCCGCAATCCAAGAGTCCTACTACATCAAAGGCATGCCAACTCCAGAAGGAATCAAGGCGCATACAACTTGATCAGTGGGCGCCTCATGGGCTATTCATCACCAAGCCTCGGCGACTCAGGTTTGCAAAGCCGCAACCTGGTCCAGTCTACATACCTTCACCAAACACTACAACATTCACACCCAGGCCTCTGCAGATGCAAGCCTAGGTAGAAAAATCTTGCAGGCAGCAGTCGTGCATCTGTAAGCAGCTGGCGCATGATGTTCGTCCACTATTCAACTATTTCCCACCCAGGGACTGCTTTAGGACGTCCCATGGTCCTGTGTTCCCCAATGATGTAAAATCCTTTTCTCCTAGCTCATCATTGGGGGACACAGCACCCACCCTCTAATTCTTCAATAGTCTGTATAGCACATTGTCTTACGCTATTTGTACCTAGTCTGTACAGTACCCTACCTTACGCTATTTGTACCTTATTGCTTTACGTGCTGTCCTATTGCTCTAGTACCAAACTGAATATCTACGCTTACGTACAGGTGTATATTGCAGGAAGGAGGGCTTAATTTTTATCTCTACTTAGTTTCGCCTCCTAGTGGCAGAAAAGCATACACCCATGGTCCTGTGTCCCCCAATGATGAGCTAGGAGAAAAGGATTTTACGGTGAGTACACAAAAATCCCTGTTGTCTCACTATCTGACGTAAAATCCTAATAATCCTTTCCCATTTTAGGTCAATTAGGTTTACCATAATTATACTTGTCAAATGCCAGAATAATGAGACAGAGAATATTTTAAGGCATTTTTATTACTTTCCGCAAAGTCACAAGTTTACATACACTAAGAATACTGTGCCTTTAAACAATTTGGGGCAGCCTGTATGATGATATCATGTGTTTGGAAGATTCTGATAGGTTTATTGGCAACATCTGAGTTAGAGACACACCTTCGGATGTATTTTAATTCACACCTGAAACACTGCTTCTTTGTGTAGCATTATGGGAAAGTCTGAAGAAATCAGCCAAGATATCAGGAAGAGAATTGTGGACTTACATAAGGCTGGTTCATCCTTGGGTGCAATTTCCAGATACCTGAAGGTGCCTCATTTATGTGTACAAACAATTATACATAAGTACAAACAAGATAGGAATGTCCAGCCATCATACCGCTCAGGAATGAGACAGGTTCTATGTCTCAGGGATGAACGTGCTTTGGTCCGACATGTGCATATCAATCCAAGAACAAAAGCAAAAGACCCTACAAAGATGATGGCGGAAGCTGGTAAGATTGTGTCATTATCCACAGTGAAATGAGTACTTTATTAACGTTGGCTGAAAGGCCACTGTGTAAGGAAGAAACCATTACTCCCAAAGAAACATAAAAAAGCCAAATAAATTTTTGCAAATGCACACAGGAACAAAGACCTAAATTTTTGGAGACCTGCTCTGTGGTCTGGCGAAACTAAATTGAGCGGTTTGGCCATAATGGCCATCATTATGTTTGGAGGAAAAAGGGAAAAGCTTGATAGGCTAAGAACATCATCCCGAATATGAAACACGAGGTTGGTAGCATCATGCTATGGGGTTGTTTTGTTACAGGTGCATTTCACAAAATAGATAGCATCATGGGGAAAGACGATTACGTAACAATACTAAAGCAACATCTCAGGACAACAGCCAGGAAGTTAAAGCTTAGGCAGAAATGAGTCTTCCAAATGGACAATGACCCAAAACATACTGCCAAACTGATTACAAAGTGGCTTAAGGATAACAAATTCAAGTCCTGATCTCAATCCTATTGAAAATTTATGGGCAAAGCTAAGAAGGCAGGTGCGAGCAAGGTAACCTACAAACATGGTTCAGTTACACCAGTTATGTCAAAAGGAATAGGCCCAAATTCCTACCAACTATTGGGAGAAGCTTGTTGAATGATACCCAAAATCCAAGTTCTACAATTTAAGGGCAATGGTACAAAATACTAATGAAATGTATGTAAACTTGTGACTTTGCAGAAAGTAATAAAAATGCCTTTAAACATTCTCTCTCATTCTGGCATTTGGCATAATTAATAATCATGGTAATGATAATGACAACCAAAAACATCCAAATAACCCTGATCAAAAGTTCACATACCCTGGTAATTTTGGCCTGATAACATACACAGAAGTTGACACAAATGGGTTTGAATGCTTAATAATGGTTACATCCTCATCTGTGACCTGTTTGCTTGTTATCAGTGTGTGTGCATAAAAGCTGAGTGAGTTTCTGGGATTCAGACAGACTCTTGCATTTTTCATCCAGCCACTGACATTTCTGGATTGTGATTCATGGGGAAAGCAAAAGAATTGTCAACGAACAAACGGGAAAAGATAGTTGAACTGTATAAAACAGGAAAAGCATACAATAAGATATCCCATGAATTGTTAACAGTCAGCAGTGTTCAAACAATGATTAAAAAATGGAAAATCGGGGTTCTGTAAAAACCAAACCGCGATCAGGAAGACCAACAAAACATTCAGCTACAACTGCTAGGAAAATTGTTCAGTATGCAAAGACAACCCACAAATAACATCAGCTGAAATACAGGACTCACTGAAAACTAGGGGTGTGACTGTTTCAAGATGCACAATAAGGAAGTACTTGAAGAAAAATGGGCTTCATGGTCAAGTTGCCAAAAAAAAGCCATTATTGCGCAAATGCCACAAAGAATCTCACCTATAATATGCCTGTTACGCATTGACTGCCTTGCTGTATGAAAGTGCTGCTGCTGTGGTTTAAAGGGATCCTGTCACCTCCAAAACGCCTCCTAAGCTAGCAAAACATGTCCCTGCAGCATCCCATCACTAATCTCACACTTCTTTTGTCTCCTAAAAGCATCCTGTGAAAGTGCATAAAAACGTTTTAATACCCACTCATTAGTGATTATAATTAGCAGTGACTATATTCTTTAGTCGCCAGGGCGGGCTGTTTTGCAGCCTAGAGGATCCACCCTCTCTCTGTCTGTTTGCTGTGCTTGTGCAAGCTTTACCCTCCCCCCTCTCTATCACTCACAGAATGCAAATCATTAGTCCTGCCTTCAGCTCCACATCACAGCAGCACAGACAGAGAGAGGGCTGGATCCTGGAGCTGCTAAACAACACCCCCTGGTGACTAAAGAATATGGCCCCTGCTAATTATAATCACTAATGAGTGAGTATTAAAACGTTTTTCTCCACTTTCACAGGATGCTTTTAGGAGACAAACGAAGTGTGAGATTAGTGATAGGATGGTGCAGGGACATGTTTTGATAGCTTAGGAGACGTTTTGGAGGTGACAGGATCCCTTTAAATGAAGCCTTTGTTTTCCCTGGCTCTCAGTGTGGAGAGAGGAAACTAATGAGCGGGAGCTGAGAGTGCAGGTGTGTGTTGAATATGACTCATGCTTAGGTGAGCTGAGGGGCGTGCCTGGGCTGGTTGCTCCCCACCCCTTGGCCATAAATAGGTCAGCTCACATATACCTAATGTAGCGGATTCAGTTCACTTCTGGACTGTGACCTGTTGTGAGCAGATACTGATCTGAAGCTGCTGCTTTACTCTCTATTGGAAGTTGCTGGGTTCCGTGGTCCGTGGGTGGAGGTAGGGGCTTATGCCTAGGGCTTCTCAGGACTTAGGGACTTAGGCTGGTGGCTCGGACCTCCTCACCTTTAGAGGTACCTCTGAGATCAGGACGAGCCAGGGACCCCAGTTTCAGGGCCAGAGTAGGCTCCCCTGACCCCTTATATCCAACTCCTTGTTACCCTGGCCTCCCAAGCGTGACAATGCCAAACAGCACAGAGACATGCCTCCAAAATTCTGGCACAAGGTCATTTGTAGTGATAAGACCAAAATCAAACTTTTTTGGCCACAACCATAAACGCTACATTTGGAGAGGTGTCAACAAGGCCTAAGATGAAAGGAACACCATTCCTACTGTAAAGCATGGAGATGGATAGCTGATGATGTGGGGATGTGTGAGCTTTAAAGGCACAGGAAACTTGGTCAAAATTGAAGGAAAGATGAATGCAGCACATCAGCAAATACTGGAGGCAAATTTGCACTGATCAGCCCGGAAGCTGTGCATGAGACATACTTGGAGGTTCCAACATGAATACGAACAAAAACACAAGGCCAAGTCAACATGTCATTGGCTACAGCAGAACAAAGTGAAGGTTCTGGAGTGGCCATCTCAGTCTCCTGACCTCAATATCATTGAGCCACTCTGGGGAGAACTCAAGCACGCAATTCATGCAAGAAAGCCCAGGAATTTACAGGAACTGGAGACTTTTTGCCAAGGAGAATGGGCAGCTTTTCCATCTGAGAAAATAAAGAGCCTCATCCACAACTACCACAAAAAAGCTGTTATTGACGTTAGAAGGGGCAATACATGGTATTAAGAACTGGGATATGTGAACTTTTGATCAGGGTCATTTGGATGGTTTTGGTTGTCATTATGATTTAAAAAGAGAAAACACATTAGTATGACTATAAATGGCTTCACCCAACCACTAACCATGAGTGGAAAAATGTTTTTGTGTCATCATTCATATTCTCTGATAAAAGGCCAAGAAACCAAAAGATCTGCTCTAGTACTCTAGCATTGTCTAGAGGCTGGGGTGGGGTTTGTAAGAGCAGGAAGACAAAAGGAGCATTAAACAAAGGATGCCATCTTGGAAGAGGGCAGGATGTCCAAAAGATAGTCAAAACACTCAGAGCCCTGACACCTTGGGGAAATAAGTGGAATCAGAAAGGGTTAATTGAAGCTACAATTCACAGTACATGCTTAACAACGGTAAGGAGATACTAGGTATAGTTATCAGTCATCATCAGATTGCGGACTTTTACAGGAACTATAGAGCTCATGAGAATTAGTCAGTATTACAAAAAAAAAATTACATCCAGGTGCCATATAGATGACATCCTCCTGGATTGTAGTTCTTGTCCCTTTTGTCTCCATGAAGGACAGATGCCATGATGAGATTTCATGGCCACAACTTGTCTCTCCAGGTTTCCCTCTCCTCCGTCTTCAACAACATTTCCTGACATGGTGTCCATAAAAATAAAAAGTATTATTTCACTGCCCTTAAAATATAAATATATCCATAATTGCCCCTTATTGTACCTCCTGCACAAAATATCCCTTCTGATACTGCTCCTTTCCAAAATAGCACCAACAAACTTCCCCTTTCCATAATGCCCCTCCAAACATCTCCTTTCCATAGTATCAATCCCATACTACATACTACTACATAAAGTCTCCCCTCGCTCCTCATTATATTATGCCCCCTTTCACAATCCCTCTCGAATTGCCCCATAAAGTCCCTCATTGCTCCATAATGTTGCAATTTGCTCTACTGTGTCAACTTGATGTCTCTTATTGCCCTATAACATTCTAATTGCTTTTATAATGTCCCCACTACCCCATAATGTCCTTCATTGCCTCATAATGTTTCAATTTGCTCCATAATGTCCCTCACTCATTGCCTCATAATATCCCAATTTGCCTGCTCCATAATGTCTCCCACTGCTACATCATGCCCTGACTGTTTTATAATGCCCTCACTGCCCCATAATAATACTTAGATGGAATCAAAGGTAAGCAAATGTTTCCACTGTCCACTAGGAATCTTTATCAAGGAGAATAAGTTTAATTTAACTGGCCTTTATTTCCATTTGGGGCAGTTAGTGAATACTGTATATTTGCTTCTGTAATCTGCCTCCCAGTCATCAACCATGTAACATATGATCAGTTCCAGTGGCATAACCAGAGTCTGGCGGGCCCCGGTGTGAAATATAGACCTGCCCCCCACCTCCTCCGCATGTTGATGAAATGTATGTGCCTCATGTAACGTTCTACATCCTTTAAAGACTCACAAATTGAACCCTCTCCCTCTTCATTATATATTAATGTCTCTCATCCTGCTATATATGGTTCTCCTCCTGGAATATGGACCTTATCGTGGTATATATGTCCCCCATCCTGGTTTATATGGTCCACCTCCTCCCGTCACCATAGTCATCCAATTATTATAATACATCCCCATATTCCTCCATATATTACAATGTACCCCCATAGTCCTCTACGTATTATAATGCAACCCATAGTCCTCCATTCATAAGGTAGGCCCCATAGTCATTCAATTATTATAATGAACCCCATTATCCTCCATAAAACATAATGCAGCCTCACATCCCTCCATATATCATAATGCAGCCTCATAGCCCTCCTTATAGCATAATACAGCCTCATAACCTCTCCATATAGTATAATGCAACCTCATAGTCTCTCCGTATAGTATAATACAGCCTCATAGCCTCTCCATATAGTATAATACAGCCTTATTGCTTCTCCATATAATATAATACAGCCTCATAGCCTCTTCACATAGTATAATGCAGTCTCATAGCCTCTCCATATAGTATAATACAGCCTCATAGCCTCTCCATATAATAATACAGCCTCATAGCCTTTCCACATAGCATAATCCAGCCTCATAGCTCTCCATATAGTGCAGTCTCAAAACTTTCCATATAGTATAATACAGCCTTAAAACTCTCCATATAGTGCAGCCTCTAACCTCTCCATATGATACAGCCCCAAAAACTACTATATAGTGCAGGCTCATAACTTTCCATATAGTGCAGCCTGAAAACTGTCCGTATAATGCAGCCTTATATATGCAGCCTCATATCTCTCAATATAGAGCAGGATTATATATGCATCCTTCTCCCATATAGTGCAGTATTATATATGCAGCCTTCTCCCATATAGTGCTGTATTATATGTGCAGCCTTCTCCCATATAGTGCAGTATTATATGTGCAGCCTTCTCCCATATAGTGCAGTATTATATATGCAGTCTTCTCCCATATAGTGCAGTATTATGTGCAGCCTTCTCCCATATAGTGCAGTATTATGTGCAGCCTTCTCCCATATAGTACAGTATTATGTGCAGCCTTCTCCCATATAGTGCAGTATTATATGTGCAGCCTTCTCAAAAATATTGTACAGTATTATATATGCAGCCTTCTCCCATATGTGGCAGTATTATATATGCAGCCTTCTCCCATATAGTGCAGTATTCTGTGCAGCCTTATATATGACCCCCTTCCCCCCCTCCCATAATCCTCTGGCGATACTGCACTACTTTTTAAATAAAAAAAAAACTTACTTACCTCCCCTGGTTACCTTGCTGCTCTGGCGGTCTCCTTTGAGGATTGACTCAGGAGGAGGAAGAGATGCCCCCAGCCTGCGTTCCACTGTGCACTCAAGCAGGAAGTAGGAGGAGGCGGCACAGTGGATTGCAGGCCAGGAGGCCGGCAGGTCAGAGGAGGGGCGGGAGTAGCAGCAAAAAGTAGGAGTCTTCCCTTCCCTCCTCTCCTCTCCCTGACACATGGGCCCTCTCTGCTGCACTGTCACATGGATGTGTGTCCTCCGGGATGCACATCCATGTAAAGCGGGCACCCGGCGCTGCGATCGGCGGGTGCAGGCGGCGGCTGGTGGCACAGGACTCTTATAGGTCCAGACCCCGTCGCACCTGCAACCCCTGCGACCACGATCGTTATGCCACTGATTAGTTCCATTTTCCAAACACTGAATGTTGAAGGCATTAGTGTACATACTGTACATGGAGCCCCTTAACAAAGGTCCTAATTGACCTCACTCTCCTAACCCCCAAAATATTTTTTATCCCATGAGTGCATTTATTTTGAGTGGGGTCCCTGAAATAAGCCGTGCTCTGGCAGTCCCATAGACACTGAGTGGAATGAAGGCTCCACTGAGACCCCCACCAACCCACAAATTATTATTACTTATTCTATGCAAAGTTCAAAACTTGGGTATAATGCTTTAAGAAAGATGTATCTATTAGTTCTGTAATATTTAAGTCTATTCCATCACTTTTAGTTTAACCCCTTCCCGACATAGGACGTTGTGCAACGTCCTGTGTTTCTGCCCGTTCCCGACACAGGACGTTGCACAACGTCCTGGCAGATTTGAGCTGCTGCAGCTCCTGTGAGTGGGGTCGCTCAGGTGTCACAGATGCTGCTGCTCTGTGACAACCTGTAGATGACCCCACAGGGGGTGGATTAACCCCCCCGTGCCCAGGACCCCTCCGATCGGCAGTTTAAAAGTGAAACTGCCGATCGGAGGGAATCACAGGGATTCACCCCTCCAGATCTGATTGGAGCTCTCCAATCAGATCTGGAGGGGCGGATCGGCAAGTGCCCATCCCTCCTCACCCCCCTCCAGCTCCAGGACTGTCCAGGGCCCCCCGCCGTCCCCCCCAACCGCCCGCCCCCCTCTATTACAATGTATCTGCCGGCGGGCTGCCAGCAACACTGCCTGCTCCCCTGTGCTGGTGCTGCCCCCCAGGCTGCCCCCACCTCCGGGCCCTGTGCCTGGCCCCCCCCTCACCTCCTGCGGCGGGCTGCACACTTCCGTGCACCCGCCGCTGCTGCCGCCGCCGCCGCTGCTGCATCTCCTTCTTCTCTGCCCAGCCCGCCGGTCTGTGGCCCCGCCTCCTCTCCCGGCCTCCTCCTGCTCATCGGTGGAACGAGGGAGGTAAGTATGTATGTGTATGTATGCATGCATGTGTATGTATGCATGCATGTGTATGTATGCATGCATGTGTGTGTATGCATGCATGTGTGTGTATGCATGCATGTGTATATATGCATGCATGTGTGTGTATGCATGCGTGTGTATGCATGCATGTGTATGTATGCATGTGTATGTATGCATGCATGCATGCATGTATGTATGCATGTATGTGTATGTATGTATATCTATGTATGTATGTATGTATCTATGTATGTATGTATGTATGTGTATGTATCTATGTATGTATGTATGTATGGATGTGTATGTTTGTATCTATGTATGTGTGTGTATGTATGTATGTATGTGTATGTATCTATGTATGTATGTATGTATGAATGAATGAATGAATGAATTGATGGTGGGTGAATGTATAGGGGGTGCATGCGTGGACGTGAGCGTACATGAGCGTGTGTGGACGTGAGTGTGCGTAGACGTGTGCGTGCGTAGACGTGTGCGTGTGTGGACATGTGTGTGGACGTGTGCGTGCATAGATGTGTGTGTGCATAGACGTGTGCGTGCATGGATGTGTGCATAGATGGATGTGTGCGTAGACGTGTGCGTGTGTGGACATGTGTGTGGACGTGTGCGTGCATAGATGTGTGTGTGCATAGACGTGTGCGTGCGTGGATGATGGGTGCATAGGTGGATGGATGGGTGCAACAAGGGATCAAGTGTCCTCTTGTTGTAGTCTCTGGGATCATAGTCATGGTGCACTGTATGACAGATCATTGTCATACAGTGCACCATAACTCTGACCCCAGAGACTGTAAGAAGAGGACACTTCATCCCTTGCTGCAGTCTCTGGATTGACCAGAGGCGATCGAGCGTCGTGGGACCTTCGTTGTGGACTACGTCGGAGGCGATCGTGCGTCATGGGACCTTCGTTGTGGACTACGTCATAGGCGATCGAGCGTCGTGGGACCTTCGTTGTGGACTACGTCGGATCTTTATAATAAAGATGGAGTCCGAATTTTGTTTGTGTTTTTTTTTCAAATAAAAAGATTTTTCTCTGTGTGTATTTTCTGACTATTTACCAGAGATTCCTAATGGCGGGTCTAACATTGGCCCTATATTATGAATCTCGGGCTTAGTGCCAGCTGACAATAAAAAGCTGGCATTAAGCCCTTTATTACCCAGTTTGCCACCGGCACCAGGGCAACTGGAAGAGTCTGGGTACAGCGCCAGAAAATGGCGCTTCAATGAATGCGCCATTTTCTGGGGCGGCTGCGGGCTGCAATTCGCAGCATGGGGGGCCCAGAACGCTTGGGCCTCTCCATGCTGCGGATTCCAGCCCCCAGCTGCCTAGTTGTACCTGGCTGGACCAAAAATATGGCGGAGCCCCATGTCATTTTTTTTCTAAAATTAGTTCTAGAAGAAAAAAAAGGGCTTTGCTGTATTTTTGGTGGCCAGCCAGGTACAACAAGGCAGCTGGGGGTTGGTGGCAATCCGTAGCTGCCAAGTTGTACCTGGCTGGACCAAAAATATGGCGGAGCCCCACGCCATTTTTTTTCTAGAATTAGTCCTAGAAAAAAAATAAAAATGGGCTTTGCTGTATTTTTGGTTGCCAGCCAGGTACAATGAGGCAGCTGGGGGTTGCTGGCAGTCCGTAGCTGCCAAGTTGTACCTGGCTGGACCAAAAATATGGCGGAGCCCTACGCCATTTTTTTCTAAAATTAGTCCTAGAAAAAAAAAAATGGGCTTCGCTGTATTTAGATGCATAGTGAACACTTTGAACCCCCAGGTGCTTCACAAATTGATCCGTAAAAATGAAAAAAGAAAATTTGTGTGAAAACAAATGTACTTTTTCCTTCTTACGGATCAATTTGTGAAGCACCTGGGGGATCAAAGTGCTCACTATGCATCTAGATGCATTCCTTGGGGGGTCTAGTTTCCAAAATGGGGTCAATTGTGGGGGAGCTCCAATGTTTGGGCACACAGGGGCTCTCCATACACGACATGGTGTCCGCTAATGATTCCAATAGTTAGCGGACACCATGTCGCGTATGGAGAGCCCCTGTGTGCCTAAACATTGGAGCTCCCCTACAAGTGACCCCATTTTGGAAACTAGACCCCCCAAGGAACATATCTAGATGCATAGTGAGCACTTTGAACCCCCAGGTGCTTCACAAATTGATCCGTAAAAATGAAAAAAGAAAATTTGTGTGCAAACAAATGTACTTTTTCCTTCTTACGGATCAATTTGTGAAGCACCTGGGGGATCAAAGTGCTCATTATGCATCTAGATGCATTCCTTGGGGGGTCTAGTTTCCAAAATGGGGTCATTTGTGGGGGAGCTCCAATGTTTGGGCACACAGGGGCTCTCCATACACGACATGGTGTCTGCTAATGATTCCAATAGTTAGCGGACACCATGTCGCGTATGGAGAGCCCCTGTGTGCCTAAACATTGGAGCTCCCCTACAAGTGACCCCATTTTGGAAACTAGACCCCCCAAGGAACATATCTAGATGCATAGTGAGCACTTTGAACCCCCAGGTGCTTCACAAATTGATCCGTAAAAATGAAAAAAGAAAATTTGTGTGAAAACAAATGTACTTTTTCCTTCTTACAGATCAATTTGTGAAGCACCTGGGGGTTCAAAGTGCTCACTATGCATCTAGATACATACCTTGGGGGGTCTAGTTTCCAAAATGAGGTCACTTGTGGGGTAGCTCAAATGTTTGGGTACACATGGGCTCTCCATACGCGACATGGTGTCCGCTAACAATTCCAATAGTTAGCGGACACCATGTCGCGTATGGAGAGCCCCTGTGTGCCTAAAAATTGGAGCTCCCCCACAAGTGACCCAATTTTGGAAACTAGACCTCCCAGGGAACGTATCTAGATTAGTTGTGAACATTTTGAACCCCCAGGTGCTTCACAAATTCATCTGTAAAATTGAATAAGTACTTTTTTTCCACAAAAAAATTCTTTTTTTATTTTTACAGATTATTTTGTGAAGCACCGGGGTGTTCAAAATGCTCACCACCCATCTAGCTAAGTTCCCTGGGGGGTCTAGTTTCCAAAATGGGGTCACTTGTGGGGGAGTTACAATGTTTAGGCACACAGGGGCTCTCCAAACGCGACATGGTGTCCGCTAACAATTGGAGCTAATTTTTCAGTCAAATTGTTAGCGGACACTATGTCGCGTTTGGAGAGCCCCTGTGTGCCTAAACATTGGAGCTCCCTCACAAGTGACCCCATTTTGGAAACTAGAGCCCCCAGGGAACTTATATAGATGTGTGGTGAGCATTTTGAACCCCCAGGTGCTTCACAAATTCATCCGTAAAAATGAAAAAGTACTTTTTTTTCCATAAACATTTTCTTTTTTCATTTTTACAGATTAATTTGTGAAGCACTAGGGTATTCAAAATGCTCACCACCCATCTAGATAAGTTCCCTGGGGGTCTAGTTTCCAAAATGGGGTCACTTGTGGGGGAGCTCCAATGTTTAGGCACACAGGGGCTCTCCAAATGCAACATGGTGTCCGCTAACAATTTGACTGAAAAATCAGCTCAAATTGTTAGCGGACACCATGTCGCGTTTGGAGAGCCCCTGTGTGCCTACACATTGGAGCTCCCCACAAGTGACCCCATTTTGGAAATTGGACCCCCCAGGGAATTTATCTAGATGGGTGGTGAGCATTTTGAACCCCCAGGTGCTTCACAAATTCATCCGTAAAAATGAAAAAGTACTTTTTTTTCTACAAAAATTTTGTTTTTTCATTTTTACAGATTAATTTGTGAAGCACTGGGGTATTCAAAATGCTCACCACCCATCTAGATAAGTTCCCTGGGGGGTCTAGTTTCCAAAATGGGGTCACTTGTGGGGGAGCTCCAATGTGTAGGCACACAGGGGCTCTCCAAATGCAACATGGTGTCCGCTAACAATTTGACTGAAAAATCAGCTCAAATTGTTAGCGGACACCATGTCGCGTTTGGAGAGCCCCTGTGTGCCTACTCATTGGAGCTCCCCCACAAGTGACCCCATTTTGGAAATTAGACCCCCCAGGGAATTTATCTAGATGGGTGGTGAGCATTTTGAACCCCCAGGTGCTTCACAAATTCATCCGTAAAAATGAAAAAGTACTTTTTTTTCTACAAAATGTTTTTTTTTCATTATAAAAGATTAATTTGTGAAGCACTGGGGTATTCAAAATGCTCACCACCCATCTAGATAAGTTCCCTGGGGGGTCTAGTTTCCAAAATGGGGTCACTTGTGGGGGAGCTCCAATGTTTAGGCACACAGGGGCTCTCCAAATGCAACATGGTGTCCGCTAACAATTTGACTGAAAAATCAGCTCAAATTGTTAGCGGACACCATGTCGCGTTTGGAGAGCCCCTGTGCCTACACATTGGAGCTCCCCCACAAGTGACCCCATTTTGGAAACTAGACCCCCCAGGGAATTTATCTAGATGGGTGGTGAGCATTTTGAACCCCCAGGTGCTTCACAAATTCATCCGTAAAAATGAAAAAGTACTTTTTTTTCTACAAAAATTTTCTTTTCTTTTAGCCTAAACTTTTTCATTTTCACATGGGGAACAGGATAAAATGGATGCTAACAATTGTTGGGCAATTTCTCCTGAGTACACCGATACCTCATATGTGGTCATAAACCACTGTTTGGGCACACAGCAGGGCTCAGAAGGGAAGGAGCGCCATTTGACTTTTTGAACGGAAAATTAGCTCCAAAAGTCAAATTGCCCTCCCTCCCTTCTGAGCCCTGCCGTGCGCCCAAACAGTGGTTTATGACCACATATGAGATATCGATGTACTCAGGAGAAATTGCCCAACAATTTTTAGGATCCATTTTATCCTGTTGCCCATGTGAAAATGAAAGAATTGAGGCTAAAAGAAAATTTTTGTTGGAAAAATTAAAATTACCATTTTTTCCTTCCACTTTGCTTTAGTTCCCGTGAAGCACCTGAAGGGTTAATAATCTTCTTGAATGTAGTTTTGAGTAGCTTGAGGGGTGCAGTTTTTGGAATGGTGTCACTTTTGGGTGTTTTCTGTCATGTAAACCCCTCAAAGGGACTTCAAATGTGATGTGGTCACAAAAAAAAATGGTTTTGTAAATTTTGCTGGAAAAATGAAAAATTGCTGATGAACTTTGAACCCTTATAACGTCCGAACAAAAATTTTTTTTTTTCCCAAAATTGTGCTGATGTAAAGTAGACATGTGGGAAATGTTATTTATTAACTATATTGTGGCACATACCTCTCTGGTTTAGCAGAATAAAAATTCATAATTTGAAAATTGCAAAATTTTCAAAAATTTTGCCAAATTTTTAATTTTTTCACCAATAATCGCAAAAATTATCGACCTAAATTTAATACTAACATGAAGCCCAATATGTCACGAAAAAACAATCTCAGAATCGCTCGGATCCAATGAAGCGTTCCAGAGATATTACCTCATAAAGGGACACTGGTCAGAATTGACAAAAATGGCCTGGTCATTAGGGTCAAAATAGGCCCGGGGGTGAAGGGGTTAATATATTGTGATTTTTGTCAATTGTAAAATTCTGCTTTTTGGTTTACAGATGTAGGAGGAACACATGATTTTGTAACTAAATTTTACTTTCAGTTATGATGATGTGTGTGTGATATGATATGTTTCTGTTATCATTTCACTAAGGTTAGATTGCCATCTATGGGCCGTACACTTTACTGTAAGTAAGTTTGTACCCTAAGAAGATAATGAAAGAATTGGTTTAGGTTGGAGAAATTATTGCATTTTGTAAATAAGACACATAGTTATGATAATTTACACAAAAGTAGTGTATGTTAGTAGTGTGTACAAAAAGTAGCATAGGAGAGCTTTTTGTCAGCATAAAATATTCATTTTAGACATTTTTTAAATTTAAATCACAAATCGCAAAATAAAGTCACAATGAAGCTAGAATAATGCCAGTATCCCCTTAGGGTACCTTTACACGCCACAACCGCTGGAGACATTTTTGGAGGCGATATTTCTTCCTGGAAATATCGCTGCCAAATTGCCTACTTATTGCGGCGTGTATTTCGGGAATGTGGCGGCGATAAGACAAATGTTGCCTGGTTTCAATTTTACAACACTCGCGCTATTTCCAAGCAAATCACACGACGTGCGCTTCCGCGTCATGTGATGCGCTTGAAAATAGCGCAAGGTTTCAAACTCCGGCACTTACATGCTAGCGTTTGACCTGCGCTGTGGCTTCCGTCATACATAGGATTGAATTGGCATCGTTACCTTTACGATTATGCTGCATTAATGCTACCAAAATCTATCTTTTTAACGAAACGCCCCTGAACCGAAGCATAGGACTAATGTGAGCATAGCCTAAGGGTACCGTTACACGGCACAATATTTCATGCAATTTCACTTGCAACTTACTGGTTGCAGTGAAATCATGGACACATTGTTCCATTTGTACACAGCAACAAAATAGAACAATGTGTCCATGATTTCACTGCAACCAGTAAGTTGCAAGTGAAATTGCATGCAATGTTGCGACGTGTAACGGTACCCTAATTCCCACAAACTTTTCTTAATTTTGGCCAATACTGCTATTCTAAGCAGCAATTACGATTTATCTTCACTGTTTTATTGTTGTAAAAGAAGAAAAGAGAACACAACAAGCATTGCTTACAAAGCTTTTCTTAAGGTACCGTTACACGCTTCAATGTCATTAAGATCTCACCAATGATCTCACGGGAGCGCGGTCATTAGGACATGTTTTTGAGATCGTTGGTGAGATGTCACACGTCTAGATATTATCGTGAACGACGCACCAACGATGTAGAGAGCAGCTATTGTACACACAACCCAACGAACGATACTTGTTCACTGTTGTGAATAGGGGATGTCATTAACGACATCATTATCACGGTGTCACACACAACGATGTAGCAGGTTGGCTGATCGAGGTTCGTTTGTTCGTTTGATTCGAGAACATGTTCTCAAACCTGCGATCAATGATCCAACGATTTATCGTAGTCGTATCTCTGTGTTACATGCAACAACGTAGTAACGATGTCGTTTAAACGACTCCAAACCCGTGACGTTTCAGTGATATAGTTTGCGATATCATACTGTGTAACGGGGCCTTTTTGTATATTGAAAAACAAATGATCCCATGAGGACTAAGAATAAAATCATTTCCACACATTTTTTTTGTTAAATGTAATGATATTCTATCCAATTGCCCTTTACAATTAATAATTTAATTGTCAAAGAAAAAGAAATTGAATTAAAAGACATTAAAGTGTAACCGCTGTTTAAATTTTTATTCAATAATAATGTAGAGTAAGTGATTTTAATAAACTTTGTAATACGGTTGATTATAAAATTCTGGCTGGTTTCCATCCTTCTACAAGATGTCCTCAGTGTACTGTGAGTGAAGCAGATTCTGTGCCAGGGCCGTCTTCACAGTGAATACGGACATGTGAGGAGATAATGGAGAGGAGGTGTGGCCTACACTGTGTGCAGCTCATGAGGAGGCAGTGCATCACATTACAGCACATTGTCTGCTGGCTCCCCACACCGCTCACTACCAGCCTGCTCTCACACACACTGCTATCAGCTGCTGGCCACTCCCACACAGACAAGAAAATGCAGCTTTTTAATGAGCACAGAAAAATGTGTGAAACTCAGTCATATGGCACAAAAAAAATCAGTGTCTTGCTGCTATGTGACCTATTATTAACAATCAGTGCATTATTGTTTTTTTTTTCAATGAAACGACATTTACACTTAAAAGCTATGTTCACAGTGTGTTTTTGCTGCAATTTTTCTGCAACAAAACCACAGAAAAAACTGAGGTGAGATGTTTGTAAACAAATTCTCTGGCAGGCGAATTCCTGAGTTTTTGTGTAAGGGTTTGCTCTAGATTAAGGTTAGTTTTTGCTGTGTTTTTACCGTGTTCTCTAGTTTGGGTTTACAACTAAAAAGCTACATTCTGTCTTCTTTAGCTTCATAAGTGTTGTGAATAGATTTCTGATTCTCTATGTGTGTCTCTCCCCCGCCCTCTCATTTTTAGACTAGAATGGGTTTATATAAAACCTAATGGCTACTTTACACACACCAACTTATCTGTCCAACTTTTGACCAACTTACTGGTTGCAGTTAAATCATGGACACATTGTTCCATTTGTACACAGCCACAAAATGGAGCAATGTGTCCATGATTTCACTGCAACCAGTAAGTTGGTCAGAAGTTGGACAGATAGGTTGGTGTGTGTAAAGTGGCCCTAAGTATAAATGCAACAAAACCGCAGCATAAATGCTCTGTGTGAACATAGCCTTATGAAGATAATAAAAACTTACAGCAATCTCTATCAGACTTTTTCAGTTATGTGCAATATGAAGACCTACATAAAAAGCTAAAGGATGATAATAAGGATGTGACGCAACCTCCATCAGGTGTGCAGGGCCTGGGAAATCAGAGCTGAATCCTGTCGTGCTCCGATGGCTCCGGCAATCCACAGACTGGGACTGAGTTAGATAACCGGGTGTATTACAGGGGTGAGTTTCTTAGTCCGGCTATGGAGTAGCTGAGGAGGTTGTAGTCCCATAAGTAACACGGACACCATAGGTTTGAACGATTAGGAACTTTTACTCCATATTGAATGCACAGTTAACAGTGTTCATTTAGTGATCTCTCCCTCTTGTTTAGCTCTGAGTGTTCCTTACCATCGAGGATCTGTATAAAGTTCTCTGTATTATTCTTTACTGCTCGTACTCTCCAGAGGACAGGAGTGAACAGGTGATGTCATGTGTCCTATCTCACAGCGCTCGTATCATCACCATTGTGTCCTCCATCCTGCGTCTTCAGCAGCTACACTCAACTGACCGAAAAACCCTCTCTGGTTGCTAAGCAACCTCTGATAATATAAGGAAACTGTAGCTTAGAGAAAGGCCAGCAGGGGGCAGCATGGCATTAGACATGCTACCACTCTCAGAGCTAAAGTGCAGGAGATACAATACACAAAAACATCACGTGACAAACAATCACTACAGATGGTAAAAAAAGACATTTCAAAGAGAAAATGCTGATTACACGAACAACCAAATTTAGGTGTGGGAACTTGCTATCTACCTTATTGAGACAGCTAAGTAGGTGAGGAGATTGTAGCCACCTCCCTCCTCTCAGATATATGCAAATTTGCACTTCTTTTAAGGAAGTGGAGAAACTCCAGCGCCACGTTTAAGCAGCTCCTCAAAGTCATAATTGCTTTCCAACAAGCTTTTAATATGACAAAGAGATTTGTGCCAGATCAGAAACCCAAACTACAGACGCTGCGTTTCAGGGTAACTGCCCCTCATCAGTGTAGTGTGTGGGATATTCTGATCTGGCTGTGTGAATGGGCTAAGACAAGGTCTGTCTAAGTAGGTGAGGAGATTGTAGCCACTTGTCTCCATAAGGTAGATAGCAAGTCCCCAGACCTTGTCTTAGCCCACTCACACAGCCAGATCAGAATATCTCACACACTACACTGATGAGGGGCAGGTACCCCGAAACGCAGCATCTGTAGTTTGGGGTTCTGATCTGGCACAAATCCCTTAAGCGGCCGTCACACGCTTCAATATCGATAGCGATATTGTTAGCGATCACGTGCACGCGCGATCGCTAACAATATCGTTCACATCGCTGGTGAGCTGTCACACAGACAGACGCACCAGCGATGTGGACCAGCGAGATCGCTGGTAACTATGGTACACATCGGGTTACTAGGCACCGCACGGCACTTAGTAACCCGACGTTTGCCATAGATACCATCTCCCAGCATAGGCTCTGCCGCTGGGAGATCGTTGATCGTGGTGTCACACACCACGATGATGCAGATTGATCAAGCGTTTATCGCTTGATATGAGCTCCGGTCACCAATCTGTGATGTAATGATCAAGCAATTTTACATTGTAAAATCGCTTGATTGCACGCAGCGATGCACAAACGATATCGCTTAAGCGATCAAAAAGCAGATGGCTTAAGCGATATCGTGCATTAAATTGATGCGTGTGACGGCCACCTTAGTCATATTAAAAGCTTGTTGGAAAGCGATTATGACTTTGAGGAGCTGCTTAAATGTGGGCACTGGAGTTTCTCCACTTCCTTAGTGAAGTGCAAATTTGCAACCAAATTTATGAATGGAAAAAAGCAAAATTGAATTGAGTACTGCTAGATTTTAGAGAGAAAAGAAAACAAAAGTTTATTTTCCCTCTGTGGATGAGGATAGTACACAACCTTATCCAGATACATTAGATTTGGGAGATCAAAACACTGATTCAACCCAAAATGAGGATGGAACATTAGAAAAAAACCATGGGCAATCCAATGAAATATTGGACAAGACAAATGAAATGAGATTTTTCAACATAAAGGACTTTTCAGATAATGTCACCATTCTGACACCTATGTTTCTCTCCTCACCACAGATCCTGGCTAGAGGATTACAGGGAACCAACCACCTAAAAATCCCTATCTAACCCATAAACCCATAAAGGATTTGGTAAGTATAAAAAGTGATTTATTGTGCGTGTAGTTAGTTAGATTTAGTCAGTCAGGGATAGTTAGAATAGTAATTTTAGGCTCCAGGGACAGATATTTATAGGTTAGATAGTGATTTTTAGGTGGTTGGTTCCCTTTAAACTGTGTCCCAGACCAGGACTTCAGCTTCTTTCAGATGTTAATTGTTTTGTGTTTTACCTAAAGTATCTGTAAAAAAATTTTCTTTTCTTATGTCAACAGAATTTTTTGAATTTGATAACCTTTTATTTCAGGAATATTAATATCTCTAAACCCCTTCACCACCTGGTGAATTTCCATTTTTATTTTTCCCTCCCCTTCTTCCAAGAGCCATCATTTTTTTATTTTTACATCAACCTAGTCGTATGAGAACTTCTTTTTTGTGGAACGAGTTGTACTTTTGAATTAATTCATTTTACCATATAGTGTCTGGGAAAATGGGGAAAAGAATCAAAGTGCGGTGAACTTGCAAAAAAAAAGTGCAATTCTATATTTATTTTTTGGGTTGTTTATTTTTTATGTACCCTATAGAGTAACCCTGACCTGGCAGCAGGACTGTGGAGTCGGAGTTGTGGAGTCGCTGACCATTTTGGTGGAGTTGCAGTCAGTATTGGAGTCAGTAAAAAATGTTCCGACTCAGATTCCTAAAATATATAATAAATTGGGTCCAGTAGTTCCATGCAGAATGTGCTGAATATTATTATTATGAATTATTATTATGTTCTATCTAAATATCTTGATTATTATGTCATTATAATTATTAAAGCCTAATGTTACCAACAATCAGGGTCGGACTGGGGTCTCTGGGGCCCACCAGGGTAATTAACTTCAGGGGTTCACTCACACTTCAGCTATATGCAAATACCTGTTATCCGTTATACGCATTATAGTGGAGCGTCGACTGTAAAACACAGGCGGCTCCTGCACATCACTGGGCGGCTCGCCATTACTGCGATGTACAATTACTGTAATTTGCATTAAAGGGATTCTTTGATGAAAACAAGTTATCAGCGATCCACAGGTTAGGAAGGTGATCACTTATTTATTGGTGGTATCCGACCAGTGGTAACCACACCGTCAGAAGAATGTGGCACTTTTATCCCCATTATAAAATGCAGCAGCAGGTCGGATGTGTGACTGCAAAAGCCTAGTACAGCGCTCATAGTCACTGAGGGAATGAACGGATCAGTGGTTAAGTCGTACATGAGCTCCAGTCTAAAGGTACCGTCACACACAGCAATATTGCTAGGCAATTTCACAGGCAGTTTGCTGGTTGCAGTGAAATCATAGACACATTGTTCCATTTGTACACAGCAACAAAATAGATCAATGTGTCCATGATTTCACTGCAACCAGCAAATTGCCAGTGAAATAGCCTAGCAATATTGCTGCGTGTGACGGTACCTTAAGGCTATATTCACACTGCGTTTTTTGATTAGTTTTTTGTAGTGCACTGCAAAAAACGGATTACTCAAATGAAACCCCAGCATAGTCTATGGGTTTTCATTTTTGCCATTCAGACTGTGCTCTTCTAAAGTGATCTGTTTTTTCACTTTAGGAGAGCTCTGTTTTGTGCTGCGTTTTTCCCATAAGAGACCTTCAAAATGGGGAAACAAATGCAGCACTCAAAAACAGATCCTTTTTTTGGGTGCTTTTTTCACAGCTCCTGTTTTGCAGCTAAAAACGCAGCAGCATAACACAAGAAAAAAAAAACGCACAGTCTGAATGTGGTCTAAGAATATGAGCACATGATCCGAAGGCTCTATGTGTTGGACACAGTGTCTCCGGACCTGCGGGGACCCACGGGTGAATGTCGAGTGATCACCGCTCTGTGCCCATGATCTGCGTTCAGTGCAGGCAGCCTCTCCCTGCATTCACCCGCTGGAGATCTTTCCCATCTCTGCAGCAATAAATTAACATGCTGTGGAGATGCGGAAGTCCAGCAACCTGAACCAGGGGAAAGATAATGCTGCGGAGGGGAGAAGCACAGTGAGCATGGGATTTCTAGATATCCCATTCACTTTGCTTGTACTGCACAACGCAGAGTTTTGGACGCAGCGCTAACATGTTGCATCCAAAATGCTGCTATTCCGGATTGTGTGCATGCAGCCTTATGGGAATAAAAGTGCAGGTCTCACCAGCCAATAATATCACTGGCCTTGTTCATACATACCAATGTGTTTTTTTAGCCCTTAGAAAAACTGATCAGTTTTTCTAAGGGTGCCAAATAGTGTCCCCTGTGGTTGTGAACGTTTTTGGGAAGTTTTTGGACTTAGTAATTTTTTCATTAAAATCGCATACGCGTTAACGCATGCGTTAACGTAGGTGCCTATATGTGCCATGCGTTAACGCATGTGTTTCCCATAGGGCCCCATGTTAAAAAAATGCATGCGTTTTTTAAACAACCCATGCGTTTTTTTACAGGACCCAAAAAACGCTGCATGCAGCGTTTTTTGGAGGGGTGAAAAAAACGCATGTGTTGGTAAAAAACGCAACTACACTTACGTGCACCATGCGTTAACGCATGTGCGTTTTTTATAAACAGCTGAAAAACGCAGAGAATGCCAAATAAGCTGATATGTGTGAACAAGGCCACTTATCCTAAGGCCTCATATACACATTGAGTATTTATATTTTTTACCTCAGAATTTGTAGCCAAAATCAGGAGTGTAACAATCAGAGGAAAAATCTAATAGCAACACATCACCACTTCTGTATTTATCACCCACTGCTGGTTTTGACTACAAATACTGAGGTAAAAACTCACTAAATACTGGACATGTGAACGTGGTCTTAGAAGACATGACTACGGTACTTGTTTTCACTGGAGAACCTCTGTAAGGCTGGGGTCACAGTTGCATTTTTCACAAGCGTTTTTGGAGACCAGAGTTTTCAAAAACACATGTAAAAACGCATGTTAAAAAACGCATGCCCTAATAGCAAAAAAGCATGTGTGACAGTCCCATGCGTTTTTGGTGCATTTCCAAAACTGCATGCGTTTTTTTAATATGGGGCCTTATGGGAAACGCATGCAAAAACGCATGTACAATTAGTGCCATTCAAAAACGCATGTGTTTTCCATAGGAGCCCATGTTAAAAAAACGCAAGCGTTTTAGAAAACGCATGCGTTTTTTTAACATGGGCTCCTATGGAAAACGCATGCGTTTTTGAATGGCACTAATTGGTACTAATTGTACATGTGTTTTTGCATGCGTTTTCCATAGGGGCCCATGTTATAAAAACGCATGCGTTTTCTACAAAAACGCACCAAAAAATAGTACATGCACTATTTTTTGGTGCAGATTTAAAAACGCAGCCAAAAACGCAGGGAGCCATCACACACCTTAAAAAACTCATGCTGACATGACAAAATGCATGTTAAAACGTATGAGTTTTTAAAAGGCACTACAAAACGCATGTCAACTGTGACCCCAGCCTAAGTGCATATTTGACACTATGGCCTGTTTCACATCTATGGCAGGTTTACGTTTTGCTAAATTTGCGTTTTTAGGCGTTTTTATCGCTAAAAACGCATAGAAACGCTAGCGTTTTTGGTCCCATTGGTTTTAATGGAAACACATGTAAAAACACATGCAAAAACGAATGAGCGTTTTCAAAAACGCAAAACGCATGCGTTTTTGCCAACGCTGCCCAAAACGTCGGGAAATGCGTCTAGCGCAGCGTTTGCAAAAACGCATACGTTTTTGAAAACGCTCATGCGTTTTTACATGCGTTTCCATTAAAACCAATGGGACCAAAAACGCTAGCGTTTTTATGCGCTTTTAGCAGTAAAAACACCTAAAAACGCAAATTTAGCAATACGCACACGTGCCTTAGGCTGGGGTCACACTTGGCATGAGTTTTTTTAGTGATTTAAAAAAACTCATGCTTTTTTACATGCGTTTTTCAATGTCCGCATGCGTTTTTTTAAGGTGTCTGATGGCACCCTGCGTTTTTGGCTGCGTTTTTAAATCCGCACCAAAAAATAGTGCATGCGTTTTTTAACATGGGGCCCTATGGAAAACGCATGCAAAAACGCATGTACAATTAGTACTATTTAGTTCCATTCAAAAACGCATGCGTTTTTTTAACATGGGCTCCTATGGAAAACGCATGCGTTTTTGAGTGGCACTAAATGGTACTAATTGTACATGCGTTTTTGCATGTGTTTTCCATAGGGCCCCATGTTAAAAAACGCATGCGTTTTTGGAAATGCACCAAAACGCATGGTACTGTCACACATGCGTTTTTGCTATTAGGGCATGCGTTTTTTAACATGGGCGCCTAAGGGTGCGTTTTTACATGTGTTTTTGAAAACCCTGGTCTCCAAAAACGCTTGTAAAAAACGCAAGTGTGACCCTAGCCTTATATGTGAAACAGGCCTATGTAATAGTTACAGGACAGGGAGGGGATAAACAACTTCCAAGTATTTAATCTCTATTGGAAATAAATAATTTTCCCCTTATTAATAACAGATAGAACAAATCACCAACCATAATCCACTACACCAAGACCAATAATATCACATACAAGGGAGAACTCCACCACACCATAAACAGACCACTTATTACCACCACATAGTGACTGAATAATACCACATAGGGAGAAATACCATACCATCAACAAACCACATATTAATTTACCACCACGTAGTGATCAGTATTGTAGTATTCAGTCACTATAAAAACCACATTACTAATAACACTAATATTATCATCAGTGATATACTGATATACAATATACACAGGAGTTCTGTATATAGATTATAGTGTAAGTGTACAGGTAATACTTTGACTTACCAGTGATGTCTCTAGGTGAAGTCATTCATTTTTGCTTTTCCTCTTCATAGAACGCAAACAATTATCATGTCTTACAACAATTAGGTCCCCAGGCTGTCACTAAAAACTAATAATGTATCTTCCGTATTCTGGCCCCCATACAGTAAATATGTCCCCCATCCTGGCCCCTTCCAAAATAATAACACTGACACTGGGGTACAGGATAATAACACTCATGGTACAGGGTAATGACACTGGGGGTACAGGATAATGACACTGACACTGGGGGTACAGGATAATGACACTGGGGTACAGGATAATGACACTGGGGTACAGGAAAATCACACTGGGGGCACACGATGATGACACTGACACTCGGGGTACAGGGTAATGACATTGTGAGTACAGGATAATGACACTCGGGTACAGGGTAATGACACTGAGGGTACAGGATAATGACACTGGGGTACAGGATAATGACACTGGAGGTACAGGATAATGACACTGACACTGGGGTACAGGATAATGACAGTGGGATACAGGATAATGACGCTGACACTGGGGATACAGGATAATGACACTGGGGGTACATGATACTGACACCGGGGGTACAGGATAATGACACTGGGGGTACAGGATAATGACACTGGGGGAACAGGATAATGACATTGGGGTACAGTATAATGACAATGGGGTACAGAATAATGACACTGACCCTGGGGAACAGGATAATGACACTGGAGGTACTGGATAATAACACTGGGGGTACAAGACAATGTCACTGACACTGGGGGACAGGATAATAACACTGGGGGTACAGGATAATGACAATGACACTGGGGGTGCAGGATAATGATGCTGACACTGGGGTACCGGGCAGGGGAGCTGACACTCGAGGTACAAGGCAGGGACGCTGACACTTGGGGTACAGAGCAGGGCGTCGACACTCGGGGCGCAGGGCAGGGGCGCTGACACTCTGGGCGCAGTGCAGGGGCGCTGACATTCGGGGCGCAGGGCAGGAGCGCTGACTCTCGGGGCGCAGAGCAGGGGCGCTGACACTTGGGGAGCAGGGCATGGGGGCTGACACTCGGGGCAGAGGGCAGGGGCACAGGGCAGGGGCACTGACACTCAGGGCGCAGGGCAGGGGCGTTAACACTCGGGGTACAGTGCAGGGGCGTTGACATTCAGGGTACAGGGCAAGAGTGCTGAAACTTTGGGGTATAACATGGGATAATTACGTTAACACACGTCTCTTTCCCTCAGTAACAAGCTATCCCATGATATCCAACCATAGGATTAGCTAGATGCTGAGGAAAGAGCTTCTTTCCTCAGTATATACTGTGCCTGCACCACACAGGCCTTATAGCAGTATATATATACTGTGCCTGGCTGCATCAGCCTTACAGCAGTATATATATATATATCATAGAAGAAGTAAAAAAGTTCAGCGGCACTCACCAATAACGAGTGCACCTCCCTCCCCCACTGTACGATTCCTGTTATGTCTTTTTGGAACCATTAATAAAGAAGAAAATCGTTATTGGTGAGTGCCGCTGAACTTTTTTACTTCTTCTATGACTTGATTGCACTTGAACAAAGCGTGCACCATTGTAATACTGTTGCCTACAGTCACACTAGGTGTACTAGTAACAGCCTAATCCACGGATAGTTCCCGGTTTTCATTCTCTGGATGGATATACTGTATATATATACCGTGTATATATATATATATATATATATATAAGGGCCGTATCTAGGGGGGCTGGCGGGGCATTTGCCCCGGTGCATTAGTTAGGAAGGCGCCTTCCAGACTTCTCCTGCAGCGTCCACGGTGTCTCGCCGCCGACCGCATGCTCCGTCCCCTCCCCCGCTCTGGGAGCCGGCAGTTCTCTCTACTCCCGCTATCAGGTGACAGCAGGAGCAGAGAAAATGCCGAGCGCCGGCGCCAGCTCCTGCTATCCATCATACAGAGCGGCTATGATGGATATGTTGGGTATGATGGAATAGCTCCCCGATACCCGGCATTTTCGGGTCAGGGGGACATCAGTAACGTGATCGGTCACCTGATCACACTACTGAGGTCACTGACTCGGCGGCCCTGCAGTGCAAAGGCAGCAGGATGGGGAAAAGTGCTCCTCCAGCTGCAGGAGCTGAAGACCCCGAAGAATAATGTAATTAGGGGAAGGGGGAGAGGGGGAATAAGAACCAAACTGGGGGAGGGGGAAAATAAGAGCCAAAATAGGGGGGAGAGGGGAAGGAATAAGCCAAACTGAGGGGAGGGGGAGAATAAGAGTCAATCTACAGGGGAGAGGAGGGGGGAATAAGAGCCAAACTGGGGGAGGTGAGAATAAGAGCCAAACTGGGGGGGGAAGGGGGGAATAAGAGCCAAACTGGGGGGGGGAATAAGAGCCAAACTGGGGGGGGGGAATAAGAGCCAAACGGGGGGGGGGAATAAGGGCCAAACTAGGGGGGAGAGGGGGAGGAATAAGAGCCAAACTGAGGGGGGTGTGTGTGGAATACCAGCCAAACTAGGGGGGGAGGGTGGTAATAAAAGCCAAACTGGTGGTAGGGGGGAATAAGAGCCAAACGGCTGGGGGAGGAATAAGAGCCAATCTAGGGGGGAGAGGGGGGATAGGTGAGCCAAACAGTATGGTGAATGAGTGGGGATGGCTGCGGCACAGTATGGTGAGTGGGGATGGCTGCGGCACAGTATAGTGAGTGGGGATGGCTGCGGCACAGTATGGTGAGTGGGGATGGCTGCGGCACAGTATGGTGAGTGAGGGGGGATGGCTGTGGCACAGTATGGTGAGTGGGGATGGCTGCGGCACAGTATAGTGAGTGGTGATGGCTGCGGCACAGTATGGTGAGTGAGTGGGGATGGCTGCGGCACAGTATGGTGAGTGGGGATGACTGCAGTGCATTATGGTGAGTGGAGATGGCTGTGGCACAGCATGGTGAGTGAGGAGGGATTGCTGCGGCACAGTATATAGAGTGAGGGAGGATAGCTGGGGCACAGTATATGGAGAGAGAGGGGGATGACTGCAGTACAGTATGTGGAATGAGGGGGGAAGAGTGTGGACACAATACAAGGACTGAGGGGGATGGCTACCAACACAGTATGTGGAGTGAGATCGAGTTTGATAAGGGAGAACAGTATAAACCATGGGCCGTATAGGGGGACACAGTGTAGAGGACAGTGTGACCAGGGAGCCCAGTATGGAAAGGAGAGGGCAGTGTGACCAGGGAGCCCAGTATGGAAAGGAGAGAGCAGTGTGATGAGGGGTCAGTGTGGACGGCATGTGCCAGAAGAGGGACAGAGTGTAAATCATATTTTGTGCAGTGAACAGTTAGAAGGAGCAATTATTTATTACGGGGCTCAGTGTAGGGCAGATATTTTAACTCATGAGAATTTTGATCATTTTGCTATTTTTAAAGATATCGTGTCAGGATGTGCTGCAGACCGGAGAAGATGGACGTCTCCAGAGATCAGCTGTGGATGTGAAGAGTCATTATGGTGTCAGGACAAGATGAAGAAAAGAAAAAGACGACCCCGATCAGAGACAAGGTCATCTATAAAATACCCAGATATAAATGATTACCGTATTTATGATAGTGACTAATTCTCATCAGTACTGTAGTTCCTGTATGATCTGATGGTGACTGGTAACAACAACTCCCAGTGTCTCCTTACCATTGTTAAGGAAGTAGTAGGGATTGTAGGTTCATGTAGCACAAATGTGTATGGGTCTGGCCATGTTGACACACATGCGTTTTTTTACCATCTCTGCGTTTTTGGGTGTGTTAAAAAAAAAACGCAGGTGCGTTAACGCAGGGTACATTTGAGTGTACATGCGTTTTTCACCTCCACCTGCGTTTTTTTCCCCCAGTCCAAAAAATCGCTGCATGCAGCGTTTTTGGGTGCTGGAAAAAAACGCAGGGGTGGTTTTCCAAAAACGCATGCGTTTTTTTAACATGGGCCCCTATGGGAAACGCATGCGTTAACGCAGGGCACATATAGGCACCTGCGTTAACGCATGCGTTTCCCATAGGGCCCCATGTTACAAAAACGCATGCGTTTTCTTAAAAACGCATGCGTTTCTATAACATGGGGCCCTATGGGAAACGCATGCGTTTTTAAATGGCACATTTATGCACCCTGCGTTAACGCATGCGTTTTTGGGCAAAAATGACTAAGTCCAAAAAGGATGAAAATCCTTTCAGACACACAAGGTACATTTTTTAGCACTCTTAAAAAAACGCATGTGGTTTTAGGAGTGCTAAAAAAAACGCAAATTGTGTGTGAACAATGCCTCTGACCTGACATTACAATTTCTGTACTGATGATTGTGATGCTGTGTTTCTATAGTGATGGGGGTTATATGGATGTATACGTGTACTGATGGGGTTTCTAGTTATGTATTTTTGCATCTCTGGTGGTTCTAATGATTGATGAAATTTGTTACTGATGAGGGCTTTGGTGATGTATTTCTGTACCTCTGGTGGGCCTGGTGTTGTATTTCTGCACTGATGTGGGTTTTGACATTGTGTTTCTCTACTGATAGGGGCTATATGTATGCATTTGTGTACCTCTGGTGGGTCTGCTGTGTATTTATGTATTGATGAGGGTTGTGATGCTGTGTTTCTGTACTGATGGAGATTATATGGATGTATTTCTGTTCCTCTGGTGGGTCTGGTGATGCAGTTTTGTGCTGTTATTGATTCTGATCCTGTACACATGTAACATCTATAACCTGTAAGATTATGTGATACATGGCTACGTTCATAAAGTGTTGTGCCCTCTGACAAGGGTTCTATGTTTTTATTTGTTAGAAGCATTAAAGGGGTTGTCCCATATTTGTGATAAGTCTGCAGTCTCTCCATGTGTCCCTCTATGTGACTGCAGACTTCTGAATTCTCACAGAGCACATACTGCTCACTGTCAGGATTCTCTGCTGCTGGAGGTGAGAGGTCATGAAACTGTAAGTATGTGATTTACATACATGCAGTCATGTACTAACTAGACATGCGAGGTCTCGATCAATGAAAATGAACTGAACGAAGAATGAAGAATTGCATTTTTGTGCTTACACGACTGTCCAATCTTCTATTAACACAAGAGAATCCTGACAGTGTGCAGACCACTTGCTGTGAGAATTCCGAGGCCCTCAGTCACCTAGAGGGACTGCAGACTCAACTCACACCTGGATGAACCCTTTAATTCAAACACTAAGCCCTGAAGCCCAATCCTAACAGCATGTAATACACTTTGTTTTTCATTGAACATTGAGAGAATTAGATATTGAAGCTCGTCGGCACATAACTGTAAGTGTGCAAATCGTATATGAAACACGGTAATATTACGACTACTTAGACCGCTTGGGGGTGGGGGGCGCCAAACTGAAACCTTGCCCCGGGTGTCAGAGAACCTAGATACACCTCTGATATATATATATTACTGTCCCTACACGAACAGGCACCACGCACGCATGTTGCACAAGCACACACATCGTACATGCACACCTGTTGTACAGGCACCATGCATCTCGCCCAAGCACCACGTACATCCCCAAGCACGCATGTTGCACAGGGCCACGCATTCCCGTTGCACAGGCACCACAAACGCACATCACACAGGCACCATGCCATCGCATAAGCACCATGCCCTTCACACTGGCACCATGCACGCACGCCACACAGGCACCATGCACGTTGCACAGGCCCCACGCACATCGTACAGACACCACGCACATTGCACGGGCACCACGCACATTGCACAGGCATCACGCATGCCGCACAGGCACCACACACGCACATCGCACAGGCACCACACACATCGCACAGGCACCACACACATCGCATAGGCACCACGCACATCGCACAGGCACCACGCACATCGCACAGGCACCATGCACATCGCACAAGCACCATGCACATCGCACAGGCGCCACGCACATCGCGCAGGCACCACGCACATCGTACAGGCATCACGCATGCACATTCACAGACATCACGGACATTGCACAGGCATCACACACATCACACAGGCACCACGCATGCACGTTGACAGGCATCACCCACATCGCACAGGCACCACGCACCACGCACATCGCACAGACACCACGCACTTCGCACAGACACCATGCACATCGCAAAGGCACCATGCACATCGCACAGGCACCATGCACATCGCACAGGCACCATGCACATCGCACAGGCACAATGCACGTTGCACAGGCCCCATGCACATTGTACAGGCATCACGCACAAGCACCATACACATCGCACAGGCACCACGCATGCATGTTCACAAGCATCACGCACATTGCACAGGCACCATGCACATCGCACACGCACATCGTACAGACATCACGCACGTACAGGCACCATACACATCGCACGGGCACCACGCAAGCACATCGTACAGTCAACATGCATATCGTATAGGCATTACGCATGCACAGGCACCATGCAAGCACAATGCTCAGGCACCACACATGCACGTTCACAGGCACAACGCACATCGCACAGGCACCATGCACATTGCACACGCACCACGCACATTGCACAGGCACCACGCACAAGACACACAAAAACCATGCATGCACATCACACACATGAAACAAGTGCAGTGTACACAAGTACAGCACAAACACATCGTCCACATGACAGTAAATTCATAGTTTCTTACCCCATCTCATATTGTGTTTCAATTCCACCAAGATGTGCCCTGCACATGTAGAAGTGGGCCCCAAACGTTAAGCTCCACCCACCAGTGCTGCTAAGCTCCGCCCCCATGGCAACAAGTAAAGCTGGTTTCACATTGCGATTTAGTTAAATCCGATGCTGTCTGATGAAAATCGGACAGCATTGGATCCGAATCAGTCCCCATGTTATCCAATGGGGATCGGATTTGGCATAATTGCCGATTTGCCTCCAATCCGATTCTGTCCGATTTTTTGCAGGAGCAAAAATCGTAGGCTGCTGCGATTTTGGCTCCTGAAAAAAATCGGAGAGAATCGGATCGGAGGCAAATCGGATGGCAATTGTGCCAAATCCGATCCGATCCGATGCCTTTAACATGGGGCCCTATGGAGCAGGGTCCGAGAAAACATCTGATGCCTCCTCTGACCCGATTTTAGTGTACTGAGCATGCTCAGTACATGCTCAGTACACTAAAACTATTGTGTGCCGCCTAATTTATGTATATACATTGCGGAAGTGAAATATAACTAAAATCAAGTGTTCAAAATAAAAAATCTTTATTCTCACCTGCCAGCGCTCCCCGATGCCTCCATCAGCTCCTGCTCATTAACAGGACCTTGAATGATGTCACAACCCGATCAGCTGATCGGGTCACATGAGTGGTTACCGCGGTAACCGCTCACGCGACCTAATGACGCTTCTTACATCATTAAAGGTCCTGTAAAACCGATCGGGAGCTCTATGGACATGCTGGGGGAGCGCTGGCAGGTGAGAATAAAGATTTTTTATGTTGGAATGACAGGAGGAGCGGGGAGAAGAGGAGAGGAGAGGGGAGAACAGGGGGACAGCAGAGGGAGAACAGGGAGACAGCAGGAGAAAACAGGGGGACAGCAAGGGACACCAGGGCAAAACAGGGGGAGAGCAGGGGACAACAGGAGGACAGCAGGGGACAACAGGGGGACAGCAGGGGACAACAGGGGGACAGCAGGGGACAACAGGGGAACAATGAGATGACAGGAGGCAGAGAGGAGGGGGAGCGAGGTGACAGGAGACCAAACTGATCCTGAAAAATGTCGGAATCGGATGCCTATTTGGCATCCGATTGCAGGGATCAGTTTGGATCCGATGCTGTCCGGGGACTGGTGAGCAGAAGGGTCCTGTGCAAGCACACAGGACTTCTAAATGGCAGCATGCAGGCCTCCTCCTCCCGATTGCGCCACCACATGGCCAATTTGCATCACAAATAGCCATGTGGAGTGTTAGCGTCCCAACACTTGCTGGAGTGCTGTCAGTGTCTGCGGAGCCCCCTGCTAGCCGCCAGTCCCCGGGCCCCTCACACACAGGAGACAGCCCAGTGAGGCGTTGTTTGCAGCCCTGAACGCTAGCTCTGGGGAACCTGCTTGGGCCCACTCTGTCAGGGGGGTGTGATGGGCGGGGCAAAGAGGGCGGGAACACAAAGACGTCGGGCCCGCCGGGGATTTAACCGGTTCCCGGCCAGGCCAGTCCAACCCTGCCTACAATAAATTTATCACTTAAAAACGAGCCATGAATGAAGAGTCGGAGTCGGAGTTGGAGCCAGGGAAATTCAGGAGTTGAAGTTGGAGTCGGTGGTTTGATTTACTGACTCCACAGCCTGCCTGGCAGTATGATTCCCCAGGTCACTGCATGTTCGTAGATAGCTAACATGTATAGTTTTTTTTTCTTTAATTGGTAAAAAAATATGACAATTTGTCAAAATATAAAATGGCGCTTTTGTTGCCATTTTCCGAGAACCGTAATATTCACATTTTTTTTAGATCTGGAGCTATGTGATGGCTTATTTTTTTCGACCTAAGCCGACGTTTTTAGAATACATTTTTGGAGAAATGCAATGTTTTAATCATCTAATTTTTGCAATCTTGCAGCGGCCAAAAACCCCCATAATTCTGGCATCTTGAATTTTGTTTGTTACACTGTTTACCAATCAGATTAGTTTATTTAATATTTTGATAGACTGTACATTTCTGAATGTGGCAATACCAAGTATGCGTTTTTTGTTTTTTTTCAAAGGTGCGTAAGTGGGGTGATTGAATCAAATCAACCAACATATGGAGGGAGAGATGCGGGCTCACATAATCAATGACGTCAATGTCATAGGTTGTGAAGATGTTTGCAGTACAATAAGATGGATGACATTTTAATTGATGATAAAATGCTACAATTTAGGATGTCCAATCCCACTTACCATCCAATGAAATCACGTACGCTAGTGTGATAAATTTTCCAAAGGTTAAGAAGGGTGTTCTGCCTCCCAGTATTTAATTTGTATTTCTAAATTGTGGCTCCACTATTGCCTATAACCTATGCCTTACTGGGTTGTTTGTACAGAGTTCCTCCCTTAACAGAGTTAGGCTGGGGTCATAGTAGCATTTTTCACGTGCGTTTTTGGAGACCTGCGTTTTAAAAAATGCATGTAAAAAACGCACCAATAGGACCCCATGTTAAAAAACGCATGCCCTAATAGCCAAAAAGCATGTGTGACAGTCCCATGCGTTTTTGGTGCTTTTCCAAAAACGCATGCGTTTTTTAATATGGGGCCTTATGGGAAATGCATGCAAAAACGCATGTACAATTAGTGCCATTCAAAAACGCATGTGTTTTCTATAGGAGCCCATGTTAAAAAAACGCAAGCGTTTTAGAAAACGCATGCGTTTTTTTAACATGGGCTCCTATGGGAAACGCATGCGTTTTTGAATGGCACTAATTGGTACTAATTGTACATGTGTTTTTTGCATGCGTTTTCCATAGGGGCCCATGTTATTAAAACGCATGCGTTTTCTTCAAAAACGCACCAAAAAATAGTACATGCACTATTTTTGGGTGCAGATTTCAAAACGCAGCCAAAAACGCAGGGAGCCATCAGACACCTTAAAAAACTCATGATGACATGAAAAACGCACTAAAGGCACTAAAAAAACGCATGTCAACTGTGACCACAGCCTTAATAGCCATTATTTAGTGGTTTATATTACTTTGGCTTCCTCTAGTGGCTGAACTTTTTATTGACTCAGTTTCTTTTTTTTTTTTGTCTGTTTCTTCTCCCCTTTGCAGTCCATTATGGTAGTTCAGATTCCATTTTCCCTCCATGCTTCGTTCAAGAAGAGATCCTCCATTTCAATCCCTCTTGTGATTGCATTGCTGGTAAGGATTTATGTTTTCTGCAGCCATTAACTGCTTTAAATGTTACCCCAGCTTAATCAATTGTATCTTAGGTTAGACTCTAGCTTGCTAAATGTTTATGCATATTGTATAGTTTATCTGTGATATGTATTTTCTGCTTGATCATTCATGCACTGATTGTATGTATCACTGTTGTCCCCAGTTTTACCAAATCATACTACTACGTTCAATAAAGCACAGACAGTCTACTTATTGGACTCAGTATAGTGGTTTAGCTACCTGTTTAGCTTCATGAGCCCTCGGCCTGTTTAGTGGGAACAGAACAGTGAAACAGCAGCCATCTTGCTAGTGGGATTCAAGTCATCAGCTAAACAAAGACTTAGTGCAGAGATTGCTGTAGATATACTGGCAAGCATTCCCCTAAAACACCAGGTCTCACAAATTCTCATGCAAGACAAGATCTGTAGCTTCTTTCTCCTCAAAGACATCATCTATCAGCAGCGCTGTTGCCATTGCCTGCGCGAATGCTGAAGCTGCCAAAATGTGAGCAACCTTTGCTGGCCAAGAGATGCAACTGAAATTAGAGAAAGCTGACCACGAAGGAAGGTAATAATTAGAGAAGGCACGCCTGGATGTCGCCTTAGAGAAACTAGCAGCCAAAAGGAAGCCATAGCTGCTCTAGCTGAAGCAGAATCCCTAGAAGCTGGACAAAACCATAAACTGCACAGACAAACAAGCGTGCTGAGTCTGAAGTTTATACCACAAGATTCACCACAATGCACATCCCAGTACATCACTGAACTCCCTGCTTCAAACTGTGATCCTGAGCCAGTACCAATAAGAGCACATAACAAAACAACTCTGCTAATGACTACCTTGCCTCTCCACAGATGTTACTCCAAAGTAACATCGCTGACACATGGTACGTCAGACGAAAGCAATACGACACCGGTTGGCTCCACCCAGAGGATACTAACAGGTATGAAGGCACCTCACATCACTCCTGGGGCACCCCATCACAAGTATACTCTGCTGATAACCAGTTCACAACAGACTTTGCTAAGTTCTTTACACGATGTGAACTAGTTGCTAAGGGACTCTTATAGTTTAATGACCAAGCTGAAGATTGTGGTGTCCATTAACGATTGCAGCTAATTTTTTGCTTAACATGACAAATGTAGCTCCTTCCCTTTTGAGCCCTGCCATGCACCCAAACAGCCCAAAAGAACGGTGTACTTAGTACAAATTGCTCAACAAATTTTAGGATTCATTTTATCCTCTTGCCTGTTAAAATTTAAAAATTTCCTAAGATCCTAAGATCTGGAAGAGACGAGACCTGATAGAGGAGGTGTGAGAGAGAGAAGGGGTGCTCCCAAAGACAGAAGGGGTCCCAGGGGACCGGGTAGTGAGTAGTCCACCCAGGGATGCTCACATCCACAGTGATTGAGACCGTGTGCAGGGACCAGGCCGCAGAGTAGGGGGACTGGGCCCCAGACTAGTAGAGAACAACCAGGCTCAGCTAGCAACCCGGAGGTTGCGGTATCCTGAAGGGCCGCAGCTGAAACCACGCACACCCGCCGAAAAAGTGGCCACATAGGGTTCAGGGGATTGAGAGAGAGAAGTTGCTCTGCAAAGGCCTGCGGTCACTGGCTCGGGGCTCTGTGTGAGCGAAGCGCAATGTAGGAGGGCGAAGCAAGCGCAGAGTGAGACGACCAGTGAAAGGACAGAGGAATTGGGTAATGGTTAAGTGCCACCACGTTGCCCGGGAATAGCTGGATCCCTTCCTCAGCACTCAGCGGGCTGTTACACAATGACGACTGCGGTGACAAGAACGAAAAATCTGTGAGTAAACATCTTGAGACTGTACCCCACTGTGTGAACTTAATCATCAACCCTGTGCTGTAACATTAGTGCCAACTCTCCCAGTAACATCTGCTGCCCTGGGGTTAACTCTACCCGTGGAGGGTCTACCAACTCAGCTGCATTGTCACTAACCCCAGAGGAACTGTGTAGTAGCGGCGGCCATTACTAGCCACGATCTGCGGGTGGCATCACTAGAAAAAGTTGTATCCACAGGTCCAACATCCAGTGAACCCATAATAGTAAAGAAGATGTTCCCAAAAACATCCTCTTTGAATTGACTGCTCCAGGGCTACGGACCGGGTCACGCCACCGTGACATCCCTGATATCGTCTGCAGACCCAGCTCCGAGTACCCGACGGCCCCCACGAAGTGTGTCAGAACAATCAGAGGAAAAGTATAATAGAAACACGTCACCACTTCTATTTATCACCCACTGCTGCTTTTGCCTTACAAATAGTAATTTATCATTCTGATTATGTGAATGTAAATGTAAAAATCTGATGCTTTACTGTGGCATCCAATTTTTTTCTCACACCTGTAGACTTGAATGGGTTCAAATCGGTCCCCAGCCTCTAAAACCTGTCCCTGCACCTTCCTATAAGGTTTCAAGCTATCCCTCTCTTTCCCTTTAGAGATTCTGTAAATTGGAATAATCACATTTATTACCTGGCAAATCTGCGGCTTCTGCTGCCTTGAGGAGTCACAAAAGGTGTTTCCTCTGGCTCCTTATCGCCGCCTCCACAGTTGTTTTTCACGCCCCAATGAGCGTGAAAATGAATGTTGATGATCCTCTATCGGATCGCTGGGCGGGCTTAGCAATAATCACATTTATTACCTGGCAAATCTGCGGCTTCTGCTGCCTTGAGGAGTCACAGTGGGTGTTCCCTCTGGCTCCTTATCCTGTGTCGGATCGCTGGGCGGGCTTAGCCGGAATGATGCAAATCGCGGCGATACACCCTTTGGGTGTATGTACGTACCCCACTGTGCATTGCGCATGCATGATGTGTTATTTACAACTTGTGCATGCGCAATGTGGAGTGTGAGGTGTGTCACAGTGTCGGAGATGACGCGATTTGCATCATTCCAGCTAAGCCCGCCCAGCGAGGCAGCAGAAGCCGCAGATTTGCTAGGTAATAAATGTGATTATTGCACTTTACAGAATCTCTAAAGGGAAAGAGAGGGATAGTTGAAACTTTATAGGAAGGTGCAGGTACTGGTTTTTAGAGGCTGGGGACCGATTTGGAGGGTCAGGTTCACTTTAATGTTATCTGATTTCAGAGTCAAATTGAAGCATGCTGCGATTCTTTCTCTCACGCCAAATACGTATGACAAAAAAAATCGTTCATCAGCACTGCCTCATTGAATAATACTGGGCTGAGTTCAATACCTTTTTTTTATTGGTTTGTACTAGTATAATTTATTCTGTGGTGTCAGCGAGCCCATAGGGACACATATGGCAGCGGCTCGGTACTGCAGTACCAGCAGGATAAGGAGTTTGTGTAGGTTGGGGATAGGGACGGTGGCAGAAATGAGAAGTAAAATGTATCTTTTTTGTAATCTCGTTAGATAATTTCTGGCTGGAGATGTCATGTCGGTCTGGGCCAGATGGAAAAGATGGGAAAAGTCAGTGACTCCATCAGAAAGAATGTCAACTGTAAATCACCTAATGTAACTGTATTGTAACCTCTTAATATGTATTGCAGCACTGGTATCTACCACTACATGGACACCATAAGGGTTTGTGCCCACAGGACGTTTTTGCTGCGGTTTCTGCATGCAGTTCACCATTGGTTTTATGGTAATTCATGCTAATTTGTTCCTGCAGTTTTCATTCCCAGCAAAACCAGTGTGTTTCACAGAAACGCTGTGCCCACACATTGGTTTTGCAAGTGTCAAGAAGTGTCAAACCCCTGCGGTTTTGGTGCCGATGGGAGAAAATTGACATGTTCTATTTTTCCTGCGTTTTTGCTGCAGTCAATGGAAATAACGCAGGAAAAACGCAGCATCAAAAACGCAGTAAAATGATAGCAAACAGAATGAGAAGATTCTTGCCATCCCTAATTAATCCCGATCAGGTAGGCTTTGTTCCAGGACGAGAGGCCCGAGATAACATAATTAGGTCCGTAGCAGTTATAGACGGAGCAAGGAGGGGGGGATTCCCATGTGCATCCTGTCGATAGACGCCGAAAAGGCTTTCGACAGGGTGCGCTGGGACTTCCTGTTTGCCACCTTAGAGCGGGTTGGGCTGTGCGGTGCGATGCTCCAGAGGGTTAGAGCACTGTATACAGCACCATCGGCCCGGGTTCAGGTCAACGGTACTTTATCTGATTCATTCCCCATACATAACGGTACTCGCCAGGGATGTCCACTTTCCCCCCTGATTTATATACTATGTATGGAGTCCCTGGCAGACGCACTTAGATTTAACCCATCGATTCGAGGTTTAGAGACGGGTGGGGTAGAGCAGAAATTGGCCCTATTCGCGGACGACCTGCTTTTATATATAACAAATCCCCTCATATCAATACCCAACATAGTGGATGAGCTCAACAGATATGGAAACCTAAGTAACTTCAAAATGAATGACTCTAAGGCTGGGGTCACAGTACCATTTTTCACATGCATTTTTGGAGACCTGCGTTTTCAAAAACGCATGTAAAAAACGCACCCATAGGCCCCCATGTTAAAAAACGCATGCCCTAATAGCCAAAAAGCATGTGTGACTGTCCCATGCGTTTTTGGAGCATATCCAAAAACGCATGCGTTTTTGTAGAAAACGCATGCGTTTTTGTAGAAAACGCATGCGTTTTTATAACATGGGTTCCTATGGAAAACGCATGCAAAAACGCATGTACAGTTAGTACCTTTTAGTGCCATTCAAAAACGCATGCGTTTCCCATAGGAGCCCATGTTAAAAAAACGCATGCATTTTTCCGGAAACGCATGCGTTTTTTTTAACATGGGCTCCTATGGGAAACGCATGCGTTTTTGAATGGCACTAAAAGGTACTAATTGTACATGCGTTTTTGCATGCGTTTCTCATAGGAACCCATGTTATAAAAACGCATGCGTTTTCTACAAAAACGCATGCGTTTTTCAAAACGCTCAAAAAAATACTACAAGCACTATTTTTATGTGCAGATTCAAAAACGCACCCAAAAACGCAGGGAGCCATCAGAGACCTTAAAAAACTTATGCTGACATGAAAAACGCATGTAAAAAAGCATGCGTTTTTAAAAGGCACTAAAAAAACTGTGACCACAGCCTTAGTCAGAGATATTAAATGTTTCCCTCCCAAAATTAGTGATCACTCTACTTAAATCTCAGTATTCATTCGTGTGGAAGCATGAAGAGATAAAATATTTAGGTATAAAATTAACCAAAGATCCATCCACTCTATATGCAAAACATTTTGAACCCCTATTAGAAAAGGTGACATCGGACTTCAAAACGTGGAACAAACTTAACATCTCATGGTGGGGAAGAATCAATTCGATCAGAATGGACCTATTGCCCCGACTTCTTTATTTTTTTCAGGCTCTCCCGATTCTCCTCCCGGCTTCCTTCTTTTCCAGACTTAAAACCTCGATCATACGGTATATATGGGCACATAGGAAACCTAGACTGGCGTATAATTTACTAAACAGGAGACCGGGGGAGGGAGGGGTGGGATTACCTGACTTCATGGCATACCACCTAGCCTCTTTAGGCAAATGTATAATAGATCTATATATTAAGGAGAACAGACGTCAATGGGTGGATGTGGAGACAGAGCTTAGTGACGCTAGTCCTCTGTCGGTAGTGTGGCTTTTTGGCACGGGTGGTCCTCGACCCCTTTCATTCATTACAAACCACCTACAACAATTTCTAAAAAAACATAATCCATCGCTACACATGACCACAAACCCAGGTCCTCTTACTCCGATATTTAATAACCCATCCTTAGGTTTGGAAACGGATAGGAAAACTTTTTTAGGTAGACACAAAAGAACACATCCCATGATTCAGACTTACACTACCCCGAACGGTATAAAAAGCCTCGCAGAGTTATACTGTGATTCCTCGATTCCTCCGGGTGCATGGCTTCTCCACGCCAGACTTTGTAGCTATATTAAATCCATAAGTTGGAATGTGGCCGCCAGACAACCCACAGCCTTTGAGAGACTTTGCTTAGAAAAAGGCCCAGTCCCACACACAATCTCAATATTGTATGCTTTGTTCCGAAGCGCTCTGGAGACTCCAGATAAATATTCACTTAAGTACAAAACAAAGTGGGAAGGGGACCTCCGGAGGGAGTTCTCTTCATTGGATTGGGATAAAATACTATTGTACACACACAAATCAGCCAAGGCGGCCGCATTCCAGGAAAGAAATTTCAGAGTAATGGCAAGGTGGTACAGAAGCCCGGCAGAACTACATCAAATTTTCCCTTCATTATCCGATCGCTGCTGGCGATGTAACATAGCTTGTGGCTCCTATCTACATATATGGTGGGATTGCCCACAGATTCAACCTTTCTGGAGGGAGGTGTCTGACCTATTGGAACTATCCACAACAACCCGCTTGGTCCTTACACCTTCCATGGCCCTACTAAATCTTATTGATACCCCAATCTCGAATTACAAAAGTGACATGACTAGATATTTCTTATCTGCGGCACGAACTTTGAATGCCAGAAGGTGGAGAAACACAGGGAGACCAACCAAAATGAAATTAGTAGCCGAGTTAAATCATGTGTGCAGGATGGAGGAAAACATTAGCCAAAGCTCCCCAGATATGAATAGTGCGGATAGACACTTTCGCCTCTGGACCCCCTGGATTATGTTTAGAAAATCTGAGAATATGAGAGACTGGCTGTCATGAGGGGGGCGGGGAGCGGGGCGGGGATCCGGGGGATCCTGAAACTCAACTCTGATTACTTCCCTCTTTCTTCTTCTGTTTCTGAATTTTCCATATTCTCCAATTATAGATGTTTCTGTTTTTATATTTAACTGATTTATTCCTACATTCCTAATTGGAATCCGTATAAGTATACAAGCCTGATACTAATAACACAAGTCTTATAGTTATGATAAATACAAAATTTCTGATTTTCATTAAAATGAGACACATTTTTGAGATATACAAAACTGAATGTTGTATGTTGCAATATGTGAAATATGTACATATACAAACTTGTTAATAAAAATTGATTTAACCAAAAACGCAGTAAAAAAAGCACAAAAACTGCGCAAAAAGCGCGATAAAAACGCAGGACCTGAACACAGGAAATCTCCTTTCAATGACTCTAGGATCCTTGAAACCAGTACAGGTTTTGCTGCATTCAGGACTGCTTAAAAAACATCCTGTGGGCACATACCCTAAGGTGGTAATATTCGTGAATAGTAATTTCTTTAGTGGAGTGTACCCTATATCCACAATTAACCAGGGGTCACACAAACATATTTTCTATAGTCGAAAAAAAATGTTCAGATATGTTAATCAGACCATGTCCATTCTATCAGTGAAAATAGGACCAAATTCTCATCCTCTGGTACAATTTTTTTTCACAGACCATTAGACTAAAGGACCTTTCACCCCCTGCTGCATGTTTGCTGCATTCAGGGAAGGGGTCCCCATGTGTCTGTGTTCTGTGTACCCTGAGATATAGCCTTAGGAAAACTCAATGCTAGAAGCCATGAAGGCATTCCCTGTGGCTGGAGTGAGCTCGATTGATGGGGGGGGCATTCCCTCCCCTTGCCTCTCTGTGCCGCCTCCTGCTGAGCTGTTTATTCTTTGTTCAGACAGCAGGGCAGGAGTCTGGAATTGACGCCAGGACAAATGATTTGAATGGCAGGATGAGTGACAGAGAGAAGGAGGGCCAGCAGCAGAAGTACCACAGAGAGGCAAAGGGGAGGAAATGGCCTTCATGGCTTCTAACAGTGAGTTTTCCTAAGCCTATATCTCGGGGTACACAGCACACAGACACATGGGGGACCCCTTGCCTGAATGCAACAGACATGCTGCATTCAGTGCTGCATTTAGATTGCCATGCAGCAGGGAGAGTAACAGGCCCTCTTTAAATGGCTATCCAATTTACAGGGAAAATCTTGCAGGCTGTAATTTTTTTCCTTGGACAACTCGGGATGAGGTAAAAAATCAGACACGTGCCCCACCTCATTGGTGTGTGTTCCGATGTTTTATCAGATCGCACTTGGTCTGAAAAACTGTCGTCTACATGAGCCTTTAGGGTATGTTACCATGACCTGGAGACACTATGTCCTGGACTCAGTGTCTCCTCTCAAGTGGGGACACAGTGGAACTGTGCCCATCTGTATCCACGGTCAACGTTCGGGGCAAAGTGTTTTTTCCCTGCAGAGATTGCCTCCAACTCTGCAGCGCTAAATTAAAATGCTTCAGACTAGCGGCGTCAAGGAAAGCGGCCTGCATGCCAGTTAACATTGAGCACAAAAAAAACACAGTGGGCATAGGATTTGTGTAAATCTATCCACTGTGCTTGTGCTGTACAACACAGCGTTATGGACGCAGCAAAAACATGGGGCATCCATAATGCTGCAAACACTGATCGTCTGCATGCAGCCTAAGGCTATGTGCCCACTGGATGTTTGTGCTGGGTTGTTTTCTGTGTTGCGTTTTTCAGCTGCAAAAACACAGCTGTGTAAAAAAAAAGCAGCACAAATGTGTTGTGTTTGTGCAGATTACAAGTGCAGCACAAATAAGAGGACACACGGACAGACCACACACACTGTCTCATCCTTCTCTACGATCTGACGGTGAGCTCTGGTGATTTCTTCCTTCCAGGCATCAGCAGGACCTGTGGATACGGTGTTTCCAGGACATTGCACTCAGACTCAGACTGAGTCACATGGGCAGTTCCTGTAAGTCACCTCGCACATGTCCTGCTGATACCTGGAAGGAAGACATCGCTGGGGCTCACTGTGGGATCGCCGGGGAGAGTGAGTATTGGAGCATTTTTGCTCTGGAAATCGCAGCAAAATAGCATCACAAACTGACTATGTGAATACCAGTGGAGTCAGTGGGGAAACACAGCCCAAGAACAGCCATATTAATTGACATGCTAGTTTTTGAGTGCATCCAATTTCTGCAACATAAATGGACCACCCACAAATGCACGTGGGTACAGCATTTTTAAAATCACATAGACATTAAAGTAAATTCTTTGGGTGGTCCATTTTTGTTGCAGAAACACAGCACCAAAAACACAGCACAACCGCCCAGTGGGCACATAGCCTAATGGTACCTTTACATGCCGCCACAGAGGGTAGTAGCAGGTAGGCACCGCACGTGCATGCTTTTACCTGTTGCTAACGGTTGCCGATGCCGCATATACACACCGCCACAACGTGCTCCACAGAAGGTATTTGCGTTCCCTGGAAGTGCCAACGGGTGACGCGGGTTATCTTCTGTGGAGTACACGCCGCTACCACAAGGGAATATGGGCGGACCTGGGACAGCAGGGACAACACATAGGCGTGCCACAGTCCGTCACGCTGCGCCCAAACGACAATCATTGGCCAACACAATAGTGTTCTGATTGGGCACGGCGCGAAGGGCGGATGGCGGAGACGTGACGTAGTAGTGTTTGGATTATCACACGGAATAAGCGCTCGTGATATGGCGGAGTGTGGAGATATTGAGCTAGGGGACGCTTACGCGTCATACAGGAGCGGTTTACAGTCACACACTCCGTGCGTATTAAAAACTAAGTGTTGGGCTATGTGTGCGTCTGAATCAAAATGTATGAATAGTGCTCCAATGCAGATAGCATATTATGTGCCAACAGATGTCAATGGCCTTGAGCAGCTGACATACCACGTGTACATGATGTGTGTGTCTGCACATGTGCTGCTCTACTTACTTAAACCCATATGCCACACAAGGTGACCCTCTGCCTACACCACACCACAAGGGTTATGTCCACACATTTGTCTCATAGAATGTTCACCAAATACCTTCACATAGCTCATGGCCACCCACACATATTGTGTATCGTACCCAGCCATAGGTGCCAATGTGTGTGACAGCACTGGCCACAACCCATACCTTGATCACGCTGCCCTCCATCCCCAAGTAATCAGGCTCACACATAGTCATTTGGATCCAAAAAAAAAAGATGTATTGTTTTTAGACACATGAAATGGTTAAATAAAAACACAGATACAGAAAGGAAAGACAACGGACATTCAAACATCATGTTACATTGTAAACACACAATTAAAAAAAAAAAAAAAAAAGGAAGGCCGCTACGTACGGCATGCATGTGCGCTGTGTACAGCACTATTCCTTTTTATGTGGTATGAGAATGTGCACACTATACAGGATTATACAGCACTATGCATTTGCCTGTGCAGTTGGGTGGCTGTGTAATTGTACTGATGTATCGGATCGTGCTGATGGGGCTTATGCGTCTAGTGCTGAAGTGACAGCTCTTCCAAGATGGCGCCCTGTGAAGGGAGAGCCAATCGGAACGCAGGATCCTCCACCAATGATCAATGATGGGGCGCGGTATTCGTGAGGCTGTGTCACGCCCCAGGGATTTCACTAGGCCACGCAAATACTGTTCCTGTTCCCCGATTACACGCCGCCACCATAGGGATTATGCCTTCCTGTTTTTGAGCACGGCTGAAACACAGGTATTTGAAGACACAGGAAGGAAATTCCTGAATTACACGTTGCCACTTCGTGGTGTTTTCATGCCAACAGGCACAATTGTGTCCGATGCCTGGCGGTTTCTACATTCCTGTGGCGGCGTGTAAAGGTACCATAAGGGTGCAACACCATAGCTGTAACATGGTTAGATAGGGGCGCACTCAGAAATCCTCCCCACCGGACTGAGCCCTGGCTACACCTCTGCACTTGGGTTTTATTTTCACTAAAAAGCAAAATTGAGAATCACAAAATGACAAATACATTTGTAGTTTTGTAAAATTAATACAACAGGTACTTTTATGGTATTGGTCAGCCAGGGTACTGATAGCACAGTTGTTCCTGACTCCGTTGTCTGTCTCCATGCCCTCCTCATGGATGTGACCCCCATCTCCTCCTCACAGTTGTGACCCCGGGCTCCCTTCTCCATGCTCTCATCACAGTTGTGACCCCGGGCCCCCTTCTCCATGCTCTCCTCACAGTTGTGGCCCCAGACCCCCTTTGCGTGCCCTCCTCACAGTTGTGGCCCCCGTCTCCATGCTCTCCTCACAGTTGTGGCCCCGTCTCCATGCTCTCCTCACACTTATTGCCCCAGTCTCCATGCTCTCCTCACAGTTGTGGCTTCGGTCTCCATGCTCTCCTCACAGTTGTGGCTTCGGTCTCCATGCTCTCCTCAAGGTACCTTTACACGCCGCGACGGCAGGCTGGATACATCGCGCTACTTCGCGTGCACGAGCACGCCCGAACGGCTACAAACGGTCAACGCACCCTCTTTACACGCCGCCATAAGGTGCGCTACGCTACGCTACATCTATAGCTAGCTACATCGCCGGGTGTCTCAAGTAGCCAGCTGTAGCGTAGCGTACCATGTTTACACACCGCTCCAACAAGCTACTATGGGCGGACCCGGTGCAGCAGGGATAGCACATAGGCGTGCAACAATCTTGGATTACGAGCCGTCCGTACGATGATAGGACAGCGCAATATCATCAGGATTGGCCAGGCATCGCAGGAGGCTGGTTAATACAGCACGCTCGAGTAATTGTGTAGTGTGACTGGTCAGCTCCTTAAATATCCCGCCCTATGCTGCGACTACCAATCATAAAGCAGGAGCGACCTCCAATGATCGCAGATGGGGCGCGGTAACATGGCGACTGTGTCACGCCTTAGATACATGGCAGCCACATCGCCGGGTGTCCAGAGTTGCCTTCCGTCGCTTCTTTACACGCCGATACAGCTCGCTGCAATCGGCGATGTTGCCTTAAGTTTATGAGCAGAGACCATAAACAAATGTATCTGTCGCCGGCTGTAGCGTCGCCTCTTCAGACGCCGCTACTACAGGCGATATTGACGCTACAAGCTACAATTGTAGCTTGTCGCGCGATGTTTCCAGCCTGCCGTCGCGGCGTGTAAAGGTACCTTCACAGTTGTGGCCCCGGGCCCCTGTCTCCATGCTCTACTCCCTTCTCCGTGCTCTCTTCACAGTTGTGGCCCCCTCTCCGTGCTCTCTTCACAGTCGTGGCCCCGGGCCCCCTCTCCGTGCCCTCCTCCCTCCTCTCAGGAAGAATCTTCTGCTTTCGGTTTAGAATAGAAGGTAGGAAGTGACAGGCGGCGGCGCGCTCAGGACGGGGCCTCCGCTCCTCTGTACTCTGCCGTGCAGTGAGCACAATGTTCGGGGGACACTTGTAGGAGGTGTCGGCTCTTCTCAGTGACGTCCGCAGAAAGGTAAAAGCAGGAGTGACTATATAGAGTGCGGTAAGTGAGTGTCAGCCGTGTATGAGGAAGTGCAGCCTCCATTATCTACTGTACATAGCGCTGTCTGTGGTCGGGGGCCCGGTATAGAGCAAGGGGATCCCGGTGTACGATCTCCGAGGCTGATGTAGGTCAGTATGGCTGTGTATGATTCTATTCCCCACCTTCAGGAGCTCTGCCCCCAGGAAGGCCTCGTTCACATTGTGCCATTACAGCTCTCTTACGTTTTAAGCAAGGAAGCAGGATCTCTGATTATTGTGGGCCTCTGATTATTGTGGGCCTCTGATTATTGTGGGCCTCTGATTATTGTGGGCCTCTGATTATTGTGGGCCTCTGATTATTGTGGGCCTCTGATTATTGTGGGGCTTCTTTCTGTGTTTCTTTGTCAGTTTTTAGAACAGAAGAAAAGTTGCATCTTCACAGACGTTTTACCTTCTAAAATGTGACATGATGGACCCTAGACCGACCCCATAATAATCAGTGGGGCGCCATAAGTTATTTTGCTGAACCTTTTGTTTTATATTAATTTACTTTGTCACTTCCTATAAAAACAGAAATATTAAACATCAAAATGTAGGTGTGAATGTTGCCCAAGGCAGCATTCCCACATCCATGTGTCCGAGGACGGACGGTCTATATGTTTATATATGTACTAGATGGTGGGCCCATTCTAACGCATCGGGTATTCTAGAATACCTTGTAAACAGGAGTGAACTGCGTCACACTGACTGACAGCCTTGTAAACAGCAGAGAAGTGCGTCACATTATGAGCGGCAGTTCAAATTGCGCACCAATATACCAAGCCGTGCTCCGCTTCGCTCACTGGTCGCCGCCAGCCGCGACGACCAATCAGCGCACTCGGCGTGTGTTTTAAAACACGCTTCGCCGATTGGTAGCCACCAGCGGCGACCAATCAGCGAAGCGTAGCATGGCTTGGCAGGGGTTTTGAATGCCGCGGGATTCATATTTCCCGCCAAGCCGCGCTGCTTCGCTGATAGGACGCCGCCGGCCGGCCGCAACCAATCAGCGAAGCGTGTTTTAAAACACGCGCCAAGCGCGCTGATTGGTCGCTGCCAGCTGCGGCGACCAATCAGCGAAGCGGAGCACGGCTTGGCAGGAGTTTTGAATCCCGCGCCGCTGGTCGCTGCTGACAGCGGTGACCAATCAGCGGCGCGGGATTCATGTTTCACGCCGCGCCGCGCCGCTTCACTGATTGGTTGCCGCTGCCAGAGGCAGGATGGAGCCAGCAGTGTCTGTGTGAAGCAGTGTGTGGCGGTGTCAGTGTTGTGCGGCGGTGTAGGTGTGCGGCGGTGTCGCTGTTCAGTCGCTGGGCGAGACTAATCAGCAGGGGCAGAAAGAAGCATGACAGGATGGAGCGAGTGGGGCAGTGGCGGTGTTGGTGTGCGGCGGTGTTGGTGTGCGGCGGTGTCGGTGTGCGGCGGTATCAGTGTTGTGCAGCGGTGTCGGTGTTCAGTCGCTAGGCGAGACTAATCAGCAGGGGCAAGAGGGAGCCGGCGGGGCAGGATGGAGCCCGGGGAAGCAGGATGGAGCACGGGGGAGCGGGATGGAGCCGGGGGAGCGGGACGAAGCCGGGAGGACAGGATGGAGCCGGGAGAGCAGGATGGAGCCGGGGGCGGGGGGCAGGATGGAGTCGGGGGGGAGGCAGGATGGAGCCTGGGGGGGCAGTATGGAGCCGGGGGGGGCAGTATGGAGCCGGGAAGGGGGGGCGCAGGATGGAGCCGGGGGGGGGGTGGGGGGGGAGCAGGATGGAGCCGACGGGGCAGTGTGCAGGTGGGGGGGCAGGATGGGGCCGGCGTGGCAGGATGGAGCGATCGGGGCAGGATGGAGCGATCGGAGCAGGATGGAGCCGGGGGAAGGGGAAGCAGGATGGAGCCGGGGAGGGGGGCAGTATGGAGTGCTCTGTAACCGGGAGTAGTAACAGGTAGTGTCCTGCTAGGACCTTGCATGATGTCAGAATGACATCGGCGTTCGGCGCTGTGATTGACCCGCTCGCGGTCATGTGATATGCGCGTCACATATCACATGACCGCGAGCGGGCCAATCACAGCACCGAATGCCGATGTCATTCTGACATCATGCAAGGTCCTAGCAGGACACTGCCTGCTACTGCTTCCGGTTACCGAGCACTCGCCGGAGGGTAAGTATAACAATCTTTATTATTTTTAATACATTTGTCTTTATTTTACATTTGATTTTGCAGTTTATAATGCACTGCGAAATCAAATCACTAAAGAAGTAGCCCTAAGGAGCAGGGGGCTCTGGGGTCCGCAGGGAGCGTGAGATCAGCAGGGCAGGAGGAGCTGGGGGGAGCGCGGCCAGGGTAGGAGGAGCCGGGGGGGAGTGCGGGCAGGAAAGGAGGAGCTGGGGAGAGGAGCGCGGGCAGGACAAGAGGAGCGGGGGGGAACTTAGAAGAGAGCAGTGCGGCCGCAAATTTTGAATTTGCGCGCCGCTCAGCTCTTTCGTATACGCTGCGCTCATTGGCCGCCGAGTCTGTCAGCGACCAATGAGCGCTGGCGCACGATTTCGGCGTCAGACAGACACGATTAGGAGATTATATAGTAAATGATAAATAAGACAGCGCCTCACCGGTTGGTATTGGTTCAAAGTGTCCTCTTTATTTCTGTCCCCAAACGAGCGACTTTTCAATTACAGATCTTTATCGAGCTTGATAAAGATCTGTGATCGAAACGTCGCTCGTTTGGGGGCATAAATAAAGAGGACCCTTTGAACCAATACCAACCGGTGAGGCGCTGTCTTATTTATCTATATGTATATATGGTCCAGGTTGGACTCCCTGGAATTGGACGTGCGCCTTGTTATATGTAAAAGCTGTACCTGGTAAAGCCTTGGTGCTGTCACTCACGTTTTTGTGTATATAGTAGATGAGTCAGCAGACTGTCCGTCAGTCTGTGAATCTCAGGCTGTGACACGCAGATGTGTATTCACCACTTAAGAGTAACACCCCTAATATGACAACCTGAGCCTTTATAACTGGTGTCAGACCCCAGGCCCACTGTCATTGCTTGCAATGGTTTGGATGCAGCGTGTTGTTATCACTGCATCCAAACCGTTGCTTTGTACAGAACAAGCAGAATGGTTAGGATTTTTAGAAATCCCATGCTCACTGTGCTTCTGTCCTCCGCAGCATAAACTGACCTGCCTGGCAGCTTTCCACACTGCAGCACCTCCACAACATGTTCATTTATTGCTGCAGAGTCGGAGAGAATCTCGGCGGGTGAATGCTGGACATGTTTAGCACATGTATAATTTTATTTTGCAGAAAAATCACCGAATTGGTACATAATATATAAGAGAAAAAAAAGGCCTCTAACAAATACCTTTGCATTTTGCAGGACACCATCAGCTACCTAGAGGCAACCCATATCTCTCACAAGGAAGAGACAGGTGGTATCGCTGGACATGAGGTCACCACAGGGCGGCAGCCACTCCAATAGTGAAGCATAGTGTCAGATTTTTCTGCAAAATAAAATTATACATGTGCTAAACATGTGGCTAGGTACTCGTAGGTGTGAGGTCCCGTGACGGGGGCTACAAGCTTACGCTATTTTGGTCCAAAATATCAAACTAAACCCTCACTGTCATCTATAGTGTGATATTGCATTTTTTTATCTGCAGTTTACATCAGTGTCCTCGAGGGGGCGACAGTCACTTGTGTTGCATTTTTTGTTGCAGAGCGGCCCGCCCTATCTAACAGCTGGGCGTCATTAATAGGCTGCTTTCTGACACTATGCTTCACTATTGGAGTGGCTGCCGCCCTGTGGTGACCTCATGTCCAGCGATACCACCTGTCTCTTCCTTGTGGCACAGTGGTCGCAGATGCTACAATCGCCCCCGCTGTCAGGGTTGTAGGAGATGGAGCATCGGTGTTGAGAGATATGGGTTGCCTCTAGGTAGCTGATGGTGTCCTGCAAAATGCAAAGGTATTTGTAAGAGGAAGTCATAGCACAGCAGAGGCCGGAAGTCAACATAGAAGGGACCGCGGCGGCCCCCTGCACTGGAGCGATGCATCATTAAAGTGAGAAATGTGAGAGGGTGTGAGTATGTGAGTGAGGATGTGTATATACGAAAGTGTGTGTAAGGTGTGTGCGAGTTTCAGTGTATGTATGGGTGTGTATAAGTGTGTGTATGAGGATGTCTAAGAGGGTGTGTGTGAGTGTGTAAAAGGAAGGTAAAACAGGATGGGGGGCATCACTAAAAAAGTAGATCAGGATGGGGGACATATCTAGAAAAGGGGATCAGGATGGGGGACATCAGTACAAAAGGGGACCAGGATGCGGGACCTCACTACAAAAGGGGTCCAGGATGGGGGACATCACTACTAAAGGGGATGGGGTACATCACTACTAATGGGGATCAGGATGGGGGACATCACTACTGAAGGGGATCGGGATGGGGACATCACTACAAAAGGGAATCAGGATGGGGGACATCACTAGAAAAGCGGATCAGGATGGGGGACATCACTACAAAAGGGAATCAGGATGGGGGACATCACTAGTAAAGGGGATCAGGATGGGGGACACCACTAGAAAAAGGGATCAGGATGGGGGACACCACTAGATAAAGGGATCAGGATGGGGGACATCACTAGAAAAAGGGATCAAGATGTGGGGGTCATCTCTAGAAAAAGGGATCATGATGGGGGACATCAGTAGAAAAGGGGATCAGGATGGGGGACACCACTAGAAAAAGGGATCAGGATGGGGGACATCACTAGAAAAAGGGATCAGGATGGGGGACATCACTAGAAAAAGGAATCAGGATGGGGACATCACTAGAAAAAGGGATCAGGATGGGGGACATCAGTAGAAAAGGGGATTAAGATGGGGGACATTAGTAGAAAAGGACAATACTATAGGATGGGGACATTACTACAAGAAGGGGGATCAGGATTTGTAATTTACTACATTGAGCAAAAAATGTTGGTATTACTAAAAATATCACTTAGTCCTACAAAGGATGCGGCCCCCCGCTATAAATGTTTTTCAATGTGCAGCCCACCAACCCAGCTGAGTTTGAATATTCGGGAAACAGAAAGAAGCTGCACACAGGACTTATAGATTCAGATCAGTGGTTTTATTGTGCCCAAGTGTACATAGCTGAAGCGCCATTAGCGGTGCGAAACGCCGTTGTACCACCACCCCCCGTCATCCCACCCGCTACCCACACCCTGCTATGTGCACTTGGGCACAATAAAACTGCTGATCTGAATTTATAAGTCCTGTATGCAGCTTCTTTCTGTTTCCCGAATATTCATGTGTCTAATGAGCGGCACTGAAAGTGAGCACCGGGACGGTCGGCCGTGGATTAGCAGGGAGAACATCCTCACCACCCCGTTCGGCCGTGCGAGCCGTGGACTGCTACGGCTGCTGCGAAAGACCTCCGTAGGAGGAGGTGTCATGCTGAGAAGGAGTGCTGGCCCCGAATATCTTCATAACCGTGAATCCAGCCGAGTTTGAGACCTCTGCCCTAGACTCTGATAGTAGATTGAGCCCCATGTAAACAAAAAAGAATAACCACATATTATAAGGGTATGTGCTCACGGTCCGGAGGAGCTGCGTGTTGGACACAGCTCCTACGGACCTGAGTGCAGCCGCAGTTGGCCGCAGGGAGACCGCAGCCGCCCTGTACTCACCATGTGCGGCGGGCGCGGGGCAGCTTCTCCTTGCAGTCACCGATGGGAGCCGCTTCCAACTCTGCAGCATGAAATAAACATGCTGCGGAGGAGCTGACTCCCATCAACCCGCACCCCAGCTCCAAACACGCCGCAGGCGGGTTACGCATAGTGAGGATGGGATTTCTTCAAATCCCATCCACTATGCTTATACTGTACGATGCAGCGTTTTGGACGCAGTGCAAAGACGCTGCGTCCAAAACCCTACGTCCCCTGATCGTGAGGATGCACCCTAAATGTCTCTCAGGGTTACTAAATACTATTTTTTCTTTGCCTCATCTGTTAGTGGCACCTTCCAGTAAGCTTTTGTAAGGTTATGATCAGACCATGTTCCTATACGGTCAGACACAGACATTACACTGTACATAGCAGGGACACATGTATAAGATTATCTCCGCACAGGAGATGTAAGTATGATCAGACCATGTCCCTGAACGGGTGAGACAAGGCCATTACACAGTACATAGCAGGGGCACATATAAAAGATTATCTTAGCACAGAGGATTGCCCTCAAATTTTGTTTTTCTTGGTGCTGTCCTCATATTTTTTCTATTTTGATTATCTATCTATCTATCTATCTATCTATCTATCTATCTATCTATCTATCTATCTATCTAAGGCGGCCGTCACACGCTAAGATATCTAGAACGATATTGTAAGCGATCACGTGCACGCGCGATCGCTTACAATCTCGCTCACATCGCTGGTGAGATGTCACACAGACAGACTCACCAGCGATGTGGATCCGCGATCTCGCTGGTAACTATGGTACACATCGGGTAACTAGGCGCCGCGCGTCGCTTAGTTACCCGACGTGTACCATAGTTACCATCTCCCAGCATAGGCTGTGCCGCTGGGAGATCGCTCATCGTGGTGTCATACACCACGATGAAGCAGATCGCTAAATCGTAAATCGCTAGATCTGAGGTCCGGACCTCAGATCTCGATTTTGCGATTTGATCAGATCTCGCTCGTCGTATCTTGCCGTCACACGCACAGACATCGCTTACGCGATGTTTAATCTGCTGCGTTCAAGCGATATCTTGCGCGATATCTGTGCGTGTGACGGCCGCCTAAGGGCCACGTCACACACACAGATATCTGTGCAGATATTGTTCGCAGATCTATGGTTGCAATGAAATCATGGACACATTGTTCCATTTTGTGGCTGTGTATAAATGGAACAATGTGTCCATGATTTCACTGCAACCAGAGATCTGCGAACAATATCTGCACAATTATCTGTGTGTGTGACGTGGCCCAAAAGTCCAAAAACCAGGGAGCACTCCAATGACAATAAAAAAAAGAAAAATTTAATGCAGCCCCTTGTGGCGCGACGTTTCAACCCAGCAGGGTCTTTTTCAAGAAAAAGACCCTGCTGGGTTGAAATGTTGTGCCAAAAGGGGCTGCATTCAATTTGTCCTTTTTTCATTGTCATTGAAGTGCTGCTTGGTTTTTTAACTTTATATTATATGCAGAGGAACACTGCATTACAGGAAGTATTGCACCCGTTCATATGAGTAGTTTGTGCTGATTCCTTTTTCTGCTTCTATCTATCTATCTATCTATCTATCTATCTATCTAGAAAAAATTCTCTGCAGCACTCAGCTACTACCAATGACATACAATTGCTAACAAGCTATATGTATATGAGAAAAAAGTTTAAAAACTTACGTTTTTTCAAAAAACTCAAAAATCTTATCGTTTTATTTCTTTTTCTATCTATCTATCTATCTATCTATCTATCTATCTATCTATCTATCTATCTATCTATCTTCTATCTATTGGTGAAGGTAGGGTCAGACTTGGAGGGAAGCTATTCCTGTAGTGATAATCTCTTGCTGATGAAACAATGACTTTATTGAAACAACAATGCACAGACCAGCAAGTGATACATTGTTAGAAATATGGTCCCTTTCAGTCGACGCCGAAAAGGCATTCGACAGGGTCCATTGGGGTTTTATGTTCAAAACATTAAATAAATTCGGATTTAAAGGCAACATAGTACAAATTCTCAAATCTCTATACTCCACACCAACGGCAAACATTATGATTAACAATACCCTTTCTAACGCATTTCCCCTCTCTAACGGAACCAGACAAGGTTGTCCCCTTTCTCCATCATTATTCGACCTTTACATAGAACCTCTGGCTGAGAAAATTCGCATGAATAATCTCATAAAAGGCATCCATACCAAACCTAGAGAGTACAAAATAAGCTTGTTTGCTGATGATGTCCTACTTTCCCTCTCTGACCCCATTAATTCCTTAAGAAACCTATTCGCAACCATTGAGGAATTCTCTGCAGCTTCTTCTTATAAAATCAATTTAAACAAAACCCAGATCTTACATTACAATTTGGACCCCGAGACACTGGCCATAATTAAAAGCGAACACAATTTGAATTGGGATAGGAAAGACTTGGACTTCTTAGGTATAAAAATTACTTCACACACATCAACACTAATGGATCAAAATCTCGCCACTTTAGTTGCAACTATTCAAAAAGACCTCACACACATTTCCAAAACGGATTTGTCCTGGTTTGGGAAAATAGAGGCATACAAGATGTTCATTTTACCTAAGGTTCTATATATTTTCCGTTCTCTCACAATCCCAATTAAAAAACTCTGGATAAAGAAACTACAGTCACAAATGACTTCCTTTGTCTGGGGACAAAAAAAACCAAGGGTAGCCAGAACAACATTAGAGAAGAGCAGAGCTAATGGTGGACTAGCCCTACCAAATATTGCAGCATACTACAACGCTACTATAATTGTTTTAAGCAGGACCTGGTGGGATGAATCACAGAAACCCAGCTGGTTAACTAGAAGAAGCAAATTTTCCGAAACACAAACTTAATTTACTTTTGCTCTCTCACCTCTGCGACAAGTCAAAAAAGCTCCCAAAAGAACTAACAACTAAAGCCACGATACAGGCGTGGAAACAACTCGCTGCAAAAGCTTTAGAAAACTCCCCTGTTTCCTCCCATGATTGGATCTCAATCGATATATTGACATTGCTGATCTCATCACTTAATATAGACCTATGGAAAAAGAAAGGAATCAAATTCCTATCGGACATCCTTGACAGATATAATTGCCTTATCTCCTTTGACCAACTGCAGTCCAACTTTTTTCTGCAGGACAAAGATCTTCAGATGTGGGAAAAAATTAATACCTACCTAATTAAAAAAAAAACGAACTTCCATCTACCACTATCACACACTTATTTAAATTCCATCATAGTCCTATTTTTTGGACCACCAAAAACATCTACAAGTCGATAAACATGGACCATGCATTAAATAAAACCTCCAATCTGACAGCATGGGAAAAGGAATTAGGAATCTCTATTAACACTGAGACTATGAGCCAAACTCTATTGAACTTACCGAAAATGATTCCTTGTTCGACTCTATTAGAGACTCATTACAAATCGCTTACAAGGTGGTATTTCACTCCCCAACGCTTACACTCAATGAAAGAAGAAAATTCCCCACTTTGTTGGAGGTGCAACTGCGAAGTTGGTACAACTTCCCACATATTTTGGTTCTGCGAAGGCCTGAACGATTTCTGGAACAAAGTCCAACTTCTAGTATACGACCTCACATACAACTCTCTTACCCTAACTCCAGTGCTCATTACTCTCCTGATAGGTGCAGAGCAAATTCCTTCACAATTGAGACCTATTATAATCCACATTATACTTTCTGCAAAAACCTTAATCGCCTCATTATGGAGAAACACTGACGGCCCATTATTCCCAATTTTACTAGAAAAAATAGCTTCACATAACTCCCACGAATATGTCCACGCCTTGAGACAAAATAAGACAATCAAATTCTATAAGAAATGGGACACATGGAATCGGATCTTTCCTCCTCTTCACACTCTGAATGTACACTAATAGAAGACTCGAGCTCCACTTAATATATTAAACAGACAGACTCTGCTCTCACCCCCCCCTCCCCCTACCTTGCTATCCCTCCCCCCCTCCTTTTCCCCAATTGTTTTTTCATACTATCTACTTTGTTAGTATTGGACTAAATAGAAGATCTTCCTTTATTCTAATGTCGCAACCAAGTTGAAAGCTTAAGTAACTAACTTCCGAACTACAGACTCAAGAAGATCTTCCATCTGAAGAAAGAATGTGTTTTAAACAATTGTTATACTATACGCTATGTCCAACCTTTATAAATAACTTGCTTGTTATTAACTTGATATTAATTCTTATTTTTGTTCATGTTTAACAAAAGAATAAAAATATTTGAACAAGAAATATGGTCCCTGTCCCTATGTCATGCTGCTCCCAGCTTTCATAGTTAAAGCCTGCTGACTCTTTCCCTTTAAGCGTCTATTAATGTTGCACAAAGATTGGGAAATGAAATTTACCTAAATTTACTCATCATTCACCAGCCAAGTCTTCTACTTAGGGTACCGTTACACACAGATAATTGTGCAGAGATTGTTGGCAGATCTCTGGTTGCAGTGGAATCATGGACACATTGTTCCATTTTGTGGCTGTGTACAAATGTAACAATGTGTCCATGATTTCACTGCAACAATCTGTGAACAATCTCTGCACAATTATCTGTGTGTGACGGTACCCTAAGGAATGCTAACATTTTAGCCTTCTTTGTGTTACATGGGGGGTTCTAGAACTCAGAATTAGGATATACCTGGAAAGTGAATTTTCATAGTCTTCACATCTTTCCACATGTTGTTCATTCATGCAGATTTTGGCCTGAAATTCACAGCAAATGCTAAATGACTCCCATGCATATTAATTATTTGGTTGCCAATTGTTATTTAAAACTTTATCAGTTTCTTTTTTTTATCTCATTTCAGAAAGGGAAGGCACATTAAGTGCCAACTGCATTCTGCCCAATGGATTTTAACAGCATGCTTGTTTCGATTGATAATGAACTTAGCCAAGAGGATTTGGAGTCTTTGAAATTCCTTTGCTCGGATTTGCTTCCAAACAAGAAACTCTTATCAATAAGATCCAGTCTAGAACTTTTTAGTGAGCTACAGAAGAAAAGTCTACTTGAAGAAGACAAGTATGACCTTCTGGCTGAACTACTTTATATCATAGGACAGCACAGTTTGCTAAAAGTGCTGGAAACCAGCAAGTGGCGTGTCCATGAAGCCTTAAAAGAAAAGAGGACTGTGTCTTTGTATAGGTAAGTTTTTAAAGGTGAACTTCGGGGAGAGAAAACTTTTTTTGTACTATCCCGGCTGTCCTTCATGATAAAGCAGAAATGTCCACTACAGTTCTAGAATCTCTAGATCGTTTATAAATCTATAAAATCATATCTGCTCTTCAGCTCCCACCCCTCCCTTAGGCGACAGTAAAATGCAGCTTCATGCTGCAGCTTTGACAGGAGGTGTATCAGGAACGTGGACCCTGGGGGCTCCAGGATCATCGTACATTCCCACCCCTTCATACTTCTGTATATGCAGGGGGTGTGACCGCCGGCCCCATTGTCACAGTACATACATGATGTGATTGTGTGTTGTGATTTTTTTTGGTCAGGCCTAAAAGAGCTGAGGAAAATCACTGATCAGCTCTGACTCATTCAATAACATCAGTCATACAGCATTTCTGTATTGAATTCAAGACTTCCACCTTAGGCTGGGGTCACACACACAGATATCTGGGCAGATATTGTTCACAGATCTCTGGTTGCAGTGAAATCATGGACACATTGTTACATTTGTACACAGCCACAAAATGGAATCATATGTCCATGATTTCACTGCAACCAGAGATCTGTGAACAATATCTGCCCAGATATCTGTGTGTGTGACCCCAGCCTTAGTTTGTCTAATATGGGATTCAGACAAACCCCATAGATAGATAGATAGATAGATAGATAGATAGATAGATAGATAGATAGATAGATAGGAAAGATAGATGGATGGAATAATACATAGGCTATATGATATATGATAGGGCCACGTCACACACACAGATATCTGTGCAGATATTGTTCGCAGATCTCTGGTTGCAGTGAAATCATGGACACATTGTTACATTTGTACACAGCCACAAAATGGAACAATGTGTCCATGATTTCACTGCAACCAGAGGTCTGTGAACAATATCTGCCCAGATATCTGTGTGTGTGACCCCAGCCTTAGTTTGTCTAATATGGGATTCAGACAAACCCCATAGATAGATAGATAGATAGATAGATAGATAGATAGATAGATAGGAAAGATAGATGGATGGAATAATACATAGGCTATATGATATATGATAGGGCCACGTCACACACACAGATATCTGTGCAGATATTGTTCGCAGATCTCTGGTTGCAGTGAAGTCATGGACACATTGTTACATTTGTACACAGCCACAAAATGGAACAATGTGTCCATGATTTCACTGTAACCAGAGATCTGTGATCAATATCTGCACAATTATCTGTGTGTGTGTGACGTGGCCCATAGATAGATTTATAGATCGATGATAAATACACAGACATGTGAAAGGTAGATAATGGATAGGGCCGCTTTACACACACAGATATCTGTGTCCAACCTCTGAACAGATCTCTGGTTGCAGTGAAATCATGGACACATTGTTCCATTTTGTGGCTGTGTACAAATATAACAATGTATCCATGATTTCACTGCAACCAGAGATCTGTTCAGAAGTTGGATACAGAAGTTGGTGTGTGTAAAGCGGCCCATAGATACATTGATATTTTTAAGCCCATATATGTTTGGTGGACAGTATAAGGAACAGATCCATAAGCTCACATACACTGCTCAGCATAAATCAGTACACCTCCTTTGAATAGTAAGATTTTAAACTATATCACACTGAATACATGAAAAATGTCCAACATTTTGACAAGACTAAGTTATATAGAATATTTTATTAACCCATAATATGAAAGTACGGTTAATAATATAATTTGAATACAAGATTTGGGAAATGTTTCTAATATTCAGTGAGATACTGATTAAAATCTTACTTTTCAAAGTGGGTGTACTCATTTATGCTGAGCACTGTTTGTTCTGCTGGTTAAACAGGATTGGGTTAAAGAGAACCTATCATATGAGAAAACACTATTAACCTGCAGATATGGAGTTAACCTGCAGGTTAATAACAGTCTGAAACTGACAAGTGCCCACAATTAGTGCCCGCTGCCAGGAGGAAGTGAACTTTATTCCTCCCAGCAGCATTTAGATTTCAGTCATAAGTCATAGGGGTGGTGACAGCATGATTCAGTCACTGCTCTGTGCATAGTAAGCAGCGTCTGTAACCATGCCACCGACACTGACTGGGTTTCTGCAGGACAAAGTACCTTGTGGTCCGAGCTGCTGTCTTCGTATGATGGAAAAACCAGAGACACCGGTATGCCTGGATATGGTAGTAGCTAGTTTATTTTCCAACGTGTTTTGGAGTCGTATCCCAAACTCCTTCCTCAGGGAACATCCTGAGGAAGGAGTTTGGGATACGACTCCGAAACGCGTTGGAAAATAAACTAGCTACTACCATATCCAGACATACCGGTATCTCTGGTTTTTCCATCATACGAAGACAGCAGCTCGGACCACGAGGTACTTTGTCCTGCAGAAACTTATCGTGACCACAGTGACCTGTGGAGGTACGGTCCTTGTAGCAGCTGTATTGTTCTGAGTGATCACACCGGTTGTGTGCTACACAACCCTATTAGGTGAGCAGTTCCTAGATTCCACCTTAATAATCCTGTCTCCTAAAGGATAAGACCCTATATGCGCATTCTCACCCCTATTCTAGATTACCGACACTGACTGACAGCCGGGTGTAATGCTGAGCCAGATGTCAGTCAGTGCTTGAGGTGCAGTTACAGCTGTCACCCACTATATACTGAACCATGACATAACCCGCCCTGGTACCACCCCTATGACTGGAAACCAAATGCTGGCAGGAGGAATTAAGTTAATTTCTTCCCATCAGTTGGGCTCTCAGTGTGAGCACCATCAGGTTCAAACCACTATTAACCTGCAGACTAATCCCACACCTGCAAGTTAATAGTGTTTTTTGACATGACAGTTCCCTTTAATGTTGGTTTACGGGTATGGCTTTGCATGTGCATATTCCACACATATACTGTGCACATAATTACACACATAGTCAATGTCCTCATTTTAAAGTGAATAAAGAATGTCTCCATCCCTACTCCTGTAGAAATCCTGCAACTCTGCCCTTTCAGGGCTGCAGAACGTTGGGCGAAGATTTGTAAGAGGAGTAGGATGTTGTTAGTCCTCTTAGGCTGCTTTCACATCAGCGTTTTTTTGAAATCGCAGAAGATGCGGTGAAAAAACCGCTGCTGATAGTTGCGGCGTGTAAAGGTACCCTTAGACAATCAGGCAACTCGCATCTGCTGTAATTGTCAGCGAGTCTTGGCTCACTCGCACCCATACAAGTCTATGGGTGTGAAGGAAACATCGGACTGCACTCTGCAGACATGCAAGTGCAGAGCGATAGACGCTGAGACCAACAATGGAGAAGATGGGATGATTAATCTCTTCCTCTCCTCCGCAGCTGTGATGTGATTGCAGGATTTGATCACAGTAATGACACTTGGCCACGCTCGCAGCAGACCCTTAGCCCAGTGTCATTACCATATCACATCTGATGCCATATGCTAGTCTGACCCCAGGATAACAGTGGCCACTGTTAGAAGCAGATACTGGCTTGAGGCACATATCCGTTATCTGCCGTGTGTAGGGTGGGCTCAGCCTGTGCGCCCATTCCACATACCTGTTCCCAACTTGCACCATACATTCATGTGGTGGGGTTAAAAACAGTAATAATATTTGCATATCATGTAGTGTAATATGGATAATGTTGTAAAACTACATAGATTATTCATGATTTCAGGTGCTCACTAGTGATGAACGAGTAGTTTGGTATTTCGATAAGTCTAAAGGTACCGTTACACGCGGCATTATTGCTAGGCAATATCACTGGCAATTTGCTGGTTGCAGTGAAATCATGGACACATTGTTCTATTTTGTTGCTGTGTACAAATGGAACAATGTGTCCATGATTTCACTGCAACCAGCAAATTGCCAGTGAAATTGCCTAGCCATATTGCTGCGTGTGACGGTACCTTAAGGGTACCTTCACACGCCACAATATCGCCTGGTGATTGAGGCGATCTAACGTGCGCAGTGCACGTTTTTCATGGTCGCCTCAGACCGCCGATGGCAGCCTCACACGCCGCAATTGCGCTCTGAAAGTAAGGTGATGTGTCGCTCTGGAAATAGCCTCACCTACAGCGGAAGCAATCCTGCCTAATCCCATCCCTGGTTCACACGCCACAATCTCAAAGGCAATGTGGGTGTACATGTTCAGCACGGCGAGGAGATAGGTGTGCCGCAGTGGTTTACACCGCGCCCCATACGCGCTCATTGGACAACGCAACAACGTTCCGATTGGTCATCCTGCTCTGGAAGGCTGGCTAATACATGACACCATTGCCATTGTGTGGTGATGGACGACAGCTCATCAAATATGGCGCGGTGTCAATTGACAGCCAATGGGAACACGGTAGCAACCTCCAATCATCGCTGACGGGGCGCGGACTACTGCACGCTGTGGCACACCTACGGAAAATCATAGGCGATGCTGATTCCATCAGTATCGCCCTATCACACCCACAACATGGAAATCTCGCCTTCATGATTGAGGCTGATTTTAGAGCAGTGCTCAGGAATCAGGCGAGAGGCGATTTATCAATGCGAAATTCCCCAATCACAGCCGCCACCGTGAGGCAATTTCACGGCGATTGCTCCAGGGCGGCATATCGCCTTTAGTATTGCCAGGCGATATTGCGGCGTGTGAAGGTACCTTAAGGAATACTTTTTACTACCCGGATATTTGTCTGAATATTGAACATAATGCAAGTCAATGGTGAACTCGATTATTTGTCTGGAAGATTCCCCACACAAATATCCAAGTTCCCCATTGACTTGCATTATGTTCAATATTCGGACAAATATCTGGGTAGTAAAAAGTATTCAGTTAGACTTTTCCGAATCCAAATACTATACTACTCGCTCATCACTTGTGCGGAATAAAATTCAACCAAACAATTGTAATTTGTTACTAAAGTTTTATCTGTGGTCTATTAGCAACTGCAGGATATTGCTTTCTATATATTCATGCTAAGCCATCATCACACATCTGTCTTTTCTGTGTTTTGGTAAAATCTATTTTGCGTTATGTAGATTTTGTGTTTTTTAACTTTCTCGACAACCTGCTTAGACAATTGTACTGAAATACAAAAGTATAAAAAATAAATATACAATGTTGAAAAATACTCTGCATAATAAATAAATAGCAGGTGCTATTAAAAACGTTTCCAGTACTAATTTGCAAAAAGGTACAAATCCGAGCCATCCTGCACTCTCTTTCATTGAGGTCAATCAAATATAGCAGGTTTTAAAATAGAGAGGACTGTCTGTCACGATGCTCTAGTAAGGACCCTGCAGCTTCTCTATGCCCACGTTAAGCAGGCCAATCCAGTAATTTAGATGATATGAAAGAGCCAGCTGCCGATAATTATGTTTCTACTGCTGGCAACGTGATGTACTCGATCAGTATATACCCAACCATATACCATAGAACGTATAATACCTCGGATCCGTCACCTCTATAGCCTAAAACAAATATAGTACTGATTGTTCATGGAAAGCGATCGTTATTCAGCAAAAAATTGTCTAAAGTATCGCCTCGTGCTTTATACAAGGTCATAAAGATAGCTTGCGGGGGGGGGACTGGATACGGTGAGGTCTGGGGGAGGGAGTCGGGCCGCGTAGACCACAGGCGGTCGTGGGGCTGCTCTCTAGTGCAATGGAATACACACCACACGCTTCTCGCTATAAGGGCAGGGAATGCCGTGCCCTCCTACAGCGAGCCCCCCCTCCTTAATACTGGGTCCCCCAGATTAAACTTGACCATCTCCTCCTTCATCTGTGGCCCCCTGGGCTGCAAGCTTCAAAAATAACATACATTTAACATCAACCTTACTGACCACTTACTTCCGCTCCGGCTCCTTCCCAGTCCTCATCAGACTAGCTACGCGCAATCTCTTCTAAATATCATTTGTGTGTGTATGTGAACGGCGCTAAACAGAATACGTCATTTCTCCACGCAGACTTTGGTCGGCACAAGGAAGAGAGAAGCCAGCTGCGGAGTTGAGGACCGGAAGGGGAGTGGGCGCAGGAAGGTGGTGATAGTGTTTGTATTTTGGAAACCCGCACCCGGGGGGGAACATGATAAGGTTGGGGGTTGTATACCTCAAAATAGGGTATTATATACTTGGGCTGCTGTATACTACCACTGGCTGTAATAACGGGTACCTGCTGTATACACGTGGGCTGACAAAACCTCTTAGGCTTTGTTATAACTGGGTAAGATATACAAATTTTGGCTGAATGTAACAAACTGTGGTGTTAGCATTTCGAGGCTGCTATTTTACTATCTGGTGGCTGTATATACTTGGCCTGCTGCATAGTTACTAATGGGCTGTATAACTTAGGGCTGTCTGATTGATACTACACTTTCTGTGTTGATTCCTGGGGCGGCAAATCCCCACAACTGTGTTGGGACCAATATCCTCTGGGCGTAAAATATCTGGTTATATACCTCTGGGGTCTGTATAATACTACACTTGGATGTCAACTGTGGGGCTGCTGTATACTACCACTGGGCTGTATATACCTCTGGGGCTGCTGGATACTACCACTGGGGCTGTATATACCTCTGGGGCTGCTGTATACTACCACTGGGGCTGTATATACTTCTGGGGCTGCTGTATACTACCACTGGGGCTGTATATACCTCTGGGCTGCTGTATACTACCACTGGGGCTGTATATACCTCTGGGGCTGCTGGATACTACCACTGGGGCTGTATATACCTCTGGGGCTGCTGGATACTACCACTGGGGCTGTATATACCTCTGGGGCTGCTGGATGCTACCACTGGGGCTGTATATACCTCTGGGGCTGCTGGATGCTACCACTGGGGCTGTATATACCTCTGGGGCTGCTGTATACTACCCACTGGGGCTGTATATACCTCTGAGGCTGCTGTATACTACCTCTGGGGCTGCTGTATACTACCACTGGGGCTGTATACTACCTCTGGGGCTGCTGTATACTACCTCTGGGGCTGCTGTATACTACCTCTGGGGATGCTGTATACTACCACTGGGGCTGCTGTATATACCTCTGGGGCTGCTGTATATTACTACTGGAGCTGCTGCTGTATATACCACTGGGGCTGTTGCTGTATACTACCATTGGGGCTGCTGCTGTATACTACCACTGGTGCTGCTGCTGTATACCTCTGGGGCTGCTGTATACCACACTGCTGGGGGCTGTATACTTGTGCTGGGGTCCACCCTCGGCTTATACACGAGTCAATAGGTTTTCCCAGGTTTTGGGGGCAAAAGTAGGGGGGTCGGCTTATACACACGGGTCGGCTTATACACGAGTATATACGGTAAATACCAAAATTAAGCTGCCACCACTGATCTTTCAGGTAGATCGGTAACCTGTATGATAGCGTAAAACGAATAGTGAGGTCGTGAGAGCTCGTTCATAGGACAAGGAGATCGAGACTAGTAAATTATAATATTTTACTCCTAAAGATGGGCAGTGTTTATATAAAAGATTTACAGAATATTACATAAGAGACAATTTATATGTATGCATAAACAGTTATAAAAATAAAAGGAATAAAAGAGAAATTGCCAGACCTAGCCACTCATGGATAAGCGTAGATCCGTGGAAGGGGGGGCGGGGCACTCCCCAGAAAGGTAGGATTCCGTCACACAGCTGGTCGTGTCTTGCTATGTCCGTGCCCCTGGATAGAATCACCCAAAAATGGCTTCTCTAGTTTTATTAAAGGCAGGGGAACCCGTGGCCCCCCTCGTAGAGTGAGCCCTCCTTTGTGGGCTTGTCTACTGAGACTCCCCTTTCACCATGCTTAATAAATCTTCATTCTTCATATCTGGGGATGGGGTGGGCTCACAAACATGATATACAACTCATAGTTACTTTCATGTAATTCAGAGAATATTGATACCAAATATGACCCATGTAGGAGGTTCAGAACGCCAGAACTCCTTTCCCAGGTTCCTGAGTGTTGCATAGATATACAAGACATATCATTAAATGCGCAAATCGGTGAATAATCTGAAAATATAAATTATGTGTATGTAACATGAACGAGTCTTCTTAAATCTGACATTCACAAAACTATCTCTCAGACAAAGAACTTTTTTGGCGGGGACAGCTAGAAGCTCTAGTTCTGTCTCAGGTATTTACGACCTGTCGTAAAAGTTGGGGAGGGGGAGAGAGAAAGTGGGGGGTTGGATGAATTGGATCTACAGAAACCCCTCAGGATAGACAAAGCCTTATGTATAGGTTTTGGCTGATTGTCCAACCTCTTAAAATAATGAGTAATATTCATATATTCATGACACCGTCCCAAAGAGGGTACACCTTGACGTGATGCGGTGACTTTATACCTTTTTGCAAAAACGTGCAGATACCAAATATTCATCGTTTTTGTTTTAAGTGGTATAAAAAACATTCAGAAATTTGTACAAAATGCTAGAAAAATGTTGCTTGTGTTGGCACTTTCCAAGAGCTGCAACATTTTCATTTGTGTGATGGCTTGTTTTTTGCACCCTGAGCCATAGTTTTTATTGACATAATGTAGGGTTAGGGATTTTTTGTATTGATCATCTGTTATTACATTTTTTGTGTTGTTGCGGCGGCGGCAAATCCCCCACAATTCTGTTGTTTTTAATTGAAGACCACATATCATAACGGTTGCAAAAAAAAAAGTTATTTGGATTCACTGGAGCTGCTGGGTATCAGGTAAATAATGCTTCAGTTGAATGTCGCTTATCATCCCATATCTTGATTTCAGACAGCCCTATTAAGGGGCCCAGGTCTTCAACAAGCCTCTCATTTATTCAAGAAATAAAAGAGTAACATTGTAAGTTTACCCATTGATATTATGCATTCTTGTTTTTATCACTATAGGCAAATGCTTTTTCAGCTTTATGAAAACATCACCACTGACGACGTAAGGGACTCTAGTATTCCTCTTAGGGATTCCTAAGAAGCATGAGGAAGGCAAGGTAATAACCATACAAGAGCTTGAATAGTCAACTGTAAAAAGGCAAAATTTAGGCAAAACATGGCAATTACACATGATATAAGTTGGATCAATTATGGGGTTGCCTGGATAAAACATTTAATGACCTATTTGTAGGATAGCTCATCAATCATCATTTTCATTTTCCAAAACAAAGTAGTGCACATATTAACTCATTATACTGCCACATATCAGATAATTCACAAGTTCAATGCTGCACCTCCTACCCCTTTCAATCAGAAATATTCAGCGGGCAACCTTGGGTTTCGTTAGTTATCCTAATTCTTCTTCTATTAGCATGCCATTACTCATTAATACATTTGTATTTTGTTCCTTTAAATTTCCTAGACATGCTTGTAAGTCTTCTAGCAGATACCATTCCCCATTAGAGAAGGGTAAAACAGTTTGTCTAATTTCCTCATCTAGCTGCATGGTAACAATACATTTTTTCCATTTTTTTGAAGAAACCCTTTGTCGCCTTCTCCTTGATCCTTTCTGCTTCAACCTTCTCCACCTGCATTACTGACTTTTGATTACTCAGGACCTTCTCTTTTGTTGGGGCCTCAGTGGACAGTCATCCCCTTAATATAAACATTTTAGCTATCACAGCTGTGTCATGACTCCTGGCTCCTCGGGTGTACACTTCCAGTTTAAAGTTTGCATGCAATATATGGATTGAAGCGAAGCAGCACTCACTGGACTGGATACAACACAGGCTTTCCATCAGGGTTTACATCAGGGGGCTTTAATGGGGAGTCTTTAAAACTGTTTTAAAGACCCCCACCGTCTCCACTAAAGCCCACCTGATGTAAAGCCTGGAAATCTTTGGCATATAAAGCTGTGTTGTACCCGATCCTGTGACTGCTGCTTGTCTTCAATCCTTATATTGTTAGTCTCCCAGAAGTCATGCACCTTTGCTTGAATCCGCTTCCAAAAACTGCTGTATTTTAAGAGCACAGTCATAGGCCATGATACATGTGTCTGTGTTTGCTTGAATTGTTTGGCATTTGGGTACTCATGTGACCTCTCTGGGTGATATCTGTTTGGTAGTATGTTAAATCCATAGATGCCGTATGCATAATACAATATGGAATTGCATGTCTCTCCAACATTCATTGATCATATGTTTTCTTGCCTCCCTCCATCCTTGCAGTATATTGTTCCCATTCTTCCCATCACCTAATTGAAGTTCCCAAGATTTAAATAATTTTCTGTGACTTGATGAAATCAAAGCCTTTCTGGTGGCCCTATATAATGTGGAGATATTAATTTCTCCAATATCTCATCTTATAATTTCATCTGTTTAGTTGGTCATTACTTCCCTTGTTGCATCATGTGGTTTTTGCATGACGTGGTGTTTTATTTGGTTATATTACACGTTCTGAAATAAGGTGATTCCACATTTGTCAATCATTGCAGACTTTGTTAACCATCATGTTACAGGTTTCCCACCATTCTCACCCATTTGCTTATCCACTCTTTAAAACCAATCTATTTTCTCTGTTCAACTTAAAATCCATGTGAGACCATGGGTTTAAATGCTTGAAATTTCCATGACAATTTATATTTTTTCCTCATGGTTTTCAAGGTCATTATGATGTCTCTGCATTTTATTGAATATTTTATCTTCAGGGGAACCTCTGAGAGGTGACGCATGAAGGAGCGATGCCAGATCCCAGGGCCTACAATCCATCTCTGACTCATAATCAGAGTATCGGCTGATCTTTTTTTATACAATCTAAGATATGTTGCTATAAGCATGCTAGATTATATCCTCTCACATTGTGCAGGCCAATTCTCCCCTACCATTAAAGTTTGACTTATGATTCTTGGTCTCTTACTGTACCATAGAACTGGGAGAAAGCTCTGTTCTACCTTTTTATATTGCTATGTTTTATTAAAAGAAGGGTGCTTTGCATCGATACAGCAACATTGGGAAGGTCATAATCTTAAAGAGGACCTGTCACAAACCAGGCATGGTGATCTAATTACAGCACGCAGCATGCAGACAAGGGGTCCCCCAGCACTTGAGCAGCCCTGTACCCCGAGATAATACACTTAGAAAACTTACATGCTACAGCCACTAAGGAGGTGGTTAGGGGCTGCAGCCAAGGCAGATTCACAACCCCTGCATGTGTAATCTGCCCACCGCTGCCATCATTCTCTCCCTCTTCAGCAGCATTTAAACGGAGGTTTTTTTTTTTCTCTCCCATCTCTTTAGCCCCGCCCCTGGGGGGGGGGCTAAACGGACTTTCTGGGAGAGAAAAAAAATTTTTGTTTAAATGCTGCTGAGGAGGGAGAGAATGATTGGCGGCGGTGGGCAGATTACACATGCAGGGGTTGTGAATCTGCCCTTGGCTGCAGCCCCTAGCTGCCTCCTTAGTGACTGTAGCATGTAAGTTTTCTAAGTGTATTATCTCGGGGTACAGGGCTGCTCAAGTGCTGGGGGACCCCTTGTCTGCATGCTGGAGACATGCTGTATCCAGTGCTGTAATTAGATCACCATGCCTGGTTTGGTGACAGGTCCTCTTTAAGTAGCTTCTACCTAGTAACAGTTACTGGTAGTCCCTACCATTTTTTAACTTCTTTTTCTATTTTATTAATTAGTGACCTCCTTAAATGCACTCCCATATATTTTACTGATGATGTAGCTGTTGCTATTCCACAAAACTCCCTTTCCTAACCCATAACTCTTCCTCCTTGTACCCTGCCCCTCCTTTCAAGATCAACATTTCGCTTTTTTCTTTGTTCAGCCTAAATCCTACAAAGTGTCCGAATTTTTCTATTTGTTGTAGTACTTCTTGCAAATCTCTCTGGGGTTTGTTCATGAACAGTATCACGTCATCAGCGAAAAAGGGCATATTTATTATTTTCTTCCCTACTCTATTTCTCTCTTAATAGATCTCTTTATTTAGGTATCTTGATAGGGGTTCAGTTGTCATATTGAACAGCAGCAACGATAGCAAGCACCTTTGCCTAGTTCCCTTACTCAATGGGAATACGTCTGAAAGGAATCCTGGGGAATACTCTCCAGCTTGAGGGTTGGTATACAGTGCCCTAACAACGTCCCTGAAGGCTCTTTTGAACCCGACTGTGTCCAATACTAGATCCAGCCATGACCAACTAATGCCTTTTCGGCATCCTGCGTAATCATTGAAGGCAGGCATGTCATCCCTTTCCAATTGCAATGTTTGACCACATCCATAATTAACATCACCCTTCTCACATTTGTCACCGCCGACCTTCACTGGATGACACCAGCTTTCAGGAGGGGGGGGAAGACAATCCTGGAAGGGATGAGGGCCAGATGGCCTGCCATGCATTTAGACAATTTGAGATCCTGGTTAGTTAAAGAAATTGGAATATAGCTGAAAGGGTTTTTGAGACTTTTTTTTTTTGAGGAGTTTCATGTAGGTCATATTCTGTTCAAAATTCCTTCCCCAGATATTATTTTGTTGAACATTGATGTTAGTGTTGGGGTAACTTGTTCTTTTAAAGCTTTGTAAAATTCTCCATTGAGCCCGTCCAGTCCCGAGGCTTTTTGTGTCCCCAACCCCTTTATTGTATTCTAGCCTTCTTCTATCGTTATCTTCTTATATACCTTTCTATTTCCTCCTTTGTGATTTTTGGAATATTTACTCTCTGTAGCCATTCTCTGCCTTCACCTGAGTTTTCTCCCACTTTGTACAGAGTATATGCTCAGCAATTCATTTCTTGGCTGCATGGGTAGTACAACCATTGTCAAAGAGAAATAAATAAATAAATAAAAAACATAGAAATTGGGAATATGACCGCACTCCTGTTAGTATAGGAAGAAATTTTTCTTGACCAAAAAATTAGTAATTATGTGATATTATTTTCTACACATTTTAGGGTAACCAACAAACCCCTTCTTCAGGTGGGTCTGTGTGCCCATGATGCTTTTAACTGTAACTTGTATGTGGATAACTTAATAAAGCAGAAAGTCGTCTAAAAGGATACTGGTGCTGACATTTCCTTTATTTCTTTTAGGCTGGTTTCACACTTGTGGACCCCTCCGCAGCGGAGCGCAGGCACCGCAAGCTTAACATGGGGACGCAGGTGCCTGTGCTCTGATGCAGATTGGCGTGCGCACCCATTCACTGCTATGTATGATTTGTACGCAGGTGGATGCCTGCACACAAATCACACACTCTCGTCTGCACCCTGAACGCGACATGTCCGCATGCGCACAAATCACATATTGCCGGCAATGGGTGCGCACGGCCATCTGCACCCAAGCGCAGGCACTTGTGTCCCCATGTTACACATAGGGACTTGCAGTGCCTGCGCTTAGCTTGCGGATCCCCTCCGCAGGACGCTGTGGAGGGGTCCACAAGTGTGAAACCAGCCTTAGACATGTGTGGAGGTCAGCCACTGCCGTGCACCTGTTGGATCCAGTCTTGAGGCAAGGGTGAGCTAATCCTTTCCCCATTGTTTCCTACTTAATAATACAACCAATGTACATTTTTTAATATGTGTTACAAGCGATGGCATGTACTACATGATGGGAATCATGGTTGAACACATTGCAAACATAAAAGCTAATAATCCTTTGTGCTCTGGGGCAGTTTGGCATTTTGTTAATTTACATGGTGCAAATTTGTTTTTTTCTTTCACGTCATTGAGAAAGTTATTTATCCATATAGAGGTGGCGGTTTGCACAAAGCAGTTGTTTGAGAGAAGAACATTGGATTTTCAAATGACAAACTCGTTTCCCTGCTGAGATGAACTTGAAAAATGATCTTTATTATGTTTATTAAAGTGTCTTTGTTTAAGCATCTGCTCACCATCCTTTTTTTTATAAATGCGTCCACATTTATATCATTATAATATATATAATCTTTTTCAATGTAGTTGTTTTTGATGATTTTTTCATTTATACATGGATTTATTTACATATCGAAAATTGTTTTTTAATATACACATCTTTTCTTGTAATTATTATAAATTATTCTTTTATAGACAAAAGGAATAATCTTTCAGAATAGCACTGCCACTATATCTGTATGTTTCCTCCTTTTTTCTGTTATTATTTTGTTATTTTTTTATTTTATCATTCTGTTTATTTTCACCCCTCCTATTTACGTTTTCCTTGTGTATTGTGTGTGCAACTGCACCTGCATCTCATCAATGTTTTTAAGTTTGTCCAGTTAATAATTGGCTCTTTGCATTTTTGTGACCTGCCCTAATTTTGTTTAAATGTATGTATATAAATCTTTGTTTGTAATATCTTTGAATGCTTTGATAAAGGGTAGCACATACTGAAACATGTCGCCTTTTTATGTATCACACTTTTTAAAGGGGAACTCCAGTGAGAGTAAACTTTTTAGTACAGTTCCTGCTTTGCTACATGATGAAGCAGAGCTGTACACTGCAGTTCTAAGATCTATAGATCTCTTATAAATCAATAAAATCATACCTGCTCTTCTGCTCTTACCCCTCCTCATGGGACAGAGAATTTTCAGCCTGTCAACTTCATGTAGGAGCAGAAAGCAGGAGGTGTGTCGGGGCGTGGATGGTGGGAGCTGCAGGATCATCCTACATTCAAGCCCCTCACATTTCTTTTAGGGAGGGGGCGTGGCCACTGGCCCCATGCTCACACTACAATCCTGTCCCTGATATACCATCCTATATGACAGGGCAGTCCAGGCTTGAAATAGCAATCATGTCACCAAGCAGATAGAAATATATGCTGCGATCCTCTGCTGTATGATGATGCGGCAAAGCATTACATTGATCGATTCAGCTCTGCATGGTCTCCCGTCCACCATAGGAACGTGGTATCTTTTTATTTCTCCATCTTTCAATGGATCATCATCATCATCACTCCTCACTGGAATGTAGGGCGATCCTGCGGCTCCCAGCATCCACGCCCCTGAGACAACTCCTGCTCTCTGCTCCTGCGTGAAGCTCTCAGGCTGAAATTCTCTGTCCCATGAGGGAGGTGGGAGGGGGGAGATCAAAGGAGGGTCATTCCATGTCAAGTGAACCAATGATTTTTACCTCTATATTTTTAAATCTTTTGAGATTTTATAATTTGATAATAGCATGTCAGAGAGTGCAAAAAGTGAAGAGAAAAAAATTCTAGAATTTTTTTTTAAAATTGATTTACAAAGTTCGGAAAAAGTGTGAATTTCGGTGTTGACTGCCTTTACATTTCTCCTCATAACTCCGGCTAGAAATAAGATAGAGAAACAACATAAACAGCATTCTACTCAGAACTGTACAGGCTTTTACCAGATACGTCACAAGTGTATCTCTGTTAATATTTTACCCATGCAAACGCAAATGCAAAATTTTAAAACATATTTCTGAAAAAAAAGGTAACATTTAAAAATTTCCAAAAATGCACACATGTCTGCTATGCTCCTAGCTGCATCTGTACCAAAATTCAAGTTGGGATGGCAATGGGATCATATTTAAAAAAAATATAACAATTATAGCGTCAATTCGAAAATCTTGAATTCAGATCTTTTCAGCCTGTGATCTAAAAGTGTGGGGTCTATATTTACCAAATAATACATGATTTTTAGATATTACTGTATTATTTTATTATGTCACAGCTTAGGCTGCCTTCACACTTGCAGATGGATCTGCAGCGTTTTGCAGATGCATCTGCAAGTGTGAGCATGCTGACCGCGGCCCCTATGTTTATAATAGGGCGCACGCGGTGTGAAAGCTCTCATTCACTCCTATATGTGTACTGTCAGCAGGCGTATGCCTGCTGACAGATCACACTCTCCCGCCCGCAGCATGGACGCTACATCTCGCGTCCACAGTGCGGACGGGAGTGTGTGATCTGTCAGCAGGCATACGCCTGCTGACAGTACACATATAGGAGTGAATGAGAGCTTTCACACCGCGTGCGCCCTATTATAAACATAGGGGCCGCGGTCAGCATGCTCACACTTGCAGATGCATCTGCAAAACGCTGCAGATCCATCTGCAAGTGTGAAGCCAGCCTTAGAAGCAGGAGAGGACAGAGGAGAAAGCTTTGTTAGGTCTCAATCTGAGAATGAACAGGGGTAGACAGCAAATGCAGAGCAGATGACAGGCAGCAGCTCCGTCAATCATGTTAAGTATCTGCCCACTGCAGAGTCAGGAAGTAAGACAAAGCTTCAGAGCTTTCATGTCCTGACATCTCTGGACATGTTCACTCATGAACAAGCAATAGTCTGTACAAAGGCATCAAGACAGTCGGTGTACTACAATATTGGTGAGTGTGCTTAAAGGGAACCAACCACCCCAAATGACCCCCCCCCCCGGACTATTAATATGTGTCCCTACACCCAGCACACACATTTGGGGCAATCGTTTTTGCTAAAAAAAACTGTTTAGTAGAAGCTAAGATATAGCTTTATGAAGTTTAATAAATTCTGACGAATGGGTGTTACCTAGCTTTGTCCTCCTGCAGTGTTCGTGCCTGTCAGCCTCCTCTTCCCCCCTCCCTTCAGTGAAGCCCTTCTGTGCAGTCCGGGGGGTCATTTGGGGTGGTTGGTTCCCTTTAAAGATTGAGTAAATTTATATTAATAGTTAAATGGTTTTCTCATTAAGGGCTAAAGGTGCCGTCACAAGCATCAGTTTACTGAACTGTATTGTTAGCGATCACATGCATGCACGATCGCTAACAATATCGTTCAGATCGCTGGTGAGCTGTCACACAGGCAGACTCACCAGCGATCAATGGACCAGAGACATCATGGAAACGATTTAAATATCGTTTCCACAATGTCTTGCTCCCGCTTCCAGGCTGCGGTAAGCGGGAGCAGGTTGGTCTCCAAGGTAAACTGCGAGTAACTAGGCAGCGCGCGCTGCCTAGATACCCAATGTATACCTTGGTTACCAGCCGTCTCCGCTCACCGGCTCGTATCCAAGGTACACAGCGGGTAACTAGGGTCCCTAGTTACCCACTGTGTACCTTGGATACCAGCTGGTGAGCGGAGAAGGCTGGTAACCAAGGTATACATCGGGTAACTAGGCAGCGCACGCGGCCTAGTTACCCACAGTTTACCTTGGATACCAGCTCCCAGCGCTTGCAGAGAGGCGCTGGGAGCTGGCTTATCGGTCATCCCCCGGTGTCACACGCAGCGATGCTGCGTGTCCACCGGGCGACCAACGACAGATTTGAGGTCCTGTCCTCAAATCAAACGATGAACAATCAGCCGACTGATCGTTCATCGTTTGTAGTGTCACACGCAACGATGTTGTTTCGACATCGTTCAAGCATCACAGAGCACGTGACTTTTGAACGATATCGGCAACGATATTGTTACGTGTGACGTGGCCTTTATAAACACACAGCGCTATTCTGAGTGATTATCGTTCAGAAAATTGCACCCCATTGATTTCAATTACTATTTCAATTATAAATATTATAATTAATAATTATAATATAATATAGTATAATATAATATAAATATAACATAATTAATAACTATAATTATAAATATAAATGATAAATATTTCAATGACTAATTACTACTATTGATTTCAAGTACTATTATTCTTAAACACTTCATATATGACATATTTAGTGATATAATAGAAAAAAAATTATTACATGTATAAATAGGTGTAAAAAAATCTTGGTTCTTTTAATCTTGTTCAATCACACTTGAGGATATGATCACCTTTTTTCTTTTGGTTTGTTCAATGCATTCAGGTTGAAAATGCTGAGCAGGTTGTGTTCTGATGATGATTATGATGTATTTATCCTGGCACTTACGGGATTTGTTTTTTGTGTTTCTTTATTGTTGCATATAAATGTTTCATTCAATAAGTTGTAATTTGAAAAGAAAAAAGGAAGAAAGTCACACAAACATAAAATAAAAATATATAAATTTGACAGGTCCCAAGTTGAATCTCTGCACAAATATAACCAAGTAACACACAGGCATTTTTTCACAATGTTAAAACAAAAATTCTTTTCACAATTGCGCATCAAAAGTTTTAATTTGATTTCTCCAAAACAAAATCTAAAGAAACATAGTCTTGTGACATTATGTTAATTCTAGCCCGAGATATGATTAAAAATATAAAGCCATACAGACCAAAATTTGCCCTTTTTTAAAATCTTAGAAGTCTGTAAAAAATTAACTGATGAAGAAAAAGATTCTAAACTTTTATTTAATTCTAAACTTTTAAAATTTAAAGAAGACAGGTAAAACAAATATTCCTATTTGGATCACTTGATATGGAATGACCCAGGAGCAGGTATGATTCTATTGAATTATAAGTGATCTATAGATCTTAGAACTGAAGTATACAGCTCTGCTTCATCATGTAGCAGGGCAGGAAGTGTACTAAAATAGTTTTCTCTTCCTTTCCCCTTTAATTTATCTTCAGTAAATAAGAATTTTAGCCAGATGGCTTGTGCTGGTTCTGTCTGATTATTGCCTTTTCTACTATTGTGTTCTACAGACTTGTGTTTTGAGCTTTGACTTTATCTAGGTGCTCAGCTTCTGTTGTGTAATCCTTCTTCTGCGGCTTCCAGACAGTCCCTGGGGCATTCAGCCTGGAAACATGTCCATACATGTACACACACTTCCATGTTTTCATAGTTATGCTAAAACTTGCCAGAGTTTTGTGAACCAATGCACCATACATTTCGAATTATCCTTCCAGCAATGCTTTCTGACCAAACTAAAGTGGCATATATTTTTGTTTGCTCTCTGGTGACACATTGATGTGTGCTGTACCATTGTGGAAGCGAGACGACCTTACAATGCATTCCCTACCATCTTTTCTGGCTGCATTCCATAAAGAATTTGAAGAAGTGGGTCGTGTCCACTCCACCAGTGATTCCTTGCTGTAGCTAAGACAAGGGACTAAGGGGTACTTCACACACTGCAACATCTCTAGTGATATCGCTGAAACGTCACAGGTTTTGTGACATAACAGCAACCTCTTCAGCGATGTTGCAGTGTGTGACACGTAGCAGTGATCAGGCCCCTGCTGTTAAGTCGCTGATCACTACAAATTGTTACGGACCATTTTTTGGTCCTTGGTCTCCTGCTGGTCAGCACGCATCGGCGTGTGTGACAGTGAGAGAGCAACGATCAGCGACCTCACAGCCAATGCCCAGCGTCGCATATTAGATGCTGGGCACTGGTAACCATGGTAAATATCGGGTAGATAAGCAGCGCGCTGTGCTTAGTTGCCCGTTGTTTACCCTGGTTACCAGCGTCCTCCCACTTAGCCCAGCCTGTAAGCGGGAGGATACTGGTAACCAGGGTAAACAACGGGTAACTAAGCAGAGCACGCTGCTTACAATCCCCATATTTACCCTGGTTACCAGCGATGTTGCTGCTGACTGGTCGCTGGTGAGTCTGCCTGTTTGACAGCTCACCAGCAACTGCATAGAGACTTTCCAGCCTTCCCGGCCAGGTCGGATCGCTGGTGGGATCGCTGGAAAGTCTCAGCGTGTAAAGGGACCCTAACTCTGTGGGACACTATGCCAACTACGGTAGTTTCTCACCCTATCTGCTGAATTGGCTAGGAACAATGACACTCTATTGGCTCTATTTATACCAGCCTATCCAGTCGAGATAAGGATGAACTTGCTAGTAAAGATTTACTATGCTCTCTTGATAAGTTGATTTCCCTTGTCACCTGAGTGAACTAGCATTTTAAATAATGTTCGAAAGGAAAAAACGTTTGATTCCTGTGTGTCACATCCTGGAACATTATTAAAATCTCAACCCAGAATGGACAAACCAGAACTTATGGAGATCGATCCAAACAGATTCTCCAGCTGAAAGATCACGTTAAATGAGTTCTCAGCCAAAACATCTACTATATAATCGTGTAATGTCCTCTGTCTGTCACGGAAATCGTGCGCTAGCGCTGATTGGTTCGCCCGGCCGGCTCAACCAATCAGCACTGGCGCCCGATTTCTGTACACAGACAGAAAGAGAACAAAAGATGGCTGCCACTAGCGCGGCCGCAGCGGACTCCCTCCACAGCCTCACGTCATTAACCCCCGCCACAAGCGCTCACTGACACCGGGGACCGGTGGCTCCCGGGGTGCAGGGAGCAACGGGAGTGCACATCGTGCAGCTCCTCCACACTCCTCCTTTCTATGGCCGTACAGTCTGTCGCAGACTATGCGGCCATAGGATGATCCCGGGTGTCAGCCGCCTCCTGTGAGGAGGCGGCTGACACCCGGGATCATCCTGCACACCGCTGCCTATGTGCCCGCCTCCTCCATCACCAACGCTCTGCTGACACCGCACTCAGCACCAGAAACATGAGGGCCAGCACTGGGACTGCCAGGGGGAGGTGAGAGCCCGTGTGTGTGTGTGTGTGTGTGTGGTTGTGAGTGTGAGTCTGTGTGTGGCTGTGAGTGTAGTCTGTCTGTGTGTCTGTGTCTGGGTGTGTGTGTCTGGCTGTGGGTGTGAGTCTGTGTATGTGTGTGGGTCTGAGTCTGTGTCTAGGTGTGACTCTGTGTGGGTGTGAGTCTGTGTGTGTGGTGTGAGCTCCTTCCTCCCCCTGCCTGTGCCGCTTCGTCCTCCGTCCTCCTCCCCCCGCTGCTTCGTCCTCCCCCACCCCGCCGCTTCGTCCTCCATCCTCCCCCTGCCACTCCTTCCTCCCCCTGCCTGTGCCACTCCGTCCTCCCCCTGCCTGTGCTGCTCCGTCCTCCCCCACCCCGCCGCTTCGTCCTCCGTCCTCCTCCCCTGGCCGCTCTGTGCTCCGTCCTCCCCCTGCCGCTCCGTCCTCCCCCTGCCTGTGCCATTCCGTCCTCCCCCACCCCACCTCTTTCTCCTCCTTCCTTTGTCCTCCTCCCCTCCGCCACTCCATCCTCAGTCCTCCCCCTTCTGCTCCGTCCTCCCCCTGCCTGTGCTGCTGCGTCCTCCTGTCCTCCTCCCCCTGCCGCTCTGTGCTCCGTCCTCCCCCTGCCGCTCCGTCCTCCCCCTGCCTGTGCTGCTCCGTCCTCCCCCACCCCACCGCTTCCTCCTCCTTCCTTTGTCCTCCTCCACTCCGCCACTCCATCATCAGTCTCCCTGCTGCTGTGCTGCTTCGTCCTTCCCCACCCCCCGCTTTCCCTCCTCCGTCCTCCTCCCTCACCCTCCTTTGTCTGCTCCGTCCTCCCCTAGCCCGTCCCCCCGCTTCTCCTCCTCCGTCCCTCCCCTCCCCTCCACCCCGCCGCTCTGTGCTCTCGTCCTTCCCCTCGCGCCGTTCCGTCTCCCTGCCTTGCGTCGTCCTCCCCCAGCCCGCCGCTTCGTCCTCCTCTCCTCCTCCCCGCTGCCAGCTCCGTCCTTCCCTGCCGTTCCGTTCTCCTCCTGCCTGTGCCGTTCCGTTCTCCCCACCCCACCGCTTCCTCCTCCTTCCTTTGTCCTCTGCCACTCCATCCTCCGTCCTCCCCCTGCCGCTCCGTCCTCCCCCTGCCTGTGCCACTTCCTCCTCCCCCACCCCACCTCTTCCTCCTCCTTCCTTTGTCCTCCTCCCCTCCGCCACTCCATCCTCAGTCCTTCCCCTGCTGCTCTGTCCTCCCCCTGCCTGTGCTGCTCCGTCCTCCCCCCACCCCCACCGCTTCCTCCTCCTCCTTTGTCCCTCCGCACTCCATCCTCCGTCCTCCCCCTGCCTGTGCCACTCTATCCTCCCCCACCCACCTCTTCCTCCTCCTTCCTTTGTCCTCCTCCCCTTCCCCACTCCATCCTCCATCCTCCCCTGCCTGTGCTGCTCCGTCCTCCCCACCCTGCCGCTCATCCTCCGTCTCCCCCCCCCGCCGCTTGTGCTCCGTCCTCCCCCGCTCTGTCCTCCCCTGCCACGCTCTGTCCTCTCCCACCCCACCGCTTCCCTCTTCCGTCCTCCTCCGCACTCATCCTCCTCCTCCCCTGTCTGTGCTGCTCCGTCCTCCCCACCCCACCGCTTCGTTCTGTCCTCCTCCCCCCCGCCCTCTGTCCCGTCTCCCTGCTCGTTCTCCCCTGCCTGTGCTGCTCCGTCCTCCCCCACCCACCGCTTCCTCTCCTTTCTCCCCCCCCACCACTCTGTGCTCTGTCCTCCCCCCTACCGCTCCGTTCTCCCCCTGCCTGTGTGCCGTCTCCGCTCCCCCACCCCACCCATTCATCCTCCCCTGCCTTTGCTCTCCGCCATTCCCATCCTCCGTTTTTCCCCCTGCCGCTCCGTCCTCCCCCCTGCCTGTTCGCTCTTCCTCTGTCCTCCTCCCCCCCCCCTTCCTCCCTTCTTCCTTTGTTCTCCTCATCCTCCCTCCTTGCCACTCCATCTTCCGTCCCCTCCCCCTGCCTGTGCTGCTCCCTGTCCTCCCCCCACCACTCCGCTTCCGTCACTCCGTCCCTCCTCCACCCCCGCCTCGCTCGTCTGCTTCGTCTCGTCCTCCCCCCCTGCTTGTGCCCTCCTCCCCCGCCTCCTCCCCTCTGCCGCTCCGTCCTCAAAGGCCCTCCCTATTCAGCCCTCACCGCCTTCCCCATGCAATCCCTATTTCTATATTCTAGAATACCTGATGCGTTAGAATCGGACCACCATCTAGTATGATATAAATGTTTCTTTATTAGATCAAATAGATAAAATGATACACTTTTCTTATAAAAGACAACAAATGAGACACCAAAAAACACATCCAGGAGAGACAAAACCCCAATTTGTGGAATAACAAGAAGGTATATCACTTATTAATCAAAAACAAAAAATTGGATATTCTAAAAAATAAAAAAAAACACACACACTTACTCCTTGATTTTATTTGTACAATTCCAAAATAGAGAGGTCAGAATTAGTAGTGAATGTAAATGTATGCTAGTGAAAAAGATACCGTACTAATAATTGAGAAAGTGATGTGTTGGGAGCCTATGGCATTCACCGTCCACTAGAGGGCGGCAAAGCCCAATTGGTGAGGGATAGCCAAAAATTAAATTTGAAAAAAGTGTAAATCACAATTATCAAATAAAAACATAAGATAAAACAAAGCAGTGTGAAAAATAATGAGTAAAACAGGTGCAGCAAATAAATAATAATAAGAGTGATACAAGTTTAGAGTGAATGATCAAACTCAAATGGACAACAAAGCGTTAAACCATAGGAATGTATAACCTCTCTGGAGAAATAGGATTCTTTCACCAAATCAATAGGTGAAAATTATGTAAAATTAGAACAAATGTGGATGGTTATAGTGGTCAGTGTATATGGGGGAATCTAGTCTGTCTGGCCAGGACAGGAGTTAAAAAGCACAGTAGGCTTAGGCTGGTGTCACACTACGATTTTTGCAAATCCGACTCTGTCCGATAGAAATCGGACAGCATCGGATCCGATTGTGGCCCCATGTCTTCCTATGGGGATTGGACCGATTCAGATGTGCACTAAATGCCATCCGAATTGCATTCTGGTGCAAAAATCGGAGACTGCTCTGACTTTTGCATTCGAATAAAAAACCGGATAGAATCGAACCTGACAGATCGGATAGCAATTATGCCAAATCCGATCCGATCTGATTCCTGTAACATGGGGCCCTATGGAGCAGGGTCCGAGGAAGCATCTGATGTCTCCTCGGACCCGATTTTAGTGTACTGAGCATGCTCAGTACACTAAAATTGCTCCAACTCTTCTAATTCCACTTCTGCAATGTATAATATACATTGCAGAAGTGTAATTAAGTAAAAGAAAGTTAAAAATAAAAAAATCATTATGCTCACCTATCCTCTATCCAACGCTGCCTCCCAGCAAGGTCCTTGTGCTTACAGGACCTGTGATGATGTCACAGAGCATCATCGGGTCACATGACCGCAGTTACCGTATGTATATTATACATTGCAGAAGTGAAATTGCCCCGCTGTATCCGGATCCATGATAATCACGGACCCGGACACAGAAAAAGCATCTGGAAGTCACCTCCGATGCTTTCCTTTCCTATCCGTGGGATCCTACAAAAAGTAGGGTCCCCCAGACAGGGAAGAAATCGTAGTGTGAAAGTAGCCTTAGTGTTGATATTGCACAGAGGACCCTAGGTTAAAGTAAGGGCTAGAGGTGGGGGTGAAAGACTTTACTACCATAAAAAGGCTTAGTTCGCCATTAGAAAAGGAGGGGGAGGTGTGAGGTAGTGTTTACAAAATAATATAGGGATATACCAAACAAAGAAATAAACTCATGGGGTGCCAAAATTACCGGTCCTGTGAGGATGCAAGGCTCACCCTGATGTGTTTCGCCTAAGCTTCTTCCTTGAGGGTTTTTATAAGAAAAGTGTATAATTTTTGATCTAATAAAGAAACCATTTATATTATATGTTTTCTCTGAGAACTCATTTAACCTATAGGTTTAATTGGATTTATGAGTTTGCCTCTGTTTAATATTGGCCAAGAATAGGTTTATATTGAAAGATCACGTTGCCTTACCAGCGGACTCTGTTTGTATGGAGGTGAACGGAATCATTATTGCACAAATTGTTCCAAACTGAAGGCCAAACAGGGAGAAGTGCAGACCCTAGGTGAAGAAGGACGTATTGCCCTAGGATTTACTCTAACCACTAGTAAGAATAGTGCTCATACAACTCATGCCTATGTCTGTTTCCTAGAGTTTCTCTATGTTCATGGGCTAAGAATTTATTGATTCCAAAGCAGAAGAGAATTTTATTGACTTCTCTCTGGCTATAAGGTTGTATATTACTTTAATTTCTTTGCAGACAACCCTGAAGCTAACTTTCATGAATGGCTCAACAATTCCAGTTAGTTGTGTCCTATTCCAGACAGTGAAAGTAACTCTTCAGAATGGTGCACTACATAGTGAGGACATTTCTTTTTAGTTTTGCCACTTTCAGATGCTTTGGTGCTTTTGGGACTTCTTTGACTACAGCTACAGGCTTTAGTCATTGACTGGTTGTCTGAGCTGATCTCCCAGTGGGATCAACGTGTTTTTATAACTACGGTACTTCAAAATTCTTTCTCAACCACCTTCTTGGAGACTTTGCTCTTCATCCACTGTCTCTAATATTTCTACCTCCTATCAGAAAGTTGCAGATGTCTTCTTCAAGCATGGGGCCAAACAAATGCAGGGCTGATGCCCTGTCCAGATCCTTTGACTCTTGTCATGACTCTGCAGATGCACCCTCTCAGGTACCTGAACCTGAATGTTACCAGTTATTTTTACCTCTTCGTTTTCCAACTCTGTGTAAGTGTCATCCTCTTGTCCTCCACAAGATTTTTCTAACAGTAACAATGGTTGCTTTTTCTGCCTCTAATCCAGACATAGAGTATGAAATCAACTAAATTCTGGACTTTTAATATTCGGCTCGTTGTCCTGCAGAGTAGTGCAGGGTATCTAAAAAAGATAGGAAGGCCCAAATACTAAACTGCTCAAGAAATTTCACGCTAAGCATCCTCTTTCATCTATTACAGACTGAGAGAAGCCCTAAAAGTAAAGGTAATTTTACACACCTGTCTCAGCTTGGCAGGCATCCACCCTCTTCCCATATGGCCACTAGGCTTTACAAGTGGCTTGTCGTGTCTCCATCACATCATCTTCCTAGGCCTTTTAAGTCCTCGTTTGGACACACCCCTGTGTCTAAACTTTAAACCAGAACTGTGTTCTACACACTTGTGTTCTCTAGGTACCACGTGCCTGACAGCCTGCTATGAAGACGCCCTGGCTCCATGTATCCACCCTGACCTGAGGCATAAGGGGAGCATAATATGAATGGAGCTGCAAAACACAGTTCAATTCAATATGTAGTGGACACTGCTGGATACATACTATAGCTCCTTTAAAAGAAAAGAAGATGTTGTGCACTATCCAACATCAGCCTCTACATATTGATTGAATGGATCTGTTCTTTACAGCTCCAGAGTGTTTACATCTGATGGCTGCCGCAGCAAATATCAGCTGGGTGTGTGGGTATCAGACCTCTACTGATGTGATGATGATAGGTCACCAGTAAGTTGTGCCCGGACAACCCTTGGAGTTGTCCTCTCCTTATCTTTAAGTTTAAATGATATTCTTTTATATATTTTGTTGTTCACTTTACAGTTTTAAATGGCCATTATGAATATATGTTTCTCATTCCTAGGGAGGGAAATGTATCACCTGTATGTGTAAAGTTTTTTGTATGGAGTTTAAAGGCCGCTTCACACGCTAGGATATTGTTAATGATATCCTTAGAACGATCACGTGACAGTGATCTTTCCGACATCGTTAGTGCGTTGTCAGACACAAGGATATCGTTAACTATATCCCATTCAGCACAAGTTATATAGGAGAGCAAGGACTGAACAATGTTTTAAAGCTGCAGGAATAGGAGATTTTTCAACGACCTCGTTCATAAAGCTGTCACACTGAACGAAGTGGCTTCTTCAAGTAACGTTAATTGGACGACGAACGATAGATTTGAGGTCAGGATCTCAAATCTAGGATGAACAATCCAAGGATCTTTTCTTCCTATATCGTTCGTTTACACGCATGGACGCCCAAACAATATATTTTCAACAATCACAAATCTGTGACGTTTCAAGGGTATTGTTCAGGATGTCCTTGCGTGTGAAGCGGCCTTAAGACACACTTACAATTGTGGTCTTATTTAATTTCCAAAATTTTCTTCAAAACAAATAATTATTGGTCAAATTCTTTGTTAAGTGTATTACTAATACTATACAATTTGTTAACTTGCGAACCTATGGACAACAGATGCTACTATGTGGTGGCCTACTTTGTAGGTATACATTACAATATCCTTCAGATATATACCTCTGACAGACACTACAACTACACCCTATGGTGCAACTAAAAGCCATGATTATTCCTGTAGCCTGCCATTAACAATGCTGCATGATTACATCAACTGTGTTTTAGAGGTAACTGAAGATTAGGGTAATGGAATAAAAGAACAAAAAGGTTTAAGGCTGCCTTCAGACTTGCAGATGCCTCCGCGGCGTTTTGCAGAGGCATCTGCAAGTATCTGCATGCAGACCGCGGCCCCTATGTTTATAATGGAGCGCACGGCGGTTTGCAGATGCTTGCAGACCGCCGTGCGCTCTCATTGCCCGCCATTAGTGATCTGTGCGCAGGCGGATACCTGCGTACAGATCACACACTCTCGCCCGCACCAGGGACGCAACATCTCGCGTCCCTGGTGCGGACGAGAGTGTGTGATCTGTACGCAGGCATCCGCCTGCACACAGATCACTAATGGCGGGCAATGAGAGCGCACGGCGGTCTGCAAGCATCTGCAGATTGCCGTGCGCTCCATTATAAACATAGGGGCCGCGGTCTACATGCAGATACTTGCAGATGCCTCTGCAAAACGCTGCGGAGGCATCTGCAAGTCTGAAGGCAGCCTAATATTTGGTTTGTGCTATGTAGTCTATGAATATTTATGATTTCACTGTCAACTAAAAATGATTCTCTGCCACCTATCAGTAGATGCACCAGCAAACTCATTTCACACTATATTTGGTGATTTTTTACATTTTGTTTCATAATTCTATTACTTTCACCACCTTTGCAGAAATTCCTCGAGGTTTTGAGTTACCTGGAGAAAAATGACCAACTATCTGAAGATAAATTGGACGTGTTGGAAAAGGCACTACGCATGGTTTCACCAGAACTTCTTAGAAAAATAAATGATTACAAAAAGACAAGAGGTTGGTGCATTTCTTTAAAATAATCTTTCAAAGATTCATTGGCTACAATCCTGCGTGGCAGAGCCCATGACGTGTGATCAGAAAATAACTTCTTAACTTCAATTTGATCATATCCTATATAGAAATAGATAGGAGCAGGGCTGGCCCTAGCCTGTGCAAAACTGCCCTTTGGTGCCCCCACCCTATTGATTTTTTACTTCGGTTTCCAGGACACAAACGCGGAGAGGAGACCATTTTTTCAAATTTCTTTACACGAAATGTACAATAAATGCTTTTAAATTTTTGCTGAAGAATCTGCACCTCAAATTCACATTAATTCCACTACATGTGAGTTCACGCTAAGGGTAGAGTTACACTAGCGTGTGACTCGCACAAGTGCAATGTGAGAAAATCTCACACTGCAGTCGGCCCTATGTAAGACAATGATACAGATCAGATGTGCGAGTTTATCCTCAGCCCTAATCCTAATTGAGGAAAAATCATGTCAGCATTCTGTGATTGTCAGCCTCGGCTCATTCACACCCATATAAGTCTGTGTGTATGAGAGAGATCGCACTGCACTCGGATGTCATCACTTACAGGGGTCTTCTGATCTTGTACATAATAGATAGAATAAGCGGATCTTACCAGTGGTTCCCACATCAGTCAGAAGAAAGAGGCACTGCTGCTTTTTGTCTAGAGATGAGATAAATTCCTCTACACATGGGTAGACATTCTGCCGTCTCTTGGCTGAGAGCGGAGCAGGTCGTGGCCACATTGGTGGGATCTGCATCTACTATACAAGTCCTGTGGATCTGCCATAAATATACAGGATGAGAATACCAGACAATGCACAGTGGAGCTGCGGCCTGTGCTGAGGGCACTCAGGCAAAAAGGACAAAATAGAGATGAGGCCGATTTCACATTAGCTTTCTATCTGCATGCATCCGAACGCATCGCGTCAAACACATGGTGGAACGCAGATCTCTGGATGCAAACGCAGCGTGTTTTCTGTGTTTGCAGACAGAAATCATTGTAATTGTAGCGGGAGGGATCGGGTGAGGGAGAGAGGAACTTCAGGATATACACATAAACTTCAACAGAACCTCATATTAGGCACATCCACTGCTACAGAACATTATAGACACCTCAGCTGATGCATAACCTCCTACTGCAGCTACTGAAGGACATGCCTCAGCTGCAACAGAACCTCGTAATTCACACTGAAGCTACTGCAGAACATGCCTCAGCTGCTGCAGAACCTAATAATACAGAACCTGTTCCTCTCTGTGTTTGCAATTCTGCAAGATGACCTGCTGAATCCCCCCATGTGTGTAATATGCGCTCTGTTAGGATTGTGCTTGCCAGGTCAAGTGATCGTAGTGTGATAGCTCAAATGCGATTTGCAGACTTATGGTCATGCGATGGCTGACGTTTCCTCTAGCTTTTTTAATCGTTATAATTTACAGTTGAGAGAAGTAGGGTGAGATGTCAGTTGTCACATGACCACAAGTCGATCACTTGAACTGGCAAGCGAAATCTTAACAGAGCGCATATTACACACCTTGGGGAATTGGCAGGAGAATGTTCAGAATTGCAAACAATGCATGCATACACATTGCATCTACACATAGCAAGTGCAGGGTATATGTAGGGTGTAAAATAAATATATATACTGTATATAATACACTCTACACATGCCCTTTACTTACTGTAGAGCCAGGGGCCTGTAAGATGTCCACAGCTGCAAAGCACATTGGAATCCTGTGGTAGATAGATACAGATAGATAGATAGATAGATAGATAGATATGAAGAAAAAAACTTTTAAGCAGCAAGCGTATACAGGGTGCAAGGCAGCTTGGGTTACTTCACAGCCTTTATACATACGTATCAAACAAAGTTCCACTGCAGCACTCCTTAAAATAAAGTTCAGTAGTCCTTTATTTCTGGCTTCAGATAGACCAACAGACTGGAGATGGCCACGTATCGGGCACACACGCCCTTTGTCAAGCAATCACATGCTAAACTCCTCAGCCTTTTATACAGTCTACTTAATTAAATAAAACTTAATATTAATCTTTCCATATCATAGAATTACCATAAATTAGTGAATTACATTACTTGTGATACTTTATGATTCACTTTGTGTTTATATGTGCTTAACTACCGTATATACTCGTGTATAAGCCGAGTTTTTCAGCACAAAAAATGTGCTGAAAAGTCCCCCCTCGGCTTATACACAGGTATATACGGTAGCCCCAGCTGTATACAGCCCCCCCGTGGTATCCAGGGCCCCCCTTGCTGCACCTGTAAAGGAAGATGTCAGTATACTTATCGCTGCCGCCGCCGCTCCGCTGCTCGGTCACCGCGCTGCTCCGGGTCTTCATGCTTCCTGTTCCTTCTCCGGCGCTCAGGAAATGACGTCATTGTTCGAGCGCCGGAGAAGGAACAGGAAGCATGAAGACCCAGAGCAGCGCGGTGACCGAGCAGCGGAGCGGCGGCGGCAGCGATAAGTATACTGACATCTTCCTTTACAGGTGTGCAGCAAGGGGGGCCCTGGATACCACGGGGGGGCTGTATACAGCTGGGGCTGCTGTATACAGCTGGGGCCCCTGTATACTACTTATGGGGGGGGGGGTCTGTATACCTCTGGGGCTGCTGCTGTATATACCCCCTGGGGCTGCTGCTGTATATACCCCCTGGGGCTGCTGCTGTATATACCCCCTGGGGCTGCTGCTGTATATACCCCCTGGGTCTGCTGCTGTATACTACCACTGGGGCTGCTGTATACTACTACTGAGGCTGCTGTATACTACTACTGGGGCTGCTGTATACTACCACTGGGGCTTCTGTATACTACTACTGGGGCTGCTGCTGTATATACCACTGAGGCTGCTGTATACTACTACTGGGGCTGCTGTATACTACCTCTGGGGCTTCTGTATACTACCACTGGGGCTGCTGTATATATCTCTGGGGCTGCTGTATACTACCACTGGGGCTGCTGCTGTATATACCACTGGGGAGGCTGCTGTAACACTGCTGGGGCCTGTATGTACCACTGGGGAGGCTGCTGTATACCACACTTCTGGGGGCTGTATACTACCACTGGGGAGGCCTGTATACCACTGCGGGGGCCTGTATACCACACTGCTGGGGGCTGTATACCTGTGCTGGGGTCCACCCTCGGCTTATACACGAGTCAATAGGTTTTCCCAGATTTTGGGGGCAAAAGTAGGGGGGTCAGCTTATACACGGGTCGGCTTATACACGAGTATATACGGTATTTCCCCATTCTCTCAGTTTCTACCAATTTTAGGGCATTATGAACATTTCCATATGGTGTACTTCAATAACTCTATTATAATTGATATACTTTATGTAAAAAAAACGCTCCACTTCCACTTACAGTGCAGTGCCATGATCTCTACTCCTCGTGCAGTATCTTGGCGTTGAGGAAGTACCCACTGCTCATGCGCTACTCTTGTTTGTATTCACCATAGCTACAAGTCAGTATCGTCATCCCGCGATGACATGGTGATTCCCGCGCATGCGCGGTAGCTCCTATTTCTTTCTATCTTTACTGCGCTTGCGTCGGCCGCTGCACAGAAACTTCTATTAGCGGTGGTTCACAGTGGCACATGAACCGCTTAATTAGTGTTATTATAAGGACATGATAATTATAATCTTTATATCTTAATCCTGTAAAACTGATGGGACCACTCTGTATACACCAATTAGGTGCATAATGTCTTAAATAAATGTGCACTCCGTTCCATTCATTCAGTTTAACCCCTCACTTGTCTTTCACCCTTGTTTAGAGGGTTAAAGCACAGTGAGACCCCTCTTGGAGATTCTTGGTGAAGGACCAAGTCTCCCCACTCTGGAGGTCATAAAGGGATTTTTCATTCTTACAACGGGGCTATCCTTTCCAAAAAATGCCCAGTATCTCTCACGTATGATTGGGCTTTAATAGCTAAAGGAGATAAAATACGTTCTAAAAAAATCCCTACTTTGTTAAAAACTGAATCTATTCCTGCGACAATAGGTCGCCCTGGAGGTTGTTCTATTGATTTATGAATCTTAGGAACTAAATAAAGAACAGGTGTTTTGGGATGTTTAACTATAAGATAGTCAAAAGTGTCTTGATCAATAATTCCTCCTTTTACTGCTTTACCCAATAAATTTTTTAACATATTCTGGATATCGAACATTGGATCTTTGTCTAGTTTCTTATAGACATCTATGTCGTTTAACTGTCTTTTAGCTTCTTGTACATATTGGGAACGGTCCATGACGACGACCGCTCCACCCTTATCAGCTGGTTTAATAACCAGGTCGTTGTCATGGACCAGTTCCTTTAATGCCTTACACTCATGTGTGCTTATATTTGTTTTTTTTAATTGTATAGGTGTATTTAATTTTAACTCTTCTATTTCTTTTTTAACAGATGTAATAAACGTCTCTATGGCTGGGCTCGATTCTTTTGGTATAAAATCACTCCTTTTCCTTAAATTTAGATCATTAAGTACTATTTCACTAGTTTTAATATTTAAACAACTAGTTTTTTTGCTAAACCAATTTTTTAGTTTAATATTCCTAAAAAATCTAAACATGTCCACATCAATATTAAACCAATTAACATGACAAGCTATGTGGACATGTTTAGATTTTTTAGTAATATTAAACTAAAAAAATGGTATAAGAAACTAGACAAAGATCCAAAGTTCGATATCCAGAATATGTTAAAAAATGTATTGGGTAAACCAGTAAAAGGAGGAATTATTGATCAAGACACTTTTGACTATCTTATAGTTAAACATCCCAAAACACCTGTTCTTTATTTAGTTCCTAAGATTCATAAATCAATAGAACAACCTCCAGGGCGACCTATTGTCGCAGGAATAGATTCAGTTTTTTTTTTTTTTTCAAATCGTATTTTTTATTCGTTTTACAACACAAATAAACAACATAACTGTTTTTTATAAGATATGCCTTCTCTAGTACAATTTTGTTGACATATATTCCAACGGGACAAACATATTAAACTTTGTCATAAGAGAAATGTCTCATTCTGTGTGTCATATCAAGCTATATGTTTTGGTAACTTTTCAAACCTCGTAATTGGCTGACCAAAGTATTATTGAATCTTATGTTCTTTAAAGAGACAGGTGAATAAAACTGAGTAATCTGAACATATCTGGGAAATGAAAATAAAGAAAAGAACAAAAAAGGCTAAAAGGGGAATAAACAAGAAGGGGGGAACTCAGGGAAGGGATGGAAAGAGGGAATGGGGTGTAAATGCCGAGTGTTACATATCTGTATAGAATCAGGGCTATGACTTTCATGGTCACAAGTGTTGTTCATTCTAACCTTGTGTGATCTCAATCCACCAAGGAAACCCAGGTTTGAAGATCTGCAGAATCTCTGTTTAGAAACCAAGAGGTCCATCTCTCACGATGCCTTTCCAGGCAGCCGGGGTCCCGTGAGGCCCCAGATGCCAATTCCTCCATCCTGCATACCTCGTTTAGTTCCGCCACCAACTCCCATCGTGAAGGACGTCTAGTCTTTTTCCACCACCTGGGAATGAGGCGCCTCGCCGACGTCAGGAAGAATCTCAATAGACCCCTCCTGAAACCCTTGGCGGACATAGGATGTAGATTCAGTAGGGCCAATTCCATGGTGAATGTTATCTTAAGAGCCGTTGTACGTATATAAAGATCATTTACATCTTTCCAGAAAGAAGATATCAATGGGCATTCCCACCATATGTGGGTGTAGGAGCCCACTTCCTCCAGACATCGCCAGCATCGGTCCGAGACTTCCGGGAACACCCGGTGTACGTCAGCAGGGCACCTATACCATCTCGCCACCACCTTATAGTTTCTCTCCTGAGACAAGGCAGAGAGAGACGCCCTATATGTGGAGATGAAGATTTTTTCCCAGTCCAATATAGATAGAGTTCTATTTAGGTCTCCCTCCCATCTCCCCATATATCCAGGTCTGTCCCTCAAGTCTGTATTTTTACATGTGTGGAATATATTGTAGAGTACTGAAATACCATGCGGAATATATGTCTGCTTGATGCATAGCTGTTCAAAGTCCGTCAAGGGGCGCCTGAGGGACGAGAATGGCAGGGATCTCACATAACTCTCTAATCTTGCATATTGGAACCACGTTCCCTGAGAACTGTCTGTCATATTAGGAAAATCTACTAGTGGCTTAAGTCCAGTTTGGGAGATACAGTCCCTGATAGTCGGGTGAGATGTTTTAGCAAGGCCCAAGAATGAGTTGCATCCCGGATCTATTGGAAATGATGGATTATTGAACAAGAAAGTTAGGGGGCCTGGATTAGTGGTAAGATGCAGCAAGCGGGTCTGTCCTTTGAAGGAATCGTGTAATTGCTGGGATAAAAACGAGCGAGTTTCGCGTCCACTTGAGTCCATAGACCAGATCCACACTAGAGGATCGTAATGGAGTCCCTCCCGCTCTACATCCACCCATCCTCCCCCCCCTCCCTAAAGAGATCCAGAAGGCACCTATCCACAGCAGCATAGTGATACAATAGAGGGTCTGGAAGGCCCATTCCACCCTGAGCAACTTTCCTACTAAGTGTCTTAAAGGAGATTCTCGGGCGGTTATGGGACCACAGAAAGCGGGTCCATCCCTGCTTCAGTCTGGAGAAAAAGGAGGCCGTTAAATGGATCGGTAAGGTTTGGAAGTAGTAGAGGAGACGGGGAAGAATATCCATGCGTAAAGCGTGTAATCTGCCCAGCCATGTCAGCGAGAGTTTGTTCCACTTGGACAAGTCCGACTCCAAAAGTGACAACAAGGGCATGTAATTATGTACAAAAAGGAGCGATGGGTCCCCAGACAACCTAATTCCTAGATATCCCAAGGACCCCTCCTTCCATTTGAAAGGGTAATCTTTAGCCAAAAGTGAAACCACTAAACCTGACAAGGTGATGTTGAGTAATTTGGACTTGGAGGGGTTTATCTTAAAGTTGCTCAATCTACCGAACTCCTCCATGTTGTCAATAACATGAGGGAGGGATATCAGGGGGTTTGTGATATAAAGTAGCAGGTCATCTGCAAATAAGGCGATCTTATGTTCCTTCTTTCCCACGACTAGGCCCTGAACCGATTTGTCGATCCTCAAGGCACACGCCAGGGCCTCCATGCACAAAATATATAATAAAGGGGATAATGGGCAACCCTGGCGCGTACCATTGCGGACCGAGAAAGAGTCCGATAACACGCCGTTAATTCGTAGACATGCAGTTGGATGAGTATATAAAGCCGCTATGCGATGAAGCATAATCTCACCTATCCCCACATGACGAAGAACGGCAAACATGAATCCCCAGTGCACCCTGTCAAACGCTTTTTCTGCGTCTACTGACAGGATGCACATGGGTGTCGATCGCCTACGGGCAGCATCAATTAATGCCACCGATCTGATCGTATTCTCTCTAGCCTCCCTTCCAGGAACAAACCCCACCTGGTCTCCATGTACCAACCCGGGCAGGAGATGTTTGAGTCTGTTTGCCAACAACTTTGAATAGAGTTTTATATCTAGGTTGATTAAAGAGATGGGTCTATAGTTACCACAAGATGCCACATCCCTCCCGGGTTTATGCAGGACCACCACATGGGCCATGAGTGCTTAAGCCGGGAAGGATCCTCCTGAGGAAACATCATTGCACACTGACAAAAATATCGGTCCCAGAAGATCTATAAATTTTTTATAAAAGCCTGCGGAGTATCCGTCAGGTCCTGGACTCTTACCCGGCTTCATGTCTCTGATCCCGGCCTCAATTTCCCCCAGAGTAAAGTCAGCGGACAACTGGTTCTCGTCCTCCAAAGACAGACCAGGCATGCCCGCCCTCCTAATATAGTCCAAGAAATCCTCCTCAGATGCTCTGGGGGCCTCTAAATTATATAGTGAAGAATAGAAATCTCGGAATCTATTTAAAATATCGCTGGTTTTATGGAGCATAGTGCCCTCCGGATCTCGAATGTGGGATATATACGTCCTAGGGGGCCTGGGGTGGAGAGCCCTAGCTAATAATTTCCCACTCTTGTTGCCCGACGTATAGAAGTGAGATTTAGTCCACTCCCTGTTCACCCTGTCCTTTTGATCAAGAATAGATAATAACTTATGTCTTATAGTAGTGAAAGGGACAAGCCCTGCGGTGTTGGATTTTCTTTGTGTCCCGACTCCAGCCCAGCAATCTGGGTAAGCAGGTCTTCTATGTCACATGACCGTTGTTTCTTGAGGCGCGCGCCATGTGCAATAAGCACCCCCCTCAGAACGCTCTTTAGAGCCTCCCATTTTACCGGGCTAGGTGTCGGGTCCGAAGAGTGGTCCAATAAAAAATTCTTAATCGTAGACTCAATGTCCGAATGACATGTCTGATCAGATCACAGATTTTCGTTTAACCTCCAGGTAAGACCACTTCCCTTAAATGAGGATATAGTCAATTTAAGATATATTGGGGCGTGATCTGACCACAAAATTGTGCCTATGTCGGTTGTCATCCCCGGTCTAATAGAGAGTGTGATACGTAAAACCTGTCAATCCTACTATACGTTGAATGAACATGTGAGTAGAATGTATAGTCTTTTACGTCAGGGTTAAGAATTCTCCACGCATCCACTAGGCGTATCCCCTCCCACTGTCTGCTCAGGTAGCGGAGAGATGGTGCAGGTTGGGAAGACTTACCTGCCGACGTGTCGATCACCGGATCTGCAGGATAATTGAAGTCTCCTCCCATGATGATCGGGACCGAGCCAGCGAATGTCTCCAGGCGTCTTCTTAAACGTGCAACAAATCTCAATTGTTTCCTGTTAGGAAAATATACGTTAGCTATGATGAAGGTAAGAGAGAAAACATTCACCTTTAGGAACACAAAGCGGCCCCCGGGATCCACCTATTGATCTAAAATTTGTGGGGTGCAGGACCAATGAAACGCCACCGAGACCCCCCTTGCCTTAGAACTTGGGAATGTGCTGTGGAACCATACTGGGTAATCCCTGGTTTCACACCTGGGGACTCTGTCTGAGCGGAAATGGGTTTCTTGGAGCATTAGGATATGCATTCTGGCTTTATGAAACGAGTAACAAATCTGTCTCCTCCGTTCCGGTTTATTAAGACCATTTGCGTTGAATGAACAACAGTTAAGCGTAGTCATATTCATTGTGACGGACAAATGTGACTTGAGTCTTTTCTATCTGGGCACTCGGTATGTAAATAGGGATGGGAATGGGGATCTGTGGGGGAAAAGGGGTGTTAGAGTAAAAGGTAGAAAAATAACATGTGTACATAGATATATAAACATTTACCAAAATGGGGCACCAATTGGTGCAGTTTTGCGTGCGGCTATGGGTGACAAACGCCATCCAGCACTGGGGATACGGTTGTCTTGCCCAAAGCATCTATTCCTCCGCAGCGCCACCTTATGCTCCTAAATACCTTAAATAACAATTGTCCAGCATAGCATTGTTAGAGTCAGATAATATGAATACAAATTTGTATCATAGGAAAATCCAATATGTCTCAGATATAAATCCCAATGTAGGTCCCCCCCGCCCCTCCCCACTCCAGGACCTCAATAGAGAGCAGTGAGCATATTATTAGATGAAGTGGGTGCAAGGCGAAAAAGGCAGGGGTAGGTAAAGGACTTGACCTGATAGATATTGAAAAGAAAGTGTTAGTCAGATAATATAGAGCAAAGAGAGCAAGAGATCTGAAAAAGCCAAAGCAGCCAAGAGCAGGAGAGAGGTCAGAATAATATGTAGAGGAAAGGAGATAGGGGAGAAGTAGGGAATAACGCATCCATCCAGAGCAGAGCAAGACATTATAGAATAGGAGCGAGGAGAAGCAATGCAGAAGGAGCAAAAAGATCTCTCCTTGTATAGCGTTATAAAGATACAATTAGGGGGTGTAATGCAAGTAGAAAAAGAACTAAGACGTGTGCACGTGGACTGATGAACTAAGGATATCAGAAAGGCAAGTAGAGAAGCCTCACATGTTAATCCACATCTCGGATAAAAGAGAGGGTCTGATATCAACTCTTGTTTTTAAAACAACTACTAACAACGGCAGGTGAAGGCCTTTTTAGGCCTGGAACCTCTTCGTTCTATCTCAGACCGGCAGAACGATAGGCAGGATCCCCCTGCTCACTCTTCTCACTGTGCAGCAGGAGAACCTAGTGTGCAAAAATAGAGGATCAGATAGTCTGCAGGCTGCCTCTCCCTCCTCAGGTATGAGGGTTCCTGGGTGAGCGTTGGCGTCTTACCCTTTGCCATCTTGCCGGAGCCGATGGCAGGCCAGGTGGTGCAGGCCAGTCAGGCAGGGCCATTTCGGGAATGTCCAGAGTCTTGCAGAACGTAGAAAGATCTGTCAGTTTTCTGAATGATGCCGAGCGGCCCCCATGTGATGCAGAAAGTTGAAAAGGGAACCCCCAGCGGTACCTTATCTCTCGTTCCCTCAGGACCTCTAGGAGCGGGCGAAGCCCCCGTCGCTGCTGGAGCGTGCGGCGGGACAGGTCTTGCAAAAATATTATAGGGGAGTCCAAATACAAAATCTGTTCTTTTTGTCTGGCCGCAGATAGAATAGCCTCTTTTATGGCATAAAAGTGCACCCTGCAAATCACATCTCTAGGTCTGGTATCCTGCAAATTTCTTGGTCCCAGAGCCCGATGCACTCGATCCAGTTCTATGTTAGGACCTTGGTCATTGTCCAGCACTTGTTTGAACAACCCCTGAACTGTGCCAGCAAGCTCCAGGGCAGAGATGGATTCAGGCAGACCCCTTATTCTTATATTATTGCGGCGGTTGCGGTTCTCCAGATCCTCCTGTGAGTATGCCATTTCTTCCAGGAGGGCTGCATGTGAGGACAGCATGTCCCTATGTGCCTGCAGCTCGTCCAGCACCGTCTCCTGTGCCCTCTCCACCTCCTCCACTCTAGAGGTGACCTCCTGCCTTAGAGCCGCCATTTCTTCCCTATAGGTGTTTTCTATACGACGGACAAAACGCTCCAGATCTCCTTTAGTAGGGAGATTCTTGAGGTATTCTCCCAGCTCACCTCCTGGTAGCACGTCCGGAGAGTCCGGGAAGTCGGATTCCTCCTCCTGTGCGCCTCCAAGTGCAGCAAAGCGATTCGCGCCTCTCTTCCCCTTCTCCTCCCATCCCCCCGTCACCTGCTGTGAGCGGGAAGGCGCCATCTTGGAGATCGCGCGGTCCGGGACAGGAGTCGTTCCGGACCTCAGGTAACGATCCATGCTGCCCTGAGACCCTCCATCCTCCGCTCCGGGACCTCCTAAGAGCTTCCTCGTCTTGCCCATGCTTGTTGGGTGGCGGGATCTGCTGATATTCGCTGTTAATAGCGGTGGCACTGCGGAGCTCTTTCCCTGTGCGTCCTACTCCTCCATGCGCTAGGCTCCGCCCCCATAGATTCAGTTTTTAACAATGTAGGGATTTTTTTAGAACGTATTTTATCTCCTTTAGCTATTAAAGCCCAATCATACGTGAGAAATACTGGCCATTTTTTGGAAAGGATAGCGGATCTAGTACCTCAAAAAAAACGACATACTTGTGTCGTTTGATGTAACGGCCCTGTATACCTCAATACAACATGGGATAGGAATTGCAGCGGTTAAGAAAAAATTAAACACAACTAATTTTACGGCTGAATGTAAAGAATTGATAATCAATTTATTAGAGATTTGTTTACGGGAAAACTATTTCTTATTCGAAGACACATATTATAAACAACAAGTGGGGACCGCCATGGTTGCGCACATGGCGTGCTCTTACGCAAATTTAACGATGACGGTTATCGAAGAAGAATATATTTATAAGTCAATATATTATGAAAATGTAATAAAATGGAGTCGATATATTGACGACACATTCCTGATTTGGAGAGGCTCCTTAGATCAATTGGAGGAATTTCATAGTTTTTTGAATGGAGTTGATCAAACTATAAAATTTACAAAAGTGTATTCACAAAAGGAGATACAATTTTTAGATGTGAATATAGAAATAAAAAAACAATAAGTTAGTAACCAAATTACATGTTAAAGCAACAGATCGTAATAAATTATTACATTTTAAAAGCAATCATCCATTTCAGACCATAAAAGCTATACCTCTAGGACAAATGACCAGAGTGCAGAGAATTGTTAGTGAAGAAGATGAAAAAGAAAGAGCTATTGATGAACTAATACATAGTAACATAGTAACATAGTTTTTAAGGTTGAAGGAAGACTTTAAGTCCATCTAGATAATTATACCTTTTGTTTCCTCTGCCCAAGTGCATAACTTTACATTTATCCCCATTAAAGCGCATTTGCCATTTAGCAGCCCAAGCTTCTAGTTTACATAAATCCTCCTGTAATATAAAATTGTCCTCCTCTGTATTGATTACCCTGCAGAGTTTAGTGTCATCTGCAAATATTGAGATTCTACTCTGCATGCCCCCTACAAGGTCATTAATAAATATATTAAATAGAAGCGGGCCCAACACTGACCCCTGTGGTACCCCACTGTTAACTGTGACCCATTCTGAGTGTGTTCCATTAATAACCACCCTTTGTTTCCTATCACTAAGCCAGTTCTTAACCCACTTACACATATTTTCCCCTATCCCCATTGCCCTCATTTTATGTATCAACCTTTTGTGTGGCACCGTATCAAAAGCTTTTGAAAAGTCCATATACACCACATCCACTGCATTTCCTTGGTCCAGTCCAGAACTTACTTCTTCATAGAAGCTTATCAGATTAGTTTGACAGGAACGGTCCCTCGTAAAACCATGTTGATAATGGGTCATGAGGTTATTTTTCTTCAGATACTCCAGTATAGCATCTCTTAGAAAACCCTCGAGGATTTTACCCACAGTAGAGGTTAAGCTTACTGGCCTATAATTTCCAAGTTCAGTTTTTGTCCCCTTTTTGAATATTGGCACCACATTTGCTATACGCCAGTCCTGTGGTACAGACCCTGTTATTATGGAATCTTTAAATATTAAAAATAATGGTCTATCTATGACAGTACTTAATTCCTGCAGCACTCTGGGGTGTATCCCATCCGGGCCCGGGGATTTGTCAATTTTAGTGATTTTTAGACGATGCCGTACTTCCTCTTGGGTTAAGCAGGTGACATTTAATTGAGACTTTTTGTTATCACTGATCATATTGTCTGTCATGGGATTTTCTTGTGTAAATACTGTTGAAAAAAAGTCATTTAGCATATTGGATTTTTCCTCATCCTCATCCACCATTTCACCCTAAATTTGAACACAGAGGATACCCAAAAAAACATTTTATTGCAACAGAAAAAAAAGTTCAAGAAAGTAGAACCAAAAAGACAAAGAGATAAGACCATAAATAGGATATCATTAATAATGGAGTATGGTGAGGAATCCATGGCAATAGAAAAAATCATTAAAAAACACTGGATAGGATTAACAAATGCCCACCCAGAAGTGCTAGAGTTCAAACTCCCTCCTCTTATAGCATATAGAAAGGGAAATACATTAAAAAAAAACAATTAACACGAGCGGATATAGGAAGTGCAAAGAAAACAACACAGTTAACCATAACCGGAAAAAAGAGGATAGGTTGTTTCCCATGTATAGGATGTTTAGCGTGCCAGCAGATTTTAAAAGGCGACCATTTTATACACCATGTAACTGGAGTCAGATATGAGATTAACCAGTTTGTAACATGTTCTTCCAATCATGTAATATATTTACTTGAATGCCCCTGCAAGCTGTATTACGTTGGGGAGACCACATTAGAGTTAAAGATACGTCTTACACAGCATAGATATAGTATACGTCAGCAAATAAAAGGATTACCAGTCTCTAAACATTGGATGGATAAAGAACATGAAGAAAGTGATTTAAAATGGAGGATAATAGATGCTGTGCCAAATATACGTAGAGGAGGTGATAGGGAAAAACTATTAAAAGAAAAGGAACTAAAATGGATAAAAGAGCTAAACACATTGAGACCATTTGGTTTAAATGTTGATTATAAATTAAAATTTTTGTTGTAAAGGAGTGCTTTATACAGTATATGAAATATATCTACCCCTGTACATGATTCTACTTTGTAGTCCTATATGGTGTATATTTTAAATCACATTCTTTCACGTAATTCACTACTTTAAATGCACCAAAAAAAGTGATACACGTTATAATTTTTCTTTTTTCTCCAGATTTCCCAACAGGAAGTAAAGGGAAGAAAAAAATACATAAAACTGAACATCTGATGCGGTGTACTTCACATTTGATTTATTAAATGTTTTTTTATTTTTGATTATTTTTGTACATTTTTTTAGTTTACTAAACCATCACCACTTTAAGTGCAAAACCATTCTCCTATATTCAAAAAATTATTTTGGCCACTAGAGGCGCTTGTTAATTAAAATGAGATAATAATAAAAGTATATTTGAGTTTTTGGCAGTAACTCTGTTGTCTGTATTTTGTGCCCCATTGTAAGAATGAAAAATCCCTTTATGACCTCCAGAGTGGGGAGACTTGGTCCTTTACCAAGAATCTCCAAGAGGGGTCTCACTGTGCTTTAACCCTCTAAACAAGGGTGAAAGACAAGTGAGGGGTTAAACTGAATGAATGGAACGGAGTGCACATTTATTTAAGACATTATGCACCTAATTGGTGTATACAGAGTGGTCCCATCAGTGTTACAGGATTAAGATATAAAGATTATAATTATCATGTCCTTATAATAACACTAATTAAGCGGTTCATGTGCCACTGTAAACCGCCGCTAATAGAAGTTTCTGTGCAGCGGCGGACGCAAGCGCAGTAAAGATAGAAAGAAGTAGGAGCTACCGCGCATGCGCGGGAATCACCATGTCATCGCGTGATGACGCTACTGACTTGTAGCTATGGTGAATACAAACAAGAGTAGCGCATGCGCAGTGGGTACTTCCTCAACGCCGAGATGCTGCACGAGGAGCAGAGATCATGGCGCTGCACTGTAAGTGGAAGTGGAGCGTTTTTTTACATAAAGTATATAAATTATAATAGAGTTATTGAAGTACACCATATAGAAATGTTCATAATGCCCTAAAATTGGTAGAAACTGAGAGAATGGGGAAATAGTTAAGCACATATAAACACAAAGTGAATCATAAAATATCACAAGTAATGTAATTCACTAATTTATGGTAATTCTATGATATGGAAAGATTAATATTAAGTTTTATTTAATTAAGTAGACTGTATAAAAGGCTGAGGAGTTTAGCATGTGATTGCTTGACAAAGGGCGTGTGTGCCCGATACGTGGCCATCTCCTGTCTGTTGGTCTATCTGAAGCCAGAAATAAAGGACTACTGAACCTTATTTTAAGGAGTGCTGCAGTGGAACTTTGTTTGATAGATAGATAGATAGATAGATAGATAGATAGATAGATAGATAGATAGATAAAAAAGAGGGCACTCTAAAAATGAAAAAGCACAGTGGACTTTAATAGATCATGTGGTGACACATCGGTTGGTATACAGCCTTTATTGTGCACTGTGATACAGAAAGTGAGACATATATGAACATATCCAATCACATTCATAAGCGATATCAATTCACAATGATCAATATTAAAAGAACATTATATGTAGGGCTGTGGAGTCGGGGTCGTGGAGTCGGTGTCCCTTTTGGTGGAGTCGGAGTCAGAGTCGGAGTCAAATCTAGAGCGGTTGAGGAGTCGGATGTTTGGGCTACTGACTCCACAGCCCTGACTATGGTTACATTAGACAATCCTCCATCTTAACTTCATTACATCATAATAAATGCATATGGTGCATCGCAAGTAAGGGGACAAAAATCCCTTGATATGGTAACGGCATAATTACAGGTTAAGTGACCAATAAAGTGTACATGTGCATGATTTAACTAAGGGTTTGCATTAATATGGCCAGCTTAAGGCGCCATATTAACTTTGATAATTCAGATAATAGTTAAAAAGGCAATGATGTCACGCCTGCGTGGTGCTGCATATAAGATAATGGGCATTACACTATTATAACAACAGAATAATTAAAGTGGGTTAATAACAATATGTTAACTCACTTTAATATAACTATTCTGCTGTTATAATAGCTTAATGCCCACTATCTGATGTGGCACCTCGAGCTGGCAATGCACATGCGCGTGATAGATTCTCAGCATTACCCAATAACTGTGGTGTGACAGTAATAAAGATGGCGCACCAGACTCCTGAGTGCTAGGACGCATGTGTGATAGCTATAGTCCTGATTGACCAGTGAATGTTTGACATCACAGACATGCGCAGTTGTTTGTGCCACACCAATACCGGCATGCTTTTTGTTATTGTACCTGATGAGTGATTCATGCATCCAGTGCCTTACGTAGAAATCGTAGGGCCAACATAGAAGAATTTCTTAGAATTTCGAGGAGAGGTCATTGGCGATGGGGGCCAGACCCCTGTGACTCATGGGCCCCATATCGGCTGTGTGGGCTGCTGCCATTGGTGATGGACCACTGCATGCAAACCCTTAGCTAAATCGTACACGTGTGCACTTTATTGTTCACTTAACCTGTAATTATGGTGTTACTGTATCAAGGTTTTTTGTCCCTTTACTTGCAATGAACCATATGCATTTCTTATGTAATGAACTGAAGATAGATAATAGTCTAATATAACCATATAATATTCTTTTAAAATTGATTACTGTGAATCGATTATCACTTACGAATGTGATTGGATATGTTCATATATAAGTCACACTTGTATCACAGTGCACAATAAAGGCTGTATACCAACCGAAACGTCACCACATGGACTAGTAAAGTCCACTGCTTTTTTCATTTCTTCATTTTTTTTCTGCTTTCTACATTGAATTGCTTAAGACAGGGGTCCTCGACCACCTGGCCGCTAAACGGGACCGGGCTGCGGGGGTCCCTGTGCCGGTACATGGCACCGCCACAGACTAGCACTGCAAAGTTAAAGTGCGATCTGCGTGCGGCAGCTCAGAGCCCGCTTCCCCGCCCCTCAGTGACTGGCTGCTGGCTCCTCTGCTGGGAGTCTTGTCACTGAGACTGAGGGGCAGGGAAGCGGGCTCTGAGCTGCCGGTCTGCCGGAGGACTGGTAAGGAAAGTGTGAAAGTGTGTGAGTACGAATGTGTGAGTGTGTGTATGTGTGAGTGTGTGTATATATGTGTGTATGTGTATGTACAGGGGTGGTCAAAATAATGGAAACACCTGGAAAAATCAACAAAAGTTAGTTTAATATGGTGTAGGTCCACCTTTTGCGGCGATTACAGCCTCAATTCTCTGATGGGTATGGATTCATACAAGGTGATATCATTGGCCCGGCGAATCTCCACAAAATAGCTCCCCAGATCATTACAGAACCTCCGCCATGTTTTACAGTTGGGAGAAGGCAGTCTGGATGGAATGCTTCTTTTGGCTGTCTCCAAACTTACACTCGGCCGGAGGTCGGAAAATGGGTTAAACGATGATTGGTCTGAGAATATCACATGTTTCCACTGCTCGAGTGACCAATTCTGGAGGTTTCTACACCACTCTAAACGCTTGGAAACATTTGTCATTGACAGCAGCCGTTTTCTAATTGCAGCTCTTCCGTGGAATCCAGATTTGTGCAGCTCCCGACGAACAGTTTTTGTGGAATCTGGGTTCTGTAGGTGATCATTGAGCTCAGCAGTGATTTTCAGAGCCGTGGTCTTGCGATCCCCTCTCACAATTCGCTTTAGTGTCCGACGGTCTCTCTCAGTCAACTTCGATTTTCTGCCGGACCTGTGCTTTGCTGCGGACGTTTTTCCTTCTCTTTCAAATGCAGTCATTACTTTGGAGACAGAACCTCTTGACACGCCAAGCATTCGGGCACTTTCTGTTACACTAGCGCCTGCCATACGAGCACCAACCATTTGGCCTTTTTGAAAATCCAAAACACAATCCACATAGGTATAACAAAATAAGGGGATTCCCCCCGCAGCATTATTTCATGCGGAGTTCCCACAGGGCAAAAAATACACTCCATGAATATATCAATAAACGCGAGAACAAGGAGTGTCATGCAAAAATTAATTAATTTATTTTACAAACAGACATGTGGTAATATGTGATAGACGGTATAAATAGATTACGGTGGTGACCACAGTGACAGGTCAGATTGTAAAAAAGAACCATTCAATGGGTATATTACAAGCATTAACAAATTCACAGTGTAAACATGAACTTATAACATATTGCACCCTGAAGTCCAATACATGAATACTCCACAGTTAAGTGCTAGTGCATCACAGTATTGATCTATGTAAGAGAAGCAATTTATATAAAGTGCAGAGTGCAAATAGCAGCAGTAACCCTCCAAGTCCACTGTAAGTCACAAGTCATGCATTCCCATATTCATCATGGTAGTCGATCTACAGTGCCTACAAGTAGTATTCAACCCCCTGCTGATTTAGGTGGTTTGATAAGATGCAAATAAATTAGAGCCTTCAAACTGCAAACGAGAGTAGGATTTATTAACAGAAGCATAAATCTTACAAACCAAAAAGTTATGTTGCTCAGTTGAATTTTAATAAATTTTAAACATAAAAGTGTGGGTCAATTTTTATTCAACCCCTAGGTTTAATATATTGTGGAATAACCCTTGTTTGCAATTACAGCTAATAATCGTCTTTTATAAGACCTGATCAGGCCGGCACAGGTCTCTGGAGTTATCTTGGCCCACTCCTCCATGCAGATCTTCTCCAAGTTATCTAGGTTCTTTGGGTGTCTCATGTGGACTTTAATCTTGAGCTCCTTCCACAAGTTTTCAATTGGATTAAGGTCAGGAGACTGACTAGGCCACTCCAACACCTTGATTTTTTCCCTCTTGAACCAGGCCTTGGTTTTCTTGGCTGTGTGCTTTGGGTCGTTGTCTTGCTGGAAGATGAAATTATGACCCATCTTAAGATCCTTGATGGAGGAGCGGAGGTTCTTGGCCAAAATCTCCAGGTAGGCCGTGCTATCCATCTTCTCATAGATGTGGACCAGATGGCCAGGCCCCTTGGCTGAGAAACAGCCCCACAGCATGATGCTGCCACCACCATGCTTGACTGTAGGGATGGTATTCTTGGGGTCGTATGCAGTGCCATCCAGTCTCCAAACGTCACATGTGTGGTTGGCACCAAAGATCTCGATCTTGGTCTCATCAGACCATAGAACCTTGAACCAGTCTGTCTCAGAGTCCCCCAAGTGATCATGAGCAAACTGTAGACGAGCCTTGACATGACGCTTTGAAAGTAAAGGTACCTTACGGGCTCTTCTGGAACGGAGACCATTGCGGTGGAGTACGTTACTTATGGTATTGACTGAAACCAATGTCCCCAGTTTCATAAGCCTTCCACTTCTGGATGATGCTCCCAACAGTGGAGACAGGTAGGCCCAACTCCTTGGAAAGGGTTTTGCACCCCTTGCCAGCCTTGTGACCCTCCACGATCTTGTCTCTGATGGCCTTGGAATGCTCCTTTGTCTTTCCCATGTTGACCATGTATGAGTGCTGTTCACAAGTTTGGGGAGGGTCTTAAATAGTCAGAAAAGGCTGGCAAAAGAGATAATTAATCCACACATGTGAAGCTCATTGTTCTTTGTGCCTGAACTACTTCTTAATACTTTAGGGGGACCAAACAGAATGCTGGTGGTTTGAGGGGTTGAATAATAAATGACCCTCTGAATTAACTTTTAACGCTTTAAAAAAAAAAAAAAAAAAAAAATTAAAAAATCTTTTTGGCTGCAGTGCATTTCCCACTTCCAGGCTGATCTACAGTCCAAATGTCACAATGCCAAGTTAATTCCGCATGTGTCAACCACCTAAATCTGCAGGGGGTTGAATACTACTTGTAGGCACTGTATATCATCAGATTAGTCAGGTGGTCACCCAGAAAAAGAACCCTGATGCCGCGTTTCGCCGGTATAGCTTGGTAGCACCGGCTTTCTCAAGATTTTTGAAAATCCGAAAGTTCTGCCATTGGTATCAGGTTCTCATCAATGTTCTTACAATTCGGCAAAACAAACAGTTAATTTACATACACATATCACTTAACACAAATAATCAACTACAAAACATTAACATATGTCACGGTTTGCATGTTCATAACATGCTCGAAGATTATGATGCCAAAACGTTAGGTGTTTCCATTATTTTGTCCAACCCCTGTATGTGAGTGTGTGTATGTATGTGAGTGTGTGTATGTATATGAGTGTGTGTATGTGTGTGTGTGTATGCGTTTGTGAATGTTTGTGTGATTATGTATGTGTGTGTGTGAATGTGTGTATGTATGTGTTAGTGTGTGTATGTATGTGTGAGTGTGTATGTATGTGTGTGTGTGAGCATGTATATATGTGTGTACTTGTGAGTGTGTGTATGTATGTGTGTATGTGTATTACATATTAATGCATAATATATATTAATGTATACATGTATAATACATATTAGTGATGAGCGAACATACTCAGCGGTACTCGCCCGAGCATCACAGTACTCGGGATGCTAGACAAGCACAGAGTACCGCCGAGATGCTCAACTCCCCGTCCTTACATGTTGGCGCTCTTTACAAAGCCAGCCCACATGCAGGAATTGGCTACCAGACACTGTAATGCCACAGCCATGTTGTTTGTGGCATTACAGTGATTGGCTGACCGCACAGCGTCATCCGTGCTGTGCTTGTGCTGGCGTCTGACGATTTAAACACAGCTTATCTGACAGCTGTGTTTAAATCTCCCACGCCAACACTGCTGGGAGATGACCGTCACCGGGAGATGAGTGGCCGCCGCTGGGAGATGAGCAGCGCATGCCGCCGGGACATAAGCGGCACCCGTCGCTCATCTCCCGTTGCCAGGTGCCGTTTATCTAACGGTGGTGGCAGCTGCTCATCTCCTGGCGGTGTTGGCACAGGAGCTTTAAACACAGCTGATCTGACAGCTGATTCAGGTCCTTGAACCTGATATTGATCATCTGATCGGTTTGCCGGCCAGCAAACTGTTCAGATGATATTGGATCTAGATTGGTCGTCGTGGGACCCTCGAACCTGGACTACGTCGGAGGGGATGGGGTTCTTTTCTTTAATAAAGATGGAGTCCCTAATTGTATTCTGTTTTATTTTTAATAAAAATATTTTTTCTCTGTGTTTTATTTTCTTTTCAATATGATTACTAGAAATTCATGGTGGTCATGTCTAATATTGGCGTGACCCCATGAATTTCAGGCTTAGGGCCAGCTGATAATACAAAGCTGGCCCTAACCCCTTTATTACCCAGTGAGCCACCGCACCAGGGCCCTGGATGAGTCGGGTACTGCGCCAGAAGATGGCACTTCTACGAACGCCGCAATTTCTGGGGCGGCTGCGGACTGCAATTCGCAGCGGGGGGGGTGGGGGTTTCAGAAAGCTTGGGCTTGGGCCACTCTGTGCTGTGGATTCCAGCCCCCAACTGCCTAGCTTTACCCAAAAATAAGGTTAACCCCCACGTATTTTTTTTTAAATTTATTTCATGGAAAATTGACATGGGCTTCACCCTATTTTTGGGTCCAGCTAGGTACTACTATGCAGCTAGGGGCTGTAATTCGCAGCGCAGGGTGGCCCAAGCTTTCTGGCCTCCACCGCTGCGAATTTCTAGTAATCATATAGAAAAAAATGCAATACAGAAAAATATTTTTATTAGAAATAAAACAGAACACAATTAGGGACTCCATCTTTATTAAACAAAAGAACCCCTCCGACATAGTCCAGGTTCGAGGGTCCCACAACGTCCAATCCGGATCCAATATCATCTGATCGGTTTGCTGGGCAGCAAACCGATCAGGTGATCAATATCAGGTTCAAGGACCTGAATCAGCTGTCAGATCAGCTGTGTTTAAAGCTCCCGCACCAACACCGCCGGGCGATGAGTGGCTGCCACTCCTGCAGGCCCCTGGTGCCATCCGATCACCCCCTGTCCCCCATGCCTGCTGCCTGTGCAGCTGGGGACAGGAGGTGTTTGTATGGCACCAGGGGGCTGCAGGAGCTGGCGGCAGCGGGATCGCAAGTGATATTTATGCTTTCGGCAGTGCTCCGGGGGTGCCGTCGGCAAAATGCTCGGGTTTCCCCATAGGATAACATTGGGCTCGCTGCTCGGGTCAAGCCCCCGAGCATCGAGCACCCAAGCATTTTACTGCTCGCTCATCATTAGTATGTATGTGTAATTGTGTGTTATTAGGGGGCTGCAAGAGGATGATGGGGTTATTGGGGGGTTGCAAGGGGATGATGGGGTTATTGGGGGGCTGCAAGGGGATGATGGGGTTATTGAGGGGCTGCAAGGGGATGATGGGGTTATTGGGAGCTGCAAAAGGAGAATTGGGGTTATTGGGGGGCTGATGGGGTTTTTGGGGACTGCTGCAAGGGAATGATGGGGTTATTGGGGACTGCTGCAAGGAGATGATGGGGTTATTGGGGACTGTTGCAAGGGGATGATGGGGTTATTGGGGACTGCTGCAAGGGGATCATGGGGTTATTGGGGACTGCTGCAAGGGGATGATGAGGTTATTGGGGACTACTGCAAGGGAATGATGGGGTTATTGTGGACTGCTGCAAGGGATCATGGGGTTATTGGGGACTGCTGCAAGGAGATGATGGGGATACCATATTGGGGGCTGCAAGAGGATGTAGAAATAAGACATCCTCTGAAAATAAGACTTGGCGCATCTTTTCGGGAAACGGGGTACTAAACTCCACCCCTTCTCCATAGCCCAGCCCATATGATCAAGGCCCCGCTACCTGTGCAACCCCGCCCTGCTGGGCCCCGGAAAAGTGGTCTTGCATAAAACTGGTCCCCGGTGCAAAAAAGGTGGGGGACCACTGGCTTAGGACATAGCTCTTTTAGGGCTTTGCACCCTTTTCTCCTTAAAAGATTGTGCTTTTCCTTTTTTCTTAAATTAGATAGATAGATAGCTAGATAGATAGATAGATAGATAGATATCAACTGAAACTTTTGAGCAGCACCAAATCCGGGTGCAAATCTGTCCAACAAGCCACTCCTTGTAATTATATGCGAAAAAAATGACAGCAGCACTCCCACAAATCTTCAAAAAGCCTTTAATCGGCCTGCAGGGCGACCCGCGACGTTTCAGCTACCAAGTAGTGGCTAGACAAAAGCTACTTGGTAGCTGAAACGTCGCGGGTCGCCCTGCAGGCCGATTAAAGGCTTTTTGAAGATTTGTGGGAGTGCTGCTGTCATTTTTTTCGCATAGATAGATAGATAGATAGATAGATAGATAGATAGATAGATATCCAAGTAAAAAATGGAGGCAGCACTTCCTTCAGTTCAGTTATAAGGGCTTTATTCCCAGGACAGCAACGTTTCGACTCAGTGGTCTTTCTCAAGCAGTGACACTGCACACATACAGACACACACTACAATACAATCGCCTACATAAAAGCCTTTCATCCTGTGGCTCCTGGAGCTGGTGGGTGAGGTGTTTGTCAGCAGCTTCTCTGGCCGGAGCCCTGCAAGCGCCCCTCCCCCTCCTCTCTGGTGAAGACATGATACAGGACATGGAGCGCAGAGGGAGGGGAGGGCGCCCCCTCCAGACACAGAGCACAGAAGAGGTGCTCCCTCCCTCTAAAACCTCCCTCTCCTGTTGCATCCTGTACAGTGCGGCAGGAGCAAAAAGTAAAAGTTGATATCTTCCTGCGGCGCCCCCTTTGAAGTTTGCCGGCAGGCGCCCTGTGCCGTCGCACAGGTTGCACATATGTAAAGCCGGCTATGGATAGGAGAACCCACAGATGTTCAGGTTCAGAGAATCCGGCCTGACTTTTTTGAAAGTCCGTGTTCGGGACTGGATTTGACCGGAACTTGAGCCCAAATCCTGAACCCGAACTTTAAAGTTATAAAATAGTGTCTGGGTGCTGTAAAAATAAGCAAAATGGTGATTAAAACAGCAGCATTATACTTGCCAAGGACCACACACTTGTACATTCGGGCTGCTCATTAACTTCCTAACTTGTCACTGCACTCTACCTACAACAGCCAATCACAGATTCCCACTCTCTGTGACGGTGTCTGTGATTGGCTGTAGCGCCTCGACCCATTGTTCCAGCGTCTGTGATTGGTTGTGATTGGCAATGAATCTGCAGTCATAGGGGTGTAAAAATAAATAATTTTAAAGAATTTACATAAGGCTTACCACTCCCAGCCTTTACCTTGGCTGGCAATCAAAAATCCACGGGAGCCCTTTATTTATTTTTTTCATTATTTGAATAAATAACTATAAAAAGTGCTTGGGCTTCGCCCTATTTTAGATTGCCAGCCAAGGTAAAAACTAGGCAGCTGGGGATGGGTATTCTCAGCAAAGTGAGGCCCATATTTATTGGTCCCCCCTTGGTACAGAATAGCAGCTGCACGAAAAACTGGTTCATTCATTAGAATCACCAGTTCCTGGTGCTTTACCCAACTCTTCCCAATACCCTAGTGCGGTGGCGTCGGGGTTATAGAAGGGTTTAATGACAGCTGAGAATTGATAGATTTTCATTATGCCCGAGATTGATAATATTTAGGCTTCTATAAGACCCGCCCATTATCAATACTATAAGTAAATAGTTAAAAAAACACACACGCAGAAAAAAAATCCTTTATTTGTAATAAAACACACAGACAACACTCATTTTCCGATTTATTAACCCCATACATACCCTCTGACGGTAATCTACAGCAATATCCAGCGAAGTACAAGAACCTGGCTCTGCTACATCCAGTGATGGAACAAGCATCTCTGAGGTCACACTGACTGATACGGGGAGTGGTGATGTGACTTGCTGAGTCACTGAGGAGTCTCTGTGGCACGTGGTCGTGACATCCCAACAGGTCTTTAAGCCAATTCTGCTATATTGAATACCTGCAGAGAAAGCAATATATTGCAATGCAGGGGGTGTGACATAATTCAAATAATATCATGAATGAACTTGAGTGACAGTAATCAAAAGCGCCTCCCCTATGACTGAAGCCAGGTATAAGCTGCAGTCACCTCAGCATATAAAGTCTTTTTTTAAGATAAGTTTGTGGAATTTTGTCTTTACAAAACCATGTTAGTGATTCACATAGCATCATTTACAACACATTGGGGGCAGTTAATATCACAAAACGACATGACAGGTTCCCTTTAAAGTTCATGTCCACTCATCTCTAGTATTTTGATGTGCCCCTCACAAAATACATGGGTATGGATTAATATGATTTTTTATTTTGAACTTTTAGATTTTACTTGTACATGTAAAAAGTGTGAAAATGGATACTCCTGACAGCAAAAGCGTTATCTACTATTGTATATTAATGTAGTTGCCTACTAGTTTTTATGAAAAAACGTCCCCATAGCAGTCAGAGAGAGTTATACTTTAGCTTAAAATGTGCTACTTCTAGCTGTCTATTGAAAAAGAATGAAAGAAAAAAACACAGAAAATACAGCACAAAACCACTCCATTCCTTAGAATTGTATCCGTTTTTTTGTAGACGGATGTTTTTTTTTAACAATAGAATTGAATAGACCTTTATTTGCATATATTTAAAATGATACCTTTTTTGTGCCAATTTGCCTTCTAGTGTATTTAAATAAAAGTTTTTATTTTTCTTTTAAAGAAATAGAAAAATCAATGGCTCAGTCTTTATCCTTTCAAGATGAGAATGAAAAGACACCATTATCCATACAGGTACCTTTTATTTGTTTTTTCTATATTAGATTAGATTTTTAGATGTTTTTTGGTTGTAGGCTATGTTCACATGCCGCGTTTCTGGGGTCTTTTTATGTGTGGGCGTATTTTCCTGCGATTTGCTGCTGCGCTTTTTAGCGCCCGTAAAAAAACACCATGCATTCACACACCACGTTTTTTTACGGCTGCATTTTTCCCCCAAAAGCGCAGGAGGAAGTGATTTCACACAGGGGAGAAAGAATCCTGTGTTCCTCCCCCCGTGTGACATGCCAGGGCTTTCGCTTTTGCAGTGTATCTACATACACTGCGAAAGCAAAATAAAAGTGAGCAACAGGTATTAAAAATAAAAAAATTAAAATACTCACCTCTCCGCCAGCTGTCCTGGGACCCGAGGTGAAGACGTCCGATCTCTGCAAGGACCTGAATCATCTGATTGGCTGGCAGCGATCAGCTAATGTGTCACGCGACACATAAATACATAGTGTTATATAGTGTTACAGTAGTACTTTGAGTACTGAGTGCACCAACATACAAATTTTTTAAGATCCGAGAAGTTGCTCTGTATCTTTTTTACTTTATGATGCAAGCACAAATGTGAGTCATGAGCAGCTGCTGTGTGATGACGTGTGACCACTCATTAGCCAACTGAATACTCCCTGTCCCCCCCCCCCCGCCTATCATCCTGAGCATGTAGAGCAGCGAATACAGCATCCCAGCAGCTAATCAGCGAGTGAGAGCGCGGCGCTCCCACACACCTATTAGCTGTCTGCAACACGCCACACACTTTAAAAAAACAAAAACTTGCACTCATCCTCCCCCCAGTCCCCCGCAGCGCAGCATTCTCATTATGCAGGGAGCTTACTGTGTGAGATCGGGTCAGCTGATCCGCGTGTGAGCCCTGCACTCTCTTACACCGTTGGCTGCCTGCATGAGATGAGGACGCCGTTGCACTGAGGGGCACCAGACACAGGGTGTGTATAAGTTTTTTCTTTAAAGTGTTCTGCATGATGGGGGACCATATACCAGGATGCGGGGCCATGTACCAGGATGTGGAATTATATGTATTACAATGGAGGCCATGTACCAGGATGGCAATTATATATGCCAAGATGGGGGCCATGTATCAGGATGGAGGGGGTTATGTACCAGTATGGGGGGCCATGTACCAGGATAGGGGACTATGTATCAGAATGGGGGCTATGTACCAGGATGTGGGATTATATGTATTACAATGGCGGCCATGTACCAGGATGGGAATCATATATACCAGAATGGGGGACATGTGTAATGTTGGGGAATTAGATATATAGTACCAGGATGTGGGCCATATACAAGGGTGGGGGCCATAAGTAGGGGCAGAATTGGAATAATAGCATTTCAGTTAATTTTAATGGGGAAATTTAATTTGCCATAAGAGCACATTAAGTTAAGAGCTCAGTCATAGAACAAATTAAACTCATAAATCAAGGTATTACTGTACATTTAAGTTGTTGTGGGAGTAAAATGAAAAAAAAAATGTTTGAAGTTTACAGAGTTTGAATACTTTTTTATGGCACTGTACCTATGCTACACGTGCAATACCTACAGTTATGGTGGCATATAAATTAAAATAGTAACTTTATTTATTGAAAAATATAAAATCCAATAAAAACAAAAGAAAGCATAAGGGTAATCGGTGATATAGTTTCAGAATATTGTCAAAAGGAGATACAGGATAAAACAAATGATGTATGAAGTCAATAAAAGATGATTAATGACAATCAAACGATACTAGTGCTCCATCTTTGGGTTTTCATTGGCTGTAAGCAATAATCATCAACATTTACAGAAATAAGCACTTGAAATAGATCACTTTGTTTGTAATGATTCCATGTAATATATGCATTTCACTTTATGTATTGAATTACTGAAATAAATTAACTTTTTGATGATATTCTAATTCATTGAGATGCACTAGTACATCAATACAGCATCTGTTTAGACAAAGGCTATAGCAGATAGCTGGAACACTGGGCTGTGGTAAATCGATAAATAGGTTAAAATAAAGAACAAAGACAAACGGCCAAGAACATTAAGAAATTATAATAATGGGGCAGTAAAGGTAATACATTCCTTGCACTATGTACTTACTATGAATTCATGTTAATCTTATTTCCAGTTACTCTTTTGTACTTTATGACATACATACTATACATTTAGCTATTAATACTGTGTCATTCTGCCACCTTCTACTTGTACATATGGTTCATTGTAGAGATAGCATAGGTTCATCTTTTACTCACTTGTTCATTCTACTAAGCTTCCAAGTCCTTTTTGAAAGGATGTGATAATTTGTTATTATTCTTGGATGGTTTTCTTTATTCATTATTGTATCTTATTCATTGATTTACTACAGTCCAGTATTACAGCTATATGCTGTAGCCCTTGTCTAAACACTTACCTTGCAGTATGAAACGATATATTATTTGATTGTCATTATTCAGCTTTTATTGTCTCAATGCATCATTTATTATATCCTGTAACTCCATTCGGTATTATCCTGAGACACCCTTATTTTTTACTAGATGGTGGGCCAATTCTAACAGGGTATGCTAGAATATAGAAATAGGGATTGCATGGGAAATGCGGTGAGGGCTGAATAGGGAGGGACTTTGAGGACGGAGCAGCGGGGGTAGGACGGCGTGGCAGGGTTGGGGAGGACGGAGCGGCAGGGGGAGGACGGAACACAAAGTGGCGGGGGGGAGGAGGGCAGAGGACTAAGCGGCGGGTGGGGGGAGGACGTAGCAGCACAGGCAGGGGGAGGGGGGAGGATGGAGTGGCGGAGGGGAGGAGGACAAAGGAAGGAGGAGCAAGGGGTGTGGGAGGATGGAGCGGCACAGACAGGGGGAGGACGGAGCACAGAGCGGCGAGGGGGAGGAGGACGGTGGACGAAGCGGCGGTGTAGGAGAGGATGGAGGACGAAGCGGTGGGGTGGGGGAGGCCGGAGCAGCACAGGCAGGGGGAGGATGGAGCACAGAGCAGCGGGGGAGAGGAGGATGGAGGACAAAGCGGCGGGGTGAGGGAGGATGGAGCAGCACAGTCAGGGGGAGGATGGAGGATGGAGTGGCGGAGGGAATGAGGACAAAGGAAGGAGGAGGAAGCAGAGGGGTGGGGGAAGGACGGAGCAGCACAGGCAGGGGGAGGATGGAGCACAGAGTGGTGGGGGGGAGGAGGACGGAGGACGAAGCGGCGGGGTGGGGGAGGACAGAGCAGCACAGGCAGGGGAAGGACGGAGTATGAAGTGGCACAGGCAGGGGGAGGACGGAGTGGCACAGGCAGGGGGAGGACACAGTGGCATAGGCAGTGGGACCACGGAGTGGCACAGGCAGGGGGAGGACAGAGCACAGAGCGGCGGGGTGGAGGAGGACGAAGCGGCGGGGGGGAGGAAGGAGCAGACACACACACACACAGACTCACACACATACATACACATACACACACAGACTCACACCCATACACACAGACTCACACCCACAGCCAGACACACCCACCCACACACAGACACATACACACAGGGGCTCTCACCTCTCCGTCTCCCGGCTGTCCCAGTGCTGGCCCTCATGCTGGCGTTGTCCTGCAGAGTAGGTGTGGAGGAAGTGGGCGCAGAGGTGGCGGTGTGCAGGATGATCCCGGGTGCCATGTGCTGCTGCCACCCAGCTGCACTGACAGGAGGCGGACACCTGGGATCATCGTATGGCCGCACAGTTTGTAACAGACTATGCGGCCATAGGAAGCAGGAGAGTGTGGAGGAACCGCATGATGCGCGCTCCCCGCACCCTGGGAGCACCGGGCTGCAAATTGTCGCGAAATTCAAATTTTGAATTTGCGCGCCTATTTGTATAGTTTGCGCTCATTGGTGGCCGCCAGAGGCGGCCACCAATGAGCAGCCTCTGTCTGGCGCGCGATTTCTGTGACCGACAGACGCCTTAGACAATTATATAGTAGATTCTGTTTTTATCTTATTTATGTTTTAAAAAATAAAGTACTGTATTTTTTGGACTATAAGACATAATACTGGACCATAAGACGCACCCAGGTTTTGGAGGAGGAAAGTAGGGAAAAATATTTTAAGCAAAAAATGTTTACATGATGCACTGTTATGCGGGGATCTGCTGCTGACACTGTTATGGGGTAAAGTCCCCAAATTCTGTACTAATGTCCCCCATCATGGGCCCCTTTTAGGTATATATGCCCTCCATCCTGGTTTGTGTTTCCCATCCTGATGTTTATGTCCGTCATCCTGGCATATGTTCCCCATCCTGGTAATGATCATCCATCCTGGTATATGGTCCCTCATTTAGGTATTTATGATACCCCATCCAGGTATATGGCCCCTATTCAGGGATGTATCATTCTCTATCCTGGTATATATTGCCTCCATCCTGGAATATGGCCCTCATACTGGTATATATGATCCCCCATCCTGGTTTATATGGCCCTCATCCTGGAATGGGGGAACACATAAAAAATAAACAATAAGGGTATGTGCCCACAGGAAGGTTTAACGTCGGTTTAGCAGCGAAAACCGCCGGCGGTTTAGCATAGGTTTTATTTAAATTCATGTAAATCCTAAGCAGCGTTAGGACTTACATGTAACCCTATGTAATTTAGAAACCGCTGTGCACACAGTCGGTTTATGTGAGCGGATCTGCCCGCGGTTGAGCGGTTTCCCAGCGGTTTAGCAGCATACAGCATGTCAATTCTTCTCAGCGGTTTTTGATCGGTTCCGTGAACAAAATCCTCCATAGAAAACCGCCGGAAAAAACCGCTGGAAAAACCGACTGAAAACCGCTGTGCACACGCTGAAAAAAACCGCCGGAAAACCACCGGAAAACAGCTGGAGACTTCAGAGCTCAGAACTGATAATTTCCAGTGGTTTACTGACGGTTTGAACGCCACTAAACCTTCCTGTGGGCACATACCCTTATACTCCCTATCCATCCGCTCCTCTACAGTGTGACATCCTTCTCATGCCGCTAGCTGACCAATGTGTAAGCACGTAGCGATGTCATCACTGTCATGCACCGTGCTCCCACATGACTTCAGATGCTGGCATGAGAAGGAAATCACTCTGCAGTGGAGCGATGAACTGTGAGTATAATCATTCGTCCGCCGCCACGTGCTGGGATATTCACTGCTTGCAGTGGGAAGCAGTGAATATCCACTTTCCTAAATGGCAGGCACACGCGATCGCCCGCAGCTGCAGCAGTGGTGGTGGGTGATTGAATGAGCCCGCTGCTTAAGAAAATTAAATATGCGCTGCCCCTCCGTCCATCATCTCGCCAACCTCTTGGTGCCAGCTTCAGTGCTGAGAGGTGATGGGAGGGAGGAGCAGTGAATATTACATTTTCTTAGCAGGCAAACGTAATCACTGGCAGGCCCTGCTACAACCTGCTCCTGCCTCCGGTGACCCGTCCACTGCCGCTGCCTCCCACAACCACAGCCAGGTACCATACATCCAGGCTATCCCAAAATTTGAGGGAATTAAAGTGCGTCTTAGGCTGCGTTCACACATCGCGTATTTTGGGCGTTTTTGTACGCGCGTATTTGCTCCAAAAACGCATGTGCGTCTGCGTTTTACAGCAAAGTGAATGGACATTCACTTTGTGCCTTGCAGACATCGCGTAATTAAACGCAGCGTTTTTGGAGCAAAAAACGCGCGCGTAAAAAGAATGAACATGTCAATTCTTTGCGTTTTTTTACGCGCGCGTTTCCATAGGCCCCATTATAAAAACGCGGGTCTAAATGCGCGATTGAAGTAGAAGCGAGTTGTTCTCTCGCGTATTCTTATCGCGTTTTTAAACGCGCGTTTTTCCCTTGAAAAGACGCGCGTAAAAAAACGCGATAAAATACGCGAATGTGTGAACGCAGCCTTATAGTCTGGAAAATATGGTAATCAATTTAATTAATATACTGTTATACCTGCAGGTTTTGTTTTTGATTGCTATCTATGACTGTAATTTTGCCTATTATTATTTACATTGGTCTGCTGATGTGCTGCCAACATTTGTAGGCTGTTTGTAAGTGGTAAAACATTTTTTGAAAACAGGCAGGGAAATGTTTTATGTTATAAAAAGAATCAGCTTGTGATCCCCTGCTGTAGTGTCTGTATACTCTTTTGTGTCATCCCCTGCGCAGTATCAAACCATGCTCCGAGCACGTTCAGTGGTAGTGGTGGTGGAGTGGGGTGACAGAAGGCAGGGTCGCGGTGGTGGGGGTGGGCGGTGGCACAATGGGCCAATGCTGCAGGGGGCCTGTGGCTGGGAGGAGGGGTGTTTTGTCCAGACATTATCACTGAATGCTTCTCCTCAGCAGTGTGGAATCTGCAAAGCAACTGGTGATGTAACCCCCCTGTTTTATGATTGGTACTTGAGCCAATAAGGGAAGGTGACTCTCAACAATTACCATGTGCTGCCTATGCATTTTGCGAAGTGTTGTTGCTGCGAGGGGGAGGGAGGATTGTGATGACGTCGCGGTCCCTGGCTTTTGCTAACCTGTGATGATGCGGTGGTGTTGTAGTTTGGGACCTGCAATGATGCGGCTGTCGTGATCAGGATGACATGTGAAGCTAAGACGTGGTGATAGCATCACTATAGATACCGCGATGATGCGGTGGTCATGCTAGCGCAGTGGCCTTAGGTCTAATTAAGTGTATAATCCACCGCCAGCATTCATATAAGTAGACGATTTTGGGTACAATGACCCTGTCTGCTGTGACCCTGTGTTCTGTGACCCTGCTTACTGTGACCCTGTCTGTTGCGACCAAGCCTACTGTGATCCCGCCTGCTGTGACCCCGCTTCATCACCACCGCGCCCCCCCTTGAGTAACCTACACTGCTTATGAGACCCACTAGATTATAGGACAGACCCCCCAATTTAAAAATTTTTTCCCCTAATGTTTTTACTTAAATATTTGAGGTGTGTCTTATAATTAATTGCATCTTATAAAGCAAAATATATGGTAATACACTTTAAATTTTAAACAATTTTCTAAATACGTTAATTTAGCAAAAAGGTATACATTATAAAGTGCAGTCTGTCAGAATTTCAATGATGGCAGTTTCTACCAATCACAACCCATCCTAGATCAGACATGTAGTTGGATGTGCTGTGTAAAGTACCGTACATATGCTTAAGACAGGGGTCATGTCAGAGCAGCATTTGGAATGCACCTTTCTGTTTAGTCAACTTGACAGGACACTGAGCAAATTCCTTTTTGAAGCTGCAAAAAATTTAATTCACATGTAGAAATCACAGACATGCACATAGACATCAATGGCACATGAAGATGAGCAACATACATGAAAACGTTTCCATACCTCCTGGGTCTTTGTCACAATGTCGCTTGGTGCATATTTGTAAAAGGTCGCTCTAACATCTAATTCAAGTATGTCTGGTCACTGCTTCTGGTTTTGAGGCATTCATCTTGTACTGCGACAAGAGACCAATGTGCTGGAGGACAGTCTTAAGCATAGCTGGTTTTACATATGTGTGACCTGTGCGACGGCACAGGGCGCCTGTCGGCAGACATCAAAGGGGCGCTGCAGGGAGATATCAACTTTTTGTTTTCAAACTCTGCACAGCAGGAGAGGGAAGTTTCAGAGGGAGGGAGCACCTCCTCTGTGCTCTGTGTCTGGGGGGCAAGCGCCCTCCTCTCCTTCTGTGCTCTGTGTCCCGTCTTCACCAGAGAGGAGGGGTGCTGCAGGGTCCCGGCCAGAGAAGCTGCTGACAAACACTTACCAGTCTCCAGGAGCCACAGGAAGATGAAAGGCCTCTACGTAGGCAAGTGTAACGTAGTATGTGTGTCTCTCTGTGTGTGTCTATGTGACTGTGTGTGTTTATCTCTGTGTATGTGTGTTTGTATGTGTCTGTGTATGTGTCTGTGTGTGTGTCTGTGTGTGTATGTGTGTCTGTGTTTCTGTAGGTGTCTCTGTGTGTGTGAGAGATATCTGTAATGTATTATGAATACAAATTGTATGTCCAGTTTAGTGTGCTACCTATCTATCTCTCTACCTCTCCTTCTGTCTGTCTATATATCTTTAATCTGTCTATCTATCTATCTATCTATCTATCTATCTATCTATCTTTCTATCTATCTATTTAAACTAGAAACAAACAGGCAGCACTCCAACTCAGGTGGTGACAGTGGATATTTTCTGGATCATGGCATCGTTTCAACAGATTGTTCTGTTTTTCTGAAGCAATGTGCTCACAGTGAAATCACACTTAAATATCTAGATACCTGAGGGTTCGCGCAGCCGCATAAGGACCGGATATGTGCCATTGCAGAGCGCACAAGAAAATGCTGCAAACAACATTTCCTGTGCGCTCTACAACAGCGCATATCTGGTCCTTGTGTGTGGAGGCGGCGGCTTCTCGAAGCATCAGGTATCCATTGTGATGAATAAGCAGCCGACGCATAGCGTTACATGCCGTTAACGTGATGCACTCAGCCTGCCAAAACGTACGTTTTAGACGGATTCGGCAGGCTGAGGGCTGACGCAAATCTAACCCTAGCCTCAGAGATAGATAGATAATTATCAAAAAAATTGGGCAGCACTACCAAATAACAAACGGTGCAAAACTTTAAAGGGCGGTGTCCACACCCCAAACGATATCCAAACTAGAAAAAAACAGGCAGCACTCCAACTCAGGTGGTGAAAAAGTGGATGTTTACTGGATCATGGCGACGTTTCAACAGATTGCTCTGTCTTTCTCAAGCAATGTGCTCACAGTGAAATCACACTTAAATAGTGATGCCAATAACATACAAACAATTAACTGTGCATACATCAAATTTGCATATATATTCTATACAGTGCAGGCTCAATGTGCATCATCAATTTACATATAAATAGCCATGTGCATTGAGCCCAAATCCATTTGGGGGTTATAAAGTGCTTTGTGCATTAAAACATTGCTGGGGAAAATGATACATCATATGAGGGTACCTTAACCGATGCTTGGTTATCATTAAAAACTTTTCAATTACTGTATTAATTGCTTTTCTTTACCGCATCACTCGGTATACATGCTGTTCTCGGCGTCCTCATGGCCGGAAATTGCATGACTATGACGTGAATCCGCTCATCCAATCACTGCAGAGCGCGTGCACATGCGCAGTAGACCTTTTCTCCGCCATCACCATTCTAACCAAGGGCAAGCTTGCCCTCTCACCGGCATGCAATCCTGTGCTTATTCTATGGCGTGACTATCGGTACAAATAGCCACATAGACAGCCACCAGCCACACAGACAACCACACGCAGACACAGCCAGACACACATACAGCCACACACAAACAGCCAGCCACATAGACAGCCACCAGCCAGGCACATAAAGATGCAGCCAGCCAAACACATACACAGCCACAGCCAGCCACACAGCCAGTCACACAGACAGCCAGTCACACAGACAGCCAGTCACACAGACAGCCACACACAGACAGCCACACACAAACAGCCACACACAAACAGCCACACACAGCCACATAGACAGCCACCAGCCACACACAAACAGCCACACACAGATGCAGCCAGCCAAACACATACACAGCCACACACATACACAGCCACAGCCAGCCACACAGCCAGTCACACAGCCACACACAGACAGCCACACACAGCCACATAGACAGCCACCAGCCACACACAAACAGCCACACACAGGTGCAGCCAGCCACAGCCAGCCACATAGACAGCCACAGCTAGCCACACATCCAACCAGCCACACACACACAGCCATACAGTCAGCCACACACAGCCAAGCAGCCCCAGCCACACAAAGACACAGTCAGCCACACACAGCCAACCACATAGCCATGCAACATCAGCCACACACAGCCATGCAGCTCCAGCCACAGCCAACCCAAGCCAGCCACGTGGCACCAGGCACACACAGCCAAGCAGCCCCAGTCACACCCAGACACAGTCAGCCACACACAGCCAAACAGCTCCAGCCACACACAGGACACAGTCAGCCACACAGTCACAGCCACACACAGCAAGCCACACAGCCATTCAACATCAGCCACACACAGCTAGACACACACAGCCATCCACAGTCATGCAGCTCCAGCCACAGCCAACCCTAGCCAGCCACGTGGCACCAGCCACACACAGCCAGCCACAGACACACAGCCCCAGCCACACACATACACAGTCAGACACACACAGCCAGCCACATAGCCATGCAGCCCCAGCCATATACAGACACAGCCACACAGACAGCCACACACAGCCAGCCACAGCCACACACAGTCAGCCACACAGACAGCTTGCCACACACAAGCCAGCCACGCAGCCTCAGCCACACAGACATATAGTCAGCCACTCAACACAGCCACGCAGCACAGTATAAGGGGTGGGCGTGCACACACAGTATGGGTAGGTGGGCACAGTATATGGGGCACACAGTATAACAATGAAGCACAGTATATGGGGTGGCACATTATATGGGAGGGCATTAGTAGATGGGGAGGCACAGTATGGGAAGGGGGCACACAGTATATGGGGCACACAATATAGGGGGGTACAGTATATGGGGAGGGCACGCACAGTACATGTGGTGGGCACGTAAAGTATGGGGAGGGCACAGTATGGGGGAACACAGTATAGTGGGAGGGGGCACACAGTATATAGGGCAGTAGGCACACAATATAAGGGGTATAGTATATGGGGTGGGCACACACAGTATATGGAGAGGGCACACAGTATATGGGGAACAATACAGTGTCTGACCTGGCGCAGTCCTGGTATAGAGTCTCAATGTCTCTCCTGGTGATCAGCTTGCTGTGGTTGATCCCCGGCTGGATGGCCCCCGGCCCCCAGCCCCCGCAGCACCCGCAGACAGATGAGCTCCAACCTCCTGCACATCCGGCACTCACTGCTGCCCCCGGGAACACGGGAGTCCGGGCTGTATGCGACCAGCAGCAGAGATTCCGGCGGGCTCAGCATTACAGGAGGAGGGGCGGACATGGCCATGCTCGGGCTCCCGGCCTGACAGAACAAGCAGTCACTCACCGCTGTCTCAGAGTGAGCCAGATTGCCGGAGCCCGGGACGCGGAGTGGCCACATACACCGCCGACACCAGCCTGCTTGAACGCAGGCCGGCACCGCTGCCTCCTTTCCCCTTCCTGACACACTGGCCATGAAGTCACATGGATGTGCGTCCTTGGAGACGCACATCCATGTGAAGCGGGGGCCCGGCGCTGGGATCGGCGGTCGCAGGGGGGGTGCGGGCTGCCCGGGCCCGGGTCGCGTCCACCCGCGACCCCTAGACCGCGATTGTTACGCCACTGCGTATAAGTGAAGTCAGCGGCCAGCTGCAGGTCTCACCACCTCTTCATTAATTTATATGTCTAAAGGTGAGAACAGTGAAGGCAGCATTGATTGTGGAGCTTGCATGACGTAGCAATCTTACGTGAGCCCTGCGAGAGGTAGTGCCGGTAGCCACCACTAGAATGACGCTGGCACCGGAGGTGAGTAATAAGCTGCGTTCACACGCCGCAATAACGCCTGGTGATATGAGGCGATCTAACGTGCGCGTGCACTTTTTTCATGGTCGCCTCAGATCGCCGATGGCGGTCCTCACACTGCCGCAATTGCGCCCTGAAAGTAAGGCGATATGTCGCTACGGAAATCGCCTCACCTACAGCAGAAGCAATCCTGCCTAATCCCATCCCCAGTTCACATGCGCAATCTCAAAGGCAATGTGGGCGTACATGTTCAGCGCGGCGAAGAGATAGGACGTGCCACAGTGGTTTACACCGCGCTCCATACGCGCTCATTGGACAACGCAACAGTGTTCTGATTGGTCAGCCTGCTGTGGAAGGCTGGCTAATACATGACACCATTGCCATTGTGTGGTGCTGGATGGACAGCTCTTCAAATATGGCGCCATGTCAATTGACAGCCAATGGGAACACAGTAGCCCACACCAATCAGTTCACACGGTGCGAGGACTACAGCACGCTGTGACACGCCTACGGGAAATCATAGGCGATGCTGTTTCCATCACTATCGCCCTATCACACGCCACAACACGGAAATATCACCTTCATGATTGAGGCTGATTTCAGAGCAGTGCTCTGGAATCAGGCGACGGCCAAGGGGCGATTTATCACCGCGAAATTCCCCAATCACACCCGCAACGGTGAGGTAATTTCACGGTGATTGCTGCGGGGCGACATATCGCCTTTAGTATTGCCAGGCGATATGGCGGCGTGTGAAGGTGCCTTAAGTGTTTTTATTTTAATAGAAGTAAACATGTGAAATGGAAGCAGTTGTCGTAATATTTAAAGATTAAATAAATTTTATTTTTTTTAATCCAGCAAGAAAAAATATACAACTCTGCAAATCACTTCATTAGGAGAGGTTACTAAAATATTTCATTTTTTTAAAGGAGATGTCTAATATTAGGACAAGCCCTTTAAAAAAATGAATTTTAGTAAGCTCTCCTAATGAAGTGATTTGCAGAGTTTCATTTTTTTTTCATATTTTTTCATGCTGGACTAAAAAAAAAATAAAAGTTTATTTAACCTTTAAATATTTCTCAACATCATGAAAATTGAAGACTTTGACATTTTTATAATCTTTAAAATGGATATGATATTAAATGATTGACAGTCACTTTATTATGTGTTTCTCTTTTAATACAGGATCATCAAGATCAAGTTGAAGGTGAGTCTTTGGTAAAGATTTGTGCTAGGTGTTTTTCATTCAGGCGTAAGTGTTTGTTCACATACACAAAAAAATGGTGTGAGTGTCATTAGTATTTTTAGGTATTGACAGATAAATTATAAAACTTCTCTTATTTATTGCAATGTTAGTCATGAACTGCACACTGATGTCATCTGTGCTTTTCACTGACCCATGACGTTGATATTTTTGAACGTGTACTAAAATGGATCTGTGTCCCATCCAAAAAAATAAAAAACGAATAGAGGATATATGTGAAAATGGCCATCTAAATGAGGCTGAAAATAGCATAGCTCCCCTGGGAATATATAAAGGCAATAGCCATTTCAGAGATGAAGAGGACAGGAACTCTAGTGCCACCTATTTAAAACACTTCTAAAAGTAAATATTTTTTTGGGTAAAACAAATTTTATTAAAGTACAAGTGTAGACAATCAGGCCACCAAGACCTACAACAATAGCAACATGTAACACAAAAAAAAAATTACATGAATAACAAGTAAAGGCTGCTATTGTCATGATAACATTGGGTAAGAATGAACAGCTTTAAGCCCCGGTCTCACATAACGATGTGTCAGCGATGCCGACAACGATCAGCATCGTTGATGCATCGTTGACAACATCGTTATCAGGTCGCTGGTGACTGTCACACTGACAGACTTCACCAGCGACCTCTGGCAGCCAGATCGTTGGTACCCAGCGTCCGCTATCGTTCCCTGCATCCTGGAGCGGACGGACGCTGGTAACCATGGTAACAGCGGTCTCTCCTGCACTTAGAGACCGCTGTACATATAGGCCGGTCACATGACTGTGACCTCATTACAGGTCCTTTACCCTGAGATCTCCATTACAGAGATGCCGGTATGGGAGCCTCTGATGCCGTGAGCTCGGGGATTTCTTTATTTAGAACAAGGAGAGGGATAGGATTAGGTTAGATAGGATAGAGTAGGGAACAGGAAATAGCAGGGAGAGATGAGAATAGTGAGGACAGGATAGGAGAGGTCGCACCCGCTCGCTCCCCGCAACTCGGAAGCGGGCGGGTGCCGGTAACCATGGTAAACAAGCGGTCTCTAAGCCCTTGTCACCCTGGATGTCATGTTACAGCGCTGCTGTGCGGCGCTGTGACATGGCGGGGATCCTGACAGTCGCTGATCGCATGCCCCGCCGGTCACACACACCGATGTGTGGTGACCAGCGGGGGCCAACGACCAAAAAATGGTCAGAGCCCTGTGCAACGATCAGCGACCTCACAGCAGGGCCTGATCGCTGCTATCAGTCACACCAACGATACGGTAAGGATATCGTTCCTACTCACAAATAGGACATATCGTTACCGATATCGTTATGTGAGACCTAGGCTTAAGCCCTATCCCAGATAGCGTTTGTCAAAAACCTTTGTGTGTTTGACAGGTGTAGAGATGAGCTTTCAACCCCTCTGGGTGCTATCTGGTTGCCAGAGCAATCATGTTACTCCTTATCCTAACTAGTCTAGAGATTGAAACAAGGGAGAAAATGGAAAGAGGAAACATAATAGAGTAAAGAGATGACATAGAGGATAGGCTTGATGATAAAGTAAGTAACTGGGGAGGAATGGTAAAGAAGAATAGGACTGGATACAGAAGGGGAAAAGGGTCCTGTCCGAGTCTAGACCCCCCAACCTCACGTTCACAGGCCCAAAGGGCACCTAGAACTGGGAGCATGGAAGGTCAATGGAGGTGAATTATGTGACCTATCTAGGTAAAAGCCACCCATAACTGTGATTCCGGGGAATCTGTTCATGCCACACTTGGAGACCACATATCATAGAACCTACCTGCTTTGTCTGGCAGATGACCAAATAACTCCTTCAATCTCAAGGTTGTATTCAATTAATCCACAAATTCTATTTGGGGAGGTGATATTGTCTGTTTTCCAGTATCTGTAAATCAAACGTCTAGCCGTAGTTAAAAAGTATTTATGTAGGTTTCTTACGTATCTGGAGATAGGAAGGTCTCCAACAAAGACAGTGACAACAGAGCTAATTTCCATGTGGGCGTAACTGGGTCCATGGATATTTTATTATACAGATCAAAAATCACAGCCCAGAAGGGTTTTATAGATGGACATGTCCATGAAAAATGTATCCCTTCCTCCTAAACATCTCCAGTAGGTATCTGCGGTTCCAGGGAACATGGAACGCAACACAGATGGAGTCCTATACCACCTGGCTAATACTTTATAATTCCTCTCCTGTGACAGTGAGCAAACAGAGGATTTATGAGTGTATAGAAGTATTTTATTGCGCTTCTCCTGTGAGAAAGTCCTGCCCATCTCCCCCCTCCCAACCTCTGAGGAACGAGGGAGGGATAGACCCATCTCTGGTTAATTCCTCTTTGAACATGTTGTAGAGCACTGAAATGACGTGGTCCAGAGGGCTCTTCAGTAGACAGATTCTTTCGAAGGGTGTGTGTCTTGTGAGATAAGGTTGTGTGGAAGGAATTCAAGATGGTTTCTAAGTTGGCTATGGGCCACCCAGGAGCCAGGAGGGGTGTATTTGTCAGGATATATGTCATATGGAGTGTTTTAATACCGGAAGGGCCTATAAAGTCAAATATTAGGGCTCCCTGGTCTTGCGTTCTATTTAGAAATGTTGACTTGTGCAAGCCTTCCGGGACTAAAAGTCCATATTAACAAGTGAAAGTGCCTCTCCACATGCTTAGTTTGGACACCAGCTGCCAAACAAATGTCAAGAAGGGCCCCTTGTATATTTTTGCTCTTTAGAAGCCTTTGGGTACTGTACATTATAACTGTATAACTTATTGTGTGTATAGATGTATTCAGTACATGAGACAAAAGTCTAAACTGTGGCTAGAGGAGATGGGTGCACTGCCTGGAAAGTATAAGGCGGGTGGGTGCTGCGTTATAGAGCCAAAATATGCAGTCTGAAGAGAAGAGAAAAGAAGCCTCTATCTATATATAAACGCGCACAACCAATTGCAAGTGATTTATTAACACATATAAGTCAGTGTTTCCCAACTCCAGTCCTCAAGGCACACCAACAGGTCATGTTTTCAGGATTTCCTTATCATTACACAGATGATGGAATTATCCCCTGTGCAAGTGATTAAATTATCACGTATGCAATCCTAAGGAAATCCTGAAAACATGACCTGTTGGTGTGCCTTGAGGACTGGAGTTGGGAAACACTGATATAAGTGACACAACCAAAAGAAAGGATTCCCATAAGCACAAATAAAAACATTTAAAAACAAATGCAAGTCTTTATCCACCACAGAAACCAAGATAAGGGGCGAAATAGGGCAACACAATTAAGATGCAGATGTGAAGGTGGGTAGTTGATATAAAGAGGGGCAGGGGTATAAGGGTACAAGGTAATGTAAAATGGTGAGTGACTTTGTGTGGCGACACGCGTTGGGCCTCTCCCCATCTACCCTCTGTAGGGGACGAAACCTTTCTCCCCCAAATGGGTCTCCCAGGGTAATTGATAACTTTATTTAACTTGTCCCTGTGACCTCTGCACCTTTGTGTTTTTATTTGTGCTTATGGGAATCCTTTATTTTAGTTGTGTCACTTATATGTATTAATTAATCACTTGGTTTTCACTTGCAAATGATTGTGCACGTTTATATTTATATATATACTAGCTGTAGTACCCGGCTACGCCCGGGTTAATAAATAACTGCTGTTAGCTATAACAAAATAGAATTTGAATATGTCATATTAATGACCTGTAGGAAAATAGAAGCTGAGCTGTGATTGATTGCTATAGGCAGCCTAATAAATCTCAAGCCAACAGTAAACCCTCCCCCTGGCCGGGCAGTATATGTTACCTCACACATACACATAATAGACAGCTCATGTGACTGACATCTGGCTTAATTCCCTATATGACACATGTGTTGTACATTGGCTGTTTTTAATCAGATGTTTATGTTTGGAAAATAAAGATAGCACACGTATGAGGCGAGTTGTGTGAGGTGATTTGTGCACATCTGTGTCTGTGTGGTGTGTGTGTCCCTGGGGTGTGTATGTGTGTGTCCCTGTGGGGGGGGGGTCTGTGTGGTGTGTGTCTCTGTTGTGTGTCTCTTAGTCGTGTGTGTGTGTGTCCCTGTGGGGTGAGTGCATGTGTCCCTATAGGGTGTGTATGTGTGTGTGTCCCTGTGGGGGGGTCTGTGGTGTGTGTGTGTGTCTCTTTGTGGTGTGTGTGTGTCCCTGTGGGGTGAGTGCATGTGTCCCTATAGGGTGTGTATGTGTGTGTGTTCCCCGTGGGGGGGTCTGTGTGGTGTGTGTGTGTCTCTTTGTGGTGTGTGGCCCTGTGGGATGAGTGCATGTATCCCTATAGGGTGGCTATGTGTGTGTGTCCCTGTGGGGGGGGTCTGTGTGGTGTGTGTCTGTGTTGTGTGTCTCTTTGTGGTGTGTGTGTGTCCCTGTGGGATGAGTGCATGTATCCCTATAGGGTGGCTATGTGTGTGTGTCCCTGTGGGGGGGGTCTGTGTGGTGTGTGTCTGTGTTGTGTGTCTCTTTGTGGTGTGTGTGTGTCCCTGTGGGGTGAGTGCATGTGTCCCTATAGGGTGGCTATGTGTGTGTGTCCCTGTGGGAGGGTCTGTGTGGTGTGTGTGTTATGTGTGTCTCTTTGTGGTGTGTGTGTGTCCCTGTGGGGTGAGTGCATGTGTCGCTATAGAGTGTGTGGTGTCTCTGTGTTGTGTGTGTGTCTGTGTTGTGTGTGTCTCTGTGTTGTGCGTGTCTCTGTGTTGTGTGTGTCTCTTTGTGGTGTGTGTGTGTTTGTTCGGGTGCGTGGTGAGTATCCAATGTTGGGGCTGCACTTTAGCGACTATACACTTGCTGTTACTCTTTGTGTGCGTGTGGTGTGTATACATGTCCCCGTGTGTGGTGAATATCTCATGTTGGGGCCCCATCTTAGTGACTATATGCTGGTATGTGCTGTTAGTCTTTGGTGCTATCATTAATCCCCTCTCATTCAGAACTGTCAACTGGTAACTGTCACTTTTTCCCCATTATGTAGATAGGGGCAAAATTGTTTGGTGAATTGGAATGCGCGGGGTTAAAATTTCGCCTCACAACATAACCTATGAGGCTCCCGGGTTCCAGACGTGTGACTGTGCAAAATTTTGTCTCTATAGCTGACAGCTGTCGATTTTCCTCCAACACTTTTCCATTGACTTTTTCCCCATTATGTAGATAGGGGCAAAATTGTTTGGTGAACTGGAACGCGCAGGGTTAAAATTTCGCCTCACAACAAAGCCTATGACACTCTCGGGGTCCAGACGTATGACTGTGCAAATTTTTGTAGCTGTAGCTGACAGCTGTCAATTTTCCTCCCACATGTTTCCTTTCCCTTTTTCCCCATTATGTAGATAGGGCCAAAATTGTTTGGTGAACTGGAACGCGCAGGGTTAAAATTTCGCCTCACAACATAGCCTATGACGCTCCCGGGGTCCAGACGTGTGACTGTGCAAAATTTTGCGGCTGTAGTTGCGACGGTGTAGATGCCAATCCAGGATATACACACATACACACAAACATACACACATTCAGTTTTATATATTAGATATATATATACCGTATATAGAGGATTCTTTTCTCTTCTCTCCAAAAGTCTAAACTGTCGCATGATATGAGGTTAATATTAGAATATTGGTTACATTTGTATTGTGTTCACTTTCATCATTTTTATTTTAGGCGAACCCATGGAGAGCATGCAAGAACTTGTTCAACATATATCAGAAACAGTCAATGAAAAAGGTAATGCCCTTATTTCCTATGTAAATTCAATACTTTACCTATTTCTTCACTGTAATAGCAAAGCATGTACAGACTAAAAGGCACAAAACATCCCTGTGTTCATAACACACTTATCTAGTGTAGTGTATTTTTCAGGTTTTATACGCAAAAATGTAACTAAAATAACCTGTTACATCATTCAGAAACTTCATTGACTTTCAAAAAGGTAATAGAAATCTGTGTGTTCAAACAATAGAGCAAATAAGGATCTTAAAGAAGACCTGTCACTTGTCATGAATATATCTTTTTTCCCGCTATAAATGCTGCTCTTCTCATGAATCTTTGTATTGTGGTTTGCTCATACCTGCTCTTCTTCATTTCTGAAATATGGGTCCCAGTTTCTTCCTCATGAAAACTTCCATAAAGAAGAACTGAACTGTCAATTCTAGATTTACATACAAAAAATGTCGATTCAACATCGCCTGAACAGGGAGATCCCGGCGACATCGCCGGCGATATCTCCCCATGTGATGGCACCTTAAGAGATGTGGACCTCTTGAAATGAGTCTGTTACCAGATTTTTTTCTACTCCATCTGAGAGCTGTATAACTAGGGTGTGGATACCCTGATTCCAGCATTTTATCACTTAGGCTGCTTTCACACTACGGATTTTTAATTTCCGATGCAGTCCGATAAAAATCGGACAGCATCGGACCGATTTTGGGCCCCATGCAGCCCTATAGGCATCGGACCGAATCGGATGTGCACTAAATGCCATCCGATTTGGTCCGATCCGATTCTGTACGATTTTTTTATCGGTGCAAAAATCGGAGCCTGCTCATTTTCACGATCCGACCCGATCAATTTAACATGGGGGCCCTATGGAGCAGGGTCCGAGGAAACATCTGATGTGTCCTCGGACCCGATTTTAGGCAATGCTCCGTACACTAAAATAGCTCCTAAAAGTGAAGTAAGGGGTTAAAAAAATAAAAAAATCTATGCTCACCTGTCCACGAGGCGCCCGGCATCTCCCGCGCGTCTCCGGTGACTTCCGGTGTCTTGCTGTTCTCTGCTGACAGGACCTGCCGTGATGTCACAATCACATGACCGCCAGTAACCAATAGCCGGCGGCCATGTGATTGTGACGTCACGCGAGGTCCTGGCAGCACAGAACAGAAAGGGACACCGGAGACGCGCGGGACCGTTCAGGAGTCGTGGACAGGTGAGAAAAGATGGAGAAGAGGGGAGCGCAATTGAGGACCGGAGGACACATGGGAGGACCAGGGGAGGACCAGGGGAGTGCAATTGAGGACCGGAGGACACATGGGAGTACCAGGGGAGGACCAGGGGAGCGCAATTGAGGACCGGAGGACACATGGGAGGACACATGGGAGGACCATGGGAGGACCAGGAGGACCGGAGGACACATGGGAGGACACATGGGATGACACATGGGAGGACACATGGGAGGACCAGGGGAGCGCAATTGAGGACCGGAGGATCAGGGGAGGACCAGAGGCCACATGGGAGGACCAGGGGAGCATAATTGAGGACCGCAGGAGACATGGGAGGACACAGGGGACAGGAATCGCAATTGAGGACCGGAGGACACATGGGAGGACCAGGGGAGCGCAATTGAGGACCGGAGGACACATGAGAGGACACATGGGAGGACCAGGGGAGAGACAGCTGATGACCGCTGACAGGGAGCGAGGTGAGGGCGGGCATCAGATAAAATGTCGGAATCGGATGCCTATTTGGCATCCGATTCCAGGCATCAGAAAAATCTGATGCTGTCCGATTTATATCGGACAGCATCGGATTTTACAAAAATCGTAGTGTGAAGGTAGCCTTACTGAAATACTTGCTGTCATTTTGAAAAAATTACTGTTTTCTCTGCTGTACATCTAATGGTACCTTTACACGCCGCTACCGAAGTTAGCAACAGTTAGGCACTGCACATGCACGCGCGCGGTTTCAACGGTTGCTAACGGTACCTGATACTGCAAATACACGCCGCCACAAGGTGCTCCACAGAAGGTATTTTCGTTCCCTGGAAGTGTCGACGGGTGCCGCAGGTTACCTTCTGTGGAGCACCTTCCCTGATTTACACCCGCTACAACAAGGGAATATGGGCGTACATATTGTGCGCCGTAACTACATAGGCGTGACAGAGTTGTGTATTACGCGGCGCTTGTACAGTGATTGGACAATGCAATAACATCATGATTGGCCAGCCAGCGCAGGGAGACTGGCCAATAAATGACGCTATAGCAAACGTGTAGTGTGACTGGTCAGATCGTTAAATATGCCGCCCTGTGCAGGGACAGCTACCATAGGGATTATACCTGCTTGTTTTTCAGCACGGCTGAAAGACAGGTATCCAAAGGGACAGGAAGGTGCTACCTGAATTACACGCCGCAACCTCGCGGTGTTTTGAAGGTAAAAGGTACAATTGTCTACGACTGCTGTTCTACCTTTTGTAGCGGCGGTAAGTACCATGACATTGTATAACATGACTTATAAAACCATGGCCACCTTAGGGACCTACACACGGCTACATTTGTACTTCACCAGGTATACGTCAGTGAAATCATGGTACATGTTATCTGTTCTGTAAATGGAAACTCTCCATGATTTCACTGCAACCATAATTACTGGTGACAACTACAAATGTAGCCGTGTGTAAGGGCCCTTAGTGATAGCTTTATGGACACTATATGGCTGTAGGTTTACTAGCCCACTAATGGTAATCTCCTCCTGATAAAGCAGTGTTTTTATAAGAACTAGACTAAGGCCCCTTGCACATCAGTGTTTTCCGCTGATGTGCGGCAGATCCGGCAGATTTACCACATCTCCGGGTCTGCCGCCTAACGGCCGCACTTGCGGCGCTGTATCAAAAAAGGCCTGGCTACTCTGTTTGATGGTTCCAAGGGGAATAAAATGTTCAGTATAAAAAAAAACCCGCACTCAGTAAGTAATCAATGCAGTAAATGAAAAACACACAGAGCGATGTATACTGGCTGTCCGTATTTTATTATCTTTCAGTATTGTGCACAAAGTCCATATATCAGTTTAGTGTAACGTTTCAGCGTATTTCACCTTCATCAGACAAACTGAGGTTTCTGAATAAATGAACAATGACAATAACAAAAAGTCATAAACGATACATAACAAAGATATTAGTACTTATATATCATTTTACAAGAAAAAAATATACAGTAACCTAATGTGAAATATCTTTCTTCGATAATGTCCACATGTTTAATACAAATGTAATAAATAACAAAAACCAGTACCTATATGGTTATATGGATTGTGCTTAAAAGGAAGACTGCATACAAGTAGCTGGCTGGGAACCAGTGAGAATAATCTATGTGATGGAACAGACAATTATTACATCATAATTGATATTACATCATAATTGATGTTCTTCAAGGAATTCTACTTTTGCTAGCTGCAAAAGTATAAAGTAAGTAAAAAGAAAGAACAAAGAGAGAACAAGAGCAAAGGGAAGCTGGAAAAGGGGTGGGGGGTAGAAAAAGAAATGGGGTAAGGAAAAGGGAATTGAGGAGAAGAAGGGAAGAGAGAGAAGCTGGGGTTACACATAGAAGTCCATTTTTGGAAGTGATTTTCATCACCAATCCGGTTTTTTTTTAGTGCTTTTTGAGCCTCCTGCACCTCTGAACGTTTTTGGACTTAGTCATTTTTTCATTAAAAACGCATGTGCGTTAACGCATGCGTTAATGCAGGTGCCTATATATGCCATGCGTTAACGCATGCGTTTCCCATAGGGCCCCATGTTAAAAAAACGCATGCGTTTTTTAACTGATGCCAAAAACGTTGCTAGCAGCGTTTTTGGCTAAAAAACGGACAGAGCAAGGTTTTGAGGTCCAGAAAAAAACGGACAGGGTGTTTATTACATCCAATCCGTTTTTCTGTCAGTTTTTGGACTTAGAAAAAAAATTAACAAAAATGAAGCCAAAAACGGACTGAGGGCTTATGTGTGACCCCAGCCAGAGAGAGACATTGACTTACTAAAGAAAGATGTGGCAAGAGCAATGCCTGGGGCAATTTTGTCATCCTTCAGGGGATCCCTGTGCCTCAAATACTGGATAGGTCTAATGAGCCTGTATAGTTCTAACTGTTGAGTGAAATATCATGTGTAAAAAACTGTGCTATATATCGTGCCCCAATCGCAATGACATGTACAGAGAGATTCAATGTTATGTTGTTACCTTGGAATATCTACTATATAATCGTTTAATGTTCTCTGTCTGTCACGGAAATCGTGCGCCAGCGCTTATTGGCTGCCTCAGCCGCGGCAGCCAGTGAGCGCCGCGTATGCAAAAAGCCGTGTGCATTCAAATTAGACGATTATATAGTAACTGTAACCTGGCGACCTGTGACGCACAGCGTCGCTGTCGCCAGGCTACATGTACGGCCGCGGCGAACCCCGGCACCGGTGCGCGCCGCCCCCACCTCGCCTCCCGCTGTTCTCACCCGTCTTCTTCCTCTTTACAGAGGTCATGTGACAGGGAGGGCTGATGTGACATCACACAGCCCGCCCTGTCACATGACCGATGTACACAGTAGCTGCAGAAGACGCCAGGTGAGAACAGAGGGGGACGAGGGGGATCCTGCCCCCCGGCTCCATCCTGCCCCCCTCATCCATCCTGCTCCCCCTGGCTCCATGCTGCACCCCGCATTCATCCTAATGCGTAATGGGTAAGATAAACCATACTTATAGTTCACGACTATACGGCATGCACTGGTAAGCCTATATCAGAGGAACCTAAGGGTTAATTATGAAAAGTGCTACTGCTGAATTGCGGTCATATCACAGTGACAGTTTTAGGTAGACATATGGAGGATAATGTGATCACCTTAGAATATGAAGAAGGTTGTGTCCCTGGTTTGAAGTGTGCCCCAGTGGGCAAAAGAGCTCTAGGGGGAGGTTGCTAAATGTCTATAACGAAAGCAATGAACACATTATCAAAGATGGTAATATGTGTGTGGCTGGGTGTAAAGCCCAGTGGTGATAGTACATTTACCTGGTGCAGAGCAGCTGTGCAGCGTGCTGGGATGGCGGGGACAGTGGCTTAGTGTCTCAGGGTTTAATTAGTGTGCCTGTGTCTTAGTGTGCAGAATCCACACCGGATCACCTTCCAGCTTCCTGCCTTTGGAACGCAGGAAGCCACCCATCGTGGAACGCAAGTGAAAGCTAATGCGCGTGAGCACGTGCTGCTCTGCACCAGGTAAATGCACTATCACCACTGGGCCTTACACCCAGTCACACACATATTACCATCTTTGACAACGTGTTCATTGCTTTCATTATAGGCATTTAGCAACCTCCCCTTAGAGCTCTTTTGCCCGCTGGGGCACACTCCAAACCAGGGACACAACCTTCCTCATATTCTAAGGTGATCACATTGTCCTCCATATGTCTGCCTAAAACTGTCACTGTGATATGACCGCAATTCAGCAGTAGCACTTTTCATATTTAAGACTTAGTTTCCTCTGATATAGGCTCACCAGTGCATGCTGTGTAGTCGTGAACTATAAGTACCGTATTTTTCGGATTATAAGACGCACTTTTGTTCCCCCAAACTTTGGGGTAAAGTGAGGGGTGCGTCTTATAATCCGAATATACGGATCATATAGTATATTATATAGGGGATGGTGGGGCAGCTCTGGAGTGTGCCCGGGGGTCCAGTGTGCTGGCTGGGGGCTGCAGGAGGGAGCGGAGATCTCCTGCTCCCGCTCATTTAATATGCACTGCTGCTGTCCATCACCGCGGTGCTGAAATCGCACCGCGGTGATGGGACTGAGGGCGCAGCACATATTACACTACCTGCGCCCCCCCAGTGATTACACATGCCTCCCCCCATGCTGCATATGGCCCACTATGATTACACATGCCTCCCCCCTTGCTGCATATGGCCCCCCCAAGCTGCTGCCCATAATAAAATAACAATCGTTTTCCTCACTATTTCCAGTGATGAGCTGCCTGTCTCGCTGCTGTCTCCCTCCGTGCAAGCTGCGTCCGAACTTCCTGCTTCTCTGCCTGTGATGTGACTCTCTGCTGAGCAGCTGACATGACAGGCAGAGAAGCAGGAAGTTCGGACGCAGCTTGTACAGAGGGAGACAGCAGGGAGACAGGCAGCTCATCACTGGAAATAGTGAGAAAAACGTTTGATATTTTATTATGGGCAGCAGCTTGGGGGGCAATATGCAGCATGGGGGGAGGCATGTGTAATCATAGGGGGCCATATCCAGCACTGGGGGACGTGTGCCTTCAATGGGGGACGTGTGCCTTCAATGGGGGACGTGTGCCAGCACTGGGGGACGTGTGCCAGCACTGGGGGACGTGTGCCAGCAGTGGGGGACGTGTGCCTTCAATGGGGGACGTGTGCCAGCAGTGGGGGACGTGTGCCAGCAGTGAGGGACGTGTGCCAGCAGTGGGAGACTTGTGCAATCAATAGGGGACGTGTGCCAGCAGTGGGGGACGTGTGCCAGCACTGGGGGACGTGTGCCAGCAGTGGGGGACGTGTGCCAGCAGTGGGGGACATGTGCCAGCAGTGGGGGACGTGTGCCAGCACTGGGGGACGTGTGCCATCAATGGGGGACGTGTGCCAGCACTGGGGGACGTGTGCCATCACTGGCGGACCTGTGCCATCACTGGCGGACTTGTGCCATCACTGGCGGACTTGGGCCAGCACTGGGGGACGTGTGCCAACACTGGGGGACGTGTGCCAGCACTGGGGGACGTGTGCCAGCACTGGGGGACGTGTGCCAGCAGTGGGGGACGTGTGCCATCACTGGTGGACGTGTGCCAGCAGTGGGGGACGTGTGCCATCACTGGCGGACTTGGGCCAGCACTGGGGGACGTGTGCCAGCAGTGGGGGACGTGTGCCAGCACTGGGGGACGTGTGCCAGCAGTGGGGGACGTGTGCCAGCACTGGGGGACGTGTGCCTTCAATGGGGGACGTGTGAGAGCAGTGGGGGACGTGTGCCAGCAGTGAGGGACGTGTGCCAGCAGTGGGAGACTTGTGCCATCAATAGGGGACGTGTGCCAGCAGTGGGGGACGTGTGCCAGAACTGGGGGACGTGTGCCAGCAGTGGGGCACATGTGCCAGCAGTGGGGCACGTGTGCCAGCACTGGGGGACGTGTGCCATCAATGGGGGACATGTGCCAGCACTGGGGGACGTGTCCCATCACTGGTGGACCTGTGCCATCACTGGCAGACTTGTGCCATCACTGGCGGACTTGGGCCAGCACTGGGGGACATGTGCCAGCACAGGGGGACGTGTGCCAGCACTGGGGAATGTGTGCCAGCAGTGGGGGACGTGTGCCAGCAGTGGTGGACGTGTGCCAGCAGTGGGGGACGTATGCCAGCACTGGGGGACGTGTGCCATCACTGGCGGACGTGTGCCAGCAGTGGGGGACGTGTGCCATCACTGGCGAACTTGGGCCAGCACTGGGGGACGTGTGCCAGCAGTGGGGGACGTGTACCAGCACTGGGGGACGTGTGCCAGCAGTGGGGAACGTGTGCCAACACTGGGGGACGTGTGCCTTCAATGGGGGACGTGTGCCAGCAGTGGGGGACGTGTGCCAGCAGTGGGGGACGTGTGCCAGCAGTGGGAGACTTGTGCCATCAATAGGGGACGTGTGCCAGCAGTGGGGGACGTGTGCCAGCAGTGGGGGACGTGTGCCAGCAGTGGGGGACGTGTGCCAGCACTGGGGGACGTGTGCCAGCACTGGGGGACGTGTGCCATCACTTGCGGACTTGTGCCATCACTGGCAGAATTGGGCCAGCACTGGGGGACGTGTGCCAGCAGTGGGGGACGTGTGCCAGCACTGGGGGACGTGTGCCATCACTGGCAGACGTGTGCCAGCAGTGGGGGACGTGTGCCATCACTGGCGGACTTGGGCCAGCACTGGGGGACGTGTGCCAGCACTGGGGGACGTGTGCCAGCAGTGGGGGACGTGTGTGCCAGCACTGGGGGACGTGTGCCTTCAATGGGGAACGTGTGCCAGCAGTGGGGGACGTGTGCCAGCAGTGAGGGACGTGTGCCAGCAGTGGGAGACTTGTGCCATCAATAGGGGACGTGTGCCAGCAGTGGGGGACGTGTGCCAGCAGTGGGGGACGTGTGCCAGCAGTGGGGGACGTGTGCCATCAATGGGGGACGTGTGCCAGCACTGGGGGACGTGTGCCATCACTGGCGAACTTGTGCCATCACTGGCGGACTTGGGCAAGCACTGGGGGACGTGTGCCAGCAGTGGGGGACGTGTGCCAGCAGTGGGGGACGTGTGCCAGCAGTGGGGGACGTGTGCCAGCAGTGGGGGACGTGTGCCAGCACTGGGGGACGTGTGCCATCACTGGCGGACGTGTGCCAGCAGTGGGGGACGTGTGCCATCACTGGCGGGCTTGGGCCAGCAGTGGGGGACGTGTGCCAGCAGTGGGGGACGTGTGCCAGCAGTGGGGGACGTGTGCCAGCAGTGGGGGACGTGTGCCAGCAGTGGGGGACGTGTGCCAGCAATGGGGGACGTGTGCCAGCAGTGGGGGACGTGTGCCAGCACTGGGGGACGTGTGCCATCAATGGGGGACGTGTGCCAGCAGTGGGGGACGTGTGCCATCACTGGCAGACTTGGGCCAGCACTGGGGGACGTCTGCCAACACTGGGGGACGTGTGCCAGCAGTGGGGGACGTGTGCCAGCACTGGGGGACGTGTGCCTTCAATGGGGGACGTGTGCCAGCAGTGGGGGACGTGTGCCAGCAGTGAGGGACGTGTGCCAGCAGTGAGGGACGTGTGCCAGCAGTGGAGGACTTGTGCCATCAATAGGGGACGTGTGCCAGCAGTGGGGGACGTGTGCCAGCAGTGGGGGACTGTGTGCCAGCAGTGGGGGACGTGTGCCATCAATGGGGGACGTGTGCCAGCACTGGGGGACGTGTGCCATCACTGGCGAACTTGGGCCAGCACTGGGGGACGTGTGCCAGCAGTGGGGGACGTGTGCCAGCACTGGGGGACGTGTGCCAGCAGTGGGGGACGTGTGCCAGCATGGGGGACGTGTGCCAGCAGCTGGGGGACGTGTGCCAGCAGTGGGGGACGTGTGCCAGCTGTGAGGGACTGTGTGCCAGCAGGGTGGGGAAGACTTGTGCCATCAATGGGGACGTGTGCCAGCAGTGGGGGACGTGTGCCAGCAGTGGGGGACGTGTGCCAGCATGGGGGACGTGTGCCATCAATGGGGGACGGTGTGCCAGCACTGGGGACGTGTGCCATCACTGGCGAACTTGGCCAGCACTGGGGGACGTGTGCCAGCAGTGGGGGACGTGTGCCAGCACTGGGGGACGTGTGCCAGCAGTGGGGGACGTGTGCCAGCAGTGGGGGACGTGTGCCAGCACTGGGGGACGTGTGCCAGCAGTGGGGGACGTGTGCCATCACTGGCGGACTTGGGCCAGCACTGGGGGACGTGTGCCAGCAGTGGGGGACGTGTGCCAGCAGTGGGGGACGTGTGCCAGCAATGGGGGATGTGTGCCAGCAGTGGGGGACGTGTGCCATCAATGGCGGACTTGTGCCATCACTTTCGGACTTGTGCCATCACTGGCGGACTTGGGCCAGCACTGGCGGACTTGGGCCAGCACTGGGGGACGTGTGCCATCAATGGGGGATATGTGCCAGCAGTTGGGGACGTGTGCCAGTACTGGGAGAATTGTGCCATCAATAGGGGACGTGTGCCAGCACTGGGGACGTGTGCCAACACTGGGGGACATGTGCCAGCCATAAACCGATTAAGGGGGCCATATCTAGGATGAGGGGGCTATATCCCAGGATGAGGGGGGACCATGTACCAGGAAGTGGGGGCTAATAGAGACATATACCCTATATGATTTTTAAGACGGACACTGGCATTATAAGACGGACCCCATTTAGCATTAAAAATTCTTTTTTTCTCTTTTCCTTCATTAAATTTGGGGGTGCGTCTTATAATCAGGTGCGTCTTATAAAGCGAAAAATACGGTACTTCTAATACACTATGAGTACTTATTGTTCCTCATCTCTGCATCTAGTCACCAGATAGCTATAGCTACATCACCATATTGATTTATACGTGTATTCCCTTACAGAAACCCTGAGGGTGACTCCTTATGTATTTTCCGTGATAATTATAGCATATATTCCAAGGTAACAACATAACATTGAATCTCTCTGTACATGTCATGGTGGTTGGGGCACGATATATAGCACAGTATTTTACACATGATATCTCACCCAACAGTTAGAACTATACGGGCTCATTACACCTATCCAGTATTTGAGGCACAGGGATCCCCTGACGGATGACAAAATTGCCCCAGGCATTGCTCTTGCCACATCTATCTTTAGTAAGTCAATGTCTCTCTCTCTCTCTCTCCCTTCTTCTCCTCAATTCTCTTTTCCTTACCCCCATTTCTTTTGCTACACCCCCTTTTCCAGCTTCCCTTTGCTCTTGTTCTCTCTTTGTTCTTTCTTTTTACTTACTTTATACTTTTTCTATAGTAAAAGTAGAATTCCTTGAAGAACATCAATTATGATGTAATATCAATTATGATGTAATAATTGTCTGTTCCATCACACAGATTATTCTCACTGGTTCCCAGCCAGCTACTTGTATGCAGTTTTCCTTTTAAGCACAATCCATATAGGTACGGGTTTTTGTTATTTATTACATTTGTATTAAACATGTGGACATTATCGAAGATATTTCACATTAGGTTGCCGTATATGTTTCTTGTAACATGATATGTATGTACTAATATCTTTGTTATGTATCGTTTATGACTTTTTGTTATTGTCATTGTTCATTTATTCAGAAACCTCAGTTTGTCTGATGAAGGCGAAATACGCCAAAACGTTACACTAAACTGATATATGGATTTTGTGCACAATACTGCAAGATAATAAAAATACGGACAACCAGCATACATCGCATTGTGTGTTTTTCATTTACTGCATCAATTACTAAGTGTCAACACTTGCGGCGCCGGTCCGGCAAGCCATATACATTGTCTATGGGGCTTGCGTTCCAGTGAGGCAAGTGCGGTTCTGCCGAATGCAAAAAAAAAAGCTGCTGACCGCAGTTTGTTTTTTTTCTCGGCCACAACTACCGCAAGTGCAGGAACCGCGGCAATACCGCACTTGCCGTACCTGCCACAAGCTCCATAGACAATGCATGGGGCTTGCGTAAGTATGCCGCAAGTGCGACAGTTGCGTAAATCTGCCGGATCTGCTGCAATCAGCGAAAAACGCTGATGTGAAAGAGGCCTAAGCAGTCCAGTAAATTACACATTACTGGAATCAGGGTCTTTTCCTCTACATTATGCTGTTCTCAGTTTAGGTGGCAGAAACCTGGTGACATATTTACCTTAACCCCTTCACAACCAAGGACGTAGAGGTACGTCCTTTGCCGCTTCCCTCCCATTGATGATGGCTAACACACTGAGCTCTGATTGGTCCCTGCATAAGCCATGTGATCTGATCAGCCGGCATGTGCAGCTAACAGATGTAGGTGGATCAGCGACACACCTGCCGCTGTCAACCCCTTAAATCGCACTGTCAAACACTGACATAGTGATCTAAAGCTTTGCAGTGGGGCTCACACTATTTCTTGCTGCCATCGGTGACACAGTAATGCGATCACGGGGCATTGATATGTTGCCATGACAGGCAGGTGTCAGATGAGGACCGATGTCACTGTCATGACTCACTTCCTGTGCATATCTGCCTTGCTCCTGCATCCACAGAAAGTAATAATAATAATATAATAATATTTATTCATTTATAAAGTGCTATTAATTCCATGGCACTTTACATACATTTGCAACACTGTTTCCATTGGGGCTCACAATCTAAACATCCTACCAGTATGTCTTTCAAGTGTAGGAGGAAACCGGAAAACCCAAAGGAAACCCATGCAAACACAGGGAGAACATACAAACTCCTTGCACATGGTGTCCTTGGTGGGAATTGAAACAAGGACACCAGCGCTGCAGTGCTGACCACTTGACGTGGATCATCACAGCTTTGCGTTGCACAAGTGATGAGCCTGTGATGTGTTGAGGTGACCTAAGGGGCTAGTACAGTAAAGAAAAAGTTAATAAAAAAAGTTTTTAAAAAATATGACAAAAAATTTAAAAATCACCTCCCTATTTGCCCCATTGAAAATAAAACTATTTAAAAAAACAAAAACAAAACATACACATATTTGGCATTGCCGCATTCAGAAATGCTCGATCTATCAAAATATAAAATCAAGTAATCAGCTCTGTAAACTATGTAATGGAATAAAAAGTAAAAACGGCAAAACTAACAACATTGCAGTAAAATGCAATAACAGGCGATCAAAACAGCACATCTACCCAATAATGGCATCATTAGACACAAAAAATAAGCCTTCACACAACCCCAGATTTAACGCTACGGGTCACTGAAAATGGCGCCACAAGCGCAGTTTTTTTTTTTTTTACAAACTTCTGAATTTTTTCACCACGTACATAACAGTAAAAGAAATATACGGTACATTGTTGGTATCTGCGTACTTGTACCTACCTGAGGCATCATACTGACGCATCAGTTTTACCATATGGGTGAATGTAAAAAAATCCCCAAACCGTTGTAAAATTTCACTTTTTTTTGGAATTTTACTGCACTTTTATTTTTTTATCCCTGTTTCTCTGTACACTATATGGTAGAATGTTTGATGTAATTTAAAAGTACAACTAGACAAACAAAAAAACAAGCCCTCATTTGTCTATATTGATGGAAAAATAAAAAAGTTATGGCTCTTGGAAAAACGGGAGGAAAACCAAAAAAACGGAAAATCGCCCAAGGGTGAAGGGGTTAATGAATTCGGCACCTCTGACTCAACCTTGCTCCTTCATGAATACCACTATTCCAGAAGTAGTAAAAGACAAAATATACAACGTAGGGAATAACATCCATTTTTTTCTTACTGTTTTTAGATATTCCTTTTCAATTGCAAATCATTTTGACAATGTGTTTTTGCATTCAAAGAAATATGTGACTTTAATTACATAATTTAGTTCTAGTTTTATCATTCTCTTAATGTTTTGCAGATCTTATGGCTGAAAACACAGAAACACTGTCTGAGCTCAGTCTTAATGAAGATCCAAACCAAGAGGTTAGTACAACATACAATATACTTATGAAGAGTGTGAAGTCAGAGTAAGGAGACTTGTAGGCCATGCAATGCTGCTTTCAGAATTTAAAGATCCAGGGAGAAAAGGAAAAGGGATTCTGCCGCGCTTCCGTCACGCTGTAATAAATCTACTGAAGAGATTTATTTTTTATTGTGATTTTATTTCTACGCATTTTGGGGTACAGGACCCCTTCATCGGAAAAAATCACAGATCTACCACACCGGTATACCCTATATTGCGCCTTTCTTTTTAGCTCAATATACTTGCTTTCAGAATGTGAACATACAAAAGGCTCTTCAGAGAGGAAGAGGATTTGAACTCTAGTTCCATCTAATGAATGTAGCAATTTTAAAAGTCAGTATCGACCCTTTCACAAACCTTGACACATGACTTGGGATAAAAAGCCAAACCAGACACTCCATTTGCAGACACGCTTTGGAATGTTTGAACCTCATTCATGCAAGCAGGATATTTGATTTGGTCAGCTGATAATCTTCAAACAAAGTGTACAAGAGGGGACAACAAAGGGTGGATATTGACTTTTAGTATTGCTACATTTAATATGTGGCACTACAGTTCATGTTTGCTTCCTCTCTGAAGAACTATTTGCATGTTTAGATGCCCAGAGGAGCATTGAGTGACCTATACAACTCCTTACACCAGCTTGACACTCTTGTCAGTGGGCTCTCTCTTAGCCAAATCAGACCTCCTGCTTTGCACTGATGAGAGCAAACACCTTAAAAAGGTTTCTGCAAAATGTTTTTTCTGGTTTAGCTTTTTCTCCTAAGTCATTAAGAAGTCAAAGAGTAAATATTCATATGTAGGTATCCTACACCTAATATGTGGCACTAGTGTTTAACTGGAACTCCATTGAGAGAAATCTTTTTAGTACAGTCCCAGCCCTCCTACATGATGAAGCAGAGCTGCACACTGCAGTTCTAGGATCTATAGATATTTTATAAATCAATAAAATCATACCTGCCCCTCTTCTTTGGCCCCCACCTCATGGAACCTACATTTCTGCATGTTAGCTTCATGCTGCTTGTGAGAAGAGGAGGTGTGTCGGGGGCGTGGATGCTGGGAGCTGCAGGATCATCCTACATTCCAGCCCCATCATATTTCTGTATAGTGAGAGGGTGTGGCTGCCGGCCCGATGCTCACACATACAACCCAGCCCCTGATATACCAACCTATATAACAGGGGGGTCCAGGCTTGAAACAGCAATCATGTCACCAAGCAAATACAAATACATGCTGTGATCCTCTTTTATTACTGCAAGCAAGAATATTTCTACTGAGGAATGTTGAAGACTATCCATCCTCCCCAGATCCCACAGTTGGGAACCTGGGTTGAAGGCGAGGACAAAACGGCTGTCCCGGCATAATCCTTCCCCAAACCCCACAGTTGGGACTCTGGGTTGAAGTTGATACACATATGCCTCTCAGAGCATCCCCAGACCCCACAGTTGGGACTCTGGGTTGTAGTTGATATACATGGGCCTCTCAGATCCTCCCTAGACCCCTCAGTTGGGACTCTGAGTTGACAGGACAGACATTACAACGTCCACAGGAGACTTGAAGTCGACTTACACCAGCGACTACTCCCCAATCCTCCACATGGAGGTATTGGGTTGAGTCTTCAGCCAGGTACCTCGTGCTGCTGCAAACAGGGCCACCTGCTGGCAATCCCTGGAGTCCCTGCATGCACCCACACTGCCCCCTGCACATGGGAATTACTTTTGGCTGATGCGCTCCGACCCTGGCTGATCTCGCGGTAGTCTGGGACCCCTGCATTTTCCCCCTCACATTCTGGGGCCATCCATCACTACAGGCCCTGGCAAGGGCCTAGCAAGACCACCCACCCCGCTTATGCCGGCATTCAGCGGCAGGGATCACATAGGAGTGGGCGGAACTTCCTTTTGGCGCCTCTCGCTTAACGCGAGACTTCACCGCGCGCTGGGACCACCCCCAACTGCTCCTCCAGTGCAGCTCACCACACGTCGAAGCTTACAGAGCATTTCACCGGAGCTTGTGAGGGGACATAGCATCGCTGGGCAGCTGACTGGACCTGGTGCAGGGACATGCGGTAAGGAGCTCAGCAGTATATTACTGCTGAAGCTCCCTTGTTCTCCTTCCTCTTCCCCCTCTGTGCTCAGCCCATAACAATTCACCAGTTGTAGCTTTCACAAGCATATGCAACCATGTCGAGCTCTAGATATAAGAGGGCACAGAAATCCTTTACTTCTTTTTTACCTCTTGCACTATATGCAAGGCTGTTCTCCCTAGTGGCTGCACCGCCCCACATTGCAAGGCCTGTGTTTCTAACACGGTGCAGGAGCCCAACACTGACACTGCACCTGTGGGTGCTACCAGTACACCTGAATGGGCAGTCATATTGTCTCAATCCATGTCTCAGTCCATAAAGAGACTTTCTTGTACTTTACTCCAGGCCCTGCTGAACCGTCCCACACCCTGTACCTCCAGGCAATTAGGGGTGCAGGAGGACACCACAGAACATGAGGGTACCCCTAATATAGGCATGCGCCGAGACCTTCTTTCTCAGAGGTCAGATACAGGACACAAAAGAACTCATAGAAGTCACTCCCCTGCGTCATCTCACAGTTCTCATGCATCTCCCACCAGGGAGAGCGAACGTGATTCCGTCTCTGATAGATTTTATTTTCCAGGCTCGGATCTGTAACTAGATACGTCCCTCGACCTGGACTCCTCAGACACCTTAGCTATGGTTGAGGATCTCATCACAGCAGTTAACCAGGCCCTAGATGAGACTGACCCTCCTTGTGAAACCACAGATCACTCGGTTTCATTTAAGAGAGTAACACGGTCACATAAATATTTTGCGGACCATCCTGAGTTCCAGGAGGTCCTTGAGAAACACAGATCTCATCCGGATAAAAAGTTTGGAAACCGCAAGGCAATAGAGGCTTGATACCTCTTTTTGCCCGCAGTCACGCATATTTGGTCTGACTCACCACAGGTAGACCCCCCCAGTTTCACACCTAGCCTCTAAAACTCTCCTCTCCATCCCTGACAGTTCTTCTATCAAGGATGCCACTGACCGTCAGTGTTTGAGGCGGCAGGATCATCCCTATCTCCTTCCTTTGCCTCAGTATGGGTAGCTAAAGCAATAATGACCTGGGCTGGTACTTTACACTCCGCTCTACATAGCCGAGATCCATACCCTGAGCTGACGGACTAAGGGTGGCTTCACATTAGCGTTCTTCTCCGCAGCCTTCTGCAGAGGGGATCCACAATGTGACCGCAGCCACCGCAAGCCCCTACGTTTATAATAGGAGCGCACAGTGCTGTGCTTGACAGTGCGCACCCATTCACTGCCATATGTGATCTGTGCGTGGGCGGATGCCTGCACACAAATCACACACTCTAGTCCGCACTAGAAATGCAACATGAGGGGAACGCTAATGTGAAGCCACCCTTAGCCGCTTAAATAACATCACAAAGCACTCACTGATCTCAGGGAGACCAGTCAAGGAAAACACTGCGGGCACCTGGCTTAAGGCGCTCAAACACAGTGAAATCCATAATGCATTGCCCCCTGGAATATTGAATATGCAAATAGAGTCCATGGAGTCTCAATTAAGAGTCTCAAACACGGGACTAGCCAGATATCCCTCCAGGGAAGAACCGAGCCCTGGGGTGGAATCCATGCGGAGACCACCATAACTACCATATTAAGTGGCCCTTATAGTCAATATCCCACTCAGTTACGAGTTAGGCTGGCTTCATACTGCAGTCAGGTCAGATCAGGTCAGATTTTGTGTGCCAAAACCAGGAGTGACTCCAAAACCTAGAACAGGTGTCAATCTTTCAATTTCACTTTTTCCCTGCAAGTTCCTCTCCTAGTTTTGAAAAACAAAACCTGACCTGACCTGACCGCAGTGTGAAGCCAGCCTTAAGGATATGACAACAGAGTTTACAGAGCCAGATACCCATCCACAGACAGCTGTTTCGAGGTATTGCCCCTCACCAGTGTGGAGTAGGATTTTGGCTAGGTGGAAGCAATGCCTGGTAGACCAACATCACAAAGCACTCACTGATCTCAGGAAGACCAGTCAAGGATACCACAGCGGGCAGCCGGCTAAAGCGCTCAAACACAGTGATATCCATGATGCATTGCCCCCTGGAAATTTGAATATGCAAATGGAGTCCATGGAGCTTCAATTAAGAGTCTCAAACATGAGACTAGCCAGATATCCCTCCAGGGAAGGACCTAGCCCTGGTGTGGAATCCTTGCGAAAACCACCATAACCACCATATTAAGTGGCCCTCATCATCAATATCCCACTCAATTACGAGTTAAGGATATGACAAGGGAATTAACAGAGCCAGATATCCATCCACAGACAGCTGTGTTGGGGTATTGCCTCTCATCAGTGTTGAGTAGGATTCTGGCTACGTGGAAGCAATGCCTGGTAGACCAACATCACAAAGCACTCACTGATCTCAGGGAAACCAGTCAAGGAAAACACTGCAGGCAGCTGGCTAAAGCGCTCAAGCACAGTGGAATCCATGATGCATTACCTCCTGGAAATTTGAATATGCAAATGGAGTCCGTGGAGCCTCAATTAAGAGTCTCAAGCACGGGACTAGCCAGATATCCCTTCAGGGAAGAACCTTATCCTGGGGTGGAATCCCTGCAGAGACCACCATAACCACCATATTAAGTGGCCCTCATCATCAATATCCCACTCAATTACAAGTTAAGGATATGACAAGGGAATTAACAGAGCCAGATATCCATCCACAGACAGCTGTTTCGGGGTATTGACCCTCACCAGTGTGGAGTAGGATTCTGGCTATGTGGAAGCAATGCCTGGTAAACCAACATCACAAAGCACTCACTGATCTCAGGGAGACCAGTCAAGGAAAACACTGCGAGTTGCCGGCTAAAACGCTCAAACAAAGTGAAATCCATGATGCATTGCCCCCTGGAAATTTGAATATGCAAATGGGGTCTGTGGAGCTTCTATTGAGAGTCTCAAACACGGGTCTAGCCAGATATCCCTCCAGGGAAGGACCTAACCCTGGGGTGGAATCTTTGCGGAGACTACCATATTAAGTGGCCCTTATATAGTCAATATCCCCCTCAGTTACGAATTAAGGATATGACAAGGGAATTAACAGAGCCTGGTATCCATCCATAGACAGCCGTTTCGGGGTATTGCCCTTCATCAGTGTGGAGTAGGATTCTGGCTAGGTGGAAGCAATGCCTGATAGACCAACATCACAAAGCACTCACTGATCTCAGGGAGACCAGTCAAGGAAAGCACTGTGGGCAGCCGGCTAAAGCGCTCAAACACAGTGAAATCCATAATGCATTGCCCCTGGAAATTTGAATATGCAAATAAAGTCCGTGGAGCCTCAATTAAGCGTCTCAAACACAGGATTAGCCAGATATCCCTTCAGGGAAGGACTTAGCCCTGGGGTGGAATCCTTGCAGTGACCACCATAACCACCATATTAAGTGGCCCTTATAGTCAATATCCCACTCATTTACGAGTAAAGGATATGACAATGGAATTAACAGAGCCTGGTATCCATCCACAGACAGCTGTTTCAGGGTATTGCCCCCTTATTAGTGTGGAGTAGGATTCTAACTAGGTGGAAGCAATGCCTGGTAGACCAACATCACAAAGCACTCACTGAGCTCAGGGAGACCATTCAAGGAAACACTGCGGCCAGCCGGCTAAAGCGCTCAAACACAGTGAAATCCATGATTCACTGCCCCCTGGAAATTTGAATATGCAAATGAAGTCCATGGAGCCTTATTTAAGAGTCTCAAACATGGGATTAGCCAGATATCCCTCCAGGGAAGGACCTAGCCCTGGGTTGGAATCCTTGCGGAAATCACCATAACCACCATATTAAGTGGCCCTTATTGTCAATATCCCACTCAGTTCCGAGATAAAAATATGACAAGGGAATTAACAGTGCCAGTTATCCATCCACAGACAGCTGTTTTGGGGTATTGCCTCTCATCAGTGTTGAGTAGGATTCTGGCTAGGGGAAAGCAATGCCTGGTAGACCAACATCACAAAGCACTCACTGATCTCAGGGAGACCAGTCAAGGAAAACACTGCGAGCAGCCAGATAAAGCACTCAAACACAGTGAAATCCATGATGCGTTGCCCCCTGAAAATTTGAACATGCAAATGGAGTCCATGGACCCTCAATTAAGAGTCTCAAACACGGGTCTAGCCAGATATCCCTCCAGGGAAGGACCTAGCCCTCGGGTGGAATCCTTGCGGAGACCACCATATTAAGTGGCCCTTATAGTCAATATCCCACTCAGATATGAGTTAAGAATATGACAATGGAATTAACAGAGCCAGGTAGCCATCCACAGACAGCTGTTTCAGGGTATTGCCCCTCATCAGGGTGGAGTAGGATTCTGGCTACGTGGAAGCAATGCCTGGTAGACCAACATCACAAAGCACTCACTGATCTCAGGGAAACCAGTCAAGGAAAACACTGCAGGCAGCTGGCTAAAGCGCAGTGGAATCCATGATGCATTGCCCCCTGGAAATTTGACTAAGCAAACGGAGTCCGTGGAGCCTCAATTAAGAGTCTCAAGCACGGGACTAGCCAGATATCCCTCAAGGGAAGAACCTTATCCTGGGGTGGAATCCCTGCAGAGACCACCATAACCACTATATTAAATGGCCCTTATTGTCAATATCCCGCTCAATTTCAAGTTAAGTATATGACAAGGGAACTAACAGAACCAAGTATCCATTCACAGACAGCTGGTTTTGGGTATCACCCCTCATCAGTGTGGAGTAGGTTTCTGGCTAGATGGAAGCAATGCCTGGTAGACCAACATCACAAAGCACTCACTGATCTCAGGGAGACCATTCAAGGAAAAAGTGCGAGCTGCCGGCTAAAGCGCTCAAACACAGTGAAATCCATGATGCATTGCCTCCTGAAAATTTGAATATGCAAATGAAGTCCGTGGAGCCTCTATTAAGAGACTCAAACACAGGACTAGCCAGATATCCCTCCAGGGAAGGACCTAGCCCTGGGGTGAAATCCTTGCGGAGACCACCATAACCACCATATTAAGTGGCCCTCATCATCAATATCCCACTCAATTACGAGTTAAGAATATGACAAGGGAATTAACAAAGCCAAGTACCCATCCACAGACAGCTGTTTCAGGGTATTGCCTTTCATCAGTGTGGAGTAGGATTCTGGCTAAGTGGGAAACAAAGCCTGGTAGACCAACATCACAAAGCACTCACTGATCTCAGGGAGACCATTCAAGAAAAACACTGTGGGCATCCGCCTAAAGCGCTCAAACACAGTGAAATCCATGATGCATTGTCTTCTAAAAATTTGAATATGCAAATGGAGTCATGGAGCCTCATTAAAGTCTCAAACACAGGACTAGCAGATATTCTCCAGTGAAGGACCTAGCCCTGGGGTGGAATCCTTGCGGAGACCACATAACCACATATTAAGTGGCCCTTATAGTCAATATCCGACTCAATTACCAGTTAAGGACATGACAAGGAATTAACAGAGCCAGGTATCCATCACAGACAGCTGTTTTGAGGTATTGCCTTCATCAGTGTGGAGTAGGATTCTGGCTAGGTGGAAGCATGCCTGGTAGACCAACATCATAAAGCACTCACTGATCTCAGGAGACCAGTCAATGAAAGCACTGCGGGTACCCGGCTAAAGCGCTCAAACACAGTGAAATCCATGATGCATTGCCCCCTGGAAATTTGAATATGCAAATGAAGTCTGTGGTTCTCCATTAAGCGTCTCAAACACAGGACTAGGCAGATATTTCTCCAGGGAAGGACCTAGCCCTGGGGTGGAATCCTTGCAGAGACCACCATATTAAGTGGCCCTTATCGTCAATATCCCACTCAGTTACGAGTTAAGGATATGACAAGGGAATTAACAGAGCCAGGTATCCATGCACAGACAGCTATTTCAGGGTATTGACCATCACCAGTGTGGAGTAGGATTCTGGCTATGTGGAAGCCATGCCTGGTAAACCAACATCACAAAGCACTCACTGATCTCAAGGAGACCAGTCAAAGAAAACACTGCGAGCAGCAAGCTAAAGCGCTCAAACACAGTGAAATCCATGATGCGCTGCCCCCTGGAAATTTGAATATGCAAATGGAGTCTGTGGAGCCTCAATTAAGAGTCTCAAACATGGGACTAGCCAGATATCCCTCCAGGGAAGGACCTAGCTCTGGGGTGGAATCCTTGCAGAGACTACCAATAACCACCATATTAAGTGGCCCTTATAGTCAATATCCCACTCAGTTACGAGTTAAGGATATGACTATGGAACTAACAGAGCCTGGTATCCATCCATAGACAGCAGTTTTGGGGTATTGCCCTTCATCAGTGTGGAGTAGAATTCTGGCTAGGTGGAAGCAATGCCTGGTAGACCAACATCACAAAGCACTCACTGATCTCAGGGAGACCAGTCAAGGAAAGCACTGTGGGCAGCCGGCTAAAGCGCTCAAACACCGTGAAATCCATGATGCATTGCCCCCTGGAAATTTGAATATGCAAATGGAGTCCATGGAGCCGCAATTAAGAGTCTCAAACGTAGGACTAGCCAGATATCCCTCCAGGGAAGGACCGAGTCCTGGGGTGGAATCCTTGCGAACACCACCATAACCACCATATTAAGTGGCCCTTATAGTCAATATCCCACTCAGTTACAAGTTAGGCTGGCTTCTCACTGCAGTCAGATCAGGTCAGGTTTTGTGTGCCAAAACCAGGACTGACTCCAAAACCTAGAACAGGTGTCAATCTTTCAATTATACTTTTTCTCTGCAAGTTCCTCTTCTGGTTTTGAAACACTAAACCTGACCTGACCGCAGTGTGAAGCCAGCTTTAAGGATATGAGAAGGGAATTAACAGAGCCAGGTATCCATCCACAGACAGCTGTTTTGGAGTATTGCCCCTCATCAGTGTTGAGTAGGATTCTGGCTAGGTGAAGCAATGCCTGGTAGACCAACATCACAAAGCACTCATTGAGACCAGTGAAGGAAAACACTGCTGGCAGCCGGCTAAAGCGCTCAAACACAGTGAAATCCATGATGCATTGCCCCTGGAAATTTGAATATGCAAATGGAGTCTGTGGAGCCTCAATTAAGAGTCTCAAACACAGGACTAGCCAGATATCCCCTCCAGGGATGGACCGAGCCCTGGGGTGGAATCTTTGCGGAGACCACCGTAACCATCATATTAAGCGGCCCTTATAGTCAATATCCCACTCAGATACGAGTTAGGCTGGCTTCACACTGCAGTCAGGTCAGACCAGGTCAGGTTTTGTGTGCCAAAACCAGGAGTGACTCGAAAACCTAGAACAGGTGTCAATCTTTCAATTATACTTTTTCTCTGCAAGTTCCTTTCTTGGTTTTGAAACACAAAACCTGACCTGACCGCAGTGAGAAGCCAGCCTTAAGGAAATGACAAGGGAATTAACAGAGCCAGGTATCCATCCACAAACAGCTGTTTTGGGGTATTGCCTCTCATCAGTGTGGAGTAGGATTCCACCCCAGGGGTAGGTCCTTCCCTGGAGGGATATCTGGCTAGTCCCGTGCTTGAGACTCTTAATTGAGGCTCCACGGACTCCATTTGCTTAAATAACAGTGGCAGCAGTATACCTCATGCATACTGCCCTGGATACGGCCAATTGCACAACTGTGGCAGCATCTAATGCTATCACTATCAGAAGAGCACTATGGTTACGTGAGTGAAGGGCTGATTCGTCATCAAGGAATCCCTCACTAGTCTACCGTACCTTAGCGGACGCCTGTTTGGGGAGCAACTTGACATATTATTATCTGATGCCACGGGAGGAAAAAGTACTTTTCTCCCCAATAGAAGCCAAAACGGCTCTTTACCCGCCATCCACAACCCCGATTTCGTTCCTTTTGGAACTCATTTAGTTGGTCAGCATCCCACCCAGCGCAGACTGTTAGCTGCTCATTGCGCAGAGATAGGACCTCCCAGAACCAACAGAAGTCGAACAGCTCATACCAATCCCGTTTCCGACAATCCAAATCTAAGGGATCTAGATCCCATAGGTTCTCTTCTTCATGACTTGCCCCTGCCGGAAGATACTTCGCAGGTGGGAGGCCGGCTTTCCCACTTTCAACAAGTCTGGCTCGCCATTATAGACGATAGGTGGGTCAGGGACCTGGTATCTTCCTGTTACAACATAGAGTTCCTTTTCCGTGCAGCCAACCAATTCTTGCAATCCGTCCCTCCAAGCTCCCCGTCAAAGGCTCGCGCCTTTTCAAGATGGTCGACTCACTACTACGGGCAGGAGTTATTGTCCCCGTCCCACAGGCCGAACACTTCAGAGGGTTCTACTCAACTCTCCTTGTTGTCCCAAAAAGGGAGGGTCGGTCCGACCTATCCTGGACTTAAAACATTTGTCCGGGACCCCCCTCTGTTTTGGGAAGCGGGGAAAGCGGTAATGCGCGGACATATCATGGCACACGAAATAAAACGCAAGAAATTTATAAGAGACCAATATAACAAAGCCAGTTCAGCAGTTAGAAAAGCATACTGTATATATCAGGAAGTAGGAACGGCTGCCAATAAGAGTTCTTGGCAACAGGCGAAAAAAAAATTTGATGAGTGTGCGGTCAGACGCGAGGCCTTGTACAAGACACACATGGATCTTAACCTCCACAAGTTTGGAGACAAGGCCGGACGTCTGCTTGCCAATCTGGCGAGAGAGAAAAGACCCAGACACATGTCCTTAGAATACGCGACAGACATGGAATAATTAAAAACAACCCCAAAGACGTAGACCAGATATTGGGAAAATACTATGCATCGCTATATTTGGACCAAGATACTGGAGACATTAATGACGGAGATGCGGCTTGGCTAGACTCGCTTCCCCTACCAAAATTAACTGACGATAATTTACTATACCTTAATAGCCCTGTCACAGAGGACGAGGTTAAGGGAGCAATAGGACGAATGAGTACAGACAAGGCGCCCGGCCCTGATGGTTTCAATGGAGCATATTTTAAAGCCCTGAAGGATCAATTCGCCCCGATGCTTACCGACCTATATAACGGCTTCTTGAGAGGAGCCCGAATACCAGAGGCCATGAACATGGCTTACATCAAACTAATTCCCAAATCAGGAAAAGATACCCTAGACCCGTCGGGATACCGACCAATATCGTTAATCAACCAAGACCTAAAGTTGCTGTCCAAAATAATGGCAGATCACCTAGCCTCAATTTTGCCAAACTTAATCCCCGCACATCAGGCAGGCTTCATAAAAGGAAGATCCACTACAACGAACATACGCAAAGCAATGCTGATAATGGACGTAGTGAGGGGGAGAGAGGGGGGTGAGAGAGGTTATCCAGCCATAGTCACATTAGATGCCGAAAAGGCTTTTGACAATGTACGATGGACATGGCTGGATAGGGTCTTCAAAACCTATAACCTTACAGGTAACTTTAGGACTTATCTAGGGGCCCTATATAACAACCCGAAAGCAAAGGTGAGCATACCGGGATTCCTCTCAGACGCCATTAGCCTTAATAAGGGAACTAGACAGGGTTGCCCACTCTCGCCCTTACTCTTTAATATGGCATTTAACCACTGGCATTATATCTAGAACATCATAAGATATTCCGGGGCATCATGGTGGGGTCAAAAGAGGTACGTCTGGCGATGTTTGCTGACGATGTCATTCTGTTTTTGAATGACCCAGACAAAGATCTCAGGAACGTCCTTACAGAAATAGAACGATTGGGCAGATATTCGGGTTTCACGCTCAACAAAAACAAGTGTGAAATCATGTTTCTGCAGAAAACACCTCCCCTGTCAACAGGACACCAATATGAGAATATACCGATAGCAAAAGACAAGATACGCTACCTGGGAATCCTTCTGGCCAGAACACCCACACAGATATATAAATACAACTTTGCTTCCATAATTGAAAAGATTGAAAAGGAACTACTGAGATGGAAAGACCTACCCTTGTCTCTATCAGGTCGGGCGCACTTGATCAAAATGATCAGCTTTCCGAGACTCCTTTACCCGCTCCAAAATATTCCCTTACTATTGAAACACGCAGATGTCAAACGACTTAATAAAGCATTCTCAAAATTTTTGTGGAGAGGGAGGAGAGTGAGGATAGCGATGCAGACACTTTTGCAGACAAAAGACTCGGGTGGGCTGGGTCTGCCAGATATAAGGGGCTATAATCTCGCCTGTATGGCCAGACATGTAGCAGACTGGTTACATAACACAGACAGATACTCTGACGTTACGCTGGAAAGTGAACTGGCCACACCGTGGGGGTTACCGGCCCTCCTTCACTCCCCACTATCAGTTATACCAAAGAGGATTAAAGATACGACGGTCTGCAGAGACACCATTGGCACATGGAAAGCCATTAGAAAGAAAATGAAACTCTCATGGAAAATCTCAGCACATCTATCCCCATGGAATCACCCTGGATTTAAATTAGGCCGCCTAAATAAACTTTTTGGGGAATGGAGGGAAAAGGGAGTAAACACCTTGAAAGACCTCATGAACATAAGCGAGAAGAGGTGGTTGACGGGTCGGGAGATAATGCAGAAGTTTGGACTCCCAAATACCCATTTCCTGCAATATTATCAGATAAGATACCAACTAATGGATAATCTCCTAGATATGAAAGGAGAGATAAATAATGAGCTCTGGGCAAACACGATTGACTCGAATCCATCCAACATAAACATCTCGTTTCTATATGCAGGGCTACAAAAGATCCTACGCCCGACTACCCCAGACAAATTGTTCCGAAGATGGAAAAAATACTTTCCTGACCAAGACTTGACCACAAAATTATTAGAGGGATGGCAATTAGCAAGGCGACACTTAGGAAATGAAAGATGGAGGGACACCCAATATAGGGTGATGCATGGGACTATTCAGGGTTTCAATATTCCATCGAAACAGGAAGGACCGCAGAGATGGTTAGCCTGCCCCAAATGTAAGGCCCCGATGACAGATATAGAACATGGACTATGGTCGTGTCCAGCAACCCAAAACTTGTGGAGGGGGGTTGAGACGTTAACAACAACCATGTCTGGACATAAAATTGGACTATCCCCATTGCTATGGATATTCCATTATGTCGACACAATTGACCAAACCCCGATCCCCTTAACTTTATTCCATACAATAGCTATTTTGGCTAAACGCCTCATACTTCAGTGCTGGCTGGACGAGTCACTACCAGATGCTAAGGTGATTGTAACTGTAATGAGAAGTGTCGCATTTCTGGAAAGAACAGAAACATTGAGGTCACCATCAACACTGACCACAAAATTCTTTCAGAAATGGTGCCCATTCATTGAGAAAATGATGACAAATCAAGACATTAGGGACTTTATGACACCATTTAGGAGTACGACATGGTACGCGAAATCGGATTTGGATGGTTCCCTAGGAAAACTCAGATGCGACGCAGCACAATAAGAATACCAGCACAAATAATCCCGAAAACTAAAATAGTATATTTAGAAATCTAGAGAGTATATGAGAGACACTTACACACATAAATCAGAATAGAATCTTCGCAGTGGGAGGGGGGGAGGAGGAAGAAAAGGGGAAAATTATTTGGAATGCTGAAACTTGTTATATGATTAACAATATTGTACACCCTTGTTATACAGATATTCCGTGATACTGTTTGTTATATTCTTGTTCTTCTTTTTCATTGTATGGAGATACTTACTAAATAACATGTACTTTGGATTGTTGAAAACCCAATAAAAAGGTTGATTAAAAAAAAACAAAAACATTTGTCCGCGTTCGTCACTTTCGAATGGAATGTCTCCGCTCTGTCATTTCCTCCATGAAAGAAGGGGAGTTCCTAGCATCAATAGATATTCAAGATGCGTATCTACATTTTCCAATTTCTCAACCTCATCAAAGATTCCTGCTCTTTGCTGTTCACGATTCTCATTTTCAGTTTGCTGCCCTGCCGTTTGGCCTGGCCACGGCACCCAGGGTTTTCACGAAAATCATGGCAGTCGTCATGACTGTTCTACATTCAAGAGGAATTGTCGTCATTCCATACCTGGACGACCTAGTCATCAAAGCTCTTTCCTTCAGGGACTGCAAGGAAAGTGTTCACATCACAGTGGACACCTTGGTTCGACTAGGTTGGTTACTCAACCTACCAAAATCATGTCCAGTCCAGGACACTGACCTTCCTGGAAATGCTCTTCGATACTTCCCAGGGACTGGTGCTTCTCCCTCAAGACAGGGCTCACACTCTACGTCAAGGAGTCCGAGCCCTCCTTCGCCCGTCTGCTCACTCCGCTTTGCGATGAGAGTATTGGACAGGATGGTCGTGGCGATGGAAGCGGCCCCTTTTGCTCAGCTGCATCTCAGACCACTCTCCAGCTGGCTCTTCTCAAGGCATGGGACAGGAACCCGTTCTCTCTGGACAGGATTTTTCAACTGCTGTCCTCCCTCTCCCAGGGAAGATCCTTCCTTCCGGCTCGTTGGAAAGTGCTAACCACCGACGCCAGTCTACTAGGATGAGGAGCAGTATACCGTCACCATACGGCTCAAGGCAGATGGACTCTCTTGGAAACCTCTCTACCTATCAACCTTCTGGAGATTCGTGCCATATTTCTAGGACTACAGTCCTGCCACCGGCTGTTGGCGGGGAGGCACATACGCATTCAGTCAGACAATGCCACGGCTGTGGCGTATGTCAATCACCAGGGAGGAACCCGCAGCAAACAAGCGATGTCCGAAGTGGAGCCGATTCTCTGTTGGGCCGAATCCACCTGGTCTTCCCTTTCACCTGTGCACATCCAGGGTGTCGACAATTGGGCAGCGGACTTCCTGAGTCGTCATGGCATTGCATCAGGGGAGTGGTCTCTTTACCCGGAAGTGTTCCAACAGATATGCCATCGGTGGGGAACCCCAGACGTGGACCTCATGGCATCATGGATGAATGCCAAAGTACCCAACTTCATCGCTCGCTCTCATGACCCACGATCTCTGGGAGTAGATGCCCTAGTCCCGTCTTGGAGACATTTTCGTCTCCCCTACATCTTTCCCCCTCTGCCTATCATACCCAGAGTGGTACGGAAGATCAAGTCAGAAGGCGTTCCCGTCATTCTCATAGCCCCGGACTGGCCCAGACGCGCTTGGTACACCGACCTGGTTCAATTCGCCGCAGATTTTCCTTGGCGTCTTCCAGAACGCCCGGATCTTCTCTCTCAGGGTCTGATTTACCACCAGAATTCGGGGGCCCTGAGTTTAACGGCGTGGCCCTTGAGACCTGGGTTTTGACTCGAGCTGGTTTTTCCTCAGATGTAATCAAAACCATGATCAGAGCAAGAAAGCCTGCCTCTGCTCACATCTATCATTGGATGTGGAAGACCTTTTTTGCCTGGTGCAAATCCCGCAGTCTATTACCTCTACTTTTTTCGCTTCAGGCTGTGCTAGGATTTCTCCAATCCGGCCTAGATTCTGGCCTTTCTCTGCCTTCCCTCAAGGGCCAGATTTCCGTGCTATTGGCCCTGTTTCAGCGACGCCTTGCCATTAAATCGCAGATTAAAAACTTTATCCAGAGAGTTTCCCGCTTAGTCCCCCCCTTACAGGAGGCCATTGGAAGCCTGGGACCTTAACATGGTACTGTATACGTAGATGAAGTCCATGGAGCCTCGGTTAAGAGTCTACAACATGGACACTAGCCAGTTATCCCACCAGGGAAGGACCTAGCCCAGGGTATTAGTAGCCCCTAAGTCACTATCCAGCCCTTGCGAACTTGAAGATATGGCCAGGAGTTTACCATGGACTAGGTATCCAACCATAGACAGCTGTTTCAGGGTAGTTGCCCCTCATCAGTGTGGCACAGGATTCTGGCTGGGTGGGAGCAATGCTTGATAGACAGACATCACAAAGCACCCACTGACCTTGTGGAGACCAGTGGAGGATAACACTGCAGGCACCAGTTAAAGCACTCAAACACAGTGAAACCCAAGGTGCATTGCTCCCTAGAATTTGAATATGCAGATGAAGTCCATGGAGCCTCGGTTAAGAGTCTACAACATGGACACCAGCCAGTTATCCCACCAGGGACCTGTGTTTGAGTGCTTTAACTGGTGCTCGCAGTGTTATCCTCCACTGGTCTCCACAAGGTCAGTGGGTGCTTTGTGATGGTACTGTATATGTTACAAAAGCCACCCTTTGAGCCACTTAAAGAGGTGCCTCTCCGCCTTCTGTCCCAGAAAGTGGTATTTCTTGTGGCCACTACCTCTATCCGTCGAGTCTCTGAACTAGCTGCGCTCTCCTGCAAAGCACCCTTCCTGGCATTCCACCAGGATAAAGTTGTACTTTGACCAGTACCATCTATTCTCCCAAAGGTGGTATCCTCATTCTACTTAAACGAGATTTGTCTTCCTTATTTTTGCCCAACTCTGGTGCATCGTGTTGAAAAGGCTCTGCATACACTGGACCTAGTTCCGGCTCTTCATCTCTACACTTCTAGAACGGTGCCCTTCAGAAAATCGGACTCTTTGTTAGTCCTTCTGGAGGGTCACCGGAAAGGTATGGCAGCGTCCAAGGCTACTCTAGCCAGATGGATAAGATCTACTGTCAGTGTGGAGTAGAATTTTGGCTAGGTGGAAGCAATGCCTGGTAGACCAACATCAAAAAGCACTCACTGATCTCAGGGAGACCAGTCAATGAAAGCACTGCAGGCACCCAACTGAAACGTTCAAACACAGTGAAATCCATGATGCATTGCCCCCTGGAAATTTGAATATGCAAATGAGTCCGTTGAGCCTCAATTAAGAGTCTCAAACACGGGACTAACCAGATATCCCTCCAGGGAAAGACCTAGCCCTGGGGTAGAATCCTTGCGGAGACCACCATAACCACCATATTAAATGTCCCTTTCAGTCAATATCCCACTCAGTTACGAGTTAAGAATATGACAAGGGAATTTACAGAGCCAGGTATCCACCCACAGACAGCTGTTTCGGAGTATTGCCTCTCATCAGTTTGGAATAGGATTTTGGCTAGGTGGAAGCAATGCCTGGTAGACCAACATCACAAAGCACTCACTGATCTCAGGGAGACCAGTCAAGGAAAGCACTGTGGGCAGCCAGCTAAAGCGCTCAAACACAGTGAAATCCATGATGCATTGCCTCCTGGAAATTTGTATATGCAAATAGCGTCCGTGGAGCCTCAATTAAGAGTCTCAAACACAGGATTAGCCAGATATCCCTCCAGGGAAGGACCTAGCCCTGGGGTGGAATCCTTGCAGAGACCACCATAACCACCATATTAAGTGGCCCTTATAATCAATATCCCACTCAGTTACGAGTTAAGGATATGACAAGGGAATTAACAGAGCCTGGTATCCATCCACAGACAGCTGTTTCAGGGTATTGCCCCCTTATCAGTGTGGAGTAGGATTCTGACTAGGTGGAAGCAATGCCTGGTAGACCAACATTACAAAGCACTCACTGAGCTCAGGGAGACCAGTCAAGGAAACACTGCGGCCAGCCGGCTAAAGCGCTCAAACACAGTGAAATCTATGATGCATTACCCCTTGGAAATTTGAATATGCAAATAGTGTCCATGGAGCCTCAATTAAGAGTCTCAAACACATGACTTAGGGTGCTTTCACACCACGATTTTTGCATTTCCGATGCTGTCCGAAAAAAATCGGACAGCATCGGACCGATTTTCGGACCCCATGCATCCCTATGGGGATCGGACCGAATCGGATGTGCACTAAATGCCATCCGATTTGGTCCGATCCGATTCTGCCCGATTTTGGCCGATTTTTTTCAGGAGAAAAAAATCGTTGCCTGCAACGATTTTTTCATCCGATTACAAAATCTGACAGAGTCGGATCGGACCAAATCGGATGGCATTTAGTGCACATCCGATCTGACCCGATCCCTAACATGGGGCCCTATGGAGAAGGGTCCAAGGAAACATCTGATGTCTCCTCGGACCCCATTTTACTGTACTGAGCATGCTCAGTACAGTAAAACTGCTCCTGGGAGCACAAGGGTTAAAAAGAAAAAAAAATAAAAATTATTCTCACCTCTCCCCGAGCCCCCGCCGTCTCCCGCCATCTTCCTCTAGGCTCCCGGTGGCTCCTGCAGGCTGCCGGTGTCAGCAGAGGTGTACCTCTGCTGTTCAGGACCTGCGGTGATGTCACAGTCATGTGACCGCGGGTTCACCATGGTGAACGAGCGGTCACGTGACTGTGACATCATCGCAGGTCCTGTGTACAGCAGAGGTACACCTCTGCTGACACCGGCAGCTCGCGGGAGCCACCGGGAGCCTAGAGGAAGATGGCGGGAGACGGCGGGGGCTCGGGGAGAGGTGAGAATAAACTTTTTTTTTTTTTTCTGCAGCTCGGCGCCGATTTTATGCCGGAATCGGGTGCCTATTTGGCACCCGATTCTAGGCATCAGAAGGGAGCCGATGCTGTCCGATTTATATCGGACAGCATCGGCTCCCTCAAAATCGTGGTGTGAACGCACCCTTAGCCAGATATCCCTCCAGGGAAGGACCTAGCTCTGGGGTGGAATCTTTGCGGAGACCACCATAACCACCATATTAAGTGGCCCTTATAGTCAATATCCCACTCAGTTACAAGTTAAGGATATGACAAGGGAATTAACAGAGCCAGGTATCCATCCACAGACAGCTGTTTCGGGGTATTGACCATCACCAGTGTGGAGTAGGATTCTGGCTATGTGGAAGCAAAGCCTGGTAAACCAACATCACAAAGCACTCACTGATCTCAGGGAGACCAGTCAAGGAAAACACTGCGAGCAGCCGGCTAAAGTGCCCAAACACAGTGAAATCCACGATGCGTTGCTCCCTGGAAATTTGAATATGCAAATGGAGTCTGTGGAGCTTCAATTAAGAGTGTCATACACGGGTCTAGCCAGATATCCCTCCAGGGAAGGACCTAACCCTGGGGTGGAATCCTTGCAGAGGCTACCATATTAAGTGGCCCTTATAGTCAATATCCCACTCAGTTACGAGCTAAGGATATGACTATGGAATTAACAGAGCCTGGTATCCATCCATAGACAGCAGTTTCGGGGTATTGCCCTTCATCATTGTGGAGTAGGATTCTGGCTAGGTGGAAGCAATACCTGGTAGACCAACATCACAAAGCACTCACTGATCTCAGGGAGACCAGTCAAGGAAAGCACTGTGGGCAGCCGGCTAAAGCGCTCAAACACAGTGAAATCCATGATGCATTGCCCCCTGGAAATTTGAATATGCAAATGAAGTTCATGGAGCCTGAATTAAGAGTCTCAAAAACAGGATTAACCAGATATCCTCCCAGAGAAGGACCAAGCCCTGGGATGGAATCCTTGCGGAGACCACCATAACCACCATGTTAAATGGCCCTTTCAGTCAATATCCCACTCAGTTACGAGTTAAGAATATGACAAGGGAATTTACAGAGCCAGGTATCCACCCACAGACAGCTGTTTCGGGGCATTGCCTCTCATCAGTGTGGAGTAGGATTTTGGCTAGGGGGGAAGCAATGCCTGGTAGACCAACATCACAAAGCACTCACTGATCTCACGGAGACCAGTCAAGCAAAACACTGCAGGCAGCCGGCTAAAGCGCTCAAACACAGTGAAATCCATGAGGCATTGCCTCCTGGAAATTTGAATATGCAAATAGCGTCCGTGGAGCCTCAATTAAGAGTCTCAAACACAGGACTAGCCAGATATCCCTCCAGGGAAGGACCTAGCCCTGGGGTGAAATCCTTGCGGAGACCACCATAACCACCATATTAAGTGGCCCTTATCGTCAATATCCCACTCAATTACGAGTTAAAGATATGACAAGGGAATTAACAGAGCCAGGTATCCATCCACAGACAGCTGTTTCATGGTATTGACCCTCACCAGTGTGGAGTAGTATTCTGGCTATGTGGAAGCAATGCCTAGTAAACCAACATCACAAAGCACTTACTGATCTCAGGGAGACCAGTCAAGGAAAACACTGCGAGCTGCCGGCTAAAGCGCTCAAACACAGTGAAATCCATGATGCGTTGCCCCCTGGAAATTTGAATATCAAATGGGGTCTGTGGAGCTTCTATTGAGAGTCTCAAACACGGGTCTAGCCAGATATCCCTCCAGGGAAGGACCTAGCCCTGGGGTGAAATCTTTGCGGAGACTACCATATTGAGTGGCCCTTATAGTCAATATCCCACTCAGTTACGAGTTAAGGATATGACAAGGGAATTAACAGAGCCTGGTATCCATCCATAGACAGCAGTTTCGGGGTATTGCCCTTCATCAGTGTGGAGTAGGATTCTGGCTAGGTGGAAGCAATGCCTGGTAGACCAACATCACAAAGCACTTACTGATCTCAGGGAGACCAGTCAAGCAAAACACTGCAGGCAGCCGACTAAACCGCTCAAACACAGTGAAATCCATGATGCATTGCCTCCTGGAAATTTGTATATGCAAATAGCGTCCGTGGAGCCTCAATTAAGAGTCTCAAACACAGGATTAGCCAGATATCCCTCCAGGGAAGGACCTAGCCCTGGGGTGGAATCCTTGCAGAGACCACCATAACCACCATATTAAGTGGCTCTTATCGTCAATATCCCACTCAGTTACGAGTTAAGGATATGACAAGGAGATTAACAGAGCCTGGTATCCATCCACAGACAGCTGTTACAGGGTATTGCCCCCTTATCAGTGTGGAGTAGGATTCTGACTATGGAAGCAATGCCTGGTAGACCAACATTACAAAGCACTCACTGATCTCAGGGAGACCAGTCAATCAAAACACTGCCGGCAGCCGGCTAAAGCGCTCAAACACAGTGAAATCCATGATGCATTGCCTCCTGGAAATTTGAATATGCAAATAGCATCCGTGGAGCCTCAATTAAGATTCTCAAACACAGGACTAGCCAAATATCCCTCCAGGGAAGGACCTAGCCCTGGGGTGGAACCCTTACGGAGACCACCATAACCACCATATTAAGTGGCCCTTATAATCAATATCCCACTCAATTAAGAGTTAAGGATATGACAAAGGAATTAACAGAGCCAGGTATCCATCAACAGACAGCAGTTTCACGCTATTGCCCTTCATCAGTGTGGAGTAGAATTCTGGCTAGGTGAAAGCAATGCCTGGTAGACCAACATCACAAAGCACTCACTGATCTGAGGGAGACCAGTCAAGGAAAGCACTGTGGGCAGCCGGCTAAAGCGCTCAAACACAGTGAAATCCATGATGCGTTGCCCCCTGGAAATTTGAATATGCAAATGGGGTCTGTGGAGCTTCTATTGAGAGTCTCAAACACGGGTCTAGCCAGATATCCCTCCAGGGAAGGACCTAGCCCTGGGGTGGAATCCTTGCAGAGACCAACATAACCACCATATTAAGTGGCCCTTATCGTCAATATCCCACTCAGTTACGAGTTAAGGATATGACAAGGGGATTAACAGAGCCTGGTATCCATCCACAGACAGCAGTTACAGGGTATTGCCCCCTTATCAGTGTGGAGTAGGATTCTGACTATGTGGAAGCAATGCCTGGTAGACCAACATTACAAAGCACTCACTGATCTCAGGGAGACCAGTCAAGCAAAACACTGCCGGCAGACGGCTAAAGCGCTCAAACACAGTGAAATCCATGATGCATTGCCTCCTGGAAATTTGAATATGCAAATAGCATCCGTGGAGCCTCAATTAAGAGTCTCAAACACAGGACTAGCCAAATATCCCTCCAGGGAAGGACCTAGCCCTGGGGTGGAACCCTTGCGGAGACCACCATAACCACCATATTAAGTGGCCCTTATAGTCAATATCCCACTCAATTAAGAGTTAAGGATATGACAAAGGAATTAACAGAGCCAGGTATCCATCAACAGACAGCAGTTTCAGGGTATTGCCCTTCTTCAGTGTGGAGTAGAATTCTGGCTAGGTGGAAGCAATGCCTGGTAGACCAACATCACAAAGCACTCACTGATCTCAGGGAGACCAGTCAAGGAAAGCACTGTGCGCAGCCGGCTAAAGCACTCAAACACAGTGAAATCCATGATGCATTGCCCCCTGGAAATTTGAATATGCAAATGAAGTCCATGGTTCTCCATTAAGCGTCTCAAACACAGGATTAGCCAGATATCCCTCCAGGGAAGGACCTAGCCCTGGGGTGGAATCCTTGCAGAGACCACCATAACCACCATATTAAGTGGCCCTTATAATCAACATCCCACTCAGTTACAAGTTAAGGATATGATAAGGTAATTAACAGAGCCTGGTATCCATCCACAGACAGCTGTTTCAGGGTATTGCCCCCTTATCAGTGCGGAGTAGGATTCTGACTAGGTGGAAGCAATGCCTGGTAGACCAACATTACAAAGCACTCACTGAGCTCAGGGAGACCAGTCAAGGAAACACTGCGGCCAGCCGGCTAAAGCGCTCAAACACAGTGAAATCTATGATGCATTACCCCTTGGAAATTTGAATATGCAAATGGTGTCCATGGAGCCTCAATTAAGAGTCTCAAACACATGACTTAGGGTGCTTTCACACCACGATTTTTGCATTTCCGATGCTGTCCGAAAAAAATCGGACAGCATCGGACCGATTTTCGGACCCCATGCATCCCTATGGGGATCGGACCGAATCGGATGTGCACTAAATGCCATCCGATTTGGTCCGATCCGATTCTGCCCGATTTTGGCCGATTTTTTTCAGGAGAAAAAAATCGTTGCCTGCAACGATTTTTTCATCCGATTACAAAATCTGACAGAGTCGGATCGGACCAAATCGGATGGCATTTAGTGCACGTCCGATCTGACCCGATCCCTAACATGGGGCCCTATGGGGAAGGGTCCGAGGAAACATCTGATGTCTCCTCGGACCCCATTTTACTGTACTGAGCATGCTCAGTACAGTAAAACTGCTCCTGGGAGCACAAGGGTTAAAAAGAAAAAAAGAAAATTATTCTCACCTCTCCCCGAGCCCCCGCCGTCTCCCGCCATCTTCTTCTAGGCTCCTGGTGGCTCCTGCAGGCTGCCGGTGTCAGCAGAGGTGTACCTCTGCTGTTCAGGACCTGCGGTGATGTCACAGTCATGTGACCGCGGGTTCACCATGGTGAACCCGCGGTCACGTGACTGTGACATCATCGCAGGTCCTGTGTACAGCAGAGGTACACCTCTGCTGACACCGGCAGCTCGCGGGAGCCACCGGGAGCCTAGAGGAAGATGGCGGGAGACGGCGGGGGCTCAGGGAGAGGTAAAAAGAAACTTTTTTTTTTTTTTCTTTTTTTGCAGCTTGGCGCCGATTTTATGCCGGAATCGGGTGCCTATTTGGCACCCGATTCCAGGCATCAGAAGGGAGCCGATGCTGTCCGATTTATATCGGACAGCATCGGCTCCCTCAAAATCGTGGTGTGAACGCACCCTTAGCCAGATATCCCTCCAGGGAAGGACCGAGCCCTGGGGTGGAATCCTTGAGAAGAGCACCATATTAAGTGGCCCTTATAGTCAACATCCCTCTCAGTTACGAGTTAAGGATATGACGAGGGAATTAACAGAGCCTGGTATCCATCCATAGACAGCAGTTTTTGGGTATTGCCCTTCATCAGTGTGGAGTAGGATTCTGGCTAAGTGGAAGCAATGCCTGGTAGACCAACATCACAAAGCACTCACTGATCTCAGGGAGACCAGTCAAGGAAAGCACTGCAGGCAGCTGGCTAAAGCACTCAAACACAGTGAAATCCATGATGCATTGCCTCCTGGAAATTTGAATATGCAAATGGGGTCCATGGAGCCTAAGTTAAGAGTCTCAAACACAAGACTAGGCAGATATCCCTCCAGGGAAGGACCTAGCCCTGGGGTGGAATTCTTGCAGAGACCACCATATTAAGTGGCCCTTATCGTCAATATCCCACTCAGTTACGAGTTAAGGATATGACAAGGGAATTAACAGAGCCAGGTATCCATCCACAGACAGCTGTTTCGGGGTATTGACCATCACCAGTGTAGAGTAGGATTCTGGCTAGGTGGAAGCAATGCCTGGTAGACCAACATCACAAAGCACTCACTGATCTCAGGGAGACCAGTCAAGGAAAGCACTGTGGGCAGCCGGCTAAAGCGCTCAAACACAGTGAAATCCATGATGCAAATGAAGTCCGTGGAGCCTTAATTAAGAGTCTCCAACACAGGATTAGCCAGATTTCCCTCCAGGGAAGGACCTAGCCCTGGGGTGGAATGCTTGCGGAGACCACCATAACCACCATATTAAGTGGCCCTTATAGTCAATATCCCACTCATTTACAAGTTAAGAATATGACAATGGAATTAACAGAGCCAGGCATTCATCCACAGACAGCTATTTCGGGGTATTGCCTCTCATCAGTGTGGAGTAGGATTTTGGGTAGGTGGAAGCAATGCCTGGTAGACCAACATCACAAAGCACTCACTGATCTCAGGGAGACCAGTCAAAGAAAACACAGCGGGCAGCCGGCTAAAGCGCTCAAACTCTGTGAAATCCATGATGCATTGCCCCCTGGAAATTTGAATATGCAAATGGAGTCCATGGAGCCGCAATTAAGAGTCTCAAACACAGGACTAGCCAGATATCCCTCCAGGGATGGACCGAGCCCTGGGGTGGAATCCTTACGAACACCACCATATTAAGTGGCCCTTATAGTCAACATCCCACTCAGTTACAAGTTAAGATTATAACAAGGGAATTAACAAAGCCAGGTACCCATCCACAGACAGCTGTTTCGGGGTATTGCCCCTCATCAGTGTGGAGTAGGATTCTGGCTAAGTGGAAGCAAAGCCTGGTAGACCAACATCACAAAGCAGTCACTGATCTCAGGGAGACCATTCAAGGAAAACACTGTGGGCATTCAGCTAAAGCGCTCAAACACAGTGAAATCCATGATGCATTGTCTTCTGAAAATTTGAATATGCAAATGGAGTTCATGGAGCCTCAATTAAAAGTCTCAAACATAGGACCAGCCAGATATCCCTCCAGGGAAGGATCTAGCCCTGGGGTGGATTCCTTGCGGAGACCACCATAACCACCATATTAAGTGGCCCTTATAGTCAATATCCCACTCAATTACGAGTTAAGGATATGACAAAGGAATTAACAGAGCCAGATATCCATCCACAGTCAGCTGTTTTGGGGTATTACCTTTTATCAGTGTGGAGTAGGATTCTGGCTAGGTGGAAGCAATGCCTGGTTGACCAACATCATAAAGCACTTACTGATCTCAGGGAGACCAGTCAATGAAAGAAGCTGGCTAAAGCGTTCAAACACCGTGAAATCCATGATGCATTGCCCCCTGGAAATTTGAATATGCAAATAGTGTCCATGGAGTCTCAATTAAGAGTTTCAAACACGGGACTAGCCAGATATCCCTCCAGGGAAGAACCTAGCTTTGGGGTGGAACCCTTGCGGAGACCACCATAACCACTTTATTAAGTGGCCCTTATAGTCAATATCCCACTCAGTTACGAGTTAGGCTGGCTTCACACTGCAGTCAGGTCAGGTCAGACCAGGTCAGGTTTTGTGTGCCAAAACCAGGAGTGACTCCAAAACCTAGAACAGGTGTCAATCTTTCAATTATACTTTTTCTCTGCAAGTTCCTTTTTTGGTTTTGAAACACAAAACCTGACCTGACCGCAGTGTGAAGCCAGCCTTAAGGAAATGACAAGGGAATTAACAGAGCCAGGTATCCATCCACAAACAGCTGTTTCGGGGTATTGCCTCTCATCAGTGTGGAGTAGGTTTCCACCCCAAGGGTAGGTCCTTCCCTGGAGGGATATCTGGCTAGTCCCGTGCTTGAGACTCTTAATTGAGGCTCCACGGACTCCATTTTCGTAAATAACAGTGGCAGCAGTGTACCTCATGCATACTGCCCTGGATACGGCCAATTGCACAAGTGTGGCAGCATCTAATGCTATCACTATCAGAAGAGCACTATGGTTACGTGAGTGAAGGGCTGATTCGTCATCAAGGAATCCCTCACTAGTCTGCCGTACCTTAGCGGACGCCTGTTTGGGGAGCAACTTGACATATTATTATCTGATGCCTAGGGAGGAAAAAGTACTTTTCTCCCCCAATAGAAGCCAAAACGGCTCTTTACCCGCCGTCCATAACCCCGATTTCGTTCCTTTTGGAACTCATTTAGTTGGTCAGCATCCCACCCAGCGCAGACTGTTAGCTGCTCATTGCGCAGAGATAGGACCTCCCAGAACCAACAGAAGTCGAACAGCTCATACCAATCCCGTTTCCGACAATCCAAATCTAAGGGATCTAGATCCCATAGGTTCTCTTCCTCATGACTTGCCCCTGCCAGAAGATACTTCGCAAGTGGGAGGCCGGCTTTCCCACTTTCAACAAGTCTGGCTCGCCATTATAGACGACAGGTGGGTCAGGGACCTGGTATCTTCCTGTTACAACATAGAGTTCCTTTTCCGTGCAGCCAACTAATTCTTGCAATCCGTCCCTCCAAGCTCCTTGTCAAAGGCTCGCACCTTTTCAAAATGGTCGACTCACTACTACGGGCAGGAGTTATTGTCCCCGTCCCACAGGCCGAACAGTTCAGAGGGTTCTACTCAACTCTCCTTGTTGTCCCCAAAAAGGGAGGGTCGGTCCGACCTATCCTGGACTTAAAACATTTGTCCGCGTTCGTCACTTCCGAATGGAATGTCTCCGCTCTGTCATTTCCTCCATGAAATAAGGGGAGTTCCTAGCATCAATAGATATTCAAGATGCGTATCTACATTTTCCAATTTCTCAACCTCATCAAAGATTCCTGCTCTTTGCTGTTCACGATTCTCATTTGCAGTTTGCTGCCCTGCCGTTTGGCCTGGCCATGGCACCCAGGGTTTTCACGAAAATCATGGCAGTCGTCATGACTGTTCTACATTCAAGAGGAATTGTCGTCATTCCATGCCTGGACGACCTAGTCATCAAAGCTCTTTCCTTCAGGGACTGCAAGGAAAGTGTTCGCATCACAGTGGACACCTTGGTTCGACTAGGTTGGTTAGTCAACCTACCAAAATCATGTCCAGTCCTGGACACTGACCTTCCTGGGAATACTCTTCGATACTACCCAGGGACTGGTGCTTCTCCCTCAAGACAGGGCTCACACTCTACGTCAAGGAGTCCGAGCCCTCCTTCGCCCGTCTGCTCACTCCGCTTTGCGATGAGAGTATTGGGCAGGATGGTCGCGGCGATGGAAGCGGCCCCTTTTGCTCAGCTGCATCTCAGACCTCTCTCCAGCTGGCTCTTCTCAAGGCATGGGACAGGAACCCGTTCTCTCTGGACAGGATTTTTCAACTGCCATTCTCTGTCAGACGGTCCCTACAATGGTGGCTTCGCCTGTCCTCCCTCTCCCAGGGAAGATCCTTCCTTCCGGCTCGTTGGGAAGTGGTAACCACCGACGCCAGTCTACTAGGATGGGGAGCAGTATACCGTCACCATACGGCTCAAGGCAGATGGACTCTCTTGGAAACCTCTCTACCTATCAACCTTCTGGAGATTCGTGCCATATTCCTAGCACTACAGTCCTTCCACCGGCTGTTGGCGGGGAGGCACATACGCATTCAGTCAGACAATGCCACGGCTGTGGCGTATGTCAATCACCAGGGAGGAACCTGCAGCACCCAAGCGATGTCCGAAGTGGAGCCGATTCTCTGTTGGGCCGAATCCACCTGGTCTGCCCTTTCAGCTGTGCACATCCCGGGTGTCGACAATTGGGCAGCGGACTTCCTGAGTCGTCAAGGCATTGCATCAGGGGAGTGGTCTCTTTACCCGGAAGTGTTCCAACAGATATGCCATCGGTGGGGAACCCCAGACGTGGACCACATGGCATCATGGATGAATGCCAAAGTGCCCAACTTCATCGCTCGCTCTCACGACCCATGATCTCTGGGAGTAGATGCCCTAGTCCCGTCTTGGAGACATTTTCGTCTCCCCTACATCTTTCCCCCTCTGCCTATCATACCCAGAGTGGTACGGAAGATCAAGTCAGAAGGCGTTCCCGTCATTCTCATAGCCCCGGACTGGCCCAGACGCGCTTGGTACACCGACCTGGTTCAATTCGCCGCAGACGTTCCTTGGCGTCTTCCAGAACGCCCGGATCTTCTCTCTCAGGGTCTGATTTACCACCAGAATTCGGGGGCCCTGAGTTTAACGGCGTGGCCCTTGAGACCTGGGTTTTGACTCGAGCTGGTTTTTCCTTAGATGTAATCAAAGCCATGATCAGAGCAAGGAAGCCTGCCTCTGCTCACATCTATCATCGGATGTGGAAGACCTTCTTTGCCTGGTGCAAATCCCGCAGTCTATTACCTCTACTTTTTTCGCTTCAGGCTGTGCTAGGATTTCTCCAATCCGGCCTAGATTCTGGCCTTTCTCTGCCGTCCCTCAAGGGCCAGATTTCCGTGCTATTGGCCCTGTTTCAGCGACGCCTTGCCATTAAATCGCAGATTAAAAACTTTATCCAGGGAGTTTCCCGCCTAGTCCCCCCTTACAGGAGGCCATTGGAAGCCTGGGACCTTAACATGGTACTGTATACGCAGATGAAGTCCATGGAGCCTCGCTTAAGAGTCTACAACATGGACACCAGCCAGTTATCCCACCAGGGAAGGACCTAGCCCAGGGTATTAGTAGCCCTTAAGTCACTATCCAGCCCTTGCAAGCTTGAAGATATGGCCAGGGGTTTACCATGGACTAGGTATCCAACCACAGACAGCTGTTTCGGGGTTTTTGCCCCCTCATCAGTGTGACGCAGGATTCTGGCTGGGTGGGAGCAATGCTTGATAGACAGACATCACAAAGCACTCACTGACCTTGTGGAGACCAGTGGAGGATAACACTGCGGGCACCAGTTCAAGCACTCAAACACAGTGAAACCCAAGGTGCATTGCTCCCTAGAATTTGAATATGCAGATGAAGTCCATGGAGCCTCGGTTAAGAGTCTACAACATGGACACCAGCCAGTTATCCCACCAGGGACCTGTGTTTGAGTGCTTTAACTGGTGCCCGCAGTGTTATCCTCCACTGGTCTCCACAAGGTCAGTGGGTGTTTTGTGATGGTACTGTATACGTTACAAAAGCTGCTGTTTGAGCCACTTAAAGAGGTGCCTCTCCGCCTTCTGTCCCAGAAAGTGGTATTTCTTGTGGCCACTACCTCTATCCGTCGAGTCTCTGAACTAGCTGCGCTCTCCTGCAAAGCACCCTTCCTGGCATTCCACCAGGATAAAGTTATACTTTGACCAGTGCCGTCTATTCTCCCGAAGGTGGTATCCTCATTCTACTTAAACGAGATTTGTCTTCCTTATTTTTGCCCGGCTCCGGTGCATCGTGTTGAAAAGGCTCTGCATCCACTGGACCTGGATCGGGCTCTTCATCTCTACACTTCTAGAGCGGTGCCCTTCAGAAAATCGGACTCTTTGTTCGTCCTTCTGGAGGGTCGCCGGAAAGGTATGGCAGCGTCCAAGGCTACTCTAGCCAGATGGATAAGATCTACTATCCAGGACGCTTATCAGATGAGAAATCCACCTGTTCCTTCAGGTATAAAGGCCTCGTGCGATGGGTGCATCCTGGGCCATTCGGCACCAGGCATCTGCACAGCAAGTCTGCAAAGCAGCCACCTGGTCTAGTCTTCACACATTTGTGAAGCACTACAGTGTCCATACAGAGTCCTCGGCGGATACGAGTCTGGTTAGACGTATCCTTCAGCCGGCTGTAGCCCACCTGTAGGAGGACAGTGTTTATAAACCTAAAGTATTTCTCTACCCACCCAGGGACTGCTTTAGGACATCCCACAGTCTGTGTCCCCCAATGAGGCGAAGGAGAAAAGGAGTTTTTTGTGTACTTACCGTAAAATCATTTTCTCTTAGCCTCTAATTGGGGGACACAGCTCCCTCCCTGCTTTGCACTGTTTTTCAAAGGAAGTTTCCAATTACATGGATGGTATTGGCACGCTCAGGAAAAATTACAGAACAAAATGTGTGATCCATGTGTTTCTTATTAGCTCTTATAAAAATTAAAACTTGGGTCTTAAAAAACAGTAATTATTCTTTCTTCACAGCCCATTGGTATAAAATTCAGTGACTCAACTATGGTGTCAATATGGTCATAAATTCATTATAGGGTGTAGTTTTTAAAATGGGGATCACTTATGGGGAGTGTACTTTTCTGGCATGTCAGGGGCTCTGCAAATGAAATATAACCAGAAAAGAGGATGTGCACAACACTGGGATCTAATTTCAAATATACAAATTTTATTATTTTAAATCATTAACAACACTACATAGAAAAACACAGACAGTCGTGATTAAAAACATTTAAAAAAGCCTCAGCTTTAACATAGCAACTGATGTGTGAAATACCAACTCCAGTGTGGCCACAACTCATATAGACCCCAGAGATTAATTTGCAAAATGAAAAGGCGTATACGCTGATTTTTAAAGTCACTATAGTGCAGGTAATTGGCACAAGTTGAAAGATGATAAATACAAATATTGAGAACTACTCATGCGGCAAAATAATTTTGTATGTAACAGCCAACACTCCTTTATACCAGCCAAGTCCACCACAAGTAAATAATGACACAGATTGCAGCAAGTATTACAAACACAGCCGGTCCATAAAAGAGCTATGCAATAAAGATGCCTTTGAAGTGACTATAATCAAATCATAACTACCTGCCTAGTATGTGAGCCCAGTCATAGGATCAAGTAAATGTGGGTGACCACGCAAGCCCCACTCGTATCGCCAGTACACTGGCTTCATCAGGGGTAAAAAAAGACATGCCATTGTTCCACTATATAGTGTCAATACATGTGGCTGTAATTTAGACAATAAAGATTTAGATCAGTACCTGAATGGTAGTGGGCGGGGTAGGCACATGTGAGGGGTATCGATCTCCTATGGGTGTAAACTCCCACTGTGCGTCGCCATGTGGTATGCGCACACAAGTATAAGGTGCCTCAAGCCAATCCTTCCCCTGCAAACCGCCCACCAGTCCACAATGATCCTGGTGAGCGGCGGTTCCCGGAAGTGAGGTAAACCGTTGCCATAGCAACGTAAGCCAAAGCAGTGCAGCAGAGTAATCTGTACCCCCGGGAACCACTAACCACTCCGGATGGTTCCGGGACAACAGAGATCTCCATGGTGCGTCAATGAATGCAGCTCCTGATACACTTCCCCGAGAACCTGCAGTATACAGCACAAAATCCCCGGTGTGTACACCAGGGCCGCACTGTATTTGCATATGGAGTGCACCAAAAGCCAACCTTGGCAAACAATTTCAGTGTATCTGAAAAATAAGAGCAAGGAAAAACAAAAAACAAAATGGATGGTGCTTAATTGTTAAACATTATTGTTATAGATAGTATGATTACATATCCATAACTTGCCTTTTACCTATATACATATAGGAATATTGCGGAAGGGTATATATAAGTACACCACAAAGCTCACAATTCCATCACATTAAGAATATAGACCAATGCTTCCCCATGATAATACCAAATACAAATTCCCCTTTATTTTCACTGTCATGGTGTAGGCTGCAAGGGTATAAGGAACTGCTCATTAGTGTTCAGTAAAATACACATACACAGCTGATTTTTGGGATCAAAATATGGAAAAGCTCCTTATGAAACCAAGTATGCAACCCATGTGACAACCCTCAAGAAACCCACCTATTTGCTAGTTTACTTTACATATTTACACAAAAGATATTGAGCATAAAGGGAGGAACCATATACGTAGGAGACACTAGCATAATGTCATTTTAACAAAAGGTGATAACACAGTTGCGTAGGCGCACAACAAAAAACAATATTTATAATATATGTAAGAGTGTGTTCCAATTGGTATACACATCTGTAACAGAACCTGGCCAGGTCCAGTGAGAAAAAAAAAAACAACTTGATTTTTACAGATTTTTTTTTCGCGTCATATTCGGCTATCATGACGTCGGTTACTTTACGGCAGCTGTGATGATCTGCCATAAAGTAACCTCGCGCATGCTCAATGCGCATTGCAAGGTCCTCAATACACCCAATTGGTGTACCGACGTCATGATAGCCGGATATGACGCAGTTAGCGTCATACCGGCTAATCCGCCCATGGAGGGGGGCGAGGAACATCCCAAAGGATTGTCACTCCCATCGGGGCGTGAATAATTGCACTAAAGGCGGCGGACAGAAGCCACAGGGAACGCCCTGTGTGACTTCTCAAGAGCCCAGAAGCCGCAGATGAGGAGGTAACAAAAGCACTTTTTAAAGTTTCTAAAAACACAATTTTGACAAAAAGGGATAGGTAGAATAGGTTAATTAAGGTGCAGGGACATGTATTGAAAGGCATGGGGGAGATTTTTAGGGGTCAGGTTCCCTTTAAAAACAACTATTTTAATAGTGTAATTTCATATACACAATGTTTCATATACTAAAAACTTAACAATAAAGGTAAAAATTAACAATTAAAACTGGAAGAATTGTTAACAATAATGTTGGTAAAATGCACGTAGTGCGGTAGAAGTAGGGGGAGGGGAGGAGAAGGAGGATTAGCTGGTAGCTTCCAAATACTTGTTTCCTTGGATCTTGGTTTCCCTCTTGAGTCTTCTTGTTGGATAGGTGTGCAGGGATTCTGATACACCAGGTCCAATTTTCTAAATGTCTAAAAGATGATATTGCTGTTTTTAGGATATTTGATCGTTATTTTTAGAAAATTGTACTAAGTGCTTACTTCATTGTATTATATACACACCTTCATCCTGTAAGAGGATGAGTTGATGAATTGATGTGGCTAGCTTGATTGTAGCCTTCTCTTTGATGGAATTGGCCTTTGTATAAGTATATAGACCTATGATAGTAAAAGCCCTTATTAATTTAAGTTGTTTTTGGTAATACCAGTGACACGGTTACTTCATTTTTACTTACCTGCTGGTTTCAGCGGTTTGTGGGGAACAGGTGGATTCCAAGTTACCTCAAAGTGGGTGTTAAATGTTTTTTGCACAAAAGTATTGCCTGCAGGGAAGTGATATATATATACTAGCTGTACTACCCGGCTTCGCCCGGGTTAATAACTGCTCTGAACAAAATAGAATGTGTTAACAAAAATTTATTCAGCACACAAAAACCACAAAACAAATCGATAGAAATGTAATTATTAAAAGGCAAAAACTAAGCTAATAGAAGCATTTCACAACATATATTTCAACACCACAGATATTCCACACAGATTTAATTAAATTGGCCAAGTAATGTGAAGTAATCTTCTACTCCTTATTCGAGAGCCTTTTGATAGACGACATTCTTAGTTCTTCCTTCAGGTGCAAAGACGAACAGATTTTTGGCTGTTCCAACTCTTGAACAGGCCACATAAAGTTGACCATGAGAAAAGCATGGAGATTGTAAATCAATTCCAACTACTTTCAAAGACTGTCCCTGAGCCTTGTTGATGGACAAAGCAAATGCCAGTCGAACAGGAAACTGGAGGTGTTTAAAATCAAAAGGCAAATCAGATGGAATAAGTGGAATTGTTGGAATGAAAACATCTTCTCCTGTGGCACATCCTGTCAAATTGGTTGCCTCAATTACATGTGGAAACAGGTTCTTAATCAAGAGTTTTGTTCCATTACACAGCTTTGGTGGATCCTCGCTTCCCTCTCCTCAGAAAGTTCATTGGCCCTTGAGGAAGCAGCTCTTGTTTTCATGTCTGCAAGCCTCGCTTCCCTCTCCTCAGAAAGTTCATTGGCCCTTGAGGAATCAGCTCTTGTTCTCTTGTCTGCAAGCCTCGCTTCCTTCTCCTCAGAAAGTTCATTGGCCCTTGAGGAAGCAGCTGCTGTTCTCATGTGTGTCAGCCTTGTTTCTCGGTCTTCACATTTTTCACTCACCCGTAATGCAGCTTTTCTTTTTGCAGCAGCTGACATTCGTGCCAAGGAACTCCTTTTCTTATGAGGCATTATTGTGGTAAAAATAGTCTGTAACTGGCAGTTTCTATATCCTCTCACATAGAGGACATCAGCCTTTCCACCAACACACCCTGACATCCTATTACCTCACAGACATCCTATTACCTCACAGAAGCTTTACTGAGAATGTCCTTTGTTGTCTATATTAACCAATCAGAGCTCAGATTAACAGTAGCAAAATAGAAGCTGAGCTGTGATTGGTTGCTATTGGCAGCCTGATAAATCCCCAGGCAACAGGAAACCCTCCCCCCTGGCAGTATATATTAGCTCACACATACACATAATAGACAGCTCATGTGACTGACAGCTGCCGTATTTACTATATGGTACATTTGTTTCTCTTGTAGTTTTGCTGCTTATTAATCAGATTTTTATTGTTGAAGGATAATACCAGACTTGTGTGTGTTTTAGGGCGATTATGTGGCGAGGTTGGTGTATGTGTGGTGAAATGTGTGCTGAGGTAGTGGTAGTGTGAGGCGCATTTTGTGTGTGTGTTCATATCCCCATGTGTGGTGAGTATCCTATGTCGGGGCCCCACCTTAGCAACTGTATGGTATATACTCTTTGGCGGCATCGCTCTCATTTTTTAAGTCCCCCTTGTTCACATCTGGTAGCTGTCAATTTGCCTACAACACATTTCCTTTCACTTTTTCCCCATTATGTAGATAGGGCCAAAATTGTTTGGTGAACTGGAACGCTCAGGGTTAAAATTTCGCCTCACAACATAGCCTATGACGCTCTCGGGGTCCAGACGTGTGACTGTGCAAAATTTTGTGGCTATAGCTCACAGCAGTCGATTTTATCTCCAACACTTTTCCTTTCCCTTTTTCCCCATTATGTAGATAGGGGCAAAATTGTTTGGTGAATTGGAATGCGCAGGGTTAAAATTTCGCCTCACAACATAGCCTATGACGCTCCCGGGGTCCAGACATGTGATTGTGCAAAATTTTATGGCTGTAGTTGCGACGGTGTAGATGCCAATCCCGGACATACATACATACAAACACACACATACATACATACATACACACACACATTCAGCTTTATATATTAGATTGACAACTGCTGGCTTAATTATACACCGTTTGTCATTGTGATAATATACCTGCTGAATGGGTGCTGTGTTTGCCACTGAGAGATGCCTATTAAGACTGGCTTGGTATGTCTGTCAGGTTGTAACAGGACTCAGAAATGCCTAGTAAAACAAAGACGGATATTAAATATATTGGTATTTGCAGTCCTAATGTGCTTCTATCTAGTATAAAAGGGTGCTTCTCACTGCACTATTTCTTCTAAATTGATACCTGCTATATTGGTCTTGTGTTAGACACTATATGGTGCCTTTAGAATACTGACTTGATATATTCGTCAGGTTGTCCCAGACTTCACATATGCACAGTAAACGATAGACTGATTAAGATATACAGGACAGTCTTGCATATGTGAATCATCTGAGAGTTAAAATTGCCCTGTGCACGCTGAGATATATTCCTTGAGGGGTGTAGTTTGCAGAATGTGTTCATACGTGGGGGGTTTCTGATGTTTTAGCATGTCAGAGGCTTTTCAAATGTGACATTGCATCTGCATTTCAGCCAAAATGGTGCTCCAAATTTCAAATAGCACTCCTTCCCTTCCGAGCCCTGCCCTGTGCCCAAACAGTAGTTTTACACTACTCATGGGGTATTGATGTGCTCAGAAGAAAATGTACAACAAATTGATTAGTCCATTTTCTCCTGTTACTTTAGTGAAAATGCAAATTTGGGGTAAAATCTAATTTTTTGGGGAAAAATATTATTTTTTCTGCTCAATGTTAGAAAATTCTGTGAAGCACCTGAGAGTCAAAGGTGCTCAACACACATTTAGATAAATGCCTTGAGGGTTGTGGTTTCTATAATAGGGTCACTTTTGTGGGGTTTCCACTATTTAGGCACATCAGGGGCTCTCCAAATGCAACAAGGCACCTAATTTGAGAGCAGTATAATAACTAATTGAAAAAATGATTATAATTTTCTTTTTTTTAATCCTGTTATCCCATAGATGTATTTAATGAATCGAAAACACAGAGGCTATTGCTTGATTATAAATAATGAGCAATTTACGAAAAGTGAGCCAAGACCAGGGACTGACAAGGATGCAGGTAAGGGGTATTTCAATTGAACTCAAGGTTACATTCTCTTGATAAGCTTTTGGTGACTTTTTGATGTTGCAGCATTTCTGTGCCTATTATGTAAGTAGGTGCATTTTTGTGTACTTTTTTAGATGCGTTTTTATTGCATTTTTGATTTTGTGTTTTTTTGTATCTTATTGGTGTGTTATTTTTTTAAACCAAGCTGATTTATTTTTGATATTACATGGTATTTGGCTTTGACAAAAATTCATTGATACAATTATGCCCCGATTACATGTATTTTTGTTTTGTTTCTGCAGCGGAAATGCACTAAAAACACACGTTCATTTTCTTTATTTAATGCAAGTCTATGAAAAATATCTGCACATAAGATTCAGTGTACCCGCAGGAGAAATTGACATGCTGCAGATTTGAAATACACACCGTGGTTAATTTACGCTGAGTTAAAAAGAAGCACAGTGGGTACGAGATTTCTATAAATCGCATCCACTTTGTTGGAAATGTAAGACGCTGCATTTTTGACACAGTGAAAATATACAGTGTCAAAATCTCACTAAAAACTCCTCATGCGTTCACAGTCTAGGGCAGTGATGGCGAACCTTTCTGAGGCCGAGTGCCCAAACCGCAACCAAAACGAAATTATTTATGGCGAAGTGCCAATACGGTAATGTAACCTAAATTACTGCAGCAGTGGTAATCACAAGCGCTGCACAGGGGGGAGAGCCAGCAGATGCTAACTCTCTTCCCTGTGCAGGGCTTGTAGTCCTGAAACATTAATGATCAATTCAATTATTTTAACAATTGATTTTAAACTTACCTTTGCAGTCTTCTCTTCTCCTGCACATTGAAGCTGAGCTGCTGCCACAGCCCTTTCTAGAAACAGCAGGTGGATTGGACTGTATGGAAAAAATGCAGAATATTAGACAGATAGGAGATAGATTTTATCATGGAATGCAAGCAGATTTCATGCTGAAATCCTGGTCCCTTTCCTTGCAGTAATGTGCTCCATCCTGACATCTCCTTGTAGCTATGTGCTCCATCCTGACCCTCTCCTTGTAGCTATGTGCTCCATCCTGACCCTCTCCTTGTAGCTATGTGCTCCATCCTGACCCTCTCCTTGCAGTAATGTGCTCCATCCTGACCCTCTCCTTGCAGTAATGTGCTCCATCCTGACCCTCTCCTTGCAGTAATGTGCTCCATCCTGACCCTCTCCTTGCAGTAATGTGCTCCATCCTGACCCTCTCCTTGCAGTAATGTGCTCCATCCTGACCCTCTCCTTGCAGTAATGTGCTCCATCCTGATCTTTTCCTAGCTATATGATCCATCCTGACCATCTCCATGCATTTATGGCCCCATCCTGACCCTCTCCTTGCAGTTGTGCTCCATCCTGACCCTCTCTTGGCAGTAATGTTCCTATCCTGACCCCTTCTTGTAGTAATGTCTTTATCCTTATCCCCTTGTAGTATGCCCCATCCTTGTCCCCTTCGGTAATGTCCCATCCTTGTCCCTTGTGGTAATGTCCCCATCCTGCCCCTATCATGTAGTAATGCCCCATCCTGCTGTAATGCCCTATCCTTGTCCCCTTGCAGCAATATGCCCCATCCTGCAGTAATATGCCACATTCTTGTCCCCTTGCAGTAATATGCCCCATCCTGCAGTAATGCCCTATCCTTCTCTCCTTGCAGTAATATGCCCCATCCGTGTCCCCTTGAAGTAATATGCCCCATCCTGCAGTGATGTGTTTCATCCTTGTCCACTTGCCATTAATATGCCCCATCCTTATTCCTTTGCAGTAATATGCCCCATCCAGCAGTAATGTGCCCCATCCTTGTCCCCATCACATAGGGCATATTACTATCTTGCCCCCTGGTAGTATTGCCCTATCCTTGACCCCATCACATAGTAATGTGCCCCATCCTTGTCCCCATCACATATTAGTATGCCCCATCCTTGCCCCCATCACATATTAATCTGCCACATCCTGCCCACATCACATAGTAATATGCCCCATCAGCCCCATTACATAATAATATGCCCCATCAGCCCCATTACATAATAATATGCCCCATCAGCCCCATCACATAACAATATGCCCCATCAGCCCCCATCACATAATAATATGCCCCATCACATAATATGCCAAATCCTGCCCCCTGTTACTATTGCCCCATCCTGCCCCCAGCACAGAGTAATATGCCCCATCCTGCCCCCTTAGTAATGCTCCATCCTGCCCCCAGCAGAGTAATATGCCCCATCCTGCCCCTTAGTAATGCCCCATCCTGCCCCCAGCAGAGTAATATGCTTCATCCTGCCCCCTTAGTAATGCCCCATCCGGCCCCCTTAGTAATGCCCCATCCGGCCCCCTTAGTAATGCCCCATCCGGCCCCCTTAGTAATGCCCCATCCTGCCCCCTTTGTAATGCCCCATCAGCCCCCTTAGTAATGCCCCATCAGCCCCCTTAGTAATGCCCCCATCAGTCCCCTTAGTAATGCCCCATCCTGCCCCCTTAGTAATGCCCCATCAGCCCCCTTAGTAATGCCCCATCAGCCCCCTTAGTAATGCCCCATCAGCCCCCTTAGTAATGCCCCATCAGCCCCTTAGTAATGCCCCATCAGCCCCCTTAGTAATGCCCCCATCAGTCCCCTTAGTAATGCCCCATCCTGCCCCCTTAGTAATGCCCCATCAGCCCCCTTAGTAATGCCCCATCAGCCCCCTTAGTAATGCCCCATCAGCCCCCTTAGTAATGCCCCATCAGCCCCCTTAGTAATGCCCCATCAGCCCCCTTAGTAATGCTCCATCAGCCCCCTTAGTAATGCCCCCATCAGTCCCCTTAGTAATGCCCCATCCTGCCCCCTTAGTAATGCCCCATCAGCCCCCTTAGTAATGCCCCATCAGCCCCCTTAGTAATGCCCCATCAGCCCCCTTAGTAATGCCCCATCAGCCCCCTTAGTAATGCCCCATCAGCCCCCTTAGTAATGCCCCATCAGCCCCCTTAGTAATGCTCCATCCTGCTGTAAATAGATAAAAAAAAAAGTCATACTCACCTTCCTGCTGCAGTTTCCTCTTCTGCTGTGTCTTCTCCTCCCGACCCGCGCTGAATGCAGTCACATGACGCCGGGCGCGTCACATGACCGCTGTCACATGACGCTGGCCGGGAGGGCGGGGCTAGGAAGAGTGTCAGAGAGAGGAGAAATGTCTGCTCTGCTCCGACATAGCTTTGATCTGCCGGCACCGCGGCGCGCGCCGGCAGATCAAAGCGGCAGTGTACTGGCGAGGCCGCGTGCCAGGGAAGCGGCTCTGCGTGCCACCCTGGGCACGCGTGCCATAGGTTCGCCATCACTGGTCTAGGGGTTTTCATAGTTTTTTCTTTTCTTTTAATACACACTGGGGAGCCATGCTCATAAAAAAGAAGCTATCTTCATTCCCGAAGCCAAATTGCTTCGTCACAACCGCCACATCTTCTAATTGACTGCATGTGTGGGAGATTAATGGTCCATATGTCATCACATCCAGTCTAGCTAATATTCTTGGAGCTTCATAACTTGAGGCCAATAGTCTGACGAGGGAGCCCCATCACTTTACCTACTATGGCATCTCAGTAGTTTATGTTATGTTTAACCTTTCTTTATTGAAAATCAACAAGAAACAAGAAACATGCAAAGCATAGCAACTCTTTACATTACATTATCGGACTGTTAAGAATGTTGTCCAATTCCCTTGTTAGGTGACACCAAAGTATGTCTGGTATCCAAAGTCCATTGCAAATTTAGTCTTCTATTGCCCACTTGGATTATAAACTGTTTGGCTCTAGATAAAGGAGCATTAAGGTGCAAACAAAGTACCTGGTTAATTTACTGAATAAGTATGTGTATTCAAATTTACCAACATTAGCTCATGGGGAACCATTTCAGGTATAGTAACAGTATAAAACATTTGGATCTAAGTACGGTAGTTTATACTTAGATGCCACAGTCGGTACTGACTACAGCATCTGAGCAGGATTGGTGCGAGCCTGCTTCAATTAATTTAGTGAGATGCTCTTTGGCATATTTCAGGTGGCTCCACCTGCAGATGTTACGGTCACAGCTCCTGTGCCCGTGCCATCCCTGTAAAGTACATGTATTTCTTGTTGCCATAGATTACTCCTCCCCAGGACATACATGTGATTATTTTTTGTTCCTTGCACCTCTGCACCATTATATATCACCAGAATGGGTTTAACCTCCCACCCTTAGGAAAGATTCCACATAAAGATTTTCTTTATAACAATCAATCTTTATTGTATACCATCATAAAATTTCTTTAAAACAGAGCATTCCCTCCGGGGGGATGCACAAGAAACAACAAAACAGACCATTCAGTACAGAATATAGTATGTAATACAACAACCCTAAAGATAACACTTATGTCAGGTGCAGTGTTGGTATAGTTTCAAGCGTGTCTGCTGCATTCAGGGAAGGCGTTCCCCATGTCTCTGCCCTCCCTTTAAGTTGTAAAAAAGACTTTATAAAGTTTATGGATAAGGTGACTTACTCAGTAATGTGCCATCACTGTTCTATGGTGTCCTCCCCGCCTCCAGCCCCCTCTTGTTCAGCCACCTGTATGTGTCATCGCTGCTGCTGGTGTCCTCCCCACCTCTAGCTCTCTCTGTGCCACCTCCAGCCCTCTCTTGTTCAGACTCCTGTATGTGTCATCGCTGTTGCTGGTGTCCTCCCCGCTTCCAGCCTTCAGGAGGCTGAACAAGATAGGGCTGGAGGTGGACCAGAGAGGGCTGGAGGTGGGGAGGACACCAGCAGCAGCGATGACACATACAGAAGGCTGAACAAGAGAGGGCTGGAGGTGGCACAGAGAGGGCTAGAGGCAGGGAGGACACCAGTAGCAGTGATGGCACATTACTGAGTAAGTCCCTCTGGACTCCTTATCAATAAACTTTATAGAGTCTTTTTTACAACTTATAGGTGGGCTAGAGACATGGGGGCCCCTTCCCTGAATGCAGCAGACATGCTGCATTCAGTACTGCATCCAGTTAGCATAGCACCGGGGGAAGTGACTGGTCCTCTTTAAGGGTGCATTCACACACTGCATATTTGCTGCGTATTTTTACGTGAGTGCTGTTGCAGTTTTTATAGCCAAAACCAAGAGTGGAACAATCAGAGGAGAAGTCTAGTAGACACAAGTGCTCCACTTCTGTATTTAATCACCCACTGCTGGTTTTAATCAGCCATTCCTGGTTTTGGCTGCAAAAACTGCAAGAGCACTTGCGTAAAAATACGCAGCAAATACGCAGTGTGTGAACGCACCCTAAGCAGTTCATAACTGCGATTTTTCGTTTTTTCTTATTTTTTCTTGCCTTTCTTCCAGTAGCCATAACTTACCGTATTCTTTTTCCATGAACATAGCTGTTATGAGGGCTTGGTTTCCTTGGGATGAGTAGTAGTTTTGAGTTACACCATTCATTTTTACTATAAGTATGAAAAATTTGAAACACAAATCCTATGTGTGATTACATTTCAAATGATCATTGTGCACAAAAAATGACCTGATTCTTCAGGTCAGTATGATTACCACATTTGCAAGGTTACTTCAATGGTTAAAAAAAAGTCTGAACTTTGTAAAGATAAAACATATACCGTATTTTTCGCTTTATAAGACGCACCTGATTATAAGACGCACCCCCAAATTTGGTGAAGGAAAAGAGGAAAAAATAATTTTTAATGTTAAATGGGGTCCGTCTTATAATGTCAATGTCCGTCTTACAAATCATATAGGGTATATGTCCCTCATAGCCCCCTCATCCTGGTACATGGTCCCTCATCCTTGGATATAGCCCCACATCCTAGATATGGCCCCCTTATTCTGGTTACAGCTGGCACATGTCCCCAAGTGATGGTACACCCCCCCAGGGTTGGCACACGCCCCCCAGGGCTAGCACACATCCCCCAAGGCTGGCACACATCCCCCAGAGCTGCCACATGCCTCACAGGGCTGGCACACGTCCCCCAGGGCTGGCACACGTCCCTCAGGGCTGGCACAAGTCACCAAGGGCTGGCACACATGCCCCAGGGCTGGCACACGTCCCTCAGGGCTGCCACATGCTTCCCGGTGCTGGCTCACATTCCCCAGGGCTGGCACACATTCCCCAGGGCCATCACACATGTCCAGGGCCATCACACGTCCCCAAGGGCTGGCACACGTCCCCAAGGGCTGGCACACACTCCCCAGGGCTGGCACAAGTCCCCCAGGGCTGGCACATGCCCCCCAGGGCTGGCACACGTCCCCCAGGGCTGGCACACATCCCTCAGGGCTGGCACATGTCCCCCAGGTGTGGTACATGCCTACCAATGCTGGTACACGTTTCCCAGGTCTGGTACACGTCCCCCAGGGCGGGGACCCGTCCCCCAGGACTGGCACATGCCCTCCAGGGCTGGCACATGCCCCCCAGGGCTGGCACACGTCCCTCAGGGCTGGCACACGTCCCTCAGGGCTGGCACAAGCCCCCCAGCACTGGCACACGTCCCCCAGGGCTGGCACATGCCACCCAGGGCTTGCACAAATCCCCCAGGGCTGGCACATGCCACCCAGGGCTGGCACAAATCCCCCAGGGCTGGCACACGTTCACCAGGGCTGGCACATGCCACCCAGGGCTGGCACAAATCCCCCAGGGCTGGCACACGTTCCCCAGGGCTGGCACACGTCCCCCAGAGCCATTACATGTCCCCAAGGGCTGGCACACGCCCCCCAGGGCTGGCACAAGTCCCCCAGGGCTGGCACACATGCCCCAGGGCTAGCACAAGTCCCCCAGGGCTGGCACATGCCCCCCCCCATGTTAAATATGGCCTCCCATGCTGCTGCCTATAATAAAATAACAATCACATTACTCACCTTTTCCAGCGATGTCCTGGCTCCCTCCATGCAGCTGCACTCCTCCACTTCTCTGTATTGCCAGTAATATGATCGGGTGCACAGAGATGATGAGACTGCTGAGCCGAACACATGACCGGCTTCACAGAGAGAAGAACCAGGAAGTGGAGGAGTGCAGCTGCATGGAGGGAGCCAGGACATCGCTGGAAAAGGTGAGTAATGTGGTTGTTATTTTATTATTGGCAGCAGCATGGGGGGCCATATTTAACATGGGGGGGGGAGCATGTGCCATGACAGGGGGGGCGCAGACAGTTTAATATGTGCTGCTCCCCCAGTCCATCACCCTAGTGCAGTTTCAGCACCACAGTGATGGACAGCGGCAGTGCATATTAAATGAGCGGGAGCAGGAGATCTCCCGCTCTGTCTGCAGCCCGCTCCAGTTCCCCCCCTTCCCCCTCCCGGCACCGCTCCAGAGCTGCCCCCACCTCCCCTGCCCCCACACTCCATACATTCGGGCTATAAGACGCACCCCCCATTTTCCCCTACAGTTTGGGGGAACAAAAGTGCGTCTTATAGTCCGAAAAATACGGTATTTGGTTGTGTCACCATTTTTTGGGGTTACATATGCCATTTTGATCTATTTTAATTTCATTTTTTGAAGAGGTGGCCAAAACAACATTGAAATTTGTATTTTTATTTTCAAGATTTAATAGTTAAAATAATTCTATATTTTAATAAATCATACTTTTACTAACTTGATAATGCCTAATGTTTACCTTGTGGGGTTTTTTTTTTTTTTGCTTTATTTTTAACTAGAAGAGGTGATTTAAACTTTTTAAGACTTTTTTATTTTAATGTATTTGTTAGTCTTAATTTCAGAACTGAAAATGATTGTTTCATCTGTTGCTCTTTATACTTCAATATCAAAGGGAAATTAATATTTTCCCTTGAAAACCCTGACTGGCATAGCAACCCATTGACAACCCATATTTGTGTGATGGAGGGGGTCATTGGAAGCTGGTGTATGTGCACTCTGACAACAACTCAATTTAAATGCCATGCTCAGTGATTAACCTGCAAACGTGAGATAAATGCGCATTGGGTCTTATCCTTTTTTTAAAAAGTTATATCGGTGTAAATTAAGAACTGCTCACCTGATTCAGTTGTGTCACCCACAACCAGTATAATCGCCTGTAAGATGGCTTATAAGATGGCTGCTGCAGGGCCGCACCTTCACGATAAACGTGGAAACAGGAATGCTGTAATAGGAACAAATGCCGAAATGCCCGCGCTGCCAAACAGGAATCACCAGGAAACGAAGAGTTAACTGGGCAGATTTTTTCTTTATTTCATCCTACGCGTTTCAGAGCCTCTATCCGAGCTCCTTCCTCAGGGAACAGGATGTTCCCTGAGGAAGGAGCTCGGATAGAGGCTCTGAAACGCGTAGGATGAAATAAAGAAAAAATCTGCCCAGTTAACTCTTCGTTTCCTGGTGATTCCTGTTTGGCAGCGCGGGCATTTCGGCATTTGTTCCTATTACAGCATGCTCAGTGATTGACATTGACAATGGCATCTAAATGGTTAAACCACTTTGATCACCCTCTCCACATGTGCAGTCTGATTGTGACGTACAGCAGGGCCGGCGTCAACATCCGGCATACCTGGGCAAGTGTCGGGACCTTGAACACCTTGGGGGGCCCACTAGCCATCAGGGACAGGCAGCCCTGACAGCCAGGGGCCCATTAGGGACAGACAGCCCTGTGAACAAGGGGCACATCATGCAGATTCAGTAAGGAGCGAGCTGAGTGCTCCGGTGAGCTCCCAGTGCACATGGCTAATTTGCATGCGATGCAGATTAACCATGTGCTGGCTTGGGGAGCAGAGGAGCTTCCTCCTTTGCCTACTGTAGCAGAGTGATGAGTCATCACCCTGGGAGCTCATCACATGGTGTAGGAAGGAGGAAGCTCTACAGTCCCGGAGCTGCTGCTATAAGGATGTGGTGGGGAAGAATCTGAGGAGGACACAGCTCCAGGGAGCAGATGGAAAGTGAGTATGATCAGTTTGTTTGTTTTTCTAACTGAGAGCAGCAGCAGGATGGGGGATTATATGTACCATAGAGGCTATGCAGACTGTATATAGAGGCTGGCTGACTGTATATAGAGGCTATGCAGACTGTATATAGAGGCTGCATGTGCTGACTGTATATAGAGGCTGTGCTGACTGTATATAGAGGCTGTGCTGACTGTGTATAGAGGCTGCCTGTCCTGACTATATATAAAGGCTTTGCTGACTCTATATAGAGGCTGTGCTGACTGTATATAGAGGCTGCCTGTGCTGACTGTATATAGAGGCTGTGCTGACTGTATGCAGAGTCTTGCTGACTCTATATAGAGGCTGTGCTGGGGTATATAGAGGCTGTTATCCAAAATCAAAAATGGAGAGAGAATGAGGGCACCACCCTGCAGGGGAACTCCAATTAAGAGGTGAAAAAAGACAGGAGCCGCAGAAGTCACTCAAGGTGTCAGCAAATCAAAGTCCAAATTGAAAGAAAAGAAAAAAGCGGCACTCACCAAGGAAGCTGAAAGCGGTGTCCTTTATTGGGGTTGCAGATACATGGTGCAGGGAGGGGGGACCGGGGTGACGACGGCACCGTTTCGGGCTCTCGCCCTTCAACGAGTCACAGGTGGCTGGTGGTGCTTGCCCCAACCTTATATAGGTGGAGCAGGACCGCCCTTATGACGTCACAGCCAGCCAATCAATGTCAAAACACAAATGCACATGTTAAAAACATTAATTAACATGTGCATTTGTGTTTTGACATTGATTGGCTGGCTGTGACGTCATAAGGGCGGTCCTGCTCCACCTATATAAGGTTGGGGCAAGCACCACCAGCCACCTGTGACTCGTTGAAGGGCGAGAGCCCGAAACGGTGCCGTCGTCACCCCGGTCCCCCCTCCCTGCACCATGTATCTGCAACCCCAATAAAGGACACCGCTTTCAGCTTTCTCGGTGAGTGCCGCTTTTTTCTTTTTTTTCTTTTCTTTCTATATAGAGGCTGTACTGACTGTATATAGAGTCTGTACTGACTGTGTATAGAGGCTGTGCTAGGGTATATAGAGACTGCTGACTGTATATAGAGGCTGTACTAGGGTATATAGAGGCTGTGCTGACTGTATACAGTCTTGCTCACTCTATATAGAGGCTGTGCTAGGGTATATAGAGACTGCTGACTGTATATAGAGGCTGTACTAGGGTATATAGAGGCTGTGCTGACTGTATATAGAGGCTGTGCTGGGGTGTACAGAGGCTTTGCTGGCAGTTTACGGAGGCTGTGATGGCTGTATACGGAGGCTGTGGTGGGGTATACGTAGGCTGCTGCTGAGGTATATGGAGACTGCTGTTGTGCTGTATATATATATGGAAGCTGTGCTGGGCTATATATACTATTTGGAGGCTGGGCTGGGCTGTAAGTATAATATGGAAGCTGTGCTGGACTATATATATTATTTGGAGGTTGTGCTGGGCTGGATAATTATTTGGGAGGCTGCTGCTGGGCTGCCTTATCTTCCAAATAATATAAACAGCCCAGCACAGCCTCCAAAAAATATATATATTCCAGCACAGCTTCCATATTATATATACAGTCCAGCACAGCTTCCAAATAGTATATATAGCCCAGCACAGCCTCCAAATAATATATACAGCCCGCAGCCTCTATGTTATATATACAGCCTGGCAGTCTCCTATTATATGTACAACCCTGAACAGCCTCTATATTATATATACAGCCTGCAGCTTCTATATTATATTCATGAATCATAGTATGTGTTAAAGGGGCCCACTGAGACTGTTTCGCCCAGGGCCCACAAAATCCTGGAGCCGGCCCTGATGTACAGGTACTTCAGGTAGTGCAAAATGGTTAAAATGGCAGCCCTGCTATTTCATTTCCCTAAGATCAAGAAAAACATGATAAATATTGTGCTGTTATTATTATAAAACAGGGTGAGGAACTTTTTCTGCTAGGGGTCGTTTAGAAATTCTACCATCCTTCGAGGGCCATACAAAGTTATTAACTTTAAAATTCCCCTGCTATATTTGGTTAAACAATCACCTTACCCCTGTGCTATATTTGGTTAAACAATCACCTTACCCCTGTGCTATATTTGGTTAAACAATCACCTTACCCTACTGTGGTGTCTGGGCTGCTTCTCTTTGGCATGGCTGTGATGTTACTTGATATTGATCATGTTGCTTCTCAACTGCTTTTCTAGGTTTCCTAGGGCTATAGACATCACATGAGAGGCTGGGGGCATATACCTCACTGGGGAGGCTGAGGCTGGGACATAGAGGTCACTGGGGAGGCTGAGGCAGGGCCATAGAGATCACTGGGGAGCTAGGTTTAAAGGGCAACCAGTCTGCAAAACCTTATTAACATGAGATCCAAAGGAAACATGATTTAAAATGTCCTTAAACTCTACTTTGCCGTCAGTTTTTGCACCTCCATTACAGACCATATAAAGAACAGGAGACCACTTGGAGTTTATGTGCAAAATCTATACAATATTTTATTCATCATAAAAAATTCAAGTGATTAAAATTCATGTAAAAAAACATTCAAAGAACAAGGGGAATTACAAGACAGAAAAATACAATACATATAAGAGCCCAAGTTTATGTTTAACCCAAATAAGGCAAATCAAATACCTGCAGCATTACAAAGTAAACTGGATATATATTATGACTCATTTCATCTCCGATAAACAGACAAATATATAAGAGGGTATACATTATTCCAGGCAGCTGTCTTTACATAACAAATGCCATTTACACTGGCAACATGAGTCAACTATGTCAGTATCCTTAATTCATATAAAACCTGCAAGTATAAACATTACATATTCCTTCTTTGTGTAACAAGATGGCTATAATAAGAGGGGAATCCCTGGAAAGGGCTTTGCACATATTAACTGCTAAAATGCATTCCTTATGGTACCTTTACACGCTGCAATATCGGCTGGGAATCCTACAGGCGATACGTCGCCCCGGAACAATCGCCATGAAATTGCCTCACAGTTGCGGCGTGTTTTGGGGAATTTCGCGGCGATAAATCGCTTGTCACCTGATTCCTGAGCACTGCTCTGAAATCAGCCTCAATTATGAAGGAGAAACTTCTGTGTTGTGGTGTATGAACGGCAATAGTGATGGAATCAGCGTCTCCTATGATTCCCTGTAGGCATGCCACAGCGTGCTGTAGTCCTCGCCCTGTGTGAACAGATTGGTGTGGGCTACTGTGTTCAAATTGGCTGTCAATTGATACGGTGCCATATTTGAAAAGTTGTCCGTCCACCACCACACAATGGAAATAGCGTCATGTATTAGCCAGCCTTCCAGAACAGGCTGACCAATCGGAACGCTGTTGCGTTGTCCAATGAGCGCGTATGGGACGTGGCGTAAACCACTTTGGCATGCCTATATCTTTGCCGCGCTGAACATGTACGCCCACATTGCCTTTGGCATTGCGGCGTGTGAAGCAGTGAGGGAACTCCACCGGATTGGTTCCGCTGTGGGTGAGGCGATTTCCGGGGCGTCACATCGCCTTTCTTTCAGGGCGAGATTGCAGCGTGTAATACGGCCATTGGCGATCTGAGGTGAGCATGAAAAATGTGCACGCGCACGTTAGATCGCCTCATATCGCCAGCCAAGATTGCGGCGTGTGAAGGTACCATTATGGGAACAACCCCTTTATACTCATTAAGATTTCAAGTTGCATACCCATAGTTAGAAATTCCTGGGACACCCTGGAGGTGTTGGGCCCAAGGACTGACAACAGACAGACAGACAGGGGGACCTTCAATGCACGTTTTGCTTAAGCTGTGTGTTGTTGCTTCATCAAGGAGGGAGACTCCCTGGAGGTCCCCCTGTCTGTCTGTCTGTCTATTGTCTGTCCTTGGGTCCAATACTTCCAGTGTGTCCCAGGAATTTCTAACTATGGGTATGCAACTTGAAATCTTGGCATTTGTTATGTACATAAAGACAGCTGTCTGGAATAATGTATTCACTCTTGTATATTTGTCTGTTTATCGCAGATGAAATGAGTCATGATATATATCCAGTTTACTTTGTAATGCAGCAGGTATTTGATTTGCCTTATTTGGGTTAAACATAAACTTGCGCTCTTATATGTATTGTATGTTTTTTCTGTCTTGTAATCCCCCTTGTTCTCTGAATGTTTTTTGTACATGAATTTTTAATCACTTGAATTTCTTATGATGAATAAAATATTGTATAGATTCTGCACATAAACTCCAAGTGGTCTCCTGTTCTTTATATGGTCTGCAAAATGCGGCTGCTAACCCAAGCATTGCGTCCCCAGGTGTCTGCCCGGGGGGCTGCAGAAAAGGTAATCGAGGGCCTGTTATAAAAGATGCTTGAGTATATATACATATTGTTTATAAATACATTAATTCTTTTCGGTGTTCTCTTGATTCAAATTCAACCAATGTGTTCAATGCTAGTGAGAAAAGGTTGCTTCTATTCTGCTAATATTATTGTCAGGTGGTCTGGGCAATAGCAGGATTCATTCCAGGGTCCATATAATGAGACTGAGCCTCTGAGCATGTGTGACCACTGGCACTGGACACATTTGGTGGACGTTTTGAGAGGAAATAAAAACAATACCATCAACACAATCATATTATCCGGATGGTTGACTTGTTAGTTTTTTATTTTATGTATTGTGTCAATTTATAAAATTTGTCATCTCACAGAGTTCCTGTATAGTGTCTTCACGTGGCTGGGCCTAAGTGTAGAGACTCGCGCAAACTTGATGGCAAATGAAATCCATGATTTATTGGCTGAGTTCCAGAAAAAAGATCATTCGGAGAAGAGATTGCTTTGTTTGCTGCATTTTGACTCATGGAAAATCAAAAGCAATCTTAGGGACTGACGATCAAGATATACCTATCGGTGAAATAACATCATATTTCTCTACCCACAAATGCTCAACATTGGCTGGAAAACCTAAGCTGTTCTTTATACAGGCGTGTCAAGGAAACCATTCTCAGAGCGCACATGCTATCGAAGCAGATGCAGTTTGTGATGTCGAAAAAAAAAGACCTAAAATAACTATTCCCAATGACGCAGATGTGTTGGTTGGAATGTCTACCGTGGATGGTTATTATGCATTCCGGCACAGCCGAAAAGGAACATGGTACATCCAGTCTCTTTGTGAAAATTTGACAAAACTGGTGCCAAAGTAAGTACATTTCTGAAAATAAAAATGTACAGTACATTGAAAAAGTATTCACACCTTGCGATCTTTTCCACATTTTTTCATGTCACTCCCACAAACGTAAATGTATTTTATTGTGATTTTATGTGATATACCAACACAAAGTAGAAAGGATTGGTGAAGTGTAAAGAAAATTAAACGTTTTTTTTTTTTTTTTTTAATATTTTAAAAATATAAATCTCAAAATTATAACATGCATTTATTTTCAGCCCCTGAGTCAATAATTTGTAAGACCACCTTTCGCTGCAATTACTGCTGTAAATATATTTAAGTATGTTTCTGCCAGCTTTGCACATCTACTGGCTGAAATTTTTGCTCATTCTTCTATGGGAAATAGCTCTAGCTCAGTGAGATTAGATGGAGGTGTTTGTGAACAGCAATTTTCAAGTTTTGTCACAGATTCTCAATGTTATTTAGCTCTGGACTTTGACTGGGCCATTCAAACACATGAATATGCTATAATCTAAACCATTCCATCCTTGCACGGGCAGTATGCTTAGAGTCGTTGTCCTGCTGGAAGGTAAACCTATGCCCAGTCTCAAGTCTTTTGCAGCCTTTAATGGCCACTTTACACACACCAACTTATCTGTCCAACTTCTGACCAACTTACTGGTTGCAGTGAAATTATGGACACATTGTTACATTTGTACACAGCCACAAAATGGAGCAATGTGTCCATGATTTCACTGCAGCCAGTAAGTTGGTCAGAAGCTGGACAGATAAGTTGGTGTGTGTAAAGTGGCCCTAATACGTTTTCTTCCAGAATTGCACTGTATTTAGCTCCATCCATCTTCCCATCAACTCTAACCAGTTTCTCTGTCCCTGCTGAAGAAAATCATCCCATAGCATGATGCTGCCACCACCATGTGTGACGGGGGTAATGGTGTTTTCACAGTGATATGCAGTGTTAGTTTGCCACAATAGATAATGTTTTGCATTTAGCTCAAAAAGGTCTACTTCGGTCTCATCTGACCATAGCACCTTTTTCGTCATGTCATGTAGGGACACAGCTAGCATTTGGAAGACAGTGCCAGCAAAAATTTCAGCCTCTAAATGTGCAAGCCTGATAGAGACATTCCACAAAAATACTTACAGCAGTGTCTGGTCAGATTAGACTAATCTAGATCATTTTGAGTTAAATGCAATACCCTATGTGTGACAGTAAAGTAACACTGGACTTCACCTTGAAAACACCATCCCTACCGTCAAACATGGTGGTGGCAGCATCATGCTGTGGGGATCCTGTTTTTCAGCAGGGACAAGGAGGCTGGTTAGAGTTGATTGGAACATGGATGGAGCTTGATACAGGGCAATCCTGGAATAAAACCTGTTTGAGGCTGCAAAAGGCTTGAGACTGGGGCATAGGTTCACCTTTCAGCAGGACAATAACTCTCAGTATACTGCCAGAGCTACAATGGGAAGGTTTAGATCAAAGTATATCCATATGTGTTGTGAAAGGCCCAGTCACAGTCCAGACCGAAATCCCATTGAGAATCTGTAAAAATCCCATTGAGAATCTGTAACAAGACTTGAAATTGCTTTTCACAGATTAGCTCCAGCTCAGTAAGATTGAATGGAGAGCGTTTGCAAATAAGAATGGGCAAAAATTTCCAGTAATATATTCAAGAACCCATATAAATGGATGCATCAACAGAATAATACCGTAGTGTGTGGTACATCAATATGGATATAATGTTGGATCATTCGGAAATAGGACACCAAACCAGTAGAGAGAAAAGAGCCAAACACTGGTCTTTTAAGTGAGAAATAATAAAATTACATCTTATTGATAAGGCAATTCATGTGATGACAATAAAAGCAAACAGGGCTGCCACTAGGAATTTCGGGGCCCCTGACTGCCAAAATTTTGAGGCCCCCCTGGGACTCCGCCCAGCCTCCACCCCCTGAGACTCCGACCAGCCTCCACCCAGGCTCCGCCTCCACCCATGCTCCGCCTCCACCCAAACGTACATTATATATATAGTGAAAAATTGGAACAGCACCAAAAAATTACCTAAATTTATGTGCAAAGCTTTCCCAACCAGCAATCCAGATGGTTCCTTACAGTAGAGAAAAAAAAAGGAAAAACAGCACAAAAAAATAAAAAAAAGTGGACCTTATAGTCCAATGAATTTGCCATGCATTGGGTAATAAAGTCCACTTTTTTCTATTTCTCTGTGCTGCATTTCCTTTTTTTTACTCTCACTCTCATATATACTGTATATATACACACATATATATATATATAAAATAAAATATATTATACACACACACACTTGAGACTGCTGTGGGCTGATTCACTGACCTCTCATCTTCATCGTGCACTCTGTCCTTGTCTCCCGGGCTCGGCCTCAGCGTTGACAGCTTCAGGCGGTTCCTCCTGCACTGGAGCCTCGGTGATCTTGGCTTTCTGATCTTCAGGATGAGCAGCAGCGTCCTGTAGAACGGGGTCAGGTCCTGTGACCTCATCAGATTCTCCAAGCACTACAAGGGTGGGTAACAGACTGTAATGTCATCATTAGGGCAGGGACCTGGACCACCCCCACACAAACATCTGCCATGCCCCTGAGCTGACAACACAAAGTCCCTGATGAGAGGTGAACAGAGAAATCTGGAGGACAGGAGGGAGACGGAGGAGAAATAACAGAGGGAGACGGAGGAGAAAGAGGACAGAGGAAGACTGAGCGGAAAGAGGACAGGAGGGGGATGGAGGGGAAGAGGGCAGAGGGAGACGGAGGGGAAAGAGGACAGGAGGAAGACTGAGGAGAAAGAGGACAGGAGGAAGACTGAGGGGAAAGAACAGAGGAAGATGGAGGGGGACGGAGAGGAAACAGACTGTAATGTCATCATCAGGGGAGGGACCTGGACCACCCCCACACAAACATCTGCCATGCCCCTGAGCTGACAACACAAAGTCCCAGATGAGAGGTGAACAGAGAAATCTGGAGGACAGGAAGGGGACGGAGGAGAAAGAGGGAGATGGAGGGGAAAGAGGACAGGAGGAAGACTGAGGGGAAAAAGGACAGGAGGAAGACTGAGGGGAAAGAACAGAGGGAGATGGAGGGGGACGGAGAGAAAAGAGGACAGGAGGGGGACGGAGAGGAAAGAGGACAGGAAGGGGACAGAGAGGAAAGAGGACAGGAGGGGGACGGAGAGGAAAGAAGACAGGAAGGGACAGAGAGGAAAGAGGACAGGAGGGGGACGGAGAGGAAAGAGGACATGAGGGGGACGGAGAGGAAAGAGGACAGGAAGGGGACAGAGAGGAAAGAGGACAGGAGGGGGACGGAGAGGAAAGAGGACAAGAAGGGGACAGAGAGGAAAGAGGACAGGAGGGGGACGGAGAGGAAAGAAGACAGGAAGGGGACAGAGAGGAAAGAGGACAGGAGGGGGACGGAGAGGAAAGAGGACATGAGGGGGACGGAGAGGAAAGAGGACAGGAAGGGGACAGAGAGGAAAGAGGACAGGAGGGGGACTTAGGAGAAAGAGGACAGGAGGGGGACGGAGGAGAAAGAGGACAGGAGGGGGACGGAGGAGAATATGGACAGGTGGGGGACGGAGAAGAAAGAGGACAGAAGGGGGATGGAGGAGAAAGAGGACAGAGGGAGACGGTGAAGAAAGAGGACAGAGGGGGATGGAGGAGAAAGGGCAGTGGAAGACTGAGGGGAAGAGGACAGGAGGGAGACGAAGGAGAAAGAGAACAGAGGGAGATGGAGGGGAAAGAGGACAAAGGGAGACGGTGAAGAAAGAGGGCAGAGTGGGACGGAGGAGAAAGAGGCAGAGGGATATGGTGAAGGGGGATGACATAGGGGCCCGGCTCCCTGTGTGCTGGGGTCCCCGGCTCCCTGTGTGCTGGGGGGCCCGGCTCCCTGTGCACTGGGGGGCCCGGCTCCCTGTGTTCTGGGGGGCCCGGCTCCCTGTGCACTGGGGAGCCCGGCTACCTGTGCGCTCGGGGGCCCGGCTCTCTGTTTTCTGGGGGGCCCGGCTCTTTGTGTGCTGGGGGGCCCGGATCCCTGTGTGCTGGGGGGCCCGGCTCCCTGTGTTCTGGGGGGCCGGGCTCCCTGTGTGCTGGGGTGCCCGGCTCCCTGTGTGCTGGGGTGCCCAGCTCCTTGTGTGCTGGGGTGCCCGGCTCCCTGTGCGCTGGGGGGCCCGGCTCTCTGTTTTCTGGGGGGCCCGGCTCTTTGTGTGCTGGGGGACCCGGATCCCTGTGTGCTGGGGGGCCCGGCTCCCTGTGTTCTGGGGGGCCCGGCTCCTTGTGTGCTGGGGTGCCCGGCTCCTTGTGTGCTGGGGTGCCCGGCTCCCTGTGTGCTGGGGGGCCCGGCTCCCTGTGTTCTGGGGGGCCCGCCTCCCTGTTCACTGGGGGTCCCCGGCTCCCTGTGCTCTGGGGGGCCCGGCTCCCTGTGTTCTGGGGGGCCCAGCTCCCTGTGCACTGGGGGGCCCGGCTCCCTGTGCGCTGGGGGGCCCGGCTCCCTGTGTGCTGGGGGGCCCGGCTCCCTGTGTTCTGGGGGGCCCGGCTCCCTGTGTTCTGGGGGCCCGGCTCCCTGTGTTCTGGGGGCCCGGCTCCCTGTGTTCTGGGGGGCCCGGCTCCCTGTGTGCTGGGTGGCCCAGCTCCCTGTGTGCTGGGGGGCCAGGCTCCATGTGTGCTGAGGTTTCCCCCCTTCTCTCCCCTCTTCTAACTTGTGTGCACCTGTGTGGCAGAAGCAATCATGCCCATCTCTCTGCACTGAGCAGAATTCTGTGATCTCTGAGGTGCTGGAGGACTGTCTGGAGACCATAGACATCAGCTCCCGATGCGATTTCACATGCCCATCTGCACTGAGTCTGGAGCTGATCTCTATGATCTCTAGTCCTCCAGCACCTCCTCAGAGATCATGATCGCGTCTGCCACATAGCTGCACACAGTGACAGGTTAGGAGTGAGAGGAGAGGGGGCCGCAGCAGCACACAGAGGGGCTCCCCGGGCCAAGTATCAGGGGCACATAAACAACGCCCACTCTCACAGCCATCGTAGGATGCAGGGCAGGGGACTCTGTCCTGCAGCAGATGGCTTGGGCCCCCCAGGTACCTTCGGGCCCTCCAGACACCTCCGGGCCCCGCCGGTATTTGCCCGGGTGCTGACGCCAGCCCTGGGTGTAGGGCTCCCTCAGGGCCCCAGAGCAGTGAAGGGGGCTGAGCAGTGCTGTGGGAGAACAGGTGCTGCCTCCACGTTATTTAAAGGGCCGGCGGCCAGCACTAACAAGCGGGGATGCCAGATCCCCAGTGCGGGCCTGCCGCAGCCCGCAGCCGCCGAGGAAGGCCTGTAGAAGATGTGAGGGGACGGGGCCTGAAGATTGTAGCCCGCCCCCTCACCTCTCGTCCGGGTCCCCTTCTCCTTCCATCACCGCCGGGTCCCTGACAACTGTCAGAGTCGTGAGGCCCTGATGGCGGCCATGAAAGCAAAGTGATGAACGTCCATACCGTTATATAGATTTATATATATTTTTGCTCTGGACCTGTATACACTAGCTCAGGGGTCTCAAACTCGGCTGGGTTGATGGCCGCACATAGAAAAAAATTGATATCGGGGGGGCCGCATTGCTTGTAGGACCAAGTAACAATTGTAGTAATATGAGATTTTTTGCTCAATTTATTAATGCCGAAATGCTGACCTTCTACTTTTAGTAATGTCCCCACCCTAGTTCCCTTCTTGTGGTAATGATCCCATATTGGTCCCCATCTTATAGTAATGTTCCACATCCTTGTCCCCCTCTTGTAGTAATGTCTCCATCCTTGTCCACATCTTGTACTAATGTCCCCATCCTAAACCCTTTTTTGTAGTAATGTCCCTATCCTGGTCCTCATCATGTAGTAATGTCCCCATCATGTAGTAATGTCCCTATCGTGTAGTAATACCCCATCCTGATCCCCTGCTTGTAGTAATGTTCTCTCCCTGGGACTCATCTTGTAGTAATGCCCCATCCTGGTCCCCATATTATAGTAATATCCCACACCCTAATCCCTAATTTTTGTAGTAATGTGACCATCCTGGTCCACATCATGTAGTGATGTCCCATTCTGGTGCTCATCATGTAGTAATGTCTCCATCTTGTAGTAATACCCCCATCCTGGTTCCATTCTTGTACTAATCAATTAGAAAACTTGAGGAAGATAGCTGGTCTATCGAAACGCATCACATGAGGAGAGGGCATCAGTTTATTAAAGGTGTGTATTACAATTAACAATTGGTGCCCTAGCGCTTCTTAACACAGGAGATTTCTTTTATATGAATTCTTGTAGTATGTCCCCATCCTGATTCCCTTTTGTAGTGACCGGTAACTGCGGTCATGTGACCCAAACAGCTGATCGGCTTGTGACGTCACCGCAGGTCCTATAAGCACCCGGACCTTGCTGGAGGCAGCGGTGGATCGCAGACAGGTGAGCATACAGATTTCTTATTTTTAACTCTTTCTTTTGCTTAATTTCACTACTGCAATGTATGTATATACATTGCAGAAGTGAAATTAGACGGTTAGGAGCAATTTTAGTGTACTGAGCATGCTCAGTACACTAAAATCAGGTCCGAGGAACGATCAGATGTTTCCTCGACCTGATTGGCTCATAGGCCCCATGTTAAACCCCGAGGATCGGATCGGGTTTGGCCTAATTGCCATCCGATTTTGTGGGATCCGATTTTTTGCTGTGCCCAAAATCGGAGCAGTCTTCGATTTTGGGCACAGCCAAAAATCGGACACAAATTGGATTCTACAAAATCGGATGGCAATTAGGCCAAATCCGATCCCCATAGGATAACATGGGAGCCAAATCGGATCCGTGGCTGTCCGTGTTACAACGGACAGCCACGGATCCAACAAAAACGTGATATGAAATCACCCTAACAGTAAGTGGTTTATCTCAGCAAGTTAACTTATGCCCACCCGTATTTCCTTTTCCATTATCAGCTTTATCAGACCCAATTGTGTGCCATATTCCAGCCATGGAGACCATATTTGTTCATACAAGCTCAATTTTCCACGTTTGTGATATATACCCCTTTGCAACCGAGAGATATAGTTTGCCTCAGTTAAGAATTCTCTCCTGGACGGGGGTTCATCTCTAATCCAGTATTTGGCGATAAGTTTCCTCGCTATGTACAGCAATCTAGCAATAGCTATCTTTGTACTGTTGTCCACATACGGTTCATCTATATATCCCAAGAGGCACACCACTGGCTATCTTTGTAGTACACATTTACATGCCCCTTCAAGTCTGGTAATTATCATTAAACAATATGTTGACAATTGTGGGCATGACCACATCATGTGGAATATGCCCGCATCTTCCATCTTGCATCTAGGACATTCCAAAGTGGGTCTCAAATTCACCCTGAATAAAAATTCTGGTGACCGGTAGACTCTGTAAAGTAGGTATAACTGGGATAGTCTGCCTGGTTCACTAAGGGATTGACTCAGTACTCACTCCAGAATAGACTTCCAGGTATCGCCATCCATGGCTCCCACCTCCATTTCCCACCTTGTTTTTGTCCTTGTCGGCTATTGAAGTAGGTATGTATGGTCCCCGTACGTCGTGGACATCACTCCTCTCGTGGGTCCACCTCCACACACATAGTCCAGCACAATATCATGTTGAATGGAAATCACCTCAGTTTTATTTTGAGCCCGAAAGGCGTGTGCCATTTGTGAATATTGATATTTCCCTGTGTCCCGGAGACTGAATTCCTCCCTCAGTTGTGAAAACGGCTTCAACCCCTGTCGATCTAGTATTTGGTAAACATACCAAACACCTTTGGCTCGCCACTTCGCCAAACATCCCATCGCCCGTATTTCAGGCAGATTAAGATTATACCATAGCAGAGAGTATTTTGTTAGCTGTCTCACCCCTCTTGCATGTTTCCGTTTCCCCCACAATTTTTGTAGCAAGAGCATGGTATGGTATGATCTCCCAACTAATCCCATTGAGCCATTTTCCAGACTTTGCACCAGTGGAATTTTCTCTGTCATATTTTCAAAAAATCTTTGGATGGACGGGAGTTATGCACACTGCGCCCATCTCCTAATATTCTGGCTCTGGGCCGCAAGATACTAGAGGTAAGGGGTTTGGCAATGCCAGTCCCCATTCATCTTTGGGCCGCTGCAACAGCTCCAACCAAAGTCAGGCCTGTTTTTTCCCCCATATTAAGCTTCTACACAGGAAATTGATCTGCTTAAACTTCCCCTGTGGAATCCAGTTGGGCGCATTGTGCAGTATATATAGCAATTTGAGCATCAGAATCATTTTTATTACATTTATTCGGCCTACCACTGATAGATGTAATTTATTCCAAGCTCCTACCTTCGCCTTAAGAAGCCGCAAAATGGGGGTCAGGTTCATGTTGAGGTATTCCATAATTGGAGTTGATATCCAGATGCCCAAATATTTGACTTTGTCAACCAGTCTAAAGGCCACATTACACACACAGATATCTGTTCAGATATTGGTCACAGATCTCTGGTTGCAGTGAAATCATGGACACATTGCTCCATTTTGTGCACAGCCACAAAATGGAACAATGTGTCCATGATTTCACTGCAACCAGAGATCTGTGACCAATATCTGAACAGATATCTGTGTGTGTAACGTGGCCTTAAGTTCCCCCCGTCTCCATGTCGGCTGACATTTCTGCATCTAAGGCAAATAAGGTGGATTTATTCCAGTTGATTTGTAATCCAGACAGGCATCCAAAGCGTTCAATGAGCCTCATGGCCCCGCTCAGGGATTCCATCAGATTTTCTAAAAATAGCAGGATGTCGTCCACATAGAGCGCATCGTCCTCTTCAATCTGCCCATACCTAAATCCCATCACTTCTTTTGCATCCCTTATTTTGGCAGCTAATGGCTCCATCGCCAATGTGAACAGAAGAGGGGATAGTGGACACCCGTCTTGTTCCCCTAAGACGTTTTATGGTTTCAGATACTGTGTTTCCCCGAAAATAGGGTGCCCCCCGAAAGTAAGGCATGCCAGGGGGTTTAATGTGCCTGTAAATATAAGGCACCCCCTGAAAATAAGGCATGTCTCTATTTTACAATATTTTACCACAGCATGCAGCTGTGACTCCTCCAGCCCGCCCCCGCTTCCAGCCCACCCCCCACTCGTGTCCCGGTGCCCGTCGCTGTGAGTGGTGCCGCAGATGCATGTAGACCAGCACCGCTCTATTTTTCAAGCCCCCTCCACGGTCCTGGCCAATCACAGGCCATTTGCTGCATGACGTCGGCTTCTGGCCTGTGATTGGCTGCCCAGTTGGCTCCTTACCTGTGAATGGCTGGGCCAGTGGCACCGTACTCCTACGGCACCTGCGACAAGGAGATGAGAGTAGAGCCGTTCCTCCTTGCGGCGGCAAGCACCAGGACAGCGGCGGGCAGCTGAGAGCGGCGCCGGAGTGCAGCAGGGACCGGTGAGAAGTGTCCCTGTCTGTGTGTGCTCCTGTGTGCGTGCCCCTGTGTTTGTGTGTCCCTGTGTGTGCCCCTGTGTGTGTGTGCCCCTGTGTGTGTGCCCCTGTGCGTGTGCTTCTGTTTGTGTGTCTCCGTGTGTGCCCCTGTGTGTGTTTGTGTGCCCCTGTGTTTGTGTGTCCGCCTGTGTGCCCCTGTGTGTGTGTGTGTGTGTGTGTGTGTCCCTGATACCATATTGGGGATGATTAGGTCACTTTATTGGGGGTCGCAAGGGGATGATAAAAGTAAGACACCCCCGAAAATAAGACATGGCGCATCTTTAGGAGCAAAAATTAATATAAGACGCTGTCTTATTTTCGGGGAAACACGGTAGTACTCCATTCACCCTGACTCTTGCTAACAGTCGGGTGTACAGCAACTGCACCCATGAGAGAAATTGCGGGCCAAATCCCATTTTCTCCATTACTGTCCACAAGTACCCCCATTCCACGCTGTCAAATACCTTATGGGCATCAACGACACAATCACCCTCTGGCCGGCATTATCAGCCGGCAGTGGCATATTCATGTATAATTGACTGCCGTTGACCTACTAGGCATAAAGCCCGATTGGTCGAGATGTATTAATTTTGTGACAATGCCAGTCAGCCGGTTCGACAGCACCTTAGCCAAGAGCTTTACATCAGTTGTCAGCAATGAAACCGGCCTGTACGATTCTGGGAGCCTCAGATCTTTATCCTCTTTTGGTAGCACTATGATGACTGCCTCTCTCATGGAAGCGGGCCGCACCTTCCCCCTCGACCTCTCCAGAACGTTTCTAAGTTTTGGCACAAACACCTCTTCCATATGTTTGTATATTTCAGTCGGGAGTCCATCTGCCCCCAGAGCCTTGTCATTGGCCATAGATGCCAGAGTAACACCTATCTCCATCCACACCCAGCCAGTAATCAACACCTGAAACCTATTCAGCTACAGATATATTCTGAAGCATAAGTCTGATCTAGACTTTAGTCTGATCCATGTATCTTTCAAAGTACATTTTCTAAGTACAATACTTAGAAATAGACTAGACATCTATGAGATATTATTCCATTCATCACTATTTGTATCTGCTGAATCATCAACCTCATGATCATCATCATCATCATCTAATTGGACTGTTTCCTCTTCCCACAGGTACGCTCTGTGAACTTCCACCCATCTCTCCATCTCTCCAGCTTTGCAAATCTCACTGCTTAGATACTGTGCTTATAATGTGTGTTAGGTACGCTCTGTGAACTTCCACCCATCTCTCCATATCTCCAGCTTTGCAAATCTCACTGCTTAGATACTGTGCTTATAATGTGTGTTAAGTACGCTCTGTGAACTTCCACCCAACTCTCCATCTCTCCAGCTTTGCAAATCTCACTGCTTAGATACTGTGCTTATAATGTGTGTTAGGTACGCTCTGTGAACTTCCACCCATCTCTCCATCTCTCCAGCTTTGCAAATCTCACTGCTTAGATACTGTGCTTATAATGTGTGTTAGGTACGCTCTGTGAACTTCCACCCATCTCTCCATCTCTCCAGCTTTGCAAATCTCACTGCTTAGATACTGTGCTTGTAATATCTATATATGTTGATATTTTCTCACCTTTCATGTGTCTGCTTTTTACCATTCCTCATGATCAGTGTTGCATGACCTAGAGTTAGTTCTCCAGCCCCTTCCCATGTTTTATTACCTCTGTGTAACCCCCATCATCTAGTCACTCCATCCACACCAAGCCAGTAATCAACACCTGAAACCTATTCAGCTACAGATATATTCTGAAGCATAAGTCTGATCTAGACTTTAGTCTGATCCATGTATCTTTCAAACTACATCTTTCAAAGTACATTTTCTAAGTACAATACTTAGAAATAGACTAGAAATGGACTGGAAAAGACTGGCAGGTAAAGAAATATAAATCCCCCACAATGTTTCCATTCTAATCTCTACCACCCTTACTACTTCATCTCATATTAACTCCTGCAATCCCTTCCACAAGTAAGGAACTAGTCATCAGTCCACCCTTCCTCCCCAGCCATCTGACCTCCTCTTGACTACTATTCTCCCCATACTGGCTGTATCACCTTGTCCTCGGCTCCACCATCCTGTCCAGGACTGCTAGATCTCATCCCCATCCACATCTCCCCTGGACTGTAGCTCATACCTTGGTGGCATCCCACCCCGGACTGACCCCTGGATGCCTCACCTGTCCCACGGCTGCTCCATCAGCCAACCCAGCAATCGCCTCTGTCAACCCTGACCGCCTCGACTGATCCCCCAACTTCCCCATCTGACCCATCCATCCGACCCCCCACCTTACATCTCATCCCCTGGTCATCACCTCATCCCGTGACCGCTCCCCACTGATGACCATTCACCCACTACCACAACTTTCCCCACTCTGCTTCTGACCCCTGCTGCCACACTCACTCCCTGTTCTCCGTATGCAATGTTCCCGCTACTCCTCACTCTCACTCCCATCCTTCTCCACTTCCTACTACCCCCACTTATCCCCCCTCCCAGCAACAAAATACTGCTCTCACCCTCCATCCTACCGAACCACCTCACCCACTTCACCGACCTTTTCATTCACTTTCAATCCTCAATCACCAAACAAGCACGCCCGCCTCGCAAGCTCTCATGCTCCCACCTGCTAACCCTCGGCCTACTCCTCCTCCTTGCCGGTGACATCTCCCCCAATCCTGGCCTCACCCCCCCCCCTGCAACATCCCCACAACAACCTTCATCCCGCGACCCACCGCCAACCCTCGCAACCTCACCACCACTTGCTCTCGCAACCCCACCAACATCAGATCCATTCCTCCAACCCATGCCCCACCTACCGCTCTACCCGGCGCACTCTGGAATGCCCGCTCAGTGTGCAACAAACTCCCCGACATCCATGATCTCTTTATCTCCAGGAAACTGTCATTCCTTGGCCTCGCCGAGACCTGGCTCACCCCCTCCGACACGGCCTCCCCTGCTGCACTATCCTACGGTGGCCTCAGCCTGTTTCACACCCCCCGTCCCTCTGGCAAACACGGCGGTGGAGTCGGCATACTGCTGTCCAACTCCTGCACCTTCAGCCCCATCCCCCAGCCCCCATCCGTCACTGTCCCCTCCTTAGAAGCCCACTCAGTCCGAATCTTCTCCCCCTGCAACCTCCAAATAGCCATCATCTACCGCCCCCCCCGGACCCACCGCATCCTTCCTTGACCACTTCACCACCTGGCTACTTCACTTCCTCTCCACTGACATCCCCTCCATCATCATGGGCGACTTCAATATCCCCATTGACACTCCCCGCCCAGCCGCCTCCAACCTTCTTTCCTTGACCACTTCCCTAGGGCTCTCCCAATGGTCCTCCTCCCCCACCCACGAACAAGGCCACACGCTTGACCTCATCTTTACCCGCCTTTGCTCCCTCTCTAACCTCACAACCTCGGTACTCACACTGTCCGACCACCATCTCTTGACCTTCTCCGCCCTCTCCTCCCCTGCCACAGTACCCCCTCTCTGCAAACTTGATCACCCTCGCCTAAACCTAAAAGATCTTGATCTTCCTTTATTCTCTGAATCACTCCTCCCTCTCACCGACCTACCCTGCGCTGACGATATTGACATTGCCACCACCCTATACAACACCACCATAACGAACGCTCTCGACCTAGCCGCCCCCCTCACTCTCCATGCTCCACGCATTAACAGGCAACCCTGGCACACCACCCTCACTAAAAACCTGCGACGGGCGTCCAGAGTCGCCGAGAGGAGATGGAAAAAGTCTCACACCTCCGAGCACTTTGCTCTGTTCAAGCAATCCATCACTGACTTCAAGACGGCACTCGCTACCGCCAAGCAAGTGTTCTTCTCATCCCTTATAACCTCTCTGTCCCGCAACCCCAAACAGCTCTTCAAAACTTTCAACTCCTTACTTCGCCCACCTGCTTCTCCCCCTTCTCCCCTTATCTCTGCTGAAGACTTTGCGACCTTCTTCAAGGAGAAGATCGACAAGATCAGAAGCAGCTTCTGTCCACTATCCCCACACCCCCCTTCCCACCTACACTGCCCTCCTCCTCCATCAGCCACTTCCCCCCATAACTGAAGACCAACTCTCCTCCCTCCTGTCAAAATCACACCTCACCACCAGCACCCACGACCCGCTCCCATCCCACCTCATTCCCAACCACACCTCCATTTTCATCCCAACCCTCACCCACCTCTTTAACCTTTCACTTAGCACTGGTACCTTCCCCTCAGCCTTCAAACACGCCCTAATCACGCCCATCCTAAAAAAAAAAAACTCACTTGACCCTACCTCTGTCTCTAACTATCGCCCCATATCTCTTCTCCCATTCGCCTCTAAGCTACTTACATGTCCACTCCGAACTGTCCTCTCACCTCTCCTCGTGCTCCCACTTCGACCGCCTACAGTCCGGCTTCCGACCCCTCCATTCCACCGAAACAGCCCTGACCAAAGTCACCAACGACCTACTGACCGCCAAGAACAAACACCACTACTCCATCCTGCTACTCCTTGACCTGTCTGCCGCCTTCGACACGGTTGACCACTCCCTTCTTCTCCGGATCCTGGAATCCCTTGGCATCACCCACCTTGCCCTCTCCTGGATCTCCTCATACCTAGCGGACCGGACCTTCAGCGTCTCCCACTCCCACACCTCCTCCTCACCCTACCCCCTTTCTGTCGGAGTCCCCCAAGGTTCGGTCCTGGGACCCCTACTTTTCTCCATTTACACTCTCGGCCTAGGGCAACTCATCGAGTCCCATGGCCTTCAGTACCACCTCTACGCCAACGACACCCAAATCTACCTGTCCGGCCCTGACATCACCTCCCTACTCTCGAAAATCCCTCAATGCCTTTCCGCCATCTCATCCTTCTTCTCTGCTCGCTTCCTTAAACTCAACATGGACAAAACTGAATTCTTAGTCTTCCCCCCAAGAAATTCCACCCTTACCTCCCAACCTATCCATCTGCGTCAACGACTCCGCCCTCTCCCCAGTCCCCCAAGCCAAGTGCCTCGGGGTAATCCTTGACTCCTCCCTATCCTTCAAACCCCACATCGAGGCCCTCACCACATCCCTCCGGCTCCAGCTCAAGAACATCTCACGGATCCGCTCCTTCCTCACCCACGACACCGCTAAAACACTCATCCATGCTCTTATCATCTCCCGCCTTGACTACTGCAACCTCCTTCTCAATGGCCTCCCGGCTAACTCCCTCGCACCTCTCCAGTCTATCCTCAACTCCGCTGCCCGACTCATCTACATGTCCTCCCGCTACTCCCCTGTCTCCCCCCTCTGCCAAGCCCTTCACTGGCTCCCCGTCTCCAAGAGAGCCCAATTCAAAACACTAACCATGGCGTACAAAGACATACACAACCTGGCCCCACCATACATCTCCACCTGGTCTCCCGATACCTACCCTCACCCAACCTCCGCTCCTCCCAAGAACTCCTCCTCTGCTCCCCCCTCATCACCTCTTCGCACAACCGAGTCCAGGACTTCTCTGCCTTACTCTGGAACTCTCCTACCCTGAGTAGCTTCAAGTGTCACCTGAAGACTCACTTGTTCCGTCAAGCCTACAACCTGCCATGAGACCCAGGCGAACGCCCCATACCTGACATTCCCCCATCCTACTGTATCCTAACCCACCCCTCATAGACTGTGAGCCCTCGTGGACAGGGTCCTTGCCCCTCCTGTACCTGTACGTCCTGATCGCCTAGATTTAGTGTACTTGTTCTTGTCTCTCTCATCCTCATGTAAAGCGCCATGGAACCTAATGGCGCTATATAAATAAATAATAATAATAATAAATAATCTCCTCGCACGACAGTAGACCCTCCAAACTGTCCCTATCCATATCTGACAAATTAGGTAGTTTTATACCCTCCAAATATGTTATAATAGCATCGGTGTCAGCCTCTGCCCTAGAGGAATACAACTCCCTATAAAAGTCTGTAAAGATGGATCCTATTTTCACGTTGTCCGTAGTTAGGTCACCCCTTCTGTTATGTATAGAATGTACAAAAGGGGTTTTCCTCTGAGCCGAAGCCACCAGCGACAGCATATGGCCCACCTTTTCACCTTCGTCATAAAATGCTAACTGCCGAAACTCTCTCCTCTTCAGTGCTTTGTCTAATTGAAATTGATTCTCTTAACCGCTTCCCGGCTCCCAGTGTACCTCACCTGATCATATCTTCCTTGGCCTTGTTCAGTGCCTCCACCTTCTCTTGTTCTATACGTCTCGTACTAGCTTTGCAAGTACTAATCTCTCTGATAAGAAGTCCCCTCAGGTACGCCTTCATAGTGTCCCATATTGCTTGCGGTTCTGCACTACCCTCATTTAATTCGAAGTATTCCACAATTTCTTTAGTCAGTTTTCCCATGTCTATGGGGCGTAGCCATGTTGGGTGTACCCTCCAACCCCCACTCCTCCCAACCCATGGCTCCATCGGTTGAATGTGAACACATATAGGATTATGGTCCAATATTGCCCTTGGTAGGTATTGCACTTCCACCACCAATGCATCTAGTTGATTTCCCAGCGCCATATCTATGCGGGATAGGGCATTATGAGTGGGCGAGTAACAAGAGAAACACCGGACCCCTACATTCCTCACCCTCCACATATCCCTCAATCCTATCTCCTGAATATAAGTACCAAAGGGTGTTATATGGCTATGTGTTCTGTCTGGATTGTTTTTATGTTTATCCCAGTAGTCGTCTTCTATATTATTAAAATCTCCGATCAGTAAAATAGGAATATTCCCTAGATGTCCCTTCAACTCCATTGCCTCGCTGATCTTTTTACTTGAATATAGGAGTGGTATGTACATAGCTACAATGGCCACCAACAAGCCATACAGTCTATACACCAAAATTATATATTGCCCCTCTGTGTCCAAATATGTCTCTACGTATTCAAACTTTGTGGTCATGGGGATCAGTATGGACACCCCTCTCAAATACGTGGAAAATGTAGCATGATAGGATTCATGCAACCACCGCCTCTGTAGAACAGTCATTTTGTTTTTTACCAGATGTGTCTCCATTAGACATATTACTGCCAGTTTTTGGTCCATTATATATTGTAAAATAGCTGTCCTCTTAGTCAAATCCGATAACCCTCGGACATTCCAGCCGAGCACTCTAATAGGGCCTCCCATGGTATCTGGCATGTATATTTAGACACCATGCATCCTCCATTACTTGCTGTCCGTCCCCTTGTCCTGTCCCACCCCCCCTTCCCTCCCTTCCCTCTCAACTGTCCCCTCCCCCCACCCCTCATAAATTTGCAACTCTCCTTGAGAGTGGGTCTCAAATGCCCAGCGCCTAGTGACCTCCGCATCCCGCTCCCAAAATACTCCATCCTCCTCCCGTCATAATGTAAACCTTTTTAAACTCTGTAACTTCATCAATTCCAATTAAACAATAACAGAGATATTTGAAGAGCATGTAGTCTAGCAGCCCCTTCGCCGCATCTTCTTCACCCCCCCAGCGTAGAATCATCGTCTTCTCAACCGAAAACAAAAATCAGGAAAAGGTTTAGGGTACGGGGAAAAATGATATGATGTCATTGCTGCAATTAACTTGCACACATTGTCCCCTTCAAACAGTATGGGAACATTGCACGATCCTGCCATCCAATAGAAATATCCTCTCCTCAACCATCTTTAGCTCTGAGTTTCTTGGCATTGGTGTCCAGCCACTGAGTGGCCTCTTCCAGTGTTATAAAAAACTGAACCTTGTCCAGAGCAACCACTCTTAGTTTTGCGGGGAATAACATGGAGTACTGCACCCCCATTTCTCGCATGCGTCTCTTGACTCCCGTGAACCACATTCTTTGTTTCTGCACTGTTGGAGAATAATCTTGGTATATAGCAATCCACTGAACGTCAATAGTCAGGTCTTCTGCATCCCTCACCTTTTTCAGGATAATGTCCCAGTCTCTATAATTAAGTATCCTGGCCAGCATTCTGCGGGGTTCAGGCCCTGGTGATCTCTGCTGCATCGGTACTCTATGAGCCCGTTCAACTGCAAATACTTTTGTTAGAAAATTTTCACCAATCTTTCCCTTTAACCAGGATTCAATGAAAGCAGTCGTTGAACGATTTTCCAGGTCGTCATTTTTTTGCAGTTACTTCAGCCAGTTGTTGAATATACTTTTTCTCAGATTTCTGTAGCTTTGTAATCTGACCCTCTGCTGCTCCAACCCTCTCTTCCACAGCACTCACAGGTTTATCAGTTTTTTGCAGGGTCACATTGATGTTAGTTATTTCCCCTTGCACTTGATCAGCCACTATAGTACAGTAAGGCTGGGGTCACACACACAGATATCTGGGCAGATATTGTTCACAGATCTCTGGTTGCAGTGAAATCATGGACAGATTGTTCCATTTTGTGGCTGTGTACAAATGTTACAATGTTTCCATGATTTCACTGCAACCAGAGATCTGTGAACAATATCTGCACAGATATCTGTGTGTGTGACCCCAGCCTTAGAATCATTTTGCAAGAGGATGTTAAAGAAAAAAACATCCCATAGGGTGGGTTCCTCATTGGGCTCTGGCTCCTTCTGCTCTCCTGCAGTCCCCTCCACTCCTGGGTCTGCCATCTCCTGAGTCTCTGTATCCCCCTTTGACCGTGAATCCTCTTCCTCTTCTGTCGGGTCCCAGTCTACCTCTCCTCCTGCACCAACCTTGGTAGCTTCTGATTTCCTGGCGAACCGCTCCAGCTTTGCGACCACCACCATTCTCCTCCTGCATGCTGCGTTTTCCTGCTCCGCTGCCTCTCTTACCGCAGCGCCATCTTGGTAGCCTCCTCCATCTCCCGTGTCCTGCTGTCTCCAGCGGGTCATCGCTGCACCCTGGGATCTCAAGGTGCTGGCCACTGACTCCAGAAGTTGTTATCAGTCAGTCCGGCCAAGAAGGGGCCTCAATTAGCGGGGCATGCAGAGGAACAGTAAATCGGTCGGCAGGAGAGCTCCTCGCTGCGTCCTCTCACATTGCCCGCTAGGCTACACCCCCCGATTATTAACTCTTTAGTGCCGTTTCATTTATAAACTGAGAAATTATTATTTTTTGTTACTTCAGTGCTATTTCTCACTCTCATTCTATATAACGGTGAGAACACCCAATGCTCTGTCTTTATTTTTCCCACATTAATACTTGCTGCATCAGTAAAATATTATTTTATTATTTCTCACTTAAAGACCATTGCTGGCTCTTTTTCTCTTGGTTTGGGGGAAACATTTCAGCCTGTAGATGTGCAAAGCTGGTAGAGACAAAACCCAAAAGACTTTCAGCAGTCATAGCAGCGAAAGGTGGTCCTGCAAAGTATTGACATAGGGATTTGAAATACAAATACATGTGACAAATCTCAGATTTAAATTTTTATATTTTTAAAATATTTAGAAAGCCATGTGTCATTTCCTTTACACCTCACAAATACTTGCAACTTAGGCCCCTGTTCACATCACAATTTTTGTGGATCCATGGCTATCCGTTGTAAAACAGATAGCCACAAATGCGGTTTGGCCCCCATGTATCCCTATAGGTACTTTTACACGTGGCAACTTTTCTAGGAATTTCACTGGCAACTTTTCTAGGAATTTCACTGGCAACTTACTGGTTGCAGTGAAATCATGGAGACATTGTTCCATTTGTACACAGCAACAAGATAGAACAATGTGTCCATGATTTCACTGCAACCAGTAAGTTGCCAGTGAAATTCCTAGAAAAGTTGCCATGTGTAAAGGTACCTTATGGGCACAGATTGGTCCTTAATAGCCATTTGTGTGTGCATGGATCCGATTGTGTCCGCTGTTTTCACATCCCCATAATCGGAGACTGCTCCGATTTTGGGTGCAGCAGACAGAATCGGACAGCATCGGATGCAACGCTGTCCAATTCAAATAACATGAGGGTCTATGGAGCTCGGATCTAGGAAAAAACAGGATTGTTTCCTGGATCTGATTTTAGTGCACTGAGCATGCTCAGTACACTAAAACTGCTCTGCTCAGTGTAATTTCACTTTAGCAGTGTATCTACATACACCATCTACATACACTGCTAAAGTGAAATGAAATAAAGCAATGTATTAAAAATAAATAAATAAATGCTCACCTCTCCGCCGGCTGTCCGGGTCCCTAGATGAAGATGTCCGAATGCTGCCAGGACCTTAAAATGTGATTGACCGGTAGCGATCAGGTGGTATGTCACGTGACATATCACCTGATCGCTACCAGCCAATCACATTTTAAGGTCCTGGCAGCATTGGGACGTCTTCTCCTCGTGTCGTGGACAGCCAGCAAAGAGGTGAACATTTATTTATTTTATTTTTCATACATTTTTTTCTCTTTTATTGTGCTTTCAAAGTATGTAGATACACTGGGAAAGCAAAACTTCAGCCCTGACATGTTACACGGAGGGAGGAACACAGGATTCTTCCTCCCCCATGTGACATAACAGCGCTGACACCACCTGCCTGCGCTTTGCCAGCTCAGCTCCTCCCAGCTCTTTCTGTGTTCGAAACCCTCAAAATCAGGCAGAAACGGCATCCGGAGTTCACATCTGGGCCTCTCCGTTCCTGTCTGTGGGGTCCTTCAAAAACAGGTTCCCCACGGACAGGAAAAAATCGTGATGTGAAGGGAGCCTTAGTCTTCATGATGACCTACCCTGGTTTAGTAAATATTCTACAAGAAATAACAATTCTACAGCATGTTACTACTCTTCATTATGTCGTTCCTCTGTTCTACCTTCAAGGAATATATGCATTGACAACTTGACACAACTCGTAATAGTGACTAATTTATAATATTTTTCTTTATAGAGGAGAAGACATCTTGTCCATTCTCACAAAAGTCAACAAAGATGTCAGTGAAATGGAGTACTCGAAATTGAAGCAGATGCCACAGCCAGCTTATACATTGCTAAGAAAGCTTGTGTTTCCGATACCTCCAGCTCCATTTAAATCAGCTTCTAAGGAAACTAATTTTTGAAAGTATTCTGTTTTGTTTAGGTGAAGAATGTGCTGCTTCTTATGCAGTAAAGCTAGTTTCACACATCCATGTTTAACAGACTGAGTACAGCCCACAATTTACAAAATGTCTGCTGTTTACCTGACCCAAGCTCAAAAGCCTCATATACAGGGAGTGAAATAAGTAGTGAACACATCACCCATTTTCTAAGTAAATATATATTTCAAAAAGTGCTATTGACATGAATTTCTCACCAGAAGTCGGAAACAATCCATCCAATCCATACAGGCAAAATGAAACCACAGATATCCATTAACTAAGTTACGCTAGGGTCACACAGGCCAGCCGTTTTTGCTTCTGAACCGTTTTTACTGAAGAAAAATATTTTTTTTTCTCAAAGTCCCAAAAACGGATCCGTTAACGGATGGTGCACTTAGGTGCACCTGCGTTATTCAAAAACGACCATCCGGTTTTCCTGGGCACAAAAAAACATTGCTAGCAAAGTTTTTGGGTGCAGTAAAAAAACGCATGCCTTTTTTTAACATGGGGCCCTATGGGAAACGCATGGGTTAACGCATGGTACATATGGGTACCATGCGTTAATGCATATGCGTTTTTTTGGGGGAAAAAATGACTAAGTCCTAAAAACAGAAAGATGATGGGAGTGTAGGTGTGCCACGCTGCTCCAGGGCTTAAAAAACTCACCAAAGAGACAGTCAGATTTCCATCCTTTATTCTCCTCCTCCTACGTGTTTCGGCGCCTAGCCTGGCACCTTTATCAGGGATATTACATCAAACAGTAACAGTGGGGTTTTTATAGCCCCAAACTTACAAAAATCAGGGTGTTGTCTGTGTACCTGTGATGTCATTTGCATCATCAAAATGGGAGGATCTCCTCATTTTCCCGCTCTTTTTATAAAAAGCTTAACCAGTATCCAAAATCACTAAGTTGAATGTACATTCTATTCATAAAAAGATGACTGATGGAAATCTGACTGTCTCTTTGGTGAGTTTTTTAAGCCCTGGAGCAGCGCGGACCGTGGCACACCTACACTCCCATCATCTTTCTGGATTAAACCACTGTTCAGTGGTCGGTGGAGGTCCTGCAGCAGCTTGGAATAATATTTCCAAAACGCCTTCAAACCAGTTGTGGGGATCACAACTGCACCAGGTGAGTGGCTTCTCGGCATCACCCCATTACCATCACTGTCACTAGTGATAGGGCACTATTGCGCCTCTTGTCCCCCACCCTTTTATATTTTTACAAGTCCTAAAAACGTCCAGGAGCACAGGACACACTATTGTCACCTTAAAAAAACGGATTTGGCTTGGGAAAGCCTCTCAAAAACGGATTTCTATGTGTGACCCTTGCCTTATGTGTAATAATGAGAAATGACACAGGGAAAAAGTATTGTACACATGAAGAAATTGAGGTGCAAAAACCCACGAAGAGTCATGACACCAGCTGAAATCTACCTTTAATTAGAACGCAATCCTGTCACTTCGTGAAAAATAAAAGCTGGTTCAAGAGATGGCTTATAAAGGATGTTTCGTTACCAAGGTGCTACACAAGAAACATCTCGTGATGAGTAAAACCAGTGAGGTGTCTCAAAATCTTTGCAACTTTATTGTTGCAAAACATGCTGATGCATTTGTTACAGATGAATTTATAAACTACTTGAAGGTTTCAGTGACCACTTTTGGGGCCATAATTGGGAAGTGGAAAGAACATAATTTCACCTAAACTGGCCACGACCAGGTGCTCCCCACAAAATTTCAGAGGAGAGAAAATAATTATCAAAATTTTTATCCAAGAACCACCTCTTGAGAACTACAGAAAGACCTGGAATCAGCAGTTACAATTGTTTTAAAGACAACAAGTAATGAACTACACCTTCATTGCCTTATGCATTTTGATGACGCAAGGCTCCACTGCTGAAGAAAAAACATGTTTAAGAATGTTTAAAATTTGCTGAACAACATTTAGAAAAGCCTTTGAAATACTGAGAGAATATAGTCAGAACAAATGAGGCCAAAATTGAACTGTTTGGATCCATAAGACACACTATGTTTGGAGACCAAAAGGCACTACATATCACCTCAAAAACACCATACCAACAGTAAAGTTTGGAGGTGGGAATATCATGGTTTGGGGCTGTTTTTCAGCATACGGCATTGGCAAACTTCATTTAATTGAAGGAAGGATGAATGGAAAATGTACTGAGACATTCTTGATATAAATCTGCTGATGATGAAGATGAAATGAGGGCGGATATCTCAGCAAGACTATGAGCCCAAACGCACAGCCAAGCAAACTCTCAATTGGTTTCAGAGAAAGAAAATAAAACTGCTAGAATGGAGGCATCTTGAAGCTGTCATCACCAACATACAGTCATATGAAAAAGTTTGGGCACCCCTCTTAATCTTCCTAATTTTTTTGGGTTTACAATTGGGTTTTTGCAACAGCTATTTTAGTGTGATATATGTAATAACTGATGGACACAGTAATATTTCAGGATTGAAATGAGGTTTATTGCACTAACCAAAAATGTGAAATATTTCAAAATTTGACAGGTGCAAAAGTATGGGTACCCTTCTGATTTTCATGATTTGAATACTCATAACTACTTTTTACTGACTTACTGAAGCATTAAATTGGTTTGGTAACCTCATTGAGCTTTGTACTTCATAGCCCGGTGTATCCAATCATGAGAAAAGCTATTTCAGGTGTCCACTTGCAAGTTGTTCTCCTATTTTCATCTTCTCTGAGGAGTGGCATCATGGGTTCCTCAAAACAGCTCTCAAATGATCTTAAAAAAAAGATTGTTCAACATAGTTGTTCAGGGGAAGGATACAAAAAGTTGTCTCAGAGATTTAACCTGTCAGTTTCCACTGTGAGGAACATAGTAAGGAAATGGAAGACCACAGGGACAGTTCTTGTAAAGGCCAGAAGTGGCAGGCCAACAAAAATATCAGAAAGGCAGAGAAGAAGAATGGTGAGAACAGTCAAGAACAATCCACAGACCACCTCCAAAGACCTGCAGTATCATCTTGCTGCAGATGGTGTCACTGTGCATCGGTCAACAATACAGCGCACACTGCACAAGGAGAAGCTGTATAGGAAAGTGATGCGAAAGAAGCTGTTTTTGCATGCACGCCACAAACAGAGTCGCCTGAGTATGCAAAAGCACATTTGGACAAGCCAGTTTCATTTTGGAAGAAGGTGCTGTGGACTGATGAAACAAAAATTGAGTTGTTTGGTCGTCATACAACAAGGCGTTATGCATGGCGCCACAAAAACACAGCATTCCAAGAAAAACACTTGCTACCCAGTGTCAAATTTGTGGGAGGGTCCATCATGCTTTGGGGCTGTGTGGCCAATGACGGCACCGGGAATCTTGTTATAGTTGAGGGTCGCATGGATTCCACTCAGTATAAGCAGATTCTTGAGAATAATTTTCAAGAATCAGTGTAAAAGTTGAAGTTACCCCAGGGATGGATCTTTCAGCAAAACTATGATCCAAAACACTGCTCCAAATCTACTCAGGCATTCATGCAGAGGAACAATTACAATGTTCTGGAATGGCCATCCCAGTCCCCAGACCTGAATATTATTGAACATCTGTGGGATGTTTTGAAGCGGGCTGTCCATGCTCGGCGACCATCAAACTTAACTGAACTGGAATTGTTTTGTAAAGAGGAATGGTCAAAAATACCTTTATCCAGGATCCAGGAACTCATTAACAGCTACAGGAAGCGACTACAGGCTGTTATTTTTGCAAAAGGTGGATCTACTACCTAATATTAATGTCACTTTTCTGTTGAGGTGCCCATACTTTTACACCTGTCGAATTTTGAAATAATGCATATTTCGCATTTTTGGTTAGTACAATAAACCTCATTTCAATCCTGAAATATTACTGTGTACATCAGTTATTACATATATCACACTGAAATAGCTGTTGCAAAAACCCAATTTTAAACAAAAAAAAAATGAGTAAGATTAAGAGCGGTGCCCAAACTTTTTCATATGACTGTATATTAAATACATTTCAGTAAGCCTGTTCAATACTTTCTTCCCTGTGTCATTTCTCATTATTACGCATCACTAAATTTATGGGCATCTATGGTTTGATTTATTTGGCTGTGTGGATTGGATGAGTTATTACTGAGAGAAATTCATGTCAATAGCTCCTTTAGAAATATATTTACTTGAAAAATTGGAGATGTTAATACTAATTTCATCTGCTCCATGTCTACAAGGGTGTCGAGTACAATTCAGGAAACTAGTGGTTGCCTGTGCATCATGATCCTTCCTCGGACTATGAAACAGGGATGTGTGAATTGGGCCTAAAGGTTCCATATACTGGCACATTTTATTGATTTGGCAATTGTTAACCCCTTTCTGACATATTACATAATAATATATTCTGTGTCGGGTCCCAATTAGAGATGAGAGGATTGCTTCGCGCAAACCTGGTCCACGGTGCAGGCCAGCGCTGTGGCTGTTGAAAGGAAATGCGAAAATTTCAGGGCAGCTTTTTATTCGCAAGTCTGGTGTGATGCCATCTATACAGGCCTCAGCACACTGGTAACGTATTGCCAGCCCGGCCAATCGTAAGCCGAACCTGGGATACCGTAGGGTGGCGAAATTCACACATCTCCTGTCCATGGCAAGAAAGCACTGGTGTGGATTGGGGCCCTGTGAAGCAATCCACTCATTTCTTGTCCTCATGCCTGAAGACCGCACTATACTCAGCAGATGTCAACTGTATTATCCAGTTTCTGCCAGTGCCAGCAATGAGCTTGCTCCTATCGCTGCTGTTTAACCATGAAATGTCACTGTCAGTCACAGCAGAATTTTAATGACACCTGCTACCATTGCTTTCCCCCCACAACCCAATTCCAGGGTCCTGATCAGTTGGCCTATACTTGCTATGACAGCCTAAGGCCCCACTCGTGTAATCTCTGTCTTCCTGTGAAGCCTAGCCCTTTTCTGGGCTTGAAAGGAAAGTGCCATTTTGTCCATATACCACAATACAATTGAATTACAGCATATAGAGCAAACATTCTAATCGCAGGTTCATGTCCTTTTAAGGAAACTAAAAAACTAAACAATAAAATAAGAAAGGTAAATATAAAATTTCATGCACCCATTCATTAAATGTAAGATACCCATAGTTGGCATTGTCACATCTGTAACAGTCCCATCCATCAAAATACAAACTTAATCAATGTAAAAATTAAATACCATAAAGAAAAAAAATGGATGAAAATGCCTGACTTGCCACACTTCCTTAAAAAAGGCAAAATAAAACACATGCAAAATGTAATATGAGCCACTGTATATATATATATATATATTTTTTTTTCTTTACAAGTTTATAACATTTTCTCCTCCTCCCTTAAATGAAAAGACTTAGGGTATGTGCCCACAGGACGTTTTTTGAGCAGTCCTGAACACAGGAAAACCTGAGGATCCTAGAGTCCTTGACAGGAGAAGTGCTATGATCTTGTCTGCGTTTTTACTGCGTTTTTTGTGCGTTTTTCCTGCGTTTTTGATGCTGCGTTTTTCCCATTGACTGCACCAAAAACGCAGGAATAATTGACATGTCAATTCTTTGCTATCCGCACCAAAAACGCAGGTATTTGACAGTTCTTGACACTTGCAATTTGTGGGCACAGCGTTTCTGTAAAACACATTGGTTTTGCTGGGAAGCCCATCCGCAGGAACAAATTAGCATACATTAACATAAAACCAATGGTTTTCTGCAAGCGGAAACCGCCGCAAAAGCGCCCTGTGGGCACATACCCTAAAGCTATTCAGGTTTGATATTGATGTGATCATACATCATGTTCCCTGGTTGTTTTTACTGAACAAGGAACACCGTTTTTTTTTTTTTTTTAAAGCAATGTTGGAATTATGTTTTCTTTTCTTACGTTTCACCGTAACTAGATTATTTCCGCGCATTTTAGTGCACAATATGGTAAAGTGAACGGTCTCTTTCAAAAGTACAACTGTGGCAAAAAAGTCATTATCTTTACCTCACAATGAAATCCATAAATGCAAAACCCCAACACTGTGGTGGAATTGCAGGTTTCCCACCATTTCACCCCACTTATGTAAAATGAATAAAGTCATACAAAACTACAACTCGTCCCGCATACCACAAGCTCTCATACATACATGAAAATAAAACAAAAGGATGGGAGATAAAAACAAAAGTACAAAAATAAAAATTGTCCTCAGTGGGAAGGGGTTATCATCAGGAATCCAGCTAAAATAGTCTAGTTCTACAGTAATAGAGGTTTAGCTGCCAGCTTGGCACTTGTAATTCACAGCCTCCAAACTATGCAAACAGAATGTATTATTAAGCAATAATAAATTGTATTTTTTCAATAGTGTTCTTATGGTCAGGAGCTTTTTGTATGTGTTGTATACATTTTGTCATTTTCTGATCTTTATTTTTGGAGACTATATTTTATATGAGTTGAATCCTTGGCCTGAATATCGTGGCGATCTCATACTTGCTTACTTGTTGCAGGGACGTTTCTATTCTAGAATTTTACTGTGATCTTCAGGGACCTCAGAAAAAATAGTACAGACATCTGTATGTATAAGCATCTAGTGTTTAGAAACCTCTAATATTTGGGAATCTCTGATGTCACATTAAATATTGTACTGTATTATGTGCAGTAAAAATTAAAATAAATATTAGGATTTATTAGTAATGAACTTCCAATGTATCTTCATCTGTATTGATCAATTGTTTTGCATATATATATATATATATATATATATATATATATAATGTCCTTAGATTAGCCTATTCATTTGGCAAGTCTTAGCCTATTAAGCTTAGTGTTTAATGTAAATGCTGCTTAAAGAGGACCTATCACCCTCCTGCTGCATGGCAAACTAAATGCAGCACTGAATGCAGTATGTCTGCTGCATTCAAGGAAGGGGGCCCCCATGCCTCTAGCCCCCCTCCATGCCCTGAGAACTACACTTAAGAAAGCTTAGAGATAAAAGTCAGGAGGGAGTTTACTTATCTCGGAGCTCTGCTTGTCACACATCCTCCCCTCCTCCTGCCTCTCTGTTCAGCCTGTGTGTTCCGCCTCCTCTTGTGTGTGTGCCCCCCCTCCTCTTCAGAGTCTGCCTAACACAAAGGTAGAACAGAGAGGCAGGAGGAGGGGAGGATGTGTGAAAAGCAGAGCTCCGAGATAAGTAAACTCCCTCCTGACTTTTATCTATAAGCTTTCTAAAGTGTATTTCTCCGGGGTACACAGCACACAGATAAATGGGGGACCCCTTCCCTGAATGCAGCAGACATGCTGCATTCAGTGCTGCATTTAGTTTTCCATGCAGCAGGGGGGGTGACAGGTTCTCTTTAATCCTATAAATGTAACCTTGTTAAGGCCGTCTTCATACATAGAACACTGCTGTATAATCTACTTCAATGGGAGTTGTGTTACCCCAGAACAGCCACTCCACTATGTACTGAGCATCTGCTGTCCCACCTCCACACCTGTTTTGCTGATCATTAAGATGCTGGGTCTCGGCTCCCCACCATCTTGCTATTACCTATCCTAACGTAATTTACATATAAAGTCATGGTTTGCTATGTAACAGGGACACTTGTAGGTTAAAAACAAAAATCAACTGCTGCACTCTTACTGATTTACTAACAAAAGGCTTTATCACTGTATCCCTTACAGGAATAAAGCACACACGCAGTTATTGCTCCTGCTGTGATATGGCACTCACATCAATTACAATCTCTATGAAAGCTGATTGGGAGGCATGCTAACTCAGCTCTTAAGGCCTGTAAACCTCAATTCGTCACGAGATGATCGTGACGACATGACGGTGATTGCTGTGATTCACACAGAAATCACAGCGTCATTACCAGAACATGATGAACATTTAAATATCTTTCCACGATGCTTTGCTCCGCTGCCAGCTGCTGAACGGAGAGCTGTCTCCAAGGTAAAATGCGGGTTCTAGCACGCGCGTCTAGATACCCGAGTGACCTTGTTCCCAGCTCCCGTCACCGTCTGTATCAAAGTACCTAGTTTCCGTAGGGACCAGTTACCGTGTGTCCATTAGATACAGCTGAGCGGAGGAGTTGGTAACTAAGGACACTCGGTATCTAGCAGCTATTCAAAACTCAGGAAACCGCACTGACCACGATTGTCTCATGCTAATACATATGCACAAGCAAAATCAACAATGCAATGGATAAAAAAAATGATTGTGATGCACTATTTTTCTGTATAGTTAGAGATACACTTTAGTAATGATGGTATGTTATTGTTCACTGAAATGTATTACTGCTTCACGTACGATGCAGAGTTTACAAGAAGGGTGTTGGTGCTGCCCACAGCACTGTGGCAAAAGAAACTGGGGGACAGAACTTTGTGAATTTACTACTGCTCAATCTGGAGTTTTTTTCTATCTTTTTACATATATTAATAAGTGTATTATTTTAGCTCACAATATATTGAGAGTGAGCCTTTTTTCTTTTTTCTTACATACCACCTGGCGACAGTGTTAATGCAGAAAGTAGATGGTTGAGCTGACTTAACGCACATAATTTATAGATCAATACTCTATGAATGGGGTGATTGGAGCAGCAGACCAGCAAAGCATCGCCAATAAAGTGTGGTCATAGTACGTTAAGAACACTTGCATGTATTAATGTACTGTGGTGGCCAAAAGATTTGAGAATGACTTGTTTTTTTACACAATATTCTGCTTCTATTTTTTGTAGATCTTTTTTATAAATTTTAGAAATAAACCTATTACCTTAAGAAACACTTCCTGTAGATATAGGGTTGATCTGCCGGTTAATTTAAACCCTGATTAGCTGGCTTACTCTCCCTGCCGCCATTGGGGTGGTGAATGGAGCAGTTGTGGTCATCGTCACAGAGCCTCTGCAGTAGGATGCACATTGACGTTTTGTGGCTGTTTTGATGGTTTCCATCGCGTTCCGCTGATTTTTAATTTGTAATCCTACCCACCGTAGATACATGCAGTCATGTTAGAACGTTCATACACTTTTGTGTCGTTTTCATTATACGGTTTCAAATAGAGCAGCGACTCTTTCACGTTTTCCAGCGTCTAGCTAAAGTGCAGCAAGACCATCTGAAACGCTAAGGTAGACGGGAATCACAAGAACCCTGTCACTAGACCGATCGCAATCGTTAGAAACCTACAAACAGGACACTAGCGATGCGAAACTCAGTTCTGCTATCACCGTTCCGTCGTTCTGCAAGATGCAGAAGACATGTGCCTACCTAACAGCTACAAAGTTTAAACCTAGTTATGTAGATCACTTTCTCAAGTAATAGTAATTCTTAGGGCAGTTCCTTTAAACTATATTGAAAAAATACAATTTAAGACAATATTAAGTTGACCTTTATTTTTCAAAATGTCAGGAATTCATCCTGACCTGCTGGATCGCTGGGCTGATCTCTAATAGTACTGGTAATTTATTACAATCTCTGTGGGTTTCTCAGTTTTTTGTTTTTTTTGTCTAACCAATTTTTGAGGATTTCGCACAGGTTATCTCAATAGGTTTGATAAAATATGGGGAGACTTTGCAATTTTTAGAAATTCATTTGATTACTCTTTATAACAGTTTATCTTATTATCTTAATAAGTCTGTTGAGTTTATGCAATTTGCTGTTCAATTTTCATACTTGTAAACTTTGTGAAAATGAGATCAGTGTCAGTCCAAAAAATGTAGTTTCAAATGAAACTTTTTTTTTTTAAAGTTGAAATAATGAATATTCCTGTAAGTTTGTAATGTTTTTATGAAAACTTTGTATATGTTTGTATGTAAATGCTTAAATAAATACAATAAAACCTAAGGTAAAAGATTTCTTTGAAATAAAATTAAACTCTACAAAACTATTCTTTCAGTGTTTGTATGAAAAATCATTATGAATGTTCAAACTGGGTAAGGCTGAGAGATACGAGGTGAGCATGAAAGATACTTGGGAAAAAGATTTAATTTGCCAAATACATTGCAATTAGTGATGACAGGATGGTTTATGCACCCACAGTCAAGGTCAGTGCTCTCTGGCTGTGGACAGGTGCTCTATGAATTTCCATACCCTGTGGGATCTCAGGGTTGGCTAATGATTAGCCGGGCTGGTAAGGCCGGCTTCACACTGCGTCAGATCCAGTCCGGGGCTGTCAGGGATGAACCTGACAGCCCTGGACTGGATCAGCATACAGAACTGGAGGGCTAATTTGCCCTCCGGTCCGGTGTGCAGCCACACGCAGCTGCTGCCGCTGATAGGTCAGGACCGCTGCTATATTTGCACAAACTCTGCATAGATATTAATATGATTATATATATATAAAGAATACGAGAGAATAGATAGTCTAAAGTATGTACGTGAGAAGTTCGCCGAACAGTGGGATTTCGCCGAATTGTGCGGCAAACTGTTCATCAAACCCTCCATCCCGCCAAAGCCCAATGAAATTATTGGCGGGCAACATTAAACACATAGTAAACACCTTCAATATGACCCAAAAGCTGGCAAACTGCTCATATTGTGGCAGACACCAGGTAAAGTGGCAACAATTGACCCAGAGTACAAGTAGTGTCATGGTGTAGCATGAATGCACAAGAACACAGTCTGGCCAACCTGCACACTCTTCAAAATCAGTTCAAAATAAGAGTTGGCTCACACTCACTTAAATGTCAGTGGGGAAGGGGGATGAATCTTAGAATTGACAGATGGATGAGGCACAGGGGTAAGTGGCAGCAGTTTTCTATATTTTGGAAATGCCCACTATAGGTGCAAGATGCAAGGCCTGGTCTCAGGATTTCAAGGTTCAAATGGAGTAAAAAGGTTGAGTGACAGGTGTAGTTATGCCACTCAGAGAGCCCTGTTAAGTCATGCAAGTCTTGTATTGGACCACAATGGCTACAAGGCAGGAAGCCTGGTCTGTAGCATTTCAAGGTTGAGTATTCAGAAAGACGTGCAGGCGTGGCATAGAGAGCCCTGCTCAAGTCATGCACCACACAGCAAGGAGACCCAACAAGAGTCCCCACTTTTCCAAAAAGTTAGGGTTGGACCACAGCAAAGTGGCATCCATGTTATAGATTTTGTATTGGGCAACAATGGCAGTAAGGCAGGAGGCCTGGGCCCAGCATTTCAATATTGAATATTCAGGAAGAGGTGCAGGAGTGTCAGGAGTAGGTATTGTGCTCAGAGAGCCTTGCTCAAGTCATGCACCACACGGCAAGGAAACTCCAAAATGTCCCCACCTTTCCAAAAATTAGGTTCAGACCACAGCAAAGTGATATCCATCTTATAGATTTTGTATTGGATCACGATGGCAGCCGGGCAGAAGGCCTGGGCCAAGCATTTCAAGGTTGAGTATTCAGAAGGAATACTCTCTCCCCTCTGTATCAGTCTGTCACTTTGTTCATTGTATTTTTAACTTGTCTGTATGTAACCCTTTCTCATGTACAGCACCATGGAATGAATGGTGCTCTATAAATAAATAATAATAAAAGAATAATAAAAGAAGGAGGTGCAAGCATGGCAGGAGTAGGTGTTGTGCTCAAAGAGCCCTGCTCAAGTCATGCACCAGACAGCAAGGAGACCCCAACAAAGAGTCCCCACTTTTCCAAAAATTTGGGTCAGATTACAGGAAAGTGGCATCAATTGCCCCAGAGTTACAGTAACATAGTTTTTAAGGTTGAAGGAAGACTTTAAGTCCATCTAGTTCAACCCATAGCCTAACATGTTGATCCAGAGGAAGGCAAAAAAAAACCATGTGGCAACACTAGCTCCACATTGGGGGAAAAAATTCCTTCCTGACTCCAGATATGGCAATCGGACTAATTCCCTGGATCAACGCCCTATCAAAGGAACTAGTATATATAACTGGTAATATTCTAATTTTCAAGAAAGGCATCCAGGCCCTTCTTAAATGTTAGTAGTGAGTCACTTATTACAACATCATGTGGCAGAGAGTTCCATAGTGTCACTGCTCTTACAGTAAAGAATCCACGTCTGTGATTATGATTAAACCTTCTTTCCTCCAGACGTAGAGGATGCCCCCTTGTCCCCGTCTCAGGCCTAAGAGTAAAGAGATCATTAGAAAGTTGTCTGTACTGTCCCCGTATATATATTTATATATTATTATAAGATCACCCCTAAGCCTTCGTTTTTCCAAGCTAAATAACCCCAAGTTTAATAACCTGTCTTGGTATTGCAGACCCCTCAGTCCTCTAATAACCTTGGTCGCTCTTCTCTGGACCCGCTCTAGTTCAGCTATGTCTTTCTTATACACTGGAGACCAGAATTGTACACAGTATTCTAAGTGTGGTCGCACTAGTGACTTGTATACAGGTAAAATTATGTTCTCCTCATGAGCATCTATGCCTCTTTTAATGCATCCCATTATTTTACTTGCCTTTGCAGCAGCTGCCTGACATTGGCCACTAAATGTGAGTTTGTCATCTACCCATACACCCAGGTCTTTTTCAGTGACAGTTTTGCCCAGTGTTTTACAATTAAGCACATAATTATACCTTTTGTTTCCTCTGCCCTAGTGCATGACCTTACATTTATCCCCATTAAAGCTCATTTGCCATTTATCAGCCCAAGCTTCTAGTTTACATAAATCCTCCTGTAATATAAAATTGTCCTCCTCTATATTGATTACCCTGCAGAGTTTAGTGTCATCTGCAAATATTGAAAGTAACAGAGTAACAGACACACTCTGTTTATTCAGCCATCGTGTTTCGTGGCAAACAGGCTTAAAAATATCCCAAGGAATCAGTACTACAGAATTAGGAAAAATTGCATTTCTGATGCAGTATTTAGTGATCAAAGCAAAATATTGAGGGAGAGATTTCAAGAAAAAGAATATCCCCCGAGGCTTGTCAAAAAGGCCTATAACTCTGTTAAACATTGTACCCAGAATGAGCTTATAAATTCAGACAAGAACAAGGGTGTAAAGAATAACCTTTTTGAAACAAATTTTATCACTACTTTTTTGTCACAAAATTTACAAGTACGAAATATATTGGAAAAACATTGGAATGTGATTTTAAATGACACGATCCTCAATAAGGTGGTCCCCAGGAAACCGACAGTGACATTTAAAAGGGCTCCTACCTTCAAAAATGTCTTGGCACCTAGTGTAGTTAAGATTCCCAGCTCTGGATGTACACAAGTAGGTAATGAACAAACTGGCCGTAGGGGTTCGTACCGATGCAATAGACATGGGTGTAAATGTTGTAGGTCTATTAGTAATGACGTGGACAGTTTCATGTCATTTACGAATGAAGGGAAGGCTTTTAATATTAACTTCAGAATGACATGCCAGACGGATCATGTGATCTATTTGATCCAGTGCAACTGTGGTAAACAGTATGTGGGAAGAACTTCTCAACCTCTTCATAAACGTGTAAATTCCCATAGGTTTAACATTTTCAGAGGTTTTTTAAAACATGGATTATCGCGACATTGCACCGTAGTTCACCATGGTGATGTTAAATTATCTGTTATCCCTATTGATTATGTGCCTGGAGATACTCCTAGGAGATTGGATGTCCTGGGTAAAAGAGAAACATTGGATTTTTATGCAGCGCACCTTAAGCCCTGGTGGGCTTAATGAGGTAAGTGACCTTTTTTAAGAACCCATGAGTTGTTTATGTCTTTTTGGTTCCTTCGAAGACTTTTATTAGACTGATAGTTATCAGTGATGGTTTCTCTCTTATCATCTTGCTGATGGAGTTCTTCTATGTGACAATGTGGCGAGATATTATGACCGTAGTGGTCTCTACTCCCCATAAGCTCAGATAGCTTACCAGTCTGAGGCGTTGCTTAATCAGCTTGTGGTTACCCCTAGACATAATGGGTTCATATTCTGGATGAACCCTTTATTTTTATGTAATTGTGATTCGAATACATTGTAATTCATTTTTTTTCGGTTTCTCTGTTCATCCTTTACCTCATATAAATCCTGTCTGCATTTCCTCTTTATATTGAGAAGTTTTTAATTGTGAGTTTGTATATATGGGTGACTTGTAATTTACATAGATCAACAAACCAAGGAATATAAATTATTCATTGAGCATATTATAGACACAAAATGTAGTGGTCATTTACCTTGAAAGATCCCTATAGACAAGAAATTTATATTTTTATAATTATTTGTTTACTTTTTATATAAAAAAGAAGGTTTTGTGTACTTATTAAATGAGGATATTTAATTGTTTGGATGGGTTTAGTATGTAGATCCTGGCTAAACAGCTGCTCTCACCAAAGACGACCGGATGGTTAAGTGGTATAAGACGGAGGTTTAATCTCCGGAGGAGAGTTTTATGCCCCTGCCAGGGTTAGTTCTAATCCTGGTTTATCTTAATACCAAAAATGTTTTAATTATTTATTGAAGAACATATGCGATTTTAAATACTGTTTATTGTGTTTTAATGTATTGTAATCAATGTAATGGGCATTTTTATACGTTTGACTTATAGTGGGCGTTTTCACCGGAAGTGACGTCAGAGGGGGGTGGAGCTTCATTTTTTGTGATTTTTTTTTATTGTTCCTGTGTGTATATATAACTGGGAGTGCTGTTGAATCTTGATGCCCTGATGAAGTGGCCTGTTTGCCACGAAACGCGTAGGCTGAATAAACAGAGTGTGTGTGTTACTCTGTTACTCTTATTGTGGTCAGCGCAGCTTCTATCCATCCGGTTCTAATTTCTCCAAGTGGATCCTTACTTTTTGCCGGGAGCCTGCTGCGACCATACGTGCTTGTCCAAGGGAGTTGTGACCATTCACAACCAGACTAAGTGAGTCTGTATTGTGGGAGTCCGTGTGACCATCAAACCCGAAGGTATTACTCTATGTGCGCTTCTTTTCCTTCTTATTTGTAGAGATCTGCAAATATTGAGATTCTACTCTGTATGCCCCTACAAGGTCATTAATAAATATATTAAAGAGAAGCGGGCCCAACACTGACCCCTGTGGTACCCCACTGTTAACTGTGACCCATTCTGAGTGTGTTCCATTAATGACCTCCCTTTGTTTCCTATCGCTAAGCCAGTTTTTAACCCACTTACACATATTTTCCCCTATCCCCATTGCTCTCATTTTATGTATCAACCTTTTGTGTGGCACCGTATCAAAAGCTTTTGAAAAGTCCATATACACCACATCCACTGCATTTCTTTGGTCCAGTCCAGAACTTACTTCTGCATAGAAGCTTATCAGATTAGTTTGACAGGAACAGTCCCTCGTAAAACCATGTTGATATTGGGTCATGAGGTTATTTTTCTTCAGATACTCCAGTATAGCATCTCTTAGAAAACCCTCTAGGATTTTACCCACAGTAGAGGTTAAGCTTACTGGCCTATAATTTCCAAGTTCAGTTTTTGTTCCCTTTTTGAATATTGGCACTACATTTGCTATATGCCAGTCCTGTGGTACAGACCCTGTTATTATGGAATCTTTAAAGATTAAAAATAATGGTCTATCTATGACAGTCCTTAATTCCTGCAGCACTCTGGGGTGTATCCCATCCGGGCCTGGGGATTTGTCAATTTTAGTGATTTTTAGACGATGCTGTACTTCCTGCTGGGTTAAGTATGTGACATTTAATTGACAGTTTTTGTTATCACTGATCATATTGTCTGTCATGGGATTTTCTTGTGTAAATACTGTTGAAAAAAAGTCATTTAGCATATTAGCTTTTTCCTCATCCACCATTTTACCCAGATTATTTTTAAAGGGGCCAACACAATCATTTTTTAGTTTCTTACTATTTATGTAGTTAAAAAATATTTTGGGATTATTTTTACTTTCTCTGGCAATGAGTCTCTCTGTCTCAATCTTTGCTGCCTTGATTTGCTTTTTACAAATGTTATTTAATTTTCTGTATTTATTTAATGCCTCATCATTACCTACTTGCTTTAATTCCCTAAATGCTTTCTTTTTGTCATTTATTGCGCCCCTTACAGCCTTATTTAGTCATAGTGGCTTCCTCCTATTTCTAGCATGCTTATTCCCATAGAGTATATATTGTGCACAGGCCCTATTCAGGATGCTAATAAACATCTCCCACTTGCTTTGTGTACTTTTATGTCTCAGGATATCGTCCCAGTTTATTGCACTAAGATCATCTCTCAACCGTTGGAAATTTGCCTTCCTGAAGTTTAGTGTCCCTGTAGCCCCTCTACTACACATCTTATTAAAGGATACTTGAAAACTTATTATTTTATGATCACTATTACCCAAGTGATCTCCAACCCGTATATTTGATATGCGGTCTGGCCTGTTGGTTAATATTAGGTCCAGCAGTGCCCCCCTTCTTGTTGGGTCCTGAACCAGTTGTGAAAGGTAATTGTCTCTCATAGTTGTCAAAAACCTATTACCTTTGCTAGAACTGCAGGTTTCTGTTCCCCAATGTATTTCAGGGTAGTTGAAGTCCCCCATAATAATGACTTCTCCCTGAGTCGCTGCTTCATCTATTTGCTTTATGAGGATATTCTCCTCCACTTCCATTATTGTTGGTTACTTATAACAAACCCCTATCAGTAATTTATTATTTTTCCCCTCCCCTTATCTCCACCCACAGAGACTCTACATTTCCATTAGATTCACCTATATTATCACGCAGGATGGGTTTTAAGGATGATTTTACGTATAAACATACACCTCCCCCTCGCTTATTTGTAACGTCATTTATGAACAGACTATAGCCCTGTAAATTAACAGCCCAGTCATGGCTCTCATCCAGCCATGTCTCCGATATCCCCACCATGTCATAATTATTTTCCAACAAAATCATTCTAATTCCTCCATTTTGTTGGTGAGGCTTCTGGCTTTAGTGTACATGCACTTTATGCATCTCTCTTTACCTCTATTCCTTCCTACTATATTGACTGTTCTAACCCCACCCCCAATTTTATTACTTGTGCCCAGGTTACTATTTACGCTATCTTCCCCTCGTGTACAATGAATACCCTCCCCCCCAATCCCTAGTTTAAACACTCCTCCAACCTTCTAGCTATTTTCTCTCCCAGCACAGCTGCACCCTCCCATTGAGGTGCAGCCCGTCCCTAGCATAGAACCTGTAGCCAACAGAGAAGTCGGCCCAGTTCTCCAGGAACCCAAACACCCTCCTTCCTACACCAATTCCTGAGCCACGTATTTATCTCCCTAATCTCCCGTTGCCTCTCTGGTGTGGCGCGTGGTACAGGCAGTATTTCAAAGAATACTACCTTGGAGGTCCTTGCCTTAAGCTTGCAGCCTAATTCCCTGAAATCATCTTTAAGGACCTTCCACCTACCTCTAACTTTGTCATTTGTGCCAATGTGCACCATGACCGCTGGGTCCTCACCAGCCCCTCGCAGTAATCTGTCAACCCGATCAGCAATGTGCCAGACTCGAGCACCAGGTAGGCAGCACACTGTTTGAGTTGAAATATAATGGTGAGATGAATGTAGCACATGTGAAAAGCGCCTAGTCTTCCCAGTCTGCCACTGGGGTGGAAAAGTCTTTGGAGATCCATGACTTGTTCATCTTGATAAAAGTTAGGTGGTCCACATTGTCAGTGGATAGCTATATGCACTTATCCGACATGACACCTCCAGCAGCGCTGAAGACACATTCTGAGAGAACACTGGCTCCCGGGCATGACAAAATATCCAAGGCATGAGTAGCGAGCTCAGGCCAGTTTTCCACTTTTGAAGTCCAAAATGCAGGTCCACACTCATGACATTGATATTGAGCTGTAGATACTCCTGCACCATCCTTTCTAGTCGTTCACTATGTGTCAGACTTGTCCTCTTCTTCAGGCATTGCAAAAGATGGTCTCAAAAAAGGTCAAAGCGACTCACAGAAATTGCTTCTAACAGATACACTGCTGCTGCTAACGTTTCTGCAATGATGACTAGATGTTCTCTGGGTTGAAAGTGCAGAACTGCAGTGTACACTTTGTCTGCCACTGGTGTTATGGGAAAAGCAGTACTAACATTGTCTAAAAGCTTCTTTTGATACTCCTGCATGCATGTGTCCCTTCTGAGGGTGGGAAATTTCGGATAGCAACATCCGGAGGTGTGGATAGGGTGCTCCCATAAGTATGGAGATTGGAATTTTTCCTATTTCCTCAATCACTTTATTAAAACATTTTTACAAAAAATCAACATAAAATAAAGAATATACAATACGTTTTGGCTAGATTTTCTTCAGCAATAGCCTTCCTCAGGTATAGTCAATAGCGGAATGACAAGGTAGTTATATCTATCTGCTTTATCATCAAGAGAATACTCTCAGTAACAAGATGTGTTCTAATTAATTTGTGGTGATACACCCAACTCGGGTGTAATTAACCACCTCAGTGTTAGAGGCTTTCCCCTTTGCATAATAACATTAGATTTTTTAATCCTATTATATCAAGCTCTTTGTTCGAGAAATTCTTCATATACATTTAAATTAATATCTATTGTTTTTCTGATTCTTATTATAACTGTATCTCCTTACTATAATCTTTTTTTTTTTTTTTCAGATAAATTTTTATTCAAAATTAGATTCGTATACACAACACAAGTCAGTATATTCACATTATAAAGTATTACAATCAAAATAGTACCCTCATCCCACCCCCTCCCAAACAGCATACATTCCCACAACTTTATAGCATGGAACAGATAATTACACCACATGTACATTTACTTACATCTTCAAATCAATGTACAGCTATAGGCGGAGAGGACCAATGCCACTCCATGTATAACTACTCAATTTAGCCATACTGAAACCATGGTGACCACAACTTCTCAAATAGTTGGAGTTTCCTTTTCTTGCTATAGACTCCTCTTTCTAGTCTGACCACATGGTTAACAGAAGAGATAAACTTCCCTTTAGTAGGTGGGTCCTGCTGTATCCAACGTCTGGCAATCAATTTACGCGCCACATATAATAATTTAGCTAAAACAGTTTTAAATGCATTGTCAATCATTATTTCCTTTATGTAGCCCAATAAACAAACTAATGGTTCCCTGGGTATAACACATCCGTAGGCACCCTCTATCCTGTTGAGAACTGTGATCCAAAAGGCGGAAAGTCTGGGGCATGACCACATCATATGAAAGATGCCCGCCTCATCTCCCATGCATCGTGGACATTCAGAGTCAGCTCTCAGACCCATCCTGAATAACAGTATTGGGGATCTATACACCCTATGTATCACATACAGGTGGGACAACCTGGCCGGCTCACTCACGGACAACTGAGGCACTCCCTCCAACACACTTTCCCAAACCTCATCCGCAATCTGTCCCACTTCTTCCCACTTAGGTTTCGTTTTAATCGGGTGTTTTAGTAGAAAGGAATACAATAGGTCTTTATACGTACTGGAGATGACTCTCCTCGAGAGGCCACCACCGCACACATAATCTAAAACTAAGTCTGCCTGTAACGACAATTTTTCCTTCGCATTTTGCGCCAAAACTGCATGTTTCAGTTGTTCGTAGTGGTACCACTCAGAGGGAGACAATCCAAACTCTTCTCTCAACTGTGTGAAGGCTTTCAGTCCCTGCTGATTAAGGACTTGAGACATGTATATGATACCTTTTTGTACCCATTCCACTTGTGTACCTATCTTACTAATCTCCGGAAGGTTACTGTTCTCCCATATTGGCATATATTTAGTTACCGAGGTAACCCCTCTCTTCTGTTTAAGCTTGGTCCAGACCCTACGCACAAGATCTAGGGTGGGATATAACCTCCCCAATCGCCGAAATGAACCATCGTCCAACCCCATAACCACAGGAGACTTTTACTATAATCTTTTACTATCCTTATCTTTATCTATTCCTTTTACGGAGGAGCATTCTAACCGATTGTGTTTTAAAATTGGCTTCTATAAATAGTTAAAATTGATGTCTTAAACAAACATACTAAAGCAATTCTTGTGCTTATATTAAAATAAAATAAAATGAGGAAATAACGAAGAATTCCAATCTCCATACTTGTGTGAGAGCCCTATCCACACCTCTGGATGTTGCTATTCGAATTTTCTACGACGGTCACATAGCATGAGTAGGCCGAATACTCTGGGACGAGGCAGCATACCACATGGATAAAATACAGATTCTGGTTACCCAATCTGTACTGCTAAGCATACCCTCAAGACACCGTACAGGTGAGAGACCAATTTATTAAGTAAACTTCACATTTGACCAATCACTCTACACTCAGATCTGCACCCTCTCTTGTTTTCTCCTCCCCAAATTTTAGACTCCACAACATTGGAGATCTACATTTGTTTCAATTCTGAGGGTGGGAAGCATTTGGCTAAATTTACTCTTGTACTGGGGATCTAACTGTGGCAACAAAGTAGTCAGCACTACCTCAAATCCTAACAATCCGGGGATCATGCTGCAGATAGTGAAGCATGAATGCGCTCATGTGTCTTGCACATCCATGAGGTCCAAGTTATTGTTGTGTTGGTGGTGGTGGGGTAACATTCCTGCTTATTTCCTCCGCTCCCTCCCCCCAACATCGCACAACAGAAAGGTGATCAATATGTCCCCCATCTGCGGAGTCTTCGATGAACATCGCCTTTTCCTCCATTTCTTCCTTGGCTCCTGCACCTTCATCAACAGTTTGGCTGCTAACATGAGCACTTGTTAATCGCTCTACTCCACCCTCCCATGACACTCACCTCTGTGCTGATGACTGTCCAGACCATTCAGACCTTGTTATCCCTTCAGCATCCTCCTCTTGCTCTACTTCCTCTTGGACCATCACCTAACTCCGCACACTAATGAAGTGTGCTTCAGCATGTAGATGACTGAAATAGTCATACTGATAACGGCATCATCAGTGCTAAACATCTTATGATTTGCTCCATCTTCAGATCGCGTTTGGCCTAGGCTATATGTCATGACATATTGCACCAGGGCTGGTCGCTGCTGCCACAGTCACTGCAACCTGTGCAGAGTGGAATTCCATTGTGTCGGCACATCAGACAGTTAATCAGTAGGCCAAAAGACCTCTGTAGGGATGCAAGTTGTTGAGCCGTGGAGTGCGAATGGGAGAAGTGAGCACATAGAGACTATGCCCTCTGCAGCAGCACATCTAGGCCAGGATAGTGGGATATATATTGCTGGACAACCAGGTTGAGGACATGAGCCATGCAAGGCATGTGTGTGAGCTTGCCATGGTGTAGGGCTGTGCCAACTTTACAGCATTGTCGTACATGACCTTCCCTGGCTGCAGGTTCATTATAGGCAGCCATTTATCAAACTTGGTCTCCAAAGCTGACCACAACTGTTCAGCAGTGTTACTCACATCTCCCAGACATTTTAATATAAAGACAGCCTTATGGCATTGAGCCCTGCTGGCAGCACAGTAAGGAGGTGTGGTGAATTCCTTCTGCACAGATGGAACGTGTGTTACATTAATGGAGAGGTTTTGGATGCAGGTGGAGGCTCTAGACAAGGTGGAAGAGGCAGAAGTAGTGGAGGAAGTGGTACACACAGAGGTTTTACCCCTAAGCCGTGGGGAGGTCAAGACTTTAGAGCAGCCACTTCCCCGCAGCCACTAGAGTCACCCAGTGCCCAGTCTGTGACATGTAACTCCCCCATGCTTACTTGTCCAGGTGTCAGTGGTGAAATGCACCGTCACACAGTGAGTTTCTCAAGGAGGCAGTGATTTTGTCTGCATCACACTCGTGTGCTGCATGCACAAGCTTTCTTCGAGAAGCAGTGGTGACTTGGCAACTGGTACTGGGGGACTGCAATAGTCATTCGTTTTCAAAAACCCTTCGTATCCACCAGTCGGAAAGTCAGCATTTCCGTGCCCAACAGCTTGGATATGGTGAAATTCAAGCTCTTAGTTTTGGCATGTGCAGTGGCGTAGCAACTGTTTGTGGCGCCCGGGGCGGTCGAAAAATTTGCCGCAGCTGCCGCCCCTAAGAATTGGGCCAAATGGCCACTCACCTCCTGAACTCTCCATCCTTCTGCACTCCCCATCCTCCTGCACTCCCCATCCTCCATCCTCCTGCACTCCCCATCCTCCTGCACTTCCCATCCTCCTGCACTCCCCATCCTCCTGCACTCCCCATCCTCCTGCACTCTCCATCCTCCTGCACTCCCCCTCCTGCACTTCCCATCCTCCTGCACTCTCCATCCTCCTGCACTCTCCATCCTCCTGCACCCTCCATCCTCCAGCACCCTCCATCCTTCAGCACTCTCCATCCTCCTGCACCCTCCATCCTCCTGCACTCTCTATCCTCCTGCGCTCCCCATCCACCTGCGCGCTCCATCCTTCTGTGTGCTCCATCCTCCTGCACTCCCCATCCTCCATCCTCCTGCACTCCCCATCCTCCTGCACTTCCCATCCTCCTTCACTCTCCATCCTCCTGCACTCCCCACCCTCCTGCACTCCCCATCCTCCTGCACTCCCCATCCTCCTGCACTCTCCATCCTCCTGCACCCTCCATCCTCCAGCACCCTCCATCCTCCAGCACCCTCCATCCTCCTGCACTCTCCATCCTCCTGCGCTCCCCATCCACCTGCGCGCTCCATCCTTCTGTGTGCTCCATCCTCCTGCACTCCCCATCCTCCATCCTCCTGCACTCCCCATCCTCCTGCACTTCCCATCCTCCTGCACTCTCCATTTGGACCATTTGTTGGACTCTGAGGGAGGTGCATGCAGAGATGTTATGTTGTCTTCATAAAGATGTGCGATTATCGATGTCTAAAATCGGTCAACACCAGCAGGCATGTCCACTTCCAAAACAGTTGACTAGCTGTCAATCACACTGCCTATTGCGGGTAAACTGGTGGAAGTTTTGCGGTCAAAAGCCTATGTGACAACATTTCCATCACTGACAGAGGAGGAACAAGCAGCAGATGCACTTGATGTGGTGGTCAGTGGTTGGCCAGGCCTGCTAAGCCACATTGTAGCACAGTGAGCTTGCCACTGTAACTTATGCTACTTGTCCTTGTCATGGTTCATGCATGAAGTAGTCAAATTATTGACTTTTTTTCCTCTACTCAGATTTTTTGACAAATTTTGCAAATAATGTGAGTTGGGTCATCCTTTGCGATATGAAAAAAAGGCCCAGGCTAGACAAGGCCCATGTGATCTGCAGAACTCCCACCACTACTGCTAACAGGCAGAGTTGTGGCTGAGGAGGTAGTGCTTGGTGTGGTTGCAGAACTCCGTCTCTGTCCAGGAAGCTGCAACCTAACCTCGTCAGCTTCCTCCTCCACCTCCTCTGCTGAGCCCATCAACCGCAGTCCTGTGGGTTGAGAGTAAGTGGGATCTAGAACCTCATCATCATCCTCTCTGTTATCACACTTCTCGACATCAGAGTGATCATTATCTCCACCATCAGGGATTAATGCCTAGTGACGGGGGTCTAGATTATGCTCGGACCTTACTTCGTCCAGCCACGGAACCAACTCCAAAAGATTTTGGACATCGTTGTAGATTATTTCCTCGCCTTGACTGTATGAATGTTTGCAGCAGATCTCGGATTCCCATGCAGTAGTAGGAGTGAACAGCTCTACAGAGTTATCCATCTGTGGTGCCCCACAGTCAGTAGGGTGACTGGAGAGTTGTGACACAAGGGAAACAAGAGTGATTGGGGTGCCACCTCTGAGGACTAGACTGTGTGTGATGTTGAAGTTAAAGGAAAATTGTCAGGTCAAAAATCCATATGCAACTGCTATCATTTTCTAATTCCTTGCTCTAAACTCTCTATTGATGTATTTCTTTTATTTAGATTTCCCTCCTATCATTTGTAAACTTCAAATAAAGAGATTCATTCCATCTGTCACTCGCAGTGAGTGATCCACTTAGTTCTCTGCTGTCCACTCCCCATAAGGCTGCTTTCACATCACGATTTTTGGGCTGTCCGTTTGGAGCCTTGTTTTTGCAGGATCCCCCGGACAGCCACGGTTCCACACGGATCCCTGCATTCGAATAGCAAATAGCCATCCGTTTCCGATTCAATGCAGGATCCGTGTGGTCCTGTGGTCCCTCTGTCTTTCCCTGTTCTTCCTGCTCCTGCATCCTCCCTCTCCTCTATCCTGTCCCCCCTGTCCTCTATTCTGTCCTCTATCCCGTCCCTGTTCTGTCCCCTCCAGAATGTTAAAAAAAAAATAATCTCCTTCGGGAGGATACTTCACCTTTCCGGCGGCTTCGGTGATGCGACTGTCTCCATCTGGGTGCAGGACCTCTCGTGACGTCACAGAGCCGATCAACTGACACGTCAGCTGATCGGCTCGGTGACATCACAAGAGGTCCTGCACCGAGATGGAGACGGTTGCATCACCGGAGCTGCTGGAAAGGTGATGTATCCTCCCGGAGGAGATTTTTTTTTAACATACTGGAGGGGACAGGACAGGATAGAGGTCAGGGGGGGCAGAATAGAGGACAGGATAGAGGAGATGGAGGTTGGAGAAGCAGGGAGAGACAGGGGTTATGTACTGAGCACTGCTTCTGGCCATGCTCAGTACATAACCACGGAGCCGACATCGGTTCCGATGTAGACACGGATCCGATGTCCATAGGCTCCCATGTTGTCTACACACTGACAGGCACGGATCCGACATGAATCCATGGTGTCAGATTTTAGTCACGGACACCAAAACCGCAGCAGGCTGTAATTTTGGCTCTGTAACTAAATTGGACAGTAATGGATGGTTGCACATAGGGATACATGGGATGCAAGATCAGATCTGTATGTATCCGTTTTGAAACGGACACACACAGAAACCACAAAATCGTGATGTGAAAGCAGCCTAATATGAATTTGCATGTCACATTCACACCACATCACTGCACAGGAGATCAGTGGGGGGGGGGGGGGCTGTATTCTTCACTCTGCTCTCTGTGATTGCAGAATCACAAAGAGGTCAAAAACAACACAAAAACTGTCACAGCAGGGATACCTGCTTAGGCTGCCTTCACACTACGGATTTTTTAAATCCGATGCTGTCCGATAAAAATCGGACAGCATCGGATCCGAATTTGGCCCCATGCAGCCCTATGGGCATCGGACCGAATCGGATGTGCACTAAATGCCATCCAATTTGGTCCCGATCTGATTCTGTCCGATTTTTTTATCGGTGCAAAAATCGGTGCCTGCTCCGATTTTTGCACCGAAAATAAAATCTGACAGAATCGGATCGGACCGAATCGGATCGCAGGCCTGCCAGGTAACCTGTTTTCTATTTTCTGTAAAATTACTTTAGTTAGATTTTTGAAACTCTAGGTATTCCTCAGGTATATAGTTGTTAGCAATTTCCAGTTGTTCATATATTTTTATGTTAGTAGCTTTGTAGTGTGGATCTGCAAATGGGTTCTGAAATAACTCTCTGATTGGAACATCATATGATTTTGTCGACCCTGCCAGAAGAGTAAGGCCAATATAAGCATATAGTTCCTCTTTGGTTATATTTTTCCATGTTTTTTTTCTTCCTGACGCGCTACGTTTTCCTTCTACGTTAGTACACAAAACTACCTCATCTGCAATATCATCCAAAACAAATTTACAGAAAACATCTCTTTTGGACATGAATTGGGGAATTCCGACAGCTCCTTGAGCAACTCTAATAATGTTATGTGATGGGGTGCGTGCAGGAGCCGCAGCAGTACTGTTCCAAAAAATATTCGTTTTAGATGTTCTATTTGAACGTTCTGCTGGATCCACTACTTCTTCATCATATTCAATTTCTATTTTGTTATAGCTAACATCAGTTATTTATTAACCCGGGCATAGCCAGGTAGTACAGCTAGTAGCCATATAAAATCCTACAGATTTTACACAGAAGTTCCTACACAGAAATTCTAGGCACATAATTTAACCCTAGAACGCATACCCATAGAAATCTACACATTCACGCATCTGGGGCCTTTTAGGCCTGTTTACAATTATCATGGAATAACTAAAAAAAAAATACTTTTCAAAGTTTATTGCAAAGTAAGGATGCATTCCCACTAGCGCTGGGGTCCGCCAGGACGGGATTCCGTAATGGATCTGACCTCCTGGTGACCCCAGCTAAGGCTAAAGTTAATAAAGTCAGAAGTAGCTGAGGCAGGCAAATACCTGGATTCCCTGCCTTGCCCCATTCTCACAGCTCTAAAGGGAGAACTAAACAGTGACCCAATTTCCAGTGATCTCCGGCTCAGACTCACCTGTCCTGTTTGCCCCCCAGCTGAGATTTAAAGCTAGTTAGGTGATTACCTCTGAAAAAAAACTGCCCTTGTGGGAGAACTAGTCTGGACTACCATTGGTGCCTGTGCATCGCTAAGAACATCATACAGTTCCGAGGAAGAGCTTCAATCAAGCAAGGCCGGTGGGCCTTCGATGTACCCGAGCGTCGCAGACACCGGAGCGGAGCGGCTTCCTTTTGCATAACTCTTCATCCCTTCCTTCATTGTCTTTCCCTCATTCTCTCTCTTTTTGTCTACCTATCAACTCTGCCCCGCTTTCTTCCCTTTCTCTCCTCCCTCCATTTCCTACCATCATTTTGGTCATAACTGCTCTCTCTTCATACTGTTTAGAGCTAGTATATTGAGAAGTACAGTACCATATTGTATCTTTATTATCTTTGAGGTTACTGCATTTTGGTAGTTGATAGATAACCAGTACGTGTAGAGCTTGTACATACAACTAACTTGCATACTCTAATCTGAGATTTGAATCTTATGTAAATTCCTCTCTAGAACAGTAGTGGCCATCAAGAACTACTTAAGATAATTCACTATCATTTAATAGTCGAGTTATGGAACCTGTGGTTTAGTATTAAGCGCTAGTAGCTATCTAAATTACCACTATCTTTCACTATATTTTCGTATTTATTAGTTTATCACTAAAATAATCAACCCGTGGAAGCCTAACCAGGCGAAACGTGCGCCAGTCGTCCTCCCCGCACCTCCCTCCCCACCACTTAAACGTATGTAACCTACACTTTCTAAGAAAGAAATGGATTAAAAGAAACCTTCTATCAATGGTGAGTGCCGTCTTTTCTTCTAAAACAATCAACCTAATACCAGTATCCTCTGGAATTTTCATACGATAATACGTTCGCCCACTGAGGAACAGAGTTTGCTAGAGAGACCTCACACTACCGAGCTGCGAACATGCCCTCAAAAGCTAAACCCAATAATATTCCCAAAATAAACAATTTTGACACTGTAGCTGATAACGGCAGAGTCCAACTTAGAAATAAAACTACATTACCCTCACAAGGGATTAAAAGTCAAGGGGTTGAGGTTCATAGAAGCAAAACTACATTTCAAACAGAAGACACAAGACCCTCCTCAGAAGACGAGATGTCGTATGAAACATCTCTAGCTACGATAAAACGCAAACAATTGGAGTCTCCATTCAAGTCTCAAACAAACCCTAAATCTCCTGAAGACAAAGACGTAGAGGAGAATAATTCTTTTAGGAGTCCTTTAAGGCAGAAGTTGAAGAAAGAGACATCTGCTGAGACCCCTCAGCCACACTCTGACTCAAGCCAAACCCCGGACAAGGACTTCTTCCTAGAGCTGTTCTCTTCATCGTTCTCATCTTTTTAACAATCCCACAAAGAAGACCTAGCAGAACAGTTCGATGAAATGAAGTTCTCCCTTGCATCCATCGTAACCAGAACGGAACACACAGAGAGGGAAGTTCTTGACCTGAAAGAAGATAGTAAAAACCTAAAACTTGATCAGGAGAAGATGAAAAAGGAGATTAAATTTTTGAAGGACAAAATAGCGGACAGGGAGGATAGAGATAGGAGAAGTAATCTGAAATTCAGAGGGATTTCAGAGAAGAAGAAGAACTTTGAGCTTCTCACTTACATGAAGAATTTGACAAAGAAGATTGTCCCTTCCCTGACGGAAATTGAATATTCGATAGAGAGAACCCATAGATTGCCAAAGCCACAGCACCTCTCAGAAGCAATGCCCAGAGATGCCATAGTTAAATTTACTTTTTTCCAAACAAGAGACTTAATTACCAACTACATGAAGCAAAACAACTCCCTCCCACACCCCTATGGAAAAATAAAAGTCTTTACAGATATCTCCAAGGAAACAATGAGCAAATGTAAAAGCCTCAAACCAGTGACGGATATACTGAGAATGAAAGGAATCCCTTACCGATGGGGTCACCCAACGACCACAGTCTTATTCTCTTACAAGGAGAAGACAATAGTCATTGAGGAGACGGAGAGTGGATTGAAGGCCCTTAAAAACATACAAATGTCTAACTCTGATTCCTGATTATATGGAGGTTCTACCTTACGAACTTCAGAATGGTCTTACCATTCACAGAAGGCCAAAACTTTAGTCCGAGTGGAAGCACTACATCGGTTTACTGTACAAACCCTTCCACCAACTTAACTAGGAGCAACAATATTACACAGTTGCTCTTTCAACCTTCTCTTATTGAGTTACTAAGTTTTGTAGTTTTTGTTAATCTGTTATAAGATGGAAAACCCGAATATCTCAACCCAAGCTTCTCTCTCTAGACTTGAAATTAGTTCAAATTTCTGCATATTTTCCTTTCTTCCAATAAGAACAAAAATCAGGAGTGGCAATAATTATCAAAGAAACGCTAAAATTTGAAAGAATTGAAGCGATTATGGATGAAGATGGGAGATTTCTGATCCTAATCTGCAAGCTCGATGATGTACTCTATACACTAGTTAATCTATATGCCCCTAATAAAAAACAAATTTCTTTCTTAAATAAACTCATTAAGATTGTCCAAACAGTAAAAAAAGGTAATTTGATTTTATTTGGTGACTTTAATGCGGTCCCCAACCCTGAAATTGATTAATCTAACAAATGTAGGAACTCCAATACCTCCCTCGATTCTTCAATACATAAAGAAGAACTTTACGACACATTGACACATTCTTTTGTCTCAACACGACATCTGTTGAATATTCCCATTACTCTGATGCTCATAGATCCTTTGCCCGCATTGATTTAGTACTAACCGATATTAATACTCTCCACAAATTCAAGTCGATTAACATCGTTCCAAGAACGTGGTCAGACAACTCCCCATTAGTCTTTGAAATTGCTCATCATCCAAATTATTCTGGCCACAAAATATGGAGGGCAAACTCGTACCTTCTATTCCACCCTCAATACAGAGACCAAATAGAAAAGGCGGTAAGTCTCTACTTTAAAGAAAATGATACTGGAGATTTCCCAATAACTACCCTCTGGACTGCTCACAAGGCAGTCATAAGAGGACATCTCATCCAATTAAATTCTAGACTAAAGCGGGAAAAAAAACAGACCACAGAAACAATAGTTAAAAAAATTAGAGAGTTGGAGACAAACCAAATGAACTCCCCTAAAGAAGATATCCACAAGGAAATACTTAAACTTAGAGTAGAATTAAAATCGGTGCTTACCTCAGAATACGACAAAATCAATCAGCTTTCAAAGTCCAATTACTACAACTCTATGAATAAACCCTCAAAATTTTTAGCAAAGAAAATTAAGATTCACAGATTTAAAACAAGACTTTCACAAATAACGGACGACTATAACGTAACCCATAAAACACCTAAAAAAATCACAGACACCTTTGCCAAATTTTACAAAATACTTTATAATCTTAAAAATGATCCAGCGGAAACTCTTCCACAAAAACATAGACGCTTTTTTTAGACCCCATACAGCTCCCTTCTTTCTCAAACGATGAGTTGAGCACTCTAAATTCCCCCTTTACTGAGACAGAGATACTACAGACTATTAATGCATTAAAGAAAAACAAATCCCCGGGACCGTATGGCCTTCAAAATGAATATTATACTAACTTCAAAACATTTCTCACCCCCTACCTCATAGAACTCACCAATTATCTCACTTCTAATCAAAGTAAATTACCAGCTGAGATGCAGGAAGCGATATCAGTTATTTATAAAGGCAAAGGAGACAAAGAAGACGTTCGTAACTACCGATCTTACTCCTTAAGATACATTTTTAGTTTAACTGTTTAAATGTGACAACCAGATAGCAAGTCAGAGTTGATCAATTTTTTTTACCCTATAAAATATAAATAGAAGTGAGCGCTGTACTTTTTATTTATATCCCTATTTTATTCTTTGCAGGTGTGGATGCAGACCCTGCCTTGTACGTGCATCTCCTTTTAGTCTTGATCTCTGACTGCTAATCCCACTATTTGTGTTTTTTTCATTTTTGTGTGAAAAACAAAAACATTTTTAAAGAAAATTAAAATAATTTTATGTGAAGTAAGGTGATTCCCTGTAGGGTATATATAAAAAACAAACATGCGGCGCCAATCTCAGCGCGTTACCAATGTAACTCTCTGGTGCCCTTTTAATGAAGTTTTATGCACTCACCTCTTGCCATAAAACTTCAAGCATATGGTTTTTCCAAAGCCTCTCACGCTTTGGATATATATCCGGGTCTGCTGCTTGCCTTGAATTGATCCTGTATTGGGTCCTGCCACAGATTCCCACAGGCATAAAGGTTCAATAGGAAGTGATCCAATTCTATAGTGGCCGCGCTCCCCGTGGTAATGATTTTAAGAACTTCTTGTCCACAAAAATTTTATTCCTCAAAACATGCGAGAATATAAAAAACGGATACAACGCGTTTCGGCGGAGACAGCCGCCTTCCTCAGGTATCTAAATAAAAATACATCTGACACTTTGCTTTATAGGTAAAAGATAATTACAGGTAATTATCTTGCACATGCTCTTTCTGGGCCTCATCTACATGTAATAGCAATTTGCAGTTGCCTAAGAAAGGGATGATAGTAGACCATCCACTAACAGAAGTTGACATTTTTCTTTTCTTTGGTGTTTGTTGAGCATAGCTCTCAGTAACTTTAGCACCTACCCCACAAACACCAAGTGTTTTCACCTTACCAACACGCTTATTCTCCTTTCCACCACGACCCTGGCCTTTACCACTCATATTTGATGCAAACAGTGGTTCTATGCCCAAAAAGAGTTTAGGGCAATATTGAGGGAGATTTAGAAAACACTGCCTTTATGCCAAAAAAGCTATGGATGGAAATACAGCAGATTTGGTAAGCAGTGGTTCTATGCCCAAAAAGTGTTTAGGGAAATATTTAGGGAGATTTATCAAACACTGCATCTATGCCAAACAAAAGCTGTGGATGGGAATACAGCAGATTTGGCAAACAAGTCTTCTCTGACAAAAAAGGACTATTTTGGGAAGGAGTCACTAAACCTACTATCTAACTAACAATAAATTGAGTCACTAGCTATCTGTCTATCTAGCAGGCAAACAGTAGCAGCAGTGGCGGAAACAGATACGTTTCTAAGCTGTAACATTGTGAAAATGACAACGAGAAATTGCCACTTCTTATATGCCAAAGGACATGTGACTTAGGCAGCCAAACACACAAGCCCTTGTGTCTTCAAGTTATGGATGATTTATGCGCTTTGATTGGCTGCCATCCTAGAACATCCACATAGTAAGTGCGGAAATAAAAAAAATTGGGTCCGATGCTCCTCTGACCTTAGACCTCATCCCATCCCCTCCCCTCATCAAAGACCTCTCGACCAATGTCCTAGACACTGACAGTCATCATAACATAGAAGAGAAGTATTAGTGCAAATGCACTAGTGCTTTTTGTCATCCGAACATTTGGTGAACAAACCCCAAACTTGCCAACTTTTCAGCAAAATGTTCATGTTCGAGAGGGCTGAGCGATCAATGCAAAATTCGGGCGGGATTTGAAATTGGCGAACATGTTCAAGCAAAGTTCGCTCATCCCTAGTCAACACTAATGGAGCTGCTGCAACCCCCAACCTACTGTCTCCTCCCCATCATCCTGTAGAATATAAACTTGCAAGGGCAGAGCTCGCTTCCCTCTGTACTAGTCGGTCATTGTTACTTTGTCTACTGTAACATATACCTGTATTTTGTATGTAACCCCTTCTCATGTAAAGCACCATGGAATTAATGGCACTGTATAAATAAATAATAATAATAATATTAGGGATAAAGGTTTCCCGCACTGCTCATCGGTGCAGGTTCTATAAGCCAAACCTCCACTAAATGAGCTACCGCTTATCCTTTGTGTCATAATTTAATGGTATAAGAAAATTAGTCTATTAAAATATGACTTCATAATATTGTAATTTGGAAATGAATCAAGAATTCAGAATCTAACACTCGACCTCTACATTATCTATATGCAGCTGACCCACTTCTTTGGAAACAGGAAGTTAAAGAGAATCCTCTAATGGATGTCATATGGGAGTCCTGTCTCTAGATTGCACAAAAATGGGGAGAATGACAGATTTAAGTCTGGTAGAGATAAGTGCATCAGCTGGACCAGAAATGAAGCAGAGTACTTAGAATCCTTTGTGCCCCTTATAGAAATTATAAATTGAGGTTTTATGAAAGTTGTAGTTATTATAGGTATGAAAATCATATTTTCGGAATTGGGATGAAGTGGTGAACGCAAAGGATTGTCCCACATCATTGGATAATGGCCTTGGTTCCTCCAAATGGATATCGGCCAGATAGAAAGCAATATTTATGCTATGTTTCTTATCTATGAAAAGATAGAATCATTATAGGAAACATGACAATATATTCCGCCTCAAACCTTTAGGGGCGAAGATATCCTGAAAGTTGGGAATCTCATAATTTTCTGGAGCCGGAGCTGCATCCCATGGCCAACCCTATCTCAGGTCATCAAAAGGAGTTATGTGGGTGTTAGGGATGGGCGAATCTACTCGCTAGGACTCGTTACTCGGCGAGTAGTAAGGGACTCGCAGGACTCGGTACTCTGCGAGTTTCCCAGTGATTACTCGCACGAGTCCAATGCAAATCAATATCAATCCTAGTTTTGTCAGAAACGCTGACAAAACTAGGATTGCCATTGTTTGTATTAGACTCGGCTACTGTGCCAGTGATAGCAGGGAAACTCGCAAAGTAACTGCTGTTACATTGCGAGCCGAGTCCAGCTGTCTTCTCTGTGTGCAGGCTGCCAGCTCCAGGGTCCTAGAGCCCGCCTGCTCACAGACATGATGTAGCAGTGCTGAGATTGTTCTCAGTCTTCTCATTCCCTGTGCATAGACATCTATCTATGCACAGGGGATGTAGCAGAGAGGACATCGCGTTTTGGACTACGTCGGACGGAAGAGGATTTTTTTAATTAAAGATGGAGTCCCTAATGGCTTTTTTTTTATTTCAAATAAAATTTTTTCTCTGTGTTGTGTTTTTTTAACCCTTTATTGGAGATTCTTAGTGGCTGGGTCAAACGTGGCCTGACATTAAGAATCTCGGGCTTAATACCAGCTTGTATAACAAAGCTGGTATTAACCCCTTTATTACCCAGCGTGCTACCGCCACCAGGGCCGCTGGAAGAGAGGGGTTCAGCGCCAGAGGATGGCGCTTCAATGAACGCGCCATCTTCTGGGGCGGCTGCGGGCTGCAATTTGCAGCGGGGGGTGCCCAGAAAGCTTGGGCATCCCTGCGCTGCGGATTCCAGCCCCCAGCTGCTTAGCTGTACCTGGCTAGACATAGAAATTGCGCGGAGCCCCACGCATTTTTTTTTTATTATTTCATGAATTTCAGAGTCAGAATCTCAGAATTTCATGAAATAATTAAAAAAAAATGCGTGGGGCTCCACGCAATTTCTATGTCTAGCCAGGTACAGCTAAGCAGCTGGGGGCTGGAATCTGCAGCGCAGGGATGCCCAAGCTTTCTGGGCACCCCCCGCTGCAAATTGCAGCCCGCAGCCGCCCCAGAAGATGGCGCGTTCATTGAAGCGCCATCCTCTGGCGCTGAACCCCGCTTTCCAGCGGCCCTGGTAGCGGTGGCACGCTGGGTAATAAAGAGGTTAGGGCCAGCTTTGCATTATCAGCTGGCCCTAAGCCCGAAATTTATGGCGGTCACGCCAATATTAGACATGACCGCCATGAATTTCTATTAAATTGTTTTAAAAAAAACACAACACAAAGAAAATTTTTTATTAGAAATAAAAAAAAAAGCCATTAGGGACTCCATCTTTAATTAAAAAAATCCTCTTCCGTCCGACGCAGTCCAAAACGCGATGTCCTCTCTGCTACATCCCCTGTGCATAGATATAGATGTCTATGCACAGGGAATGAGCAGACTGAGAACAATCTCAGCTCTGCTACATCATCTCTGTGCACAGACATTCATGTCTGTACACAGGGAATGAGCAGACTGAGAACAATCTCAGCACTGCTACATCAGGCAGCAGGTGGGCTCTAGGACCCTGGAGCTGGCAGCCAGCACACTGAGCAGACAGGACTCTTATCTGTGCGAGTTTCCCAGCGATTACTTACAAAGTAAACGAGTCCAATGCAAATAAATGACAAAACTAGGATTGCTTCAGGCTGAAGCTTCCGAGACACATCTGCGATTTGTAAATCTCACACTACTCGCTATTACTCGCTTCCCCATTCATTAACATTGGACTCGCTAGACTCGCAACGAGTAGCGAGTCCTGTGCTCGGACTCGCTAGAGTCAAGCGATTCCGAGTAATTTAGGATTCGCCCATCACTAGTGGGTGTAACTGTATTACTACAAAATACCAGTGATTGTCTGTCTGTTGTCTCTAACCTAATAGATGTGTGTTAATTCAAGGAAACAGGAAGGGGAATCACTCTACCACCTGATACTCCCTGGGCTGCTGGTAATGGTGGTCTAACCTAATAACCGGCTTCGCTCTAAAGCTCTATCCAAACCTGATATCCAAATAAAGAAATAGCGGTATTAAGGAGCGCTAAGGCACTGGGTATTAAATGTCATACACACCTTCTGCACCCTCCTAATGCGATGCAAGCAATTGCTTGAGGAAGATAGCTGGTCTATCGAAACGCGTTGCATTAGGAGAGTGCAGAAGTTTAATAAAGGTGTGTATGACATTTAATACACAGTGCCTTAGTGCTCCTTAATACCGCTATTTCTTTATTTGGATATCTACACCACTGTGAGCGGTGGAGCTGCTCTGGGCATATATGACCTTCCATGACATCAATTGGGCAGACCCACCCGGACACCTGACCGCATCACGTGACCGCGCCTCCCGAAGTCAGGAAGCAATGCCAGCGACGAGCACGGTGTCTCCCAGGGTTCAGGATCTCCCCTTGGTTGTGCAGGGTTGATGTACAACGAACCCAAGTAAGAGAGAAATGTAAAGAAACCCCTAATCAGCACATTACTAAATGGTCTTCACATAGCGCTTCTTTCTCTTTTTTTGTCTTGTTGCTATCTAAAGCTGAATCTGTCATATTAATGGTAAGGTGTGTATATGGGGTACAGAGATAGTGGGGCCATTCTTCATCAATGGAAACCTCAATGCCACTGGATATCTGAAATTTCTACATGATTCAGACATCCAGTGGCATTGAGATTTCCATTGATGAAGAATGGCCCCACTATCTCTGTACCCCATATACACACCTTACCATCAATTTTTGTGTTCCAACAGTCTTGGAGGGATCTATCCACTGTGGCTTAATGTCAGACCATTTATAAATAGGAGAACAACTTGAGTATCTTTGAACTTAAAATTTAATTTAATACATCATATCAAAAATATGTGACAAGACAGAGTACAGAAAGGGAAAATTACAAATCCAAGGGAAAAATACTGTACATAAATGACAATGACAATTGATGCATATCAAGTAATGGTGGGGAAAATAAAGTACAATTAACAATATATGCAGGTATCACTCTTAATATGTCATATAAGCTATATGTTCATCATGCCACACACATATTATTGGTTTGGGACATTTGATACATGTATAACCTTCTAACCCATAACAACTTGTGGGATTGGATCATAAGGCAATATAAACTCCAGTTTTCCCTGCATATACCAGGTTCCGTATTTGAATCCCCACCTTCACAGCAAATGACAGTATTAGCAATACATTCCCATAATGCCTAAGCACTAAATTGGAGAAGTCCCCAAGAAGCAGAAACAACAATTCTTACATGACCCAACACATGTTTTGCTAATCACTTCCTCGGGGGGGAGAGAAATAGTAGTGTGCAGTAAGGCAGTCCGCTGTGTCCACTGCCAAAACCGCCGCTTCTTATGCCAAACACCGGCGATGACGCCTGCCCGGACTTCCGGGTTAGTGATGTCACATGCATGCGGTGTTGCAGGGGAGACGGCGGGCCAGTGCACCTACATGGTATCCACAGCCAGAGGGAAATATTTATAAATAGAGTGTCCCAGCCATACTAACATAATAGTCAGCCATAGTTTCGTCACAACATGTGGCAATGCTTTGAATAGTCAGTCCAATGTTATCCCGGGCACGAAGATGGCCATATGGCCATGGTCCTCATTTGGTGTGGGAATGCGGCGACAGATGGTGGTAGACAGGAGAGCTGCCACTAAGTCATAAAATCCTACACATAATGTAAAAAACAAAAAGAGAAAGGAAAGAGAAAGTTAAAAGCAACATGGGGACAGATGAAATAAAGAATCACTTTACAAGAAGGGTGCATATGATAATTCCTCATTCAGACCCTGCGGGGCAAGAGTATTCAGGACCACAATCCATTTAGCCTCCCTCTGGGCCAGGACTTTCCTAAAATCACCCCCCGGGAGCCACCACACACCACATCGATTCCCCTGACTCTACGGGAGGCCGGGCTGCATTCATGATATGTTTTTGAAATGTTTAGGTAGCGTTTTCAATTCTGTCTCATCCTTCACCTCACTAGCCGCAATAATATCCTGAACGTGCTCCCTCAATCTCACCCTCAGCTCACATGATAAGAGGCCCACCTAGATGTGTGAATAGGCACAAACTGCGAAATAAATCACATGAGTAGTACTACACATTATTCTGTGCCTGATTTCAAATGTGCCGGCCCCGTCGGAGGAGTGAAAGTGGGAAGCACGCTCGATATTTCTGCAAGAAAGGCAATGGCCACATGGAAAACAGCCCGGCGTCGGTCCCCAAAAGCCAAAAGGGGGACACTATATGTGGCACATAGTGGCTATCCACGAGGATATCTCTCAGGTTCCTGGTCCTTCTGGGTGTCATCAATGGTTTGTCCAAGATAAATCTTCTGTAATACAGGGTCTGAACGGAGAACGGACCAGTGCTTTTCAAAAATGGAGCGCATAGTGCCCCATTCATGATTAAATGTGCCTACAAATCTCGTCTTGGGGGACTTATCTGATTTTTTGGAATGTATCCCAGCAGACGGGTCCTTGGGGTGACCCACGCCCTTCTGTACCCATACTTGATAACCCTGTTTAAGTACCCTCGGTCTTTGAACCATTGCTTCAGGTCTACCGCCGACGTTCGAATCCCTCTTCCGTGGAGCAGACCCACCTCATTCTTAAGAACTGGCCAATGGGAATAGCACGGATGGTGAGCACATTATGGCCAGAGGTTGTGTGCAAAAGTGCATTCACGGAGGTCGACTTTCCATGAACATCCGTCTGGAGAAGGCCAGAAAGTTCTACCTCCATCATGATGTCCAAGAAGTCGATTCTCTGCGAACTGCATTTATATGTTAATTTGATATTGTACTGGTTCTGATTCAAATCATACATAAATTGCTCGAGCTGACCCACCATGCCGTTCCACAGAAAAAGGATGTCGTCAATATATCGCATCCAGCACTGCACATGGTGCACAGCCTTCAACACCCACGTCGCCAAAAATCTCTCTCTCCCAGTACTCCAGGAAGAGATTGGCGTATGCGGGCGCACAGGCCGCGCCCATTGCAGTGCCCCATTCCTGTAAGTAGATGACATCCTTAAAGATAAAAAAGTTGTGGGTCAGGGCAAAGCGGAGCAGCTCCAGAACCAGTGCAGTAACCTCTCCATCCACGCTGCCAGCTCCCAAGAAGAAGTGGACCGCTTCCAAACCATGTGGATGATCAATACACGTATAAAGGGATTTGACATCGGCGGTGACTATCAGCACATCAGGTTCCACAGAGATGCCGTCAACCCAGTTTAGGACGTCCATCGTGTCTTTAAAGTATGAGGGTAAGGTCTCAACAAGTGGTTTAAGGTGAAAGTCAACAAACTTACATATCGGTTCGTTGAGACCTCCAATTCCAGACACAATCGGACACCCGGCGGATCAAGGGAATCTTTGTGGACCTTGGGTAACAGATAAAACGTGAGCACATGGGGGCAGGGCACTAAAAGGCCTTCACTTATCTTCTTGTTGATGATTCCAATCTCCTGTGCCCTATCCAGAATGCCCACCAGTTCAATTATAAATTTTGGGAGTGGACTATGAGGGAGTCTTTTGTAGGTGGATTTATCCCTCAATTGTCTTAAGGCCTCCTTCTCATATTTCACTGAGGGCCAGATCACAACGTTGCCCCCCTTGTCTGCCAATTTAATAACAACATCTTTAAGTTATTTCAACTCCCTCAGGGCGTCTCGCTGTCTTGATGTTAAATTGTCAAATTTTCGACGGAATGAGACTGCCCTGAGGTCTTCCGTCACCAGACGTGTAAACATGCCTACTGCCGGACATACGGACAAGGGGGAACCTCTTTGATCTGGGTAGGAGGTCCTTTGGGAACATACCTTTCCTACTTGATGTTTCAGATTCGAGTTCCTCCAAGACTGAGAGGGCTTCGGTTTCAACAGGTGTCAGGGGATCCAGCTGTGATTCCTTAAAATGCAGTTTATTCAAGATCATTTGGTGAGCAAATAGATTTACATCCTTCACTGCGGAGAAAAAATTAACTTGATTGGTAGGAGCAAATATCAAACCCAAAGAGAGGACCTCGCTTTGAGCCTCAGAGAGAGAGTAAGGGAATAAATTAATCAACTGCAATATGTTGAAAATATTTTTACTCGCCCTCGGAGGCTGTTGTCGGGTTTGGCCTGTTCCCCCTGTGTTGCCTCTGCCCCCTGGTGCTTTCTCTCCAAGATCAGGATTACTACCGCCATGATTACTTCCCTACTGTGAAAATGATCTTGACTCAGATGTGCGCCTAGAGCCTGACCTACCCGTCTCTGTACATTTTTCCACTTATAAACCTTATCGTCCTCTTGGTACTGGAAGTCCCTCTTAAATTTTTTCATTTTAAGCTCCTTAACTTATTTCTCCCATTTGGTCATATCCCTAGAGATCTCCTCATTGAATCTGGTGAGCAATTCTGGTGAGGCCTTCTCCTTAACTATGGCCTCCAGGGTCTTCAATTTAACTTCAAGATCTGTGGAGAGTGGAGGTGTTGACCTCAACCAAGAGGCCCATGAAGCCTCTAGAACAGGTGTCTGCCACATTTTCCCACTTTGTTTTGAAAACCGCATCCTCCACCTCAAAAGATGGGAACACCAGGATACACAATCACCAGGGAGTGAGATCACCATCAATGTATTTAGACAAAAAGGCATGGTTCCAGCAGGTCCGAACTCGTTTCCATAAGAGGTTTTTATATTCAGATGTCACCGCAGCAAGCGCTTGGTCCTCATCTGTCCCCACTGAGAGAGGATCACTGTTTATGAATACGTTTTCCACCTGATCACGCAAGGCACTATCACATGATCGGAATTCCATAGCCAATGGATAATCTATGAGGAACACAGTGACTCACCGAAGCCGGGTTGTGCACGTCTCGGGCTGTCGCTGCTCCCTGTCAAGGTTCTGCGCCCGAGGCTGTGTAGGCCCGGTGGTCCAGATCAATAACGTTGGCTGAACAGATACAGGTTTTTAGCATTCTTGTCGTAACGCCACCTGCGGGAATTCCGGTGAGTTCACCGGCGCTGCTTGGGCTTCCGGGGGATGTAATGCAGCAAGATGGGACGCTCCCCACAGGACGAGTGGGAGTCCCCGGACCCATAAGCTGCACTTGATGTTGTGAGGCAGCTTAGTTACTCTTAGTATGCGGAGTTAGACAGTTTTGAAAAAGCACGGACACCAATAGTCTCTGTAACGGGTCTTTTACTGCAACCAGATGACGATACATGGTATACAGGTAACGGGTAACGGACTGGGTAGACTTAGCAATGACCGGTGTTGTTTCAGAGCTCCGCGGTGTTCCTCCGTTCTAAACTTATTCTAGATGGGTTGCTGATGTCGCATTAGTGTGCCAAGTTCGGGTACAAGGGGCTACTTAAATTTCCCTGCTGGTGTATACGTTCCGGTGTGAGGGGAGCTTGGTTCCTTTTGGTGGGTACTCCGCTGGCAAAACGGCTCTGTTTGCGGTGACGGTGGGGAACTCCTGTAGAGCGGTCCCTCCACTCCTGGTTTGCTTAGCAGTGATGAACAACTTGCTAGCTTCGGAACCAGTGATCTGGTTGTAGATCAGTGCGGGTGTATTTTGACCCGCCAGATGTTCGCCCAGGGTCCGGTTGTTAGGCACCGGGTAATGGCGCCAACCGGAAGGTGGTCTGCAGGGCTGCACGGAACTGTGCAGAGCCCCCTCTCCTACGTTCCTCCCGACCACTTCTCTCTCTTTCCTCCTTCTTCTGCATTCTCCTCTACACTCTACTCCTACACTCCGCCCACCAGGACCTTATTAGCCCTCTATTCTGATGTGCATGTAGGGTATGGAGCTCTGATGTTAACCATGTCATTGATTAGTCAGAGAATATTGCATCTTCAGTCAGGGATGCAATACCCTCCTGTGACGGACTGGTTGCGGGGCGCCACACTCCCCCTTGGGAAATTACACTTGTCCCCAAGTGTCACGAAACCCCAACATTACAGAGAATTTTTACATTTTTATTATAACAGGTACTAAAGCAAACACTTTTATTGACAACAGGTACGGTTATTTGTTTTCTTCCCCTAAGGGAGGTGCACGGCTTAAAACGTTGCAAAAACAAACAGACCTAAGAACGGTAAACGGGTTAACCATTGCGGACCCGGCGGACAGGTAACTGTCCTTAATATAAGTTCAGGCTTTACCGCCGGGCCGCTCCTCTGGCACTTAAACAGGAAAATGTTCAGGACAAGTCATTGTCAAAGTTCACACAAGTTACTGAAGTTCGGGGTGTAGACAACACTTCTTTACTCTAAGTGCATACCATCCTTCAGAACCAGCATGGCGTTCGTAATTTATCTTTTCTCCCCGATAAAGGTCGCGGTTTGGATGTCCAAATGGGAGATGCGACTCAACGTCTCTACGACCCACAAAGATCTCTTCAAAGACACCCTCCTCCCTAGCGAAACCCCACCCGGTAGACAGGTTAAACGAGGTGACTCTACTTGTCTTGCGGAGTTCCTCTGGTAACGGGGGTTGGGGGTGGGCCACTGCACGGGTTTGTCGGTTCGCGCGTTCTTGCGCCCACAGTTCCGCACTACGGCACCGACGTACATCTTCGTCGGACCGACTCGGAGTGTGCACATAGTTCCAGCAACAGGAAGGCTGTTGACAGGTTTGAAGCTGATGGTAAGTTTCAAGCGGCACCCGGACAGGACGCTCAGGGGAAGATGCCGCAGCAGCACCCGACCACCGTACCCGAGCTTTTTGCTCAGCCGAATCCTCCGCGTCGTCCCCCCATTCGGAACCGGTGTGGCTGAGGTCCTCAGAATCACTGTGGGCCTCGTCGTCCTCTTCCTCCATTCCTTCGACGAGCACATCGGGTTCACTAGGTTGCAGGGAATCTGGATCGGAATTATCCGGAAAGGTGGACTCTGGGGCTGAGGGGTCTTCCTTAGGGTCATCTTGCGGGGCTTCCAGGCTGCCCGCCTCCTCGTCTGTGCTGGTGACTGGTGGAGCTTCCGCTCCGGTAACCGGATAGGCCTCAAAGGTTTCAGGGCTAGCTTCCAGTTCTGGAGATGAACGGGTCACAATCTCTTGTTCAGCTGAGATGAAACCGGTAATATGTTCCATTGCAGGAACTAAACAGGTGTCAGGCTCTGTAGTGGAGCGGGTTGCAAGCTCCGGCTCTGGAACGGGGTAGGTCGTGGGCTCCGGTGGTGAGATAAGACAGTTCATGGGCTCTGGTGATGAGACAGGACAGGTCGTGGGCTCCGGTGATGTAATGGGACAGGAGCTGAGCTCCGGCTCTGGAGTGTGACAACTCGCAAGTCTTTGCTGGACAGCCCGATGTAGTCGGCTGGCCAGACCCGCACTCCAGCTGTGGATCGTCCACTCGATGGTCTCCATCAGTCTCACTCTTAGGTCTTGCAGCGCCGCTTCCCAGAATTCAGGGTTGCCGTCTATGGTGAGGACGGGACCCGGACCCGGATGACCTATGGCTGCTCTAGCCTCTGCCTCGACCTTCTGCATCAGCTCATGAAGCTTCATGCTGGCCATTTTCTCTCTTGGAAGAACTGCTCCCGTACGACCTGGTGACCGTTCTGGTAGAAGAGCTGTTGGAAAAGCCTTGACACACCCACTTTCTGGGTTTTTTTTGGAGTCCATAGGTGGGCTGAAGTCTTTGGCCCGCCCCCATGGTTGTTTCCAGCAATCGGGGCGGACAATTATTTTGGCGCCTCTGCCTTGGCCCTCCCACGAAGAGGGGCGGAGGCACACCCCTGGGCCAGCACGTGGTGGTTCACATGGCGGGGTCCGCCATCTTGGTTGCCATCTTGGCCCAATGGTGAAAAGGCGGGAAAAGTTCGTTTTTGGACGAACAAACTCCTTTTTGATGAAATAAACGTTCTTTAAGCATGCAATACCCGTTGGGAAACGGACCTGCTTGAATCCTGTTCGTGACGCCAAATTCTGACTCACCGTAGCCGGGTTGTGCACGTCTTGGGCTGCCGCTGCTCCCTGTCAAGGTTCCGCGCTCGAGGCTGTGTAGGCCCGGTGGTCCAGATCAATAACGTTGGCTGAATAGATACAGGTTTTTAGTATTCTTGTCGTGACGCCACCTGCGGGAATTCCGGTGAGTTCACCGGTGCTGCTTGGGCCTCCGGGGGATGTAATGCATCAAGATGGGACGCTCCCCAGAGGACGAGCGGGAGTCCCCGGAGCTAGAAGCTGCACTTGATGTTGTGAGGCAGCTTAGTTACTCTTAGTATACGGAGTTAGACAGTTCTGAAAAAGCACGGACACCAATAGTCTCTGTAATGGGTTCTTTTACTGTAACCAGATGACGATACATGGTATACAGGTAACGGGTAACTGACTGCGTGGACTCAGCAATGACCGGTGTTGTTTCAGAGCTCCGCGGTGTTCCTCCGATCTAAACTTATTCTAGATGGGTTGCCGATGTCGCCTTAGTGTGCCAAGTTCAGGTACAAGGGGCTGCTTAAATTTCCCTGCTGGTGTGTACGTTCCGGTGTGAGAGGAGCCTGGTTCCTTTTGGTGGGTACTCCGCTGGCAAGACGGCTCTGTTTGCGGTGGCAGTGGGGTACTCCTGTAGAGCGGTCCCTCCACTCCTGGTTTGCTTAGCAGTGATGAACAACTTGCTAGCTTCGGAACCAGTGATCGGTTGTAGATGGGCGCGGGTGTATTTTGACCCGTCAGATGTTCGCCCAGGGTCTGGTTGTTAGGCACCGGGTAATGGCGCCAACCGGTAGGTGGTCTGCGGGGCTGCACGGAACTGTGCAGAGCCCCCTCTCCTACGTTCCTCCCGACCACTTCTCTCTCTTTCCTCCTTCTTCTACATTCTCCTCTACACTCTACTCCTACACTCCGCCCATCAGGACCTTATTGGCCCTCTATTCTGATGTGCATGTAGGGTATGGAGCTCTGATGTTAACCACGTCATTGCTTAGTCAGAGAATATTGCACCTTCAGTCATGGATGCAATACCCTCCTGTGACGCACTCGTTGCGGGGCGCCACACACAGCACAACACACAATTACTACAAAATCCATTTATGGCATCATACCAGTATTAACCCCCTGGTGAACAATCTCACCAATCCAGGATGTTTTGCATACTCATTTTAGACAATTTATAAATAGGAGAACAACTTGAGCATCTTTGCACTTTTAATACATCATATCAAAAACATGTGACAAGTCAGAGAGTACAGAAATGGAAAATTCCCAACAGTTACAAATCCAAGGGAAAAATACTGTACATAAATGATGACAATTGATACATATCCATCAATGGTGGGGAAAATAAAGTCCAATTAACAATATATGCAGGTATCACTCTTAATATGTCATATAAACTATATGTCCATCATACCACACACATATTATAGGTTTGGGACATTTGATACATGTATAACCTTCTAAGCCATAACAACCTGTGGGATTGGATCATGAGTCAATAAAAAAAGCTCCAGTTTTTCCTGCATATACCAGGTTCCATACCCCACCCTCACAGCGAATGATAGTATTAGCAATACATTCCCATAGTGCCTAAGCACTAAATTGGAGAAGTCTCCAAGAAGCAGAAACAACAGTTCTTACATGACCCCAACACATGTTTCGCTAATTGTTTCCTCAGGGGGAGAGAAATAGTAGTGTGCAGTAAGGCAGTCCGCTGTGTCCCCTGCCAAAACCGCCGCTCCTTATGGCAAACACCGGCGGTGATGTCTGTCCAGTCTTCCGGGTTAGTGACATCACAAGCATGTGCTGTGCGCACGCCATCACACACCGCTGTCCAATCCGGACGCGGCTTCACCGCGCATGCTCCTGGTCTGGGGCGCGTCACCATGACAACCGGGCATACGCGGTAGCCTGCGTCCTGACGGCGTTGCAGGGGAGGCAACGGGCACAGTGAACCTACATGGTATCCACGGCAAGAGGGAAATATTTATAAATAGAGCATCCCAGCCATACCAACATAATAGTCAGCCATAGATTCGTCATAATATGTGGCAATGCTTTGAATAGCCAGTCCAATGGTATCCTGGGCATGACGATTAGGGCTTTATTCATATGGCCATGGTTCTCATTTGGTGTGGCAATGCGGCGACACAGATGGTGGTAGACAGGAGAGCTGCCTGCAGAATTAGAAATTGTGATCATATGTACGAGATTTGCGCACTTGCAGTCATGTGACAACAATCACGTCTAGCCTCTTCTAATTTGCTTCTGTTGAAAGAGTCCAAATGCATCCAGTTGGCACATGATTGCCATTTAAGGCTTGGGCATTAGTGGACTTACTGAACTGCAAGCCAGCAAACGTACTACGCCTGTCACACTTGTTGCTAGCCATCCCGCTACTGGACATCCTTTAGGTCTGGAGTACTCTTCACCCGCCTCCCGATCCTGGAAAGGGGGGACTTTTGTAGAACCCTTCCGAGGCGGCAAGCAGCAGGTGACTGGGAACATAGGCTACAGTCAGATAAGACACACCAGTAACAAAATAAGTAGGGCAAAAACTAAGTAAGGAAAACCCAGGGACAAGCCTATGCCAAAAGCCAAAATACAACCTCGCTTGAGAGCACAAAGCACTACAAAGCTATGACCCAAACACAACTGAATAATCAGCACAGCACACAGGATCTAGCAGGTTTAAATCTGCCTCTCAGAGACCACCTGACATCACTGAGGCAGCACCCAATCTCCACCCTCATCCTAGACAAGCAAACGAGGAGGAGAGGGAAGTGGCGGGAACCTCACACCGTTTAGCTTAAGTGTGGCGCCCTCTGACTAGGCGCCACAGAGAGGTATTACACTTTGACAACATATGTGGTATCTCTGTAAGTTGTGGGTTTAGGGTTTAACTTATGGAGTCTCAAGTTACACACACACACACACACGACTAGGCCACCTTAGTATAGAGGGACTGGTTATTTAGTAGGTCCAAAAGGGGGGTGGAGCCTAGCTTAGTGAAGAAGTAGTTGAGTGACAGTTACCTCAGACAGTGCTGGGAAGGCAGTCAGGGAGGACGAGCCAGACAGCTCTGCTGATAGGAGGGATCCCCATCTTGAAGAGCGGGCCCAGGACAGAAGGGGACGGACCAGAACCAGTTGGAGCCGGCTGGCCACGTCCGGGGAACACCGGCAACACGAGAAGCCGAGGCGGTCAGTAGTTTATCTCTGGCCGCAAACCAACTAGCTGCGGGCCTATAATCACCGTGTAGCCGTTAGCACCACAAGAAGGTACCTCGCCCCTCAGTACCATAATAGGTCCCAAGATCACAGGAGCATCGGTCCGGATTCTGGTGGCGGGAGAAGTTACCGCTCGCATCCGTACTGGTAAAGGAAACCCGTGCCCCAACGTGGGAGACCCGGGGACTGGCGGATGAGCTCTGCAAGGGTGGTGAAAGATAGAGAAGAACAGATTAGACCCCAAAAGACTTGAGAAGGAACATCTAGAGACTCCATAAGGGGGACCCTGAACGGGCAACAGTCACCCGTTAAACCAGACTGTAACGTGTTTCACCTTAACATCTGCCGGTACCCAGTAAAGTGGAGTTGAAGTTGAACTTGTCTCTGTCATTCTTTTCTTCGGTCCCCGGAGGGCTTCAGCATCACCAGCATCTCACCGGAGGGGTAAGAACCACCACAACTCCCCTCATTCCCCTCATCATCCTCTATCACTGCTGCCCTGAGGTAAAAGCTCCACCTGTGGGGAGCTGGACCACACTCAGCTGCACCCTCCATCACTTTAGCGGCCAGCTGCAGCGCTGGTACCCAAATTACCGGGAACCACAGGTGGCGTCACGTACCCCTGTAAATATTCCCTCCTTCCCTATCTAACAAATGACAGCCAGGGCCCGGAACCGGAAACCTGACCACCTGTGATTCCCCAGTTAAATCCATCAAACCCAGGCCCGGTATCCGAATACCTGTAGCCCTGAGCTCATCATTTTCTACGAACAGAATTTGAACCAGCCTAGTATTTACCAGGTAAAGTGTGCCTAAAGACTTTATTTTTATTGACTGTTTGTGGATTGCAAAATAGAGCCGCCATTACATCGCCTCACAATTAAAACTGTGCCACTACAACAGGAGAAAAGAGCGGGAAGATAAGCCCCGCCCCTTCGCCTTGCCGAGGAGTGACGAAGCATAGTGGCGGGCTCCGGAAAAGCCCAAAGGACTCTCCTATAGGACTCTCGTGGTGGGCGGACCTAAAGATGTAAAAGAACTATGTGCTGGCCCAGGGGCGTGCCTCAGCCCTCAGCATACATGGGCCATCTAAGAGGCGCCAAAATGTCTCCCCGCCCCCCTTGCTATCAAACAACCAAGGGGGAGGGTCGAGCGCCAGCCCACACCAGTTCAGGACTATAAGAATCAAACAGGGTGCGGCCAGAACGCAAAACAAGATAACTGGTCAGGCTCCGGACCCATTACCCGTGTGCGGCTTAGAAAAGATGGCAGACCTAACGATCTCTGACCTGGTCAGAGAAGTCGAGGACAGAGTGAGAGCTGAATGTGCTGCCCCGAGGATTCCAACCCTAGAAACTGAGTGTGGGAATGTCGAGTTTTGGGTAGCAGCGGTGAGAGAACTGCGTCTTCGACTTCAGGAGACCATGGATTGGACCATCAGATGTTGGAATACCGAGATGGCAAACACGGCGTCCTGTAACCACTGGCAACAGCTAACACCAGGAGACCTGGCATCAAGAGGCCCTTGAACAACGTGATCGACGGGACCGATGGCGTCCTGTCTCCCAGCATTATCAGAAGCAAATCTGACAGAACGCAATACACGACCAGAGCGAGCACCTGCATTAGCTCTTCCCCTGGAGGTGACACCCCACCCTTCATGGCCAGTGAGGGGCTATGGGTGACCTGATGGAGAGCCATAGTGCCCCCAGAAGTGGGACATACCTGTTCAGGTGTAGAACTGTCAGACCTGACATTCAAGTATGGAAATTGCATACATATGGTCATATTACCACTGACTAGCACTGAGTATACCAGGGAATCATAATAGCCTGTGTCCACAGTCACAATTCAGCATTTTTGCATCAAGATCAAGCCTAGGTAACTCTTGTAACACAGAAAACACTTTTGTTGGAAAATTTGCTGAGCTATAACCTCTGTGATCATCCTCCTTCTTGTGTATGAATTACAATTCTTTTACGTTATGATTTTTTTCAATTTTCCCTCAGTATATGGTGGGCATCAAGGAAGAGGAAGCAAAAATCTCAGAGAAAAGGGGAGGGACATGAAGGCTGACGGTAGGGTGGTTCCCTGAAGTTACACTGACACACGTTAATGTTTCAACACTTTCAGTCAGTAAGAGTAACAAGAGGAGATCTTTACACTTAGAAAAAGTTATAAAAGTAAGTAGTTTCAAACATATGGTATATGTCATAATTGATATCTAGTATACATTATTCAAGGTATAGATTGGGCTTAACTTTAACTAACATAAAAGTAGAAAAAATATATGTGCTCGAAAAAGAAAGTGAAACTTCCAGTCTGACGGCACATAGTACAGGGAAGAACAGGAACTTTACATATTTTATATTGAAGAATACAGACACATTTTGAATACAGTCTTTTTAATAACTTTTCAATTAATATAAGACCTATATCCTTGTATGCAGTGGCTGAAGTTGGTTGTGCTTACAGTAAGGGTACAGTTACTCGTCGCAACATTGCATACAATTTCACAGGCAATTTGCTGGTTGCAGTGAAATCATGGACACATTGTTCTATTTGTACACAACAACAAAATAGAACATTGTGTCCATGATTTCACTGCAACCAGCAGATTGCCAGTGAAATTGCATGCAATGTTGCGACGTGTAACGGTACCCCAATACCTTGGTTTTCATTGACATCGGTTAACTTCAGTTTTCGTTGATCTTTTCAATGACAAACGTGTCTCGGTTTTCACTGGTGCCTCGGTTTTTGTCGGTTTTTATACATACATCGCTGATAATTTTGCAAGGCAAAATGGTGATCCACATGATTCCTCTTCCAAAACAATAATATCTGCACCCCTCTCTCTCCTCCTCAGTCTTCCATACACCTAAAAGAATGTTTAGAAAATAAATACCAAGTTAAATGTTTATTTATTCTGTACATTAGTCTTTTATATTCTTTTTGTATTAATTTCTTAATGTTTTTAGCATTAAACACTGTCTTTATTCTCTATAAAATGTGTTTTTCTGTATGTACTTTGGAGTTCCTAAAACAAATGAATTGGATTTTCATAGATTCCTATGGAAATAATTGCCTCAGTTTTAGTCAATTTGAGTTTTGGCTGACTGTTATGGCCACTTTACACGTCCCGATATCGTCGTCCAACTTCGACAAAAAGTCATGTTGTTCGTGCGTTGGCGCCGATATTGTTTGTGCGTTGTATGGTGTAAATGTGCAATGCGACGCAAGAACGATGCCAAACCGATATCGGGGGAGAAATGAGCAGGCTCTCCAACTGCCCGATAATGGATGGACGATCTGGCAGGATCGTGCTGTGTGACAGCCCAACCCCGACTTGGAGAGCAACTTCCCCTATTCACTCCCATGTTAAATGGTCGTTCCTGGGTCGTTCGTATAAGGGGGCGTATACATCGCAGTTGTGTTGCATGCCGATATCTCCCTGTGTGACAGCTCCTATGCGATCTTGGATTTCAGCCAAAAAAGTGCGCGCTCCTGTGCCGTTGGATACAATATCGAAACGATGTTGGGACGTGTAAAGTGGCCATTAGGGTACCTTTACATGTTGCAACATTGCATGCAATTTCACTTGCAACTTACTGATTGCAGTGAAATCATGGACACATTGTTTCATTTGTAGATGGCAACAAAATGGAACAATGTGTCCATGATTTCACTGCAACCAGTAAGTTGCAAGTGAAATTGCATGCAATGTTGCGACGTGTAAAGGTACCCTTATCCGATGGATTACCGACAAAAACCGAGGTGTCACTGTATTTTATTTGAGAACGTCCCATTATTATCACATTTCATAAAGGAAGTTCTTCATAAAATCCTTCAGCTTTATGAAAAATAATTTAAAATTCCCTTGGAGCCCATGTGTAGTGTCTAGATGACATGTTTGAACTGTATAAGTCCTTGCTCATGGCAATGACTTAAGGCCCCATCACACCTGGCGACGGGGCTGGGGATGTCGGCGGTGACTGGCGGGTGTGCACATGTTTTTGGCGCCCCGCCAGCGTCTCTGTCCCCCGTTTATACTGGGCAACACCTCCAGCCCCGCGCTGGCGAGCTGACAGGCGACATCGCCGCCGGGGTGTCTGAAAACCCCAGCGGCGATGCAGGACAACGGGAGCCTATGGCTCCCATCGCCTGTCAGCTCGCCGGCGGCCGGTTACGTGGGGCAATGTGTGCACATCGCCCCAGATCGGCCACCTGGTTTCACAGCGCTGCTATGAAATCAGGTGACCTCCCGGCGGTGCTGACATCGCCCCTTTACATGAGGCGACGTAGGGGCGACGACGCCACCGATAGGCCACGCCTCTACGTCGCCTATGTAATAGGCGGCGATATCGCCCCGTGTGACGGGGCCTTTAGGGTGCCTTTACACGTCGCAACATTGCGTGCAATTTCACTTGCAACTTACTGGTTGCAGTGAAATCATGGACACATTGCTCCATTTGTACACAGCAACAAAATGGAACAATGTGTTCATGATTTCACTGCAACCAGTAAGTTGCAAGTGAAATTGCATGCAATGTTGCGACGTGTAAAGGTACCCTTAAGGTACCGTTACCTACAGAGATATCTGTGCAGACATTGCTTGCAACTCACTGGTTGCAGTGAAATCATGGACACATTGCTCCATTTGTACACAGCAACAAAATGGAACAATGTGTTCATGATTTCACTGCAACCAGTAAGTTGCAAGTGAAATTGCATGGAATGTTGCGACGTGTAAAGGTACCCTTAAGGTACCGTTACCTACAGAGATATCTGTGCAGACATTCCTTGCAACTCACTGGTTGCAGTGAAATCATGGACACATTGTTCCATTTTGTAAACGCCAACAAAATGGAACAATGTGTCCATGATTTCACTGCAACCAGTGAGTTTCAAGCAATGTCTGCATAGATATCTCTGTGGGTAATGGTACCTTAAGTTCTGACACAAAATCCATGTAGAGTTAAGGCCCCGCTACACGCTACGACATTCCAGCGATCCGACCAACAATCCGACCTGGCCGGGATCTCTGGAACATCGTTTACTGATCGTTGGTGAGGTGTCACACGTGCAGATATATTGAACGATGAAGCAACGATACAGCGACAAGCAAACAATATTTGCAGTTGCTTGGATGCCTACGTGCTTCAGTTGTGAATAGCCGAAGTTGCAAACGAGATCATTGGAAAGGTGTCACACACGCCGATGCAGCAGGGTAAACAGACGATCAACAATAAAGTTATGTTCCTGGCTATTAATCAATGATCAACGATTAACCGAGTTAACATTGGTCGTAACTACATGTTACCCACAAGGACGTCATTATGACAACATCAAAAGTCACAAAACTGGTGACGTTGCAACAATATCGTTAATGATATTGTAAGCGTGTAATGGGGCCTTTAGTACGGCTGGTTTCACACTGCAGTTTTTTCCCTGATCAGATTCCATCTGGTGTGTGTGCCAAAACCAGGAGTGTCTCCAAAACTCAGAACAGGTGTCAATCTTTCAATTATACTTTTTCTCTGCAAGGTTTATGGTGGGTTTACACGTCGCGATATCGGCCCGATATCGTAGCCAACGACGCAGGAATGCGCTTTTTGAGCGCGCTTTTGCCGCCATCGCATCGCCGTTTTACACAGCCCGATATCGGGATACAACGTCCCGACGATATGTACGCCCCCCAACCCAGGAACGACCAGTTAACATGGTAGTGAATGGGTGACGTGGCCGTACACATCGTAGTTGGGCTGTCACACGGGACGATGCGGCTACAATGGCCATCCGATATCGGGCGGTTGAATAGCACGCTCATTCAACCCCGATATCGTTTTGGCATCGTTCCAGCATCGCATTGTACGTTCAAACCGTACAACGCGCGAACGATATCGGGTCCAACTCCCAAACCACGTGACTTTTGGTCGGAGTTGGGTTGGAGTTGGACGCCGATATCGCGACGTGTAAACCCACCATCACTCCTGGTTTTGGAACACAAAACCTGATGAACACCTGATCAGGGAAAAAACTGCTGTGTGAAACCAGCCTTCTGGGTTCACATTGCGGTGTCATCCGGTCCGGGGCTGTCAGGGGTGACAGCCTGGACCGGAGTTTTGCTCCATAGGAGACTATCGGGCTGAACGGAGCTGGATGGAGCCGGGTGGCAGTTATCTGCCATCCGGCTGCTATCTCGCCGGATGTATCCTGGAGAAGTGGGATGTTTCTGCCGAATCCAAAAACGTGGCCAGGGAGGAGAGGCTTTTGCATGGCTCATCCACCTATGGGAAAGAGAACACCTTGTTGTTTCCGACCTGCAGGTCTTCCTGGGGGCCTTCCGCAAAGTCTTTGACAAGTCAGGTCATAGGTCATGTCACCTCTGTAGCCTCCTCCCTTCTCAGTCTGCAACAGGGTATTCGGACTGTAGGGCAACATGCAGTCTAGTTCCACACCATTTCCTCAGAATTAAGATGGAACAATGAGGAGCTGGTAACTGCATTTTGTGATTGTCTGTCCAGGAGAATCGAAAACGAACTGGCTGATCGTGATGTCCACGCTACTCTAGATGACCTAAGAATTCATAAACAATGTCTTCAAAAATCTTCTCTACTCCTGCATAGAGGTATATCTTGATGATATTCTGGTTTTCTCTTCAGATTTGTATTCTGATAAGAAGTATGTTCGCTTGGTCTTGCAAAGAGTAAAGGTACTGTTACACGCTGCAATGTCATTAAGATGTCACCAACGATCTCGGTCGTTAGGACATCTTTTTGACAATGTTGGTAAGATGTCACACATATAGATATTGTGGATGACGCACCAACAATGTAGCGAGCAGCTATTGTTCACACAACCCAGCAAACGATACTTGCTCACTGCTGTGAATAGGCGAAGTCGTTCACGACATCGTTATCACAGTGTCACACAGAACGATGCAGCAGGTTGGCTGATCGAGGATTGTTTGATTTGAGAACATGTTCTCAAATCTGTGATCAACGATCCAACGATTTATCGTAGTCGTATCTCAGTGTTACATGAAACAACTTCCTAACAATGTCGTTTCAACGACTCTAAACCAGTGACGTTTCAGCGATATCGTTCACAATCTCGTACCATGTAACAGGGCCTTAAGCAGTGGCGTAACTTCAGGCCCTGGGGCCCCGATGCGAAAGCTCCAACGGGGCCCCCAATTATTACAAATCTTTAACAACAATAGTCTTTTTCTATTGGCCAAAGGGACTATTGGGCCCCCTAGGCTCCGGGGCCCGGGTGCGATCGCAACCCCTGCATCTATTGTAGTTACGCCCCTGGCCTTAAGGAAGAATCAACTATATGACAAGATTGAGAAATGCGGCTTCGAACAGTCCTCTGTTCCTTTCTTTGGATGTGTCATCTCAGACACTGGACTAAAAATGGATCCTGAGAAATTGCCCTACATTTTCAATGGCCTCATCCAGTTGTCATTTAGGCAATTTAGTGATTTTTACTACCTCCAGTTCATTCCCAATTTTTTGTCTGAGACCGCTCCAATTTCTACTATGATGTGCAAGTGTACAGAGACTACAATTCTCTCTAAAACAAGCTTTTTCCTCTTCTCCTGTGCTGTATAGATCCGAGGTCATTAAACAGTTCTTCCTGGAGGTGGATGCTTCATCTTCTGGGGCAGAGGCAGTTCTCACACAAAACTCTTACTTCGGTTGAAGTGTAACCTGTGACTTTTTCTCCTAAGCCTTCTCTGCTCCAGAGCGCATTTATCTAGTTGGCAACTAGAATGGCCTTAGAGGAGTGATGTTACCTGCTCTAGGGGGCAACTCATCCAGTTACAACTTTCATAAGAGCAGCGTAACTGCAGTCTGCAGAGACGGCTAAATCTGCACCAAGGTAGATGGTCTCTTTTTTTGCCCACTTCGATTATATTCTTCATTTCCATTCAGCTCACATAAACTTCAAGGCAGATGCCCTCTCTGGGACTTTTCTACCTGCCAACCATGAAGAGGAGCTCTAACATATCATCGAACCCTCCAAGATGATTACTCTGGCCCCAGTGAACTTGTCACATATCCCTCCAGGGAAGACTTTTGGGCAGAGTCAGGAAAAAAGCTAATTTTGTTGTGGGGTCACACTTCTAAAATGGCAAGTAATGCTGGGTAGAAGAAGGCTATCTTAGGCTGGCTTCACATTAGCGTTTGCGAGCTCAGCATACCGAACACAGCCAAACGCTTGTGCACTGCGTTCCTATGTTTAAAATGGGAACGCATGTGCCTGCATTTGGCTGCGTTCGGTTGCGTTTGTGTTCGGATGCGCACAATTTGTGCGCCCTCCGAGCGCACTCCGAATGCAGCATGTTGCATTTTTTGTGCGGTCGCGGGTGCTTGTTTTATCGGCAAGCACACAAACCATGCATTGAAGTCAATGGATCCGCAGTGTCCTCCGCATGACAGCGCAGGAGAATGCTGCGGATCTCATTGAAATCTCTCCCATTGGCCGCTGGTGATCAGTGGCGGCCATCGGGAGATCAGCTAGAGCCGCCGCTGCTCTCCCGCCGGTGTCAGCGCCGGAGATTTGAAGAAACAACTGATCTGACAGCTGTTTAAATCTCCCGCACTGACACCGAATAGGTGATGTCGGCACGGGAGATTTGAAACAGCGATCAGCTGTTTCATATCTCCTGCACCGATATCACCCTATTCGGTGTTGGTGCTGAAGATTTAAACAGCTGTCAGATCAGCTGTTTCTTCAGATCTCCTGCGCTGACACTGGCGGGAGATCAGCTGTGGCAGGGAGGAGGAGATCTCTGCCGCTGATCTCCTCCTCCTGGGTGCCCCCGAGACAGCTGATTGGCTGGCCGGGCTGATACTAATGTGAGCGCATGCGGAGATTCTGCGCTGCGTTCACATCAGTATGGGCTGTGTTAGCACTGCGTTTGCGTCTGCATGCAGACACAAGCGCAAATGTGAACCCAGCCTAAGGCTAGGGTCACACCTGGAAGGCTCATTGCAATTACCGCATCCAGATCCGGATGCAGTAATTGCATGAACCTTCAGACACATTTTGTGTTCAAAATGTTTCTTTAAACCCGGATCCGGTAACCGGATTGCTCATAATGTGCAATCCGGTTGCCGGATTCTTTGTTCATCCCTGTGGCTGCGGGGATGAACAAAAGGTTAATGTTAATATAATATGTGGGCACAATGTCTCCGGGGAGTGTTCACCTTCCCTAGAGACATAGTGACCATATGGGGCAGCATATGAAGGGTTAATTATGTGTATTACTGTATTGCTATTGTCGGCTTTTACTATTTTATGAATTGAAGCCGGCGGTTCCTCACTGTGGAGGAGATACAGTACGTAATTGAACAAAGCGGATGCTTTCCACATGTGCCTTGCGGTAGCGGGATAGCAAGCCTGCTGTGGTGTGCAAACCGCTCCGAAAACTGCAGCCTGCATGATTTTTACCGCAGGCTGCAAATCCGGAAGCGATAACCGGATTACATGTAGTGCAATCCGGTTTTATAATGGGTTCCTATGGGCTACGGATCTTGATCCGGTTTTGAGCATTTTTACCGCTCAAAACCGGATCAGGATCTGTATTTGCTACCGCAAATGTGACCCTAGCTTAAGTCATCACACAACATTATTGGTGGCCATCCATGCGAAAAGACTTACTGGAATTTGTCTCTGCCTGCCCTTCTTGGTCCCCGAATAACTGTCATCTGGAATGCTTCTACCACATCCCTTTCCTACAGCTGCTGTAGTTACATAGTTATGAATTTTCTTACAGATCTAGCAGTGTCCTCTGTATACTCCATAATCTGGGTGGTGGTGGATTGTGCGGCGCCCCACCAGAGATACTGCACTCCTGCAATTAGGGAGCACTGTGCCTCTTGCTCTCCAGGTGCTGGGATGATGCAGATGAGCCAAAAGCATCCACAAACACACAACCCGCAGGCCCCTGGGATGGTGGGTGGACCCTGAGTGAGGACCCAGGCTCAAAAGGGGAACAGGGAAGTGTAGTCAGTAGTGGAGTAGAAGAAGAATACGAGAGACCATCGGAATGGAGTGGAAGTCGAGAGTGTAGGTGAGGGTGTGGTGCCTACTCCCGCGGGCTGGAGCACGACCACGCTCGCCCTGAGAGAAAGACTGAGAGGTGTGGAGGAAGAAGGGAGCACTTGGTGTACAGAACGAGACGTAGATCCCCATACACCCGTATCTGGCGAGACAGAGGGGCTGGTGGACGACGCAGGGACCCGGCCTTGAACACGCCATGGATGCTTCATGCCCGAGCCGTTGAACTAGAGGCTCCAGGCTTCTAATGGGAGCTGTGGCCGAACACCCGACACAACTTGGGGAAGGTGGCTGAACTAGAGAGCAGTGCCCCGGGAGGGGGTACAAATAAGCACTCGTGGCTGTCGGTGCTTGAGCTCTGTGCTGCGGAGGGGCTAAGTAAGGAGCGTCGAGACAAGCTTTTAGCGCGAGGGGACCACGAGAGACAGAAACACCTAGTGAAAAGGAAAGGGGCACCAACCGAGGCTCGACTGCACTAACCCAGTTTTGGAGACAACGCTGAACCAGAGGTTTGCAAGGGACGTACCCGGCGACCATGTTGAAACCACCAAGTAAAAGTAACAGAACTCCAGCTGTGGTGTGTGAGACATTCTTTAGCGGTGACCACCGGCCACAAAGGCTGCATGAGACATCGGGGTACTGATGACCCAGTGAATATCTGCCAAGGTACGAACTGACTCCTCCATCCTGCTGCCCTGGGGACCTCGCTCCACCTGTGGGAAGCAGAACTATCGAAGCTGCCGGTCACCGTCCCCAGAGGTTCTGAGGCAGCGGAGGCCGCCCTGGCCACATACCGCAGGTGGCGTCACGAATACCCCTTTCCTCAGTCATTTCCCGTCACTTACCCTATTTATTAAAATGACACCGCCAGGGTCACGGGATCGGGCCTTGGCCCCTGTCTGTTCCCCGTGAAAAGAACTGAGAAGTGAACAATAACTGCTGCCCGATTCCCGAGTCTTCCCCTGCCCTGGAGTGGATATGTCAATTGCTTCTCAAATATGGCTCACTCAAGCTATGGACGGAAGTCTCATACAATAATCATGTAAGTGAGGCTTCTGTAAAACTGCCTGCTGTCTGTAGTCAGCAGCCTATCATCCCTCTTCACATGTGAACCAGTTCCGGTATTCCAGCAGCCAACAATCTCACGAGGGATTTCTCTAAGATCTGGGAGGACACTAAAACCTCCCTTGAGAAACCTTCTGTGCGGATGAAAATATATGCTGATAAGAGGTGTAGGGTTCCACCGCATTTTCATCTAGGGTATAATATATATCTTTCCTCAAAATACATCTGTCTCAAGGTTTCATCTTGTAACTTGGGTCCATGCTTTGAGATCATCAAACGCATCAACGCCGTGTCCTATAAATTAAGGTTCACTATCTCTTTACGCGTGCCCAATTCCTTCCATGTATCTTTGTTTAGCCAGACTTAATGAGTCACTTCATTTAAGATCCCTGTTCCATCCCTACGTTGTTCTGCTTTGAAGATGTCTTTGAAGTCAGGAATATCTTGTCTAGGAATAAGGTTATTCTTGATTGACAGGAAAGGTTTTGGGCCTGAAAAGAGGTCATAGGAGCCTAGAGAAAATATTTGCACACCCCTTCTTCTGAAGAAATTCTTATCAGGCCTGCAGAAGAAAGGGTATAAGGAATTTAAGAAGGCGTTTAAGAAATTAGGCAGTATAGTCCATAGTATCAGAATCTACTGAGTCTTTTTAGTGGTTTCTATTTTACATTATCATTATGCTATGAATAAGAACCATGCTAGGTTCGAAACGCGTAAACCAAGATTGATTTTATATCTGCGCCATTGATGATTTTAAACGCATGAACTAAAGGCTGTTTTTATCTAATGAGCTGCTGGACCACAACCTTCTTCCAGGATCATGTACAAGGATAGGGACATATATACCAGGATTAGCACCATATATACCATGATGGGGTCCATATATACCATGATGTTGACCATGTATATAAGGATGTAGACATATATACTTTGATGGGGACCTTGTATACCAGGATGGGGACATATATACCAGGATGGGGAAAAAATATACCAGGATGGGGGACCACATATACGATGTATAACAGGATAGGGACATATATACCAGAATGGGGAGAGAAATACCAGCATGGGGGCAGATGTACCATGATGGAGAACATGTATACCAGGATTGTAAACACATATTTTTAATATTTATAACACGGGAGCTAGCTAATGTGGATTATGCTTGAAGTGGATAGTGCTCCCACACCCATTAATCCACCAGTTGCTGCTTGTAAGCCTGAGGGTAGTACTGTGTGTAACTCTCCTAGTAGTACATTACAATGTGATCTTATTTATAGTTAAGGCCCAGTGCTACCATGACCCCTATCGGTGACTACAAAGAGAGAGGATACACCAAAATTCAATTAACCCTTTTTCAGTGTTTGTGTTTATTTTGTTTGACTTACAGGTTAGTGATGGAGGGGTCTCATAGACCTGTACCGTTCAATAACCAAGGGCTTGATGGCAGCTGTGATTTATCACAAATCACAGCTCCCCTTATATTACTCCAATTTCAACCGCTCCAGAGAAATCGAGATGAAGCATGTAAGCACCAGAATTTAGTGCATCTAATGAATTCTGGGGTGTCTGTGGGCTGTTATAGTTACCCTGGGGGGCCCAATAAAGGTGGGACTTCCCAGGCTGAGAATACCAACCCACAGCCGTGTTCTTTACATTGGCTGAGTATCGGAATTGGGGGGAACACATGCCAGTTTTTCTAAATTATTTATTGTTACACTAATATGATGGCAGGTTGCTTGCCATACGCTAATATTTATGGCAACCAATTACAGAAGCCAGCACAGAGCACGTCTGACTGCAACCAATCATAGGAATATTCATAAGGTTTAATGAGCGGACCCAGAAATAATGTAAGAGTAGTGCGGGAGAAGGTAAGTATTATTTATCAGATATAAATCACCATTTAGCTGCTTTTTAAATCCTCCCTAGCTGAACCAGAACAGAAACATGGACTTCCCTGAGAAGTCCGTATTCAGGGTCTGTGTATTGAGACTAGGTGTTTGGTACAGACTCCAAACTTTACAGTTTAGGTTTGCCCATTCCTAATTATGCATATAAATATTGACATCTGTTTTTATTAGAAAATTGGAACATTTCTATGGATACTTCTAAAAATGTTACAAATCACAATTTTCTTCTGCCGCCAATTTAAAGCATACATACACGTATGAGGTTTTTTTTTTTTACATAAAGCGCCCATCATTATTTGCAGTATGATTTTGACGTTCCCACCGGGGCTGTAGGGTACGCGGAACGGACCCTGTTGTCGTCGTCTGGGGCTGCAAGATGTCACGGTGTCGTGACCCAGCTCCGTGGTCCCGGGCGGTCAATAACAAGTGGAAAACAGTTTTTAGAAATTAATCGCAATGCCACCCGTGGTTTGCGGCTATGGGTAGCCGCCGCTGTAATCGGTACCTCTGGGGATGATGGGGTTGGCAGCAGGGATGTTGAGCCCTCCATGGGTAGGGTTGGTCCCGAGGACAACCATGTAGAAAGTATAGGTGTAGTGCAAAGTTATCAGTACCCACAGGCAGCCTCCTGCTGCAGGTTTGCAGTCTACCACCTCTCAGGCATGCAATCAAAGTCTCACACTGTTCAGAGCTTCAACCGGGTTTACTCTCAGCTCTTTCGTTGTTACAACACACACAGTTCAGTACAACAGAGGCTCCGGTGTGGTCTTAGCAGCTGGGACAGACTCTTAATTGAGGCTCCACGGACTCCATTTGCATATTCAAGTCTCCTGGGGCAATGCATCATGGATTTCACTGTGTTTGAGCGCTTTAGCAGGCTGCCCGCAGTGTTTTCCTTGACAGGTCTCTCTGAGATCAGTGAGTGCTTTGTGTTGTTGGTCTACCAAGCATTGCTCCCACCATAACAAGAGGCCCTTTTAGTCAATATCCCACTCAGTTACAAGTTAAGGATATGACAAGGGAATTCACAGAGTCAGGTATCCATCCACAGACAGCTGTTTCAGGGTATTGCCCCTCATCAGTGTGGAGTAGGATTCTGGCTAGGTGGAAGCAATGCCTGGTAGACCAACATCACAAAGCACTCACTGATCTCTGGGAGACCAGTCAAGGAAAACACTGCGGGCAGCCGGCTAAAGCGCTCAAACACAGTAAAATCCATGATGCATTGCGCCCTGGGAATTTGAATATGCAAATGTAGTCCATGGAGCCTCGAGTCTCAAACACAGGACTAGCCAGATATCTTTCCAGGGAAGGACCTAGCCCTGGGGTGGAATCCTTGCAGAAACCACCTTAACCACCATATCAAGTGGCCATTTTAGTCAGTATCCCACTCAGTTACGAGTTAAGGACATGACAAGGGAATTAACAGAGCCAGGTATCTACCCACAAACAGCTGTTTCAGGGTATTGCCTTTCATCAGTGTGGAGTAGGATTCTGGCTAGGTGGGAGCAATGCCTGGTAGCCCAACATCACAAAGTATTCTTTGATCTCAGGGAGACCAGTCAAGGAAAACACTGCGGGCAGCCGGCTAAAGCACTCAAACACAGTGAAATCCATGATGTATTGCGCCATGGGAATTTAATATGCAAATGGAGTCCGTGGAGCCTCGAGTCTCAAACACAGGACTAGCCAGATATCTCTCACGGACTCCATTTGCATATTCAAATTCCCAGGGTGCAATGCATCATGGCTTTCACTGTGTTTGAGTGCTTTAGCCAGCTGCCCGCAGTGTTTTCCTTGACTGGTCTCCCTGAGTTCAGTGAATACTTTGTGATGTTGGTCTACCAGGCATTGCTCCCACCTAGCCAGAATCATACTCTACACTGATGAGGGGCAATATCCTGAAACAGTTGTGTGTGGATGGATGCCTGGAAATGTTAATTCCCTTGTAATATTCTTAACTCGTAACTGAGTGGGATATTGACTAAAAGGGTCACTTAATATGGTGGTCTGTGCAATTATTCCACCCCAGGGATAGGTTCTTCTCTGGAGAGATACCTGGCTAGTCCTGTGTTTGAGACTCTTAGTTGAGGCTCCATGGATTTCATTTGTATATTCAAATTCCCAGGGTGCAATGCGTCATGAATTTCACTGTGTTTGAGCGCTTTAGCCGGCTGCCCACAGTGATTTCCTTGACTAGTCTCCCTGAGATCAGTGAATACTTTGTGATGTTGGTCTACCAGGCATTGCTCCCACCTAGCCAGAATCCTACTCCACACTGATGAGCGGCAATACCCTGAAACAGCTGTCTGTGGATGGATACCTGGCTCTGTTAATTCCCTTGTCATATCCTTAACTCATAACTGAGTGGGATATTGACTAAAATGTCCACTTGTTATGGTGGTTATGGTGGTCTCCGCAAGGATTCCACCCCAGGGCTAGGTCCTTCCCTGGAGAGATATCTGGCTAGTCCCGTGTTTGAGAGTCTTAATCGAGGCTCCACGGACTCCATTTGCATAATCACTATAGAAGTAGCCCCACGTTGCGGAGGAACGTGGGGGGGCCTCGGGGAGCGCGGGCAGGAGGAGCAGGGGGGGGGGAGCGCGGGCAGGCCACGCTCGCTCCATCCTTCTCCACCGGCTCCATCCTGCCCCGCTCGCTCCATCCTGCCCCCCCCCGCCGGCTCCATCCTGCCCCGCTTGCTCCATCCTGCCCCCCCGATGGCTCCATCCTGCCACCTCGCCACCTCCATCCTGCCCCGTTGGCTCCATCCTGCCCCCCGCCTCCATCCTGCCCCCCGTCACCATCCTGCCTTGCCCTGGCGGCGACCAATCAGTGAAGCGTGTTTTAAAACACGCGCCAAGTGCACTGATTGGTCATCGCGACTGGCAGTGACCAATCAGCGAAGCGGAGCACGGCTTGGTATATTGGCGCGCAATTTGAACTGCTGCACATAGTGTGACGCACTTCTCTGCTGTTTACAAGGCTGTCAGTCATAGTGTGACGCAGTTCACTCCTGTTTACAAGGTATTCTAGAATACCCGATGCGGTAGAATCGGGCCACCATCTAGAATTTAATAATTTGTCAGCTAATCGCTGGCGTAATTGAGAAGGAGCATTTATTTGGTTCATTATCAACCAGTGTAAAATGGCCTTTCCTCAACACCCTATTCTTGTCACAGTTTTGATAGAATTTTGCATATAGATTTGTGATATAAGAAATTCTGTCGTTGCAAGAGACTTACTATTTGGTATCATCTTTTCAGCTAGCATCACAAGGTTTACTGGACTCCTAATTATCTTTCCTACCTGTTATCCTATACAGCACATATTTTTCCATTAATATAATAGGAAAATCAGTTATATTAACTTTTGGTTTTGCAGCTTGGGAACATTTATCATCCATGACTACTCAAATTGCATTAATATTTGTGAATACACCATTTTTTTATGATTTTGCATTGTACTGCCGTACTACTATCATCAGTTTCTGTACGAAATATATATTTTGGTTAAAAAAAATAGTTTGATGTCTTTGTGATTAACTCTTTTTCTTTTATTCCTTGCATAAAGATATATGCATGCTTTTTGAAAATGTATTTGTATTGATAAATAAGCATGCAGTCATGTTTATGTTCATATTTAATCTTACGTATGATCTTATTTTTCATAGTATTATATTATCACTTGAAATGGATAAAGCTTTCCGGGCAACTGAGCTGAATATTAGTAATGCGCTAAGTAAAAAAGAACTATTGGCAATGGTCTTCTTATGTGGAAAGAATTTACATGAAAGAGATAAGGACATGGTAACAGATGGAACTGTACTCTTTTCAATTCTGGAAAGGAAAGGTCTTCATTCCAAAGAAAATTTACTTTTTCTGAAAGAACTTCTAAGTAGAATAGGCAGAAACGATATCTTAAAGTGTACACTGAAGACAACCAAAAGTGAAATGGAAGAGATTGAACGATCCTTTCAGCATATTTCATCATACAGGTAAATAAATGTTCTAAGCTATTTGGGGACATCTTTCTTAAACATTATTGCAGGAGAGTGACCTGTGACCTGCAACCCCCCAAAGATGTCATTGATTTATGTGTAATGTGTGTTTATATCTTTAGTAATGCTTAAATTCCCATATGTGCCTATGGGTACAGTGCTATTGGCCACTATTAGATGTCACCAATCCAAGAGTTCCCTAGTTAAGTAAGGACATTTAAGCCTCAGGTATAGTGATAGGGCTTGAAGTGTTAACAAATGACGATGGCCCACAGTGAAGGAAATATAATGTTGGGTATTTCCTGGTTTAAAGGAATTCAGGTTCAGATGATGTAAGGAAGAAGAGGCAGCAGTGGTGTGGTGTCGAGACACCAAGGTACAAGTATTAGGCAGTAAAGAATTAAAGTTGTCTAAAACTGGATTGCAATGGGGCTCTAAAGGTGTGAATAGAGGGACCCTTGAGTGTCCACCCATCAAGTGGCTAGTGTGAACAGTGCAGACAGCTGCGGATTCAGTGTTGATTGATGACTATTGACACTGGGAATAGACTCAAAGAGTAATCCTGAAGAAGTATCAAAGCTGAACTGGGTAGTCCCATCACAGCAATCTACATGGACCCGTGCGGTTGAATACCTACGCAGTGTGATCTTATCTGCAACCATAACGGAAGAGCCGCATGATTTCAAGCCTTGCGAAGTGAAAAGATGTTTGAACTGTGTCATACACTGTGTACAGAATTATTAGGCAAATTAATATTTTGATCACATGATACTTTTTATACATGTTGTCCTACTCCAAGCTGTATAGACTTGAGAGCCAACTACCAATTAAGTAAATCAGGTGATGTGCATCTCTGTAATGAGGAGGGGTGTGGTGTAATGACATCAACACCCTATATAAGGTGTGCTTAATTATTAAGCAACTTCCTTTCCTTAGGCAAAATGGGTCAGAAGAGAGATTTGACGGGCTCTGAAAAGTCCAAAATTGTGAGATGTCTTGCAGAGGGATGCAGCAGTCTTGAAATTGCCAAACTTTTGAAGTGTGATCACCGAACAATCAAGCATTTCATTGCAAATAGCCAACAGGGTCGCAAGAAGCGTGTTGGGCAAAAAAGGCACAAAATAACTGACCATGAATTGAGGAAAATCAAGCGTGAAGCTGCCAAGATGCCATTTGCCACCAGTTTTGCAATATTTCAGAGCTGCAACGTTGCTGGAGTATCAAAAAGCACAAGGTGTGCTATACTCAGGGATATGGCCAAGGTAAGAAAGGCTGAAAAATGACCACCTTTGAACAAGAAACATAAGATAAAACGTCAAGACTGGGCCAAGAAATATCATAAGACTGATTTTTCAAAGGTTTTATGGACTGATGAAATGAGAGTGACTCTTGATGGGCCAGATGGATGGGCCAGAGGCTGGATCAGTAACGGGCAGAGAGCTCCACTCCAACTCAGACGCCAGCAAGGTGGAGGTGGGCTACTGGTATGGGCTTGTATCATCAAAGATGAACTTGTGGGACCTTTTCGGGTTGAGGATGGAGTGAAGCTCAACTCCCGGACCTACTGCCAGTTTCTGGAAGACAACTTCTTCAAGCAGTGGTACAGAAAGAAGTTGGTGTCGTTCAAGAAAAACATGATTTTCATGCAGGACAATGCTCCATCACATGCATCCAACTACTCCACAGCGTGGCTGGCCAGTAAAGGTCTAAAAGAAGAAAAAATAATGACGTGGCCCCTTGTTCACCTGATCTGAACACCATAGAGAACCTGTGGTCCCTCCTAAAATGTGAGATCTACAGGGAGGGAAAACAGTACACCTCTCGGAACAGTGTCTGGGAGGCTGTGGTGGCTGCTGCACGCTATGTTGATCGTAAACAGATCAAGCAACTGACAGATTCTATGGATGGAAGGCTGTTGAGTGTCATCATAAAGAAAGGGGGCTATATTGGTCACTAATTTTTTTGGGTTTTGTTTTTGCATGTCAGAAATGTTTATTTCTAAATTTTGTGCAGTTATATTAGTTTACCTGGTAAAAATAAACAAGTGAGATGGGAATATATTAGGTTTTTATTAAGTTGCCTAATAATTCTGCACAGTAATACTTACCTACACAAACAGATATCCTCCTAAAATAACCAAATCTAAACAAAAAGCACTCCAACTTCCAAAAATATTAAGCTTTGATATTTGAGTCTTTTGGGTTGATTGAGAACATAGTTGGTGATCAATAATAAAAATAATCCTCTAAAATACAACTTGCCTAATAATTCTGCACACAGTGTCTGTGGACTTACAGTAAATATTAAATAATAATGTTTAATAACTCTGACCGTGAAACCACGCAGTGTGAACTGGATAATGTGAAGCTTAAATCACATGTGTCAGATTTTGCACATCGCATGCTGCCATGTGCTGTGCAAATCGGATGAGACTCACCCATTCAAATCCTGGAAATGACATCTGAGTGCAGACTGATTTCCACGGAATCACACAATGGAGAAGATGAAGAAATTTTGTTCTCATCCAAGAGAATCATATCACACTATACTGACACTCTGATCAAACTCTGATCACAGTGTCATTAGCAAAATCACCCTGATTCTCCTGGATGAGAAAATCTATGGTCTTGTGACCCTGGCCCGAATATTAATATGATATGGACTCACTCTCTAAGGCACACGGTGTGAATGTAGTTCCTACAGTTCCATACTTTGCCTTGTTAATCATATAGCACCACATAATTTGATTCTTTTCCCAAAAAAGCTATTTAAGGCTAGGGTCACACATGCCAATCCATTTTTGGAAGTGTTTGCCATGCTAAAACAGTTTTTCCTAGGCTGCATTTTGTGCCTCCTGTGCCCCTGAACGTTTTTTGGATTTAGTCATTTAAAAAAAAAAAAAAAAAAACACATGCAAAAACGCATGCGTTAACATATGGTGCCTATATGTACCATGCGTTAATGCATGTGTTTCCCATAGGGCCCCATGTTAAAAAAGCATGCATTTTTTAACTGCACCCAAAAACACAATGCACCATGCGTTAACACATATGCCTTTTTGGACTTTGAAAAAAAATGACCAAAATTATCCCAAAAATGTATTTAAGCCAAAAATGGATGGTATGTGTGACCCTGGCCTAATACTCAAATAATGTTAAAAATGTTTAGGAATATCTAAATTGTCAACATAGTGAAACAGTAGTCATATTGTACCATGTAGTACTTACACAAAGCCAAACCATGATCACTCTGATATGCATTGTTCTCATAATCTCACTATCTAGAATAGCACACTTCTCCAACATGACATACAGTGCCCATATGGTACTATATATTGCCCACATAGTACCATATAGTCACAACACTAAAGTTCAAGTTAAATGACAACTTTGGCAGTAAGACCTATCGCACGGTCAAAGTTCGCTAGGTGTCACTGCTACATGGTGGTTGGACTTCTTGTGACTTACTTGTTGTGGTCACAGATTTGAATGAAAAAGAGAAGTCCAGCGCCCGGAGAAATTTTCTTAAAATAGTTCCAGTCTTTATTAACAACTTTAAAACAAATCAATTTCAGCAGCAATGGAACCACGGGGCCAGATGTCCCCAATCTGATGCATTTGGTGGATAAAACCTTAGTCGTCCACAACTAAAGCTTTATCGGCCAAAACATGTCGGATTGGGCACCTCTGCCCCTGTGGTTCCATTGCTACTGAAATTGATTTGTTTTAAAGTTGTTAATAAACACTGGAACTTTTTTTAAGAAAATTTCTCTGGATGCTGAGCTTCTTTTTTTCATTCTTGGACTTTCCCCTGCTATAGCAATGGCAGCATCCGTGTTTGTTTATGGTGTTCCAGACAGTGTGTATATGGCAGCATAGTGCGGTCAGTTATCTGACTTTTTTACAGCCGAACAGGCTTAGATCGACAACTGAGGCAAGCTCTGGAGACCCCTGGGATTCTTCTTGAGGGACTCCATACCAGCTTCTTTATCCGCATTTGCCCTTTTTCAGAGTTGCAGGGTTCGCTTGCCACACTTTAGACCCATGGATGACTTCACACAGTAGAGTGAGATGACATCATTTTTTCATTTCTTTTCATTCACTTGTATTGTGCTGCGATGTAGCAGCATCACCTAGCAAACTTTGGGCATGAGACAGGTTTTGCAGAAAAAAAGCCTTTTCTAACTTCAACATCCCTGGTATCGCCAGTATTATATAAAAAGGGCAAGGTGCACAGCAGTTTGTGCAGCCTCTTCTTATCTGAGCACCACTTGTATTCCCAGTATTATATAAGAAAGACATGGTGGACAGCAGTGGGAGCAGGATCTTATCACTTCGACACCCTTACATCTTGAGTATTAGGTCAGATAGACAATGTGAACAGCAGTATGATAAGCCTTTTCTTACCTCAGCAACCCTAGTATCTCCAGTATTAGATCAGGAAGACCAAGTGGACAGCAGTGTGAGAATCCTCTTTTTACCTTTGATCTAATACTGGATTTACCAGTAGTACTGATAGACAAGATGGATAACCATGTGAGCAGCCTTTTCTTACATCAACACCCTGATATATCCAGCATTAGATCAAATGACAGGGTGGACAGCAGTGTAAGTAGTCTCTTCTTACCTCAGTGCACTGTATTCTCCAGTATTCATGAGAATATCCATTGGGATCACAACTTCTTACCTATTACTACACTAAAATAAAATGGGAAAAAGCGTAAATTCGGTCTTATCCTAAAAACAGGTTAATTAGGATAGGGAGGAAAGGTTCTCACCTGGGAGGTTGTGAAGGAGTCACAACACTCTCAAAAGCCCAATGATGATGGCTTCTGTGGTCCCCCCAAAAATCGAACACGAATATCAGAGAGAAGAAAAGTATAACACCGCGCTGCGAAATAGCCAGGAATCAAGATTCGAACGCCTTTTATGGTACCTTCACATGCCGCAATCTCACTTGGGAATCCTAAAAACGATATGTCGAAAGGCGAAAGTTGCGGCGTGTGATTGGGGAATTTCGCGGCGATAGATTGCCTCTCGCCTGTCGCCTGATTCCTGAACAGTGGTCTGAAATCAGCCTCAATCATGAAGGCGATATTTCCATGTTGTGGCGTGTGATAGGGCGATAGTGATGGAATCAGCGTCGCCTATGATTTCCCGTAGGCGTGCCCCAGAGTGCTGTAGTCCGCGCCCCGTCTGCGATGATTAGTGGTGGCTACTGTGTTCCCATTGGCTGTCTGTTCACAGGGCGCCATATTTGATGAGCTGTCCATTCAGCAACACACACATCTTCAATGGCGTCATGTATTAGCCAGCCTTCCAGAGCAGGCTGACCAATCGTAACACTGTTGCGTTGTCCAATGAGCGCGTATGGGGCACTGTGTAAATCACTGTGGCACGCCTATCTCCTCGCAGCGCTGACCATGTACACCCACATTGCCTTCGGGATTGCAGCGTGTGAAGTGGCGAAGGAATTTGACCGGATTGGTTCCGCTGTGGGTGAGGCGATTTCCGGGACGACACATCGCCTTTATTTCAGGGCGAGATTGCGGCGTGTAATACCGCCATCGGTGATCTGAGGCGAGCATGAAAAACGTGCACACGCACATTAGATCGCCTCATATCGCCAGCCGATATTGCGGCCTGTGAAGGTACCATAAGAGATTGTAATCCCTGTACCTAGAGATTGACATTGGTGGTTTTCTCTTGATAAAGGGGATTACAATCCCTGAAACACATTGAATAATAATATCAAAATAAATGTATGCTTTGGATCTTGATTCCTGGCTTTTTGGTAATGTTATACCCTTCTTCTCTCTGATAGTCCTGTTCAATGCCTTACCTATAAAAGATAGAGGGTAGACCTTTCTTCTGCAAATGCTGAAATGCACCTGCTAAATTACATTTTAGGATAGGTCAGTGTAACAAGACAGCAGCCTTTTTAAATCTATAGTGATTTCCTCCCTATACAAAAGGGTTATGATTTCTCTATTAAAGGCATTTAGGAATATATTTATAATGATATTTTCTTTAGTTATTTATTGTTTTATTTTTCTGAGGGATTTTTTTGACGCCCTTCAAGTGAGACATTACTAAAGGCTGGGGTCACACATGCCAATCCGTTTTCGGAACTGTTTTCCATGCCAAATCCGTTTTTCCTTGGCTGCATTTTGTGCCTCCTGTGCCCCTGAATGTTTTTTGGACTTAGTCATTTTTTCCAAAAAAACGCATGCAAAAACGCATGGTGCCTATATATACCATGCGTTAACGCATGTGTTTCCCACAGGGCCCCATGTTAAAAAAACGCATGCGTTTTTCTACTGCACCCCATTGTAAATATTCGCATTTGTTGCTTTTGGAGCGCAGTATGTAAAATCTCTGCTTTGCAGTCTAACTGGGCGTTTCTTCAGAATCTTCTCTAAAGGTATGTTCCTTCACAATAGACAGTTCAATCAAATGCTGAGCTATGATTGACAGCATCTGGGAGGGGTGAAAGAACACACCCAGAGAAAACTCTGAAGAAGCCCCCACTTGGACTAAAAGCAGAGATTTCACATACTGCACTTCAAAAGAAATAGATGTGAACATCTCTGCCATGGAGCAATGCAGCACAAACAGAAAAAGACCGAAATAATTATGGGCGCTCAAGGATTTTTACAAATTATTTAAAGGGGTTTTGCCATTAACAAAAGTAATTTTAAAGTTAATTTTCATTAATAGATCTTGGAATAATAATATCTTCCACAATTAGATGTGCTAAAAAAAATGTCCGTCTTGGATCATACCACATCTCATGGGCAGGGGAGGATGCAAAACATTATAAAGACAGTACAGCAGAGGATCATAGATTATTCTTTTTTTGAGGTAAAACGTTTCCCTGACTGTTTTTAAAAAATGTTTTATCTCGAAGAAAGAATTATTTGCAATTCCGTGCTGTAATGTCTGTATACTCTTTTTCATCCTCCCTGACCCAGTAAATGTGGTATGATCAGACCATGTCACTGTACGGTCAGACACATCCATTACACAGTACATAGCAGGGACACATATATAAGATTATCTCAGCACAGGAGATGTGGTATGATCCGACCATGTCCCTGTACGGTCAGACACATCCATTACACAGTACATAGCGGGGACACATATATAAGATTATCTCAGCACAGGAGATGTGGTATGATCAGACCATGTCCCTGTACGGTCAGACACATCCATTACACAGTACATAGCAGGGACACATATATAAGATTATCTCAGCACAGGAGATGTAGTATGATAAGACCATGTCCCTGTGCGGTCAGACACATCCATTACACAGTACATAGCAGGGACACATATATATGATTATCTCAGCACAGGAGATGTGGTATGATCAGACCATGTCCCTGCACGGTCAGACACATCCATTACACAGTACATAGCAGGGACACATATTATCTCAGCACAGGAGATGTGGTCAGACACAGGTATTAGGCCAGCTTCACACTGCGGTGTGATCAGGTCCTGGGCTGTCCGATGTGAATCGGACAGCCCCGAACCCGATTTTTACACAATGCAGCCCTATGGTGCCGGATAAGGCCGGATAGCAGTGATTTGCCATACGGTTTTGTCCCTGACCGGCAGCATCAGGCTGCTAACGATTTTTGCCCCGGAGACAAAATCAGATCATGTAGCATTTTTGTGTCCAGGGCAACCAATTGATCAAAACTGGATCCTGGCGAATTCTCCCGCCCACTAACATGAGAGTCTATGGGGCGCCAGATCGCGCTGGACCTGACAAAGAGTCCGTCAGGTTCCCGGACGCCGGCTGCTGCAGTTCAGTGTGAGCTACGCTGCACTTCAGCCCCAGGAGCTGTCCCCTGTGAAGAGGTTCAGCACCATTTCAGCAGGGGACAGCTCCTGAAGTTGTGCTCTGCAGAATCCGGCTACAAACAGGACCGGGGGGTATATTAACCCTCTGCTTCTATTTGTCCGGACCTGCCAGGCTGTGTCCAGTGCCTCCTGCAAAGCATCGGACACAGCCTGACAGGGGAAAAAACGTGGTGTGAAGCCGGCCTTACACAGTACATAGCAGCGGCACATATATGAGATTGTCTCAACATAGGTACATTTATTTTAAACACATCCAATTGTGGAAATTATTCATATTCTAAGATCTAGTGATTAAAATAAGATTTAAAATTACCTTTGCTTGTGGAAAAACTCCTTTAACTATTTTTTTGAGTTAGTGATATGTCCTCTTTAACCATGGCTATTAGAATTTTTATTATAATTTTAAGCTACTAAGGTTACTACTATTTTTTTCCATCCATTACTCCAAATCTCTAAATTTGTTGGAATTTTAGGAGAAACAATATTGATACAGTAGTGTTTAAAATAATAGTAGTCCATTATGACTAGCCGGAAGATTCACTGTTTTTAGTATAAATTATATTACCACAGGATCCACCGGACAGAACCTGACAGGACAGGATGTGCAGAAAGTGTGGGCAAATATGCCCTCCGATCCTGTTTTTTGCTGCTGTCCATGGTCTTAAAGTCTGCCTGTGTCTACTCTGCCACAGTCCATGGTGCTGAATTCACAGCCTGTGCATGAAATACTCTGTCTATGGTGCTGAAGTGAGAACTCCAGGATTTCTGAGCATACTCTGTGCAAAAAAACGGATCCTGGAAACGACCCTATTTTTTCATGAATCCGGCACCATAGACTCCCAATATATGGGAACTGGATTGTGCTGGATCTGGTTCTGTCCGGTTTTGTCCGATTTTTGCATCAGAGACAAAAAATGCTGCAGCCTCTGATTTTGGGGACGGTGAAAAACCTGACAAAACCGGATCAGGCACAGAATACACAAAACCTGATGGCCAAATAGGAATAGGACCAATCCAGCACCATAGGGATACATGGGAGGCAAAACCGGATCAGGTTCTGTCCTGTTTAAACCAGACAGAACCTGATGCACAAAAACAGACTCAGCATTCATGATCTGCAAGTTTTTGAGTCTGTGTATTTGAATGATTAAGGCTGGTTTCACACTGCAGTTTTTTTTCCCTGATCAGGTTTGATCAGGTTTGGGTGCCAAGACCAGGAGAGGAACTTGCAGAGAAAAGCTATAATTGAAAGATTGGCCATGTCCACACACCTGCGCTCTAAGTATTTAGCGGTTCTGCGCTAAATACTTAGGTTTTCTGAGAGAAGCGCAGGTGCGTGTGTGCCGGCGCTTCTTTGAAACGCAGCCCCTGGTTACCCAATGTGTATCGTGGTAACCAGTTCATACAGCAGGCTGCCTAGTGACCGCTTATGCTGAATGCACAGGAAAATGTTGCTTGACACAGCGGACACTATGCAGTCTGCAGTATGAACTGGTTACTACGATACACATCGGGTAACCAGGGGCTGTGTTTCAAGGAAGCGCTGGCACACACGCTCACAAGTTGGTACAGCAGAATCCCGATGTGTTTTATGACCTGCCAGGGCGTACGTCGGTCATTCAACATGACATTGTCACTGAACCCCGGGTAAAAGTGCGAGTGAAGCCGTACCGGGTACCCGAGGCTCGACGGCAAGCCATCGCGGCCGAAGTTAAACACATGCTCAAGTTAGGGTGATAGAAGAATCCCGGAGCGAGTGGGCTAGTCCCATTGTGCTCATTCCAAAACCGGATGGATCGCTGCGGTTCTGCAACGATTTCCGGAAGCTGAACGAAGTATCTAAGTTTGATTTACATCCCATGCCCCGGGTGGACGAGCTGATTGAAAGACTGGGGCAAGCCCAGTACTTCACGACGCTTGATCTGACCAAAGGCTACTGGCAAGTGCCGCTGACAAAGTCGGCCAAGGAAAAAAACCGCCTTTGTTACTTCGGAAGGCCTCTATCACTATGTCGTGTTGCCTTTTGTGTTGCATGGAGCACCGGCCACATTCCAGCAGCTCATGGACATAGCGTTGGAACTCCATCGGAAGTACGCGTCCGCCTACCTAGATGATATCATCATCTTTAGTCCCGATTGGCACACCCACTTATCCCAGGTACAGGCCGTGGTAGATTCGCTCAGGGCCGCCGGCCTGACGGCCAATCCAAAAAAATGTGCCATGGGGCTCGAGGAGGCCCGGTACCTGGGCTATGTGATTGGGCGAGGGGTTATCAAACCCCAAATTAACAAAATCAAGGCCATTCAAAATTGGCCCCGGCCGGTGTCTACCAAACAGGTGAGGGCGTTCCTCGGCATAGTTGGGTATTATCGACTCTTTATACCCAATTTTGCTGGGCGGACAGCGGCCCTCTCCGACCTGTTAAAAGGGAGGAAATCTGCTTTGGTGCATTGGAATCCCCAAGCAGAGACAGCCTTTCAGTCCATGAAGTTGGCCTTGTGTGGACAGCCCGTCCTCATCAGTCCTAACTTCAAACGCGCCTTCATTGTGCAAACGGACGCCTCGGAGGTGGGGCTGGGGGCTGTGCTGTCGCAAGAAGTGGACGGAGAAGAGCATCCGGTCACTTACTTAAGCCGGAAATTGTCCCCGGCCGAAAAGAATTATAGCGTAGTGGAGAAGGAGTTCTTGGCTGTTAAATGGGCCTTGGAGTCCCTACGTTATTATTTGCTCGGACGACAGTTCCGGTTGGTTACGGATCACGCTCCCCTGGTCTGGATGCGAAACGCCAAAGAACGGAACGCTCGGGTCACCCGGTGGTTCCTGTCCCTCCAAAACTTCAATTTTACGGTGGAGCATCGGGCTGGCAAGTTGCAGGGTAATGCGGATGCCCTGTCCCGGGCACCCTGTTTGATGGCTGGGGTTCAACCCCACAAGTTTGAACCGAGGGGGAGGGGTGTGTGAGACAGTGCGGGGGATCATATGCGAGGGGCGCTATGTCTCCCCCAGAATGCGCACTGTCACGTATTGAGCCCGGTATAGGGTGTGTGAGAAAGGGACGGTCCGCTCCCTCCACTCCGGGTCTTGCAATGTCCCGGAAGGAGACACGGAGTTAAAAGCCTGGTCAGGAGGCAGGGCGGGGCCCCCTTGTACACAGCTTTTTGCCTAAGCTGCAGGAGCAGCAGAGATAGACTGGAGAAAGGTCTAGAGTTCCAGGAGGCCATGTGCTATACTAACACGGTCTATCCCGGGACGGCTGGGAGCTCAGGGTGACCTATAACGGAAGCCCATACCCTGAAGGAACCGGGTTACTTTGTATGAACTGTATCCTGTGTACCCGGCTGCGACCCGGATTCCGGCAGCTTGTGCCACTGCTGTGTGTGTAACAGCAATAAAACCAGGAACTGTTTGAATTATTGCCGGGCTCAACGTGTTTCCTGACTTGCAATCCCGGCGCTGCCCCACAACGCATATACACTTAAGTGTACCATGCATTAACGGATCTGCGTTTGTTAAAAACTGCAAAAAAACGCAGAAAGTGCTAAAAAAACTGATATGTGTGAACAAGGTCAATGATAGGCTGTTCAGCTAAAATGATCTTCAATGCTTTAAAATGGAAAGCAAAACCAGAGAGATGCGGAAGAAAATGGAAGACTACTATTCAAATGGAATGAATAATAGCCAGAGTGGCAAAGACTCAGCCAATGATCAGCTCCAGGATGATCAAAGACAGTCTCAAGTTACCTGGGTGTACTGTAACAGCTGTGTGAAGCTGATCTATTAACAAGAAATCCCCGCAAAGTCCCAATGTTGAAAAAAAAAGACATGTATTGAAGTGGATACAGTTTGCCAAAGAACACATCAACTAGCCTAAAGAGAAATAGAGAAACATTTTGCGGACTGATGAAAGTAAAATTGTTCTTTTTAGGTGTAAGGGCTGTTCGTCAGATGACCCCCAAACTCTGAATTCAAGCAACAGTACACTCTAAAGACAGTGAAGCATGGTAGTGCAAGCATCATGATTGGGCATGTTTCTCTCACTATGGAGCTGGGCCTATTTACCACATACCAGGGATCATGGACCAGTTTGCATATATCAAAATACTTGAAGAGACCATGTTGCCTTCCACTGAAGAGGAAATGCCCTTGTAATGGGTGTTTCAACAAGACAACGACACTAAGCACACCAGATCTTGGTTCCAGTCCAACAAAATTGAGGTTATGGAGTGTCAACCAAATCTCTGGTCCTTAATCCTATAGAACCCTTGTGTGGGGACATAAAAAATGCTGTTTCTGAGGCAAAGCCAACAAATGCAAATACATTGTGGGATATAGTCAAAGCATCCTGGGCTAGAATAACAGCTGACAGATGCCAGTTGGTTGACTCTATGCAACATAGATGTGAAGCAGTTCTAAAAAGCTGTGGTTATATAACTAAATATTAGGTTAGTGATTCACAGGAATGCTAAATCCTAAAAAGATAGAGAGTACATATTTTGAGTTTGTAAAGACAAATGCAGACACTACTGTTTTTTTGAACAGCTAAATGTTAATTTTTTGTTATTTTCTGTAAAGTAGTTAAAAATCATATACATTTCTCTTCATGTTATGATTTAGAAAACAGTGTGCAATGTTCCCAATGCATGGAAATAAAAACCATTATAAAGATTTGGGCTTAACTCATGTTTTTGACCTTACTGCTATTATTTTGAACACAACTGTAAATGGCTACTTTTATTTTCTTTTATCTCTAACAGGTCCCTGCTTTATGATATATCTGAAAATCTACTCATTGAAGAGACTGAGAACATTATGCATTTGTTGCAACCAGAAATTAACAACATTCGTAAAATAAATGAAAAAGTAAGATAATATAGATTTGAAAACACGTTTTTATATAGTTCGATTCACATTTGAATAAGAGCAGTGCATATAACAATATCAGGAAACAGGGATTTTACAGTGCTTCAGTAATACATTCTTGCTTGTGTAACAGGTTTACACTTTGTAATGTAATCACTGGCCTGCAGAGTAGAAAATAATTGCTGTCACTTTAATCGTTTTGCTGCTACAGTTTATTTTTAATAATTTTATACCACTGGTAGTTAAGTTAATATTCACAGTTTTTAAATGTACAAATAAAGTCTAAATAACATCATAAAAAGGTGATATTAAACACCCATAGTTAAATATTTTGTGAAAGTAGACACTTCGCAAATAGTCAAAATGCCCCTTAGCGCTTTATACAAACAGGCATCTTTGTGCAAATTTGTTTCAAAGTGATTTAAAAAAAAAAAAATGCATATAAGTTGATGATGAAGGTGGCTAAAAGCATGATCTTCACAAGGAGTGATGGGAGAAAAAACACAACACAATTTTTTACCCAACTTGTTTCTTTTGGACTATGTTCACACTGGACGTTTTTGATCCATTTATGGTGCTGCGTTTTTTTTTTTTTAAACTGCACCGAAAACGGAACAATCTCTGTGTCTGCCGATAAAGTGAATGGGATTTTCAATTTGCTGTTCAGACGCTGTTTTGACTGCTGTTAATATTGCAGAAAGCGTATCCAGAAAAAATTGATTGTCAATTGGTGCTCTGTTTTTCTGTTTCACTTTCTTCACCAACAACGCTCCATTACTTGCCATCCATTGTGATCCCACGGCGAGGCCTGGCGATGTCTTCCTTCTGGGCATCAGCAGGACCTGGGGCTATGGTACTGACAAGACCTGTCTGAGAGTCACATGACCAAGGTCCTGTAAGTACTCATACTACTCACAGATCCGGCCGGTGACCTGAAGGAAGACATCTCTGGGGTTGCCATGGGATCACCGGGGATGGTAAGAAAGTGTGTTTGTGTCTTTCTGTGTCCCCACAAAATGGAGAAAAAAGCAACACAGATGGATGGTGCATTTGTGCGGCTTTTTGTAAAAAAAGCATCCGTTTTTGGTGCAGAAACTGCACGAAAGAAAGATAAAAAAACGGTGCACAAATGCTCTTTGTGAATGAGGCCTTACGCTAATAATAACATATTTGGTGGAAGTCTGCTATTTTCATTAGAACAACTTACATTTCCAAAATAATTAACTAGCTGTGATAGGATAGGGATCCAAAGACGGGCATGAACAAAAAACGCAATCCTAATTAAAACTATAACTTTTTCACACAAGTAAAAATATGATTTATAACCACAAATCACCAAAAATATCACAAATAGCACTGCCATAAAACATAGGTGCCAAACAAATGCAGGTAAGTAGATAAATAAAAAATTAGTATCAGAGTACTAGCAAAGCTCAATGGTATATACCCAGCAATGGCACAAAAATGCGCAAATATGGCATAGGAATTTTTGCCCAGTTGTGCAGCCAAGAGGGCCAAAAGAACGGGGGAAGGGGTTGTAACCACAAAATACAAATACAACATTTTTTTTTGAAAATCATCTATTTCACATATCCTGGTCTAGGATAACCCGGGTGTGCCTCCAGTATCCTTTCCTGCCTATCAGCGGAGGTTGGCCATTGCAAATAATAGCACAATGTGGCACCCCATCTCGTCAACTGACCATACTATGGTCCTAGATGTCCCTATGACACCCTCAAACAAGGGCCACTACAATACCAAGCACTAACACAAAAATACAGCCACAAGCAAAAGGGTAATAATGTTTTGAATTTTTGACTTTCAGCTCACATTCTCATGATTTTAGCAGTTTCAACAATCAGAGACCCCTAGTGATCATACATTTCTCACCAATCCTGTGGATAGGTTATATATTCTGACAATGTTTTGAACTTTTGCCTTTCAGGTTCCTATCTCCCCATCCACTAGTTTTGAGCGTGATACTACCTTCATTTTATAGAATATCACCTTGGCTATCTCATTCATATATTTGACTTGCATTTATTAAGCATATGATTAGTTATGCAGATTTTTGTGATGTCACTTGCATTGTTACTGTTTTGCCCCTGAAAAGGTAAATTTCAAATTTTATTATTCTGTTTGTATCTTGCAAATCTCCTTTGGCTTTCAACACTGCCTGAATGCTTTTGGACATGCTTTTGATAAGATTTAAGCAAACCGACCAAACCGACCGAATCGGCCAAAAAAATTATCCTGGGTCTCTACTACATGGTCCCAATGTTGGTGCTTACTGTGTTCAACTGGGTTGTGGACTGAGGACTGTGGGGGCCAGTCCAGCTCCTCTATTTCATTGTTATTATACCATTGTTATTCAATTGTAATGACCAGAGGTCCTATTAAGATCCAGTGAGTCACAGACTGAGACAGAGGCAGAAATAAACAACAGTATTTTTACTGATATGGGGATCAAAGTATGGTTCAGTATGGAATGTATAAGTCTCAAAATCCCCTTAAAATATTACCAATAACAGTTTCACACACTCAGCGTTAGCTTACATCAATGCGCCGATCTCAGAGTTCCCAGGGTATGTAAATCACACTCAGAACCAGGAGCAAATTTACCTACACGTTAGACTTATCAAGGATTTAACTTAACTAAAGGCTATGTACATCAACTGTGGGCGGTCTGATGGGACCTCTGAGATGGCACACTGAGTATAACTTATCACAGCTAATAACAATACAATACACTATATCAATGCTGGCTATACACTTAGCACAGGGATACCCGGGTATCTCAAAACTATGGTACCATCAACCTCAAATGTAGCTTTACACCGGTGTATATTCCACGTGGGCTGCAGCAAGTCCAGAAAAAGAAAAACAAAAGAAAAACCTTCGGCGCCAAAAAAAAAACGTAAAAAAAACAGCAAAATTTGGCAGCTTACCAGCCAATGCCAGATTCAAATGATCAGTACTTTAGTTCTGTAAGCTTGGGGTGCAATCTGTGGAGCACTCTTTTCCAGGGCTTGTCAGGACCTTGTCAGGATCCTCCCAATGTGGGTGGCACCGGACGCCGCCTCTCCTTTCGCAGTCACTCACAAGCCTTCCTGGACGCCAATCACTCTCTCCATCAGGGGAACATCTCCTCAGCCCCCTTGTCCGGATCCTCCCAATGTGGATGGCACCGGACGCCGGCTCTCCTTTCGCAGTCACTCACGGCCTTCCTGGACGCCAATCACCTGCTCCATCAGGGGGAACATCTCCTCAGCCTCTCCTCGGATGCTGGACACTTGCTCAGTTCAAGATAAAGTCTTTAGTCCACACAACAGGGCTTGCAAACAACTTTAAAGGCCCATATAGCTTGCACTGGCTCTGCTGTAATCCTTACACTAGTAATGGCCACCGCAGAGAGAGATCAACAACAACAGGAGCAACTGACAGAGCCGTCACCAAGGCAACCAGAGATCGTGCTTTCACTTTCCTAGACACAGAGCAGTCACCATGGCAACCAGAGACTGTGCTTTTCACTTTCCTGGGCCACTACAAAATGGCAGTCTGCTTGGTTTTAGCAGCTTATTAGTTTACTCTCTTACACAATCTCTAAGGCTGGCTTCACACCATGGTTTTTTGGATCCGGGGTTGTCCGGTGTAAACCAGACAGCCCCGGACCGGTTTTTGGCCCCATAGCAGCCTATGGGGCCAGATGGAGCCGGATGGCAGCTCTCTGCCATCCGGTTTCATCACTCCGGCACACTCCGGGGGAATACGGATTATTCTCTCCGGACACAAAAATGATGCTTGCATCATTTTTTTGTCCAGGGAGAAAAATCTCCCCATTTGCCGGATCTTGGATTCGGCCGGATCCTCCCGTATCCGGGGCAATCCAGCGCTCCCTAACATGGGAGCCTATGGGGCCAGATTGCCCCGGTCCGGGAGGATCCGGCAAGCGGACACTGGCGGCAGCAAGCTGCTGTTCTTTCAGGACCGCGGCAAGCCGCGGTCTTGAAAGATCAGCAGATGCGGCTGCAATTAGCAGCATCCAGCTGCACTCAGGACCGGAAGGCACATTTGGCCCTCCGGTTCTGTGTGCTGATCTGGTCCGGGGCTGTCAGCGTCATGCCGGACAGCCCCGGACTGGATCACGCCGTGGTGTGAAGCCAGCCTAAGTATGCTTCGAGTCGTTGTCCTGCTGGAACACTATGTCATCCTTTTCATACCCATAGTACTCAATTGTATGAAGTAATTCATCTAGTAAGATACTCATATATAGCTCAGCATAGAGACCACCATCCATCCTGGTCAAGTATCCAATGCCGTTGACTGTGAAACAACCCCATATCGACAGGCTTCTTCCACTGAACTTGAACTTTCACTTTCTCAATCTGTTAGCACCTTTTTCCTTTGTTTCTTCCAGCTCCATTTGCACCCATCAGAGCCTAGACTATTGACTTTCATCTCATCTCTCCAAATCACCCATTTCCAATTTTCTTTGCAAACTGAAGCCAATGCATTTTATGATGATATTGAAATAGAGGCTTTTTCATCTTTTTCGGGCCTCCATTCTAGACTTGTGTAACATGCATCACATGGTGCTTGCATGGACATCTGTGATCTCACTGGCGGATTTGTTGCGCCAGAACTGATAGACCTTGTGATACCCGACTTATTAACTCCGATGCCTGAATGTCCATCTGTTGGGTTTTGAATAGATGGATATAATTTCGTATACTTCTAACTTTAATGGCACTCACATGATGCAGTTTGGCAAGTTTCTTGACTGAGAGACTGCTATCGATGAATTTAAAGGGAACCAATCACCAAAAAATCCCTATCTAACCTATAAATATCTGTCCCTGGAGCCTTAAATTACTATTCTAACCATCCCTGAGGGTACCTTTACACGCCGCTACTGGAGGATGGATACAATCCGCTACAGGCTACAAATGTAGCTTGTAGCGCCAATATAGCCCGTAGTAGCGGCGTGTGAAGACGGGACGCGACAGCCGGCAACAGATACATCTGTTTCCGAGCACTGCTCGAAAACAGATGGCTACAAAGTCGATTGCAGCGAGCTGTATCGGCGTGTAAAGAAGGAACAGAAGGGTTGTTTCTACACCATGCTATGTAGCTGGGGCGTGACACAGGCTCCTGGTTTCCGCGCCCCCTTCAGCGATCATTGGAGGAAGCTCCGGCGTTGCAATTGGTTGTCGCCGCACAGGGCGGCATATTTAAGGAGCTGACGAGTCACACTACACAATTGCTCGAGCGTCAAGTATTAATCAGCCTCCTGCGATGCCTGCCCAATCATGGTATTATTGCTTTGTCCTATCAGCGTACGGACGTCTCGTACTCCACAATTGTGGCACGCCTATGTGCTGTCCCTGCTGCACCAGGTCCGCCCATATTAGCTGGTTGTAGCGGTGTGTAAATGAGGTAAGATGAGCTGCAGATGGCTACTTGAGACACCCGGCGATGTATCTAGCTGTAGATGTAGCGTAGCGTAGCGCACCTTGTGGCGGCGTGTAAAGGAGGTGCGTTTACCATTTGTAACCGTTTGAGCGTGCTCGTGCACGTGAAGTAGCTGGTTGTATCCATCCTCCAGTAGCGGCGTGTAAAGGTACCCTGACTGACTAAATCTAACTAACTACAGGCACATTAAATCACTTTTTATACTTACCAAATTCTTGTCAGATGGGCGTTCCTCCAGGCTCTTTGTCAGCGAGGCGGTGATTTATTGTGTATTAGTTCGATTTAGTCAGTCAGGGATGGTTAGAATAGTAATTTAAGGCTCCAGGGTCAGATATTTGTAGGTTAGATAGTGATTTTTTGGTGGTTGGTTCCCTTTAATGATGCTGTTTCTCATTTCTTGTGAAATATTCTTCATAGCTGTTCCTTGTTAAAACCCAGCGACCTTTCATTGGTAATCACCATAAAAAAAACTCTGAGCTATTAGGGAATGTGAGAAAAGGTTGTAGTTTCTAGGAAGAAAACTATTTTTCAAATGCCAGGACCAAAACAGTAACAATGCAGTAACATGACAAGAATCTGCATAACTACTCACATGCTAAATAGTTGCAAGTCAAATTTGTGTTTGAGATAGCCAAGATTGTCCATAAAATGAAGGTAGTCTCATGCTCAAAGTCATTGTCAGAGGTGTAACTACAATAGGTGCAGAGGTTGCAATCGCACCTGGGCCCTGATGCCTAAGAGGCCCCAAAAGTGCCTTTGACATATAGAAAAGCACAAATCCTATTAAACATTTACAATAATTGAGGGCCCCATTGGAGTTTTTGCTTTGGGGCCCATGAGCTTCAAGTTACGCCAGAGGCCATAGTGGATGGTGAGGTATGGAGTCTGAAAGTCAATAGTTTGAAACATTGTTACCTTATTGCTTGTCACTGTATATTCACAAAGTGCGGCTTATGCAAGATCACAATATCCAGATTACAACACTGGTTTCCTAATGTAGATTGTCCACGTGTTCACTAGAGGCGTCGCCTTATCGTGGACTCAACAGACACAAGAAGGTGCAAGAGGTAAACAGGGCAGAGACAGACTCACCGTGGCCGGGTCGACACGTTGCAGCAGTTGCTTCTTCCTCCTTGTCACGGGAACTGCGCCTGCGGCTGTGGAGGCCCAGTGGTCCAGATCAAATGAGACGTCATAATGGAACAGATTAAAGGGGTTAATTGTTTCGTGACGCCAACTATGAGTGTTCTGGTGATATCCACCGGCGCTGCTTGGGCCTCCGGGGGATGGAATGCAGCAAGTTGGAACGCTCCCCACAGGCTGAGCGGTGATCCCCGGAGCCAGGAGCTGCACAATATGTTCTGAGGCAACTGCGGTTACCTTAGTGTATATTCAAACCACCCAAAGGGTTAACGGCCCTCCAAAAACAATATATACTTCATATACAAACTCCAAGGAGTCAGGCCAAAATACTTGCAATTAATATTTATTAAAAATTCCAACACTGTGTTAAAAATGACAATGTAAAACAGGTACACAGAAGGAGAGACCACATGACAGTATAGAAACCACAATGGTATTAAATCCTCAGGCACAAGGACCAAAATACACTATCCAAAGAATACAATCAGTGCCCCAAATACTGGGTGCACTCCATGTGCCAAGAGAGGGTAATACATAGACAATCATCAAGCCATGGGTCATTTACCTTACTGCGACCGCCCCCTGACGCGTTTCGCACCAGCTTCTTCTGAGGAGGGTCAACCTTAGTGTGCGGAGATAGACAGTTCATAAGAAGGCATGGACACTGAAAGTCTCTGTAATGGGTACTTTACTGTAACCAGCAGGTGATACATGGCATACAGTTCTCAGGTAACGGACCAGGTGGACTTAGCAATGACCAGTGTTTCTCAGAGCTCCGCGGTGTTCTTCCATTCTAACTAAGCTGTGTTGCCGAGGTCGCCATGGAATGCCAGGTCGGGTACAAGGAGGCTGCTTCAATTGCCCTACCGGGGAATTCTGGCCGGATTTGTGGGGAGCCTTGGGTCCTTTTAGTGGGTACTCCGCTGGCTAGACGACTTGTTGTAAGCGGCGGTGGTGGGGTGCTCCTGTAAAGCGGTCCCTCCACTCCTGGTTCGCGTAGCAGTGCTGAACAACTACTAGCTTCGGTACCAGTAGACCGGTAGTAGATGGGCACGGGATGTTTTTGAACCCGCATGTAGATGCCCGTAGATCGGTTGTTAAGGCACCGGAAGTAATGGCACCCAACCGGGGTGACGGCCAGGGGGCTGCACGGGACTGTGCAGGCCCTCTCTCCTAGGTTGTAGAGCTTGTTGGCTTTGCTGCTTCTCCTACGTTGTTTCAGAGAGTTCTCCTAAACTTTTCACTACACACTACCACTACACTCCGCCCACCAGGACCTTATTGGCCCTCTATGCTGATGATGCATGTAGGGTATAGAGCTCAGAGTTAACTGTGTCATTGCTTAGTCAGAGAATATTGCTGCTGCTGTCTTGGCTGCAATACCCTCCTGTGACGCACTCGTTGCGGGGCGCTACAAGACTTTCCAGTAAGTGGATACAAAGATTGTGATACCACATGGTTCAAAAACATATCAAAATTGAAGGTATCTATGCTCCATTGGAAACCAGAAGAAAGGAATAATAAACATTACTTCCCTTCATGTAGTCATGTCATAGCCTCAATGCATTTCTCCACCCAGATTGGATTCATCAAGAGACCAGGGAAACCTGGATACATGTCAAGGATGAATGACATATGATTGCTGTGCCTACTTACATTTCCAGAAGTTACTTCAGGGGAAATGGTGTATCAGTGTCCGCACTGCTGAAATCCCAAGAAAACGATCCAGAAACCAGATGTAGGTTGCATCAATCATCCATTTATTCCTTTCCTACTCGTTTCGGCACTGTCCTAGTGCCTTCCTCAGGGATATCCCTGAGGAAGGCACTAGGACAGTGCCGAAACGCGTAGGAAAGGAATAAATGGATGATTGATGCAACCTACATCTGGTTTCTGGATCGTTTTCTTGGGATTTCAGCAGCGCGGACACTGATACACCATTTCCCCTGAAGTAACTTCTGGATGGTTCCCACGTGCATGTGGAAGGTGAAAGTCCTGCAGCAGCTGCATTTAATGCTAAATGCTTTTACACCAGTTGTGGGTCTCACAACTGTGCTAGGTGAGTGAATTCATACCCACCACATACATTAGTGTCACTAGTGATAGGGCACTATTGCGCCTCTTGTTCCCCCCCTATTTTTTGCTTACTTACATTTCCAGCCATTTGTTAACTTTGTCCCAATTTTTTTTTGAGATGTGTTGTTGCTATCAATTTCTACATGAGTTAATTTTTTTCACATAAAATGTGAGAATGTATAACTTTCAACTTCTGATCTATGTGCTCTGTTCTATTGTGAATTAAATAGGATTATCAGTCGGAGACAAACTCATTGAAGTCGGAGTTTCTGAAAAATCGGATCAAGGATAGAACATCTGTGTGGCATCTGATTTTTATAGATACATTTCTGCTATAAACTTAGGAAACGGTATTTGATTATGTACATCTGTCAATGAAGATGTTTGTAACAGACTGCATGCGGTTGTCACGTGGACATAAAAAATCAGTACATAGCCGAAAATTGGATTAAAATCAAATGAAAATCATCTGGATTTAAACTTGGATACATTTTCCTACACTCATCTGCAGTCATCCTTAGGCTAGGGTCAGACTTGCGTCATGCATTTGCTAAATGCATGCGCTATTTTCATGTGCAAATCTGCAAGATCGCATGTGTTAACCCACCCATAGACTCTAATTAAAAAAACGCATTGCAAAAGTGCAATGCATTTGACGCTATGGGTTTTTGCAAGAGCACCAAAAACCATGGTCTTCAGCGTTTTTTGGCCCATTTTTGAAAATGCATGCATTTTTTTTAACATGGAAGTCTATGGGCAACGCATCCGTTAAAGCATGGTACATACATGTGTGGTGCCCCACTGCTCAGGACGCCACGGAGGGGTACTGCACCCGTAAAAGAGTGAGTAGTATTCCTGTGGCTGAGGAATTGGGATGCTGCATAAAGGACCCTCATGACACACAGCCACACACACCCTAGGTAGGTAGGACCCAGTGCCATGGGAGGAGTGACAGGGTAGAAAAGTGTATGGGTGGGAGGAGCGTTAGTTAGTGAGTGAGAAGGAGAGCTCTGTCGGGGAGCGAGGAGGAGAAGACGGCGGAGGAGCCGTCAGCACGGAAAGGGACCCTAGGGGCACCAGGTGTTGCGGTGCACCCGAATCTGGACCCGGTACGATTAACGGTTCAGTCCCAGATGGAGGAGCAGCTCTGAGAGGGTGCGGGTGTATACCTCTGAGCCACCGAACCGTTTGCCCGAGCTTCTTTAGGAAGTCGCTGCCGACACCCGGCGCAACCAGGAAAAGGCCCCGTATAGGGTCCCGAGGACACGGAGAAGAGTAGCTCAGAAAGAGGGAATCTGTGGGAGCTGGCTTCAGGCTCTGCACGTGGGAGTGCTAAGAGAGGCAGGAGAGAGTGCAGGAAGGGACCAGACAGGAACAGCAGGCATTCCACTGAGGGGCCTAAGTGATGCATCCTAATTTCCAGTGATTCCAGGCCAGGCAGACCCAAAAAGACTGTGTTTTTGAAGAACTGCCAGTAAACCCGTACAGAGCAAAAAGACTGTGTGGTGTAATTTATTATTTACACCTGCGGATCCGCCGACCGCAGCATAAGAAGAACAAGTGACAAGGCCTGGTGCAGCTACATCTCTGTGTAAATAAAAGACTGTCCTGCAACTCCCAACCTCCACTATTGCCCCAAGGATCCCACTCCACCTATGGGGAGCTTAACCATTCTGCTGTTCCACCATGACCCCGAAGGTCTGTCCCACAGCATCGTTAACATTACCGGAACCGTAGGTGGCGTCACGGACTATTTCCATCTTTTTTTATTATTCCCATTGAATCTTTTCAGCGACCACCAGCGCCACGGGACCAGGCACAGGCCCCAGTGACATTCCCCGTGAAATAACGCCTGGAACCGGTTACCCCACGGCCCTGGGGCGGGTTAGCTTCTGGTGTCACAAACAGGATCCCGTGCCCGATAAATCCGGGTACTGTGAGCCTTCAACTGTGTTTGAAAATACTTTATTTGATGGGTCCCAAGATGGCGGAATCAGAGACTTAACAACATGTGAAGGCCCGGGGGTGTGCCTCGGCCCCTGATCGTGGGAGGGCCTTGCCAGAGGTGCGAAACTGCATGCCCGCCCCAAATGCCACCAAAAAACTAAGGGGGCGGGCCAGAGATTAAAGTACTCCTGCTGGAACCTACAAATAGCGGCAGGAAGGGCGCAGCAATAGAGAGACAACAAAGGCGAGGCACGAGTGTGGTCCACGGGTCTGGAGCAATGGCGGTAGCTAACCACGAAAACCCGGCCCGAAAGGTGGAAGAAGTGAGCAGCCCTTCACTCCTGTCCCCGCTGACGATGATGCGTTCTGGGAGACCACCATAAGAGACTTGTGGACCCAGCTCAATGAGACCTTGGACTGGAACTTTAGGCATTGGAGTGCACATGTCTGCCCTGAGTTGACCCGGTGGGCTGCGCAGAGGGAGTCCAGCAACCCAGAGCTGGAACCTAGGGTGAGAGACCAGGCCATGGGTGAGCCTGAGGTTAACATCAGCGTCCAGCAGTTGGACCTGCAACCCGTCCTTGACGAAGAAGTCGGGGCATCTGGGCACCGCACTAAGCCAGAGGTCCCTGAAGTGCCTGGCAGTGATGATGTGACCAGAGCAGAGCTAGGAGACCCGAAGAAGCCAGCCAAGTCCGAGGAGGATGTCCTGGAGGGTCCCGCGAGAGAGTCCGACGTGGTGGTGGAGGCCGTGATCAAGGAGCCATCCGGCCAGCCGGACTTCGTGGAGGAAGAACCCGAGGAGGATGAGGCCAGCAGTGACTAGGAAGTCGGGGCATCCGGTTCCCGCGCTCTGTGGTGGGATCATCACCAGCACCGACCGGTCGGGCGGATCAGAGCCGCCGCTATATAACCGGGGCACAGGGCTGTGCTCCAGTTCCAGCCCTGGAACTTACAAAAACTGATGTGAAAAACTGACTAAAAACTGAACATATGAACGTAAGCTAAAAGTGTTTTATTAGTTTGTTCCAGCCCTGGATCAGCCTGACTTTGCCCAACAGAAATTCCTGGCCGACCAGGTGGAGAGACTGCACCGCCATGAGAGATGGTGGGCCATGGAACAGGAAAACCTGTTGGTGAGTAACCGAGCTTGAGGACTGTCACCGATTGCCCCGGAAGACCATAAGACAGGTACGGTGACAGCTTTTAATTTGGACAACGGGTGGGGTTTCTTCCAGGAACCCGACATGTATGAGAATGTTTTTGTGAGCTGGAGAGATGTGGAGGCTCATCTCCCCAAAGGGCACCCGGACAGAGACCTGCATCATTGTGATAAAGTGAACTATGAAAAGACTGTGTGGTGTCATTTATTATCTACACCTGCGGAGCTGCCGACCGCAGCATGAGAAGAACAAGTGACAAGGCCTGGTGCAGCTACGTCTCTGTGTAAATAAAAGACTGTCCTACAACTCCCAACTTCCACTACTGCCCTGGGGATCCTGTTCCACCTATGGGGAGCGTAACCATCCTGCTATTCCACCATGACCCCGAAGGTCTGTCCCACAGCGCCGGTAACATTACCAAAACTGTAGGTGGCGTCACGGACTATTTCCATCATTTTTTTTTAATATTCCCATTGACTCATCTCAGGACCAGGCACAGGCCACAGTGACATTCCCCGTGAAACAATGTTTCCTGGGACTGGATACCCCACCGCCCTGGGGCGGGGTCACATGTACCATGCGTTAACACATCAGTTAATTGAGCCAACAAGTATGCACACATTCCATGAAAATGGCAAGGGAAAAAAAAGGATCCTTTAATGCATCCTGCAAACGGATGCAAGCTCCCAAGTCTGACCCTAGCCTAATACAGACAGTTCTGTATGTGAAAAGAAGTAAGTCTACTTTCACATGTTCAGTTTTTTGTCAGTTTTTCACATCAGTATTTATAGCTGAAACCAGGAGTGGATAAAAAATACAGAAATGGGGACGTGTTTCTATTTGGCCATGTTCACACCTTGAGTATTTGGTCAGTATTTTACATCAGTCTTTACAAGCCAAACCCAGGAGTGGAACAATCAGAGGAAAAGTATAATAGAAACTGTCACCACATCTGGATTTCAAAGCACTCACTGATCTAGGGAGACCAGTCAAGGAAAACACAGCGGGCAGCCGGCTAAAGCGCTCAAACACAGTGAAATCCATGATGCATTGCCCCCTGGAAATTTGAATATGCAAATAGAGTCCATGGAGTCTCAATTAAGAGTCTCAAACATGGGACTAGCCAGATATCCCTCCAGGAAAGGACCTAGCCCTGGGGTGGAAACCTTGCGGAGACCACCGTAACCACCATATTAAGTGGCCCTTTTAGTCAATATTCCACTCATTTATGAGTTAAGGATATGACAATGGAATTAACAGAGCCAGGTATCCATCCACAGACAGCTATTTCCGGGTATTGCCCCTCATCAGTGTGGAGTAGGATTCTGGCTAGGTGGGAGCAATGCCTGGTAGACCAACATCACAAAGCACTCACTGATCTCAGGGAGACCAGTCAAGGAAAACACTGCGGGCAGCCGGCTAACGCGCTCAAACACAGTGAAATCCATGATGCATTGCCCCTGGAAATTTGAATATGCAAATGGAGTCCGTGGAGCCTCGATTAAGAGTCTTAAACACGGGACTAGCCAGCATAGGAGAGGACTTTTGGAGGCAGGCTCAAATCGGTTGACAAAAAAGTCAAATTCTTGATATATTTATGGCGGTCACACGCAACGATATATGGTTAGATATCGCTTGCACGTGCCCGATTATACATCGCTCGAACGATGTCTGTGCGTGTGATGGCACGACACGACCAACGAGAAATGATCAGATCGTTAGATCCAGATATCAGATCTGGACCTCATATCAGACGATGTCGGCTCACTGGATAAGCACAATTGATGTGTGTAAACGAACGATATCGTTCGAAAACTGTGAAGTGAGCGATGTTGAAATCCAGCACGTAGGCGTGCCGGGTATTCATCTGTGGTTTCGCCTCCTCAGTTGTGATTTGTTAACCCTCATGCGTTCCTATTGGCTGGCGCCACATCAGCTATTATTGGTGGAAGCTCCTGTGTTACAATTGGTTCTTTCTTCACAGGGTGCCATTTTGTATGAGCTGTCACTTCAGCACTACTACACATAGGCGCCGTTTGTCTGATCATGCGTTGTTGCTTTGAATTTACGGGCCCACACAAGGGAGCCAAGCTCAAATTAGTCAAGTATTGGTATGGGCCCAATATAGTCTGCACACTCTCATACCCCAAAACGATCTTGCGTTACGCAGCACACAACGTGGTGTTACGCCACGCCCCCGGGATCTTGTCCCGTAGGTGCCGCAGAAGTGTTCCGATTGTGCACGGCGCACAAGGGGGATGGCGTTTTCTAACTTTCGGTAGTGGCATGTAAGGTTTTTTGGATAGCACACCGTGGTTACACATATGGATTGAGATGCACATCACAGGACATCCGGAAAATGAGTCCGCCATGTTTGCAAGGACGTCTGACCAATGAACATGTAGCACGCCTATGTGCTCCAATTGACCTACAAATACGCCCACATTTACCCCTAAATCATTTACGAGGCTTCTGTGTGACTGTTTGCTAACGATGTGCACAGATGATAAGTTGATCGCTCATACGACCGCTGGATCGCTGCATCGGGGAGTCGACTGAGCGATGTCTATGCGTGTAACGTAACGACGATCGATTACACACATCGTACAGACGATGTGCAAATCGGACATCGTTTCGAACATCGTTATCTATATCGTGGCGTGTGACGGCCGCCTATGATCTAATTAAACAAACAGTTTTTTCTGTTTTGTCTTATCTCACAGAAATGCATGATGATTGTTATCTCTGAAATGGAGAAAAAAGGAAAATTAAGTGAAGATGATTTGGAAACACTACATTCATGTTTGGAAGAAATAAAAAGAACAGACCTCTGTGAAAAAATAAAGAAGTTTAAAATGGAACAATGTAAGTATAACCTATGAATATTAATTTACATCTAAAGTTTTACAAAAATGTGGTTTATGTTGCCATTTTCCAAGACCAATATAGTTCTTATTTTTCTGTAAATGGAGCTGTATGAGAACCTGCCGAGCTGCCCAGGGCAGGGTACTCGGATCTTGGACTCGGGTGCAGTCTGGGATGTCACGGGTGGCTGCCCGAGGCTGTGGCCCTGGCGGTCAGTGAAAAAAGGGGTTATTTACAGGGATTATATAAAGTTTTGTCTTTGTGACGCCACCTGCTGAGTCTGGTGATGCTCACCAGCGCCGCCACAGTCCTCCGGTGGTCGGTGGTATTGCGGCTTAGATTGATTAGTCCCCGCAGGCGGGACTGGACCACCGGGGCAGCGATTCTGTAAAAGAACAGTTTGTAATGGAAAGGATGCAGCAGAGTCAGAACTTCACTTCACCGGGTAACTTTACTGAAAACTTTGCCAAAGTTATACAGTTCAGCAGTGCAATAGATGGTATACTGGCAAATGCAACGGTTGCTGCAATTGGAATTTCTGGCTGTAGATGGATCCCTCCTTATGTTCCTTTCCTTCTCTTTCTTTCCTTTGCCTCCCAGTGGCGGTGAAGTCTGGTCTCTTAAAGATGATCTGACCTCCTGCTGCTTTTTTCTCTGTCTCCTTCCCTCCTGTGCAGTCTCCGGGACGACCTTCTCTAAGCTATGCAGCGTCCTGTTCAGGGGTGCACCAAGCCCCACTGCCGCCTGAGCCGCGGCACCGATTACGGGGGGGTGCTAGTGGAGCCCAGCACTGCCGCCCCTTCTGCCTCGCTACCGCCGCCTGAGCCGTGGCAGTGATTGCCGGCCGCGGCCGTGAGTACCGGGGGGGGAGGGTGCTGTTGAAGCCCGGGGCGCTGCCGCCCCTACTGTGACTCTCCCCCGGCGGTCGCCGCTTACCTGCGGTGCGCGGGGGGTGAGCGGCCGGCGCCATGACAGGGGGAGGCTGTGTGCATGAGGCGCCGCCCCCTTCTGCACTGCCGCTCCCCCTGCCTGCTGCCGCCTGAATGACAGGGCTCACACTGTCCAATGGACGGTGCGGCCCTGGTCCTGTTCTTCCTAGCTTTTGGCTCCCTTTACTTGACTCACTCAGGGGACTGGGGCTGTATCTATAATACCCCCGTTCTTCGGATTCTCTGTGAACCATAGAGGAATTCACAGTTGCAGGCTCCAGTACCCGGGTTTCCCTCCTTGAACTAGCTCTCCACTGAGCTTCTGTTCCTTCCTTCTGTTTTCTGGGATCTATTCTTTCTGGGTTCCTCAGCCGAGGAGACCCTCCTTGCTCCAGCTCTTACTCCATCTCTCTCTGCTGTCTGCTAGACTGAGCTTACTGGTTCCCCCTAGAGGTCACTATATTCCCTCCCGGGGTCCCTCCCACCTACTACTCTAGCGTGTGGGTGTTTACTCTAGGATTCCACCTAGTGACCATAGTTCCAATTGCAGTGGGGTGACTACACCGCTTTTCTGGGTGCAGTACCCCTTTTGTGGCACCTACATGGTATTATGCCTGATCCAAGTGTCGGCTCAGGCAAAAAAATGTGGCGGTTGCATACAGTTGCATCTAATTTTTTGTCTGATTCGTCAGAAAGTTGAAACTTTACATGTTGGTCTACTAGGCATTGCTCCCACCTAGCCAGAATCCTACTCCACACTGATGAGGGGCAACACCCCGAAACAGCTGTCTGTGGATGGATAACTGGCCTTGGTATTCCCTTGTCATATCTTTAAGCTTGTAAAAAGCTGGATATTGACTCAAAGGGCCACTTAATATGGTGGTTATCATGGCTAGGTCCTTCACTAGAGGAAGATCTGGCTAGTCCTGTGTTGAGACTCCTAAACGAGGCTCCACAGACTCTATTCGCATATTCAAATTCCCAGGGGGCAATGGTCCTAGGAATTCACTGTGTTGAGCGCTTTAGCCGGCTGCCCGCAGTGTTTTCTTGAACTGGTCTCCCTGAGATCAGTGAATACTTTGTTTTGTTGGTCTACTAGGCATTGCTCCCACCTAGCCAGAATCCTACTCCACACTGATGAGGGGCAACACCCCAAAACAGCTGTCTGTGGATGGATAACTGGCCTTGGTATTCCCTTGTCATATCTTTAAGCTTGTAAAAAGCTGGATATTGACTCAAAGGGCCACTTAATATGGTGGTTATCATGGCTAGGTCCTTCACTAGAGGAAGATCTGGCTAGTCCTGTGTTGAGACTCCTAAACGAGGCTCCACAGACTCTATTCGCATATTCAAATTCCCAGGGGGCAATGGTCCTAGGAATTCACTGTGTTGAGCGCTTTAGCCGGCTGCCCGCAGTGTTTTCTTGAACTGGTCTCCCTGAGATCAGTGAATACTTTGTTTTGTTGGTCTACTAGGCATTGCTCCCACCTAGCCAGAATCCTACTCCACACTGATGAGGGGCAACACCCCGAAACAGCTGTCTGTGGATGGATAACTGGCCTTGGTATTCCCTTGTCATATCTTTAAGCTTGTAAAAAGCTGGATATTGACTCAAAGGGCCACTTAATATGGTGGTTATCATGGCTAGGTCCTTCACTAGAGGAAGATCTGGCTAGTCCTGTGTTGAGACTCTTAAACGAGGCTCCACAGACTCTATTCGCATATTCAAATTCCCAGGGGGCAATGGTCCTAGGAATTCACTGTGTTGAGCGCTTTAGCCGGCTGCCCGCAGTGTTTTCTTGAACTGGTCTCCCTGAGATCAGTGAATACTTTGTTTTGTTGGTCTACTAGGCATTGCTCCCACCTAGCCAGAATCCTACTCCACACTGATGAGGGGCAACACCCCGAAACAGCTGTCTGTGGATGGATAACTGGCCTTGGTATTCCCTTGTCATATCTTTAAGCTTGTAAAAAGCTGGATATTGACTCAAAGGGCCACTTAATATGGTGGTTATCATGGCTAGGTCCTTCACTAGAGGAAGATCTGGCTAGTCCTGTGTTGAGACTCCTAAACGAGGCTCCACAGACTCTATTCGCATATTCAAATTCCCAGGGGGCAATGGTCCTAGGAATTCACTGTGTTGAGCGCTTTAGCCGGCTGCCCGCAGTGTTTTCTTGAACTGGTCTCCCTGAGATCAGTGAATACTTTGTTTTGAAACTTTACATAGGACACGCCTAATGGGAGGGTGTTGGAAGGATCTCTGGGCATGCTCAATATGAAATCTGGATTCAGTGTGGCCGTATCTGCCCCTGGCCGGATCCATCCCCATTGAAGTCCATTCTATTTTTGGCTGAAGAGAGCCACATCAGGTAACATCACATCAGGCTTTTTAACCAGCTGCAAAATTGCAACTTTGTGCATCCGAGGAGGAGGCAAAAGGACACATTTGTTAGGATCCGGCTGAAACTTTATGCCATAACATGTGCCTGTGTCCCCATTCTAAGTCTATGCAAACAGACCTGATCAGGTAGCATAGGGTTTTTGCTGTATTAGGATGCTGGACAAAAAAAATACAAATGTGAAACCACCCTAAGCTTAATTTATTTAAATAGGGAAAAGAGAAGTGATTAAACCCCTTCACCACCCATCCCGTTTTTGTCTTTCTGACCAGACAAATTTTTCAATTCTGACCACTGTCATTTTATGTTATATTAATTCTGCAATGCTTCAACTTATCCCAATGATTCTGAGACTGCTTTTATATGACATATTGTACTTCATGTTAGGCTAGGGTCACACTTTTTCAGAGAATTGCGTTAACCGCATCCAGATTCGGATGCGGTGAACGCAATTAGCTGCCGCAGAGATGAGCAAACTGTTAGGCCCCTTTCACATTTGAGCAGCCACCACAGCCTCCCAGACACTGTTCTGAGAGGTGTACTGTTTTCCCTCCCTGTAGATCTCACATTTTAGGAGGGACCACAGGTTCTCTATGGGGTTCAGATCAGGTGAACAAGGGGGCCATGTCATTATTTTTTCTTCTTTTAGACCTTTACTGGCCAGCCACGCTGTGGAGTAGTTGGATGCATGTGATGGACCATTGTCCTGCATGAAAATCATGTTTTTCTTGAACGATACCGACTTCTTCCTGTATCACTGCTTGAAGAAGTTGTCTTCCAGAAACTGGCAGTAGGTCTGGGAGTTGAGCTTCACTCCATCCTCAACCCGAAAAGGTCCCACAAGTTCATCTTTGATGATACCAGCCCATAACAGTACCCCACCTCCACCTTGCTGGCGTCTGAGTCGGAGTGGAGCTCTCTGCCCTTTACTGATCCAGCCTCTGGCCCATCAAGAGTCACTCTCATTTCTTCAGTCCATAAAACCATTGAAAAATCAGTCTGAAGATATTTCTTGGCCCAGTCTTGACATTTTATCTTATGTTTCTTGTTCAAAGGTGGTCATTTTTCAGCCTTTCTTACCTTGGCCATGTCCCTGAGTATAGCACACCTTGTGCTTTTTGATACTCCAGTAATGTTGCAGCTCTGAAATATTGCAAAATTGGTGGCAAATGGCATCTTGGCAGCTCACGCTTGATTTTCCTCAATTCATGGGCAGTTATTTTGTGCCTTTTTTGCCCAACAAGCTTCTTGCGACCCTGTTGGCAGTTTGCCATGAAACACTTGATTGTTCGGTGATCACACTTCAAACGTTTGGCAATTTCAAGACTGCTGCATCCCTCTGCAAGACATCTCACAATTTTGGACTTTTAAGAGCCCGTCAAATTTCTGTTCTGACCCATTTAGCCTAAGGAGAGGCAGTTGTCTAATAATTAAGCACACCTTATATAGGGTGTTGATGTCATTGCACCACACCCCTCCTCATTACAGAGATGCACATCACCTGATTTACTTAATTGGTAGTTGGCTCTCATGCCTATACAGCTTGGAGTAGGACAACATGTATAAAATGTATTATGTGATCAAAATACTCATTTGCCTAATAATTCTGCATACAGTGTACATGACCTGTCTGATGTGTTCCTTGATTTTCATGATGCTGTTTGATCCTTCATGTTCTCAAACAAACCGCTGAGGCCTTGACAGAACAGCTGTAGTCACACTGAGAATAAATGACACAAAGGTGGACTCAGTTTACTAATTAGCTGTGTTTAAGAATATCAAACTACAGGGGGTTTAATACAAATGCATGTAAAAATGTTGAGATTTATATTTTTTAAATATTTAGAAAACCATGTATCATTTATTTTACACTTCACAAATACTTGCTACTTTCTGTTGGTATATCACAGAAAATCCCAATAAATACATTTAAAGTAATCAAATCCATGACATCTCATCACAGGCTACACCCTACCCCCTGGCTGCTCCCTATTCCTGGTTACATCTCATCCCGTGCTGTGTCTCACACTGGACTGCACCTCATCCCTGGCTACTCCTGAGCCCTAACAGTACCTCATCTCCATGGCCAACACCCTGCTGCGACCTCCTCATGCCCACTCACCGTTGCGCTCCTTGTGACTCCTAGCAACATCCCCTTCCCTACTCCACCTCATCCCTGCCCTCCATCTCACCCCCGCCTGGGCCTCCCCCGACTGCATTTCTTCCCAGACAAGACATCATCCCTGGCTGCATCTTATCTCCGGCTGGCCTACTGCATCTCACCCCTGGCTGCGCACCTCCCCAGTCCCACCCCACCCCTGTGGTATCTCACCCCTACGAGCTGCATACAAAACTGCTACCCACAATGTTTCCCCTTCTTTTCATCCTCACCCCCATTGTACTTCACTTCCTTCTAACCGCACTCATACCTCCATCCACCAAGGAAGTAGTGTTCTCTCCCTCCATCCTACACACCCACCTCACCCCCTCCTCCGAACTATTCCTCCACACACAGTCCCTTTTCTCTAAGCACGCTCGCCCACCATGCACATTTTCCTGCTCCCACCTTCTAACCCTCTCACTGCTTCTCCTACTCGCAAGGGACATATCCCCAGCCCTGGCCCCCCCATCATATCTCTTTACCCACTTCTAACCCATTCCCACTCCCCCACACAAATTTTCGCAACCCCTACAACCATATACACATCCACCCAGCTCCTCCTTCCCCTGTCCCCCTACCCGGAGCGCTGTGGAATGCTCACTCGGTATGCAATAAACTCTCATTCACCCATGACCTCTTCCTCTCCAACAAACTCTCATTCCTCAGCATCACTGAAACATGGCTCACAGCCTCTGACACAGCCCCCCGCCGCAAGCTCCTATGGGGGACTCACCCTTTCTCACACACCCCGCCCCAGCAACACCCATGGTGGAGGAGTCGGAATACTCCTGTCCAACAGCTGCTCCTTCACCCCAATTACACCGCCGCCCTCTATCTCCTTCGAAGTGCACTCCGTCCGTATCTTCTCCCCCTGCAACCTTCTGCTGACTTTCATCTACTGCCCCCCGGGATCTACCCACATCATTCTCGACCACTTCGCCTCTTGGCTTCTCCACTTCCTCTCTTCTGACATCCCCACTATCATCATGGCGACTTTAACATCCCCATTGACACCCCCCACTCCGCTGCTTCTCGACTCCTGCCACTGACCACCTTTTTTGGGCTTTCCTAATGGTCCTCCTCAGCCACTCATAATGATGGCCACACGCTCGACCTCATCTTCACCCGCCACTGTTCCCTCACTTACCTCTCAAACACCCCCCTCCCCCTATCCGACCACAACCTACTGACTTTCTCTCCTCCCTCTCCCCTCCTACCACATCCCCCCCACGAAAACTCAGTCACCCCCGCAGAAACCTTAAATTCATCAACTTCCACTCACTCTCTGAGTCCCTTCTCCCTCTCACAGACCTAGCTTCCTCACTTGACGCTGACGCTGCTGCTACCCTCTATAACTCCACATTAACAACTGCCCTGAATCAGGCCGCCCCCCTCACACATACCACAACCCACACACACAGGCAACCCTGGCTCACCACCCACACTAAAGAACTACGCCGGGCGTCCAGGGTGGCTGAACGGAGTTGGAAGAAATCCCACTCCGCGGCGCACTTCACCACATACAAACAATCCCTCTCCAACTTCAAGAACGCACTCACCACCGCAAAATAAACCTACTTCACTTTTTTAATTAATGCACTGTCCCGCAATCCCAAGCAATTATTCAAAACTTTCAACTCTCTACTCCGACCCCCTGCACCTCATCTTTCCCCCCTCATCTCTGCCGAAGACTTTGCTGCCTTCTTTAAACAAAAGATCAACAAAATCAGAGAAAGCTTTGACCCATTGTACCCCTCCTATCACTGCCTAACCCTCCTTATCCATAGGAAGCTTTTCCAACATGACAGATCTCCTCCCTTCTGTCGCGATCACACCTCACCACCTGTGCCCTCGATCCGCTCCCCTCCCACCTCATCCCAAACCTCACATCGGTCCTTATCCCTGCCCTAACCCATCTCTTCAACCTATCACTCTCCACTGGCGTCTTCCCCTCATCGTTCAAACATGCCTTGATCACACCCATCCTCAAAAAACCCTCCCTTGACCCATCATCTGTCTCTAACTATCACCCCATATCTCTTCTCCCCTTTGCATCAAAACTACTTGAACAACACGTCCATTCTAAACTTCCCTCCCACCTCTCCACCTGCTCCCTCTTTGAGCACCTACAATCTGGTTTCTGACCTCATCACTCCACCGAAAGAGCCCTAACCAAAGTCACCAATGACCTCCTGACCGCGAAGAGCAAGCGACACTATTCCGTCCTCCTCCTCTTTGACCTATCTGCCGCCTTTGACACTGTTGACCACTCCCTCATACTGCAGATCATGGAATCTCTTGGCATCACTGACCTGGCCCTCTCCTGGATCTCCTCATACCTAACGGACTGGACTTTCAGCGTCACCCACTCCCATACTTCCTCCTCGTCCTACCCCCTATCTGTTGGCGTCCCCCAAGGCTTGGTACTGGGACCACTATTCTTCTCCATCTATACCCTCAGCCAAGGCCAACTTATTGAGTCTCACGGCCTCCAGTACCACCTCTACGCCGACGAACCCTAGATCTACCTCTCTGGGTCCGACATCACCTCCCTACTATCCAAAATTCCACAATGCCTATCCACCATCTCATCCTTCTTCTCTGCTCACTTCCTTAACCTGGACAAATCCGAGTTCATTGTCTTTCCCCCATGTCGCTCTCCCCTCTACCAGACCTTTCCATCCTTGTCAATGACTGCTCATTCTCCCCAGTCCCCCACGCCAAGTGCTTTGAAGTTCCCTTTCCTTCAAACCTCACATCCATGCCCTCGCCACATCCTGACGACTTCAGCTCAAAAACATTTCCCGGATCCGCTCCTTCCTTGATCACGATACTGCCAAAACTCTTGTTCATGCTCTCATCATCTTCCGCCTTGACTACTGCAACTTCATGCTCACTGGCGTCCCCGCTACCTCCCTCGAACCTCTCCAATCTATCCTAAACTCCACTGCTCGACTAATCCACCTGCTTCCCTGCTACTCCCCTGTCTCACCCCTCCGCCAAAACCTTCAGTGGCTGCCCACCCCTCAGTGATCCTGATTCAAACTCCTAACCCTGACATACAAAGCCATCCACCACCTGTCCCCCCCATACGTCTCCCGATACCTACCTGCAAGCAACCTATGATCCTCCCAAGAGCTCCTTCTCTACTCCCCCCTTATCTCATCCTCTCACAACCACATACAAGACTTCTCCCATGCTTCCACCATTCTCTGTAATTCCCTCCCCCAATGTATCAGACACTCACCTACCCTTGGTATCTTCAAAAGAAACCTGAAGACTCACCTCTTCCAACAAGCTTACAACCTATAATGAATCCGGTCACTGCACCACCACACGTTCGGCGTTTCCCCCTCCTACTGTTTCCTCACCCTCCCCTCATAGACTGTGAGCCCTCGTGGACAAGGTCCACTCTCCTCCTGTATCTGCAAGACTTGATTGTCCGTATACACTGTATTTGTCCTTGTTCTCCCCTCTTCACATGTAAAGTGCCATGGAACCTAATGGCGCTATATAAATAAATAATAATAATAATAATAATAATAAAGCCAACTCTCAGCTTGATTTTGCATGTTAACGTAAAGGATGGCCATAATGGTGCTATTATATACAGTAGATTAAACAGATACCTATGCTGAAAAAATCTGCATGGTGCTTGCTTTTTAATCAGCATTTGAAGTTTTGGTGTAAAAAACTGTAGGTGCATAGAGATGGGAGGTGCATAGAGGTAGGGTCTTCGGCTCCTCCAGCAGCTCCACCACCTGCCTCAGGTGTCTGTATCTGCCTCCTGTTTGGAAATATGCACCAGTGGCTTCCTCATCACAGGTGTGCTTGTGCACATTGAGTTTGCATCTGTCGTCAGTAAAATGGCAGTGGTGGTGTATTTGAGGATTTAACTCTTGATGGTTTTCAGCAAAAGGGCTCTGGTGGTGGTGAATGCACATATTGACCTCCCGGTGGTCTTTAGTAAAAATGGCACAGTTTGCAGCGCATGCGCAGATTGAGATCTCAGTTCATCATTAAGCAAAAATTACAATCTGCTCATGTGCTGCCACTTGTGCCATTTTACTAAAGGTCTTCATGGCGTCAGTGCGAGCTTTGAAAGAGGAACCATATACAGACACGTGAGGCAGGTAGAGGAGTTGAGGCAGGAGCCAAAGGTCCTACTTGCAGTTCAGCCCCTCAGAACCTTAGGCTTATTTCACCAGAAGTTCAAAACTTCAAATACTGATTAAATAACAACCACCATGTGAATTTCTTCAGTAAAGATTTTTACTTAATCTGTAGAACAGTGTTATCATGGCCATGTCTTTACCTTAACATGCAAAATCGTGCTGACAGATTCTCTTTCAATTGGGGGTGTAGTGTAAAAAATTTGAAAAAGTTCAGAGTATAAATAAAGGCTCTGTATATATACAGTAGATTTATATGTGAAAGCTTGTTGTTGTGGATAATCTAGGTATAAGTACAGTATGTGTCAACTTGTACATGGGCATACTTAGCAGATGGATCTGTGCCCCAGAGTGAGCTTGTGTAGGTAGGTGTTCATAAATTTGCAACCTGATACATTTCATAGACATGTGAGTCTATGGATTCTAAGTCCTGTGTGTACATTAGCAAATTATATATACAATTAATGCATGAGTTTATATGTACATGTATACATTTTCAGGTGCTTTATGTGGTTTTAATTATAAGTGTAGTTCCAGAACCTGTCTACCATTTCTATTTCTTCATTGTCGATCTTCAAATTCACCTTTTTGCTGATGGTAGTCATTATCCTGGTCTTCTTCACGTTCAGATGCAAATCAAACTTCTTGCTTTCTTCACTGAACTTTAAAGTCAGCTTCTTCAGATCCTTCCCATTTTCGGCCCAAAGAATGGTTTCATCTGCATATCTCAGGTTGTTAAAGAATAGTGATGAGCGAGCATGCTCGCCACTACTCGGTACTCGCACGAGTATCACTGTACTCGGGCTACTCGGCGAGCACCGAGTAATCTCGCGATACTCGTGCTGTGCTCGTGGTCGTCATCTCTGCATGTTGGTGCTCTTTTGAGAGCCAGCCCACGTGCAGGGATTGGCTGGCACACCACTGCAATGCCACAGCCCTGTTAGTTGTGGCATTGCAGTGATTGGCCGGCCTGCACATCGTGACCGAGCCTTTATAAGACCCGGCCGCGCTGTGCTCTGCACACAGCCATCCAGACAGTGAGTGTAGGGAGAGTGTCTGCTGCTGCTTAGGGACAGATTTGCGGCCCTCATAGGTAGATCCGGAGCAGGGCTGCAAACTGCTGCTGAGCTGACCACAACAGTCCTTCTCAGGACTAATCTAGGAGGATATAGGCAGGGTGATCCAGATCGGACTCCAAGCTTTTCTGTGACCATTACAGTCACCAGACTGTTGTACTTACTAGCTTGATCCAGGTTAGGACTTAGGGACTAAAATCCTCATCTCCTGTGACCATTACAGTCACCAGACTGGTGTACGTACTACCTTGATACAGGTTAGGGACTAAAATCCTAATCTCCTGTGACCATTACATTCACCAGACTGGTGTACTTACTACCTTAATACAGGTTAGGGACTAAAATCCTAATCTCCTGTGATCTGAACTGTCACCAGACTGGTGTACTTACTACCTTAATACAGGTTATGGACTAAAATCCTAATCTCCTGTGATCTGAACTGTCACCAGACTGGTGTACTTACTACCTTAATACAGGTTAGGGACTAAAATCCTAATCTCCTGTGATCTGAACTGTCACCAGACTGGTGTACTTACTACCTTAATACAGGTTAGGGACTAAAATCCTAATCTCCTGTGATCTGAACTGTCACCAGACTGGTGTACTTACTACCTTAATACAGGTTCGGGACTAAAATCCTACTCTCCTGTGACCATTACATTCACCAGACTGGTGTACTTACTACCTTGATACAGGTTAGGGACTAAAATCCTAATAATCTGTGACCATTATAGTCACCAGACAGGTGTACTTACTACCTTAATACAGGTTAGGGACTAAAATCCTACTCTCTTGTGATCTGAACTGTCACCAGACTGGTGTATTTACTACCTTAATACAGGTTAGGGACTAAAATCTTAATCTCCTGTGATCTGAACTGTCACCAGACTGGTGTACTTACTACCTTAATACAGGTTATGGACTAAAATCCTAATCTCCTGTGATCTGAACTGTCACCAGACTGGTGTACTTACTACCTTAATACAGGTTAAGGACTAAAATCCTAATCTCCTGTGATCTGAACTGTCACCAGACTGGTGTACTTACTACCTTAATACAGGTTAGGGACTAAAATCCTACTCTTCTGTGACCATTACAGTCACCAGACTGGTGTACGTACTACCTTGATACAGGTTAGGGACTAAAATCCTCATCTCCTGTGACCATTACAGTCACCAGACTGGTGTATGTACTACCTTGATACAGGTTAGGGACTAAAATCCTCATCTCCTGTGACCACTACAGTCACCAGACTGGTGTACGTACTACCTTGATACAGGTTAGGGACTAAAATCCTCATCTCCTGTGACCATTACAGTCACCAGACTGGTGTACGTACTACCTTGATACAGGTTAGGGACTAAAATCCTCATCTCCTGTGACCATTACAGTCACCAGACTGGTGTAATTACTACCTTGATACAGGTTAGGGCCTAAAATCCTAATCTCCTGTGACCTCTACAGTCACCAGACAGTTGTCGCTGTATACAGGCAAAATGCGCAAGGGCGTTGGCAAGGGCGTTGGCAAGGAACAAGTAAGTGGACGTGATGGTGGTGCAGGCAGAGGCCGAGGTCGTGTGCAAGCACTAATTTCGCAACAACAAAGGGCCACATCTCCTCGCTCGCACGTCCTGTCCCAAATTCTTGGGGCCCGCAGCAGTACACCGCTGTTGAACCAAGACCAGTGTCAACAGGTTGTTACTTGGATAGCGGATAATGCTTCAAGTCAGATGGGCACCTCCACAAACACCCTGTCTTCCACACGGTCAAGTGTCAGTAGCCGTGATACTGCACCACACATTTCCCAACCTGATCCTCCTTCCTACCACCAGGCCGAGTACACGTCCACGGACATTACTGATCCCACACTAGGACACTCGGAAGAGCTGTTCACGTATCCATTTGCAGAATCTGGCCTGTCGCCACCTCCTCTTGAAGTGGGTGATGAGGAGATGGTATGTACAGATGCCCAAATATTTGAGCAGCCACGTTCTCACGAACGGAACGTTGGCAAAGTGTCTCAACAAGGGGTGGACGATGATGAGACACAATTGCCAGGAAGTCAGGAGGAGGATCAGGGTGCGGAAGAGGAAGACGACGTGGTGGATGATCCAGTAGCTGACCCAACATGGCAGGAGGATATGCAGAGCGAGGCCAGCAGTGCACAGGGGGAGGGAGGCGTAGCATCCCAACAGGCAGTACGAAGCAGGGTCGTGTCCGCAGGCAGAAGGCAGGCAACCGTTCCCCGGAACAACAACACGACTCAAGGTGCCTGTGCAAATGTTCGGTCTTCCCGAGTCTGGGAGTTTTTTAAGTTGGCTCCAGAAGACTCTAAAAAGGCCATTTGCCACACCTGCCATGCCAGTATTAGCAGGGGTATGAAAACTAGCAGCCTGACCACCACCAGCATGATCAGGCACATGTCAGCCAAGCACCCGACTTTGTGGGAAGTACAACAGAGTCGAGGAGCGGTGCTTGCTGATGTCACTGCTACGTCTTCGCCTGTTGTGCGTGCGAGCCAATCCCCTGTCCATGCTGGCCGCGAACAAGCCTCCGGCCCTGCACCTGAAGTTGCCCACGCACAAATAACACCACCATCAAGCACGTCCTTGTCCCAGCCCAGCGTTCAATTATCCATTCAGCAAACATTTGAACGCAGGCGCAAATACGCTGCCAACGCCCCACATGCCACAGTCCTGAATGATCACATTTCTCGACTTATAGCGCTAGAAATGTTGCCTTTCCGGCTGGTGGAGACGGAAGCATTCCGCGACCTGATGGCGGCTTCTGTCCCACGTTACTCGGTCGCCAGCCGCCACTATTTCTCCAGATGTGCCGTCCCTGCATTGCATAACCACGTGTCCAACAGCATCACACGTGCCCTGAACAACGCTGTTTCAGCCAAAGTCCACCTAAGCACAGACACGTGGACAAGTGCTTGTGGGCAAGGCCGCTACATCTCCTTGACGGCACACTGGATTAATATTGTGGAGGCTGGGACCCAGTCTGAGCGAGGGACGGAACACGTCCTTCCCACACCAAGGATAGCAGGCCCTACCTCTGTCAGGGTTTCATCGACACTCTACAGCTCCAGAATGTCATGCTCCTCAGCCTCCTCCTCCTGCGCATCCACTCCTCATCCACTGTACCCTCCACACTAGTCCCAAGCTGGAAGCACTGCAGCACTGCCTCTGCAAAGCGGCAACAGGCTGTGCTGAAGCTAGTCTGCATAGGTGACAAACCCCACAATGCAGAAGAGGTTTGGACAGCTCTGAAACAGCAGGCAGATCACTGGCTCACACCTCTGAACCTAAAGCCAGGAAAGGTCGTGTGTGACAATGGCCGGAACCTGGTGGCAGCTTTGACGCGAGGCCAGCTGACGCATGTTCCATGCGTGGCCCATGTGCTCAACCTGGTGGTTCAGAGGTTTGTAAAGTCATACCCAGAGCTGTCTGAACTGCTGGTAAAAGTTCGCCATCTGTCTGCACATTTTCGCAAGTCACCTGCTGCTTCAGCCGGCCTTGCCGGCTTTCAGCGCCGTTTGCGTCTTCCGGCCCACAGACTGGTGTGTGATGTCCCCACGCGTTGGAATTCAACTCTGCACATGTTGGTCAGGATATGTGAGCAGAAGAGGGCAGTTGTGGACTACCTGCATCACCCAAGCCGTCGGGAAATGGGTCAAACTCCACACATAACACCTGAGGAGTGGAGATGGATGTCGGACCTATGTACCGTCCTCCAAAACTTTGAGGACTCCACCAAGATGGTGAGCGGAGATGACGCCATTATTAGCGTCACCATACCACTACTCTGCCTTCTAAAACGGTCTCTGCTGAAAATCAAAGAGGATGCATTGCAGGCCGAGCGCGATGACTTGGAGCAAGAAACAGTAGTGGGTGTGGGTGAAAACACACAGCCCAGCCTCATCTCATCACAACGTGCAGTGGAGGACTATGACGAGGAGGAGGAGGATGAAGACATGGAGCAACTCTCTGGCCAAATTGAGGATATGACATGCACACCACTCATACCCTCGATTCAGCAAGGCTGGCCAGAGGACAGGGGAGATGAGGAAGAGGAGGAGGAGGAGGACAGCATGTTCCGTCATCATGTTGGTCTGGATACTGAAGTGATGGCTGTTAAGAGTCTGGCGCACATGGCTGACTTTATGGTAAGCTGCCTGGCTCGTGACCCTCGCGTTCAGAACATCTTGGCCGACAATCAGTACTGGTTGGCAACACTGTTAGACCCACGCTACAAGGAGAACTTTATGTCTCTCATTCCTGAGGAGGAGAGGTCAGCCAAAATGCAGCAGTTCCACAGGGCCATAGTCACGGAAGTAGGCAAATCATTCCCCTCACAAAACGCTAGCGGCATAGGTCAGGATTCGGTGGACAACCAAGGCGTACGGCCGAGAGGGGCACAAGTCCAATCCGCCAGAGGTAGGGGAACAGTCTTTACGATGTGGGACAGTTTTCTCAGCCCCTCACGTACCACAGCCCCTGAGGTGCGGGGTAGTGTCACCAGAAATGCTAAGTTTGGGCAGATGCTGAAGGAGTACCTTGCAGATCAAACAACTGTACTGCGAGATTCCTCTGTGCCTTTCAATTATTGAGTCTCCAAGCTGGACACGTGGCATGAATTGGCTCTCTACGCCTTGGAAGTCCTGGCCTGCCCTGCCGCTAGCGTTTTATCAGAGCGTGTTTTCAGTGCTGCAGGTGGAATCATTACTGATAAACGCACCCGCCTGTCAACTTAAAATGCTGACAGGCTGACTCTGATCAAGATGAACAAGGGTTGGATTGGGCCAGACTTCACCACACCACCAGCAAATGACAACTGAATTAAAATTTTGTTCTGGGAATTTGCCATGTACCTCCACTCTCCCATGTGTACACACTTCTGGACTTTGGCTAATCACTGGACTGCTCCTCCTTCTCCTCATGTGCCACCATGATGACCGTTACAATAGTTAGGCTGTTGTTTGAGGTATACCCGCAGTGGTAAATTTTTTCGCCCATTCTTTTAGAATGGGCATTACAACGACAGGAGACCCGCTCCTTTTGAATGGGAAAAATGTTTTGAGGCCCTCCTGCACGTCTCTATCCAGGGACAATGTGGAGCCTCCCAATTTTTGGCTGCCCTGCCAAAGGGCTATACTACAATACACCCACTTCATGTTTACAGGCCCTCCTGCACGTCTCTATCCAGGGACAATGTGGAGCCTCCCAATTTTTGGCTGCCCTGCCAAAGGGCTATACTACAATACACCCACTTGAGGTTTACAGGCCTTACTGCATGTCTGTATGCATGGCTCATTGTTGAACCTCTCAATTTTTGACTGCCCTGCCAAAGGGCTATACTACAATACACCCACTTGAGGTTTACAGGCCCTACTGTATGTCTGTATGCATGGGTCATTGTTGAACCTCCCAATTTTTGGCTGCCCTGCCAAAGGGCTATACTACAATACACCCACTTGAGGTTTACAGGCCCTACTACATGTCTGTATGCATGGGTCATTGTTGAACCTCCCAATTTTTGGCTGCCCTGGCCAAAGGGCTAGACTACAATACACCCACTTCATGTTTACAGGCCCTCCTGCACGTCTCTATCCAGGGACAATGTGGAGCCTCCCAATTTTTGGCTGCCCTGGCCAAAGGGCTATACTACAATACACCCACTTCATGTTTACAGGCCCTCCTGCACGTCTCTATCCAGGGACAATGTGGAGCCTCCCAATTTTGGACTGCCCTGGCAAAGGAAAATACTACAATAGACCCAGTTCCTCAAAATGGGCACATTATTTCAAGACAGGGCTTCATGTACGTCTCTTCTCAGGGTCATCGGAGTGCCGCACAATGTTTTCACGTAAAATCTTTCATGTAATCACAAAAAGTAACATACAACAGCTGTATCTCATTGTTGGGTATGTGCCCTTAACATTTCCATCCTAAATATTCATTTTGGTGTCATTTCGGAAGGTTTTCTGGTGACTCCGTAAAATTGGCGTGAAAATCGGACAACATTGTTCACAGCTGTGACTTTTGAGTGAGAAATGCTTCCAGGGGTCTTCCTCATGGTGTTGCCATGTCATTTGAGCACTCTTCTGAGACTTTTGTGACATTTTTAGGGTTTTTCCATGCTGCCGGCAGTCATTTCATAAAAATACTCGGGTCTCCCATAGGATAACATTGGGCTCGGTACTCGGGCCGAGTACACGAGTATCTCGGGATGCTCGGGCCGAGCTTCGAGCACCCGAGCATTTTAGTACTCGCTCATCACTATTAAAGAACCTTCCATCTATCCTCACACCAACTGATGATTCATTCAAGTCGAGCTTCCTCATGATCACTTCCACGTCGATGTTGACGAACAAAGGGGAGAGGACGCAGCCTTGTCTTGTGCCCTTTTTGATCTTAAAATACGCTGTGTCCCCAAATCTGGTTTGTACTGTAGCTTCATGGTAGTTGTAGAGTGACTTGATCAATTTAATCAGGTGTGTAGGTAGTTGTAGCTCATACAATGATTTCCAGAGCTTGCCATGTTCAATGTAATCAAGCGCCTTGGTGTAATCAATGAAGCACAGATAAAGCTCCTTCTGATACTCCCTCGCCTTCTAGTAATGATAGACAGTTTCATCTTCCTGGGGTCTCTCAATGATTGTAATGGTCGCTCCATGGATGAAATCAAACGGCGGCTTGCAATAATGAACATGGAGCCACTGTGGAGGTGCAAGAACATCTCAATCACCACCAAACGTAATTGGTCACAGTCGGATTCCTAATCGTTTTGTACGGGTGCGAGATGTGGGCCTTGACAAAGGGTGATCAAAGAGAGATCGATTCCTTTGAACTGTGGTGCTGGAGGAGACTACTACAAATCCTGTGGACAGTCAAGATCACAAACAAGGCTGTTCTGGAATGTGTCAATCCACAGACATCCCTGATAGAAAAAGTCATAAAACAGAAACTGTCCTACCTCAGCCATGTTATGAAAGCAAATTCCCTTGAGAAGGACATGATGTTTGGTATGGTCAGTGGCAGTGGAGGTCACAGTAAACCCAGGACCCGTTGGCTGGACACAATCATGGCAGACACAGCAATGAATATCAGAGAACTGAAAGATGCTGTGACAAACAGAGAAGCTTAGAGGAGAATGGTTCACAAAATATTCAATAGTCGGAGACGACTGATTGGATGAAATTGGTTTTGGTATTGTAGTTCCAGAAAGTTTTGTAGAGGTGAGATCTGCATATGTCTAACATACACATATACATTACTGGCCACAATAGATACAGTGCCTACAAGTAGTATTCAACCCCCTGCAGATTTAGGTGGTTTGATAAGATGCAAATAAGTTAGAGCCTTCAAACTGCAAACAAGAGTAGGATTTATTAACAGAAGCATAAATCTTACAAACCAAAAAGTTATGTTGCTCAGTTGAATTTTAATAAATTTTAAACATAAAAGTGTGGGTCAATTATTGAACCCCTCAAACCACCAGCATTCTATTTGGTCCCCCTAAAGTATTAAGAAGTAGTTCAGGCACAAAGAACAATGAGCTTCACATGTGTGGATTAATTATCTCTTTTGCCAGCCTTTTCTGACTATTTAAGGCCCTCCCCAAACTTGTGAACAGCACTCATACATGGTCAACATGGGAAAGACAAAGGAGCATTCCAAGGCCATCAGAGACAAGATCGTGGACGGTCACAAGGCTGGCAAGGGGTACAAAACCCTTTCCAAGGAGTTGGGCCTACCTGTCTCCACTGTTGGGAGCATCATCCGGAAGTGGAAGGCTTATGGAACTACTGTTAGCCTTCCACGGCCTGGACAGCCTTTGAAAGTTTCCTCCCGTGCCGAGGCCAGGCTTGTCCGAAGTGTCAAGGCTAACCCAAAGACAACAAGGAAGGAGCTCCGGGAAGATCTCATGGCAGTGGGGACATTGGTTTCAGTCAATACCATAAGTAACGTACTCCACCGCAATGGTCTCCGTTCCAGACGAGCCCATAAGGTACCTTTACTTTCAAAGCGTCATGTCAAGGCTCGTCTACAGCTTGCTCATGATCACTTGGAGGACTCTGAGACAGAATGGTTCAAGGTTCTATGGTCTGATGACACCAAGATCGAGATCTTTGGTGCCAACCACACACGTGACGTTTGGAGACTGGATGGCACTGCACACGACCCCAAGAATACCATCCCTACAGTCAAGCATGGTGGTGGCAGCATCATGCTGTGGGGCTGTTTCTCAGCCAAGGGGCCTGGCCATCTGGTCCGCATCCATGGGAAGATGGATAGCACGGCCTACCTGGAGATTTTGGCCAAGAATCTCCGCTCCTCCATCAAGGATCTTAAGATGGGTCGTAATTTCATCTTCCAACAAGACAACGACCCAAAGCACACAGCCAAGAAAACCAAGGCCTGGTTCAAGGGGGAAAAAAATCAAGGTGATGGAGTGGCCTAGTCAGTCTCCTGACCTTAACCCAATTGAAAACTTGTGGAAGGAGCTCAAGATTAAAGTCCACATGAGACACCCAAAGGACCTAGATAACTTGGAGAAGATCTGCATGGAGGAGTGGGCCAAGATAACTCCAGTGACCTGTGCCGGCCTGATCAGGTCTTAGAAAAGACGATTATTAGCTGTAATTTCAAACAAGGGTTATTCCACAAAATATTAAACCTAGGGGTTGAATAATAATTGACCCACACTTTTATGTTTAAAATTTATTAAAATTCAACTGAGCAACATAACTATTTGGTTTGTAAGATTTATGCTTCTGTTAATAAATCCTACTCTCGTTTGCAGTTTGAAGGCTCTAACTTATTTGCATCTTATCAAACCACCTAAATCTGCAGGGGGTTGAATACTACTTGTAGGCACTGTAGGTATCCAAATGAGAGGTATCTTGGTAGCGTGGGCCGGAGTACTCAGTAGTCGGGCAGGCAGTAAGTCTGGATATCACAGTGGCGATTGCCTAACCCGAAGCCCTGACCAGACATGTATAAGGGGATATAGGGAGTATTTACAGGGGATTAGAGTTTATAGAGTTTGTCGTGATGCCAGTGGTGTTTTTCACCATACAGGACAGGGCTTAAGAGCCCTTGTTATGGTGATTGGTGTGGATCATTGAGGTGTGATCTGCATTTACCAGACTTTATAGCTCATGTTTAAAAATCAAATGTTACTTTAATATGCCGTACGTGAATGCCAATGATTCATGTGTCATTTTACTTTTCCCATTCTACAGATCAAAGAATAAATCTTGATGCAAAATTTCAGAAAATGGATATTCAAGGTATGTATATGCAAAAACAAACCAAAAGTAGACAGATTTTCAGAAATTGAGGCATATTTATTATTGAAAGTATTCCAGCCTTGATGCAAATGGCCCCAAAAATAGCTATACTTACAGCTAGAAATATGATTTATCTTCATGAGAAATAATGTTTTTTTTAGACTGCCTCAACAGTCGTTTCTTTCAAAAGCTCGGTAGTGTGTGTGGCTTTATTGTTTCTAAGTATTAGATATATTTACGAACTGTTTAGAGGAAATTTTGGTGGAAAAAAATGACACACTTAATACCAAGCACAACGTGGGGAGTGTTTTAACCCTTTAGCACAAGATTATGTACCGTATGTGTGTAGCATGTTGGCATGTATAATTAACATTTCATATTAGATATGTTGTGCAAAGTTCTGTAATGACTGTCCAGACCCACCATCAATTCCCCTCCCCTCGCCGCACAGAAAGCATACCAACAGTTACTTTTCAATGCTTTAATGAGAGGTATCTTTGGGCAAGCAGCAGGGGAAAAGGCAAAATGGCTGTATCCCAGAGCATATATAACAGGTGGGGGTGGTTAGGCAAATAGGGGGGGGGGGGTGACAGACAAACAAATCAGCCACTGTAAGGCGAGGAGGAGGGGGAGAGAGGAATTAACCCCATGAGGGCTGGACAGTCAGGTGGCAGTGGGTAATCCACAGTGCCACGCAGACTGTCCAGACCCACCATCAATTCCCCTCCCCTCACCACACAGAAAGCACACCAACAACAGTTACTTTTCAATGCTTTAATGAGAGGTATCAACATAACACCTTACTCATAACTTGTTGTAAAACACTTTCATTGTGGTTTCACTTTTTTCTTTTGTGGATAAATCAAAGGCCGCAGCTCATGCAAGGCACAAATCCGCCAGGTCACGTGAGTGCAGGTGTCGTCTGCCACTGGCCGTCCAGCGCAGGATAACTCTTAAATCACTCTCTCCACCGCTGCGACAACCTCAAAATTCCAACAACAGGGAGGGAGGGTGGGAAATTGCTCTTTGGGCAAGCAGCAGGGGAAAAGGCAAAATGGCCTACACGCACACACATATACCCATATACACACACATTCTTATACCCGTGTACCCCTGCACACACCCGAATACCCATATGGATGTCCGTCACCCACACCCGTACCTGCTACTTATACGTACCATACCAAAATATTCCCCACAAATACTCCAATAATAACATTTGTTAACAGTCTCACACCTTAGCAATTCAACCCAATTTCAGAAACTCAAACAAGGATGCTGCGCAGACCACACACTGGCTCTATACATTGAATCACCCCTGCATGCGCAGTTTAGTAACAACTCCTACCCAACTGAATGGATTCCAAATTCCTTGGGAAGAAAATGACACCCCCCCTCATCAGTATGTATGAGGGTAGAAAACTTGAGAGTGGGGGAAGGGGAGTCCCTTGGATGCGCCAAATTTCAAAGCCATAAGTCGCGGCCCAAAGCAGCCCGGTAATATCACTGTAACAGTACTTCTGATAAAGAAAAAGCAAGACATATCATTCACACACGAATCTGCTACCTTCCCTGCCATACCTTTCTTGTCAACAAACTGATAATGAATATGTACCACCGAGCTGTACAATCCTGGGGTTGCCGGCATGCAATGTAATGACCAGAGACCTCCCATGTTGAGGAATCCTAAAACAAACTGGATAAACCCCACTATTTAACCCGTGTAGACCAGATCTTACCATAAGTTCCGCAGTAACAGATCACTGGCATTATCCGGTGTATGGCACCCTCCAGATGAAAAACAGGTAACAAGCAGCTTCCTGTTCAGCATCTTTAAATAGTTCCAGAATGCCGTAAGCTCCACAGTATCAGGAAAAGCTGCCCGTGACCACCAATGGGTTGCAGCATCTTCAGATGGAAACCTGTCAATAAGCACTTTCCAGTTTAGCAGTAGTACGCAATTCCCGGAATTCTGAAATGAAACAAACAGAAATCAGGTACCGCATTACTGATAACCCAAACATGACAGCCCCTAAACGAAATGTCAAAGGTCATCATATTACAACTACAATCTTGTCCAATCCTTGCCCATGGGTGACAAACTAGGTGGTATCCTGCAGACCACACAGCTGTCGCCTCAGGATACCGCTGAGGCGCTCCAGAAACCAATGCCAATGACTAGAATTAATTAAAAGAAAAAACAGATATTGCGCCACACTGCAACTGGAGGAACTTACTACACGGTTTTACTATGTTTGCACTAACCTTTACTGGTTGTGCAACACCCCGCACAACCAGACTGATGGCTTAATGTGGGTCACTGTGGTGACAGGGGCCAATATTCCTTCCTCCTCTGATACTCCGGGCCTGGTGGTCAACTCCTTAGTTCCTCTGGAGATGGAGGTGGGCTCCTTCACTCCTCCACCCGAAGAGGCAGACTCGCTGCACTGGCTTCCGTCCCAGCTCCACACTGTGTATCAGTTGATCATTCAAGGGTGGGTCATTATGATGTACTGCCTGGTACTGTGGATCTTAGAGCAGCTCACACACCGCACTCCCAGCAAGGGAGAAAGAGATTAGCAGATAGAAAACAAGCGGTGTCAGAGGTATGGAGCGCTAAAGAAACCACGGGTTGGTGATTAAATTACCATTAATTTATTGCACGAACAGCAGGGGTCCAGTATGCCACAACGTGTTTCGACGCACAGATGCGTCTTTCTCAAGTGGTAATTTAATCACCAACCCGTGGTTTCTTTAGCGCGCCATACCTTTGACACCGCTTGTTTTCTATCTGCTAATGACTAGAATTAGAATGAGGTGCATATGCCACTCGCCAGAATGAAATTGACCAGCGTTTTCCGAGTGCAAAATCGACTCTAAAACCTAAAGAACACTCAGAATCATTAAGTGAAATGTGCTTCTTTGTTTATTCGTTTTTTAATTTTTTTTATTCCATTTTACCAGTCCCAAAAGAACAGATACAGACACCTAACCAAGCAAAGCTCATTCAGCAACGTACCTCGTTTTCTTGTGAAAAACAGCTTTTTATCTGGGCCGCACCAGCTTTGTACTTATTTATTTTATTATTCATTTATTTAATTAATTAATTAATTATTTATATAACTTTCATGGTATGTCCTATAATCAATATTCCCTGAGGATGGGTTTAAAGTTTTCCAAGTCCATCTTTGGTATATAACAACCGAATTATGCGGTGAGGTGACCGACGCCTCAATGCTGGCTGGTGATGACTAATGGGAAAAGTCTACAGTTGTCATGACCAGGCACACCACATTAAGTAAACCGGCGTGCTGAGCATCTACCCCGAGGTAGCTTAAATGGGTAAGAGAAACAGTTAGGGAAATTACCTACGGAATTTTATTTTTTTATTTACCGTATATACTCGCGTATAAGCCGAGTTTTTCAGCCCAAAAATTGGGCTGAAAAGTACGCGAGTCAGTGACGGATTGCGTATACAGTAACCCCAGCAGCCCCAGTGGTAGTATACAGCAGCCCCAGCAGCCTCAGTAATCCAGGGCCCCCCCCCTCGCGCTCCGGAAACCTGTAAAGTAAAATCTACCACTGGGGCTGCTGTATACTACCACTGGGGCTGCTGGGGCTGCTGTATACTACCACTGGGGCTGCTGTATACTACCACTGGGGCTGCTGTATACTACCACTGGGGCTGCTGGGGCTGCTGTATACTACCACTGGGGCTGCTGGGGCTGCTGTATACTACCACTGGGGCTGCTGGGGCTGCTGTATACTACCACTGGGGCTGCTGAGGCTACTGTATACTACCACTGGGGCTGCTGGGGCTGCTGTATACTACCACTGGGGCTGCTGTATACTACCACTGGGGCTGCTGGGGCTGCTGTATACTACCACTGGGGCTGCTGTATACTACCGCTGGGGCTGCTGTATACTACCACTGGCGCTGCTGTATACTACCACTGGGGCTGCTGTATACTACCACTGTGGCTGCTGGGGCTGCTGTATACTACCACTGGGGCTGCTGGGGCTGCTGTATACTACCACTGGGGAGGCCTGTATACCACTGGGGGGGCCTGTATACCACACTGCTGGGGGCTGTATACCTGTGCTGGGGTCCACCCTCGGCTTATACACGAGTCAATAGGTTTTCCCAGATTTTGGGGGCAAAAGTAGTGGGGTCGGCTTATACACGGGTTGACTTATACACGAGTATATACGGTATTTATTTTTTTTTAATTGAAAAACAAGCCATAAAAACCATTGTCGGAGATTATCTTCTGAACCCGACAAATTGGTTTGGCTTCGGGAAGAATTGAACCCGGCACAACATGACCCAAAGATCCTGTGGGAAGTGCAGGCATGTGAACGTCTCTAAGAAACATCGGAAATGTGATAACTTATCAATCGCCCGATGGATGAAGCAAGTGGTGGTGCAGTATAGGTGCGTTGGAGGGTCAAAAGGAAACCGGATTGGTCACCACTGGCTGGGCAGAATAAAATATAAGGAACTGCGTGGCCCGGGGTGAAAAAGAACTACAAAACGCCTCACCGGGATACTGCTAATAATGACTGGACCGGGTGGGTTAAGGGGTGCGAATAGCCTGCATACCCCATTGTAAAATGGAAACCGCAATAAGAGGGGGAGTTGTCCTATATATAATTATTTAAATATTCATTTAATATACACATACATATCTATATACATACACACATACATATTTATATATATATATATATACATACATACATACATGCGCATACATATGCATACATACACATACATACTCACGCACGTACCCACACATAGATATACATACATGTATATATAAGCATATATATTCGTACACATAAATCCATACCCTATCTATTTATGTACGTGTTGTAAGGATTTGGGGGGGTTTGCTACAAATTTGAAAGTCAACTTAAGTTTATTATATCTGAATGTCACCATTCATAACCATTCCTCTATTTGTTCTCCATTAAACTCCATCGTACATCTCATGCTACATAATCCTGTTCTGCCCCTACCCCAACCCCCAATATATTACTAGTCACCAACAAGCCACGGGCAGACTGGAAGCTTGATCAATCCTCCACCAATGAGAGACGCGGGTAGAAATACAGATCAGTCATGAGACACCACGGAAAGCCCTGCAAAGGAATAAATCGCCACAGCGAAGAACAGGAATGCTGGATCCATCCATCCTCTCTGTAGCAACAGCTCCTGAATTTCAATGAAAGCTGAAGTCCTTAATGGAAGGCTCCTCTCACTACTGTGTAATAAAGAGTACCTTGAGGAACAGGTGCCGCACCCATGCTTTTCATGGGCCAGAGATTCATCTCCTCGGAAGCTAATAGAGGTCTGGAAGTCGATTGGATACACTAGCTGGATGTGAACATCTGCACTAACATGTCTACCTGCTCCACAAGTCGTGGCTGGGGCAGGGGTTACTGTTCTAGGGAGCATATTGCCTCACTCTAGTTACAGAGGTGGCTGATTATTGAGAGGATAGGGGGGAGGGATGGAGGGCAACTGATTTATGTGTAAAATCACTACCTGCTTACATGTGGAAGGGATTGAATGCCCCAACAGAGTACTTACAAGCACCTGAACAGCCCTCTGCATAGATACTTCATGTACAGTGGAGCTGCCTCCTGGAGGAGGGGCTGGTAGTCTGTGTGAGACTCATAGTGTGAATAAGTGCTGCTGCTCCCTGATCCAAATCTCCTGTATGCGGCCAGGGGGGGGGGGGGATAAGGGCAAGCACTATGTGTAAAACTTGATAACTGCAGTGAATCTAGCTGCTGTGTCCTGATCTACATCCCTCTCATGCAGCCAGGGTAAGTGTATTAAAATTTCCTGCAGCAGAAGGTGCACTGTACGTGACCCGCTGCTGGCCAGCTGCACTGTGCTACCCAGTCTGACGATGGGCGTGCAGTCACTGCTGGGTTACAATGTGGTGGGTGGCCGTTCCCCACTGCAGATGCCGCACAGGATCTGTGCCTGCTCTGTTCACTAAAGATCCCCTGGCTCAAATGCTGCAGCAGGCGGGAAGGTTATAAATGTTTCCTACCTGCCACGTTGCTGCATTCGTGCCTCGCCAGAGAGGGCACCAAGGACGCTGAAAGCCCAGCAAACCGGCGGCCCCCTCCCTAACGATCCTCTCCCTTACCGCAGCCCCAGCGGACCCATCTGTTGCAGCAGCGATTCTGCCCTGGGTCACCATGGGAGGAGAGACAAACTGCTTTTTGGGCAAGCAGCAGGGAAAAAGGCAAAATGTCTGTATCCCAGAGCATATATAACAGGTGGGGGTGGTTAGGCAAATAGGGGGGTGTGTGACAGACAAACAAATCAGCCACTGTAATGCAAGGAGGAGGGGGAGAGAGGAATTAACCCCATGAGGGGACAGTCAGGTGGCAGTGGGAAATCCACAGTGCCACTCAGACTTCGTCTGGCTATTAGGGGTCACCAAAAGCTAATTAAAGAAAGAAACTGGGATTCTGTGAAAAAGACCAGGGGATCTGAGAGAGAGAGAGCTGAGAGAGCTGAGGAAGAAGAAGCTGAAGCCATCATTGTGTGACTCATGGTCCTGAGACCATGTGGAGCTCCCCGGGGACTGGTGCTGACGGTGTGCTCAATGAAGAACTGCTCGTTGTGAGTAACAGAGTGTGACTGGTCATGGTACAAATAGCTAGGGAAAGGTAGACAGTGATTGTAAAAGCTGCAGAGAGCTTTCTTGTGTATAACCCTGCGGGTGAACTGACCAGTTGAGGTTTAGTAACTGTGAAAGATCTTACAAACTGAGACTTTGAACAAGTGCATTATATAGAGGAGTTCTATTGGGGATTACAAATGAGAACTGAGTACAACCCCAATTCCTGTCGCACCAGGCTGTGCTGAAAACGCTGGTGAGAGAAAGCAACCGAAATTACCCTGTGGCCGATGATTGAAGTTAAACAAAAGTTAGATTGTTAAGTGTGTGTGTGCGTCTTATACCTGTTTAAAGAGGTATTATTTTGCTCCTGCTGGAGAGACAATTGAACACTATGTAAATAACTTGTGATTACTATACTTGGTTATAAAGGGGAATACAAGGATAACCAGGACATATTGTATATAGCGTGGGAGGAGGTTGTAGGATTATATGCCTGAGGGGAAAACGTGCTGGTAAAATCCTGGGTAGGCCATGTACTGAGAAAGGGCAGGGTGGCATAGTTCAGGGGTATTCGTGTCCCTCCCTGCAAAACTGGCATTTGAGTTTCCTCAGGCTGAATAATTTGTATTGTGTTTTCGGGCTGTTGTGGCCCATAGTTTGTAGAGAGTGCAACACTGTAATTTGTTTTACAAGTTTACATAAAAGACTTAGTTTACCACTATATTGAGTCAGCGTCATTCATAGCAGCACCATATCTTCTACCACTATACTGAATCAGCGTCATTCATAGCAGCACCGTATCTTCTATATTCAAACGACTGGCGTCCCGGTCATTACATTTTGGCATAGTCGGCAGCAGAATATGGTGCTCGCTATTTATGATACCAGCAGGGTAGAAGGTGCTGCCACGCCTGATGTAGTAGTCCACCTCCCCTTCTCCCATTGTGACTGGTAGGGATCGGTTAGTGGGTTGCCCCACAGCTGGCGCACTACTTAATCACCTGGCTAAGTTCGATGGGTATAACTTGCTGTTTAGTGATCGGGTAGGGAGATTGAAGAATGCCATTGCCTTGCACGGTGTCAGTCCTCAACTGCAACCGGAGGTTGCGCTAAATGCCCTGGAGGGGGATGCCCGCAAAGTTGTCCTGTTAAAATCTGAAGATAAGAGAAAGACTGTAGACAACATTATTTGGGTATTAGAGAAAGCCTTTGATCATGTGACGGCAGGACAACTGCGAGTACAGTTTTTCACCCGGACTCAGAGGGACAGTGAGAGCCTGATCCAGTATGCTATAGCATTGGAGGAGCTGCAAAGGAAATTAAAAAGAAGTCGCCCATAACCGTGGGTACTGACCCCGATGTTGACGGCAATCTCTGGGATCAGTTCATCGAGGGGATACAGAATGAGACGATATGGAGCGAGTTGTTGCTGAACACACAGAGTACTCCTGGTATCACCTATGCTGAGATACAGGAAGAGGCGGTATTACAGACTTTGGAAGTGAAGAGTGCCCTACAGTGGAGTAACATGCAGATGGCTAACGCAAGGGAGTCGAGACCCGACTCTGTTCAGGGCCAACTGGTAGCTCTACAGAAAACCATGGAAAGCCTGGCAGAACAGGTGCAGCAGATACGGGTCTGGGAGGCACCTCAGATATGCTTGGCACCGACTAACCTCTCTACTCCCCTATATGGTCAATCACCCTATATCCCAGAGAGAATGTCGACTGCTCTAAGACCTGGGGCATCTAGGGGTAGGACAAGAGGACCGGTCCAATGATGGCGATGCCGAGAACCTGGACATATGTATGGCACCTCACGGTTCGGTTGCCACAGAAAAACCTGGAGCAGGGAAGGATTTCCACATCAGGTAAGCTTGCACACAACACCTTCCACCCCAGACCTGAAGGGGGAGCTCTACTTGCCGACTTCAGGCAAGGTCCCCTATAAATTCAGGCCCGGGGGCGGAGTTAGACAGTTCAGTACGGAGCAGTCCTGAAGAAGACATGCTGGTGGACGGAGCCGCGCTAGGCCCGTGCCAGTGAGAGAGCCTATCCAGCGTGAGGGGACCCAAGAGTGAGGGTCGGAGGCGAGACGAGTTAGCCAGGGGGAGCGGAGCCATACCAGTTCGCCCCAGAAGAGCTATGTCAACAACTTGAACGAACACCGGAGTCCGAAACTGCACGGGTCCAGTCAGCCCAGCAGTAAAAACTGGAGGCCAGGGAGATTTCAAGTCTCCTGGCACAGCAGCACTTGAGGCACAGCCACATTGCAGATCCTGGGACCACAGTGTATACAGCAATGCCCGCAGCAGAGCTCTCACAGCCTGTAATACAAGTGAAGACTACAAGAGAGGGTCAGGGCCTACCTTCAGACAGCCCAGGACTAAAGCACACACACAGCGTAACAGGGAGGCCTCATAACTCATTGGATGTGGAGATCCCGAACTGCTCCCAGACCATCCGGACTGTACCCTGGACTTCACCTTGCACATATCATCAGTAAAGGTACAGAAACAACAACCATGTGTGTGTGACTATTATTGCGGCCCCTGATCCTTCTCCCTCCATAGACTCTCCGCAACCATAACTTCTATTACTGCCCCGGGGATTCCGCTCCACCTACGGAGAGCATAACCATCATGCTGCTCCACCATCACCCCGGAGGCCTATCCCACAGAGCCGGTAACATTACCAGAACCGTAGGGGGCATCACGGACTATTTCCATCATTTTTATTATTTTCATTGACTCTTTTCAGTGACCACCAGGGCTATGGGACTGGGCACAGGCCCCAGTAACATCCCCAGTAAATCAACGCCCGGAACTGGGTACCACACGGCTCCAGGGCGGGTCATATGCAGCAGAATTGTCAGAAGAATATGCCGACTGAAGTCTCGGCAGTAAAAGAGAGGTCATTGCCGTCGTTGGGCATACGAAGAGGCAGGAACGAAAATCAATGCCCAATGTCTGTTCTGAAGATCTGATTGCAAAAAGGCCCTATTTGGAAGTGAAAAGAAGGTGATATGCTTGGTGGATACCGGATCAGAGGTAACAATCATACCGATTAATTTCTTCAAGGCATACTTCAAAGAGACTGTCAAACTGGAGTCGGAACATCTGTTGAGACTGAAAGCAGCTAATAATGAAGAAATCCCAGTGGTGGGCATTGCCTGGATGAAAGTATACCTGTGCGGCCAAGAGTTGGGAACCAAAAGAATGGTGCTTGTGAAGACAAAGGCAAGGCCAAACCTCCCAGTGGTTCTGGGAATGAATATCCTGAGAGAGCTGACTCCGTTCTATTTGAGCGTGATGGCCCAAGGCATTGGAAACGATTGACACCCCACAAAGCCACTCAGAGAGCCCTGAAACAGGTGGTTTGTTCTTGTGACTTTTATTATTTCTTTTATTTTTCTCGTTTTTTTGCAAATGACCCCAGGGTATGGGTCCGGGCAGGCCACCAGTGACATCCCCTTACAGTAAACGACCGGTTACCAAGTTTCCATAGACCCTTGGGCAGGTCACCAATCTGGCGTCACAAACAGGATGCCATGCCCGGTGTAAGCGGGTACTGTGTGCCTTCTGAACTTTTAAAATCGGCCTAAAATAACTTTGAACAGTCAATATATGGAACAAAGAACTCTTTTCCGCCATTTTAATGGAACCTCAAAATTGCGGCCTACAGATGTAAAATGACAATGTGCTGGCCCAGGGGCGTGCGTCGGCCCCCTCAACATGGGAGGGCCATACCAGAAGCGCGAAACTGTTTGCCCGCCCGAGTGTCATCAATCAACCAAGGGGGCGGGTCAAAGACAAAGACCCTTGAGCCAAGACCCTTAAAGAATGGGGAGGGTGCGGCCAGGACTCAACAGGACACAGAAGCAGTCCCGGTACCAGCAGCGATGGCAGCAACCCGACTGTCTGACCTGTTGAGGGAGGTGGAAGAAGAGGCCCGGGCCGCAAGCGGGGATCAAAAGATGGTCTCCCTCCTCGCCAACGAGGGAGATGCGGTCTTTTGGAGAGTCGCATTCCAGGAGCTGAGAGCCAACCTCACCAAGACTGTGGAATGAACCATCTGCAGGTGGAGCGCAGACGTGGCCCTAGAGCTGAGGCAGAGGTGATGGACCAAGCCTTGGCCGAACATCTGATAACCAGTCGTGACCCGCCCGGTAGACTGCGACCTGTAGCAACAGCAGAGGCTGGTGTGCAGACGGAAGACCCCGAGAGCCTGTACGAAGACAACGCCAATGTCACAGCATCGGAGTCTGATGACCCAGAGGGAGCAGCTGCAGAGCCAGATGTCCCTGGAGAACCCGAATCCGAGCCGGAGGTCATTGTGGAATCTGTCCAGAAGGAGGAACCAGACGACCAACTTAGCTCTGAGGAGGAGGATCCCGACACCGACATCCCGGAGGCCGACAGCAAGGAGACCGAAGCAACCGGTCCCCGAATGGCATGGTGGAGTAGCTGTTTAATGCTGCAGATGAGGGAGAAATTGATTGGCATCAGGGAGGCGGCGGTGGGCAGATTACACATGCAGGGGGTGTGAATCTACCCTTCGGCTCCAGCCTCTAGCCACCTCCTTTCTGGCTGCAGGATGTAAGTTTTCTAAATGTATTTACTCGGGTACAGGGGTGCTCAATAGCTGGGGAACCCCTTGCCTAGATGCAGCAGACATGCTGCATCCAGTGCTGTAATTAGATCATCATGCCTGGTTTGGTGACAGGTCCTCTTGTTTCAACACCTGTTTCTCTTGTTCTCATATATGACTTTGACTTGTGTACAAGGTTGTGTACTGATACAGTCACCTTTCTTCTGTTGCTGAATTTATGGATATTAAGATATTTCCGCAGTAAAATACACGCCATTTCTGCTGCAGATAAATCCGCAGCATGGGCACAACATTTCTGATTTCCAATACACTGTGCAGGGAAGGTGCTGTACTGCGGAATTGTCAAAAACATGCAGAAAAAACATGGGGAAATCCACAGCGTCTGCGCATAGCCTAAAATTCACATACCAGGTCCCCTCTCAATAACTTCACTCCTTCCTGTGCGTCCAAAATTAGTTTTCCCACCACATATGGAGTATCAGCATAACTCAGGAGAAATTGCCCAACATATTTTGGAATCCATTTTATCATATTGCCTGTGTGAAAAATAAAAAATCCTTTTTTCATCCACAAAAATGTTGTTTTAGCATTCATATTTTCATTTTCACAGTTGCATTATACAAAAATCTGTGACGCACCTGGGAATTCAAGGTGCTCATCACACATCCAAATAAATTCCTTGTGGGTCTAGTTTCCAAAATGGGATCACTTGTCGGAGGTTTTCACTGTTTCAGCACAGTGGGGCTCTCCAAATGTGATATGACACCCACAGACCATTCCATCAAAATCTGCATTCCAAAATGTCACTCCATCCTTTCAGAGCCCTGCCATGCATCCAAACAGTGGTTTTCCGCACATATAAGGTATCGGCGCACTTAGGACAAACTAACCAACTACCGTATATACTCGCGTATAAGCCGAGTTTTTCAGCCCAAAATTTGGGCTGAAAAGTCCCTCCTCGGCTTATATGCGAGTATACAGCAGCAGCCCCAGAGGTATGCAGGCCCCCCATAAAGATCCAGGGCCCCCCCCCCCTTGCACGGCAAACCTGTAAAGTAAAATCATACTTATCACTGTCCTATCGCGCCGTCCCGCCGCTGCCGACATCACGATCCCGGGCTTCATTCAGCGTCTTCCCGCGGCTTCCTGCAGTCGCGGGCAATGACGTCATTGCCCGCGACCACAGGAAGCCGCCGGAAGACGCTGAATGAAGCCCGGGATCGTGATGTCGGCAGCGGCGGGACAGCGCGATAGGACAGTGATAAGTATGATTTTACTTTACAGGTTTGCCGCGCAAGGGGGGGGGGCCCTGGATCTTGATGGGGGGGCCTGTATACCTCTGGGGCTGCTGCTGTATACACCCCTGGGGCTGCTGCTGTATACACCCCTGGGGCTGGTGCTGTATACACCCCTGGGGCTGCTGCTGTATACACCCCTGGGGCTGCTGCTGTATACTACCTAAGGGCTGCTGTATATACCTCTGGGGCTGCTGTATACTACCTCTGGGGCTGCTGTATACACCACTAGGGCTGCTGTATATACCTCTGGGGCTGCTGTATACTACCACTGGGGCTGCTGTATAAACCACTGGGGCTGCTGTATACTACCTAAGGGCTGCTGTATATACCTCTGGGGCTGTATATACCTCTGGGGCTGCTGTATACTACCTCTGAGGCTGCTGTATACACCACTGGGGCTGCTGTATACTACCTAAGGGCTGCTGTATATACCTCTGGGGCTGTATATACCTCTGGGGCTGCTGTATACACCACTGGGGCTGCTGTATACTACCTAAGGGCTGCTGTATATACCTCTGGGGCTGTATATACCTCTGGGGATGCTGTATACTACCTCTGGGGCTGCTGTATACTACCTCTGGGGCTGCTGTATACTAACCACTAGGGCTGCTGCTTTATATACCACTGGGGCTGCTGCTGTATACTACCACTGGGGCTGCTGTATATACCTCTGGGGCTGCTGTATACCACACTGCTGGGGGCTGTATACCTGTACTGGGGTCCACCCTCGGCTTATACACGAGTCAATAGGTTTTCCCAGGTTTTGGGGGCAAAAGTAGGGGGGTCGGCTTATACACGGGTCGGCTTATACACGAGTATATACGGTAATTTTGGTATCCATTTTATCCTCTCACCCTGTTAGAATTAAAAAATTGAGACTAAAAGAACATTTTTGTGGAAAAAATAAGGACTTTTTCATTTTCCCAGCTCAACTTTTTAAAATTCTATAAAGCTCCTGGGGGCTCAAGGCACCCATCTAGATAGGTTCTCTGGGGGGTCTAGTTTCCAAAATCGGGTCACTTGTCGGGGAGCTCCATTGTTTAGGCTCATCAGGGACTCTCCAAATGAGACATGGTGTTCACTAACGATTTCAGCTAATTTTATACTTGGAGTGTCAAATGGCGCTCCTTCCCTTCTTTTTAAAACATTTGGTTTTTATTGGTTTATAAAACAAAATGAAACATACAGAGTATATTAACTTTCAATGTAATAACATTTTCAAATATGTAATACAGAATATATTTGATGAAAGATAGATGGGTGGTAGGGGTACGGTAAAGAGGGGAGGAAGATAGGAGAGGATTATATTTGCTGTACAGTACATACTATATTGGCAAGTAAAGTTCATTGCACATGTTTGATTCCAGAATATGAGCTAGTGCAAGTAAAGGATCCCGTCAATTGGGGCACAAGCATATATTGCGACGAGACCCATGGGTCCCACCAGTTCAATTTTTTTGTTTTGACTTTGTTGTCATGCGTTAGAATAGTTTCATGTTGCATATGTAAATTAATGAGAGATATGAGTTCGCCTTTAGATGGGGCGGACTTATCCCTCCAGTGTCTTGCCACGCACATCCTAGCAGCTATTAATATGTTAGTGATAATAGGCTTGAGGAGAGAAGGGAAATCGCCTATGTCTATGCCTAGAAGGGCCAGAGGGGCGCTCAAGGTGATGGGCAAGCCCGTGACCTTGACCAAAATTTGTTCTGTTATCTTCCAAAAGACCCGCACTCCAGAGCAATGCCACCACATGTGCTCCATTGTGCCTTCCTGAGAGCAACCTTTCCAGCACTCCTTAGATTTAGATGGTTGAAATTTGTGTATTTTCAAAGGGGTTAGGTACCAATTTAATTGCAATTTTTTGGCCTGTTCAAGATGATTTAAACAGGACATGTATTTAGAGGTATGAGAGGTAGCAGCATGCCATGACTCCAAGGATGCTGTGAATACAAGTCTCCACTCCCAAGTTTCCATAAATGGAAGTTTAGTTTCTCCTGTAGAGGATGTGAGAGCCTGATAGAATATGGAAACTCCATGTTGATTGGAAGCTGATTTAAAATATCTTTGTAGAGTAGCGTCAGTTTGGACTAAGTCAATAGGGGCAATTGACATCTATTTATCAAATGGCGGATCTGTAGGTATTGATAAAATAAGTTGTTAGATAGCTCGAATTTATGTGCTATATCTTGAAAAGATTTTACCCCATCCGGGTCGAGAAGGTCGTCCAGGTTAAAGACACCACCTTCCCTCCACTGTTTTAGAGATAAGTCGGGAATCAGGACCTCCAGTGCTTTGAGGGATATGTACTTAAATAGAAATTGGAGATGAGTTCAACCCAATTGGTGCCATGTCCCTAGTAAGGTGTTCATGGAGGAGAGATTCTCACCACCCACCCGGGAACTCAATAAACCCGCCTCCAGTAGAAGCCTGAGAGACTTAGATGGGGCCAAACAGGCCTCTATTTGTAACCAGTCCAATGAAATGGTATCTCCCGACCACCATAATTGTGCTGGTTCCATGATAGCCGCTCTATGATATGCGAGGACATCAGGAACGCCCAAGCCTCCCCTATTGTATGGCAAAATTATGATTTTATGAGCTACCCGGTGAGGTTTTCCATTCCATATGAATTTGTTGAGGATACGCTGAAGTCTAGTCAAGCATGTTCGTGGGAAGGAGAGGGGCACGCATCTGAACAGATAAATTAGTTTAGGGAGAATTAGCATCTTTACTAGTTGGATCCTGGCGATCCTATCCAGCTCCCCTCCAATGTCTCTGGCTATTAGATCAACATTTGCTTTGATTATTTTATGAATAGGGGTTATATAGATTCCTAGGTATTTAAAACCATCTGGGGACCATGTAAAGGAAAAGCGACTTTTAACTTCTTCCTGTATTTGCTTGGTCAAATTTATTGGATATACAACAGACTTGGAGGCATTTAGTCGATAATAAGATGCTGCTGAGAATTCTCCCAGAACCTTCATTATTTCCTGTAATGTGGGTACGACGTCTGTGCATGTCAGGATAACGTCGTCCGCGTAGAGGCCAACTTTGTGTTCTATACCTCCAACGATGACTCCCCTGATCCGGGGGTTTCGCCTGATATAGGCTGCCAAGGGCTCCATCACCAATGCGAATATTAGAGGCGAAAGAGGGCATCCCTGGCGTGTGCCATTAGAGATGTTAAATGGGTTTGATGCAAAGCCTGAGGCGCAGACGGAAGCATTAGGGAAGGAATATAACGCCATAAGAGCCGACAATACCGGGCCTCTAATACCAAATTTTTTTAGCACAGCTTCAACATACCCCCAGTGTACTCTGTCAAAGGCTTTTTCAGCATCAAGAGACAAGAGTACACCAGGGGAGTCGGTCTTCTCCATCAGTTCAAGAATGTTTATAAGGCGTCTGGTTCCGTCTCGCGCCTGTCGGCCCGGCACAAATCCAACCTGGTTCGGGTCCACCAGAGACGGGAGAACTTCCATCAATCTAGTGGCCCACACCTTCGCATATAATTTAGTGTCGCAATTGAGCAGTGCAATCGGGCGAAAGTTACCCGGATCTGTGGGTGTCTTCCCCAGCTTAGGGAGAGTGGTGATAATAGCCTCCAAGCCTTCTCGTCTGATTTCCCCCCTGGATCGCCAGCATGCGAACAATCTCAATAAATAAGGGGAGAGAATGGAAAAAAATTGCGTGTAATATGGGAAGGAAAAGCCATCGGGTCCAGGCGCCGTACCCCTCTTAGTAGTCCTGAGTGCTTGCCTTAATTCTGCTTCTGTAATTGGAGCGTTTAATATGCTCAGTTGGGTTGGTGTTAGTTTGGGCAAATCTATTTTATCTAAAAAGGTCGATATTGTAGTCTCATTTGGTTGTGTCGTGCTGCTAACATTTTTTAAGTTATATAGGGACTCGTAATAAACACGGAATTCTTCCGTTATAGAAATAGGATTGTGTATTTGGGATCCTGTATGTGATATGAGGAAAGGTATCTTAAATCGTGCACTCCTTTTTTTAACCCGTCGGGCCAACAGTGCTCCAGCCCTATCTCCCATATTGTAGTACCGTGCTCTTAATTTTTTAAGATTTTTTTCAGCTTTTTGCAATAAGAGGGATCTTAAATGATTCCTGGCGTCTAGTAAGGTTTTTAATATTTGTGGGCATGGAGTCTCCTTGTGTTGTCTTTCCATGGTTCTAATTTTGATCAGAGTATTTTCCAGGTCCGCCATATATTTCTTTTTTGTGTGAGCGGCTATTTTAATAAACAGCTCCCAGGACACAGTACCTCGAGGTCCGCGCTGCCACTTCAGAAAGGAACAAAAGAAGCCAGTACAAGAGAATGTCTGGATCAACGATTCTTCTTTATTATCCTACGCGTTTCAGAGTCATCTCCCAACTCCTTCATCAGGGAATGTCCCTGATGAAGGAGTTGGGAGATGACTCTGAAACGCGTAGGATAATAAAGAAGAATCGTTGATCCAGACATTCTCTTGTACTGGCTTCTTTTGTTCCTTTCTGAAGTGGCAGCGCGGACCTCGAGGTACTGTGTCCTGGGAGCTGATTATACCACAGGGATCTGTGGAGAGTACGGTCCTGCAGCAGCTACTTGTATCTGAGCGATCATTACCAGTTGTGGGTCATCACAACTGTATCAGGTGAGCAGCCTCTTTATATAACCTTTTATCCTTCTTCAAAGAAGATATCACCCTATGTGCGCATTCTTGGATTTTTTATAGATATATTTTAATAAACAGGCCTCTGACCACTGCCTTATGCGATAGCCATAACACCTCATCCTGTATTTCTCCGTTGTCATTAATATGGAAGTATTCTTTAATCTGGCCAGTTATCTCCTCCGCAATGTCTGGGTTTGTTAGTAGGTATGTGTTCAGCTTCCATACGTGTGGTGGTGAAATGGCTGAGGAGTCCGCAACCTTTAATGTAATCTGTGCGTGGTCAGACCACATTATATTACCTATACCCGTTTGTTGGCATTTATGTAATAAAGCATCATCTACCAGAATGGCATCTATACGACTATATGTGTGGTATCTATTTGAAAAGAAAGTATAATCGCGTTCATTGCTGTGTTGGTATCTCCACACATCATGTAGACCATTTTCTGTGATCACTGGTCCCATTTCGCCTCGCGTGTGCGAAGGTCCAGTACAATCTAACCTCTTGCACATCGGCATGTAAAAATCTCCACATACAAGTCTGTGACCCTGCGCATGAAGTTGCACCTCGTCCAGGAGAGACCGCATGAATTTAATTTGACCAGTGCTAGGGGCATATGTCGAGACTAGTGTGTAGTGGCAGTTGTTAATGGTACATATAAGGATGAGATAACGTCCCTCTGGGTCAGGTATATTTGCTTTAAGTTGAAATGAGACTGTATGTTTTATAAAAATTCCCACTCCTGCCTTCTTTGCTGAATTATTAGCAAAATATTGATGAGGATATATGTGCGATTGCATTCTATAATTATCTGCGGCCAACAGATGGGTCTCCTGGACAAAGACAACCTCGCTATTTGATTTGCGCAAGTGACGCCATGTTATAGATCTTTTTGCTGGGGAATTTAACCCATTAACATTAATAGATAGTATATTGATACTCATAATGGAGTATTAACAAAAACATATATGTGAGCTTGTGGCACAAATAGAATGTCACGCTGGGAGCGGGAGAGACACCCAGCGTAGGACAACGACGGGGGGGGATAAGGAGTCCCTAAAGCTATGGGCACAAGAGGGAGAGGGTGACCCCTAGTCTTCCTGGGGCTGACCCTGTCTGCCCTGACGTCCCTATACAGTTTCCTCAACTGTCGCCGACCACGAACCTCGTCCCTCTCTGATCCTAGCACTACCTTATCTAAGGATCAGATGGGGAGGTTCACTAGACCCCTCCACTAACAACTAAAGACAACACAAGGAAAACAGACAATGGGGAAAGAAAACACTTATCTTGCAGCAGAGCACAGCAACCTCCACAATCTCAGCTTCTGCTTGGAGCAAGGATAATGAGTCCACAAGGAAATATCACCTGCACCGAGGGAGGGCAATGAAACTCCTTATAAAGGAGGGAAGAACCTGCTGGGTCCTAGAGACCCAGAATACTGGTGTAGAAACCAGACCGAGCACAAGACCTTCCCAGCCGTCCTCCCATGATAGGGAGATCTTATCATACCTTCTCTTTATCTACACAGAAGGTAAATGCCCCTGAAAGACGGACCGTCCTCAAACCTTATGGCTGATTGGCCAAACGCTGGGACCGTCTGCGCGTGGCCTCTACCCTGTCATCCGTGCCACCCGTGACATAGAACCAGCAAGCCTTGTGCGCGACACTTTCATATTCATACAATCCTATCCAGGGTGGGAAAGGGAAATAGGGAGGTGAGGGAGGATTAGGGGATATATAACAGGAACCATGAAAAAATCCCAAAAATGCAGGGGACCGACGTCCCATACTACAAAAATTGGAGTGAGAAAAAATAAAAAAAAGAACAAACCCGAATAACAACAGGAATGGAGAAGCGGTCATGTTCTCCAGTAGAAAACTAGTGAGTGACAAAAATACACTCTATGGGTTAACGTCCAGGTGTTCAGATCTTATCCCTGGATCTTGAATAGTCACCTGAGGTAGAAGAAGTAGCAGAAGAGGAAAAAACAAGTCCTTCTCAGATGAGATGACAATGAAAAAGAAGGACTAGCATATGGTCCTTGGCCAATTCCAGAAAGAAGAAGTTCAGAGATCCACAGGTTTGGTTAATGTGCTCAGACTGTGCTCCATTCAGGATCAACGTGCTTTTTGTATGAAGCTGGCGAGGGAGAAGAAGGGTCCCCATTTTTGGTCGGCGATCCCAACCCCATTGGGACAGTAGTTTGGCTGCCTGGTTTGGGAGAATGCAGACATGAGTGGTGCCATTTCTTCGTATGAGGAGTTTAGTTGGAAAGCCCCACATGTATGGAATGTTTTCCTTTCTGAGGGTGGAGGTATATGGCTGAAACGCCCTCCGCAGTGCCAGAGTGCCAGGGGATAGATCAGAGAAAACTACAAGGGATGCAAATTGCTCCGGCAGGGCAGGTTTGCCTCTCAGACTATAAAGAAAGTCCTCCTTTAGTTCATAAAAGTGGATCCTTGCAATTGTGTCTCTGGGTAATGAAGGGTTGATATGCATCGGCTTTGGCACCCTATGTATTCTGTCAACTATTATATCCTTCCGCTGTACCTCGGGCATAGCCGCCATTATGAAATCTTGCAATAGTGGGCGCAGGTCTTTGGGCTGTACAGTTTCCGGTATCCCCCTTGAAGACAGACATATACGTATGTTATTTCTTCTAAGATCCAATTGTTTAGCCTGCATTCTAGCCATATCTGTTTTAAGCACTTCTTGTGCATCTATTAAATCGTTATGGGACTTAACAAGCTCCACCATCTTTCTTTCAAGTCTTTCTGTCCGGCCTCCCACCTCTGCCAGATCCCTTCTCATGTCAGCCACCATACCTTTAATCTCAGGAAGCTGGGAAAAGGTGTGTGACAGTCCGCGCCACCGGGTACCAAAGAAATCACCTGGGATGCAGGAAGTTATTTCAAGCTTTGTATTTATTCTCCAACATGTTTCAGCGCTCCACCTGGCGCCTTCCTCAGGGATCTTACAATGCACAAGTGCAGTGGGGTTTATATAGCACCTCACATGGTTAGCTGTGGGTATGCCAGAGGGGTGTGTGATATCACAAAGTGGGCGTGGTTACAAGTTTTGGAGCCTTTTTCACTAACATATCAAACTAAACATCATTTTAATCACAAACTGGTATCAAACATTTGTTAAAAATCGCATCATCAAAATGAGCTAAAAAACATCTCAAATTTCATAATGAAAAAGCATATAAAACCATTGTTGCTATCAATACTGCCAAAAAAATAAAAATTGTGTGACTTCATACTGCTGCCTTCAGGTGGGATCGAACCTGTGTTTTTACCATTATAGGGTACCTGGCTTGCATTCTAGTGACTTGTGCCACTGTGACTGGCGGAAGTTGCCGTTGCACATAGATCTTAAGTATTGCATAATACTGTGATAAAATATCTATTTCTTTCTCTTTTCTAGGACTATCTATAATGGTGTCTATCAGTATTCTACTTATGAGGATGTAAGAGACTACAAATCCTCCAAAACAGAACAGCAAGGAAAGATTAAAACATAATCAATAAAAAAATTGCTAAAAAATGGATAAAATAAAATTCTCTACAGTGACTTTGTTTTTCTTGTCGTTTTTCAATATGTGGTGGTGGATAAATGGTAGTGCCATAAGGCCGAAATCGCAATCCCAGGGGTTAGTGTGGGTTCCATCCCATCATCTATCTGATATTCATATAAGGTACATGTGGGTTACAATGTGGGAGATTGATGGATAACCAATTAATAGTTTCATTATTATGGAGGGGCAAAGATTCAACTATGTATATATGTAATTCCAGTACTTATGGTCCTAAAAAAAAAAAAAAAAAAAAAAAGGGGGGTGGTCAGGGGTGGGGGTCAACATTCCTGTGTTCTGCCGAAATAGTTTGCTCTCGTGATGCTGTATTCATAAGATGACAGTAGAGTGCTCGTCAATATGTTAAATGTGACCTAGTGTCTCTAGTGCATGGTGTGTATCTGCAGATTATTAATAATATAAATAAATATTAAATACAACAACAAATGCAAACATAATGTAGTGATAAAAAAGTGGAATAAATAATGCACAATTATCTAATCTGTGCGGATTTATAAGGAATGCCAGAAGCTGGCTTTGAGGTATTCCTATCAACAAACAATAGGTCACTATATATATATCATAAACATCGAATTATCGATCATTATTCCTAAGTTGAGACTGTGGAAGTGTGCTATGTGCTCATATTTAGGGACTTCACCAAAATAAATATAATTATTCAAAAACTATATTAGCTCTGAGATCACATTTAATCCATTTGGTTTGAGTGTGTTGAGTTTAAATATCCAGTATTTTTCTCTTTTTTTCAATTGCTCAAATCTATTAGGAACTAATTCAGAAATGTGGTCAATGGGTGTAATTTTGATCAACTTGATATCCCTTTTGTGGTGAGTGTCATAGTGCCATGATACTCCATGCATCCTAAAGCCATTTTTGATGTTAGACCGATGTTTATTGAGTCTCTCATGAAGGGCTCTTATTGTTCTCCCCACGTATTGTTTCCCGCATGGGCATTCCATCAAGTAGATAACGTATTTCGTTGTACAATTCATGTTATACTTGATTTTAAACTGTTCTTTTGATGTAGAGGATACAAAGGTATCTGTTTGCAGGATGCTCTCACAACACAGACATCTTCTTTTATTGCATTGTGTGACCCTTTTTGGAGCTGTATCAATGTCTTCAGAAGGGTTTTTAGTTTTCAATCTACTAGGTGCTACTATCCCCTTTATATTCGGGGCTCTCCGGAAAGTTATGCCCGGTCTCTTGGGGATGATATTCCTCAGTATGGGGTCATTCAGTAGTATGTGCCAATGTGACTGTATACAATCTCTAATTTCTCGGTGACAGTTATTGTATGTAGTAATGAAGTTCAGGGTCTTCATTCCGTCTGACTCTCTGATCTTTTTCATTTCCAGCAATGTGTCCTGTGGGATATCTCTGTTGTATTTTTGCGTGTCCTCCACTAATTTCTTAGGGTACCCTCTGTCCAAGAATCTTTTTTTCAGGGTTTCTGATTGCTGTATATAGTCGACTTCCAAGGTGCAATTTTTCCTTATTCTCCTGAACTGGTTGGAAGGAATATTTCTCAACCATCTCACATGGTGGCCACTCTGGTAGTTGATATATGAATTCTTATCCGTTGGTTTGAAGTAGGTCTTTGTTTGAACTTCTGTGTTGGTTGAGAAGATTGTGAGATCCAGAAAATGTATAAGATTTTCATGTATCGTTGGGTCTAAAGTTATTCCCCATGTGTTGCTGTTGATTTCTGTCACAAAATCATCAAAATCTCCTTGCTCTGTGTCCCATATCAGGAACAGGTCATCTATATATCTCTTATACAGTATGATGCCATTTTTCTGTGTATTGTTGTAAATATGAATATATTCAAAAAGCCCCATGAACAAATTTGCATAGGAACATGTTCCTATGCAAATTTGTTCATGGGGCTTTTTGAATATATTCATATTTACAACAATACACAGAAAAATGGCATCATACTGTATAAGAGATATATAGATGACCTGTTCCTGATATGGGACACAGAGCAAGGAGATTTTGATGATTTTGTGACAGAAATCAACAGCAACACATGGGGAATAACTTTAGACCCAACGATACATGAAAATCTTATACATTTTCTGGATCTCACAATCTTCTCAACCAACACAGAAGTTCAAACAAAGACCTACTTCAAACCAACGGATAAGAATTCATATATCAACTACCAGAGTGGCCACCATGTGAGATGGTTGAGAAATATTCCTTCCAACCAGTTCAGGAGAATAAGGAAAAATTGCACCTTGGAAGTCGACTATATACAGCAATCAGAAACCCTGAAAAAAAGATTCTTGGACAGAGGGTACCCTAAGAAATTAGTGGAGGACACGCAAAAATACAACAGAGATATCCCACAGGACACATTGCTGGAAATGAAAAAGATCAGAGAGTCAGACGGAATGAAGACCCTGAACTTCATTACTACATACAATAACTGTCACCGAGAAATTAGAGATTGTATACAGTCACATTGGCACATACTACTGAATGACCCCATACTGAGGAATATCATCCCCAAGAGACCGGGCATAACTTTCCGGAGAGCCCCGAATATAAAGGGGATAGTAGCACCTAGTAGATTGAAAACTAAAAACCCTTCTGAAGACATTGATACAGCTCCAAAAAGGGTCACACAATGCAATAAAAGAAGATGTCTGTGTTGTGAGAGCATCCTGCAAACAGATACCTTTGTATCCTCTACATCAAAAGAACAGTTTAAAATCAAGTATAACATGAATTGTACAACGAAATACGTTATCTACTTGATGGAATGCCCATGCGGGAAACAATACGTGGGGAGAACAATAAGAGCCCTTCATGAGAGACTCAATAAACATCGGTCTAACATCAAAAATGGCTTTAGGATGCATGGAGTATCATGGCACTATGACACTCACCACAAAAGGGATATCAAGTTGATCAAAATTACACCCATTGACCACATTTCTGAATTAGTTCCTAATAGATTTGAGCAATTGAAAAAAAGAGAAAAATACTGGATATTTAAACTCAACACACTCAAACCAAATGGATTAAATGTGATCTCAGAGCTAATATAGTTTTTGAATAATTATATTTATTTTGGTGAAGTCCCTAAATATGAGCACATAGCACACTTCCACAGTCTCAACTTAGGAATAATGATCGATAATTCGATGTTTATGATATATATATAGTGACCTATTGTTTGTTGATAGGAATACCTCAAAGCCAGCTTCTGGCATTCCTTATAAATCCGCACAGATTAGATAATTGTGCATTATTTATTCCACTTTTTTATCACTACATTATGTTTGCATTTGTTGTTGTATTTAATATTTATTTATATTATTAATAATCTGCAGATACACACCATGCACTAGAGACACTAGGTCACATTTAACATATTGACGAGCACTCTACTGTCATCTTATGAATACAGCATCACGAGAGCAAACTATTTCGGCAGAACACAGGAATGTTGACCCCCACCCCTGACCACCCCCCTTTTTTTTTTTTTTTTTTTTTTTTAGGACCATAAGTACTGGAATTACATATATACATAGTTGAATCTTTGCCCCTCCATAATAATGAAACTATTAATTGGTTATCCATCAATCTCCCACATTGTAACCCACATGTACCTTATATGAATATCAGATAGATGATGGGATGGAACCCACACTAACCCCTGGGATTGCGATTTCGGCCTTATGGCACTACCATTTATCCACCACCACATATTGAAAAACGACAAGAAAAACAAAGTCACTGTAGAGAATTTTATTTTATCCATTTTTTAGCAATTTTTTTATTGATTATGTTTTAATCTTTCCTTGCTGTTCTGTTTTGGAGGATTTGTAGTCTCTTACATCCTCATAAGTAGAATACTGATAGACACCATTATAGATAGTCCTAGAAAAGAGAAAGAAATAGATATTTTATCACAGTATTATGCAATACTTAAGATCTATGTGCAACGGCAACTTCCGCCAGTCACAGTGGCACAAGTCACTAGAATGCAAGCCAGGTACCCTATAATGGTAAAAACACAGGTTCGATCCCACCTGAAGGCAGCAGTATGAAGTCACACAATTTTTATTTTTTTGGCAGTATTGATAGCAACAATGGTTTTATATGCTTTTTCATTATGAAATTTGAGATGTTTTTTAGCTCATTTTGATGATGCGATTTTTAACAAATGTTTGATACCAGTTTGTGATTAAAATGATGTTTAGTTTGATATGTTAGTGAAAAAGGCTCCAAAACTTGTAACCACGCCCACTTTGTGATATCACACACCCCTCTGGCATACCCACAGCTAACCATGTGAGGTGCTATATAAACCCCACTGCACTTGTGCATTGTAAGATCCCTGAGGAAGGCGCCAGGTGGAGCGCTGAAACATGTTGGAGAATAAATACAAAGCTTGAAATAACTTCCTGCATCCCAGGTGATTTCTTTGGTACCCGGTGGCGCGGACTGTCACACACCTTTTCCCAGCTTCCTGAGAGTCTTCCCACGTGCGAGTGGTTGGTGGAGGTCCTGCAGCAGCCGGTATTGATTATATGCCTTCAAGCCAGTTGTGGGTCATCACAACTGGAATATGTGAGTGGTTTTGACAATATACCTCTCATCTCTTAGTGTCTGAGTGATAGGGCACTATTGCGCCTCTTGTTCCCCCTTCCTATTTTATACCATACCTTTAATGTCGTCTTGTAGTGACGTTCTGAGAGAGGAGAGCATGGAGGATAGCATCTCCTTCATGCTGTGGTGTGTGACCGGGGAGTCCTCCCTCCCTCCTCTGGTTGACGCTGATGAAGCCACTGAGCTCCGTCTGGAGGAAGAGCGGGCTGTGCGCGGTGATGCCGGCGCCATTTTGGGGGATCTGCTGGCGGGCTTGGTGCTGGTAAAGTAAGCGGTCACACGCTGTGGGGGATTAATCTTCCCGCTCCGGGTCTTCCCCATCCGGGCTCCAGACTCTCCTGTGCTTGAGAGAGTAGTTTTTAGGCGAGTACCGGGGTGTTGAGCGCTGTGTGAGCCGTTTTAGTCCCGTGTGCTCCGGAGCTCCCGGATCAAGCAGCCATTTCCTGGCTGCGTCAAGCCACGCCCCCCGCTCCTTCCCTTCTGAGCCCTGCCGTGCCATGCGCATAAACAGTGGTTTTCCACAATATATGAGGTATCGGTGCACTCAGGATAAATGGCCCAACAAATTTTAGGGTCCATTTGCTCCTGTTTCCCTTGTTAAAATGCAAAATTTGAGGGTAAAGCAACATTTTTGTTGGAAAAAGTAAAATGTTACTTTTTTTCTTCCAGATTGCTTTAGTTTCTGTGAAGTACCTGAAGAGTTAATACTCTTCATAAATGTGCTTTTAAGTAGTCTGAGGGGTGCAGTTTTTGGAATGGTGTCACTTTTGGGTAGAAACTGTCACATCGGCCCCTCAAAGTCCCTTCAAATGTGATGTGGTCACAAAAAAAAGTGGCTTAGTAAATTTTGTTGGAAAAATGAGAAATTGCTGATGAACTTTGAACCCTTCTAATGTCCTAACAAAGAAAAATTTTGATTCCAAAATTGTGCTGATGTAAAGTAGACATGTGGAAAATTTTATTTATTAACTATTTTGTGTGACTTTACTCTCTGGTTTGACAAAATAAAAATGAAAAACTTGAAAATTGCAAAATTTTGAAAAAGGTTTGCCAAATGTATGATTTTTCACAAATATACGCAAAAAATATCATCCTAAATTTACCACTAACATGAAGACTAATATGTCATGTAAAAACAATCTTATAATCGCTAGGATCTATTGAAGCGTTCCAGAGTTATAAAGTGCTGCTGGTCAGAATTGCAAAAAATGGTCTGGTCATTAAAGGGAACCTGTCACCTGGATCTAAGCCCCTACACTATCACTACCTGTCCCTGCACCTTCCTAGCTGCTCCCTATCTATCCCTCTCTGAGCTAAATCCGCCCTATAAAACAGCAGAAAAATAACATAACTTACAGAAGTCCCTGAGGCTGGGGACTGAAAGACGGCCCCAGGCTCCATTCCGCCCCTCCTCGATGCAGCAGCCGCTGGGCGGCATTATTCTTTCTTCATCGCCTCCATTTGGAATCTCCCGCCTGCTTTACACCTATCATGTTGTGGTGATGCGACCTCGATGTGTCCCCTGACCGGAACACAGCATATGGGAGACTATATCTTCTGCTCGGTAGCAGCACACATAGGGTTAGCTGCTACTGGAGCTGAGTGCTGATTGAAAGCACTGACATCCAGGTGTGCGGGTGAATAGGAGATGATATGAGCTGCCCTGGGCTGTGGGGAGGGGGTGGAGTGTGTCAGGACAGCAGCAGGAGCTGCTGTGTAGAGAGCTGTGTGAAGATTTAACACAGCCTGTGAGCTCTCTCAGAGTGGATGTTCATGAGGCTAATGAGTGGACGGTGAGGAGAGAAAGATTGTGTGCTGACCTAACACAGCCTACCCGGGGGAAGGTACAGAGCTTCTATATCAGCTGTTGGGATTGTATGAAGTTGTACTCGGCTTTGCCCCTGAACCTGGAGGTCTGTGAATATCTGAACTGTGCCACTAAACTGTGTGCTGTGTGAGTAAATACCTGAGTAGGAAAGGAATTCTACAGCAGACAGCCAAATCTTCATAAAGTGCTTTTATTAGTACATCGGTCCCACACCCCTCCCCTACTATTCATAAATACCTGAGTCACTGCCTTCTGTCGTGCCGATCCTAACTGCTACCTTACAATGTAAAGTGGGTGGGAGATTCCAAATGGAGGAGGTGGTGATGAAGAAAGAATAATGCCGCCCAGCGGGGCGTGTGCTGCTGCATCGAGGAGGGGCAGAATGGAGCCTGGGCCCGCCTTTTCAGTCCCCAGCCTCAGGGACTTCTGTAAGTTATAAGTTATTTTTCTGCTGTTTTATAGGGCGGATTTAGCTCAGAGAGGGATAGATAGGGAGCGGCTAGGATTGTGTAGGGACAGGTAGTTATAGTGTAGGGGCTTAGATCCAGGTGACAGGTTCCCTTTAAGCTGCAAAGTGACTCGATCCATACAGGGTTAAACTAGCTTGCAGCTCTGCTCTGGGTCAATTGTACATTTGCTTCTGGCTGTGTAGGTTGATCTCTCTGTGTTCTGAATCAGACCCTGCCTAACTTTGTTTCTAACCTGGACTTGACCCTCTGCTAGTGACCTGACTTCTCTTCCTGTTTTATCTGTTTCTGTCTCTCTGGCTTCCTGACTTCGGCTTGAATTGGATTTTGCTTCTGTTAACCCCTTGCTATACTGCGCTATTTCCTGGACTTGACCGTGGATTCTTTTGACCTCTCTTTACTACTAGTTATTAGTATAATTTTTATATTTACTTTCCATTTATTTCAGTTAATTTTCTGCTCCTCTGAGACTAATTATTACTTGTGACCAACGTCACACTGTTCAAGGAAAGCAGGATTTAAAATGACTATTCTGCAGTGTTTTGGAAAAGGGCTACGCTTAATTTATGTCTGAAGAACTACATGGTTATGTACTTTGCTCTGGCTCACATATTGCTCCGCTTGACATAACAATTGAGAAAAAGTGTTTGATTATCATTTTGTCAAGTTACCTAATTATGTTTTCTTTTGTAGAAACATCAGGAGCTGCACAAAATGTAGACAGCACCCAAGCTGTTATACTACCTGAACCTTCATTAAAAAATAATGTAAGAAACTATATTTTTCATAATATTTTTCAATTTACAACATTTAAAATGAAACTTTGCTTTAAAAAAACGTTGCAAAAATTAATAGTGTATGTAATTATAGGAAATTTTTTAATGTATCTTATCATAGAAATAAGCGTCCTTCAATTATCAGAGAGTCTGTCCCCCTCCTCTGCCTCCTGAACTCACATCTAGAGATGAGCCACCACCCCGGTGTTCGAATTCGATTCGATTCGTCGAATCGACGGGGTGTTCGACGAATGTTCGTCGAATGCTCGACGAACACCGTCGAACACCCCGGAAAACGAACAAACCGGCCTGTGGGGCATTTTCACTTCCACAATGTATATACATACATTGTGGAAGTGAAAAAAAGTGAAAAAAAGTGTTAAAAATAAAAAAATAATCAATGCTCACCTGTCCGCGGTCCACCGAAGCCTCCGGCAAGGTCCTGCGGCTTCTAGGACCTGTGGTGATGTCATGTTCTCGCGCGAACTCCGGTCACATGACCGGAGTTCCGCGAGAACATGTGGTGACGTCATGTTCTCGCGCGAACTCCGGTCACATGACCGGAGTTCCGCGAGAACATGACGTCACCACAGGTCCTGGAAGCACAGGACCTTGCCGGAAAGCTTAAAATAGATATTTTTATGTTTCGGACCCTTTCTTTAAGTAAAAGTTACTTAAAGAAAGGGTCCGAAACATAAAAATATCTATTTTAAGCTTTCCGGCAAGGTTCTGTGCTTCCAGGACCTGTGGTGACGTCACGTTCTCCCGGGAACTCCAGTCACGTGACCAGAGTTCCCGCGAGAACATGACGTCACCACAGGTCCTATTATCAATAGAACCTTGCCGGAAAGCTTAAAATAGATATTTTTATGTTTCGGACCCTTTCTTTAAGTAACTTTTACTTAAAGAAAGGGTCCGAAACATAAAAATATCTATTTTAAGCTTTCCGGCAAGGTCCTGTGCTTCCAGGACCTGTGGTGACGTCATATTCTCGCGGAACTCCGGTCATGTGACCGGAGTTCGCGCGAGAACATGACGTCACCACAGGTCCTAGAAGCCGCAGGACCTTGCCGGAGGCTTTGGTGGACCGCGGACAGGTGAGCATAGATTATTTTTTTATTTTTAACACTTTCTTTCTTTTAGGGAATGTTTATTTTGGCTCAAAATGCGGCAGATGCGGTTTTTTGACCGCATCTGCCGCATTTTCGAAACAAAATCGAACATGTTCAAAATTCGCCGCATTGGAACCAAATTGTTCGAATTCGGTGAATGACTCGAATAGCGCCAAAATCGACTCGAATTTGAGATTGGCAAACTATTCGAGTCGAACATCGCTCATCTCTACTCACATCCACTGTGAAAAAACAGCACAAGCCCTTTAACCTCCCTGGCGGTCTGTTTAGTTCTGGAACTTGTTGCTAAAAGCGGGCTACCCGCGTTCGCGGTAGATGCGGTTAAAAAACCGCATCTGCCGCACTTGCCGCATAGCTGCCGCACTTGTGCCGCACTTGTGCCGCACTTGCGGCGCGGTTGCGGTAATCTGCATAGGAACCAACCACCTATGATGACCCTCATACATTGTTAATATGTGCCCCTGCACCCTAGTAAACCATTAGCAGCACTGTTGTTGTGTGCTAAGTGGCTGCATTAGAAGTGCGATAATGATTTTAGACACTTACATGCCTGCGTACTTGAGGGCGTCTCCCTGTGTGTGCTGGGACTTGTTGTGCTGTGGTCATCATGTCTGCTCTCCCCCTCCCTTATGCACGCCCCCTCTCAGCCTGCTATAGTGCTGTGAGGCTGATTGCGTCATAAAGGGGCGGGGCTACCGTGATGCCGCGATTTAGCCCCGCCCCTTTATGACGCAATCAGCCTCACATCACTATAGCAGGCTGAGAGGGGGCGTGCATAAGGGAGGGGGAGAGCAGACATGATGAGCACCGCCCACACGTCCCAGCACACACAGGGAGACGGCCTCAAGTACCAGGCATGTAAGTGTCTAAAATCATTATCGCACTTCTAATGCAGCCACTTAGCACACAACAACAGTGCTGCTAATGGTTTACTAGGGTGCAGGGGCACATATTAACAATGTATGAGGGTCATCAGAGGTGGTTGGTTCCTATGCAGATTACCGCAACCGCGCCGCAACCGCGCCGCAACCGCGCCGCAAGTGCGGCACAAGTGCGGCAGATGCGGTAGATGCGGCAGATGCGGTTTTCTCACCGCATCTGCCGCGAACGCGGGTAAGCCCGAGCCTGACTCGGGGTTAACGCTTCTGGTAGTGAATGTTAACCCCGAGTCAGGCTCGGGAATAACGCTAGGAAGGTTAAAGGTACCTTTACACGCGGCAACTTTTCTAGGAATTTCACTGGCAACTTACTGGTTGCAGTGAAATCATGGAGACATTGTTCCATTTGTACACAGCAACAAGATAGAACAATGTGTCCAATAAAAGCTTATAACCTGACGTTAAATTCATCCATTGGTTTTATAAATTACTCTTTTGAAAGCTGGAACCCTCCGAAATGTGGTAAGGTTAAGAAAATAAATTGGCATCAATGCTGAAATATTGATCATTTAATGAACACAGAATGGTCAGATTTTGGCAAGACAAACGTTTTGTCGCCCACAGAAAGTAATGTGATATTCAAACAAATAATTAACTTAAAATACAAATATATGTTGCATAACATTGGTGAATGAAGTTGTGGTGCTATTAGAGTCATATTTAATATTTTGTGTCACTTCCATGAGCTTGAAGGTCTGCATCCATGCAGTTCAACAATGATTCATACAATTTATTAATGAAGTCATCAGGAATAGCAAAGAATGCAGTCTTACATGCCTCCCAGATTTCATCTTGATTCTTTGGTTTTGTCTACCATGCTTCCTCTTTCATCCTACCCCAAACATGCTCAATGATGTTCATGTCTGGTGACTGGGCTGGCCAGTCCTTGAGCACCTTGATCTTTTTTGTCTGGAGGATGAATGTATGAGATGGAGCACCATCCTGCCGCAGAATTTGACCCCTTTTATGATTTGGAATCTAAGAGGTAGCTAATGTCTTGATATTTTAGGCTATTGATATTGCCTTCCACCTTGTAAATGTTTCGCACACCCCCATACTGAATGTAACCCCAGACCATGATCCTTCCACCACCAAATTAACTGTTTTCTGGGTGTATTTTGGATTCATACAGGCTCCAGTAGATCTCCTGCAGTATTTGCGGCGGCTGTAGTGTAATTCTACTGAAGAGTCATCAGAGAAATCCACCTGCTGCAACTTTTCCAGCGTCCATCTGTTTAGCAGGCTGTGGGACTTTGCAAATGCCACACGGTTTTTTATTTGCCTTTTGTTTAGTGCTGGCCTCTGGGCACTGATTCGACCATGGAGGCCATTTCGAGACAGAATCCTACAAACTGTTCAGGTGACCAGGCCTGATGGAGCTCTTCTGAAGTGGAAGAGGGGCTTGCTTTGGATTTTCTAACCAACAAACGTTCCTCCTGAGCAGTTTGTCTTGCGGGGTCTGCCGGACCTGGGCTTGTCAAACACATCTCCAGTCTCTTCAAATCTTTTTTTAATCCTTTGTACTTGACGCTGATACACATTAAAGGTGCCAGCCACCTCTGCAGTGGATATGGTCTTCAGCCTCTTGATAATCAAGGCTTTGGTGGCAGGGTGGATTTTTGGCATGTTGTCAGAGCTCAAGTTGCAGTTCAAGTGAAGGTCTGAGGTACTAGGTTTCTTTTTATACACACCCACTAAGTAACCAATCATTCACGGAGCACAGGTGAGCATGTAAACCAGGACTGGGTGCATTATATGACCAGACAACAAAACTTTTGTCTTGCCAAAATCTGACCATTCTCTGTTCATTAAATGATCAATATTTCAGCACTGATACCAGTTTATTTTCTTAACCTAAACCACATTTCAGAGGGTTTCAGCTTTCAAAAGAGTAATTTATAAAACCAATGGATGAATTTAACGTCAGGTTATAAGCTTTTATTTACATAACATGGATAAGCGACATAACTTTTGTCAGGGACTGTAATATAGATTCTCTAGGGTGGGCTGTATATATAATATTGAGGCTGTGTAGGGCTGTATATATAATTTTGAGGCTGCTGCTGAGCTGTATATATAATTTGGAGACTGTGTCAGTCCACTTGCAGCCTCTACATAATATATACAGCCCATCACAACCTCCAAGTAATATATAAAGCCCAGCACAACCTCCAAGTAATATATAAAGCTCAGCACAGCCTCCAAATAATGTATATAGCACAGCCTCCAAATAACATATATAGCCTTGCACAGACTCCAAATAACATAATATATATAGCCTAGCACATCCTACAAATAATAATAGAGCCCAGCACATCCTCCAGGTAATATATACAGCCCAGCACATCCTTCAAATAATGTATATGGCACAGCCTACAAATAATACATATATCCCAGCACATCATCCAGGATATATATATATATATATATCTATATATAATATTTACATAGCCCCTCTTGTACCCCCCATTTCATAGTGTTTCTCCCCCCATGTGGCCCTCGTTTCATAATGCTCTCCCCCATATGTGGTCTCCCTTTTCCATACTGCTCTTCTCCATATGCGGTCCCCCTTTTCAATGCTGCTTCACCCCAATATGCGTCCCCCCTTTGCCATACTTCTTCTCCCCCCATATGCGGCCCCCATTTTCCATATTGCTTCTCCCCCCATATGCGGACCCCTTTTCCATACTGCTTCTCCCCCATATGTGGCCCCCCTTTTCCATACTGCTCTCCCCCATATGCAGCCTGGGGCCCCCTTTTTCCATGCTGCTTCTATATGTAGCCCCCCTTTTCCATACTGTTCTCCCGCATATGTGGCTTGGGGACCCCCTTTTCCATACTGCTCTCCCGTCATATGTGGCCCGTGGCCCGTGGCCCCCATTTTCCATACTGCTCTCCCCATATGCGGCCCAGGGCCCCCCGTTTCCATACCGTTCTTCCCCCATATGTGGCCCAGGGCCCCCCTTTTCCATACTGCTTCTCCAATTTGTGACCCCTTTTCCATACTGCTCTCCCCCATATGTGGCCCAGGGCCCCCCTTTTCCATACTGCTCTCTACTTCTTTCCCATCATATTTTACCCGAGGCCCTCTTTTTCCATACTGCTTCTTCCCCTTTGTGGCCCTCCTTTTCCATACTGCTTCTCCCCTTTGTGGCCCCTTTTCCATATTGCTGTCCCCTCACACCCCCATTTGGCCCCCCCCTATTCCATGTGGCCCCTGCAGGCAGACTGCTTTCCCCCCACACCTCCATGTGGCCCCTGCAGGCAGACTGTCTTCCCCCACACCCTTATTTGACCCCTGCAGGCAGGCTGCTCTCCCCCCCACCCCTATGTGGCACCTGCATGGAAGCCTTCTCTACCACCACACCCCTATGTGGCCCCTGCAGGCAGCCTGCTCTCCCCCCCCCCCCCCCCCACACCCATGTTACCCATGCAGGCAACCTGCTCTTCTCCCCACATGCCCATGTTGCCCCTGCAGGCAATCTGCACTCCACTCAGACCCCCATGTTGTCCCTGCAGGCAGACTGCTCTCCCTCCACTCCACCATGTGGCTCCTATAGGCAGACTGCTCTGCACATGGGGCAGGACCATGGGAACCTGGGGACCCCAGAAGGATTTCCCGGTGTCTCGGTGGGCCAGTCCGACCCTGCTCATTGACACCTCCCGCTATCCTCTATAAAGGGAGAAGGAAGGAGGAGGAGCGTGCAGCAAAGTAGGGAACAGACAAGCAGAGAGAAAACCATTGCACAGAGCCTGCTATAAAGTGTTTTACCTGACATCAGAGCTGATGCAGATCAACACAGTTTAGCTCTGCTGTATGATGTATTCCATGTTGGTGCAACTTATGTCTCTGAGCTAAAAAGCGAGTGAAAATCAAAATGTCCCCTGTGTTCTGAGCTTTATATTTGAGACATCACGCAGCTCATCTCCTCCTCCCAGATATCCGTGGATTGCAAACTACAGATAGAGCATGAAGTGGGAAAAACTTGTAAGAATGCCGGTTATAAGTCACATAGTAGCCAGAAAAGGCGTTTCTCATCATGTATACATGCAGGGCAGTTTATTTTGAAAATTTATTCAAAAGCTCAGTTAATCTTTAAAGAAATATTCTGTCATGATAATGGGAATATTGTTTTTGCACCTAAAGATTTTTCTTTATATAATGAAAAGTTATACATATTGAAAAGTTACTGTCCAAAAAATACCTATCATTTAAAACAGGTTTTTGAGCTACGTGTATTTTTTATATACAAATTGTAGAGTCCAGATCTCCAAATTTTCTTTAAAACATTCGCTGCTTTATTGAAAAAAATAAAAAATCCACACATCTTTAAAACAGATATATAGAGCTATATGGGCTCAACCTGATATCTTTCAAACTGGCGTTCTTAGGCTGGAAACACACTGTCCAAGTAACATGCGAGTTACTCGCCTGAGTCTCGGATCATTCACCCGGGATGGCCTCCCCCTCTCTGAACGGGAGCTGTGGAGCTACATAGAAATAAATACCACTGACAGTATCCAGTCCAAAGTGGCAGGGAACCTGCCGGGTGAATGATCCAAGACTCGTGCGAGTAACTTGTATGTCACTCGGACAGTGTGTTTCCAGCCTTACCCGTAGGCTCTATACAAATGAGTCAAACACATTGATTTAAAGAAATGGAATAAAAAACACACCTATACACTATTAGCAGCTAATTGCTTAAAGGGATATTTCCCATACATGAGAGACCAGAAGAATGGGGAAGTGAAAAAGAGAGGAGGGTGAGGGAGGAAAGAATGTTGAACAATAGGAAAAAAAGATCTGGACCTTTACGATTTGTCTATAACCAGGTGTATGCCAGCCACTTTTATCTGGGATCTCCTCAGATCCATGTGAATATTGGGTGAACTGCATACACCTTCCCTGATTACCCTCTCTCTATTGTATTTTTTTATGTTGCCAATAGTGATTGGCGAACCCACTGATGTTCGAGTTCAACGGACCCAACTAGACTTTTTTAAAGATCAAGTTTGGGACTGAACGTAACTCGAACTTGAGTTTGAACCCAGAACTCGGACCTGAAAGTTATGAGATGGGGGCTGGGGGTCTGTAAAAAGAAGGAAAACATGGATTAAATATCAGATCGTACCTGCCGGTATCCTTGTACTTCCGGGGTCGCTCTTTAACATCCTGGGTATTCACTGCTGAAGGATGGAACAGCCAATCACAGACGCTTTGCAATAGACTAGATGATTATCTGTTGAATATCAGGAAAAGGGAAAGGAAATGGCAGCTCAACGGTAGAAATAAAGTCCTTCAGCCTGGATACGCTTCAGTGCGGATGTGCCGTCCTGGACCGGGCCAAATCAATAGAAAAAGAAATTCCAGCGAAGTGTAATCCAATATGCAGTTTTATTTAAGTGAATAAAATTCCATCATCCATATTGCAGGGGGACTCGCTGTCCCCCTGCAATATTGATGATGTAATTTTATTCACTTAAATAAAACTGCATATTGGATTACACTTAGATGATTATCTGTGGTATATAATGTGGGTTGGTTTGTAACACTGTATGTTTTACAAAGGTCCAAAATGGTGGACCGAAACGTTGCACTGTAAGATGGTGGAATAAAGAACTTTGCTTTTGGAACATACCGGTTGTGTGGAGTGCTGTCTTACATTGAATTCAATCACAGACGCTGTCACAGAGAATGGGCGTCTATGATTGGCTGTTGGCGTAACCTGGAAACAGCCCATACATTTTAGCATCTACTGAGCAGGGTGACGCAGGAAAGTTCACCCGAGGTCAGAGCTCAGCCACGTCTCTGGTGCTGAACTCAGGTAAACCTTACTGTGACATCACCACGCACACATCTGGCAGTGTGCTTCGGCTTCCTCGGCGGATGGACATCGCAGAGGATTCGCATGAAGGGTTCTTCTGGTGGTAATAAACATGGTTAATGAGGAATGTGGTTCTGTGTTTTTTTCTAATGAATTATTTTTCTCTGTGTATTCACATTTGCAAAACAAAATATTTTTCATGGGGATGTGTTTTATTTAATATTTACTTAGAGGTTCCTAATGGCTGGGTCTAACATTGGCCTGAAATTATGAACCTCTGGCTTAGTGCCAGCTAGCAAAATTCAGCTGGCATTAATCCCTTTATTACTCAGTCTGCCACCAACACCAAGGCAATCCTAGTGGAATCCTCAGCTCGGGGAAGCCCAAGCGTTCTGCTCCCCAGCTGCGAATTGCACACGCCCTAGAAAATGATGCATTCATTAGAAGCACCATTTTCTGGTGTTGTACCCAACTCTTCCAATTGCTTTGGTGCCGGTGGCAAACTGGATAATAAAGGGGTTAATGCCAGCTTTGTATTTTCAGTTGGCACTAAGCCCGAGATTTATAAGGTCGAGACAATGATAGCCCCGGCCATTATGAATCTCTAGTAAATAGTAAATTATATACAACACATATCTCAATTCCTTCTTTATTATTCTCACATACCTCTCCACAATCCTTCATCTAGAATCTGCAGGAAAAGAACTTGCATCCTTTCCCTGCAGAGTCTACAATCACACTGACCGCTGGGCCTCAGTGACTCAGTGACATCACCCGTGGCAGTGAACACAGATGTTAAGTGAGATCACTGCTGTGGGAGCCCTGGTGACTCAGAGAGTGATGTCACCACTCCCCTGCGGCAGTCTCTGTCTTAGTGACTCTGAGTCACTGAGGCCCCGCAGTCCATGTGATTGCAGACTCTGCCTAAAAAAAGTTGCTTGAACATCTTTCAGATATGGCAGACAAGTTTGATTTGGAGATGGGAGCTAACTAACCTTCCTTCTGAGCAAAGGGATCAATCATGTTAAAATGTAAGATATGATATCCTCATGGTTTTCTATTTGGGCACAGTTTTTAATTACTAGAAAATATGATGAACATATTGTAATTTATTAACAATTTCTTTAAGTATTTAAAAAAATATTCAACATATGAAGTATTTATTATTGCAGCATCTGGAAACATACAAGCTGGAAAAAATACCTCACGGTCGGTGTATCATTTTGAATAACCACAATTTCAGAGAAGCCAGATCAAATAACATAGAGCTGAAAGATAGGAATGGGACACAAAAGGATGGAGGTAAAAAATGCTTTAATCCAAAGGAATCAATAAATATGATACATACCAGTGGTGTAACTTCAGGCCCAGGGGCCCCGATGCGAAAACTCCAACGGGGCCCCCAATTATTGGAAATCTTTAATAGTATTAGTCTTTTTCTATAGGTCAAAGGGACTTTTGGGGCCCCCCTAGGCTGCAGGGCTCGGGTGTGATCGCAACCCCTGCACCTATTGTAGTTACGCCCCTGAGACATACAAATAAGGGTATGCTTGAATAAAATCCAAGTAGACAGTTTTAAGTTTTATGCAGAAAGACTTTCATTGACTATTGGTCTGTAGTGGTTTTAACTAGGGATGAGCGAGTATGCTCGGTGCTACTCGTTACTCGCACGAGTATCCCTGTACTCGGGATGCTCGGCGAGCACCGAGTACTGCCGAGATGCTCGGACTCCTCGCTAATAATTATCGATCTGACACACATACACAGCCCCCTTCAGTACACACAGTGAGCTGGCACCTCACAGAGCAGATTGATTGTTAGGATCCCTCTGGGGGGGCACAGCAAGGTGTTGTATGCTGCGGCGATTTGAAAAAGCCCACCCTCCCGCCCTTTCCCAGAAACACTCATTTTATAGCTGGAAGTCTGTGGGCGGAGCCTGTCACTAATTGACTTACATTGGGCTCGGTGCTCTGGCCGAGTACACGAGTATCTTGGGATGCTTGGCCAGAGCATCGAGCACCTGAGCATTTTAGTACTCGCTCATCTCTAGTTTTAACCCTTTTGAATGGATCTGTAACTACAGTAAAAATGCCACATGTGAACATACCGTTAGGTGTACACGCAGGGCCGCACCACCCAATGGACAATCTGAGCCTTTTGCTCAGGCGACAAGGAGGCAGGGGAGCGTCAGTGCTGCAGGGGGGCGAAGCCCTGCACACAGCGGCTTCCTGGCCGCAGCTTGCCGCTGCCTGCCTCCAGAACTGCCGCTGCCTACACTGCCTCCAGGACTCCAGGTAAAGTGACAGCCGCCAGACACCGACAGCACCCACCCCCCCACTCTTTCGCCGGACACCGACAGCACCCCCCGCCCCCGCTTCTCACTTCCGCCGGACACCGACAATACACCCTCCCCCACTCCTCACTTCCGCCGGACACCGACCGCAATCCCCCACCGCTCCTCACTTCCGCCGGGCGGGGAGGCTTATTTCACCCCTAGGTACACTTTACCACATGGACATAGAGATCAATAGTCTGGAGACGATGTATTGGCTCAACTAGCCTAATTAGTAACTTTGTTAGCTATGGATCATTCAGAATACTCTCAAAGCGTGTTGACAAAAGAACAGAGCTTTAATCAGCAATAAACAGGTACAGATATGATAAGATATGTATATTCCTGATTCCACAAAGCCTAAGTGTCTCAGCAGGCTGCTTCTCATCTCAAGCACAGACACAGGAAGGACACTGGGTACAGTCACATGGTCTTTCCTATGTGTTTCCTATGCGTCTGGGAGCCTTTTTTATTTTTTTTTAAATCTAACTTTATAGTCAATACACAAACCTAGCAATAGAAAACTTCCATACATTGGAATGGAGTTGTTGCACTAAACATATTCCAATACACTTTATTCATAGGATATAGAGCTATCCCATTCAACACTGAGATAAACAGATACATAATTGTATATCTAATATATAAAGCTGAGTGTATGTATGTGTGTATGTATGTGACATTACCCCGCCCATTCCACATAGCCAAGCCCACCACTCAGTCGATATATCCACACCCACTTCGCAGTGTGCATCTCCACATAGCCCTGCCTCCTCCACATAGCCCCACCCCTAGGACTATGTGGAGGAGCTGAACTATAAAGGGCAGTTGTTGCACTAATAAAGGGGTGGGGCTACTGGGAGGTACGATGTGTAGGGCAGAGCTATGAAGGGGCGGGTCTACTGGGAGGGGCATGGCCATGATACATATCCACACATACATACATACCATACATGGGCGATATTGCCATAAATGGGCATTAAATCCAGGCAACGCTGGGCTCTACATCTAGTGTTATATATTTGTCAGCTGTTTTTCTTCTTTCCATTCATACCCTTGTCTTTTTTTTTTATAGAGGTGATTGACAAAGTTTTTAGTTCACGGGGCTATGAAGTAATCCAAGAAAATGACCTTACTGGTGAAAAAATGCTAAATATTATAGAGAACTATGCAAAAGAGGATCACACTGAAAGAGACAGCTTTGTGTGTTTTATACTCAGTCACGGAGATAAAGGAATTGTTTTTGGTACAGATGGAAAAGAAGTGCTAGTCAAAGGCATAACTGACTTGTTTAATGGTCAGAATTGTTCATCACTAGTCGGGAAACCCAAACTTTTCTTCATTCAAGCATGCCAAGGACATAAATCTGATACAGGTGTCCCTTATGTCAGTGACAGTAAGGAATTCATGTATGTAAATGATTCCCATGGCAGAAGGCTACCAATAACGGCAGATTTGTTAACAGCCTTTGCCAGTTTCGAAGATTATGAATCTTTGAGGAATCCGACAAGTGGCTCTGTTTATATTCAGACGCTGTGCACAGTCCTGCAGGATCAGCAATTCTTGTAAGTATAAAAGAGAACCCATGTGGTCAATTATTTTTTTCTATATAGTTTTGATATTTTCAAAAGTAAAAAGGGGCAAAAAAAATCTAATTTCAATACAGATGGTAAAGTAAATACTGTAAAGCTTTGTACATATCTGCAAGCATGGGCGTACCCAGCGTGGGGCAGGGGGGGGGCAGCTGTCCCCCCCAAGAGGAAGGGGTGAGCGGTACTGAGTGCGAGCCACGCGCACCTATTATAATGTCTGAGGAAGGCTGAGCTGAGGCCGGCCATCCAGTGGCGTAACGATCGCGGTCGCAGCTCCTGCTTCACATGGATGTGTGTCCCCGAGGACACTCCATGTGTCAGAGTAAAGGAGGTGAAGGGGGGGAAGCCTCCTGCTTCCTGTTGCTGCTCCCGCCCCTCATCTCCTCTGATCTGCTGGCTTCCTGCCCTGCGCTCCACTGGGGAGTGCATACAGCAGGCAGCACCTCCTCCTCCTCCATGGGCATAGGAGAAAGCAGGTGAGAGGGGGGGCCTGGGACACAGCAGGTGAGAGGGGGAACCTGGGACACAGCAGGTGAGAGGGGGCGCCTGGGACACAGCAGGTGAGAGGAGGGGCCTGGGACACAGCAGGTGAGAGGGGGGCGTAGGACACAACAGGTGAAAGGGGGGCCTGGGACACAGCAGGTGAGAAGGGGGGTCTGGGACACAGCAGGTGAAAAGGGGGGCCTTGGACACAGCAGGTGAGAGGGGGGGCCTGGGACACAGCAGGTGAAAGGGGGGCCTGGGACACAGCAGGTGAGAGGGGGACCTGGGACACAGCAGGTGAGAGGGAGGGCATGGGACACAGCAGGTGAGAGGGGGACCTGGGACACAGCAGGTGAGAGGGGGGCCTGGGACACAGCAGGTGAGAGGGGGGCCTGGGACACAGCAGGTGAGAGGGGGGCCTGGGACACAGCAGGTGAGAGGGGGGCCTGGGACACAGCAGGTGAGAGGAGGGGACTGGGACACAGCAGGTGAGAGGGGGGCGTGGGACACAACAGATGAAAGGGGGGCCTGGGACACAGCAGGTGAGAAGGGGGGCCTGGGACACAGCAGGTGAAAAGGGGGGCCTTGGACACAGCAGGTGAGAGGGGGGGCCTGGGACACAGCAGGTGAAAGGGGGGCCTGGGACACAACAGGTGAGACGGGGGCCTGGGACACAGCAGGTGAGAGGGAGGGCATGGGACACAGCAGGTGAGAGGGGGACCTGGGACACAGCAGGTGAGAGGGGGGCCTGGGACACAGCAGGTGAGAGGGGGGCCTGGGACACAGCAGGTGAGAGGGGGGCCTGGGACACAGCAGGTGAGAGGGGGGCATGGGAGACAGCAGGTGAGAGGGGGGCATGGGGAACAGCAGATGAGAGGGGGCTTGGGACACAGCAGGTGAGAGGGGGCCTGGGACACAGCAGGTGAGAGGGGGGCCTGGGACACAGCAGGTGAGAGGGGGGCCTGGGACACAGCAGGTGAGAGGGGGGCCTGGGACACAGCAGGTGAGAGGGGGGCATGGGAGACAGCAGGTGAGAGGGGGGCATGGGGCACAGCAGATGAGAGGGGGCTTGGGACACAGCAGGTGAGAGGGGGCCTGGGACACAGCAGGTGAGAGGGGGGCCTGGGACACAGCAGGTGACAGGGGGACTCCCATACCATATACAGCCTATGATATAAAAGCCCTATGGGGGGCTGTTGTATATGATATGAGGACTGTATGGGTCATTGGGGAGCTGTATATGAGATGGGACTCCAATATCATATACAGCCCCCCCATAAGGCTTCCATATCATATACAGCCCACCCCATAGGGCCTCCTGTATCATATACAACCCCCCATAGGGCTCTCATGATGGGAGCCCTATGGAGGGTCTGTATATGATACAGGAGCTCTATGAGGGGGCTGAATATCATTTGGGTGCCCTATGGCAGGGTTATATATGATATGGGAGCCCTATAAGAGGGATGTATATGATATGGGAGCTCTATGGGGGCTGTATATGAGATGGGAGCCCTATGGGACATTGGGGGGGGCTGTATATAAGATGGAATTTCCCCATAAGGCTCCCCAGTGACGTAACAAATCTGATGGGCCCCGGTGCGCAATTTAGGCCCACCACCTTCCGCGTGCACGTGGGTCAGAGGCATAGGCCTCGTGTAAGGTTCTAAATCCTATAAAGACTCACAAATTGACCCCTCTCCCCCTTCATTAAGTATCAATGTCTCTTATCCTGCTGTATATGGTCCTCCTCCTGGAATATGGCCTTTATCGTGGTATATATTTCCCCCATCCTGGTTTATATGGTCCTCCTCCTCCCGCCACCATAGTCCTCCAATTATTATAATGCATCCTCACATTCCTCCATACATTACAATGTATTCCCATAGTTCTCTATGTATTATAATTCATCCCAATATCCCCCATTCATAAGGTACCCCCATAGTCATCCAATTATCATAATGCAACCTCACTATCCTCTATATAGTATAATGTAGCCTCATATGCCTCCATACATTATAATGCACCGTTCTAAAATTTTACTACCTGAACGACCATGGCTTGCCCCCCCTAATTTTGATCCTGGGTACGCCCATGTCTGCAAGTATTATTTTACTTTTGTAAGAAAGCTAAAGACTATTTGCAGGGAAATTACATTTTAAAGCAAGACAATTTGCAAAGTATTATCATTCTCTTTCTACAGTTCCTATGCAGCCTAGGAGGCTCATTAAGATGGTTGTGTAAATCAGTCCCAGCACAGACCACATGGACAGCCTATTGGTCTCCTGATTGAAGCATGACAGCTTCATGTATTTATATGAGGCTATCACGCTCAGGTCGGGAGATCTGTGGTCAGTCCGTGCATTGCAATCCAAGATCAGACTGAGATTCATGAACGTCTGCATGAGCCATTGGTGTTTTAATTATAATTAATATATGTAAAGCTGAATGTGTGTGTATATGTATGTGTGTATGTGTATATCCGGGATTGGCATCTACACCGTCGCAATTTTGCACAGTCACACATCTGGACCCCGAGAGCGTCATAGGCTATGTTGTGAGGCGAAATTTTAACCCTGCGCGTTCCAGTTCACCAAACAACTTTGCCCCTATCTACATAATGGGGAAAAAGTGAATGGAAAAATGTTGGAGGAAAATCGACAGCTGTCAGCCATAGCCAGAAAATTTTGCACAGTCACACATCTGGACCACGAGAGCGTCATAGGCTATGTTGTGAGGCGAAATTTTAGCCCCGCGCATTCCAATTCAGCAAACAATTTAGCCCCTATCTACATAATGGGGAAAAAGTGACAGTTACCAGTTGACAGTTGTGAATGAGAGGGGCTTAATGATAGCGCCAAAGACTAACAGCACATACCAACATATAGTCACTAAGGTGGGGACCCAACATGAGATATTCACCACGCACGGGGACATGTATACACACGCACACAAAGAGTAACAGCAAGTGTATAGTCGCTAAGGTGCAGCCCCAACATTGGATGCTCACCACACACCCAAACAAACACACGCACACCACAAAGAGACACACACAACACAGAGACACACACACACCCAAGGACACACACACACACCCTATAGCAACACATGCACTCACCCCACAGGGACACACACCACAAAGAGACACACACAACACAGACACACACAACACACAGACCCGCCCACAGGGACACACACATAGCCACCCTATAGGGACACATGCACTCACCCCACAGAGACACACACACACACACACACCACAAAGAGACACACACACACCACACAGACCCCCCCACAGGGACACACACACATACACACCCTATAGGGACATATGCACTCACCCCACAGGGACACACACACACACACCACAAAGAGACACACACAACACAGACACACACCACACAGACCCCCCCACAGGGACACACACACATAGCCACCCTATAGGGACACATGCACTCACCCCACATGGACACACACACCACAAAGGGACACACACAACAGAGACACACACCACACAGACCCCCCCCACAGGGACACACACACACCCTATAGGGACACATGCACTCACCCCACAGGGACTCACACATACACACACCCCAGGGACACACACACCACACAGACAGACACAGATGTGCACAAATCACCTCCCACAACTCGCCTCATACGTGTGCTATCTTTACTTTCCAAACATAAACATCTGATTAAAAACAGCCAATGTGTAACACATGTGCCATATAGGGAATTAAGGCAGATGTCAGTCACATGAGCTGTCTATTATGTATATGTGTGAGGTAACATATACTGCCCGGCCAGGGGGAGGGTTTACTGTTGGCTGGAGATTTATTAGGCTGCCTATTGCAATCAATCACAGCTCAGCTTCTATTTTCTTACAGGTCATTAATATGACATATTCAAATTCTATTTTGTTATAGCTAACAGCAGTTATTTATTAACCCGGGCGTAGCCGGGTACTACAGCTAGTAGACTATAAAACAAATCATGTATAACCTGGTCCTGCAGTGACACCTTCGTTCTTCTGTCCCCTTCTTGCTAACTTCAACAGAAGGAGCAGGGTACCAATGCAGAATCAGACTGTGCATGAATTAAGAGTCATATAAACAGAAAAAAAACTATTTGCATCCTATAACTATTTCTGAAGATGGCCGTTTTTACTTTCAAACAAACAGTGATGGTAACTTTGTTGTCTTTGAAGCAAATCTTTCAGCAGGTTTTTGCTTTGTAAGCTGTGAGCACCATGATGTAGGAGAAGAGACCCTGATTATAGGGATGTGCCACTTACTAGGCAGTTTCAATACAATCAGTGTTTTATCATGAGGAAATTATGATTAGAGGCCAAGCAAACTAGTGATGGCTAATCAAACCATGACCCCACCACTGATCGGCGGCTTTCTGTCACTATACATTGTATACAGAAAGCTGTCATTCACTGGTGTGGATGGGTCACACACCTATCCAAAATAAAACATTATTTTTAATTGTTAAATAAGACTTATGAATAACTAATGCAAAACATATAATAAGGTATATTTTAAAATTACCGTACACTCTGTTCCTTATTGGTCCTATCTATGTTTATATGTCACCCCTTGGTGCTTGGCAAACTGAATGCAGCACTGAATGCAGCGTGTCTGCTGCATTCAGGGAAGGGGTCCCCTATGTATCTAGCCCCCCTGTAAGCTTTAATAAAGATAACATTACAGTTAAAAGGTCGCTTGGGTGGGATCTTATTAAGAGGTCCTGGCTGCTAGCACAATCCTCCCTGCCTTCTCCTTGTGTATTCCACCCCTTCTATGAGTCTGCCGCCTCCTCTTCTGCTGGGTCTGCCCTCCTCTTCTGATCCTGACGTCACACAGAGCAGGAGCAGAAGAAGAGGGCAGACCCAGAGGAAGAAGAGGTGTCAGACTCATAGAGAGGGCGGAATACACAAGGAAGAGGCAGGGAGGATTGTGCTATCAGCCAGGACCTCTTAACCCCTTCACGACACATGTCTCAGCGTATGAGACATGAAAACCAATGCGTTTCCGACCGATGTCTCAGCGTCTGAGACATCTGGGGAACGCACTCCTGCAGCTCGAGTGAGGGTCTCACTGACCTGTCACTTGAGCTGCAGGTACATGGGAACATGCACTATTGCCCAGGGGGGGTCGCTTTGTCCCCCCAAGGCTACAGTCGCGGTAATTGGGGGTTAAAAATGAGACCCGCAATTACCGCGACTGTGCAGTTTGCAGTCTCCTTCCTGCTCTCTGCCTGTGTTGGCTCCTCCTGCTCCCCCCATTCATTTCCCCTGCCCCTTCCTGTTCCTCCCCCCACTCATCCGCCCTATACCATAATGATCCCTCTGTCCCCCTGCTGTCTATGGCTTCCCCCCCGCTCATCCCCCAGGTCCCCCTGCTTTCTCTGGCTTCCCCCCCCGCTGTCTCCGGCCCCCACGCTCATCCCAGTCCCCCTGCTTTCTTTGGCTTTCCCATCGCTGTCTCCGGCCCCCCTCCTCTATCTCCGGTCCCCCGCCGCTGTCTCCGGCCCCGTCCTCTGCCACCGCTCACCTCCTCCAGCTGCCGCCGCCTCCTCCTCCCGCTGTGCTCCAGTCCCCGCCGTCGGTCTTCCTCCTGCAAGTCACCGCCGCCGTCACCGCCAACCTCTGGTAGGTCCCCCTGCCTGTAACACCTGCAGGGGGATCCCTGTGCCCCAACGCAGGGGATCCCTGATCCCCCTGCAGCAGGGGGGATGGATCCCTGATCCCCATCCCCCTGCAGGGGGTTGGATCCCTGATCCCCATCCCTCTGCAGGGGGATCCCTGGGGGATGGATCCCTGATCCCCATCCCCCTGCAGGGGGTTGGATCCCTGATCCCCATCCCTCTGCAGGGGGATCCCTGGGGGATGGATCCCTGATCCCCATCCCCCTGCAGGGGGTTGGATCCCTGATCCCCATCCCTCTGCAGGGGGATCGATCCCTGTGGGATGGATCCCTGATCCCCATCCCCCTGCAGGGGGATCCCTGAGGGATGGATCCCTGATCCCCATTCCCCTGCTGGGGGATGGATCCCTGATCCCCATTCCCCTGCTGGGGGATGGATCCCTGATCCCCATCCCCCTGCTGTGGGATGGATCCCTGATCCCCATCCCCCTGCAGGGGGATCCCTGGGGGATGGATCCCTGATCCCCATTCCCCTGCTGGGGGATGGATCCCTGATCCCCATCCCCCTGCTGTGGGATGGATCCCTGATCCCCATCCCCCTGCAGGGGGATCCCTGATCCACCTGCAGGGGGATCCCTGATCCCCATCCCCCTGCAGGGGGATGCATAACTGATCCTCATCCCCCTGCTGTGGGATGGATCCCTGATCCCCCTGCAGCAAGGGGGATGGCTCCCTGATCCCCATCCCCCTGCAGGGGGATGGATCCCTGGGGGATGGATCCCTGATCCCCATCCCCCTGCTGTGGGATGGATCCCTGATCCCCATCCCCCTGCAGGGGGATCCCTGTTCCCTATCACCCTGCAGGGGGATCCCTGATCCACATGCAGAGGGATAGGGATCAGGGATCCATCCCCCAGGGATCTCCTGCACGGAGAGCAAGCTGCAGAAAGCGATTTGACAACTTGGGCGCAGTGATCCACTGGATCACTGCGCCCGAGCTGTCAGATTGCTTTCTGCAGCTCAATCCCCATGCAGGGGAATCCCCCTGCATGGGGATCGAGCTGCAGAAACAGATCTGACAGCTCAGACGCAGTGATCCAGTAGATCACTGCACCCAAGCTGTCAGATAGCTTTCTACATCTTGATGCCCATGCAGGGGGATTCCCCTGCATGGGGATTGAGCTGCAGAAAGCAATCTGACAGCTCGGGCGCAGTAATCCAGTGGATCACTAAACCAAGCTGTCAGATTGTTATCTGCAGCTTGCTCTCCATGTAGGGGATTCCCCTTGCATGGGGATCAAGCTGCAGAAAGCAATCTTGCAGCCCCCGACACGGCACCCGGGCTGCCAGATCGCTGCTCTGCAGTCCGATCCTCCTGCATGAGGATCAAGATGCAGAAAGTGATCTCGCAGCCCCGGCGCTGCACCTGGGCTGCCAGATCGCTGCTCTGCAGTCCGATCCTCCTGCATGAGGATCGAGCTGCAGAAAGCAATCTCGCAGCCCCAGCACTACACCCAGGCTACCAGATCGCTGCTCTGCAGTCCGATTCTCCTGCATGAGGATCGAGCTGCAGAAAGCGATCTCGCAGCCCCGGCGCTGCACCCGGGCTGCCAGATCGCTGCTCTGCAGTCCGATTCTCCTGCATAAGGATCAAGCTGCAGAAAGCAATCTTGCAGCCCCAGCGCTACACCTGAACTGCCAGATCGCTGCTCTGCAGTCCAATCCATCTGCATGCGGATCGAGCTGCAGAAAGCGATCTCGCAGCCCCGGTGCAGTGTGGATCACTACACCCGGGCTGTCAGATCGCTACTTTGCAGTCCGATCCTCCTGCATGGCGATCGTGGGACCTTCGTTTTGGACTACGTCGGAGGCGATCGAGCGTCGTGGGACCTTCGTTGTGGACTACGTCGGATCTTTTTATAATAAAGATGGAGTCTGAATTTTGTTTGTGTTTTTTTTCAAAATAAAAATATTTTTCTCTGTGTGTATTTATTTATTACTTACCAGAGATTCCTAATGGCGGGTCGAACATTGGCCCAATATTATGAATCTCGGGCTTAGTGCCAGCTGCCAATAAAAAGCTGGCATTAACCCCTTTATTACCCAGTTTGCCACCGGCACCAGGGCAACTGGAAGAACATGGGTACAGCGCCAGAAAATGGCGCTTCCATGAATGCGCCATTTTCTGGGGTGGCTGCGGGCTGCAATTCACAGCATGGGGGGCCCAGAACGCTTGGGCCTTTCCATGATGAGGATTCCAGCCCCCAACTGCCTAGTTGTACCTGGCTGGGCCAAAAATATGGCAGAACCCTACGTCATTTTTTTTTTCTAGAATTAGTTCTAGAAATAAAAAAATATGGGCTTCGCTGTATTTTTGGTTGCAGCCAGGTACAACGAGGCAGCTGGGGGTTGCTGGCAGTCTGTAGCTGCCAAGTTGTACCTGGCTGGACCAAAAATATGGCGGAGCCCTATGTCATTTTTTTTTTTTTAGAATTAGTTCTAGAAATAAAAAAAAATGGGCTTCGCTGTATTTTTGGTTGCAGCCAGGTACAACGAGGCAGCTGGGGTTGCTGGCAGTCTGTAGCTGCCAAGTTGTACCTAGCTGGACCAAAAATATGGCGGAGCCCCATGTCATTTTTTTTTTTTTTATCTAGAATTAGTTCTAGAAATAAAAAAAAAAGACCGCTGTATTTTTTGTAGCCAGCCAGGTACAACTTGGCAACTGGCTGACTGGAATCCTCAGCGTGGAGAGACCCAAATGTTGTGCGTCCCCCACGCTGCAAATTGCAACCCACAGGCACCCAAGAAAATAGCGCATTCATTAGAGGAGGCTTTTTCTGTTGCTGTACCCAAACTCTTCCAGTTGCCCTTGTGCTGGTGGCACAAGAGTTCTCCATATGCGACATGGTGTCCGCTAACAATTTCAATGGAAAATTAGCTCCAATTGTTAGCGGAAACCATGTCGGGTATGGAGAGCCCCTCCCTGTGTGTCTCCACATTGGAGCTCCCCCACAAGTGAGCCCATTTTGGAAACTAGACCCCCAAAGGAACATATGAAGATGCATAGTGAGCACTTTGAACACCCATATGCTTCACAAATTGATCCGTAATAATGAGAAAAGAAAGTATTTGTGGGAATAAAAAGTGCTTTTTCATTTTTATGGATGAATTTGTGAAGCATCTGGGGGTTCAAAGTGCTCACTATGCATCTAGATATGTTCCTTTGGGGGTCTAGTTTCCAAAATGGGGTCACTTGTGGGGGAGCTCTTACTATACCAGGAAGTCATAGCACTTCCGGTCTGGCGTTTTTTCCACTCATTAGCCTCACAATAGATTCAGAAGAACTATAAAAGGTATTATTACACACTGTGATACCTACCCCTGACGAAGCTGCACCCCTTTAGCAGCGATACGCGTGGGGAGGGCGACGTGGGGGCCCCCACTTGACTTTGACTGATGGGATTCCACACTCCACTGGGTTAGGTGATGTGCCACTTTGCAACAATTGCTCTATGAAATGTGCCTTCTTGTGCCGCTCATTACTCTTGCTACACAAGCTATCTGAGTTACTTCCACATATGGTCCTGTGGATTTATATGATCAGATCAACCTCTAGATTGTCTGACACCTATGTGGATCAGTGTAAATCTTCCCCTGTAATTGCACACACATTTTTCATAGACTACTGATACTATTGTGTTACCTTGGTTGGTGCCACAGACCTAACTGTTGGTTTATTTATCTTGTGCATAATATTGTGTGCATCTACTAATCTCCTTTGTAAACTGTGCATAATTGAGCAATTATGTGCATATATTAATCACTGACAGGTCCTTCTACACATCTGGCTGTCACTTCAGTTATTTTGTTCAGCTACCCCCCCTTGTTTTTGATTCCCTTGATTACGGTCATACAACATTTACACCTATTGTTACTTGGGAATAGTGCAATATATATATATATATATATATAATTTACCTGTATAGTGGTTGCTATATTATTACAGCATCCTGCCAATCTCATTGCACCTTATAAATGAATATTCTTTGCACAAGATAGAATTTGCACACTGTATAATCCATTTACTATTATCTTGTTATCTGTACTGGTGTTTGTGGTAATTCCCCTCTGTTATCATAAATTATTTTCCTCGTATATTCTGTTTTGAGGAATGATGGGCCCCATGTCTTTTGTATGTTTATTTTAAGTGATTTTATATTGTGTGTCTCACAGTTGTTTAATAAACTTCGTTGTTCTTTTACATTCAATTATATTGTGGTGTGCTCCCTGCATATGCCAATATCTTTTCTCTCCTTGAACCCCCAGATGCTTCACAAATTCATCCATAAAAATGAAAAAGCACTTTTTTTCCACAAAAATCTTCTTTTTTCATTCTTACGGATCAATTTGTGAAGCACCTGGGGGTTCAAAGTGCTCACTAGGCATCTAGATATGTTCCTTTGGGGGTCTAGTTTCCAAAATGGGGTCACTTGTGGGGAGCTCCAATGTGGAGACACACAGGGACCCTCCAAACGCGACATGGTGTCCGCTAACAATTTGAATGGAAAATGAGCTCAAATTGTTAGCGGACACCATGTTGCGTTTTGAGGGTCCCTGTGTGTCTCCACATTGGAGCTCCCCCACAAGTGACCCCATTTTGGAAACTAGACCCCCAAAGGAACATATCTAGATGCATAGTGAGCACTTTGAACCCCCAGGTGCTTCACAAATTCATCCATAAAAATGAAAAAGCACTTTTTTTTCCCACAAAAACTTTCTTTTCTCATTATTACGCATCAATTTGTGAAGCATATGGGGTTCAAAGTGCTCACTATGCATTTAGATATGTTCCTTTGGGGGTCTAGTTTCCAAAATGGGGTCACTTGTGGGGGAGCTCCAATGTGGAGACACACAGGGACCCTCTAAATGCGACATGGTGTCCGCTAACAATTTGAGCTCATTTTCCATTCAAATTGTTAGCGGACACCATGTCGCGTTTGGAGGGTCCCTGTGTGTCTCCACATTGGAGCTCCCCCACAAGTGACCCCATTTTGGAAACTAGACCCCTAAAGGAACATATCTAGATGCATAGTGAGCACTTTGATCCCCCAGATGCTTCACAAATTCATCCATAAAAATGAAAAAGCACTTTTTTTCCACAAAAATCTTCTTTTTTCATTCTTACAGATCAATTTGTGAAGCACCTGGGGGTTCAAAGTGCTCACTATGCATCTTCATATGTTCCTTTGGGGGTCTAGTTTCCAAAATGGGGTCACTTGTGGGGGAGCTCCAATGTGGAGACACACAGGGACCCTCTAAACGCAACATGGTGTCCGCTAACAATGTGAATGGAAAATGAGCTCAAATTGTTAGCGACACCATGTTGCGTTTTGAGGGTCCCTATGTGTCTCCACATTGGAGCTCCCCCACAAGTGACCCCATTTTGGAAACTAGACCCCCAAAGGAACATATCTAGATGCATAGTGAGCACTTTGAACCCCCAGATGCTTCACAAATTCATCCATAAAAATGAAAAAGCACTTTTTTTTCCCACAAAAACATTCTTTTCTCATTATTACGGATCAATTTGTGAAGCATATGGGGGTTCAAAGTGCTCACTATGCATCTAGATATGTTCCTTTGGGGGTCTAGTTTCCAAAATGGGGTCACTTATGGTGGAGCTCTAATGTGGAGACACACGGGGACTCTCCCAACGCGACATGGTGTCCACTAACAATTTGAATGGAAAATGAGCTCAAATTGTTAGCGACACCATGTTGCGTTTTGAGGGTCCCTGTGTGTCTCCACATTGGAGCTCCCCCACAAGTGACCCCATTTTGGAAACTAGACCCCCAAAGGAACATATCTAGATGCATAGTGAGCACTTTGAACCCCCAGATGCTTCACAAATTCATCCATAAAAATGAAAAAAACACTTTTTTTCTCACAAAAAAGTTCTTTTTGCCTACGTTTTTTCAGTTTCACATGGGCAAAGGGATAAAATACATCCCAAAATTTGTTGGGCAATTTCTTCTGAGTACACTGATACCTCATATGTGGTCATAAACCACTGTTTGGGCACACAGCAGGGCTCAGAAGTGAAGGAGCGCCATTTCACTTTTTGAACGGAAAATTGGCTCCAAAATTCAAATTGCGCTCCTTCTCTTCCGAGCCCTGCCGTGCGCCCAAACAGTGGTTTATGACCACATATGAGGCATCGGTGTACTCAGGAGAAATTGCCCAACAAATTCTAGGATGCATTTTATCCTGTTGCCCATGTGAAAATGAAAAAATTGAGGCTAAAAGAACATTTTTGTTACAAAAATTAAAATGTCAATTTTTTCCTTCAACTTTATTTTAGTTCCTGTGAAGCACCTGAAGGGTTAATCATTTTCTTGAATGTAGTTTTGAGTAGCTTGAGGGGTGCAGTTTTTGGAATGGTGTCACTTTTGGGTGTTTTCTGTCATGTATACCCCTCAAAAGGACTTCAAATGTGAGGTGGTCGCTAAAAAAAATGGTTTTGTAAATTTTGCTGGAAAAATGAATAATTGCTGATGAACTTTGAACCCTTATAACGTCCTACCAAAATTTTTTTTTTTTCCAAAATTGTGCTGATGTAAAGTAGACATGTGGGAAATGTGATTTATTAACTATTTTGTGGCACATAACTCTCTGGTTTAGCAGAATAAAAATTAAAAATTTGAAAATTGCTAAATTTTCTAAATTTTAGCAACATTTTTGATTTTTTCACAAATAAACGCAAAAATTATCGACCTAAATTTAATACTAACATGAAGCCCAATATGTCACGAAAAAAAAAATCTCAGAATCGCTAGGATCCATTGAAGCGTTCCAGAGATATTACCTCATAAAGGGACACTGGTCTGAATTGCCAAAAATGCCTCGGTCTTTAGGGTCAAAATAGGCTGGGTCATGAAGGGGTTAATAAGATCCCACCCAGGCGAGCTCTTAACTGTAAGGTTTCTAAAGTCTATTTTTAAAGCTTACAGGGGTCATAGAGACATGGGGGACCCCTTCCCTGAATGCTGCAGACGTGCTGCATTCAGTGCTGCATTCAGTTTGCCAAGTACCAGGAGGGTGACAGGTCCTCTTTAAATGTATCCCAAGTGGTCAAATTGCAGTACTAGTTGAATCTTTCAATTGTAATATACTGGAGGATAAATCTACCTATTTGTAGCTGCATAGGTGTATCGTTCCAATAGTCTCAAATTGTATAACTAGTGTAGAGCAGAAGGACCACTGTCTATTAAGTGACCATCAGGATTGAATCCTATTTTGTACTGTCTAATGACCAGAGAAAAATCCATTATCAAAACAGAGAAAGACTCTCCCCAATATTTTTTACCCTTATGGGCTTCATCATTATTTTGGTTGGGTTGAAGTGATATTTTTTGCCTATGGTTATTGGATTTAAAATTAGTTAATTCCTACGAATCCAAATAGAAAAAAGTTTATCCAGCTACCACAGTGAGGATGGGTACTCTTGTAGATTAAAACATGTCTTTATTTAACTAACTTTAAAGTCTATTAAAATACACTTGCGCATTTCAGACAAAATACTTGTCCTTACTCTTCGCAGTGACTGCAATGCATAAAGACAAGTGTTTTTGGCTGAAATAGATAAGTGCATTTTTATGGATTTTCAAGTTTGTTAAATAAAGACATGTTTTAATCCACAGTTCAAATAATAGCAACGTTGGTTGACTCTATGCACATAGATGTGAAGCAGTTCTAAAAAACAGTGGTTATACAACTAAATATCAGGTTAGTGATTCACAAAAATGCTAAATCCGAAAAAAAAAACAAAAAATCACATATTTTTAGTTAGTAAAGGCATATGCAGACACTGGTAATTTTTTATTATAAAGCCCAATGCTCTGTGTTAATTTCTGTAAAGTACTTAAAAATTATAAAATTATTGGAATCTGAGAGTCCTCAGAAGTTGATACCTTTTAATTGCTAACTGAAACGATGGTAAGCAAGCAAGCTTTCGGGACACTAAGGCCCCTTCGTCAGGCTGATAATGACACAAATTCTGAAGACACATACATATATATACATAAGCAAAAAAAAAAACAGTGTAAGGCTACGTTCACACATTGCGTATTTTGCCGCGTTTTTTTACGCGCGCTTTTCAAAACATGCAATGTGCCTTTTGTCTGCCTGCAAAGTGAATGTGAAATTCACTTTGCAGTGCAGACATTGCGTAAAAATACGCAGTGCGTTTTCCGGGAGAAAACGCAGCTCCGTAAACAATTGATATGTCAATTGTTTACGCAGCTACTTCTGCGTTCAGCCGCGCAAAAAAGCGCAGCAAAATACGCAGGGGCTTTCACACACTGCACTTTCTTTCCCCCAGAAAGCGCAGTGATGTCACAGAGGGGAGGAAGAATCCTGCTTCCTCCTCCCCTCTGTGACAGCTGTGGCCGCCCATTAGATTTCACAGTGTATTAATACACACTGTCAAATCTAAATTAAACAAAAGCAAGTGTGTGAAAAATAAAAAAGAATCAATACTTACCTTCCGACGCCTTCTGCCGCTGTGAGATCCCCGGTTCTAAGTCAGATCTCTTCTGACAAGACCTGTGGTGACGTCAGAGGGGGGCGTTCCCGGGCATTCGCGGTCATGTGATACATATCACATGACCGCGAGCAGCCAATCAGCGATGGGACCGTCCCCGGGAACGCCCCCCCTCTGACGTCATCAAAGGTCCTGTCAGAAGAGATGTCACTTGGAATTGGAGATCGCACAGCGGCAGAAGGCGTCGGAAGGTAAGTATTGATTCTTTTTTATTTTTCATTAACTTGCTTTTGTTTAATTTAGATTTCACAGTGTATATAAATACACTGTGAAGTCTAATGGGGCGGTCACACATGTCACAGAGGGGAGGAGGAAGCAGGATTCTTCCTCCCCTCTGTGACATCACTGCGCTTTCTGGGGGAAAGAAAGCGCAGTGTGTGAAAGCCCCTGCGTATTTTGCTGCGCTTTTTTGCGCGGCTGAAAAACGCGGCAAAAAGCGCACGCAAAAAAGCGCAGCAAAATACGCAAATGTGTGAACGTAGCCTTATAAGCTGTGGTAAATACGACAGGTGACATTAAGCAGAGTCCGGTTAGGGAGCGGTAAAGGAGCTAGGAAAAGAAATGCCAAATTTCTAAGATAAGCGGAACAAATTGTAGTATTATACGGTTAGTGGCCTATGTAAACCTAAAAATACTTAAGTGAGTTGTGGAGAGCAATAAATGAAGCATGAGACCTCACATAAGAAAAGTCAAAAGTTCATAGTCCTGAAAATGAAGTCACTTGGAAATGTGATCTCCCCAAGTGTCCTTTCAATTTATATAAAAACGCATGAATCTGTGATGTCCTCAAATTCCCACTCGTTTTATATAAAATCCCATGAATCCATGTGAAATATTGAATCCTGTTTTGAATGTGTCAAAGGTCGTTATCAGTTTGTATTCCCAAATTCTTCTCTCTCTCTGAGATCTGAAGTTTCTTTTTAAGATGAGCAGCCTCATATTGGTTTTACTGTGGTCTGGGCTGGAAAAATGTTTTGCTACAGGTAGATTCATATGCTTTTCTTTAATTGAGTGGTGATGAGAATTCATTCTTGTCCTGAATTTTTGCCCGGTCTCACCTATGTACATGCCACCTGTTGGACATTTGGTACATATGATTAACCCCTTCATGACCCAGGAATTTTTCGTTTTTCATTTTCGTTTTTTGCTCCCCTGCTTCCAAGAGCCATAACCTTTTTATTTTTCCATCAATATAGACATACGATGGCTTGTTTTTTGCAGGAAGACTTGTAATTTCATATGCAATAATTCATTTTACCATATAGTGTACAGGGAAATTGTGAAAAAATTCTAAATGCAGTGAAATTGCAAAAATAGTGCAATAACACATTTGTTTTTTGGGTATTTTAATTGCCATGTTCACTATATGGTAAAACCGACATGACGGGATGATGCCTCGGGTCGGTACGAGTTCATAGACACCCAACATGTATACCTTTATTGGTATCTAGGTGGTGAAAAAAAATTCAGAAGTTTGAAAAAAAAAAAAAAAAGACTTTTTGCACCATGTTCTGCAACCCGTAGCGCCCTCATTTTTCGGGATCTGGGGCTGTGTGGTAGCTTATTTTTTGTGTCTTGAGCTAACGTTTCTAATGATACAATTTTTGGTAGGATCCACTGTTTTGATCGCCGGTTATTGCATTTTATAGCAATGTTGCGGCGACCAAAAAAACGGAATTTTGGTGTTTAGACCATTTTTTTCCGTTACAGAGTTTACGGCTCTCATTAACGGATTTAATATAATGATATATCAGGCGATTCTGAACGCAGCGATACCAAACATGTGTATTTTTTATTTTGTTTTAATACTTTTATTGTGATTGGGGGAAAAGGGGGGTGATTTGAACTTTTATATATTTTTTTTTACAGGTTTTTAAAAACTTTATTTTTTCATTCATTCTTATTTTTACACTGCCTCTTTAAGAGGCACCTTGCTGCACAGTCCGATCTCTTCTGGGAGATCCTAATAGTCCTAATCTGTCCCAGGAATCCTTATCTTGTCGGTTGTCATTATAGATGGACAGGTTTTGCACTTTCTCTGGTTGCAGGGAAGGGTTCCTGTAGGTGCTGGAGAGGACAGGGCGCTTCTGACAATGATGTTTTTGGAGAGGACAGGGCGCTTCTCACAATGATGTTTTTGGAGAGGACAGGGCGCTTCTCACAATGATGTTTTTGGAGAGGACAGGGCGCTTCTCACAATGATGTTTTTGGAGAGGACAGGGCGCTTCTGACAATGATGTTTTTTAGATTCGGAGGTTGTCTAAAGCACAAGAGTGGGGGATCCGGAAATATTGATTTTAGTCTGGTTGCAGTTTCCATGCAGCTCCTCTTAGTTAGTACCTCCAGACTTGGATTGTAGGTGACTATGAGAGGAACTCTGTTGTTTTCTTCTCTAGTTTCGTAATGTAGGAGATGATTCCTTGATATTCTGGTGGCTTTTGTAATCTGGTTTTCAATTGCTCTTGGATGGTAGCCCTGGTTCAAAAAGGTCTTTCTGAGGTCCTCAAGGTGATTGTCTCTATCTGTAGGGTTGGAACATATCCGATTGTATCTGATGGCCTGGCTGTACACAATAGAGTTTTTTATATGTTTTGGATGGAAACTGTTCCATCGGAGATATGTTGGACGGTCAATTGGTTTCCGGTACAAGGATGTCTCTATTTCATTGTTCCGTAGCTTAATGATGGTGTCCAGAAAGCTGATTTCAGTGCAGGAGTGGTTAAGTGTTAAGTTAATGGTGGGATGAAACTGATTAAAGTGTTCATGGAAAGTCTTCAGTTGTTGATCAGACTCTGTCCAGATGATTAAAATGTCATCAATATAACGGTAGTAAGTAGTGTCCCGAAAGCTTGTCATTTTTACCATCTTTTCAGTTAGTCATTAAAAGGTATCAACCACTGAGAACTCTCAGATTCCAATATTTTTTTATCTACTGGCTAACCAGTACACACATTTTTTTACTTAAAAATTATATACATTTATCTTCATGTTTTGATTCAGAAAACAGTGTGCAATGTTCCCAAATCATAAGAAACATAAAACTACAAGTTTGGGCTTAACTCCTGTTTTTGAACACACTACTATTACCGTATATACGCGAGTATAAGCCGAGTTTTTCAGCACAGTTTTTGTGCTGAAAAGTCCCTCCCTCGGCTTATACTCAAGTCAATATGGTAGGGAGCAGTGTCCGGGTGCTGGAGGAGGAGGGGGGAGGCTGCAGAGTGAGCAGGACGTCACATGACCCCGCTCATTAGTATAGTGGAATATGTACTGCATCCCACTGTCCATCACCGACAGGGGAGCGGCACACATTACACTATACTATACATACTTGCGCCCCCCCCCATTACTGGTTACAAGCCCCCCCCATCACTGGTTACAAGCCCCGTGCAGCCGCACATAAAATCTTAAACCTTTAAATCACCCTCCGATGTCCTGATGTCCTCCAGGCATCGGGCGTCCTCCCTTCGGTCTTCCTGTCTGTATGCCGGCTTCTAATCATGTGACCGGCGACGTCATCGTTGCTGCGTCAGTGAAATGATTTGAAGCCGGCATACAGACAGGAAGACCGGAGGGAGGACGCCCGATGCCTGGAGGACATCAGGACTTCGGAGGGTGATTTAAAGGTTTACGTTTTTATGTACGGCTGCACGGGGCTTGTAACGAGTGATGGGGGGGGGCAATATACCACTGAAAGGGTCCTGTAGGGTCCTGTAACCTCTGAAGGGGGGCCTGTAACCAGTGATGGTGGCAATATACCACTGAAGGGGGCCTGTAACCTCTGAAGGGGGGCCTTTAACCAGTGATGGGCGCTATATACCACTGAAAGGGGCCTGTAACCACTTAAGAGGGCCTGTGTACAGTGATGGGGGCCTGTATACAGTGATGGGAGCCTGTATACAGTGATGGGGGCCTGTAACCACTGATGGGGGTCTGTATACCACTGATGGGGGTGCTATATACCAGTGATGGGGGTGCTATATACCAGTGATGGGGGTGCTATATACCAGTGATGGGGGTGCTATATACCAGTGATTGGGGGCGCTGCTATATACCAGTGATTGGGGTGCTATATACCAGTAATGGCCGCTATATACCAGGAATGGGGGGCTATAAACCAGTAATGGGGGTCATTTACCATGATGAGAGGGGCTGTATACTGTGATGAGTCTGCTGCATTCCCCCCCCTAGGCTTATACTCGAGTCAATGCTTTTGCCTAGTTTTGGAGGGTAAATTAGGGGCCTCGGCTTATACTCGGGTCGGCTTATACTCGAGTATCTACGGTATTTTGAACATAACTGTTCAAGAGCTTCCTCATCCGCCTCACTGCGGTAGCTGGATACATTTTTTTCTATTTTGATTGATACATGTGAACCAGCCCAGAAACCTCTTCCGTGCACCACACCCAGGCTGAAACACCTGTAGGAGTGGTGAGATGATGCACTTTTTTTGTTTTAATTTCCACCAACACCATTGAGCAATTTTGGTACAATAGTGGTTGTACACAGCTCAACATCTGAGCACTGCTAAATCTGCAATAGAGAAAATTGTGATTCTATTATAACTGCTGCACCCAGTAAACTAAATACATTGCTGGAATTGGGGCCTGTGTCCCTAACTCAGGCTGCTGTGAGATTATTTAGCAAAAACTCTGCTGACAGATTCTCTTTAATACTTGAAAAAGAATCTAGATTATAATTATTAGGGTTGGCTATCTCTAATGAAAGGCCACTCGACCCACACGATCCCAGATGGGATTTGCCCAAGACACGGCTTGTCTGGACAGCAGAAAGATGACAAACACAATCTTGATTTGAATAAAAGAGATGAGCATGGAGTGTGAAATGTATTTGGCACTGATTTATAGGTCTGTGGCTGTCATTGGGATCAACATTGTAGCAGTGCAGAAGTGGAAGCTGGAGCTTAGCTGCTCCTCCAGAAACTGGAGCCTTTGGCGTTTCCCCTCGAGAGGATGTTAATCCTGAGGATGGAAGGCCTGTCACGGTAGAGGGTGGAAGCTGAGGAGAAAAAATACTGCATCTGAGTTGATACCACATTAATTGGCTGTATAAGCTAGTCTTAATGCTCCTATTGCAAAACTAACCTCCTAATAAAGGATTTGTACATTCAACTTGGAATCTTTAGGTCCCGATTTGTCAGTGAGGTCTGTGGTCTGAGCTTACTTTGACAGCAGTAGGTGTGAACCCACTGTACCTCTGGCTGGTATTACCCTGGGTTGTGTAACTAAGTAACTACCTGGTATGTACTAGAGCCTCTTATGGTGAGGATAGGCTTACCATTAGGGTATTCACCAGGTAACTTTCCAGGGCAGTCCCCAGACCTGCAGCAACTGTCCTGTTGCACCAAGGTACCAATACAAAGCACCGAGCGCAAAGATGGAGATGTGGTTATACGGACCAATGATGGGCAGACAGCGCAGGATAAAAGTACTAAGCCGGGGTCTGGAAAGGAGAGATCAGGCAAAACAAGTAAACAAACAGGGTTGGTAGTCGGAGAGTCATACAATTATACACCTAAACAATAATACACTTAGGTACTAGCTGAAGTTCATCTCTAGTCTAAGTTCAGGCAAGGTCTGGTGGGAGGAGCTGCCCAATATATCCACTGCTGGCAGCTGATAGGCTAGGGAAACAAAACTCTGCAGAAATTTCAACCATCGTGTTCTGCAGAGTCTAGCCATGCCTTTCTATAGCTGTGAAAATATATAAGGGGAGGGGGAGCGCACAATAGAGCAATAAATGTGGATACAAGGGGTTAATATAGCAGTAATCCACTCACCTACTCAGGTTGTGAAGGGTTCACAACCAACCTTGTAAACGTAAAGGGTCGCTGCAGATCCCGTCCAGGATAAGAAAGGAAGGTTTTTGTATTACCGGGATTCCTCTGCGCTGACCTCAGGAGACAACTTTAATTTTATTCTTTATTCGTCCACACACCAAACAAAAGGAGGCCGACGCGTTTCATAGCCATGTGGCCACTTCATCAGGGCATTAGTTACAGAGTTACATAGAAAGGACTTTATATACACAAACATATCTTCAACAAAAATAGCATCATGACGTCATTTCCTGTGGTAACGCCCCTTTGTGTTACAAACAGGTAAAATCACTCATAAAAGTGTATAATCAAAATTTACATTGCATAAAACAGAAGAAGAAAGAGCCCTACACATAAAACACAAATTTCAAGGCAAAAAATAATAATTTTTCTTTAGAACGTTTTTCCATTGGATTCGAACTCACTCAAAAGTTGATCTCACATTATAAGTCCTGTTTCTTGCCGCTAAACTACTGCCATCTCAGACCATGTGCCACTATTACTTAGACAAATACCTGAGTTACATAGAAAGGACTTTATATACACAAACATGTCATCATGACATCATTTCCTGTGGAAACGCCCCCTTTGTGTTACAAACAGCTAAAATCACTCATAAAAATGTATAATCAAAATTTACATTACATAAAAAAAAACAAACAGCCCCACACATAAAACACAAATTTCAAAGGCATAAAAATTTTTTCTTTAAAAGGTTTTTTTATACAATCGCCGAGTGGCAAAAAAGCTTTCTTTATACTCACGTACTGGCAACACCGTGCCTAGCGCAAGAAATAAATTACAAGGTCCTGACTCGTTGGTACCTGTGCCCAGACCGACTTCAGAAGATTTCTCCTTCAGTTTCAGACAGATGTTGGCGATGTGAGGCAGCAGCCGACTCAATGTTACACATTTGGTGGAATTGCGAAGGGGTTTGAGGTTTCTGGGACAAGGTGTTTAAAAACTACAACCTAATCACAGGGACTACTGTTCTAGGTTCACCAGAGATAGCCCTCTTATCTGTATTACCGGGCACCATACGCAAGAATAAAAAAGACATACCATATATACTCGTGTATAAGCCGACCCGTGTATAAGCCGACCCCCCTAAATTTGCCCCCAAAACCTGGGAAAACCTATTGACTCGTGTATAAGCCGAGGGTGGACCCCAGCACAGGTATACAGCCCCCAGCAGTGTGGTATACAGCAGCCTCCACAGTGGTAGTATACAGCAACAGCCCCAGTGGTATATACAGAAGCAGCCCCAGTGGTATATACAGCAGCAGCCCCAGTGGTATATACAGAAGCAGCCCCAGTGGTATATACAGCAGCAGCCCCAGTGGTATATACAGCAGCAGCCCCAGTGGTAGTATACAGCAGCCCCAGTGGTAGTATACAGCAGCCCCAGTGGTAGTATACAGCAGCCCCAGAGGTAGTATACAGCAGCCCCAGAGGTATATACAGCAGCCCCAGTGGTAGTATACAGCAGCCCCAGAGGTAGTATACAGCAGCCCCAGTGGTAGTATACAGCAGCCCCAGAGGTAGTATACAGCAGCCCCAGAGGAATATACAGCAGCCACCCCCCCATATCAGTATACAGGGCCCCCCACCCTTGTGCAGCATTCCTGAAAAGGAAAACGTTATCATACTTATCGCTGCCGCTGTCCCGCTGTCCCGCCGCCGCCGTCATCGCGCTCCTCCGGCTTCATCCAGCGTCTTCCGGCTTCCTCCTCTGGCGCGCAGACAATGACGTCATTGCCTGCGCCCACCGGAGGAAGCCGGAAGAAGACGGATGAAGCCGGAGGAGTGCGATGATGGCGGCGGCGGGACAGCGGTACAGCGGCAGCGATAAGTATGATAACGTTTTCCTTTTCAGGATTGCTGCACAAGGGGGGGGGCCCTGTATACTGATATGGGGGGGGCTGCTTTATACTGTATACACTGTATACAGTGTATACAGTATACAGTGACTCGCGTATAAGCCGAGGGGGGGACTTTTCAGCCCAATTTTTGGGCTGAAAAACTCGGCTTATACGCGAGTATATACGGTACTTCGTTTTTGTATGTCAGCAGCCCGGACAGTTATTCCCAGGCTGTGGAAATCTACGGAGCAACCCGCTATTAGTGACTGGTGCACAGAAATGACTAATATTCAGTGCATGGAGGATTTGATGGCTGCAGAAACGGACTCTCAGAAGAAATTTAACATGACCTGGTCCGATTGGATCATGTTTCAGGATTCTGCTAATTTTCAGGATTTATTCAATTGACTTCATTGATTAAATAGGAGATAGTGATTAACAGGGCAATTGCCTAACCTTGGGATTACTCTTCTCCTTATTGACCACCATGTCCAGATTCCTCCTTCCCATCTCTTTCCGTTCCCTTCTTCCCTTTATTTTCTTATATTTTCTATTCCTATCTTCTCACTTCTATCTGATCATCCTTCTTTACATTATGGCAATTGCCATGTTACCTTTATATTGTTTGTCCTTTTCAATACGAATTTTATTACAGTCTTATATCACAAAAGATTTATGCACTTTCAGTTCCACAGCCTTCATGGAAGTGTCAGTTTTGGACAGATATGCTACTGATGACTCACTCAACTAAAGTGATATGTGGAATAACAATATGAGATATGCTATACAGACCTGGGACAGGTGTCCGGAAGGTTATACACTTGATGGAGTTGCAGCTAGCAGTGTATACTCATATTGTAAAACTGTTATATGGTATTTTGTTTTATTTGTAATGAAACTTTCTTGAATAAACAAAGATTTACTAAAAGGTTTTTTCATTTGGTTCGAACTCTGGTAGCCTTTAAAAGAGCACCATCCTTGAGAAATATTTTGGCTCCCAGAAAAGTAAGAGTTCCCAGAAAAAAGAAAGGGGGTGGTAGAGATGTACAGTTATCTGCATATAACGGTGTTTATAAATGTCATAAGAAGAATTGTTTATGCTGTGGGTGGATTAATCATAGAGCTAAGAACTTCCAATCCTTTGTTGATAAATTAAAAACCTTCCCTATTACGCATAGAATGGACTGTACATCAAATTTTGTCATCTATGTAATAGACTGTCTATGTGGTAAGCAGTATGTAGGAAGGACCACACAGCCTTTGCATCTGAGACTCAATTCTCATCGTCATAATATTAAGATTGGGTATCTAAAGCAAGGGTTATTCAAACATTGTGCATTGAATCATGGGAACAATGTTACATGGTCTACTGGAGTAATTTTGAGTGTATCTGCCGATACTCCGAACAGATTGGCAACTCTTTGCATATCCAATATACCTCCAATTTACTAACCCTTTGTCCAAATGGGCTGAATGAGGTATCTGATCTTTTTTAATTTTCTTTTTTAATTAAGTTTCAGTATAAAGCCCACGATATATGATGAGATACTTAGTCACTTTTAACCCTTTAAGGATTAAGTCCTTGCACATTAATTCTGGTGGAGAAAAATGGTTTATAACCTTCTTCATTGAAAAATTTCTGCGGCTCTAGTGTGACTGCGGATCGGACCGTGGGGCACGGTGATGATTTTTGTTTCCTTTAAGTAAAGACTTATAGTATAGTTCCTTTATAGTAAAGACTTGAATACCGATCAATAAAGGAACTCCTCTGGTTCATTAATTCCAAAATTAAGTTTAGCGGTATTGCTTCTGATGTGGAGGATTGGGGATCTTTTTGATCTCATCCCGTTCTTGTTTATGCAGAGTCAGGGATTTGCATAAGTATTTGATGGTGGAGAGGTAAGTCTCATGACCATCATGTGAAACCTGAGTTGAGAGGGAGTTTGAGTCCTGGGTAAATTGTTTAATGAAACAATTTTTAAATAAAGTTGGTCGATAGGGAATTCAGATTAAAAGTGGCAAATGGTTTGAGGTGGCGGTAGTTTAGTGATAAGACGCAGGACTTATAATGTGAAATCAACTTTTGACTTCGAACCAAATGAAAAAACCTTTTAAAGAAAATTTTTTATGCCTTTAATATTTATGTTTTATGTGTGGGGCTTTTTGTTTCTTTGTTATTCAATGTAAATTTTGATTATACCGTTTTATGAGTGATTTTAGCTGTTTGTAACACAAAGGGGGAGTTTCCACAGGAAATGACGTCATGATGACATGTTTGTGTATATAAAGTCCTTTCTATGTAACTCAGGTGGTTGCCTAAGTAATAGTAGCACATGGTCTGAGATGGCAGTAGTTTAGCGGCAAGACGCAGGGCAACAACATTTGAGTGAGTTTGAATCCAATGGAAAAAACTTTTTAAAGAAAAATTATTATTTTTTTGCCTTGAAATTTGTGTTTTATGTGTAGGGCTCTTTCTTCTTCTTTTTTATGCAATGTAAATTTTGATTATACACTTTTATGAGTGATTTTACCTGCTTGTAACACAAAGGGGGCGTTTCCACAGGAAATGATGTCATGATGCTATTTTTTTTGAAGATGTGCTTGTGTATATAAAGTCCTTTCTATGTAACTCTGTAACTAATGACCTGATGAAGTGGCCACATGGCTACGAAACGCGTCGGCTTCCTTTTGTTTGGTGTGTGGACGAATAAAGAATACAATTAAAATTGTCTCCTGAGGTCAGCGCGGAGGAATCCCGGTAATACAAAAACCTTCCTTTCTATAGCTGTGTGGAGACTCTCCCGCAACAAGGATGTATCAGTGCCCGAAGTGTTGCATGAGGCAGCTCAGCGAGATGATCTGATTCTGGGAGGAGCAGAGCGGGGCCTTCAGTGAGTAGGGCAGTCCTTACAAGCTGTGTGATTCACCACGGTGACACTTGCAAAAAGCTGGCTAAATTTATACTAATGTTTTGAACTAAATAATAAATAATAAAAAAAATTTACATTGGTTAAGGTAACTCTTGTTGGAAGAAGCACCACTTGTCACATGGCTACACACCCAACAGTCACATATGGTCAGATCACACACTGTGTCACAATGTAGTTAAAGTAAAGTGTTCGATAGAAGTGGAAGTAAAACCAACAGTGAGGCCCTCATCTTCATTCATTGTAAGGTTTGTAAAGTAAAATGTACTAAGACTTTAGTTCAGAAGGCAGCCAACTGGTTAGGCAAACTAGCATTGCTAATAGGATAAGGAGTTGGTGCTTTAGGTTTTCTAGTGAAGATCCCACAGTGGCATCATAGAAGTGGGATATTATTACGATCCAACTACCTACACCAATTAGATTCAGAATTAGGTAAAGTTTTTCTTAACACAGCTTTTAGGTCAGAGGAAGCTTCAGAGCACTGAGGGGATGTAACCATTTTGCAGTGGGATTCATGAATCCAGGTAGTATGAGCAGTCTGTGTGCCCAATAAGTTCCTTCTACTGTTACTGCGGATATCCAGGTGTCTTTTAATAACATACAATCACCAGAAGGAGGCAAAGCTAAGTCTAGGTTCTAGATGAAACAAAAATCTGCTTATGTAAATCAGTCAGGATACATTGTAATGGCACAACAGTCAAACTTCAATATGCCAAATGCAGCTCAGAGTCCGGATGAAAATACATCCATAGTTCCGAAAAGAAAGAATCATACAGGAGGAGGAAAGAAGAGAAGAAATCTCATCTACAGCTGTTTGTGGATCCTTCTTTTTGGGTTGCTTTGCCAAGGGAGTCCATGTTGCTGGGTTTGTCTGCTATTAATTTTAGTTTTAATTGTAATTTGTGGAGAATACAAAGATCTGACCTTCACAGGTAATTTGAATAAAAAAAAATTTGAATAAGTAGTACATTTAAAAAGGGGTAAGTATACATACAAGATAAATTAGTATGCTGCATACCAAGATCTCCGTTATTCTGATAGTGCTACATTATCAATGCATTTCTTATGTTCTGTCTTTGACAATGTTGTAAATTAACAGGTAAATTCTTTCTTTGTCTTTAAGCAAAATGGACTTCACGGGAATTCTTACAAAGGTGCAGGAGAAGATAGCAGATGAAGTTTATCAACTTAAAAAAAACAAGCAAAAACTAAATGTGAAGCAGATGCCAATTTATCAATCCACATTGCGTAAAATGCTGATTTTACCAACCCCATCCAATGGACAACAAGCATGCTGATGACCTCAAACGTACACTGCCACAGTGTAACATTCCTTTAATCTTGTAATTTATTGACTAAGGCCTGTTTCACATCTAAGGGTGGTGTGCACTTTGCTTAATTTGCGTTTCTAGGCATTTTTACCGCTAAAATGCATAAAAATGCTAGCGTTTTTGGCCCCATTGTTTTTAATGGAACGCATGTAAAAACGCATGCAAAAACGCATGAGAGTTTTCAAAAACGCATGCGTTTTTGCCAACACTGCCCAAGACATTGGGGAAGACCACTTCCACTGCCACCCGCAGGTCTGGTCTCTGTGTGCTTAATTTGCGTTTCTAGGCATTTTTACCGCTAAAATGCATAAAAATGCTAGCGTTTTTGGCCCCATTGTTTTTAATGGAACGCATGTAAAAACGCATGCAAAAACGCATGAGAGTTTTCAAAAACGCATGCGTTTTTGCCAACACTGCCCAAGACATTGGGGAAGACCACTTCCACTGCCACCCGCAGGTCTGGTCTCTGTGTGCTTAATTTCTTTCAATAGGGTTTCGAGACAATTTGTTAAAGGCCACAGATATTTGTGTTCAACATAAAACATGATCATATATGTAAAAAAGCCATCTCATCAAAAAAAGGCATATGATACCATTCTTAAGGAGGGATTCAAAGACTATCCAGCTCAAAGCTGGTGATGACTATTTCAGACTTAAGACAGCAGTACTATATATTTTCTAGCTTATCATTGAGGCCATCTGGATACAGAGTCCTCAATCTGTATATCCAGATGGCCTCACACCAACCAACAAATAAAGACAACAAAAAAATCCGTGAAATTTTGGCTCTGTAGAGTAAGTAAATAAGTGTGATAAGAATATAGGAATAAGCATATATGAGTTCTAGTCCTGACAGATACTAGTTAATCCTATAGTCCCCAGTGATGAAACTAGGAAAATGAAATAAATATATTTACTGGATAAGGAATAAGATGCCATAGGATAAACTATTTTAATGATTTTTTATCAAATTTTACTCTTTTTATCTTAAAAATACAACACAATTTTATTGAATTGTATTTTTTATAATCATCTCCCTGTTTGAATGCGGGGATTTTGTATTTTCCTAAGGCGGCCGTCACACGCTGAGATATCGTGCAAGATATCGTTTGAAAGCGGCAGATTAAACATCGCGTAAGCGATGTCTGTGCGTGTGACGGCCAGATACGACGAGCGATATCTGATCAAATCGCTAAATCGTGATCTGAGGTTCGGTTCTCAGATCTAGCGATGAGCGATTTGACGATCTGTCTCATCGTGGTGTATAACACCACGATGAGCGATCTCCCAGCGGCAGAGCCTATGCTGGGAGATGGTAACTATGGTACACGTCGGGTAACTAAGCGACGCGCGGCGCCTAGTTACCCGATGTGTACCATAGTTACCAGCGAGATCGCGGCTCCACATCGCTGGTGAGTCTGTCTGTGTGACATCTCACCAGCGATGTGAGCGATATTGTAAGCGATTGCGCGTGCACGTGATCGCTTACAATATCGCTAAAGATATCTCAGCGTGTGACGGCCGCCTAAGAGAGATGAGAACTATAAGAAAATGAGGTTTATACTAGATTCTAGATAGATAGATATGTGTTTCTAGATAGATATGTGTTTCTCATGTTTTCTAAGTACTATAGGCTCCCTCTACAATTAGCCTCCCAACACTCTGGAGAGGTGAGCAGGTGTTTTCATTTGATGATAATTGATTGAAGGGTTGAAACCTTTTTTTCCCCTATATAAATGTGTCTTTTTAAGATATTTATGATTTTACCTGATGAAGGCTAATTTTATGTATAGCCGAAACGCGTTGTGTTTGTATATATAATAAATTGGAATTTCCTTGAAATAATCGGAGTAATTAATGAACCATCTGGAAGCGCTCCTTGACAAACTGGAAATCCTTCTCTACACTCCTATTATCTACATATATTTCATGTTCATTCCCCACCTATAATGCTCAGGTAACATAATATACCCTGGTTATATGGGATATGTGTTCATTCTCCTATTATCTACATATATTTCATGTTCATTCCCCCCCTATAATGCTCAGGTAACATAATATACACCTGGTTATATGGGATATGTGTTCATTCTCCTATTATCTACATATATTTCATGTTCATTCCCCTCCTATAATGCTCAGGTAACATAATATACCCTGGTTATATGGGATATGTGTTCATTCTCCTATTATCTACATATATTTCATGTTCATCCCATGTCTAAGATGCTCAAGATACTCTTTATACATCTCCAAAATATTTCCTTAATAAGTTATTATCTTCATTCTTTTTATTTATTCCTTTTCTTCATTCTTTTTAGTATGTCCCCTTTTTGTAGAATATGCTTGTGGTGGAAAAACCCCACCTGAGGAAGACGGCAGGACGCCGTTGAAACGTGTAGTGGAATAATCTTAATAAAACAGGTGTGTAAACCTAATATCAGTCTCTCAAGCTCTTTAGCGCTCCTACATGACCACAAGCATATACTACAAAAATCTCTGGTTTCTTCGAGAATTGTGGTTGGAGAAGCAGAAGAGCAGCGAGAGTGTTTTCAGCTTAAGGACCCGGCGTGATGTCAGCACTGACGTTGGTGTAAGCTGACCTGGAAGTGTGCACCATGTGACCAGAGCCAGCAGCGGTGGACATTGCACCTGACGCCGGATCACTACCAGGCCTACGCTATTCCCTGGGGTTGTGCAGGGTTGCACCCCTTCAGGTGAGCGGATTACCTCCCCCACCGCAAAATTATCCCACTAGACTACCAGGTACTACTCATTTTGCACCTCTCTAACTCTTTCATTGCATCAGTCCTGGTGTCTGGCTGCGGCCGTGAAATTGGTGTATATTGTTTTTTGTTTTCCCCTGTTTGATTTCCTTCCCTCGTGTTTATTATTGCAGCCGTGGGACTCGTGCTCTTATCGGCCATCTCCTTAGTGAAGGGTAAGTTCAGGGCTAGCGAGGGACCAGGTTTCCTGCTCGGTGACACTGTGAAAGAGCCTGTATAGGGGCACTAGGGAGCTTGAGGTATAGCCTCTGATCCGTTTAGGAGGTGTCACATCTTCCCTCTCCTTAGTGTCAGGGTCAACAATTGTTACTGTGTTCCCGGTCTATCTTGGTTTGTGGTGGCACTCGTTGGGGATACCCTGGTGTCAGAAGGAACCTCGATAAAAATAATGTGACACTTGATAGGGAGTTCTCCTTCCTGGTTGGTGGACCTTATAGTTCACATCCCCAAGTTTTTCCACTACTTCACATGGCCATGTCATTTGGCCATGTCATTTGGCCAGAAACTCACTCTCTACAGAGGGAATCAGCTCTAAGACTCGGTCCCGTGGTCTAAATTATCTTACCCTTGCTGACCAGATGTAGACCTCTGCAGTCACGTTACCAAAGTCTGACGGGGCCCAGTGCGAGATTGGGACCTGCCCCCCCACCACATAGACACATGTTAGTCATATGTATGGGCCCTTGTAGCATTCCTTGTAGTCCCCCATCCTTTTATATATGTCGCTATCCTAGCATATATAAGGTCTGTGGAGTCGGAGTCATATTCAGGGAAATTCAGGAGTTGGAGTCAGAGGTTTGGCTTACTGACTACACAGCGCTGATAGCATAGAGGCTGGAAGCGGTGATGGGTGGGAAATAACTAGTGATGGGTGAATCCTAAATTACTCGGAATCGCTTGACTCTAGCGAGTCCGAGCACAGGACTCGCTACTCGTTGCGAGTCTAGCGAGTCCAATGTTAATGAATGGGGAAGCGAGTAATAGCGAGTAGTGTGAGATTTACAAATCGCAGATGTGTCTCGGAAGCTTCAGCCTGAAGCAATCCTAGTTTTGTCATTTATTTGCATTGGACTCGTTTACTTTGCAACTGTAATCGCTGGCTGGGAAACTCGCACAGATAAGAGTCCTGTCTTCTCTGTGTGCTGGCTGCCAGCTCCAGGGTCCTAGAGCCTGCCTGCTGCCTGATGTAGCAGTGCTGAGATTGTTCTCAGTCTGCTCATTCCCTGTGTACAGACATGAATGTCTGTGCACAGAGATGATGTAGCAGAGCTGAGATTGTTCTCAGTCTGCTCATTCCCTGTGTACAGACATGAATGTCTGTGCACAGAGATGATGTAGCAGAGCTGAGATTGTTCTCAGTCTGCTCATTCCTGTGCATATACATCTATATCTATGCACAGGGATGAGCAGAGAGGACATCGCGTTTTGGACTGCGTCGGACGGAAGAGGATTTTTTAAATTAAAGATGGAGTCTCTAATGGCTTTTTTTTTTTAATTTCTAATAAAAAAATTTCTCTGTGTTGTGTTTTTTTAAAAACAATTTAATAGAAATTCATGGCGGTCATGTCTAATATTGGCGTGACCGCCATAAATTTCGGGCTTAGGGCCAGCTGATAGTACAAAGCTGGCCCTAACCTCTATTACCCAGCGTGCCATCGCCACCAGGGCCGCTGGAAGAGCGGGGTTCAGCGCCAGAGGATGGCGCTTCAATGAACGCGCCATCTTCTGGGGCGGCTGCGGGCTGCAATTTGCAGCGGGGGTTGCCCAGAAAGCTTGGGCATCCCTGCGCTGCGGATTCCAGCCCCCAGCTGCTTAGCTGTACCTGGCTAGACATAGAAATTGCGCGGAGCCCCATGCATTTTTTTGACTCCGACTCCGAGACGACTCCGACTCCGAGACGACTCCGACTCCGACTCGACTCCGAGACGACTCTGACTCCGAGACGACTCCGACTCGACTCCGACTCCGAGACGACTCCGACTCCGAGACGACTCCGACTCCGACTCCGAGACGACTCTGACTCCGAGACGACTCCGACTCCGAGACGACTCCGACTCGACTCCGAGACGACTCCGACTCCGAGACGACTCCGACTCCGAGACGACTCCGACTCCGACTCCAATCCGAGACGACTCCGACACCGAGACGACTCCGACTCCGAGACGACTCCGACTCGACTCCGAGACGACTCCGACTCCGAGACGACTCCGACTCCGAGACGACTCCGACTCCGAGACGACTCCGACTCCGAGACGACTCTGACTCCGACTCGACTCCGAGACGACTCCGACTCCGAGACGACTCCGACTCCGAGACGACTCCGACTCAGACTCGACTCCGAGACGACTCCGACTCTGAGACGACTCCGACTCCGAGACGACTCCGAGACGACTCCGACACGACTCCGACTCCGAGGCGACTCCGACTCTGAGGCGACTCCGACTCTGAGGCGACTCCGACTCTGAGACTCCGACTCTGAGGAGACTCCGACTCCGAGACGACTCCGACTCCGAGGCGACTCCGACTCTGAGGCGACTCCGACTCTGAGGCGACTCCGAGACTCTGACTCTGACTCTGAGACTCTGACTCTGAAATTCATTAAATAATAAAAAAAATGCGTGGGGCTCCGCGCAATGTCTATGTCTAGCCAGGTACAGCTAAGCAGCTGGGGGCTGGAATCCGCAGCGCAGGGATGCCCAAGCTTTCTGGGCACCCCCCGCTGGAAATTGCAGCCCGCAGCCGCCCCAGAAGATGGCGCGTTCATTGAAGCGCCATCCTCTGGCGCTGAACCCCGCTCTTCCAGCGGCCCTGGTGGCAGTGGCACGCTGGGTAATAAAGGGGTTAATACCAGCTTTGTTATACAAGCTGGTATTAAGCCCGAGATTCTTAATGTCAGGCCACGTTTGACCCAGCCACTAAGAATCTCCAATAAAGGGTTAAAAAAATACAACACAGAGAAAATTTTTTATTTGAAATTAAAAAAAAAGCCATTAGGGACTCCATCTTTAATTAAAAAAATCCTCTTCTGTCCGACGTAGTCCAAATCGCGATGTCCTCTCTGCTACATCCCCTGTGCATAAATATAGATGTCTATGCACAGGGAATGAGCAGACTGAGAACAATCTCAGCTCTGCTACATCATCTCTGTGAGCAGGCGGCTCTAGGACCCTGGAGCTGCACAGAGAAGACAGCTGGACTCGGCTCGCAAAGAAACAGCAGTTATTTGCGAGTTTCCCTGCTATCACTGGCACAGTAGCCGAGTCTAATGCAAACAATGGCAATCCGAGTTTTGTCAGCGTTTCTGACAAAACTAGGATTGATATTGATTTGCATTGGACTCGTGCGAGTAATCACTGGGAAACTCGCAGAGTACCGAGTCCTGCGAGTCCCTTACTACTCGCCGAGTAACGAGTCCTAGCGAGTAGATTCGCCCATCCCTAGAAATAACGCTATATTGACAGACAGGGTTGTGGAATCGGTCAGCCAAACCATTGCCCTGAATACAACTGCGACTCCACAGCCCTAGAATATGTTCCTTATTCTAGTATATATGTTCCCCATCCTGGTATATATGTTCCCCATCCTGGTATATATGTTCTCCATCCTGTTCTACATGCCCCCTTCCTGGTATATATGATCCATAATTTGGTATATATTGAACCATCCTGGTATATATGGTCCATATGGTATCTGTTTTAGTATATATGTCCCCATCCTGATATACATGTCCCTATCCTGGTATATAGTATATGTCCCAATCCTGGTATATATGGTCCCCACTGGTATATATGGTCCAAATGGCCCCCATCCTGGTATATGGTCCCATCCTGGTAAATATGCCCCTTATCCTGGTATACATGGTCCCTATCCTGGTATAAATGAGCCCTTCCTGATATATATGGTCCCCATCTTGGCATATAAGGTATGTCGCAATCTTGGTATATATGGTTCCAGTCCTGGTATGTATGGTCCACATAGTCCTAATCCTGGGATATATGATCCTCTTCCTGGTATATATGATCCCCTTCCTGGTATATACATCTTTCATCCTGGGCCCCATCCTGGCATATATGATCCTCTTTCTTCCTGGTAAATATGATCCACTTCCTGGTATAAATGGCCCCATCCTAGAATGTGTCCCCGTTCTATACCTAACTCATAATTAAAACCAAAATCATTCTGCTCACCTTTCCTTTGCTCCCTCTTCACTCGGTGTCCTCTGTAGCTAGAGTGCTGTTGCCGTTGAGACCAGAGTGCGCGCAAGCCGTTCCGTGTCACAGCACCTCCGCCATCAGCTCCAAGCCACTGTTAAGACGATAGCATGTATCACGTGCATAGACCTGACGGGTCTCAGCGGCCCGATGCATCTCAGCTGCATCTGCATCCATGTCGAGGATGCAAATTGAGCTGCAGTAGGCGCTGGAATCGACTGGCACCAGTATCCCCGGGGCCAGTTGTGGTCATGACTCCTGCAACTGAAAGTGTTTTGCCCCTGCTGGGATTATTATGCAGGGAATACGGATATGCACCCAGAACTGCCCGTGGTTCTGGGTGCCCAGGGGACCTGACAGGTTCCTTTTAACTATGCTTGTATCATGGCTGCTTGAGAAAGGGGCTCTGAAATGTTACAGCAACGTATTTGGATGGGCAAAGGATGGGGGAATTACTACTGACCCGCCCAGGGGTCTATGGGAACTCAGTAACCGGGCGTTGATACGGGGGTGCTGTCTTGGTGGCTGGTGCCCGGGCCCATAGCCGTGGGGGTCAGCTGAATAATGGGAAAAATAATAAAAGTCTCGTGACGCCACCTGTGGATTCTGGTGAAGGCACCAGAGCTGCTTCAGACCTCCGGGTATATTGGATGGGCAGCTTGGGAGGTACAGCTCCCCAAAGGTGGAGTGAGGTCCCCGGGGCAGTGATGAGGTGATGGAGATTTGCACCAGGAGGTGGTTAGGCGGCCGGGTTCAGGGATGGACAAACTGACACACACACTGTGGATCGCTTCTGTACCTTTACTGATGGTATTGCAGGCACTTTCCAGGGTACATGCCAGGTGGTCTGGAGGTGCTTCTGGATTTCCATAGTGAGTGGTGGATAAGGCCTCCTTGTCTCGTTTCCCTCGTTGAAGCCTCTGACCCGTGTAAAACTAAGTCTGTCCTCCTCTTTGTCTTTCTCTCACCTGTTCTGAGGTGGAGAGTTTTATCCATATAATAATTGCAAATCAGCCTGGTCTATCTTATGCTTCATGAAATTTTATTTATGCAATTGATAAAACAAAAAGCTATAAATTTGCACCAGTAAGAGTTAAAATCATTCACAGTGATCAGGTGTCTTCAAGACAGGAAATGAACCATGTACTACAATCCAGTACTACAAAGGGGATACATGTCTATCATAGTCAAGGTATGGGGAAAGATGACATAGAAAAGGATTCATTTGGAACTGCCTGAGACTCAACCCTATATACATGACCAGTGCCTCAAAGGGTCTATGTATTGATACAGTATCACTGCAATTTGTGCTCAATTTGTATTTCCCTTCCCTCTCCTTTTTCCCCTGTCCCAGCTTAGATTCATTTTTGCTTACCAATTTGCAGTGAGCCTGGTTGTAGATGGTGATGGTACCCCAACGCGTTTCCCTCCTCTTCTTCAGCGGGTATGCTCTCCCACCCATCTCCAGCCCCTTATATGCCGCCCATCTTACTGTCAACCTCCCCGCACCTGTGCCGCACACAGCTCCTGTCCAGCCACCCAGACCAGCCACCATGCTGCTGCACTGACACAAAGGACGGAGTCATATGCTGAGTACATCAAACAGGACTCACTTGAGAAAGGCTCAACTGGAGCCGAAACGTTGTGTGATACAACCTGTTTTTCACCTTCAAAAATAAAAACACAAAAAGGATAATCATCTTTCTTCTTTTATTGTGTGCCGGGGATATATTTAAAGACTTTGTAGTTATAAAGCCGGCGGACAAAGGGGGAAACGTGGTTATCTGGCCAGTGAAAATGTATGAGCAGGAGGTTTTCTGACAACTGAGAGACAAGGAAAGCTATTTGGCGTTAACATGTAGCCCTCTAAAGAAATTCATGTCAGAACTATTTAACATTGTTGACAGTGCCTACTAACTTGGTATAATCCCAAAAAATGTATGGGAAGGTCTCCTTACCAAGGAGCCTGTTATCCCGACCTTTTACCTTTTGCCAAAGAGCCACAAAGATCCCCTCAATCCCCCGGGACGTCCGATTGTGTCCGGGATAGGAGGGCTGTGTGACCCAGTATGCAGGTTCATTGAATTTTACCTGCATCCACTGGTGGAAACGCTGCCCTCCTATGTCCGCGACACATCGGACATCCTGAGGCAAATTGACGGGATCTTTGTGGATCCAGACACTCTATTGGTCACAGCAGACGTGGAGTCTTTATACTCCTCAATCAATCATCATGATGGATTGAAAGCAGTAGCCTTCTTTTTAGAAGGTAGCAGTTTGGAGGATTCCCTTAGTACCCTGATTCTTGACCTTCTAGAATATATATTGACGCATAACTTCTTTCTCTTCAAAGACCGTTTTTTTTTTACAGCAGCGGGGTACAGCGATGGGGGCAGCGTGCGCGCCCTCGTACGTGAATCTCTTTCTCGGCTATTGGGAGAGGGAGGTTTTCGGGGAGGGCGCCCACGCCGCCTCCCATGCCCTATCCTGGAAGAGATACATCGACGATGTACTGATACTGTGGAGAGGGATGGCCCTACAGTTGGAGGATTTTATGATCAATATAAACTCCAATGATTATAATATTAGGATGACCCACAAGTGTCATACATCGTCGATGGACTTTCTGGATATTAAAATACACATTAATTCTGATGGTTCTATACAGACAAACATGTATAGAAAAGAAACATCAGTGAATGCACTTTTGCACGCGACTTCAGCTCATACCCCAACTACAATATCAGTGATTCCTATTGGCCAATATATGAGGGCAAAGAGAGTCTGCTCTTCGGAGTGTTATTTTGAAGAACAGGCCAAAGATCTTAGGAATCGTTTTTTGACAAGGGGGTACAGTAAGCGCTGTGTAAAACGTGGATATCAGAAGGCCCGTAAGATGGAACGTGGGGCTCTGCTGCTGGGGGGGGGGAGGGTCAGAGGAGAGATAGAAGCAGGAGGGAGGACAAGTAGTTAGGTATATAACTACATACAATGATAAGTGGGACAGAATCAGAGGCATTCTGAAAAAACATTGGGGCATCCTCCAGCTGGTACCAGGACTAGAGGAGTCTATTACAGAGAGGCCACTTTTGACCGCAAGGAAAAGTAGCAGTTTGAGGGATGAATTGGTTCACAGCCATTATGTAAACAAATCGAAATCGGTAGTGAGTGGTGGCGTGTTACGTGTCAGATATTATCCTTGTGGTGAATGCTTGGCCTGCCGAAATATGGAAAGATCTAAAATGTTTAAGGCCGCAAATAATGACAAGATCTATGACATACGGCATTTCATGACATGCACTACGAAGAATGTTATATATCATGAGTCCATCAGGAAAGAAACGGGGCACCACTACGACCATTAATCCTTCTCAGGCAGTGGAGGATACATGTGAGGCTGGAGGCACTAGTAAGACTGGTGGTGCCAGTATAGTGAATAATACATCATCAGAATGCAAGGAAGACGGCACTCACCAGGTCAGCGGGTAACGGGATCTTTATTTCGGGAACATACAAAGTGCAGGGAGGGGGCACCGAGGTGACAACGGGTCCGTTTCGGGCAAAGGCCCTTCTACCGGTCTATATATCATGCCACATGCCCTTGTGGCTTGATATATATTGGTTTAACGACTCGTGAATTTAAAATTAGGGTTAGGGAACACATAAGGGATATTTTAGCGGCGAAAAAGATTGAAATTGGTGACCCTAGCCTTAAGACATTGCCACGCCACTTTAAATTAAAGCATGACTGTGACCCAACGAACCTCAAATTTAAGGCCATTGATGTCTGCCACCTAGGAGCAAGAGGGGGGATTATAAAAAAAGATCTTGCAAGGAGGGAGTGTCAGTGGACTATGTCCCCAGGTGGACTAAATGAAAAACTTAGTTTTTCACCCTATTTGTAATCTAGGGGTCCACTGTCTAACCCTTTTAGTGATTCTATCCTGTAACATGTGCTTCTTCCACGTTGGAGGTCTGGGAGAAATTGGATATAAATAAGAATACAACCTTTTGATTCAATGACTTATGATGTAGTGTATATGCGTCTGGCTCGTTGTAAGTGCCCTTATGGAGTTTTCCTAAGGGTTCCCTATAGATGTTTACCTTTAATTCTGTTTTTTAACTGTTCTTTATTATCTCTTTTCTGTTTTTAGTTTTTTTGATGTCACCTTATCTGGTTTTCCCTATTATTCCATCTGATACCCATTGTGAATAGCCTGGACAACAGGGGTCGTGACAAGGTGGAATCTACATAACAAAAGTGGAAAAAACAAGAAAACAAAGAAAACATCTTTTATATTTTCTAGTACCGTATATACTCGTGTATAAGCAGACCCGTGTATAAGCCGACCCCCCTACTTTTGCCCCCAAAACCTGGGAAAACCTATTGACTCGTGTATAAGCCGAGGGTGGACCCCAGCACAGGTATACAGCCCCCAGCAGTGTGGTATACAGGCCCCCCCAGTGGTAGTATACAGCAGCCTCCCCAGTGGTAGTATACAGCAGCCTCCCCAGTGGTATATACAGGCCCCAGCAGTATAACAGCAGCCTCCCCAGTGGTATATACAGGCCCCAGCAGTATTACAGCAGCCTCCCCAGTGGCATATACAGGCCCCAGCAGTATATACAGCAGCCCCAGTGGTATACAGGCCCCACAGTATATACAGCAGGCCCAGTGGTATATACAGATCCCAGCAGTATTACAGCAGCTTCCCCAGTGGCATATGCAGGCCCCAGCGGTATATACAGCAGCCCCAATGGTATACAGCAGCCTCCCCAGTGGTATATACAGACCCCACCAGTATATACAGCAGCCCCAGTGGTATACAGGCCCCAGCAGTATATACAGCAGCCCCAGCGGTATATACAGACCCCAGCAGTATTACAGCATCCTCCCCAGTGGTATATACAGGCCCCAGCAGTATATACAGCAGCCCCAGTGGTATATATCAGCTCCAGTGGTTTATAGCAGCCCCAGTGGTGTGGTATACAGCAGCCCCAGGGGTATATAACAGCCCCAGTGGTATATAGCAGCCCAGGGGTATATAGCAGCCCCAGTGGTGTGGTATTCAGCAGCCCCAGGGGTATATAACAGCCCCAGGGGTATATAGCAGCCCCAGTGGTATATAGAAGCCCCAGTGGTGTGGTATACAGCAGCCCCAGGGGTATATAACAGCCCCAGGGGTATATAACAGCCCCAGTGGTACATAGCAGCCCCAGGGGTATATAGCAGCCCCAGGGGTATACAGGCCCCCAAATGCTGGCACTCGCCCCCCCCTCTTTTGTAAGGGCCCCCCCGCTGCTTAACTTACCATCCCTGGTCTTCTGCACAGCGCCGGTCTTCTGTTCTCCGTCCTCCATGCTCCCGTCCTCACTGCATCCGGGGTCCCCGGCCGTCGCACAATGACGTCATCGTGACTGCAACGGCCGGGGATCCCGGATGCAGCCGGACGGGAGCATGGAGGACGGAGCACCGAGGACCGGCGCTGTGCAGAAGACCAGGGATGGTAAGTTAAGCAGCCCTTACAAGTGCCAGCATTTGGGGACCAGATATGCACTGCTTCCCCCTGCCGCTGATTGACAGGGGGAAGTAGTGCTTATATAATGAGCGGCCCCACGTGATGGGGCGCTCATATAGCAGCCTCCCCCCGCCTCCTCCAGCCTCCCCAGCCCCGGACACAGCCCCCACCACCGTATTGACCCGTGTATAAGCCGAGGGAGAGACTTTTCAGCCCAATTTTTGGGCTGAAAAACTCGGCTTATACACGAGTATATACGGTATATTATTTTATATAATTATACTCTTATTATTGTGTTTTCACCACTTAAAATGATAGGATTTCCCCTAAGTAGAGGCTCTTTGTCATTTGGGACCACTACGTGAGAAACAAGTGGGGTAAGAAGCACACAGTGGGTTAAATCGCAATTGTTGTGATGTGGGTGCTCTGCCCTATTCCAAGATGGCGCCTGCGGACCGCGCATGCGTGGCTGCGTGCCTCTCGTCAGCGGCAGAAGGCTTCAGGGAATTCCGGAAGTAGCGTCAAATGACGCACTTCCGGTCGGAAAACGCCGGAAACCGCTGATGATGGGTGCTGCGGCCGCATGTCTGCGGCACAGGTGCGGGGGAGTTGACAGTAAGATGGGTGGCATATAAGGGGCTAGAGATGGGTTGGAGAGCATACCCCCTGAAGAAGAGGAGGGAAACGCATTGGGGTACCATCACCATCTACAACCAGGCTCACTGCAAATGGGTAAGCAAAAATGAATCTAAGCTGGGACAGGGGAAAAAGGAGAGGGAAGGGAAACACTGAGCACAAATTGCAGTGATACTGTATCAATACATAGACCTTTTGAGGCACTGGTCATGTATATAGGGTTGAGTCTCAGGCAGTTCCAAATGAATCCCTTTCTATGTGATCTTTCCCCATACCTTGACTATGATAAACATGTATCCCCTTTGTAGTACTGGATTGTAGTACATGGTTCATTTCCTGTCCTGAAGACACCTGATCACTGTGAATGATTTTAACTCTTACTGGTGCAAATATATAGCTTTTATCAATTGCATAAATAAAATTTCATGAAGCATAAGATAGACCAGGCTGATTTGCAATTATTATATGGATACAACTCTCCAACTCCGAAAATTATGTTTACAATGATACTGAGGAGAGCTTATTTACGTGATAGTGATAATCCATGTACAACTCAGTTGTTGAATATAAGACTCTCACCTGTTCTGTAGTGTCGAGAATGTTTGTGTGGGCTACCGCTATGACTTCTCCTGCGGTCCCTGGCTCTCCTGTTGGTTGCATGACAGGTGTCCGGGAGACTGGAGTCTCCTTGGTGAACTCCATGGTGCTGGGCTTGATGCTCTCCTGCAGACTCGAACTCCGGTGTCCGGGTTGCTTCCTGGGGTGAACCAATATGCCTCCTCTGCTCCTTAAGCCTTGCCTTCAACCTCACTATCAGGGCTTCACACTGGCTAGGCTGGTCAACTGGTTTGGACCTAACACGGCTCCGACACACCAGGATGTTTTCACAGTTCTCCTAGCGACTGCACATTCTGGCTAACTCGGCCCCCAGCACCAGTATTTATACGGGATCTTGCTCAAAGGAAGCAAGTGGAGCACCCCCTACTGTTCTGGGGTGGAAGGTGTTATGTGTATGTGGGTTACCTGTTGTGGAAATCCATTCATGCCTTAGGTGGGCCTGAGGCTACCTGTAATGGCAGGGCGCCACATTCCCCCCTAGTTAACATCAGTACTCCTGGACTGAGAAACATTTTCAAAATATTCAACAACAAAATCAATAACAGGTATTATGTATAGAGTCTTAAAAATGAAAAATTTACAAAAACCAGAGAAAAATGGTAAAAAGTAAACACAAGGTGCAGTCCAGACGGTACTAGTCCATCTACTGCAGGCTGTAAAAATTTGTTATCGCACCAGTCCTGTGATTATGGTCCATGGTTAAGGGTAAGATAGGGGAAAAGTTCCAGGGAAAATGTTATAAGTCTCTACAGCAAAGTCTCTGTAAGCTCCAGGATTCAAACAGGTTTAAAGTCTTTTAAAGTCCAAGACATTCGAAACAAACCAACAACCATTTTCCCTACGGGTGTCTCTGCTTAGGAGATATGGTACCTCCTCTCCACCCCAGGCACTTTCTGTTCCTAACTGAAGTGCATGGGGCTGGGCCCAGTTCCTCACCCTTCTGTACACTACTATTCACAGTTTATATGCTGTTTCATATTTACATGTTACCCTTGTTACATTTTATACTTTACACATTATACCCATTCTCCTTACCTGGACGGGGGTTGACCCTGATTACTACAAGACCTACGTAGTGTTTGTGTCTCAGGTGATGTGTAGGTGTTCTGAGTTACTTTTTGTGTTATAGGCAAACTGGGTAACTGTCTACGTGGCCTTAGTCTCACTGTAGGGCTGGCAGCTTTACCGATTTCAGGATCCTCTGGTTCTGCTACAATGGCCGATTCTTCTGGAACTTGGACAGGTACTTCTGGAACTCTTGCAGTTTCATCCAGTGTTCTCTGTTCTTCCATTGGTTGGTAAAAGTGGATTACTCGCACAATTACTGCGCCCTCACATTGGGACCAATCCACTGGAAAGTCTCCAAGCATTGTATGAATCACTTTTTCCTTTGGTTCTACTGGACTTATACAAGGTATTCCTTCTTTTTGCGTTCTAAGTTGTTCTGGACATACTTTCAAATGATCCCTTAATACAGTTGCAATAGTTCTACCTCCATCTTTACTGATGAGACCAGGGCTGCCACTAGGAATTTCGGGGCCCCTTACTAGCAAAATTTTGGGGCCCGCCTGAGACTCCACCCCATCTCCGCCTCCACCAAGCTCCACCTCCACCTTCACCCAGGCTCCACCTCCACCCCGCAAATCTTCCATATTTTCACCGCCCACTATTGGTTGGAAAAACTTCACTTCTGCACCGCGTCCTCACCAATTACACATTAACTTCTTTCTATACCTTGTTCTTTATTAGAGCTGAGGAGGGATGTGAACAATATATGTTACATGAGGCAGAATAATACTGGGGGTGTTATTCATCACTTTGTACAGGGGTGGGGAACCATTTTCTTGCCAGGAGGACATTTGGAAATTTCTACCATCATTGAGGGTCCGCACATCACCATGAAAATTACCCAGCTACATTTAATTAATTACCTCACCTAATTTGATGGCTGCAGCTGCTTCTCTGTGTCCTGTGATGCTCGGTGATATCTGATCTTCCAGGTTTGCGTTGGTCTGGAGCGCAGTCGACTCTGTGACAATACGTTTTGTAAATCAAATACATCACGTAGGAGACTGCTATATATCCAATGTACAAGACACAGAGCATATAAAGCACTACAGAGGGCTAGGGGCACATTCCCTTGCAGCCCCCATCATCCCCTTGCAGTTCACAATACTGTATCCCCCATCATAATCCCCTTGCAGCCCCCATCCTCCTCGTCTTCCAGATAATATAATGCTGCCACACAGCTGTTCCAGATAATATAAGGCTGCCTCACAGCCGCTCCAGATAATATAATTCTGCACACACAGACTGCTCACTGCACACACAGCCACATACATTGCACACACCGTCACATACATACATTGCACACACCGTCACATACATACATTGCACGCACAGTCACATACATTGCAAACACAGTCACATACATACATTGCACACACCATCACATACATACATTGCACACACAGTCACAAACATTGCACACACAGCCACTCTGCACACAAAACCTGCACAGCACACTGCACACACAGCCAACACACACACTGCACCTTCTCTCCTGTGTGCTCCATGCTCCCTGAAGGTCTTCATGCCAGGCCCAGGAAGCAGTGACTAAAGTGGTGCTGTGTGAGGAGGATAGCAGGCCAGGTTGGAAGACTCTAATCAGCTCTTCTTCGGCAGAGAGGTAGGTGAGCTGCTGCATGTCTCCACTCCTACAGTCCCCAGCCTGCTCCCGCGGTCTGACTGCGAGACGAAGAAAGGGGACGGGGTGGCAGTAGCATCAGTGGCGGCAGCCTCACAACAAAATTAACGTCAGCGGTGAGTGTCAGTAGTCCTCCGGCGGCCGTGATCAGCTGGCGCAGAGGTCGGCGGGCTCCGGGCCCCTGTACCCCCGGGTGACCACAGATGGTACGCCACTGGCCACGCCTCCTACAGTCATGGCCTGCCCCCTCTCCCTCATAAAAATGGCCACACCCCCTGCAGGGAGGCCCGGGCCCCTGGCATGACCACAAAATAAAGTGGAATGAATAGATGCAGAGTAAACACTCCTACATTAGCCCCAAAACATCATGTTATATCTTATTACAACTGCATCATATGGGGAGCCGCCTTCCTTTTCCCTTTTCCTAATTCAGCAAGTATCATATACAATAATACCACTGTAGGTTGGAATATGGACGTACATAACCAAAAAGAAGAAATACAGATATTAAATACAATACAAGAGAACCTGATCAGACACAATTATAAAGGGTTAAACCTAAATTCTTACCCTGACTTTCATCAGCCATTGGACAATGTATACAACAGCAAGGACGCTGGTAGATGACCCCAACGGCGTTTCGTGGCCTGGGAAACCCTAAGGCCACTTCATTAGGGGGATGATGACAATCCTGTGTAACTGCCATCTCATGTAGTTTTTTACATTTGTGACATACTATAATCATATGTATATTTTTGTACAAAATACTCCGTTGTAATCCACATATCCCTGCTGGTTTGCACCTATTGTGAGATTGTTCACTTTGCACTGCCTCCCCTTCCTGTGCTTTTTTATGGTGTATGTCAATAAATCAGCACCCTAATTGCTTATTTGAAGCTTTGACTCCTTGTTCTTATTTATAACATTAAATAGTGATTGCACATTTTTACAAAGTAATAGCCATACTATGGGGTTTCATCAGTGTGAACAGACCTATAAGATCATGGATGTGAAGCATATAATGCCCATATGATTTTTTTTATATATATTGCTTTCACATAAATGTAGAACATATGGCCTTGTATGCTGTTGACCCTTTGCAATTAGAAATATTTGCTCTCCAATAGAAAAAAAAAACTAACTAATAATAATAATAATAATAATAAAAATTCACAAACAATTCCCTTAAAAATATAAAGCTCTCTTAAACTGATGTTTTAAGGACATTGTAATCTTACAGGAGTTCCCAGCTGCTGCCACATCTGGCATTGTATGCAAAATTCAGACTCTGCAGGTGTCAAAGCACCAGCAAACTCCAGGAAGCTTTAAAAAATTCCCAAAAATTCTACAGTTTAATTTAAGCTGGTAGACCTGATAACAATAGGTTAGGTGTAGTCCCCAGCCAACGGGTCTTCAAGTGAGTGACCAAATAATAGGCCCCAAGTAAACAGGTAAAGTTTTAGAGAAATTTTACATTTCTAACTTTTTCTCGAACTTAGCTGGATTTGCCGACTTTTGGGGAAAGTGTCGAGTTTCCGATCACTGAACCAAATCAGCCATGTTTGTACCAAATTTGAAATTGATAAACATGTTCGAGCAAAGTTCTCTCATCTCTACTAACCACAGGATGAGCAATAACGTCCTGGTCAGGGGGTACCCCACACTGGGTGGCAGATCGGGGAAGTTTTATAATGAATGGGGCACTTTTAATCCTTTTACAAGATGGAAGCAAAAGTCGGACGACCAACTGCTGCTCCATTCACTCTCTACGGGCCTGACAGAAAAAAAGGAGCGTTGTGCTCAGCGCTAACATAGGGTTTTTTTAATCACTGCTCATGCTCCACTGTCAGTCCATTAATTTACTATGTTCTGCTGATCAGTCCTAGTGGCCAGACCACCTAAGGATAGGTTCACTGGATAACCCCTTTAAAGGAATTTGACACAATAATCAAATGTGGCGATCTGAAACTATTTTATTGTTTTCACCATGTTGGATGTAGTACTTGTCTTCAACAGGTAAATGGTTTATTGGTATTAGGCAGTTATGATAGCATTACAGGGAAGATGACATCATAGACACTGAATGACATCACAATTTATATAGAATGTAGCTAGATCTACACAGAAGTCATCTTCTACCACTAGGATCTGACAGCCGGAGGGGACGAGTCCAGGTAGGGAGCTCTGTACTTTTATTGGGTTATGGCAGCTAAAACCTCCTGCTATCTTATATGGAGCTCATATTCTTCCCCCCAAGAAAGAACATACACACTCCATGTTTGGATAAGTGTACAAATATCATAAGTCAACCACATATTTAATCTATAAAGGTTGAGAATGCGCAATAGGGTCTTATCTTTTTTAAGAGTTGAGAAAGAAGATCCAAATCAAAATCGCTCACCTGGTAAGGTTGTGTCACACACAACCAGCTTGATCGCTCAGAAATGCAGCTGCCGCAGGGATCGCACTTCCACAGTTACTGTGGTGAACAATCAATCATCAGGACGAAGTACCTTAGATCCGCGCTGCTGCAGGAGAGATGTAAAAAGACACCAGAAACACCGGGATGTCTGGTTAACAGTGATGAACGTCTTTATTTCCTACGCGTTTCGGAGCTGCCTGCCGGGCTCCTTCCTCCTGCCCTCAGTCAACATGGAGATCATTGTTTTGTTTGCCCTTCTTCCTGTCTCGTTTGCATAAAGACCTGGCTCAGGTGATCATTAATTGCTTGAGTATACTGGTTCTTGGTCTGCTCCTGCTCAGCTGCTCTCCTTGGTCCACTTACTTCCTTGGAGCTCTGTGAGATCTTTGTCTTCCTACAGCTTCCTGCAGTGTGCTCCCTGTAGTGCCGCTGCTATCATCAGGCTCGGACATCTTAAGTGTGTGTAAGCAACTTCCCGGTTATTACTTTATGTACTGTTTGCTCTCTGGAACTTGTGTTTACATTTCCTTCTTGGGACTGTGTTTTGAACTCCTCACCCGGTCATCTGGGTGTGGGGACCTTTTTGCCACAGACTATATTCATCCGGTCGTTCCGGTACAAGGACTTGTGCTATGGACTACATTCATCCGGATCTACATATTTTGGACTATTTGTTTATCGGACTGTTTTCGTAAGGACTGTGCTTGGCAGTATATTTTGGGGTCGTGTTATTTTTGTATTTTATTTGCTGTGTACTAAGTTCACATTGTTTTGCTGTGTGTGTATAAATACTTTGCACCCAAGTACCCGTCTCTGCTCTTCATTGCCCTTAAGCGATCAGAATCCTCAAACCTATACAATAGTATTACATTAACCTTATTTTTCCTTGCTATCTAAGTTGCTACCACTGCCCGGGGACGTGAAAAGGAGGGTAAGAAATATTAAGTAGAGAAGGATATTACGGAACATGTATACTTTTTATTGGAGGAGACTTGCAGATATCTTGCAAATACCGTATATACTCGTGTATAAGCCGAGTTTTTCAGCACAAAAAATGTGCTGAAAAGTCCCCCCCTCGGCTTATACACAAGTCATATACAGGCTCCCCCCCCCCCCATCAGTGGTATACAGGTCCCCCCCTTGCTGCCGCACACCTGTAAAGTAATACATCATTATACTTATCCCTGTCGCTGTCACCGCTCTGCCACTGCGCTCCTCCAGGTCTTCATGCTTCTTCCTGCTTCCTCCTCCAGCGGGCGCAGGCAATGACGTCATTGCCTGCGCCCGCCGGAGGAGGAAGCAGGAAGAAGCATGAAGACCCGGAGGAGCGCGGTGGCAGAGCGGCGACAGGGATAAGTATGATGATGCATTACTTTACAGGTGTGCGGCAGCAAGGGGGGCCCTGTATACAACTGATGGGGGGGGCGCCTGTATACCACTGGGGCCTGTATACACCACTGGGGCCTGTATACATCACTGGGGCCTGTATACACCACTGGGGCCTGTATACACCACTGGGGCCTGTATACACCACTAGGGCCTGTATACCACTGGGGCTGCTGCATATACTGCTGGGGCCTGTATATACCACTGGGGAGGCTGCTGTATACCACTGGGGCTGCTGTATATACTGCTGGGGCCTGTATATACCCCTGGGGGGGCTGCTGTATACAACTGGGGCTGCTGTATATACCACTGGGGAGGCTGCTGTATACCACTGGGGAGGCTGCTGTATATACTGCTGGGGCCTGTATATACCACTGGGGAGGCTGCTGTATACTACTGGGGCTGCTGTATATACTGCTGGGGCCTGTATATACCACTGGGGAGGCTGCTGTATACTACCACTGGGGAGGCCTGTATACCACTGGGGGGCCTGTATACCACACTGCTGGGGGCTGTATACCTGTGCTGAGGTCCACCCTCGGCTTATACATGAGTCAATAGGTTTTCCCATGTTTTGGGGGCAAAAGTAGGGGGGTCGGCTTATACACGTGTCGGCTTATACACAAGTATATACGGTAATTAATTATAAAATATGTGTACACTATTGGACACTATGGATATGTGTACACTATTGGAGATTGGTAGATTGTAGATTATTATTACTTTATCGTTACAATACTTTATACATACATCCCGAGAAGTGAATATATATATATACAGTATATATATATATACACACTGTATATACTGTATATATTATTTTTAACTGCTACTTTTATAGATTATTCAAATTAATTAATATTAAGAATTTATTCAAATATATATGCACAATGACTAAAATTAGGGTTATCTACTCTTGATTTGGCTAATATATGATGTACAAGGACATCTTATATATAAAACCCGAAGGCCACTTCCGGAAAAGGCGACGCCCACTTCCGTGATGGTCTTCGCCCAGGGCTGGTGACGTCATCCAGTGCACTGTAGCCGCGCGCAGCCCGGCTACAGGCAGCGGCACAGGAACGTTCCGATCTCGGAAGTTCCGTGTGCCCTCCAGCCACTCCCCTCCACCCTCTGCCCTCCAGACACTAGTGCACATACCGGGGGGGGGCAGGGGGGGCCCATTGCCCGCCACCTCGGGGGGCCACACACACCATGGGGGTACCCGTGCTCCCTGCCGCGCGCCTAGAGAGGAGGGAGGGCGGGACTTCCTCTCCTGCAGCTCTGCCCGCCCCTCCTCTCCTCCTACAGTACACCTGATGCCCGGCCCGCGGTGAGTCTGCAGCCCCACACGCTGCTCTGCCCTCCAGCCTGTGTGCCCCCTCTGTCCTCCAGCCTGTGTACCCCTCTGTCCTCCACCCTGTGTGCACCCTCTGTCCTCTGCCCCCTCCAGCTGTCCTCTGCCCCCTCCAGTTGTCCTCTGCCCCCTCCAGCCGTCCTCTGCCCCCTCCAGCCGTCCTCTGCCGACTCCAGCCTCCATCCGTCCTCTGACCCCTCCAGCCTCCATCCGTCCTCTGACCCCTCCAGCCTCCAGCCGTCCTCTGACCCCTCCAGCCGTCCTCTGCCCCCTCCAGCCATCCTCTGCCCCCTCCAGCCGTCCTCTGCCCCCTCCAGCCGTCCTCTGCCACCTCCAGCCATCCTCTGCCCCCTCCAGCCGTCCTCTGCCGACTCCAGCCTCCATCCGTCCTCTGCCCCCTCCAGCCTCCATCCGTCCTCTGCCCCCTCCAGCCTCCATCCGTCCTCTGCCCCCTCCAGCCTCCATCCGTACTCTTCCCCCTCCAGCCTCCAGCCGTACTCTTCACCCTCCAGCCGTCCTCTGACCTCTCCACCCTCCATCCATCCTCTGACTCCTCCAGCCTCCAGCCGTCCTCTGCCCCCTCCAGCCGTCCTCTGCCCCCTCCAGCCATCCTCTGCCCCCTCCAGCCATCCTCTGACCTCTCCAGCCGTCCTCTACCCTCTCCAGCCTGCAGCCGTCCTCTGCCCTCTCCAGCCGTCCTCTGCCGACTCCAGCCTCCATCCGTCCTCTGCCCCCTCCAGCCTCCATCCGTCCTCTGCCCCCTCCAGCCTCCATCCGTCCTCTGCCCCCTCCAGCCTCCAGCCGTACTCTTCCCCTCCAGCCTCCAGCCGTACTCTTCCCCCTCCAGCCTCCAGCTGTCCTCTGACCTCTCCACCCTCCATCCGTCCTCTGACTCCTCCAGCCTCCAGCCGTCCTCTGCCCCCTCCAGCCATCCTCTGCCCCCTCCAGCCGTCCTCTGCCCCCTCCAGCCGTCCTCTGACCTCTCCAGCCGTCCTCTGCCCTCTCCAGCCTGCAGCCGTCCTCTGCCCTCTCCAGCCTGCAGCCGTCCTCTGCCCTCTCCAGCCTGCAGCCGTCCTCTGCCCTCTCCAGCCTCCAGCCCTCCTCTGCCCTCTCCAGCCTCCAGCCCTCCTCTGCCCTCTCCAGCCTCCAGCCCTCCTCTGCCCCCTCCAGCCGTCCCCTGCCCCCTCCAGCCGTCCCCTGCCCCCTCCAGCCGTCCCCTGCCGACTCCAGCCGTCCTCTGCCAACTCCTGCCGTCCCCTGCCGACTCCAGCCGTCCTCTGCCCTCTCCAGCCGTCCTCTGCCCCCTCCAGCCGTCCTCTGCCCCCTCCAGCCGTCCTCTGCCCCCTCCAGCCGTCCTCTGACCCCTCCAGCCGTCCTCTGACCCCTCCAGCCGTCCTCTGCCCCCTCCAGCCGTCCTCTGCCGACTCCAGCCTCCATCCGTCTTCTGACCCCTCCAGCCTCCAGCCGTCCTCTGCCCCCTCCAGCCGTCCTCTGCCCCCTCCAGCCGTCCTCTGCCAACTTCAGCCTCCATCCGTCCTCTGCCCCCTCCAGCCTCCATCCGTCCTCTGCCCCCTCCAGCCTCCATCCGTCCTCTGCCCCCTCCAGCCTCCAGCCGTACTCTTCCCCCTCCAGCATCCAGCCGTCCTCTGACCTCTCCAGCCTCCAGCCGTCCTCTGCCCTCTCCACCCTCCATCCGTCCTCTGACTTCTCCAGCCTCCAGCCGTCCTCTGCCCCCTCCAGACGTCCTCTGCCCTCTCCAGCCGTCCTCTGACCTCTCCAGCCGTCCTCTGCCCTCTCCAGCCTACAGCCCTCCTCTGCCCCCTCCAGCCTACAGCCCTCCTCTGCCCCCTCCAGCCTCCAGCCCTCCTCTGCCCCTCCAGCCTACATCCCTCCTCTGCCCCCTCCAGCCTACAGCCCTTCTCTGCCCCCTCCAGCCTACAGCCCTCCTCTGCCCCCTCCAGCCTACAGCCCTCCTCTGCCCCCTCCAGCCTCCAGCCCTCCTCTGCCCCCTCCAGCCTACAGCCCTTCTCTGCCCCCTCCAGCCTACAGCCCTCCTCTGCCCCCTCCTGCCGTCCTCTTCCCCCTCCAGCCATCCTCTGACCCCTCCAGTCGTTCCCTGACCCCTCCAGCCGTCCTCTGACCCCTCCAGCCGTCCTCTGACCCCTCCAGCCATCCTCTGCCCTCTCCAGCCGTCCTCTGCCCTCTCCAGCCGTCCTCTGCCCTCTCCAGCCATCCTCTGCCCTCTCCAGCCTCCAGCCGTCCTCTGCCCTCTCCAGCCTCCAGCCGTCCTCTGCCCTCTCCAGCCTCCAGCCGTCCTCTGCCCTCTCCAGCCTCCAGCTGTCCTCTGCCCTCTCCAGCCTGCAGCCGTCCTCTGCCCTCTCCAGCCTGCAGCCGTCCTCTGCCCTCTCCAGCCTCCAGCTGTCCTCTGCCCTCTCCAGCCTCCAGCCGTCCCCAACCGCCTCCAGCCGTCCTCTGCCGCCTTCAGCCGTCCCCTGCCGCCTCCAGCCGTCCCCTGCCCCCTCCAGCCGTCCCCTGCCCTCTCCAGCCGTCCCCTGCCCTCTCCAGCCGTCCTCTGCCCTCTCCAGTCGTCCGGGGGTGGCCACATGTTGACTCAGGATCCAGGCGCCGGAGAAGACGCAGGGTCGGTGGTAAGTATAGCGGAGTGTGTGTGTGTATGTGTGTGTATGTGCTGACCACTCTGCCCACGCCGCTGCACTGACCACTCTGCCCACGCCGCTGTGCTGACCACTCTGCCCACGCCGCTGCGCTGACCACTCTGCCCACGCCGCTGCGCTGACCACTCTGCCCACGCCGCTGCACTGACTAATCTCACCGCGCACAGTGCTAGCCAGTGAGCCACCATATACTCTGCTACCCACAGAGCTGCCTGTATACACACAATTAATTTCACCGCACTACCCTAACTATTAGTAAATAAACTATACATGGATTCTAGACTACCCGATTCTTTAGAATCGGGCTGCCATCTAGTTTTGTATAAATATATATACAGTATATTATTTCTTTTTCTCTATTTCTTTTTATTATTTCTATTAATTTTAGATGTAATATGATTTTTTTATCTTCTGATTTTATGCAATTGAAAATATATTTTATATATTTAATATATAGTGTAATAAAATATAATATATATTAATATATATACAAATAAATACACACACAGGTGGGGACAACTCCATATGGCTCCATTTTTGGGTAGTTTTGCCATTTACGTGGACAAATTGTAGCATTTTGTAACAAATCTTGTTGTAAATGCTATTACTCTTTGCTGTCAGCTCTTTTGTCCCTGTTGTTGAATCACCGGGTAACCTGGGAGTTGTCTTTTGCTGCGGTCAGGAATGGCAGTATGGAGTCCTACTGTCCTTTAGTACACAGGGCACTAGATAATATGGATAATATTGAAGGATCCCTTTAAATGTGCATCTCATGCTTATAAAATGAGGCAGAGGTTTTTCCTATTTATTAAATAAACTCTTCCTTGATGCTGTAAATTTGAACCATAAATCAGCAGTGACTGCTCTGATGACATCACAGGTCACATGACATCACCAACATTCCGTGACATCACGATCGGAATATAAAGTACAAAGTTCTGAACCGGAATCATTTTGTGTTTTCAGCTCCTGACAGCACAATGGTGACAAGTCCAGGGAAGGTTATCTCTCCTCAGTTTTGGGGTCTGTTCACACATCATAGGGGGCTTGTGATGAAGTTCAGAACTGAACATTTACGCCCAAAATCTCAGCCAGCCCCTCCGTGCGACGTGTTTGTTCCCATCATGGTCGAGGTGAAGCCTAAACAGAAGGACATTTCTAAGAAATATTTCTTAGGCCTCGGTTTGTTTTTTGCGTATGTGAAAAAGAAGAAATGGGGCCAAGTTGGGAACAATTTTCCTCCATTTTTTGTTTTGATCTGAGCCTCATCTGTATCATTAGTAGAACATCTTTATTATCTCATGTGCAAAAAATAAATAAAGCAAAATCCAAGCTTTTAACACCCATTAGACAGTGAAAAGACGGACGTCACTAGGACGACACGTGAATGAAAATACACAGCTGCACCCAACAGATCGAGAATCACTCAATGCCCTGAGACCACAGGGGGGTGCGCGGCCCCTCATTGTCACTGGTTATGGTGGTTTTTCTAGGGGATGTGCAGGTCTGGACAGATGTCGCCATCCTATTAGATAGGAATGAATGTATGTGTGTCTAAGCTTTATTCAAGATTTAGTGAATCCTTAGATGAAGTTAAAGAAGCTGCTACAAAAAGCTAGAGATATATCCAAGGAGGGATGGGATCCAGTCTCCTGTATGGGGTCTATGGGAGTTTGATTAAACAAAATACTCTAAACTTTGATAAAGCTCATCGCGGTAGTGATAGGATTGATTGTATTGATCTTATTTGCCTAGAAATTACTAATGTGCTGTGTTTCTCATTGCAGATAATGAATTATACCTCAGAACCCTAGGACGGATGACACTACCGTATTTTTCCAAAAATAAGACACTATCTTATTTTCTTTTGACCTCCGGAAAAAGGGCTAGGGCTTATATTTGGAGTAGGGCTTATGTTTCAAGCCTACTCCAAAAATGACGAAAAACCCTGCTAAGGTTTATTTCTGGGGAGGGTCTATTTTTGGAAAAATACTGTAAATACACCAAGAGAGGCGACCGTCTTATAGCTCAGCTCGACTACCCATCTCTCCTGAGAAGATCATCTCAGCTTTTTGAGAGTTGGGTGGAGGACATCATCTCTGAAAAAAGGGTCCCACAGCTTCAACCCAGCCGCATTCCTAGAAGAGTCAATACCCTGAGGGGGGCATAGCCCCTCACTTTATCACTGAGGGCGATTTCATGATCCAGGGATTAACTCTGGAGTGGTTCTGTGGTGGGATGAAGGTCTGGTTTGCTGTCGTCATCCTGCTGGATACACAGGAATGAGGGTAAGTGTGTGTATACTTACTTTATTAAAGATTTAGTGAATGCTTAGATGAAGGTAAAAGAGCTGCAACAAAAAACTAGAGAGGGTTGTATTCAAGGAGGGTTTTAATCTGTTCTCCAGTATGGGGGTCTATAGGAGTTTGGTAAACAATATACTCTCCACTTTGCTAAAGCTCATCATGATAGTGATAGGATTGATTGTATTAATCTTGATTGTCTGGAAATTACTAATGTGTCCTGTTTCTTATTGCAGTAAAATAATTCATTTTGGATCTGAAACCATAGGGCAGATGACCCTACATACAGCTACAGAGGAGACGTCTGACAGCCCAGCTCGACCCATCTACTGAAGACCGTTTTAGCTTTTTGAGACATTATCAATGAAATTAAGGTTTCCACAGCTGCACCCCAACAGTTTGAACATCAGTCAATGCCATGAGACCACAGGAGGGAGTGCGTGGCCTCTAATTTGTCACAGGTTATAATTTTATTTTCCAGGAATTACTCTGGAGTGGTTCTTATGTTGGGATGAAGGTCTGGACAGGTGCCGAAATTCTATTAGATAGATAAGTATTAATGTATTTGATTGTGAGCTCCTAGGAGCAGGCTGCATGTCTTCTTTCCAGGTTCAGATCTCCTGAGCTCAATTATTACGTACAGCAGGGACAAACATACCATTGTCCCACAGAGGACCAAGAAGCAAGATGGCCCATTACCACCTCCAGAGCAGATGGAATTGTGCGTTATGATGAGATATTAGACTGCCCAGGGCCCATTTATTGTTCTGGCACCAGGGTCTTTTCTATGTCTGCCCCTGACATACAGATGTGGCGCCCCTGCGGCTAGGTGCCACAGGGTAGTATTGCACTTTAATATTAAATGTGTTGTCCCCTGTAAAGTTGTCAGTTAAGGGTTAAACCTGTGGCGTCTGTAAGTTCACACACCTAGGATTAGACCACTAGAATAGGGGGGATCGATAATTTAGTAGGTCCCAACAAGGGGTGTAGCCTAGGGGTAGATGCAGAAGGGAGTGACAGTTTCTAGTCAGACGGTGCTGGGAAGGCAGGCAGGAAGCTCAGGCCTGACAGCCCAGTAGACAGGAGGCAGCCCCATCTTCAAGTGGGGGCCCAGAACAGCAGGCAATGGACCAGGACTGGTTGGAGCTGGCTGGTCACGTTGAGCGAACACCGGAAATGCAGGACGCCGAGGCAGATAGCAGATTAGCTCTATCTGCAGACTGATGAGCTGCAGGCCCATAGAAACCGGGTTGCTGACAGCGCCACCAAGTACCTCGCCGCTCAGGACCAATAACCGGTTCAAGACACTACAGGAGAAGGGCCATAAATTGCGGTGCCAGAGGGAGGCCTTCTAGCTCTCGGGCGTCCTATCCGGACCGGTGGGCACTAACCTTACCTGATAGATACAGACCGCGGGACTGGCGGGAAAGCTCTGCGAGGGTGGTAGAAGTGAGGAAAAAAGGAGACCCTGAAAGACAAAGACAGAGAACATCTAGAGACTCCATAAGGGGGACCCTGAGCTGGCAACATCACCCTGCAAACCAAACTGTACCGTGTCTCATTTTGCCATCCACCTGTACCTAGTAAAGTGGAGTTAAACTTGAACTGGTTTCCGTTATTCTTACCGCCGGTGCCTGGAGGGCTCAGCACCATCAGCAGCTCAGCAGAGGGGTAAGAACTGCAACACCAACACGTACAACAGTTCCCCTCATCCACACTCCATCACCGCTGCCCTGAGGTAATAGCTCCACTTGTAGGGTTCATGTAAGTTCATGCTTGCCTGCATGAACTGACATGAACTTTCACACGCTAGGGAGCACAGATCTGGTGGAGGTTCTTTACCAGAGATGTAGCAGAGCTAAAGAAGAACCCTGGATTGGACTATGTCGGACGGAAGAGGATTTTTTTTAAATAAAGATAGAGTCCCTAAGTATGGCTTTGGTTTTTTTTAAATAAAAATAATTTTTCTTGGTGTTGTGTTTTTATTTAAACAATTTAATAGAAATTCATGGGGAACATGTCTAATATTGGCGTGACCCCATGAATTTCGGGCTTAGGGCTAGCTGATAACAAAAAGTTGGCCCTAACTCCTTTATTACCCAGTGAGACACCGCACCAGGGCCCTGGAAGAGTTGGGTTCAGCGCCAGAACATGGCGCTTCAATGAACGCGCCATTTTCTGGGGTGGCTGCGGGCTGCCATTCGCAGCGGGATTGCCCAGAAGGCTTGGGCCTCCCTGCGCTGCGGATTACAGCCCCCAGATGCCTAGCTGGACCTGGCTGGGCATAGAAATCGTACGGAGCCCCACGCATTTTTTTTTATTATTATTTCATGAAATTTATGAAATAATAAAAAATAAGGGCTTCCCGATATTTCTGTGTCCAGGCAGGTCCAAATAGTCATCTGGGGGTTGGGGGCAGCTCGTTGCCGCTTGCTGTATCCGGCTGGCATACAAAAAGACGGCGAAGCCCGTGTCAAAATTCTTCTGAAAAATCCATTAAGCAATCCTATAAAAAGGGACTATGGAGCCGGATTGCTCCAGACAGGGGCAATCCGGGAGAATCCGGTTTTAACTCAGTTCACGACCGCAGACAGCTCCCTGCTTGCTGCGGTCGGTTCTGCGCTCCCCAGCTGCCTGACAGCAGGATCATCCGCTCCCCCCGCAGCCTCCCCACCCGATCCTAAGTTAGGATACGGTGGGGAGGCGTTGAGGGGAGCGGAGGATCCTGCTGTCAGGCAGCGGGGAAGCCAGTAGGGGGCTTCAGCATTGTTTAAAAGCCGGCAGCTTTTTACCGCTGGCTTTTAAACAATGAAGTGGGTAATTGCAAGATTTTCCTCTGCTGCCAGACCTCTTTATAGGGTCCAGCAGCAGAGGAATTACTCGCAATACTTGCTTCCCAATTGACTTACATTGGACTCGCTAGACTCGTAACGAGTACCCGAGTATTAGGACTTATGAGTCTAGCGAGTCCGAATATTTCAGTACTCGCTCATCCCTACTGTTGACCATTCCCTCCTACTTCAGATCCTGGAATCTCTTGACATCACTGACCTAGCCCTCTCCTGGATCTCCTCATACCTAACAGACCAGACTTTCAGCGTCACCCACTGCCACACCTCCTCTTTGCCCTTCCCCTATCCATCGGCGTCCCCCAAGGCTCGGTTACGGGACATCTACTCTACTCCATCTACACTCTCGACCTAGGACAGCTCATTTAAAACAAAAAGGAAAAGGGGCGCAAATGTGTAGGATCCCCTTATTAAAAACGTCTATGTGGCGTGGGTAGGTGGCCACTCACCTTATCGGGTTGTGCAATTCCTGCACAACCCGGTTTAACAGCCTCCGCCGCCGGCGGTATATGCAATGCCTCTCCGCTCTCCTCTCTCCTGTTCAAGGCAGATTGTTTGTGCTGTTCCTGAGCTGCTCCAGCCGCCAGTCCCTCAAAAAGGGAGTAGTTTTCATGCAAAAAATAGTAATGGCGGTCTAATTAGGAGCGCTCTAAGGAACAAGCAGACATGTCTGCTTGTTCCTTAGAGCGCTCCTAATTAGACCGCCATTACTATTTTTTGCATAGGACAGGCTCATTGACTCTCATGGCCTTCAGTACCATCTCTACGCCGATGACACCCAGATCTACCTGTCTGGGCCCGACATCACCTGCCTACTATCCAAAATTCCATAATGCCTGTCCACCCTCTCATCCTTCTCTGCTTGCTTCCTTAAACTGAACATGGACAAAACTGAGTTCATCTTCTTCCCCCAAGTCGCTCTACCCCACTACCCGACCTATCCATACTTGTCAACGACTGCTCACTCTCCCCAGTCCCCCACGCCAAATACCTCGGGGTAATCCTTGACTCTTCCCTCTTTTTCACCACCTCCTGCCGACTGCAGCTCAAAAACATTTCCTGGGTTCGTACTTTCTTTGACCACGAAACCGCTAAAACACTTGTTCATGCTCTCATCATCTCCTGCCTTGACTACTGCAACCTCCTGCTTAAAGGCCTCCCCGCTACCTCCCTTGCACCTCTCCAATCTATCCTAAACTCTGCTGTCCGACTGATCCACCTGTTCCCAGCTACTCTCCTGTCTCCCCCCTCTGCCAAGCCTTTCACTGGCTCCTCACTTCTCAGAGATCCTGGTTTAAAACCCTAACCATGACATACAAAACCATGCACAACCTGTTCCTTCCATACATCTCTGACATGGTCTCCCGATGCCTACCCTCACGCACCCTGCAATCCTCCCAAGAGCTCCTTCTCTACTCCCCTCTTATTTCCTCCTCTTTCAACTGCATCCCCTAACACATCAGACACTCGCCTTCCCTGGGAACCTTCAAAAGAAACCTGAAGACCCACTTCTTCCATCAAGCCTACAACCTGCAATGAGCCCCAGTCCACTGCACCGTCTCACTATCGGCACTGCCCCCTCCTACTGTATCCCCACCTATCCCTCTTAAACTGTGGGCCCTCGCGGATAGGGCTCTCTCCCCTCCTGTATCCATATGACTCGATAGTCCATATATATTGTACTTGTCTCGTCTGCCCTTTCGATATGTAAAGCGCCATAGAATGTAATGGCACTATATAAATAAATAATAATAAACCTAAGGCTATGTTTAGACTGAGTGTTTTTGATCCATTATTGATGCGTTTTTGACGGGTGTGTTTTTAAGCCCATAGACAATTGTTTCAATGGGGAAAGCAGATCAGTAAAAGTGCAACAAGCATATCATTGCTGCATTCCACAGTGTGGTGGTTTTTAACCCTTCATCTTCCATACTTTAATTTTCTGAGATAATGACCTTTGTGTTTTCTTCGGCTGTAAGCCATAATCATCAACATTCACAGAACTAAACACTTGAAATAGATCACTCTGTAATGACTCTATATGTGTTTCATTTTTTTATTGAATTTCTGAAAAAATTTACTTTTTGATGATATTCTAATTCATTAAGATGCACCTGTACATTAACTGGGTTGTGAATACTTAGGTGCAGTCATTATTGAAGCGTGACATTTTACTATGAAACCTAATGATGAAAATAAATACGTTCCTTCAGTTCACCATTCACCACAAATTGATATGGAATGCTTAATTAGACTACTGGGCACTGCAGGAATGCCAGGAGGACAACTGGAATATGCATTATATACATGACATGTGAGCCCCAATGGGGACAGTGTTGCAAATGCATGTAATTATGTATGTATGTAACTTCCATATATATAAGAAACCAGGAGTGCACCATGAAAGGGCAATCCTGGGAAGCTACACAAGGATAACTGAATACATAAGAACAAGGAGTCAAAGCTTCAAATGAGCAATTAGGGTGCTGATTTATTGGCATACACCATAAAAAAGCCCTGGAAGGGGAGGCAGTGCAAAGTGAACAGTGGAACGGTGCAAAACAGCGGATTACAACAGATGATCTTGGATTGCACATGGGTGAACATGAATAGGCCAAAAACAAGATTACCACAAACAGAGCTGCCACTAGGAATTTCGGGGCCCCTTACTAGCAAAATTTTGGGGCCCCCCTGAGACTTCACCCCATCTCCACCTCCACCAAGCTCCACCTCTACCTTCACCCAGGCTCCGCCTCCACCCCTCAAATCTTCCATATTTTCACCGCCCACTATTGGCTGGAAAAACTCCACTTCTGCACCGCGTCCTCACCAATTACACATTAACTTCTTTCTATACCTTCTTCTTTATTAGAGCTGAGGAGGGATGTGAACAATAAATGTTACATGAGGCAGAATAATACTGGGGGTGTTATTCATCACCTTGTACAGGGGTGGGGAACCCTTTTCTTGCCGGGAGGGCATTTGGAAATTTCTACCATCATTGAGGAGCCGCACATCACCATGAAAATTACCCAGCTACATTTAATTAATTACCTCACCTAATTTGATGGCTGTAGCTGCTTCTCTGTGTCCTGTGATGTTCAGTGATATCTGATCTTCCAGGTTTGCTTTGGTCTGGAGCGCAGTCGACTCTGTGACAATACGTTTTGTAAATCAAATACATCACGTAGGAGACTGCTATATATCCAATGTACAAGACACAGAGCATATACAGCACTGCAGAGGGCTAGGGGGCACATTCCCTTGCAGCCCCCATCATCCCCTTGCAGTTCACAATACTGTATCCCCCATCATAATCCCCTTCCAGCCTCCATCCTCCTCCTCTTCCAGATAATATAATGCTGCCACACAGCCGCTCCTGATAATATAATGCTGCCTCACAGCCGCTCCAGATAATATAATGCCGCCGCACAGCCGCTCCAGATAATATAATTCTGCACACACAGACTGCTCACTGCACACACAGCCCCATACATAGCACGCACAGTCACATACATACATTGCGCACACAATCACATACATTGCACACACAGTCACATACATTGCACACAGTCACATACATACATTGCACACACAGTCACATACATTGCACACACCGTCACATACATACATTGCACACAGTCACATACATTGCACACACTGTCACATACATACATTGCACACACCGTCACATACATACATTGCACACACCGTCACATACATACATTGCACACACAGTCACAAACATTGTACACACAGTCACTCTGCACCCAAAACCTGCACAGCACACTGCACACACAGCCAACACACACACTGCACCTTCTCTCCTGTGTGCTCCATGCTCCCTGAAGGTCTTCATGCCAGGCCCAGGAAGCAGTGACTAAAGTGGTGCTGTGTGAGGAGGAGAGCAGGCCAGGCCGGAAGACTCTAATCAGCTCTTCTTCGGCAGAGAGGTAGGCGTGCTGCTGCATGTCTCCACTCTTACAGTCCCCAGCCTGCTCCCGTGGTCTGACTGCGAGAGGAAGAAGGGGGGCGGGGTGGCAGTAGAATCAGCGGCGGCAGCCTCACAACAAAATTAACGTCAGTGGTGAGTGCTAGTAGTCCTCCGGCCGTGATCAGCTGGCGCAGAGGTCGGCGGGCTCCGGGCCCCTGTACCCCCGGGCGACCACTGATGGTACACTACTGGCCACGCCCCTCCAGTCATGGCCGGGCCCCCTCTCCCTCATAAAAATGGCAACACCCCCTGCAGGGAGGCCTGGGCTCCTGGCATGACCACAAAATAAAGTGGAATGAATAGTTGCAGAGTAAACACTCCTACATTAGCCCCAAAACATCATGTTATATTTTATTCCAACTGCATCATATGGGGAGCCGCCTTCCTTTTCACTTTTCCTAATTCAGCAAGTATCATATAAAATAATACCACTGTAGGTTGGAATATGGACGTACATAACCAAAAAGAAGAAATACAGATATTAAATACAATACAAGAGAACCTGATCAGACACAATTATAAAGGGTTAAACCCAAATTCTTACCCTGACTGTTATCAGCCATTGGACAATGTGTACAACAGGGAGGATGCTGGTAGGTGACCCCAACCGCGTTTCGTGGCCTGGGAAACCCTAAGGCCACTTCATTAGGGGGATGATGACAATCCTGTGTAACTGCCATCTCATGTAGTTTTTTACATTTGTGACATATTATAATCATATGTATATTTTTGTACAAAATACTCTGTTGTAATCCACATATCCCTGCTGGTTTGCACCTATTGTGAGATTGTTCACTTTGCACTGCCTCCCCTTCCTGTGCTTTTTTATGGTGTATGTCAATAAATCAGCACCCTAATTGCTTATTTGAAGCTTTGACTCCTTGTTCTTATTTATAACATTAAATAGTGATTGCACATTTTTAAGAAGTAATCCATCAGTGTGAACAGACCTATAAGATCATGGATGTGAAGCATATAATGCCCATATGATTGTAATATGAATTTTTTTTATCTTCTGATTTCATGCAATTGAAAATATATTTTATATATTTAATATATAGTGTAATAAAATATAATATACATTAATATATATACAAATAAATACACACACAGGTGGGGACAACTCCATATGGCTCCATTTTTGAGTAGTTTTGCCATTTACGTGGACAAATTGTAGCATTTTGTAATGAATCTTGTTGTAAATGCTATTACTCTTTGCTGTCAGCTCTTTTGTCCCTGTTATTGAATCACCGGGTAACCTGGGAGTTGTCTTTTGCTGCGGTCAGGAATGACAGTATGGAGTCCTACTGTCCTTTAGTACATAGGGCACTAGATAATATGGATAATATTGAAGAGTCCCTTTAAATGTGCGTCTCATGACTATAAAATGAGGCAGAGGATTTTGCCTATTTATTAAATGAACTCTTCCTTGATGTTGTAAATTTGAACCATAAATCAGCAGTGACTGCTCTGATGACATCACAGGTCACATGACATCACTAACATTCTGTGACATCATGATCGGAATATAAAGTGCAAAGTTCTGATTTTGTGTTTTCAGCTCCTGACAGCACAATGGTGACAAGTCCAGGTAAGGTTATCTCTCCTCAGTTTTGGGGTCTGTTCACACATCATAGGGGGCTTGTGATGAAGTTCAGAACTGAACATTTACCCCCAAAATCTCAGCCAGCCCCTCCGTGTGACGTGTTTGTTGCCATCATGGTCAAGGTGAAGCCTAAACAGAAGGACATTTCTAAGAAATATTTCTTAGGCCTCGGTTTGTTTTTTGCGTATGTGAAAAAGAAGAAATGGGGCCAAGTTGGGAACAATTTTCCTCCATTTTTTGTTTTGATCTGAGCCTCATCTGTATCATTAGTGGAACATCTTTATTATCTCATGTGCAAAAAATAAATAAATAAAAATCCAAGCTTTTCACACCCATTAGACAGTGAAAAAAACGGACGTCACTAGGACGACACGTGAATGAAAATACACAGCTGCACCCAACAGATCGAGAATCACTCAATGCCCCGAGACCACAGGGGGGTGCGCGGCCCCTCATTGTCACTGGTTATGGTGGTTTTTGTAGGGGATGTGCAGGTCTAGACAGATGTCGCCATCCTATTAGATAGGAATGAATGTAAAGGTACCGTCACAACGGGAGATATCGCCGGTGATGTCGCCGAGATCTTCCTGTTCAGGCGATGTTGAAGCGATATCGCCTGTGAGTTGCTGCGTGTAACAAGGCAACTGAACGGCGATTAATCTCTGGTTCTGAGTTCAGAGATTTCCCAACAGTGTTGGGAAATCAGGCGATTTAGCTTGAGCGATCAGTATGCCTACTGCTGTGTGACACGGCGATATCAATGGCACAGGCGATTTCTGTGTTCAGGCAATCTATTCTGTAGGCGCTTCCAGGCATTTCGTTAGCCGCGCCCTATCTGCGGCACACCAAGTGCGTTCCGATAGGATGCCCTTCGCCAAGGCGCCATATTTGATTATTTGTGCGTGCATTACTACCCTCAACAAAGTGTCAATCTAGAATTTTAATAAATGAGCGTCACGGAACTCTTCTTTTGGTGCGTTACTCCCTGCGTGTGTGTAGGATAATCACATCGCTTAGTCATCAGTGACGAATAAACTGTGTAATCAGTGGATATATATGCCCAATCTTTTTGTGACAACAAGTGCGTGAGTCAAAATGTGGCACATATTTAAAGATCTTCAGTCATATTTTTTCCATGTTTTCGCAACGCAACAGCGTTACCATGGGTGATTCCTTTAACACATCGGCGTTGCATGAAGTGTGTGATGATCCTTTGTATTAATTGTCTTGTCCTTAGCGGTTCCAACGTGCTGCGTGACGTAATCACGTTGTTGGACGGTGACGCCCCTCTTCACACTGATTCTCTGCCCAAACATAAACATGGCTGCTGTGTGTCGTGCTCCAGCATGGAGAGAGGCAGAGCTGTTGATCATGGTGGATCTAATGGACCGCTGTGATTACTGGTGCTGTTTGCACCATGAACATCCAATTAAGCACAAGCAGGCTGTGGTGTGCAGTGTCCAGCGTGCACTCAGCTGCAAACTGAGGATCCAGAGGGAGCCGGTCCAGATCTGGAGAAAAATAGCTGATTTTAAAATACAAGGCCCGGGACCGCCTTGCAGACCTATGGGCACGGATTTAGACCTTGCGAGGTAAGTGTGGAGTACGCCATATGCAGACATGTACCCAGGGCCGTAACTACAATAGGTGCAGGGGTTGCGATCACACCTGGGCCCTGCAGCCTAGGGGGCACCAAAGATCCCTTTGGCCCATAGAAAAAGACTAAATATTATTAAAGATTTGCAATAATTGGGGGCCCCGTTGGAGCTTTCGCATCGGGGCCCCTGGGCCTGAAGTTACGCCACTGCATGTGTTAGACGGAGGCCATGGGTACCAAGGCCTCTGTCAGCCATTTTGTCTTGTGTAAAAGTTTCAGTTTAAGCTTGAAAATGGAACTATTGAATTTCTCTGTTGTAGGTCTCAGGTAATAACAGATCAAGCTCTAGAAGAAGAACAGGCATGGAGCTAATTAGGTTTGGTCTGAGCATATACCAAAAGTTTATCATGATAACAGTTAACCAATTCCTTTTTTACAAGTATTTCTCAAATCTGAAGGATATTTTACGGTGTATTGTATCCCTCAAGGCTAATATGACGTTTCTTATAATCAAGAACAGAGCTAATTATTGTCAATAAGTAATGATTTGTGCTTGGCCCCAAAAAGGCTTTTATAAGATAATTTGTATGGATGAATTTAAGTGTAGTATGTAGTTAGTAATGAAATTAATGTGCGTTTTTCATGTCTACGTGAAATGTAAGTATTGCCTTTGTCAGGATGAGGTCATTATGTATCCATTGACAATAATGGCCACTAATGTTATCCAATGGCAGAAAATTGTATAAAAACCCCCTGCTTTAGACAGGCGGGGCGACACTATTCCATCCTGTGTGCCACGCGTGCCTGCCATTCTGAAACCTGTCATATTGCTTTTGCCGTATATCTCTGTATTTTTTCCTACCCGAATAAAACCCACTTTTGGTTCTGAAGACGCAGTCTATGGAGTTTATCGAACAAAGGAAAGAACTAACGAACTATCTCTTTCAAATGGCGAGCCAGCCCGGTCGAAAGGGGGGAGATGATCCTACATCCTTTCTGAAGAACCTAGAAGATTCCTGGAAGCAAGCTGTGAACCAAAGGGGTGAGAGGGTGAGGAATGGACTTTCTTTTCTTTTGTTTTTGCCTTTTTGCTAAAAAGCGTGATGCATCACGTGAAATCGCATTAAGGAAATCTCTCGTTTGCGCTCCTGTCTACCCTGAGTAACTAAGACTACAGTGCCTCTACGTGAGTTATACAAGGACGTGATTAACGCCAAGGGTGATAAAGATGGTGAAGGAGACGTGTGGCAACGTAATGAGTGAGGCTGAACATACGGCTGTACCTCTTTTGGTTGACCAAAGCCGACACGTGTCTTCCATTACAGAGGTGTGAGTATTTAACTTTTGCCTGTAATTGCATTAGTTGATACTAAAAGCAGTTTATAAATGTCCTTGTGCTCCCACCACTATTTAATGGCTGAGGGAGCAGACTGACAGGCACGCTGAAACCCCATAGCTAGAAGGGGTTAATGCTGAACCACTTGGTTAAATTGTATGCAGTGGTTCACAGAAGAAAGTAGACATCTTGATAAGAAGAAATTATTAGCAGAAAGGGCAGCCGAAATAGCGGCTTTGTGTAAGTTAGTTATAGCTCAGATCAGGCTAGTGAAAGACAGCTTCAAAGACAGTACGTTAATGTGGTTACACAGGAGGGGCAGCGGAGCAGTGTATGGAGAGAACACAGCAGCTACCGATACAATGACAGGAGTAGTAGTATCACAAAGGGAGGGGTATGAGATACAGCGGCTGCAGGCAAACAGAAAGGAGGAAGAAAATCCATCCATGGTTGTTAGAATTCTTTAGAATCAGGAAAGGAAATTATCTTAGAATTAGAAGATGGGCTGCCTGGTGTGTAACGTTTGATAAGTATTTTTTGATAGAATAGATCAGAAAAGATGATTATGATCTGATGGAATAGATTGTAGAGAATACTTGGAAAGGTTTTGCAAGTTAGGGATTTTACATAATGCTAAATTTGTGGAGGACAAAATTAGGGCATTGGTAACCATTGTTAGGGAAAATGCCATCCTAGACCAAGGGCGATGATACAGATGTTTTTGCGTATCGCCCTGCCCGGATGGCATCTGCTGTGGACAGGAGACTAGGACTTCCTGGGGTTTATGATCAACTGCCGAAAGCGGGCTGGTCCCAGTCGGCAGAAGCCCTCGGAACTCCATGGGTCCTCTTGTATGTTATCCTTGTGGGCAATCAGGGTATCTTAGACGTAAGTGTTCCCATTTAGCTCCCAGGGATGATCCACAGGTGCAGCAGCAGCCTACCTCTACAATGTCCCGAGATCTGTATGAAGGGAGCCAGTGCTCCATATCCTGCTATTAAGAACCCTGGACAGCCAGCGGTTAACGGCCCCCAAACTGTGCCAGCAGTACAATGGTCCTCAGATAGTTAACCCTGTTTTTCGGGAGCCTTTTGCCCCGTCACCCAATTATGTGACCAATGTCCATCCCAGCAGAAAGATCCATGCTGTGAGGAGAGCTCACCCTCCTCCGGGAGGAATTCCTCCCACCCTTATGCTCCACTGATTCAGGAGCTGGGGGGGACGAGGAAATGGCTCTTTCAAGCGATCTGTCCGGCTCGGAGGTGACAGCAGTGGGCCGTAGAATTGCCTCTGGTGAGGTTGGTGGATTTTTCTTGGGCTTCCTACTGCCGGTACTGATTGATGCATTGAACCCCCCCCTGTTCCCCTGTACCTCTTTGCACAATTATCCCTAGGCCGAGATGGACGACCTTATGTCAGAGGGAGGATAGAGGGTACCAAAAATTGAGAAGATTTTTTAATTGATAACAGGAGCCTCTGTTTCAGTAACAGGACACAAATTGCAGCTCCCCCCGGGCTGCCAGGTACCACAACTTTAGTGGGATTTGAGGGCTCCTGTATACAGGCGAGGAGGAGTTGTCCAGTAAACCTGAGATTTCAGGACACGGGGACATCGAAGTGCAGAGGCATTCGGTGTGAATTTTGGATCAATCCGCAATTGAGGTACTCCATTATTGGGACAGATGTGTTGTCAGCCATGGGTATCATTGTTGATTTGTGTAATAAGGTCTTATGGCGTGACAAAGGAACTACTGTTTGTTCAGTTATTATGAATGCTGCAGAGTTGAAAATGTCACAGTCATAAATTAACCGTTGCTAGTTTGTGCTCAGTTGATGATGATGACATGCCTGAGATAAATGTTGCAGACACTGCTTTGAGACAATCTTTTCCTCATTTATGGTTTCAAAATGTACAGATTGCGGACTGATGCAAATTTTAATTAAGATTGACAGCGACCGTCTACCACCCTTTCAGCGCCAATACCGTATTACTGAGGAAGCAATTCCTTAGATAAGGATTGATGTCAGTGAATTGGAACAACAGGGCGTGATTGTACGAGGCAACTCCCCGTGCAATAGCCCAATCCTGCCTGTAAAAAAAGAGGATGGTAGCTATCGCATGGTCATGGATTTAAGACTTGTAAACAAATACACCCCTCAGCAGCACATCTCGGTCCCTGAAGTGATGTCACTGCTGAGGAGTGAATGTCAGTTTTTTTTTTTTTTTCTCTTGTTTGAATATTGCAAATGGCTTTTTCTGCGTGCCCATTACACCTGAGTCGGCTCTCCGTTTTGCATTTACCTTTGAAAATGTCCAATACCTGTTCACACGCTTGCCCCAAGGGTTTTATTCTAGTCCAATTTATTTCCATCGGGTGTTAGCACAGGTATTGGAACCCCTGGGTAGGGAGACAAAGTCCTGCAATATGTCAATGATTTCTTGATTTAAAATTTAAAGACTCAAATTGTTGATGAAACTGAACACAAAGAGATTTAGTTCAATATTTGTGATGCATTGTGCAACTCAATATTAAATGTGAGTTGGGACAGAGTACAGCTGAATGCAACCAGAGGTTTAATATTTGAATGTGTCAGTTTCAAAAGAGGGGACATTCATTCAAGCTGTACCTGTGCCAAATCAATATCACAGAACTCAGAACGTTTCTAGGTCTTGTGAATTTTTCCAGAGAATTTATTGAAAATTTTGCTTGCCTTGCTAAATCTTTGTACGATCTCCTAAAAGGTATTGAAAATGAGTTTACCACGATCACAATAGAGGGAGACGCCCTGCAGGCTTTTGAAAAATTTAAAACATGCACTTGTAGGAGCAACAGCTCTAATTAACGCAGACCCCTCCCAGCCTTATTATCTGCAAGCACATGCAGGTGATGTAGCGATCTCATCTGTGCTACTGCAGAAGTGGCCAAAATAGGGCCCTGAAGTTAAGTCAATTACATGCCCTGGGTTACTACTCACGGCTGCTTTCTCCCGTTGAAAAAGGTTTTAACACCTTGTATGAAGCATTTACTTGCCGTGCACTGGACCATGCTGCAGGTCCGCCACATAATTGGCTTTTCACCCTGATTCTGAAGAACCCCCATGTAACCTTAAAAACACTGGTTACAGGCAAAGCTTGGGGTGTGAATTCTCAGAGCCGTAGCCTCAAAGTCAACAGGAATTTCTCTTTTTGAGCTGATGACAGGAAGACAGATGCCTGTCTTGTTGCCTAGTGACATTGTGCTGCTCAGCCCGCAGCAAGCTGTGGTACAGTTGCATAGAACCTACAGAAAAATTATATGAGCCCAAATTTTTTGTGGGAGCTTAGCTCATGGTTAAGAATCTTAGGAAAAAAGGACCGTGGGATTCCAATTACAAATGCCCATTTGTTATCACACAAGTGATAGCCCCAACTGTTTTGGGAGTGCTAAGGATTAGCAAGCCAAGAGACAAAGGTGTTAAAATTGTTCATATTGATCAATGTAAGCTTGTTATACTGCCTGTTGAGAATCCTAGTGATGCTGGTGAGAACTGATACTGCGCTTTTATTTTATTTTTCAGGTCCCCTATTGGATCGGGATCCATGAATCCGCCTGTTTCCCTGGAGATGACATCTGACACCATCCAGTGGGACCCGGACAGTGTGATCGAGGGGGAAGACCGTGAAAGCTCCGAGGGAACAGAACAAGATCGAGAGCCACGGATCAAAGGACTCAGAGACTGTTATGGGACTTGGGACTCGGACACTTTATGTTTTTTCACTTCTGTGATGATTTTTTTGTTTTGTTGTGTTTTTGCTTCTTTTTAGGACTATTTGCCCACACCTGAACTGTGAATAGGACCTTAGGAGCCATGGAACAAAGAACATTTTTGAATTTTTTCTTTTTTTGAAAGATTGTAACGGGACTCATTAATACTTAAGATCTCTTACGTTGGTGATATTTACTGTAGAATTTTTTGCTACTTTGTTTGTTTTTTTCCTATATGTGTTTAATAGGTAGTAACCTAAAAGTTTAAAAGTTTTTCAAAAAAGAATCTGGCTCATGTTGAGGAACTAAATAACTTTCAGGCCCGTGTAATAACACATAGTACCACTTTTATCAGACCATACCGGAGACTTGGTGCGGTTCGGGTACTTACTCCCAGACCACGCTCACTTGTAAGTTGTACACCTATTGTTAGGGCCCTTCTTACAAGGGTACCTTTCAGTCCCTCCCAACACTCCTACTGACCAGGGAGTGTACGAAATGATGTATTCCCTCAATACCATATATGAGAATTAGGACTAGACTCATGGTAATTTGATAATTTACCCTGAAGTACAAATTGGCATATAAGTACAATAGAGGGATTTATTAGACGGAGGCCATGGGTACCAAGGCCTCTGTCAGCCATTTTGTCTTGTGTAAAAGTTTCAGTTTAAGCTTGAAAATGGAACTATTGAATTTCTCTGTTGTAGGTCTCAGGTAATAACAGATCAAGCTCTAGAAGAAGAACAGGCATGGAGCTAAATTAGGTTTGGTCTGAGCATATACCAAAAGTTTATCATGATAACAGTTAACCAATTCCTTTTTTACAAGTATTTCTCAAATCTGAAGGATATTTTACGGTGTATTGTAACCCTCAAGGCTAATATGACGTTTCTTATAATCAAGAACAGAGCTAATTATTGTCAATAAGTAATGATTTGTGCTTGGCCCCAAAAAGGCTTTTATAAGATAATTTGTATGGATGAATTTAAGTGTAGTATGTAGTTAGTAATGAAATTAATGTGCGTTTTTCATGTCTACGTGAAATGTAAGTATTGCCTTTGTCAGGATGAGGTCATTATGTATCCATTGACAATAATGGCCACTAATGTTATCCAATGGCAGAAAATTGTAATAAAAACCCCCTGCTTTAGACAGGCGGGGCGACACTATTCCATCCTGTGTGCTACACGCGTGCCTGCCATTCTGAAACCTGTCATATTGCTTTTGCCGTATATCTCTGTATTTTTTCCTACCCGAATAAAACCCACTTTTGGTTCTGAAGACGCAGTCTATGGAGTTTTTCGAACAAAGGAAGAACTAGCGAACTATCTCTTTCACATGTACCATTAGTTTTTATGCCTAGTGCTGTGTCGTTTCTTGCAATTTTGTTCACTGTGCATGTACAGATGCAGCATAGAGGCCCATGTAGGTGCCGCATACAGTCATGTCTACACCATATAACAGCAGCATATATGCATGTGATCTGCCAAAACTACACACGTAACTGTGTTATAAATCAGCATAAACAAACCCTGACCATATTTTGTGCTCTGTGAGGGCCTTTTCACACTAGGGTTTTTCAAAAAATGCGTCAGATCCTGTTAAAAAAAACGCATCTGGCTTATTTTCCACCTAACGCCTGCTCCTGCAGCACAGTTGCAGCGATTCCCATGCATTGGCTATGGTGCTTGCGTTAAGTGTGCAGCAAGTGCATTTCCATCAGTTGGGGAAGACGCGCCTGCAAATAACCCGCCACTAACGTTTTTGGTTTCGCGGCTGCATTAACTGCAACTGACGGAACTGCACTTGCCGCACACTTACCGCAAGCACCATATCCAATGCATGGGAATTGCTGCACCTGTGCTGCAGGTGCAGCCGTTAGGTGGAAAATGCTCTTTATTTTTTTTTGACAACGGACTGGCGCATTTTTTGACAAACCACCAGTGTGAAAGTTGGCAAAGTCAACACATCAGCCTCTCTGTCAATATGGGCCTACTGCCTATAGTTATCAACTTCTTTGGCTGCTTACTCTTGCACACAATTATACTTTACCCACTGTAGTTTACATCATTGAAATCATTTTCAAAATTCAACCACACCACAATTTAGGCTGCTTTCAATCAGACTACACTCTCGCATTGTCATCACCCATAATATGTGTATTTCAAACGCTTATTACTTTGCTGGCTGATTTAAGAACTGTGTTCCAAATGCATCTTTTGCCTTGGACCAGACACAGTTACATAAGCAAATATAGGGTGTCACGGCAAGTTGTATGGTTAGGACACCACAATGAAAATGTTGGTGTGCCCATGACAATACTCCTACTCTAGCAGCAATTATGTATTGTTGTTTTCCAAAAGCAAAAAAATGAACTCTCCCTATTAAGTTGAATTTAAAGTCGGACACTTTCTGAAAGAGGTGCATGTGGAGCCCCCACGGGACGGGGGGTACTCGGTACCGGGACCGGTCCGGTGCCGGGGAAGTCACGGGTGGCTTGGTCTGGACCGTGTCCCAGGGCCCGCACAATAAGATGGGGAATATTTACAAGGGGATTTGTCACGGGTGACGCCACCCACTTGGTTGCGGCCAGTGATGGGGCCGCCACTGCTGCAGAACCTCCGGGGGTGATGGAGTGGCAGCGGAGATGGTGTAGTTCCAGTGGGAAGAACTGTATCCCCCGGGGCAGTAAGGGTTAAAGTTTATTGGGGTTATAGATGGTGGAGACGGGTTAAAAGACACACACTCACGTTTGGTAGACACTGGTGCACTTCTCCTTCTCTCCTGAGGCTGCAGAGCTGACAGGCTTGTAGCAGGGGGAAGCTCTCTGTGCTGAATCTGGAGCAAACGGTCGCAATCAATACACAGACTCACAGTTTTGCTGTTTTCCAAAGCTTTACTACTGATGTCACTGCAGATTATAGTCCACGGAGTCTGTAATGGGGCTGAGCTCTTTTCCCACCCTGTCCGGGTCGTCAGCGTCCTTATGCTGCACTGTGTGGTGTGTCCTGGCTGCTGCTATTAGCTGAGCTGCTGGGATTCCTCACGTCTCTCTCTCTGTATTCTGCTGGTACCACTTGGCTAGGCAACTTGAGTCCTCTGTGCTGTGCTGACCCCTCCGTGTTGCTTTGCTCTGGTACTAGGGGCATCTAGAGATCCCACTGTTCCTGGATTCACTGTGCTGTGGGTGCCAACACAGTACCGGATCCAGTGTCCGTTCTGTGCGTTCTTCTGGGGCAAGTGAAGGTATCACTCCAGCTCCCAGACGTGTTTCTCTGTCTGTAGTTCTCCTGTTCCTCTGACCCTTGCTAGGTCTGCACTGAGCTAACTCTGCTCTCTGTCCTCTTCACAGCACTACACCGTGCTGCACGGTCTCCTGAGCTGTTCTCTGCAGGGACTGAACTGAGCTCTTCCTCATGTGCAAGAGTATATAAGGAAGCAGGTTGTGCTCCCCCTCTTGGCCCAGAGTGCTAGTGTTTGTCAGTGTGTAGTGGGGGAGAGAACCCATGTGATGTTATTGTGGCACATTAACCCATGGGGTGACACATGCGCATGATAGAGGTTAAGGAAATGTGTAGCTATCAAAATTACATTGATCAATGTGGCTTGTGTTTTCCCACCCACAGCAGAGGATGCTGTCGCCGCTGCTCAACAAAGGCAAGAAGATACCCAGTCCGCTGCATCATCAGCGTCGGCCACATCCACGCGAGGGAGTTTCACCGGCTGGCAATCAATCTCCTCCACCTGCGGCATCACCACCTGCGGATTTTCCCAAGGGCAAAACCCAAAATAAAAAAACCCACAAAAAAGCCGAAAAAAAAAGGAACCCCAAAAAAAAAAAGAAAACCCCAAGGGAAAAAACCCTTTTTTTTCCGCCCAAAAACCCAAAAAAAATCCCTTTTAAAACCCGACACCCCTTTTTCCAAGGGGCCAAAACCTCCATACCCCAGAGGCAGGAAACATTTTCCCGGGTGAAAGGCCCTGAGAGGGAAAGGTTTTGAGGTTGTTTGGGCCTCCTCCCGGGAAACACGGGAAGGGCCCCAAAGTTTTTTAATTTTTTTTTTATTTAAATTTAAATTTTTTTTTTGTAGGATTTTTTTTTTTTACTTTTTCATAAAAACTTTTTTTATTTCCCAAATTTTTGGGCCTTTTAGCCCTCCCCCAAAATAAAATTTTGGGGAATTCCCCTTTAAAACAATTTTAAAAATTTTTAAAATCAATTTAGGGCCCCCAAAAAAAGGTTTTTTAATTTTTTCATTAAAAGAAAGCAAATGTAACCAAACCGTTCATAATCCCGGGGCCAAAATTTAAAAGGGCCCGTGATTTTTTAAAAATAACGCAAAACCAAATTGGGGGGTCTTCCCTTATAAAAAAAGAATTAGACTTTTTATTTTGGTTTTAAAAAAAAAGGAAAAAAAGTTTTTACTGCATTACCAAAATTTTTCAAACCCCCGAAGGGGGGTTTTTCCCCGGTCCGCAAAGTGAGGAAGAGAACCTCCATCCTTTTTTAAAGGGAGCGACCGGGGTTCCTTAAATTCAGCCCGTGGCCCCCACCACGGGCCAATTTTGGGATTGTCCAAAACGGTGGTTGGGGGACCCAAACAACCCACACTCTTTGCCCGGACCAAAAAGCCAAACAAAAAGGCAGGGGAATGGGTTTTGGGTTTAAAGGGTTTCCGGGGTCCAAAGGGGGGAAAACCCTGTTTGCCTCCCAAAAAAAGATTTAAAAAGGGGATGGTGGCCAAGGGGCGAACCCTTTCAGAAGTGGGGAAAAAAAAGGGGGTCCGCAAATGGGGAAACAACCATTCTGGGGGAAAAATTTTTTTTCAGGGCCCCATTGGGAATAAGGGGGATTTTAAAATTATGCCTGGAGGGGGGTGGCCCAAACCCCAGGTGGGGGAAGGGGGGGCCCAAAAAAAACGTTTCAACTGGCATACATTTTGCAGGGCCCCATAAAAACTTTAAATGGAGATCAATTTTTTCCTAATGAAACCAAAAAATTTTATTTTTTTTGGGAAATTTTACAAAATTTAAAAACAGAAAAAAAGAAATTTAGCCCGGAAAGGGTTTTACTGGGGGCAAATTTATTAACCCTGCAAAACAAAAAACCTAAAATTTTTTGCCCCGGGCCCAAAAGGAAAACAACCCAAAACAAACCTTAAACGCCAAAATTTTTAGTTTGCCTGGAAAATTGGGGGGGCCCTAAATTTTTGGGAAATTGGAAAGGGTGTTATGGCCCCAGCACCCCTTGGGCCCCCATTGGGTTTGGAAAAGGGTTAGGGCCCTTGATGGCCCCCGCTTTGCCTCCAGCCATTTGGAAAACCTTTTCGGAAGGGGCCAAACCCCAGGGTTTTTTATTTATTTAAAAATTTTTTTATTTATTTTTTCGTTTGTGTAGAAAATAAAAGGGAAAATTTAGTTTGTTCAAAAAAGGTAACTTTTTTCAAATTTTCCTAATCCCGGGGCAAATTTTGGGGGGAAAAAATTTTTTTGAGGAAAACCCTTTATATTAACAATTTTAAAAAAAGGGGGGAAATCTGGGTTTATGGGAAGGCCCAAAAAAAAATTTTTTCTTCTTTTTTTTACCCCCCAAATTGATTAAATGAAAACCCCGTTGAAAGGCCTTTTAAATTGGGGGAAGGGCCCCAAATTACCGGCCAAAAAGGTTGGGGTTTTTTTCAGTAAAAATTTTTAAAAAGGGAAAAGGGGGCCTTTTTTATTAAAAAATTAAAGCCCCAAAGAAAGAGGTTTATAGTTTCTTTTTCCAAATAAAGGGGAAACCAAAGGCTGGGGTTTTTGCCCCCCTTTCCCCAAAAAATTTTTTCTTTTTTAAAAACCCCAAAAATGGCGGCTTGGAAAAGCCCCTCCCAGTGAGAAGGGACGGTTATCCAAAGCCCCCTTCCAAATACCGGTTTTTTTAATTAGCCCTGTTCCCAAAAGAGGCCCGGTTTTTTTAAAATGGTAATACCATAAGGGTTTGTGGGCACAAAAACTGAAACCGGGGCGGTAACACTCAAACCCCCCCCCCTATGCCAAAAATTTTCCATCAAAAAGACGGGCAAGGGGGTCCCCTGTTTAAAAGGGGGGGTGCAAGCCTTTTCACACTTGGAATTTGGGGGTTTCCTCCAAAAAAAGGGGGGCGAGCCGGGGAAACCAAGGAGTGGGGCCAACTGAACATTTTGCAAATGGGGGGATAGAAAAAGGTTTTTTTCCCAGGCCCCATCCCCAAGAAACCACTGATCCCAGGGGAAGGGGGTTTCCAAATTTTGAAAAGGGGGAGGGGACCCCTTTGTAAATTGGGGGGGGTTTAGGAACCCCGGGAAAACCCCTAGGGGAAGGCCCTTTGGGGGGAGCTTGTTTGGGGGGCCAAAAAAAAAGCCTTAACTCAGGAATTCCTTTCTTTAATAAAAAAGAAAATTTTAAGGCCGGTTTTGCTGGGGTCCTTTTGAAAGGGGACTTCGGGGGTTTTTTAACCTGAAACTCTTGCAGGCGTTTTTTAAAAATGAAATTCAACTTTTGCGCGGGACTTGGGAATGCGCCCAACCTTTTGGGCGGTTTACTTCCCCCCCTACAAAGGAAAACCTTTAAAGGGGGTGGGCCCTTGAATAAACGACCTGGGGGAAAAAGGCGGCAAAAAAACGTATTTTGGGGTCCGGGAAAGAGGAGGGAGAGGGGGCTGTTTGGGACAGGGGGCCCAAGGGGGGCCTTTGTGGAGGGTTTGGGAAAAGGTTTAATTGTTCGGGCACCCTGATACCTTTTTAGTGGGAACTTTCACATCCCTTTTTCCCCCCCCCTCCCGGGGCCAAACCATTACCTTTATTGGGGGGGCCCCCTTTAACTATAAGGGCGGGACAAACCCAGGGTTTTCCGGGGAAAAATTTTTAGGGGTTTTGGGGGGCCATTATGGAAACAAAAACTCCTTTTAAAAGGATTTTTGGGGGAAAGGCGGAAAAAAGACCAAAATTTTTAAAGTAAAAAGACAGTCTTGGGAAGACCCCCCTGATTTTCCCCCGGGGGAAATTCGTTTGGGGCCGAAAAAAATTAAACCCCCCCATTTTTCCTTTTTCCCGGAAAAGGGCAAAGGGCCGGCGGGGTTGCTTGGGCTTTTAAAGAAAGTTTTGGGGAAGGGGGGACCCCCTCGGGTTTGATGGAAAAAACCCCGGGGTCGAAATTGTATGGTTTTTAAATTTAAAGGGGGTTACTTTGTGGTGGGGGGGTACCCTTTTACCCCAAAGGGGGGGTTTTCGGAGGAGTGGGGGGCCCGTGCCCTTTTTTCTCTTCAAAATTTTTTTGGTTAACGGGTTTCCCTTCCTTTTAATTACCCGGCACGGGTAGGGTGGTTTGGGGTTTTTTTTCAGGGGTTTTGAGGGGGGTGGGGGTTAGTGTTTTTTGGGTCTATTGACCCCTTTTTAATAACATCCCGGAAAAAGAGGATTTGATATCATCTAAGAATGGAAAGGGAGACCCCTTTTTTAAGGTCCCTGACTAGAATTTCCCGGCCCCCTTAACCATTTAAAAGGGGGTTTTTTTCCTTTTAAATTTTGGGAAAAGGCCCCGTGGGTTTTTCTTACAGAAACCCCCCCTTTCCAGGGGAAAAGCTTTAAAAATTTGGGGCAAATATTTTGGGGAATTTACAGGCAGTTTTAATTTCCCCTCTAAATTCACATTTCAGAAGGGGGAAGGGTTTTGGGCCAAAGTCCCTTTAGTGGGGGGGGGGGGAAAACCGTGAAGGGTTATTTTTTCAACTTTTTTAATTTATAATCCCTTTTTTCTTTGGTGTTTTTTTAAAATTCCCCCCCCTTTTTCAGGGGGGTTAAATTTTGGGGGGAACGGATAAAAATTCCCCCGGGGGGGAAGGGTTTTCCCCAAGGGGGTCCCCGGGGTTTTATGGGGGGGGACCTTTAAAAATAAATTTTCACTTTTTGGGGGGGGAAACCCGTCCAAATTTAAAACGGGGAACCCCGTAAACCCTTTTTACGGGTTTCCCCCGGTTTGGCCCAAATATTAAAAAGTAAGGGTTAAAACGCCCGAGGGGCAAAACCTGTTTTTTTCACGGTTCCCCCCTTTCCCCCCACCCGAAAGATTTTCCCTTTGGGGGAAAGTCATTTTTTGGGGTTGTGTATGCTTTTAAAAATTTAAACCCCAAAGGGGAATTTATCCCCCCTTTCCCCTCCCCGTTTTTTTTAAAATTGGTTTGGGGGGGGCAATGCCAAAAGGGTAGGCCAAAACCTTTTTGGGAAAAACCATTCGTTATCACCTATGGCGGGCAAGGGAAATTTTTCCTTTTTAACGGAAATTCCCTTTCTTTTAAAAACCCGAATCGGGCCCGGACTGGGAAAACCCTTTGGGGGGCGTTAAAATTGGGGTGACAAGGGATATCCCCGGTGTCCCTAAGACCCCGGCCCCCTTTAAATGTAACCTTTTTTTAGGGAATTCGGGCGGCCCAAGGCTTCAAGGGTTTGGGGGGTGGGGCGGGAAAACCCCCCCAAACACAAGGAGGGCTTTAAGGGGGTGCCCTCGGCCCCGTTTTTTAAATAAAATTTACCCCTGGAAAACGGGCGGCACCCCGAAACCCTTGTTTTCCTTCGTCCCGAATTAGGGGGGAGAACGAATTGGGGAAATTGGGGTTTTTTGGCTCAGAAAAGCAAAGGGGGGGGTTATCCCCTACGGGACCCCCGGGGCGAAAAAGAGTTTATTGTTTCGAACTCCTGATTAAAATTCTTAAAACCCCCTGGAATATTTTAAAAATTGGGGGGCCCATACCTTTTGGGTTCCCCCGGGAAAATTGCGGGCGATTTTTCTTTATAGGGGGTTTTTTATGCCTTTTCACGGGGCCACTAGTTTAACCAAGGGCCCCCACTTTTTTGGGAAAAAACCTTTGGGCCCGGAGGGGGAAGGGGGGGTTTAGGGGGGGATTAAAGCAATGGCCCCTTTTTTTGGGGTTTTTGGAAAGGCTTTAAAAAAAACCCGGGACCTTTTTTAAGGCCTTAATTAAAAACACCTTTTCACCCCAAAAAAAAAAAAAATAAATTCCAAAAAACCTTAATTTTAATCAGGAAGGGGCCCCCCTTCCCTCTATGGGGAGCATTTTACTTTTTTTTCCCTAAAAAAAGAAAAAGGGTCCTTGTTTCCAATTTCCCCATACCTTAATAACCCTCCTTTAAAAAGCCAGCCAATTTTTTAAAAAAAAACTGCCCAAAGGTTTGGGCTTAAACCCTTTCCCCAAAGGTGTTTTTTTTTGTTTTTCAAACCCTAATTTTTTTTAAAAAAAAAATAAGTAAAGGTCTGAAAATTCTAGTTTTTTTTTAAAAAAAAAACCCGGTTAAAACCCGGAAATGTTTTTGGGGCGGGAAAAAAAACCTTGTTTTGGAATTTCCGGGCCAAACCCTTTGACAGCCCCCCGGGGGTGGCCCCTAAACCCTTTTTTCTTAACCTTTAAGGGGCCCAATGGTTTTGGACGCCCGGCTTTTAAAAATTTGGCCCCGGGTAGGGGGTTCTTGTTTTCTCCCGGGGCCAAAAAGAATGGTACGGGCCAATGGTTACTGGGGGGCCTGGGGTAACCCTTTCCCCCCTTCAAAAGGTCAAACCCCCTGCCCCCTGCCCCCGTGGGTTTTTGCCCTGGCAAAAATTTTTACCCTTGGCTTCCGGGGGATTTAAACGTCTCGGATTAAATTGGGGGGATTTCGTATGGCCGGAACCCCCGGAGGGGGGGGGTTTGGGGCCCCCATGGCGGTTTGGGGGCCTTTTGGGTTTTTTTTTTCCCAAAACCCTTTAAAAAAAATTAATTTTTTGGAAATTTTTCCCGCCTTTTAAAAGGGGTTTTGGGGGGCCGGGTTTTTGGGTTTAGAAAAGGGAAAAAAGGGATGGTTTTGGGCCGTTAAATTTTCCCTCGTCCTTGGACAAATTTTCCCAAAAAAAAAAGAGTGGTTTAAAAAGGGTTCAAATACATGGTTTTAAATATCGGGCACGCTTTCGGGCAATTTAAAACAAAATTTAAATTTTCCCCCTTTGTTCCTTTTTAAAATTAAAAAGGCAAAGATTACTTTTGGGGCCCCAAGGCTACCCCCCTCCAATTGGGGGGGTTTTCCTGCAAATTTTTTGACATTGGGCCCCGCTTTTGAGTTTATCTCCCCCTTTGCTTCCGCAAGGGAAAAAAGATTTTTTAAAAAAACCGCCTTTATTCCCAAGGGGGCAAAATTTTTGGGGGGAAAAAAAGCCATGGAATTTTTTAAAATTAACCAAAACCCCGCAAGGGGGTTTGGGGGGGGTATTGCCCAACCCCTTTTGGGTGGGGGACTTTCCCACAGTTAATTGAAGGGGGGGCGCCCAAAAATTTAGTTTCGGGGGAGGGGGAGGAAGGGTATCCTTAAAATTTTCTGGGGGGCCGAGGCCCTCTCTGGGGAAAATTTGAAGGGGTTGGAACCCTTTTTTTGGAACCCCATTTGGGGCCAAAAAAAAAAAAAGGGAAAAAAAAACCCCCAAAAAAGGCTCCCCCCGGGAACAAATAAAATATTTTTTTTGGGGAAAAATTGAAACGCGGACCTCCCCGTTTTACCCCGGAACACCCCCCTTTTTGGAAAAACCCCCACCGCCCCACCTGGGGTGAGGGGTATTTTTAACCGGGAAAAATTGGGGACAAAGGGGGGAGGTTTCTCCCTCGCCCCAGTTTAAAATGGGGGAAACCTTTGGAGAAATGAAAATTTTCCTCCCAACCTCCTGTCAAACCCCAATTTTCAGGTGCAAAAAAGCCTTTTCATGGGGGGGCAGGCTTAAAACGCATTTAAAACAAAACAAATGAAAAAAAAAAGTTACCAAATGAAAAATTGGGGGGGGCCCGGGGGAACCCCCATAAAAGCCTTATTTTCCTTTTTATACGATTCCTCTTGGCCAATGGCTCTGTTTAAAACACCCATAGGCCAAAAAGACAAAATTAAACAAAGGGCCAAAAGATAGGGGGGAAATTTTAAAGGGGGGAAAATTGGGGCCATTATGAGTATTAAAACTCCCCCGGGGCCCCCTTTCCCCAAAAAACCCCGCCGCCTTTCCTAAAAATTAAAAAAACCTTTAAAAAGGAAAAAGGACGTAAGGGCTTATTTTTAAAGGCCTAGGGAAAGGACCGGCCCCCCTTTTTCCCCTTTTTAAAACGGAACGCCTTTCCCCCATGTTTTGGGAAAGTGCCCGCGGGCCCCCAATTATTTTTTGATTTGGAAAAATGCCAATTTGACCCCAGGTTTTAAAGGAGTTGGACTCCCAGAAAGCCCCAAAGCCTTTTCCTTGGGGGAAAAAGGGTTTTTGGGGAAATAAAAATTTTTGAAAAGTCCTGGCTTGAAATGGTTTTTTCAAAAACCCAAAAAAACCCCAAAGCCTTTTCTGGATTTTTATTCTACCCCTTTTTTTAAAGAGTAAAAACCTTAGTTTTTTTTAAACTGGGCCTGTAAAAAGGGGTATTCCCCCAAAAAATTGAGTTTTTTTTGTAAAAATGGGGGCGTTTCCTTAGGGGGTGGCTTTTTAAAAAAAAAAAAATTGTTTTTTAAAGGGAATTTCATTAATTTGGGAAGGGTTGCAATTTTTTTTTTTTGGGTTTAAAAAATTTAAAAATTTCCATAAAGGCCCCAAAAATTCTTTGGGTTGAGGGAATTCTGGGGGGCCCAACCGGGGGGAGGGGAAAGGGGGAAAAGGGGGGTTGGGGGGGGCCCGGGTTTAAAGGCCCCAAAGATTTTTTAAAATTTTAATTGTTGTTGGGGGAAAGGGTTTAAAAAAACTTTAAAAAAAAAACCAAAAGCAAAAAATTTTGTTTTTAAGGGCCCGTTTCCCATTTGGGGGGGGGGAAAATTTCAAACCCTTGGGCACCTCCAAGCCCACCGGTTTTTGGAATAACCAAAAAGACCCTTAATTTGAATCTACGGCCCCCTTTTAACCCTCTAAATTTGGGGAAATGATACCCTTTAGGAGGTGGTCCATTAATTTTCCCCCAAAAACCCCAAAAATGGGTTTTTTAAAGGGTTTTCCCAAAATAAATGGGAATTTAAAATGCTCAAAGGGGAAGGAAATCACAAAAACCCCGGCCCCCCCGCCAATTTTTTAAAAAAAAAAACTTTTCCCCCAATGGTCTGAAGCCCCCTCCCCAAACAAACAAAATTCCCATTTGGGGGGGGTTTTTTTGGGGGTTTTTTTTTCCAAACTGAAATTTTTAAAAAGAAAAACGTTTTGTATAAGGCAAAAGGAACCCCAAAAATTGAGCTCCTGTGAGCTTCTGTGGAAAAACAGTGCCGCGTTTCCTTAGGTAATAGGCTTTTTAAAAAAAAACAAAAACACTATTGTATTTTTAAAGGTGCAATTCAGTTATTGTTGCGGATAGATTGACAATAACTTTTTTTTTTTTTTTGGTTTAAAACAACAGTTACATCATTCAGCTATGAACACCGAGACCCAAACACTCCTGGCTTTGGCCGTGGTGGAGGAGGAATTGCTGCAGGATGCCCAATCGGAGGCCAGGCAGAATAGGACAACACGGAGGATGTGGGTGCGGCCGTGGCTGCTCAACAGGCCCAATATTTTACACATGACACTCCTCCGTCAGCTGGAGGACAGGAGTCCTCATGACTTTCGAAATTATTTACGGATGACGGAGGACACCTTTAAAATTCTGCTCTAAGGTGTCCGTCCTTTCATTGGCCGGGAGGGAACTGTCATGCGCTTGGCTGTACCACCTGAGGAGCGGTTAGCTGTCACTCTGCGTTTCCTGGCAACTGGACGCTCGATGACTGACCTGCAGTATTCTGCAGCAGTCTCACGGCCCCTGTTGAGCCGCCTAATCCCCGAGACATGTGACGCCATTGTGAGGAGCCTGCTGCCATCCTATATGCCGTTTCCATCAACCCCCGCACAATGGGTTGTGGTTGCCAATGGGTTCCAAGCTCACTGGCAATTCCCCAACTGCGGTGGGGCATTGGATGGTAAGCATGTAAGGATCACACAACCCCCCAACAGCGGGTCATTCTTTTACAACTATAAAGGATATTTCAGTGTGGTCCTCATGGCCCTCGTCAATGCCCACTACGAATTTCTGTACGTGGATGTTGGGAGGAACGGGCGTGTGTCTAATGGGGGTGTGTTTGCTCAGACCTCCTTTGTTGAAGACCTTAGAAGGGGTCTGCTAAACTTGCCCTCAAATGATGACACCACTGAACATCTCAACTTTGCCTTTGTGGGGGATGAAGCCTTTCCACTTCATGCTAACCTACTACGGCCATATCCCCAGAGGACTATCACCCCTGAGCAGCGCATTTTCAATTACCGGCTACCAGGAAGTTATGTGGATTCAGTGGACCCAACCATGGGAGAAATTCTACCGGGTGAGTGGCGTGCCCACGACCCTGGCATAGCGCCACTACAAGGGTTAAGCCAGGGCCGTGTTCAGCAGGATGCCAGGGCCAGCAGAGACAGCTTCTGCTCCTATTTCAACGGCTCAGGTGCTATGGAATGGCAGCACAACATTGTGTAGGGTGTGTGCATAATACAGCCTGCAAAATCGGAAGATGGTTACCTTCCCTTTACTTCGGTCCAAACTCTTCCTCCCTTATCTTACTCCTCCCCCCTTTTTCATTTTTATTGTGGTATACAAATGTTGTACATGCATGTGCTGTTTTCATTTGAAAGTTAATTACTGTCATATACACATGCTTGTTCATTTTATATTTCAGTACTAAATGTGTCCACTAAAAAAAAAAAAAAAAAAAATTGCGTTTGAGCAGGACAGACATTGTTCAGTAAATCTATTTAATCTGCGACATTAAATGAAGATTAACACAAACACCTATGTGATTGCTTTGGGTCGCCACGGGGTCAATGGAACCTTGCATTAGGAAAATCACGAAGGTATCACAGAGGCAAAGGGCATAGCATCGTACCTGTAGCATTGCCTGCAAATGTGCTGTACACTGGATTCAGCATTTGGTCACCAGAGTGTGCTGTATGTGCGGCTCCGTGGCCAGATCAATCAATTCATTCACACATGCATGTCTGAAATAGTGCCACACACAAGCGTTCCTGTGGCAAATTTTGGCTAGAACGCATTGTGTGGGTGAAGAGAACCAACAGACATCAGGCCGCGGCAGACCAATGAAAACGCAGCTGGGACGACCAATCGGAGTGGTAGGGGCGCGGTCAAAGACAGTGTGGCACGCCTTGCTGGGAAAAATTATGACCACATTGACGGTGAGGTGGTGCTGTGTGGCACGGTGATCTGAAAAGCCAATATCGCTTAATGATTGTTTCAGGCGATTCTGCAATCGCCGATTAGACCATGGTTGACAGCAATATTGCTACGTGTGACGTCTCACAAGTGATGCTGCAGCGATGTGCGCGTCCATGAGATCGCCCGCAACATCGCCAGCGATATCTCCCCGTGTGACGGTACCTTATGTGTGTCTAAGCTTTATTCAAGATTTAGTGATTCCTTAGATGAAGTTAAAGAAGCTGCTACAAAAAGCTAGAGATATATCCAAGGAGGGATGGGATCCAGTCTCCTGTACGGGGTCTATGGGAGTTTGATTAAACAAAATACTCTCAACTTTGATAAAGCTCATCGTGGTAGTGATAGGATTGATTGTATTGATCTTATTTGCCTAGAAATTACTAATGTGCTGTGTTTCTCATTGCAGATAATGAATTGTAACTCAGAGCCATAGGACGGATAACACTACCGTGTTTTTCCAAAAATAAGACACTGGCTAAGGTCACACTTAAAAATAGAATTGCGTTCACCGCAATCCAGATCCGGATGCGGTGAACGCAATTGCCTTTACACACATTTTTTTGGAAAAATGTGTGCAGAAAACCGCACTCCAGTAACCGGATTGCTCAGGATGTGTAATCCTGAGCAATGCGGCTACTGCATAGTTTGCTCATCCCGGCTGTTGCAGGGATGAGCAAACTGTTCTATGTATTGTAAATAGTTAAATTTAATAAATAAATGCTTGCTTGAGGTCTCTAGGGGGGGCTTAGTCCCCCTAGAGACCGTACGCCCCCTCAGCTGGGCTTCTCCTGTAATGTGCACATGTGACGGGCTCCTCAGAGCTCCGTGCATGACCCCTAAACTCACCTTTCCCCCGTATCTCTATAGAGGGGTCCCTGCACCCCTCTTTTCTAACTCTCCCTATTTGTGCCAAAAACTGAGTATTAAAGTACAGAATTATGATCATAGTTACGTGTTGTTCCATCAAGTTTCATTTTCAATCCATAGGCGGGGCTGTGTGCTGCTGCCTCCGCCCGCTAATTCATTATGCCCACCCCCTGTGGCCTTGATCCTGTGTTGAAAGGGAGGCCGCGTCATGAAAGGGGAGGGGCTATCGGTATGACACGAACTTAGCCCCGCCCCTTTCATGACGCGGCCTCCCTCTCAAAACAGGATCAAGGCCACAGGCTGCGGGCATAATGAATTAGCGGGCGGAGGCAGCAGCACACAGCCCCGCCTATGGATTGAACATGAAACTTGATGGAACAGCACGTAACTATGATCATAATTCTGTACTTTAATACTTAGTTTTTGGCACAAATAGGGAGAGTTACAAAAAAGGGGTGCAGGGACCCCGCTATAGAGATACGGGGGGGGGTGAGTTTGGGGGTCATGCACGGAGCTCTGAGGAGCCCGTCGCATGTGCACATTACAGGAGAAGCCCATCAGAGGGGGTGTACGGTCTCTAGGGGACTAAGCTCCCCCTAGACACCTCAAGCAAGCATTTATTTGCTAAATTTAACTATTTACAATACATAGAACAGTTTGCTCATCCCTGCAACAGCTGGGATGAGCAAACTATGCAGTAGCCGCATTGCTCAGGATTACACATCCTGAGCAATCCGGTTACTGGAGTGCGGATGCTAGAACCGCTCCAAAAACTGCAGCCTGCATGATTTTTCATGCAGGCTGCAGTGCCAGAGACGGACACCGGATTGCTTGTGAAGCAATCCGGTGTTTAGCATTGGCTCCTATGAGGAGCATTTCCTGGTCCGGTTTTGAGCTTTTTGAAAGCTCAAAACCGGATCAGGTTTTAAAAATAAAAACGGAGATGTGACCCTAGCCACTGTCTTATTTTCTTTTGACCTCCGGAAAAAGGCCTAGGGTTTATATTTGGAGTAGGGCTTATGTTTCAAGCCTACTCCAAAAATGACGAAAAACCCTGCTAAGGTTTATTTCTGGGGAGGGTCTATTTTTGGAAAAATACGGTAAATACAGCAAGAGAGGCGACCGTCTGAAAGCTCAGCTCGACTACCCATCTCTCCTGAGAAGACCATCTCAGCTTTTTGAGAGATGGGTGGAGGACATCATCTCTGAAAAAAGGGTCCCACAGCTTCACCCCAGCAGCATTCCTAGAAGAGTCAATACCCTGAGGGGGGCACAGCACTTTATCACCGAGGGCGATTTCATGATCCAGGGATTAACTCCGGAATGGTTCTGTGGGGGATGAAGGTCTGGTTTGCTGTCGTCATCCTGCTGGATACACAGGAATGAGGGTAAGTGTGTGTATACTTACTTTATTAAAGATTTAGTGAATGCATAGATGAAGGTAAAAGAGCTGCAACAAAAAACTAGATAGGGTTTTATTCAAGGAGGGTTTTAATCTGTTCTCCAGTATGGGGGTCTATAGGAGTTTGGTAAACAATATACTCTCCACTTTGCTAAAGCTCATCGTGATAGTGATAGGATTGATTGTATTAATCTTGATTGTCTGGAAATTACTAATGTGTCCTGTTTCTTATTGCAGTAAAATAATTCATTTTGGATCTGGAACCATAGGGCAGATGACCCTACATACAGCTACAGAGGAGACGTCTGACAGCCCAGCTCGACCCATCTACTGAAGAACGTTTTAGCTTTTTGAGACATTATCACTGAAATTAAGGTTTAACAGCTGCACCCCAACAGTTTGAACATCAGTCAATGCCCTGAGACCACAGGGGGAGTGCGTGGCCTCTAATTTGTCACAGGTTATAATTTCATTTTCCAGGAATTATTCTGGAGTGGTTCTTATGTTGGGATGCAGGACTGGACAGGTGCCGAAATTCTATTAGATAGATAAGTATTAATGTATTTGATTGTGAGCTCCTAGGAGCAGGCTGCATGTCTTTTTCTTTCCAGGTTCAGATCTCCTGAGCTTAATTATTACGTACAGCAGAGACGGACATACCATTGTCCCACAGAGGACCAAGAAGCAAGATGGCCCATTACCACCTCCAGAGCAGGTGGAATTGTGCGTTATGATGAGATATCGGACTGCACAGGGCCTATTTATTGTTCTGGCACCAGGGCCTTTTCTATGTCCGCCCCTGACGTACAGATGTGGCGCCCCTGTGGCTAGGCGCCACAGGGTAGTATTGCACTTTAATATTAAATGTGTTTTCCCCTGTAAAGTTGTCAGTTCAGGGTTAAACCTGTGGAGTCTGTAAGTGCACACACCTAGGATTAGACCACTAGAATAGGGGGGACCGATAATTTAGTAGGTCCCAACAAGGGGTGGAGCCTAGGGGTAGATGCAGAAGGGAGTGACAGTTTGTAGTCAGACGGTGCTGGGAAGGCAGGCAGGAAGGTCAGGCCTGACAGCAAAGTTGACAGGAGGCAGCCCCATCTTCAAGTGGGGGCCCAGAACAGCAGGCAACGGACCAAGACTGGTTGGAACCGGCTGGTCGCATTGAGGGAACATCGTCAACGCAGGACGCCGAGGCAGATAGCAGTTTAACTCCATCTGCAGACTGACGAGCTGCAGGTCCATAGAAACCGGGTTGCTGACAGCGCCACCAAGTACCTCGCCCCTCAGGACTGATAACCGGTTCAAGACACTACAGGAGAAGGGCCATAAATTGCGGTGTCAGAGGGAGGCCTTCGAGCTCTCGGGCATCCTATCCGGACCGGTGGGCACTAATCTTACCTGATAGATACAGACCGTGGGACTGGCGGGAGAGCTCTGCGAGGGTGGTAGAAGTGAGGAAAAAAGGAGACCCTGAAAGACAAAGACAGAGAACATCTAGAGACTCCATAAGGGGGACCCTGAGCTGGCAACATCACCCTGCAAACCAGACTGTACCGTGTCTCATTTTGCCATCCACCGGTACCTAGTAAAGTGGAGTTAAACTTGAACTGGTTTCCGTTATTCTTCCCGCCGGTGCCCGGAGGGTTCAGCACCATCAGCAGCTCAGCAGAGGGGTAAGAACTGCAACACCAACACCTACAACAGCTCCCCTCATCCACACTCCATCACCGCTGCCCTGAGGTAATAGCTCCACCTGTAGGGAGCTGTCCCACACTCTGATGCACCCACCATCACCTCAGCGGCCGGCTTGCAGTGGCGGTACTTACATTACCGGGAACTACAGGTGGCGTCACAATCCCCTGTAAATATCCCCTTCTCCCCCACCACCATCTTCTTCAAATGATCACCAGGGCACGGCACCAGGATCCCGTCCACCCGTGACTCCCTATTCAACAGCCCTGGTGTCCGAGTACCCCTAGCCCTGGTCGCATCACAGACATACAGCAATTAAGCAGCAGGACAGATGTGATCCAGGGAGATATCCAATCGCCACAACTGGGGTCAGGAAGGAATTTGTTTCCCCCTGAGGTAGAACTCTCCGGGGGTCTTCTTCACCTTCCTCTTGATCTTTGGGTCCGGTGGCTTATCAAGTCCCCAATATCCGCAGCAAGTTCTGTGGTCTCCATTGGAGCCGGACATGAAAGTCACTGTGACGTTTAATTTATTACAGGGCTGGTAATATTTTCATTACAATGTTGCTTATTGCTATTCCAATAAAAAAAAGATATTACATATAATATACTGTGGTGTGTGTTTTATTTGTCTGCACTTCACTCTACACAGCGACAATAGCTCAATACTCCAGGACTAGATCCAGACTTGGCTGCTGATCTGGCATCTAATAGAGTGTCTGATCTACAGTATATACATGGCGGCCAGTACTGCAGGACGAGGGCCTATAGGGGCGCTGTACACAGTGCAGATCACATGACTCGAGCCATGATAGCATCACATGTCCTACGTTGCATCACTAGTATTATGGGGGCACTCACATTCTATAGATCCTATATAACACACTACTTTAAAGAAGACTGAAAAGCGGGTCACAGAGATACAGAATACAGGAGACTTAGGAAAAAGTGGTAAATGGCTAAAGAGGTGTCACGGGGGGCAACAGGTAACCACGAGGTCCCGGGACAAAACATGGGGCTCACTCAAGAGTAATCACAATGGCACAATTACTAAGACTGGATATAATAAGTAGAGAAACTTGGGGGGATTAGTGCCAAATTCTGCACCTATTTATCAGAATAGCACAGATACACGATTTGTGTTAATCATATACAGTTGTGACCAAAAGTATTGACACCCCTGCAATTGTGTCAGATAATACTCAGTTTCTTCCTGAAAATGATTGCAATCACAAATTCTTTGGTATTATTATCTTCATTTAATTTGTCTTCAATGAAAAAACACAAAAGAGAATGAAGCAAAAAGCAAAGCACTGATCATTTCACACAAAACTCCAAAAATAGCCTGGACAAAAGTATTGGCACCCTCAGCCTAATACTTGGTTGCACAACCTTTAGCCAAAATAACTGCGATCAACCACTTCCGGTAACCATCAATGAGTTTCTTACAATGCTCTGCTGGAATTTTAGACCATTCTTCTTTGGCAAACTGTTCCAGGTCCCTGATATTTGAAGGGTGCCTTCTCCAAACTGCCATTTTTAGATCTCTCCACAGGTGTTCTATGGGATTCAGGTCTGGACTCATTGCTGGCCACCTTAGAAGTCTCCAGTGCTTTCTCTCAAACCATTTTCTAGTGCTTTTTGAAGTGTGTTTTGGGTCATTGTCCTGCTGGAAGACCCATGACCTCTGATGGAGACCCAGCTTTCTCACACTGGGCCCTACATTATGCTGCAAAATTTGTTGGTAGTCTTCAGACTTCATAATGCCATGCACACGGTCAAGCAGTCCAGTGCCAGAGGCAGCAAAGCAACCCTAAAACATCAGGGAACCTCCGCCATGTTTGACTGTAGGGACTGTGTTCTTTTTTTGAATGCCTCTTTTTTTCTCCTGTAAACTCTATGTTGATGCCTTTGCCCAAAAAGAGAGAGCATTCTTCCAAAACGTTTTAGGCTTTCTCAGGTAAGTTTTGGCTTTTTTATGTCTCGGGGTAAGAAGTGGGGTCTTCCTGAGTCTCCTACCATACAGTCCCTTTTCATTCAGACGCCGACAGATAGTACGGGTTGACACTGTCGTACCCTCGGACTGCAGGGCAGCTTGAACTTGTTTGAATCTAGAATAACAGGAGGAAATCGGGGCACCAAAGCAGACGGCTTGCCGGGCGGATAATATATGGAGCGACCAGGTGGCAACGGGAGGTGCCTGTCCTAAGCACAACAGTCCAGTAATAAATCGTTAAAGAAGAGACGGCACTCACCCGGTTTGAGATCGGTGATTTATTCGGGGAACAACATTCCGTGCAGGGAGGGAGAGGGGAGCAGCTGACAGATCTGTCAGCTGCTCCCCTCTCCCTCCCTGCACGGAATGTTGTTCCCGAATAAATCACCGATCTCAAACCGGGTGAGTGCCGTCTCTTCTTTAACGATTTATTACTGAACTTGTTTGAATGTTAGTCGAGGTTCTTTATCCACCATCCGCACAATCTTGCGTTGAAATCTCTTATCAATTTTTCTTTTCCGTCCACATCTAGGGAAGTTAGCCACAGTGCCATGGGCTTTAAACGTCTTGATGACACTGTACACGGTAGACACAGGAACATTCAGGTCTTTGGAGATGGACTTGTAGCCTTGAGATTGCTCATGCTTCCTCACAATTTGGTTTCTCAAGTCCTCAGACAGTTCTTTGGTCTTTCTTTTCTCTATGTTCAGTGTGGTACACACAAGGACACAGGACAGAGGTTGAGTCAACTTTAATCCATGTCAACTGGCTGCAAATGTGATTTAGTTATTGCCAACACCTGTTAGGTGTGTAATGAGGTGTGCAATTCAGACTGTATAATAGAAATGGATATAGAAATGAACTGTGCACAGTCCGCTACTGCCCCTTGTGGACAAGTGCTAAAACAAACTGGGAAAGTCCCTTTTTCAGCAAATGTGTTTACTCAGGAAGTCAGTACAGACACAGACCTGAACCAGAGAAGATCTCCCTGTGGATGTCTGCTGAAAGTGGACTACTTTGCTACACCTTGCCGGAAAAATCACCCCAGAAGCCCTTGTGACTGATCCTGGGCCACTGGACTTTGGTGCTGTGACTCTGGCCGCTCTGCAAAACCTCGCCCGCCGAGCACCCAGAGTGCATGTGCTGGGGCCGTGACCGACATAAGGGAGCCATTTGTGCTGCTGTGATCTCCCTTCTGCTGTTGCTCTGTGTGCCCTGAGACTGGGAGAGACAGACTGTTACCTGCGGAAGGAGACCAAAGAAGAAGACTGAGGAGATCCCCAGGCCTGCTACGTGGGAGCGACATCTTCTTCTGTGATAGACTGGTACGTGATTTTAGGGAAAGTTAGGGAAAGATACCTTCATTGTGGTGTTTTCTTTTCTTGCTGCGTACCCGACAGAAGTGAAGATTCAGAGACTCTAATATTATACAAGTGCGCATATAGTTCGGTTGACTGTGATATAAATATGTTTTACAGTAAAGAAACGTTATTACCGGTTAAATCTGAGTATGGGGATTCTGTTGAGAAAGATCATACACACACACCCGCGGCCTTACCACCGGTCGCTACAGGTGCCACAGGTAAGTTACAGGTGCTGTTAATTACACAAATTAGAGAAGCATCACATGATTTTTCTAACAGTGCCAATACTTTTGTCCACCCCCTTTTTTATGTTTGGTGTGGAATTATATCCAATTTGGCTTTAGGACAATTCTTTTTGTGTTTTTTTCATTGAAGACGAATTAAATGAAGATAATAATATCAAAGAATTTGTGATTGCAATCATTTTCAGGAAGAAACTGAGTATTATCTGACAGAATTGCAGGGGTGTCAATACTTTTGGACAACACTGTATATAGCAGTATGGAGATCACGTATACCAGGATGGACCCATATATAGCAGGATGAACCCATATATAGCAGGATAAGCCCATATATAACAGGATCATGACATATATAGCAGGATAACACATTATATACCAGGATGAGAGGGGCATTTATATATAATGAAGGGGAAGAGGGGGCTATTCGTAAATCTTCATAGGATTTAGAGCCAGAGCTGTGGAGTCAAAGATGAAGTCGGGGAGTTAGTGTCAGCGACCATTTTAGTGGAGTTGGAGTTGGACTCGGTATAAAATAAACTGACTCCAACTCTGAAAATATATAATAAATTGGGTACAGTAGTTCAATGCAGTATGTGCTGAATATTATTGTCATGAATTGTTCTTAAACTCAGTCTAAATATCTTATTATGATACAATAATTAATGATTAAAGCCTGATGTTCACATGTTTAAGTGATAAATTTATTGTAGTACAATGAGCCGTGTATGAGGGAGTCGTGGAGTCGGAGTCAGACTCAGGGAAATTGAGGAGTCGGAGCTGGAGGTTTGGTTTACTGACTCCACAGCCCTGTTTACAGGGGCCATAAATCTGGCTAATGTGCATGGGTGAAGGGGACCTTTAACATGCACGGTGGGGGAGCAGGTCCACATTTTTCATGAGGGCCCATAGAGCTCTACTTACACCACTGGTGGGAACTGTCCATCTAAAAATGCAATTATGTTTGCTTTTATATTGCTTCTGGCAATGACTGTTCAGACATTGAGTTTTGAGTCATGATTACACCTTAGACGTAATCGTCAGACGTAATTCTTGTATGTTGAATGTGGAGGAAGGGGGTGGCTAAGATAAAAAAAAACACAAACACTTCCTTCTTACTAGAGTAGAGAGCTGCAATTCTTTCATGCTCTTTGTAAGTATTTTTCATAATTCTTAGCAAAATTGTATGTTTATATATACTGTGATTTCACCTGCTAACATGAGATGAAGCTTTTCTTGTCTGCTGCATGAATATGTGAATAAGTGAATTGTATATAGTGTGAACATGTACAGTCATGTTTACAACGGAGCAATAGCTATCTAGGAACCGGTCCCGGTATCTTACAAATGCTTTGAATGTACGGAGAAACAAAGTACGGTAGGTAAGGAAGTGCAGGAAGGCTACATACAAAGCTAACTGTACAAACGCCATGTACTACCAGAGAAAACATATAAAGAAGGAAATGACAAATATAGAAGACAAAAATGTAAAAGAAGGCCAAAACACTTATATTCCCAACAAAATGTTTTCAAGAAGGCAAAAAAAAGTATAAATCACAATATATCATAATATATTTATTGAAAATTTCCCAGCATAAAAACAACACAAGACATGGACAGGATAAAAATATAAACACAAGGCTATGAGAGGAGGAAGGGGTATGTTCGATTACAGAAGGAAAGTATAAAATATACAAATGATATTGTGCGTACATCTTTTCATATCTGAACATGCTGCCTTTACCAGATGGATAATGGCAATACAAAAAGAAAAAAAGGGAAAATATAAATATAAATATACTAGCTGTAGAGCACAGCGTTGCCCGGACATAGCTTATTACTAAGAACAGTTAGTTACTGAGTGTATTTATGTATGTACACTATATGTATCCATCCTGCCCCCCCACACCTTCCCCCTAACCCGCCCCATACACCCACGCTCCCCCCCAAATCTACCCCTCACCCCCCGCCTCCACCCGAAACTACTCCTACCTCAAAACCTGCCCCCCACCCCACCTAAAAAATACTCCCCACGTCCTCCTTAACCAGCACCCCTCCAAACCCACCTCCCAAAAAACACACCCGCACCCCCAAACATGCCCCCCACACATCCACCCCCCTACAAACCCTGAGTCAAATAGGGTGTGTGTGCAAAATTTTGTAATTGTAGATGCAATGGTGCGAATTCCTATAATGAACATACATTTATACATTCATTCGCAAAATGAATGTGATTGTAGATATAACGGTACCATACATTCATTCATTTCTGAACTAATTTCTGTAATTATTTTAATTTCTGTAAGGCTAGGGTCAGACTTGCGTCTGGCCTTGAGCCTGCAGGGTCTGACAGAAACTTAGTTTCCTGGGCGCTCTGCAAAAGCGTATATCTTGGAGATCTCTGCAGAGCCGGTGGCTGCTGTAAGCATCCAGTTACCATAGAGATACATAGGCTGTCGGCGCATAGCATTACCTGCTGGTAACACTAGGCGCTGTTCCGTGCAGAAACTAAGTTTCTGATGGATTGGCCAGGCTCAGGGGCAGACGCACGTCTGACCCTAGCCTAAGTGTTGTTCATTGAGGTGTCATACAGCTTTTCTCTTAGCATGTGATGACAATCATCCAGTTATATTCTTTTTCTTATGAGTCATAAGATCAGAATGATCAGGCAGTGACATGACACAGAATTTTATAAGCTAACATTCTACATTATTGTGACATCACAATGGAGGGGCGTGGCTATGTGTAGTGAGCGTGGCTATGTGTGGTGGGCGTGTATATCTGGAGTGGATGGGAAAGTCACACACATGGGGATGGCTATGTGGAGTGGGGGTGTGGCTATGTGGAGTAAGTGTGGCTATGTGGAGTGGGTGTGATCATGTGGAGTGGACATGGTCATGTAAGGTGGGCGTTGTCATGCATAGTGGTGTGTGGCCATGTGGAGTGGGCATGGCCATGCAGAGTGGGGGGGGGGCTTGCTACATACACTCATATATACACACACACATACACTCAAATTTATAGATTAAATCTGGTCTGGTGACCAAATACATTCTCGATTTGGCTATGTTGCCCATGTAAGAGCGAGAGATAGATAACATTTTATTTTTGTCAGGGATTGTGTAGAGTCAGTTATCCTGAGGACACTGAGGGGCTCTCCCCTGAGGACACTGAGGGACTCTCCCCTGAGGACACTGAGGGGCTCTCCCCTGAGGACACTGAGGGACTGTCTTCTGAGGACACTGAGGGGCTCTCCCCTGAGGACATAGAGGGACTCTCCCCTGAGAGCACTGAGGGACTCTCCCCTGAGGACACTGAGGAACTCTCCCCTGAGGACACTGAGGGACTCTCCACTGAGGACACTGAGGGACTCTCCCCTGAGTAAACTGAGGGACTCTCACCTGGGGACACTGAGGGAGTCTCCCCTCAGGACACTGAGGGATCTCCCCTGAGGATGTTTTGTTGCTGTGTCCAGACTGTGGCTGATTTGGTGAGACCATTCCAATTCTATAAAGGTTGAACATACAGAGTGGGCCATTTATATGGATGCACCTAAATAAAATGGGAATGGTTGGTGATATCAACTTCCGGTTTGTGGCACATTAGTTTAATGGAAGGGGAAAACTGTTCTACATGGGTGGCAACCATGGTGGCCATTTTGAAGTCAGCCATTTTGGATCCAACTTTATTTTTTTCAATGGGAAGAGGGTCATGTGACATCAAACAGAATTTCATAAGAAAAACTATGGTGTGCTTGTTTTTAACATAGCTTTATTCTTTCATGAGCTATTTGCAAGTTTGAACACATTTTATAAGTGGTCATAAAGTGCTGTGGCAGGTAGTAGGATGTCGACGGTGCTGCTGAAGAGTACCTACGTGGCCACTAGATCAAGGTTTCACAAATCATTTTCCTCAACTCTAACATGTATCCTTTAAAAAGGGCCAATCACTTGCCATAAATATGTTATACTAGCTGTAGTACCCGGCTACGCCCGGGTTAATAAATAACTGCTGTTAGCTATAACAAAATAGAATTTGAATATGTCATATTAATGACCTGTAGGAAAATAGAAGCTGAGCTGTGATTGATTGCTATAGGCAGCCTAATAAATCTCCAGCCAACAGTAAACCCACCCCCTGGCCAGGCAGTATATGTTACCTCACACATACACATAATAGACAGCTCATGTGACTGACATCTGCCTTAATTCCCTATATGGCACATGTGTTGCACATTGGCTGTTTTTAATCAGATGTTTATGTTTGAAAAATAAAGATAGCACACGTATGAGGCGAGTTGTGTGAGGTGATTTGTGCACATCTGTGTCTGTCTGTGTGGTGTGTGTGTCCCTGGGGTGTGTATGTGTGTGTCCCTGTGGGGGGGGGTATGTGTGGTGTGTGTCTCTGTTGTGTGTGTCTCTTTGTGGTGTGTGTGTGTGTGTCCCTGTGGGGTGAGTGCATGTGTCCCTATAGGGTGTGTATGTGTGTGTGTCCCTGTGGGTGGGTCTGTGTGGTGTGTGTGTGCATCTGTGTTGTGTGTGTCTCTTTGTGGTGTGTATCCCTGTGGGGTGAGTGCATGTGTCCCTATAGGGTGTGCATGTGTGTGTGTCCCTGTGGGGGGGTGTCTGTGTGGGGTGTGTGTGTCTCTGTGTTGTGTGTGTCTCTGTGTGGTGTGTGTCTCTTTGTGGTGTGTGTGTGGTCCCTGAGGGGTGAGTGCATGTGTCCCTATAGGGTGTGTATGTGTGTGTGTCCCTGTGGGGGAAACTGTGTGGTGTGTGTGTGTGTCTCTTTGTGGTGTGTGTGTCCCTGTGGGGTGAGTGCATGTGTCGCTATAGAGTGTGTGTGTGTCCCCTTGGGGGTGTGTGTGTGTCTCTATGTTGTGTGTGTCTCTTTGTGGTGTGTGTGTGTGTTTGTTCGGGTGCGTGGTGAGTATCCAATGTTGGGGCTGCACCTTAGCGACTATACACTTACTGTTACTCTTTGTTTGCGTGTGTTGTGTATACATGTCCCCGTGCGTGGTGAATATCTCATGTTGGGGCCCCACCTTAGTGACTATATGCTGGTATGTGCTGTTAGTCTTTGGCGCTATCTTTAAGCCCCTCTCATTCACAACTGTCAACTGGTAACTGTCACTTTTTCCCCATTATGTAGATAGGGGCAAAATTGTTTGGTGAATTGGAATGCGCGGGGTTAAAATGTCGCCTCACAACATAGCCTGTGACGCTCCCGGGGTCCAGACGTAGGACTGTGCAAAATTTTGTCTCTATACCTGACATCTGTCGATTTTCCTCCAACTCTTTTCCATTCACTTTTTCCCCATTATGTAGATATAGGGCCAAAATTTTTTGGTGAACTGGAACGCGCAGGGTTAAAATTTCGCCTCACAACATAGCCTATGACGCTCTCAGGGTCCAGATGTGTGACTGTGCAAAATTTTGTCTCTATAGCTGACAGCTGTCGATTTTCCTCCAATATTTTTCCATTCACTTTTTCCCCATTATGTAGATAGGGCCAAAATTGTTTGGTGAACTGGAACGCGCGGGGTTAAAATTTCGCCTCACAACATAGCCTATGACGCTCCCGGGGTCGAGACGTGTGACTGTGCAAAATGTTGTGGCTATAGTTGCGACGGTGTAGATGCCAATCCCGGATATACACACATACACACATTCAGCTTTATATATTAGATTTTTAACCTGCTATAAATGCAACTGTTCTCCTGGATTTGGCATTGTGTTTCTTTTATTCCAGTGCCTCTCCATTCCTGGGATATGGCCCTCTCTTCCCTGTAAATAAATGTAGTCGTTTTGCTAAGTGGGCGTGGTCTTCAACTCTTTTGTATGGGTGTCTTCTTCAGGACCACACCCACTTTTCAAAAATAAGACTAGATTTACTGAATATACACTGAAGAGGTCAATATATCTCAGAAACAGAGGGGCACAGGAACAAAAGAAGAACAACGCCAGATTGAGAACAGTGGGTATGAAAAATGTGACTTATTTTCATCTTTATGGCAAATGACAAGTCCACCTTAAAAATGAACTTTGTGTAGCAATGATCTCAGTTCATCACCTGCTGGTCACTTAGGGTACTGCATATTTTTCCTAAATTTGGTATATTTCAAGCAATTCTCTTGAATAAAACATAGGTTTTTATACCCCAAATGTTAGGTAAATGTTCTGTAGATGTTTCCCAGTGGTTTCCATTGACAAATGTTCAATTTGATTGATTTTGGCATGTTGCAAAATGACCAACGTACTTGGCAAATAGGCATTGGCTAAAACTCTAAATTAGTTTTCTTTGAATAATGTATTTTTTTGTGCTGCATTGTGTTGAATTGTCAATGCAACCCTCTTCTCCCACTCTTGACACACTGATAGCAACACCGCAGAAGAAATGCTAGCACAGGCTTCCAGTATACATTTTTTCAGATTCTGCACATCTCGTATCTTCACAGCATAGACAATTGCCTTCAGATGACTGATGAGGCAAAAGTTTTTGTGAATGGTGAAGTTAACAAACAAAACCACCGCTACTGGTTTGACACTAACCCATTATGGATAGATCCCTCCAAGACTGATGGAACATAAAAATTGTTGGTATGGTGTGGTATATGGGGCACAAAGATAGTGGGGGTCATTCTTCATCAATGGAAACCTCAATGCCACTGGATATCTGAAATTGCTGCATGATTCAGATGCAGATGATGTTATACATGGAGGTGAGTGGTAACAATTGTGCTGACAGGATGAGAGGCGGGGCAGGAGGGAGGAGCTCACAGTAGCAATACCTCTCTCTGTGCCTGAGTGTGATAGCACAAGGAGAGCACAGAATGAGTAGAAATGACAGGCAATCAAGGAGACGGCCAGGACAGGGAGGAGGGAGGAACATAGAAGCAGGGGGCAGGAATAGCCCCCGGAGAAGGAGCTGACTCGTGTGGATGTGGTAATGCCCTCCTGACTCAGTTGTACACATTTTAAAAGGCTGTATTTCATGATTTAAAATTTTATTTTATGATTTAGACATCAGAAACACTTAGGGGACCTCTTGCCTGAATGCAGCATACATGCTGCATTCAGTGCTACGTTTAGATTGAAATCTTTGGGGGGGGGTGACAGGTCCTCTTTAAGGATGCAGACTAATTTTCAACTGGCCATTGACCATTAGACTCATTCGACCTACAACAAGCTCTTGCACTGGGGCAGTAGATCTCCAGTTTACAACCCATATTGTTATAAGTTATAATTGTTTACCTGGCCCTTTCACATCAGCGTTTTTTGAAATTCGCGGCAGATGCGGTGAAAAAACCGCATCTGCCGCAATTACCGCATACTGGCTGCACTTGCGGCGCGGTTTCGGTAAACGCCATGCAAAGTATAGGCGTACTTGCGGCAGGTGCGGCAAGTGCGGTTTTGCACTTGCGGCAGGTGCGGCCGCGAAAAAAACCGCGGCTGACTGCAGTTTTTTTCGCGGCCGCACCTGCTGCAAGTGCAAAACCGCACTTGCCGCACCTGCCGCAAGTACGCCTATACTTTGCATGGCATTTACCGCAACCGCGCCGCAAGTGCAGCCGGTATGCGGTAATCGCGGCAGATGCGGTTTTTTCACCGCATCTGCCGCGAATTTCAAAAAACGCTGATGTGAAAGGGCCCTAAGCTGTTTACATGTGTTATTTTTCTGTATATTATTTAACAAAATGTAAGAAATTATATGGATTTGGCAGGCCTCGAGGGTCCAGGTGGATGCTAGAAATCACTCCACATGCTATTAGGTCCCCACATGATAGTCGACTGACACTAAAAGCCCTAATACACGGCACGACATCGTCAACAACATTGCTGATACGTCACAGGTTTGGAGGCATTTCAGCAACATCATTGCAACCTCATTGTGTGTGACTCTGGCAAGTTGTAATGATAAATCATTGGATCGAAGTTGACAGGTTTACCAACATGTTGTAAAACCTGATGATATCAACTCAAGCAACCTGCTGCATCGTTCTGTGTGACACCGTGATAACGATGTTGTGGATGACTTCGCCCATTCACAGCAATGAGCAGGGATCGTTCGCGGGGTTTGCAAACGATACCTGCTCACAACATAGTTGGTGAGTTGTTCACGACATCTAGACGTGTGACATCTCACCAACGATGTCTGAAACGACTGCACACCCACGAGATCACTGCCGACATCGTTTCAACGTCATGCCATGTAACAGGGCCTTAAGAGAGTTTAGGGGAATTCAGAGTTTGTTTCCTTGTGTTGATGAGAACCTAACTAACATCATTTGCCCTACACAGACACAAGTTGGTTAAGATATGTATACTAAATGTGAAAGGCATGAACCCATCAGTGAAGAGGAGATTTGTTCTATGGGAAATGCTTGAATTTAAGGCTGAGATAGTTTTCCTACAAGGAACCCATCTGATAAACACTGGTTCATTTAAGTTTGCACAGACTTGGTTTCCTCAGGATTTTTTTCGGCCACATCGCCAAATAAAAAAGCTGGGGTAGCTATGCAGATCATCCACCTCTGTCAGCTATGGGTTGACAAGTTTGAACTAGACTCCTTAGGCTACTTTATTGTATTTCAGGGTGACCTGAGAGGGGTTCCAGTAATTCTCTGCAATTTATACACCCCAAATGTAGACAAGGTCTGCTTCTGTTCTGGCCCGTCTGCCCTCAATCCATGGACAGGCACAAATTATTAGAGGAGACTTTTACCTAGCCTTCTCTGATCACATAGATAGGCTCCATTTAAAGCCCGTCCCTCCCAAGCATTATGGGTCTCCAGTGACTCAGTGGGGTTTTGTAGAGTGACTCACAAATATGGACTGTACGATCTTTGGAGGGTGGACAACCCTACAACGAGACAGTACACTTTCTTTTCCCATCCTCATCAGCCACACAGCAGAATACATTACTTTTTGGCAATATTTTAACGTTGTGATCCCTGCTTTGACCAAGTATAGGGAGCATTACGTGGTCTGATCACACCCCCTTCTCGGCCGAACTCGGGATCTCAATTACTCCATCTAGGGTGACACACTGGAGGCAAAATGATTCATTACTGACCATCGTAGGCACACAGGAGACACTGCGCACCTCTCTCTCTATTCTAATGACAATACCCCATAGGCCCCTCCATCCTAACTGGTGGGAGGCGCAGAAGGCCAGTATTTATAGACGATTGTATTGTGCATTCCTTGCACATGAAAGAGGACGCTAAGCTACAATTCCTTGAATACGAGAAGAAATTGAAACAAGCAGAAAATAGACTCCTTGTGTGCCCCACTAGGAGATGTTTGATTTGAGATAGGTGATTAGCCTAAGAGCCCAATTAAAGAACATTTCACAGACTAGAGTTGAGAGGCTATAGAGCTATTCTATGAATATGGTAATAGAGCCCATTCAATGTTGGCCAATAAGATGAGAGACAGTGCGTCTACCAGTGCCCCTTATGGCATTAGTGACTTGGCGGGCACTATCCGTTATGACCCTGAGGGAAGTTTTTCACAAATATTATTCCTCCCGGTACTCTCTCCCTTCGACTTTACCAGATTCATCTGCTTAAAGAAATGCTTTTCAAGATGACTACCTAACCTCGTGCCATCTTCCAAAATTGCCTCTGGAGGCCCTGGAAGATCTAAATTGAAAGATTACAGTTGATGAAGTTGAACAGATAATAAAATATCTACCAGGCCGTAAAAACCCTGGACCAGGCAGTTTACCCTTTTTGTATTATAAGACATTTGGAGACATCCTCTCCCAGTTCATGGTCCCTATGTTTAACCACTTTATGGATGGAGGTGAAGTACCTGCCATGTTGCTCCACTAATATATCACCATTATCCATAAAGAACGCAAGAATCCCATGGATTGTGCGAGTTATCGGCCAATAAGTCTAATAAATACAGACCTAAAAATTTACACCAACTTAATTGCAGAATGACTAAATAACTGGCTACCACAATTCATTGATAAAGACCAGGTGGGTTTCATATGGTTCAGACAGGCAGGTGACAATGCTAGACCTATCTTAGATCTTGTCAAGGTTGCCAATTAAAAAGGGGTGGATGCAGAGAAGGCCTTCGACAGGCTTGACTGTTAGTTTATGTTCCACACCCTGCCCCACTTTGGTCTGTCAGGGCCTTTGTCTCGGCCTTGAGGGGACTTTACTCCTGACCTGCAATGTCAATACGAGAGTCTTCCTATAGGGAATGATACTAGGTAGGTTGTCTGCTCTCCCCTTTACTATATGTCCAGAGCATTGAGCCCCTTGCGGCCCAGATACGCAATGCCCTGGAGTCCAAATTAGAAGTAAATCCTTTGGGTAGCCTTATTTGCAGACGTCACGCTGTCCCTGACTAACCTTATTATTTCTCTTCCTAATGTCCACCTAACCCTTAAGAACTATTCTGCACTGTCTGGATACAAGCTTAACTCCAGAAAGACAGAGGTGTTGCCACTTAATATTTCAGACCCCAAGCTCAGTCTATTATAGCAATCATACAAGTATTTGTGGTGTACAATATCCATAATATCTAGGAGTTAACATCACCCCAAGCTATAAAGCAATGTTCCGGACAAATTTTCCGCCTTGGTACAAGAAACTGAAGCATGGCTTAGATAATGGTCCTTCATGCAGATCTCTTTAGTAGGAAAACTTGTAGTGGTCAAGATGTCAATACTTCCTAAGTTCCTCTATTTGAGACCATCCTGATTAAGGTCCTGCTGAACGTTTTAAAAAGAATCCAAGCATTGATTTTAAAATTCATATGGCACTTGGGAAGGCTTCGCATACCTAGCTCTGTCCTTTCTGCCCCCAGGTCACAGGGCGAGCTGGCGTGCCCAGATATCTTAAAATATTATTATGCAGCTCACCTGCGCCAACTTCCACCATGGACAGTACTTCAGGCATATAATAAGTGGACAGAAATAGATAAGCTATGGCTGACCCCATATCACTCAAGTTCATTGATTTGGGGACAGCCTCAGGATGTGTCCTCTAATTCCCTTTTAGGCCCCATGGCTTTCACTAGAGAGCTCTGGTGTAAGTGTAGAATAAAATTCCAACTAGCGTCACACACCTCTTTCTTGACACCTTTCCCACACACTCCTCACTTGATGGGGAAGATGAATGTTGATGTGACCCGTAGGTAGGCAGAGGTGGGACTTTTTAGTTTTAGGGACCTGGTGGACCCTCTCACCAGGAGACCCAGAACGTTCAAAGATCTCTTGAAAAAACATAATCTACTGTCTACCTTATCCTTCTCACACCAGCAAATAGTGCATTACCTTAGGTCCGTGATGGGTTCCCCTGGGGACTCCCTCCCTACTAGATTCAAACTTCTATGCTCTAGAGGCACTTCAACCAGGGGCTTTATCTCCATTATATACAGTCTACTGAACACCCCTTATCTTTAAGCCCCAATCAAACACCTATACATGCAGAGATGGGATAGATGGGTGGGACAGATGATTTTTCAACAAAAGTTGCGGGTGATATGGTTTAGAGCCTTCAGATCCTCCATAAATACACTCTATAAAGAAAACCAAATTAAGCTGTTGATGACTTGGTACCATAGGCCCGAATTACTCCACAAATTTTACCACATTATTCCGGACCCGTGCTGGAGTTGTGGAGTGGGTGGTGCATCCCTATACCACATCTTCTTGAGCTGCTCTGGAGAGAGGTGGAGGCTTTGGTGAGGAAAGTGCTAGCCAAGGATCTACCCCTGGGCCATTTGGCCTATTTGTTGAATTTGTTTCCTCCTGGTCTAGGTAAACCAGGATTCAGCTACTACTGCACTTGTTAACTGCCGCCAAGTATTTAATCTCCCTCTTCTGGAATGTCTAATTTATATGCCAGAATAAGGCCCCTTTCACACTGCCATTTTTTTGAAAATGCAGCAGATCCGGCAGATTTACCGCATCTGCTGCCAAACGGCCGCACTTGCAGCACACTTTTGGCAAGCACCATGCATTGTCTATGAGGCTTGTGGTCGATGCGGCAAGTGCCGTTCTGCCGGTTGTGGCAGATGCGGTACTTGCGGCGGCAAAAAAATGCAGCTGACTGCGTTTTTTTTCGTGGCTTCAAGTGCCGCATCTGCTGCAATCGGCAAAACCGCACTTGCTGCACCTGCTGTAAGCCCCATAGACAATGCATGGGGCTTGCTGCAAGAGTGGCGCAAGTGCGGCCGTTAGGCAGCAGATGCGGTAAATCTGCCGGATCTGCCGCATTTTAAAAAAAGCCAGTGTGAAAGGGGTCTAAGGCTGCTTTCACACTTTTTTCACACGCGTTTTTTTCAAATCAGGAAGATCAGTTAGGGTGCGTGCACACGATCAGTGTACACAGCATTTTGTGTACACTGATCCGGACAGAAACGCTGATGTGAAAGGGGTCTAAAAGATGTCTATCTCATGGAGCGGTAGACCGCTATACTGCAGAATAACATGGGCACATTTAACAAAACATGGAATTTTTGTATATTGTTCACTGAAAACTTTCAATTGTAAGAACACTTGATGCCATTGAGTCAGGCCAAAGCCTCTTTTCTTCCTATTATGCAAAATTGAAGGCACTGGATCTTCCCGTTTTGAAATGACGCACCAAGGGCCGGGTACTCAGATCTCAGGCTCAGTCTGGGATGTCACGGGTGGCTGCCTGACTCTGTGGCCCTGGTAGTCAATGGTTAAATAAAGAAAATAAAGTTTTTTTCGTGATGCCACCTGCAGTACCTGGTGAAGCTCACCAGCGCAGCTACAGTCCTCCGGTGGTCGCTGGTAATGCGGCAGTGATGGTGTAGTCCTCCGCAGGCAGGACTGGACCGCCGGGGCAGCGATTCTGTGGAATTAATTTGCGCAGGAAAGATCCAGCAGAGTCAATATGTCACTTCACCGGGTACTTTACTGAAAAACCTTTGATAGTCATTACAGTCCTTCAGTGCTGTAAGATGTTACTGGACAAATGGCTATGGGCGCTGCAAGTGGATTTTATGGTTGGTAGATGGATCCCTCGCTGTGTGCCTTTCTTATTCTTTCTTTCCCTTGCCTCCCAATGGCGGTGAAGTCTGATCTCATGTAGATTAATCTGACCTCCTGCTGTTCCTCTTAATCTCCCTTGCTCCCGTCGGATGAACCTTCTGCTGATTACTGCGGGTGACTACCGCGGGTCTGATTCCCCTCTAATTGGTCTTTTGGGAGTCAGGGCCGTATCTAAAGATACCCCCGATCAACGGATTTTCTGTGAGCCTTGAAGGGTATCACAGGTGCGGGCACCGGTACCCGGTTCTCTCCTGGGGCAATCTCTCCAATTACTTTGCTCCCCATTCCTTCTATCTGGGATCTGTTCTTTATCTGTTCCTTGGGTCACTCAGACGAGGTAACCCTCCTTTCTCCTCCAGGCCAACTGCCTGGCTCTAACTCCTTCACTAGTTCCCCCTGGAGGCCACTATATATCCTCCCGGGGTCCCTCTCACTGTGTCACTAGTGTGGGGTGTGGGTATAGGGTTCCACCTACTGTCCATGAATCCACTTGCAGTGGGGTGACTATACCGCTTTTATGGGTGTAGTACCCCTTTTGTGGCACCTACATAGTGGGGCGCCAAAGAAACCTTCTTTTACTAAAGTTATTGTTACACGGTACGATATCGAAATGATATCACTAATGATCTCGTGGGCGCGCAGTCGTTAGGACATCGTTTTGACATCGTTGGTGAGATGTCACACGCCTAGATATTGTGAACGACGTACCAACAATCCAGTGAACAGGTATCGTTTGCACAACCTAGCCAACGATACTTGTTCACTGATGTGAATGGGCGAAGTCATGAATGACATCGTTATTACAGTGTCACACACAACAATGCAGCGGATTGGCTGATCGAGGATCATGTGATTTGAGAACGTTCTCAAATCTGCGATCAACGATTCAACGATTTATCGTAGTCGCATCTCGGTGTTACACACAAAGACGTCCTAACGATGTCACTTGAACGACTCCAAACCCGTGACATTGGAGCTATATCGTTTATAAATGCCCTGTTACACGGCACTTAGAGACTGGAGATGGCAAAGGTAAGAATATGACCAAATCAGAAAAATTGAATTAATAATTACTACTTTGGAAATTTTCTTTTTTTGTTAGTCTAACTTAAGTCATGGTATCCTGTAATGTCTGTTTGTTATAGTTTTGTTTATGTTTAACTTTGATATAAATATACAAAATAAAAATAAAGTTGAATAGAAAAAAGCAAAGTGCTATGTGCATAAGAGTGTAACCAATAGGTAAGGTAAGAAAAATAAAGTACCCCAACATAAATAAATGTAATACAACATGGTATAATGCAGGCAAAACATACATGATATGGATTTATTCCCATCTGCGTGTGAAGTATCGCTCCATTGTTGCTCCTGAAATTGCCTTTGAGTGAGATTTGCGTGACAATACAAGTGTCATTCCGTATTTCATGTGAGTGATATGCGAGTGCAATTTTTTTCCCTCACCTTGTGTCTGTGTGCCATCCGTGTGTTATCCATGTGACATTTGTGTGCCATCCGTGTGTTATCCATGTGACATAAGTGTGCCATCCATGTGTTATTGATGTGACATCAGTATGACATCTGTGTGTTATCCATGTGCCATCTGTGTGTTATCTATGTGACATCAGTGTGCTATCTGTGTGTTATCCATGTGCCATCTGTGTGTTATCCATGTGACATCAGTGTGCCATCCGTGTGTTCTCCATGTGACATCAGTGTGCCATCTGTGTGTTATCTATGTGACATCAGTGTGCCATCCGTGTGTTATCCATGTGACATCAGTGTGCCATATGTGTGTTATCTATGTGACATCAGTGTGCCATCTGTGTGTTATCCATGTGACATCAGTGTGCCATCTGTGTGTTATCCATGTGCCATCAGTGTGCCATCTGTGTGTTATCCATGTGACATCAGTGTGCCATCCGTGTGTTATCCATGTGACATCAGTGTGCCATCTGTGTGTTATCCATGCGACATCAGTGTGCCATCCGTGTGTTATCCATGTGACATCAGTGTGCCATCTGTGTGTTATCCATGTGCCATCTGTGTGTTATCCATGTGACATCAGTGTGCTATCCATGTGACATCAGTGTGCCATCCATGTGTTCTCCATGTGACATCAGTGTGCCATCCGTGTGTTCTCCATGTGACATCAGTGTGCCATCTGTGTGTTATCCATGTGCCATCTGTGTGTTATCCATGTGCCATCTGTGTGTTATCCATGTGACATCAGTGTGCCATCCATGTGTTCTCCATGTGACATCAGTGTGCCATCCGTGTGTTCTCCATGTGACATCAGTATGCCATCTGTGTGTCATCCATGTGACATCAGTGTGTCATCTGTGTGTTATCCATGTGACATTAGTGTACCATCTGTGTGCTGTGTGTTTTTAATATTATCTTTTACATCCTACATTACTCAATGTCCATTGTCTTTTTCAACAAGAAGAAAGGAGGCATATAAAATATAGATAGATAGATAGATAGATAGATAGATAGATAGATAGATGTCAATCTATCTATCTATCTAACAGCTATATAATATCCCACCCCCCCCACATATTCCAAGCTTGCACCCTGTAGTGATTTTCATGTGGCACTAAAGAGTGTAGCCTTGTATTTAGCCACAAAATAATTAATTTAAAAACAGACGTGGGGTTCTCCGTGTGTGGTCCATGTGCCGCATGTGTTTCTCACACCCATTGAATTGTATTGGTAAGGTACGCAGTCACTCGCAGCATGCTACAATTTTTTTTACTAAAGCTTGAATATTGGTCAAAGCTCTGATTGTAATTTTCTGCAGCCATAACAGTTCAGTTGACTAAAATTCAAGTTCAGTTATTAACATATTGTTTCATTTACTTCATGTACCGCTATGTTTACAATTAGAAATGTTTTACCATATGAACACGCCAGAAGATGAGTATTAGTGATGGGCGAACCCAAACAGTAAAATTCGGGGTTTGTACTGAACACCTAGTGTTCGTGAACAGATCCTGAACATGAGTTTCCCTGGGAAATACTGTATGTGTTACAGTTTGGGTCCGGGGGCTGTAAAACAAAGCACATGATTAATCATTATTATACTTACTGGGTCCCATGGCCCACACGTTGCAGTCCCGCTATCCCACCGCATCTACTTCCGAGCAGCTCAATATCTTACAGAATATTCACTGCACTGGCTTCAACAGCCAATCACAGACACTGTCACACAGAATGGGCATTGGTGATTGGCTGTTCGAGTAATCTGCAATCAGCCCATACATTCTAGTGTGATAGAATGTATGGGTTGCTTTGCTAGAAGACAGTGTTTTAGTGCTGGCAAAGATGTAGCAGAGGTGAAGTAAGAAGACCTGGATTACGTCAGGTATTACAGAGGTTTTTTTTTCTAATAAAGATGGAGTCCCTAAATGTTTTTGAGCTTTATTTCTAATAAAAACCTTTTTCTCTGTGTTGTGTTTTTTTTTAATGTTTACTAGAAATTCATGGTAGCTGGGTCTAATTAGGCCTGACATCATGAATTTCGGACTTAGTACCAGCTTTTTCATCTGCAGGTACGTGGCGATATTCCTGTGTATGATATTCCCTCCTACTGAATGTATATGCCATATCTATATCTCTGTTGCATTGGTACGTAGCAGTATTCCTGTGTATGATATTCCCTCCTACTAAATGTATATGCCATATCTATATCTCTGTTGCATTGGTACGTGAAGGTATTCCTGTGTATGATATTCCTTCCTACTGAATGTGTCGAGCCCAGGCTTTTGGGGTACTCTGGGTGTCAGGCGGCAAGAGGTTAACGGTGTCACGGGGAATGGCGGCCGCGCTTGATCCAGTGTCCTGGGCCTATCTTTGAAAAGGGGAGAATATTTACAGGGGACTATTTACAGAGCCTCTGGCAAGCACGGCGGTGGAGTCGGCATACTGCTGTCCAACTCCTGCACCTTCAGCCCCATCCCCCAGCCCCCATCCGTCACTGTCCCCTCCTTCGAAGCCCACTCAGTCCGAATCTTCTCCCCCTGCAACCTCCAAATAGCCATCATCTACCGCCCCCCCGGACCCACCGCCTCCTTCCTTGACCACTTCACCACCTGGCTACTTCACTTCCTCTCCACTGACATCCCCTCCATCATCATGGGCGACTTCAATATCCCCATTGACACTCCCCGTCCAGCCGCCTCCAACCTTCTTTCCTTGACCACTTCCCTAGGGCTCTCCCAATGGTCCTCCTCTCCCACCCACGAACAAGGCCACACGCTTGACCTCATCTTTACCCGCCTTTGCTCCCTCTCTAACCTCACAACCTCGGTACTCACACTGTCCGACCACCATCTCTTGACCTTCTCCGCCCTCTCCTCCCCTGCCACACTACCCCCTCTCCGCAAACTTGATCACCCTCGCCGAAACCTAAAAGATCTTGATCTTCCTTTATTCTCTGAATCACTCCTCCCTCTCACCGACCTACCCTGCGCTGACGACATTGACATTGCCACCACCCTATACAACACCACCATAATGAACGCTCTCGACCTAGCCGCCCCCCTCACTCTCCATGCTCCACGCATTAACAGGCAACCCTGGCACACCACCCTCACTAAAAACCTGAGACGGGCGTCCAGAGTCGCCGAGAGGAGATGGAAAAAGTCTCACACCCCCGAGCACTTTGCTCTGTTCAAGCAATCCATCACTGACTTCAAGACGGCACTCGCTACTGCCAAGCAAGTGTTCTTCTCATCCCTTATAACCTCTCTGTCCCGCAACCCCAAACAGCTCTTCAAAACTTTCAACTCCTTACTTCGCCCACCTGCTCCTCCCCCTTCTCCCCTCATCTCTGCTGAAGACTTTGCGACCTTCTTCAAGGAGAAGATCGACAAGATCAGAAGCAGCTTCGGTCCACTATCCCCACAACTCCCCTTCCCACCTACACTGCCCTCCTCCTCCATCAGCCACTTCCCCCCCATAACTGAAGACCAACTCTCCTCCCTCCTGTCAAAATCACACCTCACCACCAGCGCCCACGACCCGCTCCCATCCCACCTCATTCCCAACCACACCTCCATTTTCATCCCAGCCCTCACCCACCTCTTTAACCTTTCACTTAGCACTGGTACCTTCCCCTCGGCCTTCAAACACGCCCTAATCACGCCCATCCTAAAAAAACCCTCACTTGACCCTACCTCTGTCTCTAACTATCGCCCCATATCTCTTCTCCCATTCGCCTCTAAGTTACTTGAACAACACGTCCACTCCGAACTGTCCTCTCACCTCTCCTCGTGCTCCCACTTCGACCGCCTACAGTCCGGCTTCCGACCCCTCCATTCCACCGAAACAGCCCTGACCAAAGTCACCAACGACCTACTGACCGCCAAGAACAAACACCACTACTCCATCCTGCTACTCCTTGACCTGTCTGCCGCTTTCGACACGGTTGACCACTCCCTTCTTCTCCGGATCCTGGAATCCCTTGGCATCACCCACCTTGCCCTCTCCTGGATCTCCTCATACCTAGCAGACTGGACCTTCAGCGTCTCCCACTCCCACACCTCCTCCTCACCCTACCCCTTTCTGTCGGAGTCCCCCAAGGTTCGGTCCTGGGACCCCTACTTTTCTCCATTTACACACTCGGCCTAGGGCAACTCATCGAGTCCCATGGCCTCCAGTACCACCTCTACGCCGACGACACCCAAATCTACCTGTCCGCCCTGACATCACCTCCCTACTCTCGAAAATCCCTCAATGCCTTTCCGCCATCTCATCCTTCTTCTCTGCCCGCTTCCTTAAACTCAACATGGACAAAACTGAATTCATAGTCTTCCCCCCAAGAAATTCCACCCCACCTCCCAACCTATCCATCTGCATCAACGACTGCGCCCTCTCCCCAGTCCCCCAAGCCAAGTGCCTCGGGGTAATCCTCGACTCCTCCCTATCCTTCAAACCCCACATCGAGGCCCTCACCACATCCCTCCGGCTCCAGCTCAAGAACATCTCACGGATCCGCTCCTTCCTCACCCACAACACCGCTAAAACACTCATCCATGCTCTTATCATCTCCCGCCTTGACTACTGCAACCTCCTTCTCAATGGCCTCCCGGCTAACTCCCTCACACCTCTCCAGTCTATCCTCAACTCCGCTGCCCGACTCATCTATATGTCCTCCCGCTACTCCCCTGTCTCCCCCCTCTGCCAAGCCCTTCACTGGCTCCCCGTCTCCAAGAGATCCCAATTCAAAACACTAACCATGACGTACAAAGCCATACACAACCTGGCCCCACCATACATCTCCGACCTGGTCTCCCGATACCTACCCTCACGCAACCTCCGCTCCTCCCAAGAACTCCTCCTCTGCTCCCCCCTCATCACCTCTTCACACAACCGAGTCCAGGACTTCTCCCGGGCATCTGCCTTACTCTGGAACTCCCTACCCAAACACGTCAGACAATCTCCTACCCTGAGTAACTTCAAGTGTCACCTGAAGACTCACCTGTTCCGTCAAGCCTACAACCTGCCATGAGACCCAGGCGAACGCCCCATACCTGACATTCCCCCATCCTACTGTATCCTAACCCACCCCTCATAGACTCTGAGCCCTCGTGGACAGGGTCCCTGCCCCTCCTGTACCTGTACGTCCTGATCGCCTAGATTTAGTGTACTTGTTCTTGTCTCCCTCATCCTCATGTAAAGCGCCATGGAACCCAATGGCGCTATATAAATAAATAATAATAATAATAATAGCTTGTTGTCGTGACGCCACCTGTAGTTTCTGGTCATTTGCACCAGCGCCGCCACAGCCCGCCGGAGGAAAATGGTATCGTGGCTAGGATGGTGTAGTCCTCCACAGGTAGGACTGAACCTCCGGGGCAGCAAAGTGTAAAGGGGCAGTTTGGAGGGGAAATATGTTGGTATAGGGAGTGTTGGAACAGTCTATGCGTGGGGCCGATGATGGGGAGGAATGATGCACGCACACAGAAGAAGTCTCTTTTACCTTTTACTGATGTTTAGCAGGTAAATACATCCAGGGCACCAAAGGGTGACAGGGTTGCACAGTGGGTCCCCACAGCAACTGGGTATAAGGCCTCCTCTGTTCCTGTGTGTGATTGAAGCACAGCCTGCTTGCAGCCTGATTTGCCTCCTCTCTCTTCCTGACTGTAGTGTCTGTCTCTCCTCCTGCGCGGTCTCCGGATTACCTTCTCTGAGCACTGCGATATTTCCCTGCTGTGTCTGGCTCCCTCTCTTGACCCACAGAGGATACCGGGTAGCCGAAGCCTCCACAGTGCAACGGGGTTTTCTGTGGTCCTATAGTATCCTACAGGTGTGGATCCCCAATATCCGGTGATTCTTTGGGTGAACTTCCTCAAGCTCCTTGCTCCCTCTGGGCTCACTGCTCCTCGCCTTCAGTCCCACTTTGAAGGGCCACTCCGGGTCACTGGTTCGGCCTGAATGTGACACTGACCACCAGGACGTCTTCGCAGCTCTCCTAGCCTCTGCACACTCTGACTAACTCCTCCCACAGCAGCAGTATTTATAGGGGATCTTGCCTAAGGGCAGCAAGTTGGGCTCCCCCTACTGTGCCAGGGTGGAAGGTGTTGTATGCAGTAGGTACCTGCTGTGGAACCCAGCTGTGCATTAGAGAAGTCTATGGTTACCTGCGTGAGCAGGGCGCCACATACCCCCCTAGGTAACATCGGTACTCCTGGACTGAGCATTTTGCGCAAACAACAGAAATAACAATTTCAATAATAAACAGGTGACATATTTACAAAGTCTGAAAATATAAAAATTTGTAAAAAGACACTGAAAAAATATTGAAAAATAGAAAAACAGGTAAGTCCGTACGGTGCTAGTCCATTCACCGCAGGCTTTGAAAAGTTTGTGGCTACATTTGTCCATAACTGTAGTCCTTTTAAATTTTAAAAGTTCAGAGTTCAAAAAGTCTTTACAGTCCTTTTTCTGTATGCTCCAGGTAAGAAAAGGGGAAACAGTCTTTCAAAGTCCACATTTTAACAATAAACATGGGTCCCTATGGGTGTCTTGGCTTAGGAGACCTGGTACCTCCCTACCCAGGCACTTTCTGTTCCTAACAATGTGCTTGGGTCTAGGCCCAGTTCCTCCACCCTTCTGTACACTACTATTTACATTTCTATTGTACAGTTACTATTTACAGGTTTCCTCAGTGTGTGCTCTACCTTATGTTTTATTATACCCACTCTCCAAACCTAGACAGGGGTTGACCTTGTGTGCATCTCTTTGATTTCCACACTACAGGTGTTATTGTCTCAGGTGAGGTGTCTAGTGAAGGGCTTAATACAGGCATGTCAGGTAAGCTTCTGCATTGCCTTAGTCTCACTACAGGGCTAGCAGGTATACCGATTGCAGCATCCTCAGATTCTCCAGCAACGCGTATTTCTTCCTGATTCCTTTCCACTTCATTGGGCTGGTAGAAATTTAGTATTGGCACTATGATGGCTCCATCTTGTTGAGGCCAGCCTTCTGGGAAGTCTCCTAAGATGGTAGGGATGACCTTCTTGTTTGGTTCTTGGAATGGACTTTCTTCTTGTACTGGAATTGGTTGATGGAAGGGATCTTGGTCTTTCCATTCTGTTGTCTAAGAAAGGGGTGAGAATGCGCAAAATAGGGTCTTATCCTTAGGAGACAGGTTTTGAAATGGTGTAACTTAGGAACTGCTCACCTGATAGGGTTGTGTAGCACACAACCAGCGTGATCGCTCAGAACAATACAGCTGCTGCCAGGACCGTACCTCCACAGGTCACTGTGGTCACGATAAGCTTCTAATAGGACACGAGGTACTTTGTCCTATTAGAAGCTTTCCATTCTGTTGGACATTTCTTTATGTGATCTCTGGGCACTGTCTGTGTGGTTTTTCCACTGTCTTTGCTGATGATATAGACTTTACTGTTGTCATTTCCAGAGTCTATTAGTATGTAGGATTCTTGTTCCCACCAATCGTCTAACTTATGTTTGGTTCTCTTTCTCTTGAGGACAATACTTCCAGGTGTTATTGATTCTGCTGGATCATGCTTGTTATAGTCCCTTGCTTGCTTTTCACAGGATTTCTCCAGGTGATTTTCAACACAATCTTGAACCTTTTTGTATTGCTCTTGGCGATGGGTTTTCCAGTTTGAAATGGCATGATCTGCTTCTGGATCTACTACTCCGAGTTCCAAGTCTACGGGTAACTTTCCTGTATGGGCTCTCATCAGGTAGGCTGGTGTACAGTTTGTAGAGCTCACTGAAATGTGGTTGTACATGTCAACCAAATCAGGTAGTTTCTCCAGCCATTGGTTTCTTTCTTCTACTGGTAATATCTTCAGCATGTCAATGATGATGTGGTTCATTTTCTCACAGAGTCCGTTGGTTTGAGGATGATACGAGGTTGTTCTGATCTTTTTGCACCCATACATCTGGCAGAACTCTTGGAAGATCTCTGCTTCGAAGGCTGATCCTTGATCCGTTAAGACATGTTCAGGGTATCCCAATGGTCTACAGAAGACATTTTGGAAGGTTTTAGCAGCTGTGGCAGCTGTCAAGTCTTTTACAGGGGCAACCATTAAGAATCTTGAGTAATGGTCTACCATGGTCAACGCATAGGTATAGCCAGATCTACTTGGAGTTACCTTTACATGGTCCAAGGCTACTATTTCTAGAGGCTGCTTGGTTACAATGGGATGAAACTGGGCTTTCTGACTCTATACGTCCTTTCTTCTCAGGCTGCAGGATTTGCAATTCTTACACCTTTTTTCAATGGATGACCGCATGCCGACCCAAAAGAACCTATCCTTCAGTAGCATCTCTAGCTTCTTCCATCCGAAGTGACCAGTCTGATTGTGATAGGTGTTCAGGACCACGGGGATTTCTGATTTTGGCACAATGATTTGCCAGGCCATCTCGTGAGTTCTTGGATTTATGTACCGCCGACATAACTTATCCTGGTATTGGAACAGTTTACTCCGCTCGTTCCATAGATGTTTGGCTCCAGACGGGGGATTTTCAGGCAGCTTCGCTGACTCTTGGGTTGTCAGTTGTTTGATTAGACTGACAGCCGGGTCATGGTCCTGTGCTTCCCTCCAGCCGAAGTGGGGCAACGGGTTTACTGTCCTTGTAGAGGAAACTTGACGGGTCTGCTGGCATTGGGTTACTCTTACATGATGGAAGGCAGGTAACTGTACTTCCTCCAGCTCATCTTCATCTACACCCTCTTCGGATAAGTGAGGCATTCGGGATAATGCATCCGGGTTTCCATTCTGGTGCCCAGCCCGGTACTTGATGGTAAATTGGTAGTTGGAGAGTCTGGCCATCCATCTCTGCTCCATGGCTCCCAACTTCGCAGTTTCCAGGTAGGTGAGCGGATTGTTATCTGTATGAGAAAGATAGAATCCACTGCAACTTGCGGTTATTTACTTTTATTTTCTTAAATGTAAAACATACAGATGCCCCTCTGGGGCTGCCCCACAGAGGCATCTCTATGTTTTACATTTAAGAAAATAAAAGGAAATAACCGCAAGTGGCAGTGGATTCTATCTTTCTCATACATTGATGGACGTCTGCCATTAATTCACTGCTTGGGAAACCTGGTGGATATAGGGTGGTGGAGCCCTACACCCTTCTTCTTGGATTGTTATCTGTGTATGCTGTAAATTTGCTAGAGGCTAGATAGTATTTGAACCTCTCTGTGATGGCCCAGACCAAAGCCAGGAATTCCAGCTTGAAGGAACTGTAGTTTTCTGGGTTCCTCTCTGTGGGGCGTAGCTTTCTGCTGGCATAGGCAATTACCCTCTCCTTGCCGTCTTGCTTTTGGAAAAGGATGGCTCCGAGGCCCACATTGCTGGCATCTGTGTACAGCAGGAATGGCAGTTTGTAGTCCGGGTAAGCAAGGATCTCTTCTCCTGTCAGGGCCTCTTTCATTGTCTGGTACGCTTTCTCTTGTTCCTTACCCCACTTCCACTGAGAATCCTTTGGCTGCCCTTCGTGGGTTGGCCTACTAGGAGGTCTTGCGGGGGAGCAGCCTTCTTGGTGTACTCCTTGATGAACCTCCGATAGTAGCCCACCAAACCCAGGAATTGACGTACTTCCTTGATGGTCTTGGGTTCTGGCCACTCTTTGATTGCTGTCACCTTGTCTGGATCAGGGCCACGCCTTCGACACTGACTAAGTGTCCCAGGTACTGGACTCTGGGCTTTAACAGGTGGCATTTTGATGGTTTTAGCTTCATCCCGTATTTGGCCAGAGCTTCAAACACCTCTCCTAGATGAGTGACATGTTCTTCATAGGACTTAAGGTACACGATCACATCATCCAGGTAGAGCAGTACAGTCTCAAAGTTCTTATGCCCCAGGCAACTCTCCATTAATCACTGGAATGTTCATGTGCATTACATAGTCCGAAGGCCATGCTGTTGAATTCACATAGGCCCATGGGTGTTGTGAATGTCGTCTTCTCTCCTTCTTCCTTGGCTACGGACACCGGCCAATACCCACTAGTGAGATCTAAGATAGAGAAGTAATTGGCAGACTTCAACGCAGCTATGGATTCCTCTATACGAGGTAACGGGTAAGCACCTTTGTGTGTTATGCGGATTATTTGCCTATAGTCTACACACATTCTCATACTGCCATCCTTTTTTCTGACTAGGACTAATGGAGCTGCCCAGGGACAACAGCTATCTCGTATAAACCCTGCGTCCTTCATGTCCTGCAACATTTCTTTGGCTTAATGTGCAGGTGGAATAGGCCTATACCGCTCTTTGATTGGTGGATGTGTACCTGTGGGGATGTGGTGTTGTACCCCTTTTATCCAACCAAAATCATGTGGATGCTTACTAAAGACTTGTTCAAATTCTTGAACTACCCTGTACACACCTTGCTTCTCATACACAGGAGTGGTGTCAGTTCCAACATGGAGCTGCTGACACCAGTCCTCTAGTGGCCCGATTGTTTGATCAGATTTTGCCCCTTTTTTGTGGGGTTCGGGTTGCACTGTTTGGATCTCGTTGTTGCTGACTGTGTACAATTTGGCAACGGTGGTATACCTGGGTAATTTCACTTCCTCACTGCCACAATTTAAGATGCGAACAGGTACTCTCCCATTGTGTACGTCAACCACCCCCTGGCTGTCAAGAGTGTAGGTCTGTGCTCTGTGCTGACGGGCTCCACTAACGCTTGATAGTCCAACCCTCTCAGATCTATAGCTGCTCGACACCAAATCATCATTTCATTCATTGGGGGAATCACAATAGGCACCGGGTCTGTCACCCGTGCAGTACCAATTTTGCCACCTGTAATTGTTACCTGTTCCTGGTGCAGGATGGCTCTGATCTCATGCTGTAGGACCTTCCTTTGTCCAGATCTGGCAGTGTCTGCAATCTGCTGAAGCAAAGACAAAACTTCCTCCATGCAATTGCCAACAACATTAGTACCTAGTATAATATAAGCATCATTTGCATTACTGGCTGCTGCTACTACAAGGACCCCTTGGTTCTGCAATTCCACCCTCCCCACCTTTATGGGCACTTCCCTAACCCCCATCACAGTGAGTGGTTCACCATTATATACATTAAGGGTAAGGTCTATTTCAGGCTGTTTCAGTTCTGTATCAGCCCAATACTTTTTATAAAAGATATAGGGAATGGTGGTCACCTGTGACCCTGTGTCCAGCAGAGCAGGAGTCGGGATGCCATCCAGTACAATGGACAGAAACAGCCTCTGTCCGATGAAGGTCTTGTACCAGGTGGCTTGGCCCTGTTGATCTAGTCCTGAGGTGTGGCCCCGGCCCCCAGGGACTGCCTGCTTAAAGGACAGCTCCTGGTGAGGTGTCCAGTGCGGGTACAGCGGCAGCAGATGGGCTCCCCAGTGGAGCTGTAGCGGTCAGTGGTTTTCCTCTGTACGCTGTGGTTTGCTTCCCTGGCATCCAGGGTACATCCTATGGGCTGTCGGCAAGTTGAATCAACGGTTGAGGCTTGGGGTCTTGGCGCTGGCTGTTGGTTGCTTTGCTGTACCTGCAGAGTATCCATAAGTTTAGAGATGTTTTTCATCTGGCGCATCTCAGCACGCATCTCAGCCCGCAGTGCATCATATTGCATGGCTGCAGACACGGGTACTGGTTTTGGAGTAGCCTGCACCTTACCACTGCACCACCTTTTAATTGCAGCTTCATGGTTCTCTACTGGCTTTAACCCTTTGATGGCTATCTCTTTCAGGGTGTTGAAGTCAGCTTCGGGATTGCTTAATGACCACCAACGTACAGTCTTACTGTCCTCAGGGGATAGCAGTCCCCGGGTGAATTGTTCAATGAGGAGCTTGTTTTCATTGGGCACACTGGTGGGGCTGACATGTATAAGGGCACGTAGTGATTCTTCCAGACGCCAGGCATAAGCTCTTACCGTATATACTCGTGTATAAGCCGACCCGTGTATAAGCCGACCCCCCCTACTTTTGCCCCCAAAACCTGGGAAAACCTATTGACTCGTGTATAAGCCGAGGGTGGACCCCAGCACAAGTATACAGCCCCCAGCAGTGTGGTATACAGCAGCCTCCCCAGTGGTAGTATACAGCAGCAGCCCCAGTGGTATACACAGCAGCAGCCCCAGTGGTAGTATACAGCAGCCCCAGATGTATATACAGCAGCCCCAGTGGTAGTATACAGCAGCAGCCCCAGTGGTAGTATACAGCAGCCTCCCCAGTGGTATATACAGCAGCCTCCCAGTGGTATATACAGCAGCCTCTCCAGAGGTATATACAGCAGCCTCCCCAGTGGTATATACAGCAGCCTCCCCAGTGGTATATACAGCATCCCCCAGTGGTATACAGCAGCCCCAGAGGTGTATACAGCAGCCCGAGGTGTATACAGCAGCCCCAGAGGTGTATACAGCAGCCCCAGAGGTGTATACAGGAGCCCGAGGTGTATACAGCAGCCCCAGAGGTGTATACAGCAGCCCCAGTGGTATACAGCAGCCCCAGGGGTATATAGCAGCCCCAGAGGTATACAGCAGCCCCAGAGGTGTATACAGCAGCCCCAGAGGTGTATACAGCAGCCCCAGAGGTATATAGCATCCCCAGAGGTGTATACAGCAGCCCCAGAGGTGTATACAGCAGCCCCAGAGGTATATAGCAGCCCCAGAGGTATACAGCAGCCCCAGAGGTGTATACAGCAGCCCCAGAGGTGTATACAGCAGCCCCAGAGGTATATAGCAGCCCCAGAGGTGTATACAGAAGCCCCAGAGGTGTATACAACAGCCCCAGAGGTATATAGCAGCCCCAGAGGTATATAGCAGCCCCAGAGGTATACAGCAGCCCCAGAGGTGTATACAGCAGCCCCAGAGGTGTATACAGCAGCCCCAGAGGTATATAGCAGCCCCAAAAGTATAGAGCAGCCCAGAGGTATACAGCAGCCCAGGGCCGGCTCCAGGTTTCTGTGGGCCCCGGGCGAAAAGGTTTCAGTGGGCCCCCTTTAGTACATTATCGCAGACTAATATATATATATTGCCGCACACTTACCGCAAGCCCCATAGACAATGCATGGGGCTTGCCACAAATGAGCAGCAAGTGCAGCCGCTAGGCGGAAAATGCGGCAGATGCTGGGTTTTTTTACCGCAACTGCCACATTTTTAAAAAGACGCCTATGTGAAGGCAGCCTTACAGGAACAGTGACTGCCGAAACCAGCAAGAGCTGTTTCTGACAGTGAGTATATTACACGTTGTTAGGAGCGGGCTAAGGTGCGTTTGCGTTCCCTTGCGCTTTTTAAAAATACCCTTCAAATGCAAAAGGTTGCATTTTTGTGCATCTGAGGATGCTTGGTATATACGCAAGCATCCTCAAACACACAAATAATGCAAGCAGCTCAATGGAGCCACACTGCCATATGGGTGGCACCGCAGCCAAGCGGAGTGCCTGGCCATCTGGATCTCTCTTTCTCCTCACCTTTCTTCTCGATGCTCCGGTCTCCTCCGGTCGCTCTGCACATATCAGCACAGTGATGACAACATCGTGCCCCTCCATGCTGAGCTGCAGAATGCAGACAGCGGCAGAAGAGACTCTGGAGAAGAATGCTGCTGGCAAAGGTGGCTGGGACTACAGGAGCGGGAGCGGAATCTGCGGGGGGCTACCACTGGTACACATACCTCGTACACACGTGGCTCTGCTCCGTACACGTCGTACGCATGCGGCTCTGCTCCATACATCTCGTACACACGCGGCTCTGCTCCATACACCTCGTACACACTCGGCTCCGATCCGTACACCTCATACGCACGCGGCTCCGCTCCATACACCTTGTACACACACGGCTCTGCTCCGTACACCTCGTACACACTCGGCTCTGCTCTGTACACCTCATACGCACGCGGCTCCGCTCTGTACACCTTGTACACACTCGGCTCTGCTCCACACACCTCGTACACATGCGACTCCGCTCCGTACACCTCGTACACACTCGGCTCTGCTCCGTACACCTCGTACACACGCGGCTCTGCTCCGTACACCTCGTACACACGCGGCTCTGCTCCGCACACCTCATACGCACGCGGCTCCGCTCTGTATACCTCGTACGCACGTGGCTCTGCTCCGAACACCTCGTACACATGCGGCTCTGCTCCATACACCTCGTACGCACACGGCTCTGCTCCGAACGCACGCGGCTCTGCTCCGAACACCTCGTACACATGCGGCTCTGCTCCATACACCTCGTACGCATGCGGCTCTGCTCCATACACCTCGTACGCATGCGGCTCTGCTCCATACACCTCGTACGCACGCGGCTCTGCTCCGAACACCTCGTACACACGCGGCTCTGCTCCGAACACCTCGTACTTACGCGGCTCTGCTCCATACACCTCGTACGCACGCGGCACTGCTCCATACACCTCGTACACACTCAGCTCTGCTCCATACACCTCGTACACACTCGGCTCTGCTCCGAACACCTTGTACACACGCGGCTCTGCTCCGAACACCTCGTACACATGCAGCTCTGCTCCATACACCTCATACGCACACGGCTCTGCTCCATACACCTCGTACGCACACGGCTCTGCTCCATACACCTCGTACGCACGCGGCTCTGCTCCATACACCTCGTACACACACGGCTCTGCTCCATACACCTCGTACGCACACAGCTCTGCTCCATACACCTCGTACACACACGGCTCTGCTCCGTACACCTCGTACACATGAGGCTCCGTTCCATACACCTAGTACACACTCGCCTCTTCTACATTCACACTGTAAATCCCTCCTGACCCCACACATAAACTTCACCTAATTGCCATACACCTAGTACACACTCGCCTCTGCTACATTCACACTGTAAATCCCTCCTGACCCCACACATAAACTTCACCTAATTGAGCCTCATGATGGGCAGCACAGCAGAGTCCTGTATACATGGAGGATCTGATCATGTGACCCCTGACTCCACCCTCCATTGACATCATCACCGATCCTGTCAGCACAGAGTGTGCAGCTCTGTCGGCTCCCATGGAGGGGGGAGGAGGGAGACCTCCAATGCTGCATGAGGCTGAAAATGACAACCCAGCTGCCCCCTGATCCCTGGATATGGCCGTGGCTGTGGGGGCAGTGCTCAGGGGCCCCTGAGGCTAGGGTCACACTTGCATTGTGACCCTAGCCTGATGCAAGTATTTTCGGCTGCAGCGCATAGTTTAATGCTATGTGCTGGAGCCCATAGAAACCCGATGTTTACCTTGCCAACCACTAGTTGGCAATGTAAACATCGAGTTTCTATGGGCTCTGTTGCTGGCAGCGCATAGCATTAAATGCGCTGCAGCCGACAATACTTACGTCAGGCTAGGGTCACAATGCAAGTGTGACCCTAGCCCCCAGGGGCCCGATGGGCCCCCTCCAAGCAGTCGGGCCCCGCCACTTGCCCGGGTGCGCTGGGTGCTGACGCCGGGCCTGCAGCAGCCCCAGTGGTGTATACAGCAGCCCCAGAGGTATATAGCAGCCCCAGAGGTATATAGCTGCCCCAGTGGTATACAGCAGCCCCACAGGTATATACAGGCCCCAGCAGTGAGTTATATATGCCCCCAAATGCTGGCACTCGTCCCCCTCCGTTATAAGCATCCCCCCCGGCTGCTTAAGTTACCATCCCTGGTCTTCTGATCCGCGCCGGTCCTCCACGCTCCCGTCCTCTGCTGCATCCGGGTCCCCGGCCAGTAGCGATGACGTCATGCGACCGGCCGGTCACATGACCCCGGATGCTGCCGAGGACGGAGCATACAGGGATGGATTGGTAACTTAAACAGCCGGGGATGGATTGGTAACTTAAGCAGCCGGGGGGGGGGGGGGGGAGGCTTATAACGGAGGGGGACAAGTGCCAGCATTTGGGGGCATATATGCACTGCTTCCCCCTGTCGCTGATTGACAGGGGGAAGCAGTGCATATATAATGAGCGGCCCCACGTGACGGGGCCGCTCATACAGCAGCCTCCCCCGCCTCCTCCAGCCCGAGTTACCGTATTGACCCATGTATAAGCCGAGGGGGGGGACTTTTCAGCCCAATTTTTGGGCTGAAAAACTCGGCTTATACACGAGTATATACGGTATGTCATCTCCCGGCCTATGGTAGCAGTGGTATATCAGCCTCGTTGCACTCCTCGAAGGTAGCTCTCAGTTTATTGAATATAACAGAGGCAGATTTGCGGTCCACAGCAGACCAAAATGCACTTTCTTTCTCTGCTGCACTAGTTAACCTCCCTGGCGGTATGATTCTGTCAGGAATTTTGTGCTAAAAGCGGTACCATTTTTTGGCATGGAAATTTGGTGTTATGTACAGTAGGCCTGCAATTCTTAGTAATTACCTGATCAAAGAAGACTCTAGCCTTCCTAGCGGTATTCCCGAGCCTCATTCACTGCCAGAAGCGGTAACTCCGAGTCAAGCTAGGGCTTACCCGCGGTCGCCGCAGATGCGGTGAAAAAAACGCATCTGCCGCGATTGCCGCATAGCCGCCGCACTTGCGGCGCGGTTGCGGTAATCGCCATAGTAAGTATAGGGGGACTTGCGGCAGGTGCGGCAAGTGCGGTTTTGCACTTGCGGCAAGTGCGGCAGGTGCGGCAAGTGCGGTTATTTCGCGGCCGCACCTGCCGCAAGTGCAAAACCGCACTTGCCGCACCTGCCGCAAGTCCCCCTATACTTACTATGGCGATTACCGCAACCGCGTCGCAAGTGCGGCGGCTATGCGGCAATCGCGGCAAGTGCGTTTTTTTCACCGCATCTGCCGCGACCGCGGGTAAGCCCCAGCTTGACTCAGGGTTACCGCTTCTGGCAGTGAATGTTAACCCGAGTCAGGCTCGGGAATACCGCTAGGAAGGTTAACTGTCCGAGTACCACAGCAGCGCTTTGTTGGCCGATCATCGCATACATATCTAGGACGCTGTTGATTTTTCGTTTGAACTCATCCAATGTATCGGGGTGTCTGTCATACTGGGGCAACCACTTGGCCCCCGGGATGTATGGTATTGACATCGGCATTATCGGGCGAGTGCACCCGGGGCGCCGGAGGTGCTGGCAGTGCAACCGGAGGCAGCCATAGGTCTTTCGGTGTAATTCCGGGGATCAGCGTATGCACAGTCGTCGTCGCTGGAGGAGGCCGACATGTTCGAGGACCCTGAGTGAATTACAGCCAGTCCTTGAAGAGTTAAACAGTTCGGGAGTTTCCGGTCTAGGCAGTGGTGCTCGGGAATGCTCGGCTGAGCGAGGGGCGGGGCGGGGTACTCAGGTGTCAGGTGGTAAGGGGTTAACGGTGTCACGGGGAATGGCGGCCGCTCCTAATCCCATGTCCTGGGCCTATCTTTGTAAATAGTCCCCTGTAAATATTCTCCCCTTTTCAGAGTTTGTTGTCTTGACGCCACCTGTAGTTTCTGGTGATTTGCACCAGCGCCGCCACAGCCCGCCGGAGGTAGATGGTATCGCGGCTAGGATGGTGTAGTCCTCCACAGGTAGGACTGGACCTCCGGGGCAGCAAAGTGTAAAGGTGCAGTTTGGAGGGGAGCTATGTTGGTATAGGGAGTGCTGGAACAGTCTATGCATGGGGCCAATGATGTTGAGGAATGATGCACACACACAGAAATCTCTTTTACCTTTTACTGATGTTTAGCAGGTGAATACATCCAGGGCACCAACGGGTGACATGGTTGCACAGTGGGTCCCCACAGCAACTGGGTATAAGGCCTCCACTGTTCCTGTGTGTGATTAAAGCACAGCCTGCTTGCAGCCTGACTTGCCTCCTCTATCTTCCAGACTGTAGTGTCTGTCTCTCCTCCTGTGCGGTCTCCGGGTTACCTTCTCTGAACACTGCGATAGTTCCCTGCTGTGTCTGGCTCCCTCTCTTTTTTTTTTTTTTTTGTAACAATAGGTTTTTATTGAAGGTTTAGTCAAAGTACAAAAGACAAACATTTTACAAAAATGACAGCGTACAATTAATACTGTTCATAACTAATTTCAGGGTTGTAAGGTATGTAATCTTCAAAGTATTAAATTCTGCATAGTATGTAAGATATTCAAATATCTAGTATCAAAAAGTTATACATAAAATCATAGTTAACAATTAACGATGGGGAAAGACCCGAGAAGGACATAACAGAAAGGGGATAAAAGAGGAGGGTAGGGAGGGTGAGGGAGGGGGATTTATTTTCCATACAAAGACCACTTCTCTATAGTTAATCCATGGATAGGTATTGAAGTAAAACCTCTATTTCAAAGAGACATACAGTTAAGAAGGAATCAGAACAGTGTTATGAAGTGACGTTATCCATAAGTCCCACCAAATGAGAACTTTGTTTCGCTGAGAGGCATCGTGCGCCAACATAATCTCATGTTGGAGATGGAGGTTAAGGGCTGTAAGTAGTTCTCGTATAGATGGTAATGACTTTGATTTCCAATATCTAGCAACACATAATCTAGCTGCTAACAAAACATTTGCTACTATGGGTCGTAATGGTGACGGCCAATCTTCCAACCCCAATCCCAGGATCGCCAGTGAAGGTCGTAATTGAAAAGAGACACCTGTTAAGGAAACTAGGAGTGCGGACACCTCTTGCCAGAACCCCTGTAAAGAACTGCAGTCCCACCACATGTGGAGGGAAGACCCTGTTTGATCACAGCCTCTCCAGCAAGTTAGGGGCGGACTAGGATTGTCTCTCCCATACCTTGCCATGGATTTTGGGGTGACATACCACTCAAAGTGTACTTTTTTGATCTGTTCGTGGTGGTTTACACAGCTTGTGTATTTCGTGTTTATTCCTGATGCATCTTGCCATTGAATCAATGTGAATTCCTCTTTTAAGGCTATTTCCCATTTAGTCATGTAGGGCAGTTTCTCTAGGGACTGCAGTCGGGAGAGGGCCCCGTACATGATGGAAACCCCGCCTAGGCCTGGAGGGGATGATTTAAAAAATCTCTGTGTCAAGCCATCAACCCTGGTCAAGTCTAGCGGGACCCATGATATTGAATTTACAAAATGACGTACTTGTAAGTATTGGTAAAATGTGGATTTAGGGATGGAATATCTGTCCGTCAACTCAGCAAAGGACTTCATAGAGGAATCATCCAGGATTTGATGAAAGTAGATAATGCCCCTAGATCGCCAATGATGGAGAGAGAGAGATCCCACTAATGTTTCAATCGCTTGAATAGACACAGATTTTAGAAGGAAAGTAAGTAGTGGGTGAGAGTTCTGTCGCCAAATATGTGTCAAAATCAGCATCGGTTGTAAGAAGGTCGGACTTTCAAAAGACTTTAGTAAATTCATTTCAAGTATCAGTTTGGTGGAACCCTGTGGGGCGTAGTGCTTTTCAATTAACATCCACAACGGATTAGGAGCATCAGCCCACCACTGACAAGCTACTGACAGATGTGAGGCTATATAGTAATGTGTCAGATTGGGGACTCCCATCCCCCCCCAGGTGGACTGGCAGAGTTAGTACTTTCATGCTTACTCTGTGTTGTTTATAGTTCCAGATGAAGTCATTTAGTGTGGATTGTAAAGTTGCGATTAATCGTTTTGGAAAACGTAATGGTAGACATCTAAAAATATATAAGATTTTTGGGAGGTATACCATTTTTACAATGTGGATTCTAGCAACCCATGAAAGGATTAATTGTTTATGTGTCGAAAGGCCCTCTTTCAGTGTACGGAGCAGTGTTTCGTAATTACGACGGAGCATTTCGTTAGTATGGGAAATCGTTATCCCTAGGTATGGGATACCCTTGTTGGACCATTGAAATGGGAAAAGGGCTTTGATTTTTTCTGTAAGTGACGAAGGAATTTGGACAGGATATAGGGGGGATTTGGTTACATTTAACTTATAATATGACGCCGCGGAAAAGTCCTCCAGCAAATCCATTATTTTAGGGATGGAAACCGTTAAGTTCGTACAGATAAAGATTACGTCGTCTGCGTAAAGTCCAATTTTATGTTCTACCCCCCCCAGACATGGGCCAGTAATAAGAGGGTCTTGTCTTACCCTAGCCGCCAAAGGTTCCATAATGAGGGCGAAAATTAGTGGGGATAGTGGGCACCCCTGTCGGGTCCCATTAGTCAACGAGAAGGAATCTGACATAAATCCCGAAGCCCTAACTTTCGCTGATGGGGAGGAATAAAGGGCCAAAACCGCCGTCTTAAAGTCACCCACTAAACCAAATTCGCTCAAAACCGCCTCTAGGTATCCCCAGTGCACTCTATTGAACGCCTTTTCGGCATCTAATGACAGCAGTGCACTTGGGGCCCCCCTACGTTCCAGAACCTCTAAGAGGTCGATAACTCGACGTGTCCCATCCGAAGCTTGTCGCCCTGGGATAAAACCCAATTGTTCTAGGCCAATTAAGTCCGGTAACACTGTCGCTAAACGTTGGGCCAGAAGTTTAGCGAATAGTTTTACATCTCCGTTCAGGAGAGCAATTGGGCGGAAATTAGGTGGTGAATTGGGGGGTTTACCCGGTTTTGGAATTGTGGCAATTGTAGCCTCCAGACCTTCAGGACGAATTTTCCCCTTATCTCTCCAATATGAGAAGAGGGAAAGCATGTGAGGAATCAGGTTAGTCTGAAAAGTCGCGTAATATTTGTTAGAAAACCCGTCTGGGCCTGGGGCTGATGATTTCTTTGTTGAACGAATTGCTGACGCGATCTCTTCAATAGAGAAGGGGGTATTTAGTGAAGACAGTTGAAGGTCAGTCAGCTTAGGTAAGCATGCTTGGGCCAAAAAGGACTGGATCGTATCTCTATTTGGCTGCGGGGTGGAAGGGTCATCACGCAGGTTATAGAGGGAGGTATAGTAGTCTTTGAATTGGGCAGCAATTTTCAAGGGGTGTCTGATTTTCTCTCCGGAAGAGCGAAGGATATGATCAATTTTAGTGGAAACCCTTTTCCTTTTAATTCTATTGGCCAGGAGTTTACCTGCTTTATCGCCCATCCCGTAAAAGCGCGCTTTATAAGTTTTTTAAGGTTGAATTCAACTCTGTAGAGCAAGAGAGCCTTGAGATCTCTACGGGTGGTCTCTAGATCCGTCCGTAGTTGCTGAGTTTGGTTTTTTTTGTATAGTGCCTCTAAGGATGCTAGCTTACTGGTAAGACTTTCAAGTCGTTCATTGCGACTACGTTTTGCACGAGCCGCTATCTGGATAAATTGGCCACGTATAACAGCTTTGTGAGCGTACCATACTACTTCAGGGTCTGTGTCTTGGGATTGGTTAAGTGCGAAGTATTGGTCGAGTTGAGTATCAATGTGTGATATGTTGTCAGGTAACGTTAGTAGATGGTCGTTTATTGTCCAAGTTGGTGACGGAGAAATTTGCAGGTCATCCATTATGGTAAGCAAAATTGGGGCATGGTCGGACCATGTGATATGTCCGATAGATGTTTTTTGGCACCTTGTGAGGAGGGAGTCCCCAACTAGAAAGTAATCTATTCGGCTATACGTTTGAAATCTAGGGGATAGGAAAGTATAGTCTCTCTCGTCATCATGGGTATATCGCCAGATATCGTGCAGATGGTGGGAGAATAACAAACCACCTAAATCACCCCGGCAGGATGAAGGGGATGAGCAATCAAGGTATTTGTTTACCGGGATGTTAAAATCTCCTGCAAGTAGAAGAAAACCCTTAGAGAGTGTGTCTAATGTATTAAATAGTGAACGGACAAATTTTAGTTGGTTCGTGTTAGGGCCATATACTGACACCAAGGTGTACTGTTTGCCGTTAATCAAAGCTCGAATCACCAAATATCGACCCATAGGGTCAGCTACCTTTTCTATCAGTTGGAATGCTAGTGTTTTATGGACAAGGATAGCCACTCCAGAGGTTTTGGTCGGGGCGTTAGCAAAGTATTGTAGGGGATATTTTATAGACCCCATTCTGAAATTATCCGCCTCAAGGAGATGAGTCTCTTGGATGAAAATAATGTCTGCTTTCAATTTGGTGAGCTGCTGCCACACCAAAGTTCTCTTTTGTGGGGAATTTAATCCATTCACATTGATTGACGCACACTGGAAACTCATTTTGGGAGATAGCACGGCACAGATATGAGGGCTCAAAAATATCAACTGTCAAGGAAGTAATGTCTTGTATGGAGTTGCAACGTTGGGGTAGGGATGGGTTTGGAAAGAAGGGAGGAAGGAGAAGAGAAAGTGAGGGATAGTTGAACAATATACTAAATACTGAAAATAAAATAAAATTCTGATTTTCAGACAAGTAGTAACATATTTACAATATTCAAGCTTAAAATTGAGGTGTCAACGCTAGTAGGATACTTGAACCGGCACTAACTTTAAAATTTTTTTGCCGGAAGGGAGTAGAAATGTGAAAAGGATTGATTTAGTTAGGAAGTAAAGAAGTGGGGAGCGTGAAGTTATATTGAAAGGGTATATGACATGTGGGGGGTAAGAAATCTGAGTAATAGAGAACTAGATCAGGGTAGGGAGAGAAAGAGGGAAAGGAAATATAGAGGTATAGATCTAAGATTGAGAAGAGGTGAGAGGGTGGGAGGAAGTGAATAATAGAAGAAGAGAAGAGAGAGAGAAAAAAAAAGTGAGATAAGTAATGAGGTTAGAAAAGCATCAGAGAGAAATTATTATGGAGTATCCAGTAATCTCTGATTAGCAGAATAAAATATACACTTAACTTAGAGGCCTTCTTGAAGGCACTCGTCGGGCCCAGGGTGAATATCTCACCCCAGTAAAAAGTTCCAATATGGGCCCCTGTGGGGGGGATAGATATAGGGCGTTGGAATAGCCCAAATAAACGCCCAGATCTTAACAACCAAAGACAAGATCTGAGAGTTTAACAGAGAAATATGACTTAAGTCATACCAGCGGCTTAGTCCACTCCTCGAGGATCAGTCGTCATTTCAGTCCCGATCTTCCTCTTGGAGACGAAGTAGGGCGGTTGTTGTCGTGTGGTGAATGGTTTTCTGGCGGCGAGCCCGGTTTCAGCATTAATCTCCAGTCGATCAGTGCTGATTTCATTTTGGTCGGTGAGGAAAATTGTTGGCGTTTCCCTTTATACCTGAAAGATACATTAACAGGAGAGCCCCACGCATAGTTGATTCCACGGTCTCTTAAGACAGCACAGTAAGGCGCAAAGTCTCTCCGTCTGGTGAGAGTTCCCTGTGAGAGATCTGGGAAGAGAGACCACGTAGCATAAGGACCTTCCAGGATTGGGTTCTTGCGAAGCGTGTGCAGAAGCAAGTCTCGTAGCTTGGGTGATGTTAGGTGTACCATGACGTCTCTAGAAACATCTGGGGGAGCTCTCTGTGACCGGGGGAGTCTGAATGCTCTTTCAATGTCTAAGTCAGCTGAGGATGCCATGGGAAGGATTAGTTTCAAAAAAGGCAGAACAGTAGCTGTTAAGTCCTCATCTTCCTCAGATTCAGCTATTCCCCGCACTTTAATGTTACTTCTTCTCAATTTATCATCTAGATCCCAGACTTTCGCTCTCATGTTCCTAAGGTCTTGTGCAATGTCTTGGTAGCTGTCAGCTAACTCATTATGGGCCCCAGCAAATTCGGCCATTTTCTCCTCTAGGTGGCCAGTCCTTTCATTCATGGATGCCATGTCTGCTCTTATCTCTCCCACTATACTCCTAATGTCCGACTGAATGGAGGCACGTAGATCACCCAGGAGACCTCTCAGGGCTCCATAAGTAATAACTGTGGAGTCGTCCTGTCTCCTTCTGGGTGAGCGCTCTCCTCCGTCGCTATGTGAGCTAGTGTGCGACTGTTGTGAGTGGGGAGAGCGGGGAGAGCGGGAAGCTGCCTCCTTGGTCGGAGCCATCTTAGGTGTCTGTCTCGCAGTACCCGGGCGCTCAGGGGAGAAGAAATCCGATACCTTTTTGCTTGGTCCGCGGCTTCTGGAACCTGCTCGCGGCATCACCAGTGGTTAGGGAGCTGAATCGCCTCCAGAGGGGGGAGGAAATATCCCGGTAAGTACTGCTTTGTCCTCGGTTTGTGGAGGCCGCTGGGAGAGCTCTCTGTTTAAGTGTCTGGCATAGCTCGTTGCAGGACACGCCCCCTCTGGCTCCCTCTCTTGACCCACAGAGGATACCGGGTAGCCGAAGCCTCCACGGTGCAACAGGGTTTTCTGTGGTCCTATAGTATCCCACAGGTGCGGATCCCCAATATCCGGTGATTCTCTGGGTGAACTTCCTCAAGCTCCTTGCTCCCTCTGGGCTCACTGCTCCTCGCCTTCAGTCCCACTTAGGCTTGCAGGACGTAGAAGGGCCACTCCGGGTCACTGGTTCGGGCCTGAATGCGGCACCGACCACCAGGACATCTTCGCAGCTCTCCTAGCCTCTGCACACTCTGACTAACTCCTCCCCCAGCAGCAGTATTTATAGGGGATCTTGCCTAAGGGCAGCAAGTTGAGTTCCCCCTACTGTGCCGGGGTGGAAGGTGTTGTATGTAGTAGGTACCTGCTGTGGAAACCCAGCTGTGCATTAGAGAAGTCTGTGTCTACCTGCGTGAGCATTAAATGCTTTCAGTCTGGTCGCTAGAAACAATGAAGTCTCTCATCTACATCAGGAACTGAAGTGAATTAATGAAGAGGCAGGTTTGGAGCAGCACATGACAGCACAAAGCCATGCCTCTTCAATACATCACTGCAGGTCCTGATGTATTTGAGAAACTTCCTTGGTTCTAGCATGGGAGGACCAGACTGAAAGCATTTAACGCCAGCACGCTGTGCTCCTAAGGTGTGCCGTGCTCTGGCCTTATCACTGCAGTGACAGTTCCTCTGGGCCAGGTACGTCTGTGGCGATCTCTGCTCCTGCAAGCTTCACTAATAATCTCCATAGCCCAGCGGACACACAATCTCCCCAGCCAATACAGGAATCAGGCTGGGGAAACCATGTGGGCTTGCTATTTAAGGTGAAGGAATATTCATTTTCTGCTTCCAACACCCACCACTTGGCACTGAAGCAAGCTCTGACAGGTGGGTGGGGGGAGCAGCAAATTAATATTCCTTCACCTTAAACAGCGAGCCCACCTGGTTTCCCCAGAATGATTGCTGCAGCAGCGACCCTTTCCTCCCTACTGTGCTCCCAGTCCACCACTGCCCCCTCTCCAGAACAAGACAGTGCATACATGTGCATGCACATTCGGAATATAAGACGCACTCAGGGGCGCACCTACCATGAGGCTACCTGAGTGATTCCCCTCAGGCTTCGCCACCTGCTGGTAGAAAGAAGTCAGCATCGGCAGGGGGTGCAGTGGTAGCATGGCCCCCCTGGCAAATGCCGCTCCCATTCCTTTAGTTCCAGCCGCTCTGTCTGCCCTCTGCAGCTAAGCATGGTGGGGAGCAATGACCTCATCACTGAGCATCCTGCTGTGCTGAGTCTTGCAGAGCAGCCGGGACAACACATGCTGGGGAGAGGAGACCGTAGCAACCAATGAGCACTGAGGAGTTATTTACTTCTTTTTTGTTTTTAACCCATTACTTGCCAAATTAGCAATTTTCCTTTTCGAAAATTGGTGTATGAAAGCTCTCTGGGTGGAAGAATATTCAATTAAAAATGACAATGACATTCCTGTTTTGAAAACATTCATTTTACAAACACAACACAAAAACACAACACAAAAAATTGGACCTAATTATAAAATCTTAGTTGCTAGAAGCAAAAGATTAGGCGTCCCAAAAAAAGGACATTGGTAGATAGTGGGTTCAGTGAGTGAGACAGATACTGAGATGTGCAATATAATGGAGGTGCTGTATATATATGAAATACTATGGGGGCGCTCTATATATATGAAGGACTATGGGGCGTTATATTTATATGAAGGACTGTGGGGGCGATATGTGTATATATAAAGAACTAGGGGGGTGTGGAGCCCACTGGGACAGGGTACTCGGTACTGTATCGGGGTACTGCTGAGGATGTCAAGGAGGTCCTGGTCTGAACCATGTCCCGGGTTCCGCAAGTAAATGGGGGGGATATTTACAGGGGAGATTGTCTGACACCACCCACGGGTTGTGGTCAGGGTGACCACCGCTGCTGCAGAACCTCCAGGGAAGATGTTTGGCAGCTGGAGATGTAATAGCTCTCCATGGGTAGAGCTGGGTTCCCCGGGCAGTGATAGTTAAAGTCTATGATGGATGCTATAGATGCTGCAGGATAAGGATGATAGTGGAGATGATAGGAACAGTTTGTGTGGGATTTGTGAGGGAGAGCAGGGTTTGCAAGGATTATAATGTGGGTTGTAGTCGACACCGGCACTTACTTTGCAGTTGCAGCACTGGTTGTCTTGGTGCTGGATGAGGTATTGTAATAGGTGCAATTCACTTACTTTCCTGCTGCTGCAGCCTTGTTTCTCAGCTTGTTGTGAAAGCAGTGTTCAGCTCTGCAGATGGGGATCTCTGGTGTTTAATATAGGGCAAAGGGTGCAATTAACACACAGACTCACGGTTTTGTAGTTCTCCAAAGCTTTACTGTAGTTGTTGTTCATCAAGTACTGTCCATGGAGTCTGTAATGAGGCTGGGTTGCTCCCACCCTGTCCGGGTCCCTGGCTTCCCACTGCTGCGCTGTGTGTGTGGCCCTGCTGCGGCTTTTAGCTGAGCTGCTGGCACTGTCTCTCCTCACAAGTACCCCCTTTGCTAGACAACTTGAATCTTTCCATGTGCTTCTGACCCCGCCGTTTTGCTTCACTGAGGTACAGTGTAGATCTACAACCTCCACTTTTCCGGTGTTCACTGCGCTGCGTGTGTCAGTCACAGTTTCGGATCCGGTATCCAGTCTGTGCGCTCCTCCGGGGCGAGTTGTGAAGTCACTCAGTCTCCTAGATGTGTTCCTCTGTTTCCTGTGCTCCTTCCCTCAGACCCTGGCTAGGCCTGGAAGCGAGGAACAGACTGTTGAGAAGCCTGAGGCAGCCTCTTTACACTACAGTCTCTCTCTCAGTTTTCCCAGGAACTGAACTGCTTTCTTCACAGTACTGCTACGTACTGAACTAACTACTTCCTCTTGACCCAGAGTATATAAGGGAGCTCCTTTAGCTCCCCCTCCTGGCCCAGAAGTGCTAGTGTAGTGTCCAGTGTTGTGCGGGGAGTGAACCCGTGTGATGTAACTGAGGCACATTAACCCTTGGGGTGCCACAGAGGCACTGTGTGTATATATGAAGAACTATGAGTGCTGTGTGTTTATATATATATGAAGGACTATGGAGGTGCTGTGTGTATATAAATGAAGGACGATGGGAGTGCAGTGTGTATAAAAATAAAGGACTATCGAGATGCTGTGTGTATATATATATATGAAGTACTATGGGGGGAGCTGTGTGTATATACAGTGCCTACAAGTAGTATTCAACCCCCTGCAGATTTAGGTGGTTTGATAAGATGCAAATAAGTTAGAGCCTTCAAACTGCAAACGAGAGTAGGATTTATTAACAGAAGCATAAATCTTACAAACCAAAAAGTTATGTTGCTCAGTTGAATTTTAATAAATTTTAAACATAAAAGTGTGGGTCAATTATTATTCAACCCCTCAAACCACCAGCATTCTGTTTGGTCCCCTAAAGTATTAAGAAGTAGTTCAGGCACAAAGAACAATGAGCTTCACATGTGTGGATTAATTATCTCTTTTGCCAGCCTTTTCTGACTATTTAAGACCCTCCCCAAACTTGTGAACAGCACTCATACATGGTCAACATGGGAAAGACAAAGGAGCATTCCAAGGCCATCAGAGACAAGATCGTGGAGGGTCACAAGGCTGGCAAGGGGTACAAAACCCTTTCCAAGGAGTTGGGCCTACCTGTCTCCACTGTTGGGAGCATCATCCGGAAGTGGAAGGCTTATGGAACTACTGTTAGCCTTCCACGGCCTGGACAGCCTTTGAAAGTTTCCTCCCGTACCGAGGCCAGGCTTGTCCGAAGAGTCAAGGCTAACCCAAGGACAACAAGGAAGGAGCTCCGGGAAGATCTCATGGCAGTGGGGACATTGGTTTCAGTCAATACCATAAGTAACGTACTCCACTGCAATGGTCTCCGTTCCAGACAAGCCCGTAAGGTACCTTTACTTTCAAAGCGTCATGTCAAGGCTCGTCTACAGTTTGCTCATGGTCACTTGGAGGACTCTGAGACAGACTGGTTCAAGGTTCTATGGTCTGATGAGACCAAAATCGAGATCTTTGGTGCCAACCACACACGTGACGTTTGGAGACTGGATGGCACTGCATACGACCCCAAGAAAACCATCCCTACAGTCAAGCATGGTGGTGGCAGCATCATGCTGTGGGGCTGTTTCTCAGCCAAGGGGCCTGGCCATCTGGTCCGCATCCATGGGAAGATGGATAGCATGGCCTTGCTGGAGATTTTGGCCAAGAACCTCCGCTCCTCCATCAAGGATCTTAAGATGGGTCGTAATTTCATCTTCCAACAAGACAACGACCCAAAGCACACAGCCAAGAAAGCCAAGGCCTGGTTCAAGAGGGAAAAAATCAAGGTGATGGAGTGGCCTAGTCAGTCTCCTGACCTTAACCCAATTGAAAACTTGTGGAAGGAGCTCAAGATTAAAGTCCACATGAGACACCCAAAGAACCTAGATAACTTGGAGAAGATCTGCATGGAGGAGTGGGCCAAGATAACTCCAGAGACCTGTGCCGGCCTGATCAGGTCTTATAAAAGACGATTATTAGCTGTAATTGCAAACAAGGGTTATTCCACAAAATATTAAACCTAGGGGTTGAATAATAATTGACCCACACTTTTATGTTTAAAATTTATTAAAATTCAACTGAGCAACATAACTTTTTGGTTTGTAAGATTTATGCTTCTGTTAATAAATCCTACTCTCGTTTGCAGTTTGAAGGCTCTAACTTATTTGCATCTTAACAAACCACCTAAATCTGCAGGGGGTTGAATACTACTTGTAGGCACTGTATATATGAAGGACTATGGGGGGTGCTGTGTATTTACATATGAAGAACTATGGGGATGCTGTATGTATATATACAGTTTATGAAAGAATATGGGGGTGCTGTGTGTATATATGTATATATATGAAGGACTATGGGGATGCTGTATATATTTGGCAGATGCATTATAGTTTATGGTTCAATAGAGGACTTTAGGTGTGCTCTATATATATTGGAGAGTGCTTTATAGTATGTGGAGCAATGGAGAACTATATGGGTGCTTTATATGTATTGGGGAGTGCATTATATTATATGGAGAAATGGAGGACTATGGGGGTGCTTTATAGTATATGTGCATGGCTATGGAGTGCATTATAATATATGGAAGGCTATGGGGTGCTGTATAGTATATGAAAGACAATGGGGGTGCATTATACTATGTGGAAGACTATAGTCTGTGTATTATACTATTTGTAGAACTATGGGTGGTGTATTATAGTATATGGGGGTGCTTTATAGTACATGGAGGACTATGAGATTCATTATAATATATGGATAAGTAAGGGGGTGCATTATAGTATATGGAGGACTATGGGGCTGCATTATAGTATATGGGGGACTATGGGGATACATTATAGTATATAGAGGACTATGGGGTGCATTATAATATATGGAGGGCTATGGGGGTGCACTATAATATATGGAGGTGCATTATACTATATGGAGGACTTAGGTGGTCCAATATACTATATGGAGGGCTATGCAGGTGCATTATAATATATGGAGGACTATTGATAATGCATTATAATATATGGGAGCCAAATTTACTATATGGAACCCATTATAATACTTGGAGGGCTCTATGGGGCATGACAATACTTGGAGGGTTATGAGGAAACCTTTATACTGTAGGGAGGGCTGTTTGCGGGCTGTGTTGGGTACCATTATACTGTGTGAAGAGATGTAGGGGATATTATACTGTATGGAGGCCCATTATACTGTATGGAGGGCTGAACATGGGTCACAGTTGGGGATCATACTGTGTTGGAGTAGTTGAAGGAGGTACAATAGGGTCATTATACTGTGCATGTGGAGGAATTCATTGTAGGGGTATCCAGGGCCGCACCGCCCATTGGACAGTGTGAGCCCTGTCATTCAGGCGGCAGCCGGCAGGGGGAGCGGCAGTGCAGAAGGGGGCGGCGCCTCATGCACACAGCCTCCCCCTGTCATGGCGCCGGCCGCGCACCGGAGGTAAGCGGCGACCCGGGGAGAGAGGCACAGAAGGGGCGGCAGCGCTGCCCGCGGGGCAATAGCACCCCAAAGGTACTCACGGCTGCGGGCAATGACTGCCGCGGCTCAGGCGGCTCAGGCGGCAGAGGGGGCGGCAGTGCTGGGCTCCGGTAGCACCCTCCCCCCCTCCCCGTAATCGGTGCCGCGGCTCAGGCGGCAGAGGGGCTTGGTGCACCCCTGGGGGTATCATACAGTGTTTGTGGAGGGCACTGTGGAAGAATTCACTGTGGGGGATTATACAGTGTTTGGGGAGGGGTACTGTGGAGAAATTCACTGTGGTTGATCATACAGTGTTTGGGGGACACTATTATTGGCATCATACTTTATGGGGGCAATGAAAGAAAAAGTGAGGGGCTTTAATAGGAGGACATTTACTTTGTAAGGGCTGCAAATTTCTGCGATATGTTGTTATGTGACCCAGCCAAATATTCTATTTTTTTGGGAAGGGTTGAGGCCCAATTAGAATTTCTGCTATGGGGCCCCATGATTTCTATGTGTGCCCATGGTGCAGGATGCATTGTCCCTTTCTCATACGCCTCTGCTGCAGGACTCATTGGCCATAACTTACCACATCCAATGCTGCCCCTCAGTACATACAGGCATTCCAGCCATGTTTCTCCCAAGTGGTGGTTGGTCAGTGGCGCTTGTCCCCCTTCCCACTCCCACATCCCTTGCTCAACCCAATTTGAAGGCCCCAGCTATTAGCTTCAGACAGCCCTGAGTGCCCTTGTGTTTGGCTAAGTGTGGCACCCCGCCAAGCAGGCGTCACAGAGGGGTACTGCACCCGTAAAAGAGGTGCAGATACTCCCGCTGCAGGTGGATTCTAGGATGGTGGGTGGGACCCATACACCAGCACTCCCACACTAGTGTACACGGTGGGAGGTTACCTGGGAGGGAATAAAACCACCTCTAATGGGAAAAAGGAAGTGAGACAGTGTGTCTAGAACAGATAATGGGCGTCTGAGACAGGCTCACCAAAGGGAGGAAGAGATGGAGGAAGAAAGGGCTTAAAGAAAGAAAGATCCCAGGCACAGACAGCCTAAAGGGAGCGAGGAACTCGAGGGAGTTTATCCGAGACGGCTTACCGAGCACCGGAGCCCGCACCTGTGGGATACTTTAGGACCACAGAAAATCCGTAGTCCCGTGGAGTCTTTAAGTCTCCCGGGCACCTGAACAGACGAAAGAGAGGGTACCATGCACCGCTGAAGGAGCAAGTGGTCGGCCAGCAGAGGGTTACCCGACGGCCGTGAGGGTAAGAGAACGGACGATGCCAGGCTGATTACAAGTCACCAGGCTTCACACAACAAACTGGGAAGTAGGAAGAAACAGACGGGGTTAGAGAACACACCAACGGTTTCACCATACCATCTGGAGTCCGCCTGCAGCCGCCCGATAAGTTACCTGTCCTCATACCATCAGGAGTGCTGAACTGTAACTGTGTATGTATGCAAGTGACCAGTAAAGTACCCGGAGGAAAAGTGACTTTTGACTCTGCCTGTATTCCTTCCAATGAACTTGTTTCCCCAACCAGGAACGCTGCCCTGGAGGTCCAGTCCTACCTGTGGAGGACTTTACCAACTCAGCCGCAACATCATCGACCTCCGGCGGACTGTGGCGGCGCTGGTGAATCCTCACCAGAAACTACAGGTGGCGTCACGACAAACTTGTACATAATCCCCTGTAAATATCACCCCTTTTCAAAGACACGGAATCAGGCGCGGCCGCTATTTCCCCCGTGACACAGTTAACCCCTTCGAGGCCTGATACCCGAGTACCCCAAAGCCTGGGCTCGACATAAGCATGTCGGGAGAAGCAGGCGTAGTCTGTTGGAGAAGACGTGCCATTTTACCAGCTAAGTGCAGTGGCTGCTTGTTGATACTCAGACTGCAGGTGGCTGCATGTGTCGAACCCCAGGCCCTGGGATACTCGGGTATCAGGCTCGGTGGATACTTGGGATGTTACGGGTGGCAACGCCTGAGCCCCTGGCCTGGGTGACACTTCAAAAAGGGATTAAATTTACAGGGGATAAGAGTTTGTCATGTGACGCCAACTGTAGTACCTGGTGATGGGTCACCAGCGCCGCCACAGTCCTCCGGAGGCAGATGGTAATGCGGCTGAGTTGGCAAAGCTCCCTACAGGTAGAGCTGGTCCCCCAGGGCAGCATTCCTGAAAAGAGGCAGGATGATGGAGAAAACCACAAACAGGCAAAGTCACTTTCTCCCGGGTACTTTACTGTCAACCTTTAGCAGCGTCATACAAAGTTCACAGTCCAGCATCAGATGTTAAAATAACAGGTATCTCTACGGGTGGCTGTAGGTGGATCCCAGGTGGTATGGTGGGACCCGTGGTGTACCTTAGTTGATGAACCCGTGTCCTTTCCTCCCCACCTAGGATGGGCCTATACCCAATGGCTCCGTGTAGGTAGTATTGGGGGTACTCTCATTTGTGGTGAGGAAGCAGGCAGACCGTTCTGTCTGGCAGGGTGCTGTGGCAATATACGGACCACAGCAGCCGCTTGTCGACTGCAAAGATAGACCTTGGCCGGATCCTCAGGCTCGACGTTCCCATGGTGGACTGGAGAATCCCCTGGAGTATGGGCACTCCACTCTGGGTTCTCCCTTTCTCTCTAGGGCCCAGACTCCGCTCGTCGGGCGCCCTTTTTCAGGATCTCCTCAAGATCCCTTCTTCCCTCTGGATCAGCTTGAAACCGTCCGGGTAAACCTTCCGCCTCGTTCCACACTCTTTGCAACTTTCCTCCTTCTCCAACTGTTCTTTCCCTCTCCCTCTTTCACTCACTAGAGAGAGACTACTCTTGCTCCTAGCTGACCATTTCTGCTGAAGATCTCCTTTGTCCCCCTAGAGGTGAATATATCCCCTCCAGCTAATGTGGGAGTGCTGCAATGGGGCCCACCCACCAACCTAGGGTCCACCTGCAGCTGGGGACTTACACCTCTTTTACGGGTGCAATACCCCACTGTGACGCCTGACTACGTGGGGCACCACACGTGGTGTGTAGATGGTGCTACATCATAGACATGTCTGACTAGTTAGTGCCAGACAGCCACCACTTTGGAGCTGGCTAGGGTTTTGTAGGTGTGTGAAAGAGATAATAGGTTGGCAATCAGTGCTGCCTCCTGTGTTTATGCTATAAGGATGCAGGACTGTGTCTGCCTACAGGACCACAGCTCTGCCAGCCATCAATGTGTGTCTTTATGCTCGTGCCAAGCTGGCAATGCCATGAATGATCCTTATTCTAGATTCATCTGTGTGGTTCTTGTACATGCGTGTGATGGCGTTGACATCCCTGTGGTTGGGGGCGATGCGTCGTTTTGAAGTTCGCCTCAAGCAGCAGAGAGGCTAGGTTCACCCCTGGACACACCCCACACTTTCCTCCAAAATTTGGAGGAAAAAAGTGCAACCAAAAATATGGTAATTCCAAAGTACAACTTATTCTGCAAAAAACAAGCCCTCATATAGCTATGTAGAAGGAAAAATAAAAAAGTTATAGCTCTTGGATGACGTGAGGAAAACACAAAAACGAAAAGTCGTTCAGTGGTGAAAGGTATAAAATCCTTGTAATAGCTGTAAAATAGCAGCAGGAGCGGCCCCCGCAGGCTATAATCTTCACATGTTCATGATGGGTGTAATTAGGGTTAGGGAACTTCCTTAATTCCTAAATTTGTAGACAGTTATCAGGCAGAACTTGCAAGGCATTAAAGGGGAAGTCCAGGATTAATAAAACTTTACTACATTCTTAAAAAAACAGTGCCACCCCTGTCTACAGGTCACTTGTGATATTACAGCATAGGCCCATTCCATTTAATAGAGCTGAACTGCAATATCACACATAAACTGTAGAAAGGGGTAACGCTGCTATTGAAAGAAATCAGTTATGTTTATAAAACTATGGACAACTCCTTTAAGGATAACATTTCCACTAGTAACCCCAGAACAACACAAGACCACCAGGATGGGGCTTAATTTACATGTAACTTTTTGTGTGTGTTAAAATAAACTACAGTATGAAGAATATAGGAGATCTTTGCTAAGCAAAGATTACATTCAAGTAGGTGAAAACATTTATTTTACTGAATCTCCAGTTTGTGAAACCTATTTTTATTAAACACTTGTAGGTCATTTTTAATTAATATAAGAAGTCCTGTGTTCAGAATGCCCATGTCTTGGTCAGAGTATAAGTGGTTACTAAGGCTAGGGTCACACTTCAGGTTTTTTTTTTCAAAACCTGATCCGGTTTTCAGCTTTTGAAAAGCTCAAAACCGGATCAGGAAACGCTCCTCATAGGAGCCTATTATAAAAACCGGATTGCTTCACAAGCAATCCGGTTATCGCCTCCGGCTCTGCAGCCTACATGAAAAATCACGCAGGCTGCAGTTTTCGGAGCGTTTCTAAGCCCCGCAATGCGGGAACCGCATTGCTCAGGATGTGTAATCCTGAGCAATGCAGTTACCGCATATACTTTGCTTATCCCGGCTGCCCATAGATCTTACTGTATAAGCCTTCAGGACTCGGACAGTGCACATACCACAATAGCTATAGTATGCGCGCTGCTCTCAGAGGAGCCGGCGGCTTCATTCATAAAAATGTACAGCAGCTGACAGGAGCCGGCTGCTGTACATAAGCGGTTAAATCATTATATGCCCACCTGAGTGGGTGGTAGGTCTGTAGGGGGGTGAGCACCACCTAGAGACAGTATAGAAACATTTTTAAATAAAATTACGAGTTTTAAAACATAGAGAACACTTTGCTCATCCCTGCGGCAGCAGGGATGAGCAAACTATCCGGTAACCGGATTGCTCCGGATTACACATCCAGAGCAATCCGGTTACCGGATTGCGGCTTCAGCAATCCGGTTGATGGATTGCGGCTTGTCTGAAGCCAATTGCGTTCACCGCATTTGGATCTGGATGCGGTGATTGTGCAATTCTATATTTAAGTGTGACCCTAGCCTAAGAGCGACCCTACATGGAGGAGCCGTTCTGTATGACACAGACAGACATTGATGGGAATGGATGTGTTTCTTTGTGTGTATGTGTGTGTGCTTGATGTATTCATGTGTGTACTCGGTGTATACATACGTGTATGTAACATACAGTGTTTGGTCATATGCCATGTGTTGCATGTATGTAGCATCCACATTTATAAATCCCGGTAGATGAGAGGCCATACGTAAAATCATTGTTCTCGGCAGCACATCACTCGGTGCAAACTGCAGAAGTGCTGCTGATAACACAATACTGTAGGGGGCACATTGCTCTACTAGTGATCGCATCATTTGTCATCATCCTGTGTGAAAAGGCCAGAAACAAGCACTGAATGACTTGAATATTGCGGAGTCGATTATGACTTTGAGGACAGCTACCAAAAGGTGGCGCTAGAGTTCGTCCACTTCCTCACTGAAGTGACAATTTGAATATTGTTGTCACGCTCATTTAACAGTCTGAACTCAGTGCATGTAAATGTAACCTAGATGTGTGAGTGTGATGGTGCAAAACTTGAGCAGTTAATGCTCCACTATAAGCTTTTACTCAGTGCCCCACTTTGTCTAAAACCAACCCTGCTTATGAGTTAATGGTGCTTTAATAATAAATAATAAAATAATAATATTTGTGGTCATCCAGCTTTCCAAGGGTACCTTTACACATCGCAACATTGCATGCAATTTCACTTGCAACTTACTGGTTGCAGTGAAATCATGGACACATTATTCCATTTGTACACGGCAGCAAAATAGAACAATGTGTCCATGATTTCACTGCAACCAGTAAGTTGCAAGTGAAATTGCATGCAATGTTGCGATGTGTAAAGGTACCCTTAGTTCTAATTACTTGGGTGTGATTGTATAGTGACATATGTGTGGGGATATGCATAGTGATTATATGTGATCTTTACTTCAGGCAGAAATGCTCTGTAAGAAAATGTAACAACAATTTCCTTGTTGACAAAAAAGGGAAAACTCCTGTTTCCTGTGGATGTCACATGTTAGTTGTGTCATTTTCCAGCACTAGAAGCTGTCAGTGTGGTGGAAGGACATAGTGGTATCTACTATATAGTGACCCAGCAGGTCTGTGAGTATATACCATGCATAACCTAGGGTCTTTGTAGCCTGAACTCTGCACCTCTTATCTCTTAAGAGCAGGTGATAGGGGAGAAGTGATCCTTCTTGCACTGTAAATTGCTACAGGTTGTTAACACACTACGCTTATATTGTTTTACACTACGCTTATATTGTTTTACTTTAGTTATACAAGTTTTTTCCTAATGATTTTTCTATACCATTGTAATAATTCCTTTATAACATTGACAGAGTTTGTTATTCAGTCTGATGGTGGTTATGACGTACAATGACTGGTACTATGAATTAGTTCTGCCACATTTAATACTGCAAGAAAACATGTGTCCAGCCCAGGCCCTGGGGGTACTCGGTCACTCAGGCGCGGTCTCTGGGGAAGGTCACGGGTAGCGGTGCCTGAGGCCGTGGGCCCAGGGGATGCAGATAAGGTGGAGATGGCAATAACATAATAAAATGTCTGTCGTGAATCCACCTGTAGGGGTCCGGTGATGGCACCGGCGCTGCTTGGGCCTCCGGGGTGATGGGCAGCAGCAAGGAGGAACGGCTCCCTACAGGACGAGCGGGGGTCCTCGGGGCTGTAGGTTTTAGTGAGGGGAATAGGGTAGCGTGGTGAGTGTGGTGTAGATGGAAGGAGGGACACGCACACATAAAGTCTTTTGGTACCTTTACTGGTGTTCTTCACGGGTACACTCGACCGGAGATGAGGTAAACACTTCAGGATTCCCACAGCGAGTAGGGTTGTAGGCCTCCTGGTTTCTGTTACTCTGTCTGGGTCTGGCAGGCATGGAACCCAACCAGACTGTTACTTCACTTTCTGTGTGACTCTCCACACCCGGGTTTGCTGCACTGAGGGCACTTCTATGGGACTTCCTGTCTGGCCTAGACTCCGGGCTCTCATTTGGTGGTGCTTCTGGTGTCCGGGGAGCTAAACCCCCTTTTGTAGTGCTGGTTTTTCTGCAGGGCCTATTCTCTGTGTCCCTGTAGCTCGGACCCAGTGACCGGAACTCTGCTGGGGTGAGTCGGTATGACTCCTCTGCCCCCTTCTTGTAAAACACTTCTCTCTCCTCTGCCTGTGACCCCTACTCTGCGGGTCTACCACTTTTTCAGGTGGATGCTGGTATGGGCCTAGCACAGCTCCAGTACCAGCTCAGCTCACTCAGCTCTTCACAGTTCTGTAGTGACTGCACACTCTGGTGTTTTCCCTCCAGGACCCGTATTTATAGGGGGGACTGGCTTAAGGCAACCAGTGGAGCTCCCCTTACAGGCCTGGGGTGAAAGGGTGTTGTGTGTTAGTGGGGTTACTCGCTGTGTTACATCCTTCCATGTCCCAAGGGTGTCTGTGGTGACCTGGCACAGGGTGCCACATTCCCCACTAGTTAACCTCAGTTCTCTCCGGACTGAGCAAAAGTTTTTATTTACAACTTCAAATATTTATACATTTAATAACGGGTATTTACAGAGTCTTAAAGTCAAAATTCACAAAAATCACTGAAAATAAAAGAGAAAAATATGAAAAAGCAGTCCTTACGGCACTAGTCCATCTGCCGCAGGCTGGGAAAAGGGAAAAAGCAATTTTTGTCACACTAGTCCTGTGACCATAGTCCGGGTTCAAACAAACGGGAAAAAGGTAAAGTCCAGCAGTAAAGTCTCTGATGGCTTGAACACACATTTACGGGTTAACACACTTCATACTTTACACAAATTCCCTATGGGTGTCTCTGCTTAGGAGGCCGGGTCTTTCCTACTTTCTCTACCCCTGGCACTTTCTATTCCCAACTTGATATGCTTGGGGCTGTGCCCAGTACCTCCCCCCTTCTATACACTACTATTCACACTTGCGGACTAGAGTCACTTATTTACACTTAGTTACTAGCTACTATGTTTCTGTATAGTTTAAACCCACTCTCCATATCTAGATGGGGCCTGTCTTTGAGTACTGCGGTATGATCTGCGTGAACTAGGTGTTGCATGTGTACTGATTTCTCTTTGGATTGGTTATGCAGGTAGCTGTCTGCGAATTCTTGGTCTTACTGTAAGACTAGCAGGTTCACCGATAGGAATCCCTGGTTCCGGTATAACAGGCTGTACTTCTTGCAATTGAACGGGTTCTTTTGGTCTCATTGGTTCTGGTTCTTCTTGAATGGGTTGAATTGGGATTTGATTTTCTACAGGTTGATAGAACGAAATGACTGGTATGATAACTGCTACTTTGTTTGTTTTTCTTTTTCTCTTAAGAACTAGTTCACCTGGTATTAAGGGTTCCGCAGAGGCACGTATGTTGAAGTCATGTTTTTGCTTGCTTCTGCTTTGGTCTAAGTTCCTCTCAACACTTTCTTGAACTTTCCTGTACTGTTCTTGGCGATGATAGTTCCAATCTTCATCTGAAGAATCTTGAATTGGTTGTACTGTTCCCATTTCTAAGTCAATTGGGAGTTTTCCTGGTCTTGCTCGCATTAAGTAAGCTGGTGTGTAGCTGGTAGAACTGACAGGGATGTGATTGTAGATATCCACTAAGTCAGGTAGCTTTTCTGACCACTGATTTATCTCGTTAAGTGGTAGAGTCTTCAACATATCGATGACGATGTTGTTCATCTTCTCGCACAAACCATTTGTTTGCAAAGATAAAACAACAGTCTCAGTTCGGATTCAGTATGATGCTCAAAAACTCTCTTTTTTGAACAAATATTTGCAAAGCTAGACTCCTGATCTTCTACAGACCAGTTTCGGGTTTCCAGCTGTGCTGCATCTGTTAACTGTCCCATTACTACTGATGCTCCGGTCATCGCGTACATATCCAGCACGGTGCATATCTTTCTCTGGAACGCATCTAGGGCACCGGGCTTGCCGTTGTACTTGGGTAACCAGGCTGCGGCATCTGCCTGTGTACAAATCACATATGGCAGTGGAAGGGAGCGCACGGTCATGTGCAGTCAAGCGCAGCACCGTGCGTCCCCATTATAAACATAGGGGCTTGCGCTGGCTGCGCTCACATGGCGGATCCCCTCCGCAGAACGCTGTGGAGGGGAACGCCAGTGTGAAACCAGCTCTAATGCACAGAATTCTAAGTAACATCTTCATTTTCAAAGTACTGAATCCTTACAAATTATTTCAGCAGGTTCCTCTTAAACGGAATCTGTCACCAGGTTTTTCATACCTAATTGGAGAGCAGCATACTATAGAGAAAGAGACTCTGATTCCAGTGAGGTGTATTATACTGGGCTGCTCATTGTAGATTTGATAAAATCACCATTTAATCTGCAGGAGATTATCAATAGAGGACTAATAAACTGCTGCCAGGTAGTCCAGCATGTTCTGAGCTCTCTATAACCCCCATTACTGATTGGCAGTTTTCTGTGTATACTATATTCGGGCAGAAATCTGCCAATCAGTGGTGTGTGGGCGGCAGATAAAACTATGATTTTATCAACATGACAGCAAGCAGCTCAGTAAGTGATTCATTGCTAGAATCAGGGTCTGTGTCTCTATATTATGCTGCTCTCACATAGGGTAGCAAAAACCTGGTGACTGTATACAGTCTTTACATAGAAATCTGGCCTTTTATTTAACGAGGTGTTTTGTCATTTACTGTTGAAAAAACCCAGAGTTCTGGATTATTTTTGCAACTCAGATTTTCACAGTAGTCCTGACCAGCTTCATCAAAATTGGCAGAGTGTGGGCTGGATGGGGCATGGTGAGACCCTCCCGCCCAATTCATTCAAATTTATACCACTTTAGTGGCATGACTTGTTTGGAGTACCTTAATAGTGGCAGCACACACTATTTAATAGACACATCTAATTTATTAAGTGTCGTGCTCCCTTTACTGAATTAGGTACATTGTGCTTCACTAGTTCCGATCATTAAGATTGGTGCGTGCAACACTACTCTTAATTAATAAATCAGGTTGTTTCACTTTATAGCATGTTTATAATAATAATAATATTTATTCATTTATATATCGCCATTAATTCCATAGCGCTTTACATACAGTTTACAACACTGTCCCACTCGGGGCTCACAATCTAAATATCCTATTTATTTGCATTTTTTTAGTTTGTTTTATATTGTTGAGACATATTGTAGGATCTGTAAATTGGAAATTCTATAAGGAAAAACTGAAATGAAAAAAAAATGTTAAACCTGTGTATGAACCTAGCAGAAAACCTAAAAGATTAAAGACAGCAATCATCAATGGAAATAATTAGCCCTAGCACACAAAATAACATTTTGTTATATAATATATAGGCAATGCATAATAAAAAAAATTATAAAATATATAAACATTTTAAAGGGAGTTGTCTACTACCACTACCTGGACAACCCTTTTTAAGATCAAGCAGTTCCCTTTGAAAAATAAAAATAATAACTACCTATCACAATGGTGCCACTACATTGTTGGTGCCGTGTCTCTCTTAAGATCATGTAACATTGTTATGCCATGTGAACCCTGCAGCCAATCAGCAGCCATTAATGTGCTGATGACTTGTTCTTCCCAAGGTACTGAGAGCACAGCAGCCCATTAGCAACCACTGTTTGGCTATAGGGCTCACATGGCATAACAATGTCAAAAGAACCCCAGGAGACCAGGTACTGGAACGACACCAGTAGAGGTGATATCTTTGATATTTATTTTATAAGAGGGACTGCAATTAAAAGGGTTTTTTTGTCAGGTAGAGGACAATCCTTTTAAGTAAAGTTCAGTTCAAGTACACTCCCTGATGGAAGTTATGTCGCTTATCCATGTTATGTAAATAAAAGTTTATAACTAGTGATGAGCGAGTACTAAAATGCTTGGGTGCTCGAAGCTTGGGCCGAGCATCCCAAGATACTCGTGTACTCGGCCCGAGCACCGAGCCCAATGTTATCCTATGGGAGACCCGAGTATTTTTATGAAATGACTGCCGGCAGCATGTAGAAACCCTAAAAATGTCACAAAAGTCTCAGAAGAGTGCTCAAATGACATGGCAACACCATGAAATTTAGCGCTGTAAGTGAGGCGCGAAGGTCATGGTCGCTGTGTGCTGGCGCCGACCAATGAGAATAGCGCCTCACTTCTCATTGAGATACATGGAGGACTTTGAGTTTCAAATTTACCGCTGTAAGTGAGGCGCGAAGCTCATTGGTCGGCGCCAGCACACAGCGACCAATGAGCTTCGCGCCTCACTTACAGCGGTAAATTTGAAACTCAAAGTCCTCCGTGTATCTCAATGGGAAGTGAGGCGCTATTCTCATTGGTCGGCGCCAGCACACACCGACGAATGACCTTCGCGCCTCACTTACAGCGGTAAATTTGAAACTCAAAGTCCTCCAAGTATCTCAATGGGAAGTGAGGCGCTATTCTCATTGGTCGGCGCCAGCACACAACGACCAATGAGCTTCGTGCCTCACTTACAGCGGTAAATTTGAAACTCAAAGTCCTCCATGTATCTCAATGGGAAGTGAGGCGCTATTCTCATTGGTCGGCGCCAGCACACACCGACCAATGAGCTTCGTGCCTCACTTACAGCGGTAAATTTGAAACTCAAAGTCCTCCATGTATCTCAATGGGAAGTGAGGCGCTATTCTCATTGGTCGGCGCCAGCACACAGCGACCAATGAGCTTCGCGCCTCACTTCCTATTGAGATACATGGAGGACTTTGAGTTTCAAATTTACCACTGTAAGTGAGGCGCGAAGCTCATTGGTCGCTGTGTGCTGGCGCCGACCAATGAGAATAGCGCCTCACTTCCCATTGAGATACATGGAAGACTTTGAGTTTCAAAGTTACCGCTGTAAGTGAGGCGCGAAGCTCATTGGTCGCTGTGTGCTGGCGCCGACCAATGAGAGAAGCGCCTCATTTCCCATTGAGATTCATGGAGGACTTTGAGTTTCAAATTTAGCGCTGTAAGTGAGGCGCGAAGCTCATTGGTCGCTGTGTGCTGGCGCCGACCAATGAGAATAGCGCCTCACTTCCCATGTGGGTTGGATAGCAGGGAACGAAAAGCCCATACGTTACGAGGGCTTTTTAAAAAGATTATATAGACAGGACAGCAGGGGATCACACCTGATCCTTTTTGTGACGTAAAACATTTCCCTGCTTGTTTTAAAAAAATGTTTACCTCAAAGAAATAATTATTTAAAGTGGAACTCTAACTTCCGGTTCCGGCGCCGCCATGACCAGCTGCATCTGACACAGCTCCGGGACCCGCCGCGGCAATCCGGCCCCATCCAAGCGCTCTCTGCACGCCCGATTCTCCCCGGACAACCGACTGGTAAAGGAGAGGCGGGACACCCTCCTGAGGCAGTGATGGACCGGTATGTGATGCGGACGGGAGGTAGCGGTCGGTCTCTCCCGCAGCATGAGGCCGCGGAAGATGGCGCCCAGAGCGCGGACTCCGTGGATGAGCGGGAATGCAGTCCCGACCGGGAGGTAAACGGCACACCCGGGCACACTGCTGAGGGGCCGGAAAGAGCTAATGGGAGACAACACGAGGTGCTAGTTGGTTGCAGGCAGAAGGGCACAACAGACCAAGTCAGTGTGGGACAGCTGGGCACTACGGAGGACAAGTCACAGGGTCAGGCAGAGACAATGCTGGAGGACAAAGAACAGGAGACACACATAAGTAAGAGGCAAGAGGTGCAGATACAACCAATAGATTATAAAACACTGGCCAAAGAACTGGCCACACATATGGCTGACGAGTTCAAAACAGTAATAGCTGATATGGTGGCTGCATCCACTATAGAGCTCAAGAGAAAAGTAGAAGCTCATGACCAGAGATTAAAAGAGACAGAATCTAGAATCGGTTCGGCCGAAGACAGAATACTAGAGCTAGAAGATCAAGTAGAGACACTGCAAAAACGTTCTGAGTATGCTTTCTCAAAATTGGAAGACTTAGAGAACAGGTCACGACGGAGTAATCTCAAAATAGTGGGCCTGCCTGAATCTATCCCAGCAGACCAGCTTGTGGAGATCTTTGAGGTAGACCTCCCCAAAGCACTGGGCCTACAACATAGATGTAAAACAGAACGTACCCATAGACTTGGGCCACCCAGAGACAATATGAATACTACAGCAGCTGCCTCAAGCAACCCTCCCCTCTCTGGAATTTCTAACAATAAGCCACGACACTCTATTGCAAAATTCCTAAACCACAGAGACAAAGAAGAAATACTCAGGGCTTATAAAGCCAGAAAACTTCCTCTGTCCCTACATGGTCAACGAGTGTTAGTCTTTGCGGATTACTCGCCAGAAGTATCCCGTCGAAGAAGAGCTTTTAGCGAGGCTTGTTCCATACTGCACAAGAAAAATGTACGCTTTCAGTTGAATTTCCCTGCCACACTGAGGTTCAGGTCCAGAGAGGGGGTACTATTGACATTTACAGATCCGGAAGATGCAATGGCCGCGATTTCAGATAACACTCGCTCACCAAGAGAGCGAACACCTCCAAATGCGAACGCAGACAAAACAACACCAACAAGACTCAGGTCCGGAAGAAGGACAACAGAGGGAGAAGCGAATGCGCGCGATTCAATACAACTACGTTCCAATCACCGGAGCGAACGGTCCATCAATCCGAAGCAGAACATACCAACAACAACAAGACAGTCAGGAACCAGGACGGATGCGCGAAATAAGACTAGTAAACGGAGCAACTATCCCGAAAATCCCAGAAACAGCACGTGGACCTCGTTGGCTAAAAGATGTAAGCTGAAAGCATCCTATCAGACATACACATTGGTTACGTGAGTTCAGGAATGCTCTTCTGAAACATCGCCTCCGCCCTCATCTTCCCGTGAGTTCCAAGTGACTACTGCTCTCCCCCCTGCTCCCCGCATTTTCTTCCCTTCGCCCCTTCCCCCCCTCTCCCCTCCCCCCCCCCCCCCCTTCCTTTTTTTTTTTTTTTTCTCTCTCTCTCCCCTCTTCCACTCTCTCCCTACAGGATTCTTGAGGCAAGCAGGGAGATGTCGGAGACGAGGAAGAGAGAAGTCGAATCGTCATTTATGCAAAGGAGGACAAACTCTGACTCTTATCAGGTTTACCCTTGAGATAAACTTTATTGACTCCTCTATTATCCATAAGTTGATGACGGGGTGGGGGAGGGGGAGGAGGGTGTGATGGTCATCATTGATGATAGAACTACGACACATGGCCGTGTGAGAATTCACTACTGTTACTTTGTCTATAATCGTACTAATTATATATTTTGGTATGAGTCCAGAGGGACTGAGGGGGGTGGGGGGGGATGGAGGGGATGGGAGGGGGGGGATGAGAGGGAAGTGCAACGGAACACTAAGGGCGCATAGAAAAACAAGAATTTAATACTAACAATTTGCCGGTTGCTGTGGCGGGACATGATGTTAGATATATGGGCTGTATTGGAGGGAAGAAGAGAAGTCTTTCACTAGGACAGCAAAGGAGAAGAGATGACAATAATTTCAGGGGGGAAACGTTGGGGTGGGAGGGGGCACCTAGAGACATACTTAGCAGAGCAAAAATGTATCAATGTATTACCTGGACCTCAATAATCTTTCCCTGGCTACGGTTGTGGGGAAAGATACATAGATGGCTTATGAAACACCACTTGACAGAAATATCGCAGGAGAGAAAACATGATGGTTAGGTGGGTCTCCTGGAACGTAAAGGGTATGCGCTCCCCAGCAAAGCGCATGATGATCTTGCGTCATCTTAAAAGACTCCGTACGGATGTTGCTTTGTTACAGGAGACCCACTTGACGTCAGAAGACTTTTTTAGACTTAAAAAGTTGTGGGTGGGAGAGGTTTATGGATCTGGAGCCGTCGAAAGGAAAGCAGGAGTCATAATCTTGATCCATAGATCTTTATCGCACAAGGTTTTGTCCACGCAAGTAGATGATACGGGTAGGATGATCCAAATGAGCATCCAAATTCAGTCAGACGTCTTCTCTGTATATAATATATATGCTCCAAACATGAATCAAAAACTCTTTTGCCAGGACTTGCAGGCTAGGCTATTGACAGACAAGGGACACAATAGAATAGTAGGGGGCGACTTCAACATGGTACTAGATGCAGAGGAGGATAGGAGACACTCAACGACCCCGAGAAGAGACCCCCAGACACCAGCGAGATCACAAACTGACAACTTTCTAGACACTCTCTTCACAGCTGTAAACATGACTGATGTATGGAGAACAATGCACCCCCTTGACAGAGAGTTTACCCACTTCTCCCACCCCCGCGGGTCTTGGTCTAGAATAGACATGTTCTTCACATCTCTTAATATATTGCAGAGAACAACTGAAATAAAAATTGAAGATATGGTAATATCGGACCATAGCCCGCTGGTGTTGGAGTCCAAAGACATATATGAAAAAGGCACGGATTATCTGTGGAGGTTCCCAGACACATACACAAAAGATGAAAATTTCGTCTCCCTCCTCAGAGAATGGTGGTCGGCTTTTTCAAGGGATAATGAAATGCATCGCTCAGACCCGTGTTTGTTCTGGGAAACAGCGAAAGTGGTGTTGAGAGGCCAGATAATGGCATACAGCATGGGGATAAAGAAAAAAATAAAGGAGCAATTTATAGCAGCTAGCCTAGAGGTGAGAAAGGCTTACTCTCAATATAAAAACACAATGGCTGACCCCGACAAGGAAATTTGGCAACGGGCAAAAGACAAATTTGATATGTGGGCAAAACGCAGGGAAGATATATATAAAAGTAGAATGGAACTTAGTCTCCATAAATTTGGCGACAAAGCAGGCCGACTGCTAGCACGATTGTCACGCGGTAAACAACTATCTCCCCCAATCCAAACTATAATTGATAAACGAGGCAACACCTGGACCAACCCTAAAGACATCAGCCAGACATTAGGAAAATTTTATGCATCTCTATACTCGGAAACCGACTCGGTCACACCCATTCAGCCTGACTTGCTGCAATTGGTGAATTTGCCGAGTGTGACGGAAGAGGACAAACAATTTCTGAACGGTCCTATTACGGTGGAAGAGATAGAGAATGCTATACGAAACATAGACCCAGGTAAAGCACCTGGACCAGATGGCTACAATGGTGCATTTTTTAAGGCCCTTAAGGAACAGGTTTCCCCGATTTTGTGCAACCTATTTAATGACATACTTCAAGGAACCCCTATCCCAGACAGAATGAATGTGGCCCATATAAAACTCATCCCTAAACCAGGAAAAGCACTGACAGATCCAGCCAGCTTTAGACCGATATCCCTGATAAATCAAGACCTAAAACTTCTCTCTAAAATAATGGCAGATCGATTAGCGACAATCATGCCTAGACTGATACCTCCTCATCAAGCAGGATTTATTAAAGGGAGATCAACTGCTACTAATATTAGGAGAACGATGCTCCTGTTAGACATCATGGGAAAGAGAGTGGGAACGGAGAGGGGGGACCCAGCCGTGATCACCTTGGATGCAGAAAAAGCGTTTGATAATGTAAGGTGGTCATGGCTGGGTAGGGTCTTAGACGCAACTGGAATAATGGGACCATTCAGACAATACCTCCAATCTTTATATAGTAACCCAAAAGCATGTATCAGTACACCCGGTTATCTGTCGGACTCTTTCTCCTTGCAGAAGGGGACGAGACAGGGATGTCCATTATCACCCCTGTTATTCAATCTAGCCATAGAACCTCTTGCTCTATATTTGGAGCAGAGCTCCATTTATGAGGGATTTAGAGTGGGAACCAAAGAAGTCAAACTATCACTATTTGCGGACGACATTGTTATATATTTGCAAAACCCAGAAAGGGATCTCCCTCACATTCTTGAAACCATTGACACCTTAGGTAAACAATCAGGCTTCCGACTAAATAAGGAAAAATGTGAGGTACTGTTCATCAACCCTAAAAGCAAACTTTCTCAACACTTACAATTCTGCGGTATCCCAATCGCTAAAGATAGCATTAAATACTTGGGGATCTACTTAGCTAGAAATCCTACTCAAACTTACAAACTGAATTTTATCCCACTTCTCTTAAAAATTGAAAAAGAACTAGCGGGTTGGGCTAATTTGCCACTTTCTTTGATGGGGAGATGCCATCTTCTAAAGATGATTAGCTTCGCTAGATTATTGTATCCGCTTCAGAACATCCCCATGCTGTTAAAACATTCCGATTTAACCAGACTGAATAAAGCCTTCTCGAAATTCCTATGGAGGGGGAGGAGACCTAGACTGGCTTTTGGTATACTGATGCAACCGAAACTAGAAGGGGGCCTTCAGCTCCCAGATATCCGTGGCTATAACTTGGCATGTATCCTGCGCAATGTCCTTGACTGGATCAGAGGCACCGGTAGGCACTCAGACACAGCCTTGGAGGGAGAGTTTGCTAGACCCTGGGAACTGTCAGCTGTGCTACATACACCACTGTCTCAACTGCCTAAAACTCTCAAAAACACAATTATATTTAGAGACACGATAGCAACATGGAAGGGGGTGAGGAAAAAACTTAATCTGTCCTGGAAAATTTCTAATTCACTCAATCCTTGGAAATGCCCGGCCTTCCCGCTAGGTCGCGAGAACCGGCTGTTCGTGGCGTGGAGAGAGAAAGGAATCAAAACTCTCAAATCTAATGATCCCAGGAGAAAAACGGTGGATGACTGAGAATGAAGTCCTCCATACGTACAATCTCCCTCAGTCTCAGGCCATGCAATATCGCCAGATTCACCATTATCTACTCTCACAATTGAATGATTTAACAAGAGAGGTAAGCGATAGTCCATGGTCCAAATTGCTGGCTATAAATGAAGAAGATATATCCATAACCTCTCTCTACGCTGACTTGCGGACGGTCTTGCGGCCAGCAAAGAAGGTTACCCTTTTCACAAAATGGAAAAAACACATGAAAGACCCTGACCTCGTACAAAAAATACTAGAGGGCTGGGGAACATGTAGACGCTTTATACATAATGAACGCTGGAAAGACTCTCAATTTAGGATTATTCATGGTACAATTTTGGCGTTTAATGTGCCTCTGACAGTAGGTGATAGGGAAAGATGGATAAACTGCCCTAAATGTAAAGCACACATGACAGATTTAGAACACGGACTCTGGTCCTGCCCGGCTTCTCAAACATTCTGGAAGTCAGTTGAGCAATGGGCGAGAGGAATATGTGAGGGATTAGAAAAATTAAATCCAATGTTATGGCTTTTTCACTACCATGATAGTTCGGCAGGAAAGAAACACCCACATATATTATTTCACTATATTTCAATAATTGCAAAGAGATTACTGCTGCAGTTCTGGCTGAACGATAAACCTCCTGATCTGTCACAGCTCAAACATACATTGAGAAAAACACTTACAATCGAATCTTTAGACGCCACATGCAACCCTAGTAAACTAACAGCGAAATTTTTCAATAAATGGAGAAATTTTATTGAACAGGAATTCACTGCTGAAGAAATAAGAACTCTTATGATACCACATAGATCTTCAACGTGGTACGCTAATGAGGACTTAGGGAATACATTGGGTAGACTCAAATATGTTTGCTAGTCGTGAACCATATTGCGAAATTTATAGTAAAACCACATAACCACAATGCCTGCGATGATGTACTCTAGTAAGGGAAAAGGGTGGGATTAGGGGATACTAGTTATCTTTTTCTAAAATATTATCTTAAGAATACTAATGATAACAAAACACTATGTCACAATATGTTATGCCTTTTTTTTCTGTTGTTATCATTTGATGCTTACTGTTATTCTTATGTCATATGTGTCAATGCACATTTATGTATAATGTACAATAAAAAAGATGGTTCAAAAAAAAAAAAAAGTGGAACTCTGATGAGAAAAAATGTTTGTATTGTCTCTTCCCTCCTACATAATGAAGCCGAGCTGTTCACTACAGTTCTAGGATCTATAGATCGCTTATAAATCTATAAAATAGTTCTCACCCTCACTGTTTTATTGTTATGTTTTCAAGTGGCAGCTGCGGAAGGGGTGGAGACCTTGGTGGTGACCAGGGTCGGACATAGCGCATGTGCAACTTGTGCAGTTGCACTGAGGACCCCGATATATGTGGATATATATGTGTATGTGAGTATGTATATATGTGTGTCTGTGTTTGGGTATAATCATGCCTGTTGTACATAATTTTTTATATATCTGTGTATATGTTTGTCTATGTATGTGTACGTGTGTCAGCACAGGGCTGTTGTCAGCACCTGGACAAGAGTCAGGACCCTGGATGACCAGGTGGGCCCACTTGTTGTCAGGAAAACTGTCCATGCTGCTTACCGATGGTGTCCCCAGCCCTTCATGTTTCTCTTCTTCCCCCCAATTCGCTATGTGGAGTGAGGGGGATAGCTCTGGCACAGTATGTGGAGTGAGGGGGGATCGGTGTACACACAGTATGTGGAGTGAGGGGGATGGCTGCAGCACAGAATAGAGTGTGATTAGTGTGGGGTTGTATGGAGAGGGGGCAGCATGCGGGGACAGTATGTTGAGGATGGGGAGTTTGATGAGATAGAACAGTATAAACAGTGGGCAGTATAGAGGGATACAGTGTAGAGGACAGTGTGATCAGGGGGCCCAGTATGGAGGGAGAGGGCAGTGTGGAGGGCATGTGCTATGAGAGAGATAGTGTGTAAATCATATTATGTGCAGGGAACAGTGAGGAGGAGCAATTATTTATTCCGAGGCACAGTGTAGTGCAGATATTTTTACTTAGGAGAATTTTGACAATTATACTATTTTTAAGGGTATCGTGCCAGGATGTGCTGCAGAAGACTGGAGAAGATGGACGTCTCCAGAGATGAACTGTGGATGTGAAAAGTCATCAAGGTGCCTAGACAAGATGAAGAAGATAAGGTACTTGGATGTAAATGATTATTTGTGATAATAACTAATTCTCATAAGTACTGTGGTTCCTGTATACTTTTATTGACAGCTGGTAACAACAACTCCCAGTACCTCCTTACCATTGCTAATGATGTAGTAGAAGTTGTAGGTTCATGCAGTACAAATGTGTATGGGTCTGACCTGACATTACAATTGTTTTACCAAGTACTGATGGTGTTTCTGATGATGAATTGTGTTACTGATGAAGGTTCTATTTATGTATTTCTGTACCTCTGGTGGGTCTGGTGATGTATTGATGACGGTTTTGACATAGTGCTTCTGTATTAATGGGGGTTATATGGATGTATTTCTGTACTGAGGAGGGTTTTGATGCTGTGTTTCTGCACTGATGTGGGTTCTGGTAATATATTTCTGTATTGAGAGTTTTAACATCGTATTTCTGCACTAAAGGGGGGTGCATGGATGTATATCTGTACCTCTGGTGGGTCTGGTGATGTAGTTTTGTGCTGTAGTTTTGTGCTCGTGAACCTTGGTCACAGGTGCACTTGCTTTGAGCACAGAGACCCGTGCCACTGTGCAGGCGTGAGAGCAATGTGACGTACACAGGAGGTGTGGCCTTTTCACAGCAATGAGGCAGGCATTTCAACCAGCAGAACAGCGAGGACCAGATTGAGCAGATCCTCCCGGACCATTTTCAGTTAATTTCCATACCGCGCGGGAAATATTAAAAGTTCATTTTTGAGGTATGCAGGGGGCCTGCTGGGCATATAGAGTGGTGACAGGAGCCCCAAATACATCATGTATAAGGTGGTGAGCAGGGGTTAGAATGACCAAAGGGGGTGACAGGTTCCCTTTAAAGGAAACTGTCAGCTATTTTTGAAATTCCAGCCTCCTGTGGAACTCTGATGTACCGGCCGGAACTTCATAACCGGCCTGATGCATTATGGAGGCTGATCACGTGTTCGGCCCGGCTTCAACATGCACACTGCTCATGTGCCGGAGCCCGGCCGAACACATGATCAACCCCCATAATGCACCAGGCTGGATATGACATTCCAAAAGACCATGGCTTGCCCCCCTAGTTTTGATCCTGGGTACGCCCATGGATGATACCAGCACATACCAGTACCCCACCTCCACCTTGCTGGTGTCTTAGTCGGAGTGGAGCTCTCTGCCCTTTACTGATCCAGCCTCTGGCCCATCAAGAGTCACTCTCAATTCATTAGTCCATAAAACCTTTGAAAAATCAGTCTTAAGATATTTCTTGGCCCAGTCTTGACGTTTTATGTTATGTTTCTTGTTCAAAGGTGGTCGTTTTTCAGCCTTTCTTACCTTGGCCATGTCCCTGAGTATAGCACATTTTGTGCTTTTTGATACTCCAGTAACGTTGCAGCTCTGAAATATTGCAAAACTGGTGGCAAATGGCATCTTGGCAGCGTCACACTTGATTTTCCTCAATTCATGGGCAGTTATTTTGCGCCTTTTTTGCCCAACACTCTTCTTGTGATCATGTTGGCTATTTGCCATGAAACGCTTGACTGTTCGGTGATCACGCTTCAAAAGTTTGGCAATTTCAAGACTGCTGCATCCCTCTACAAGACATCTCATCATTTTGGACTTTTCAGAGCCAGCCAAATCTCTCTTCTGACCCATTTTGCCAAAGGAAAGGAAGTTGCCTAATAATGAAGCACACCTTATATAGGGTGTCGATGTTGATGTCATTAGACCACACCCCTCCTCATTACAGAGATGCACATCTCCTGATTTACTTAATTGGTAGTTGGCTCTCAAGCCTATACAGCTTGGAGTAGGACAACATGTATAAAAAGTATCATGTGATCAAAATACTCATTTGCCTAATAATTCTGCACACAGTGTAAAGTGCGGGGTTAAAATTTCCCCTCAAAACAGTCTGACGTTTCCTGCGTCCTATTGTAAATGCAATGGTGCTAATTTCTACAAACACACACACAGACACACAGACACACACATACCATATATACTCGCGTATAAGCCGAGTTTTTCAGCCCAAAAATTGGGCTGAAAAGTACCCCCCTCGGCTTATACGCGAGTTAATACGGCAGCCCCGGCAGCCCCAGCAGCCCCAGTAATCCAGGGCCCCCCCAGCCTTGCTCCGGTAACCTGTAAAGTAAGATATACTTATCACTAGAGATGGGCGAATCCTAAATTACTCGGACTCGCTAGACTGTAACGAGTCTGAGTCCAGGACTCGCTACTCGTTGCGAGTCTAGCGAGTCCAATGTAAATGAATGGGGAGGCGAGTATTGCAGCGATTCCTCTGCTGCCGGACCCTATAAGGGGTCTGGCAGCAGAGGAAAAACCTGCAAATCCCCATGTTATTCTTTTAAAGCCAGCAGCAAAAAGCCGCTGGCTTTTAAAGAATAATAAAAAAAAAAAAAAGATTGAAGGGGGGAGGGGGGAAGGGGGTCAGGGGGGGGAGGGGGGAGAGGGGGGGTGCTACTTACCCCTGCCTCCGCCGCCGCTGCCGCCTCAGCCGCAGACTCGCTCCCCGAGTCTCTCTGCTTCTTTTTCCGGAGATTCCCGAATGGTGACAAGAGCAGTGAATAAATTAACTTGCGTCACTGCTCGGGAATCTCCGGAGCAGAGCGAGTCTGGCTGACAGCAGAGTTCAGCTCAGGTCCTAATGCCCTGAGCTGAACCCTGACTGTTTAGTCAGTTCTCAGCTCTGCTACATCCCTGTCTGTCTAAGCACAGACAGGGAAGTAGCAGAGCTGAGATTGCGTTTTGGACTACGTCGGACGGAAGAGGATTTTTAAAATAAAGATGGAGTCCCTAATGGCTTTTTTGTTTTATTTTTAATAAAAAATTTTCTCTGTGTTTTTTTTTTTATATTGATTACTGGAAATTCATGGCGGTCATGTCTAATATTGGCGTGACCGCCATAAATTTCGGGCTTAGGGCCAGCTGATAATACAAAGCTGGCCCTAACCCCTTAATTACCCAGTGAGCCATTGCCACCAGGGCCACTGGAAGAGCGGGGTTCAGCGCCAGAGGATGGCGCTTCAATGAATGCGCCATCTTCTGGGGCGGCTGCGGGCTGCAATTTGCAGCGGGGGGTGCCCAGACAGCTTGGGCCTCCCTGCGCTGCGGATTCCAGCCCCCAGCTGCTTAGCTGTACCTGGCTAGACATAGAAATTGCGCGGAGCCCCACGCATTTTTTTTTTAATTATTTCATGAAATTCATGAAATAATAAAAAAAGGGGGCTCGCCTATATTCTTGTGTCCGGCCAGGTACAAATAGGCACCTGGGGGTTGGGGGCAGCCCGTCGCTGCCTGCTGGATCTGGCTGGTTCCAGAAATACGGCGAAGCCCACGTGAAATTTTTCTGAAAAATCCATAAAACAATCCTAAAAAAGGGACTGCCTCTTTATTAACCCCTCCACCATGGTCGAGGGGTTAGTAAAGATGCAATCCTTTTTTAGGATTGTTTTATAGATTTTTCAAAAAAAAAAATTACGTGGGCTTCGCCGTATTTTTGTAACCAGCCGGATCCAGCAGGCAGCGACGGGCTGCCCCCAACCCCCAGGTGCCTATTTGTACCTGGCCGGACACAAGAATATAGGCGAGCCCTTTTTTTTATTATTTCATGAATTTCATGAAATAATTAAAAAAAAAATGCGTGGGGCTCCGCGCAATTTCTATGTCTAGCCAGGTACAGCTATGCAGCTGGGGGCTGGAATCCGCAGCGCAGGGAGGCCCAAGCTTTCTGGGCACCCCCGCTGCAAATTGCAGCCCGCAGCCGCCCCAGAAGACGGCGCATTCATTGAAGCGCCATCTTCTGGCGCTGAACCCCGCTCTTCCAGCGGCCCTGGTGGCATTGGCACGCTGGGTAATAAAGAGGTTAGGGCCAGCTTTGTATTATCAGCTGGCCCTAAGCCCGAAATTTATGGCGGTCACGCCAATATTAGACATGACCGCCATGAATTTCCAGTAATCAATATAAAAAAAAAACACAACACAGAGAAAATTTTTTTATTAAAAATAAAACAAAAAAGACATTAGAGACTCCATCTTTACTCCAAAAATCCTCTTCCGTCCGACGTAGTCCAAAAACGACATCTTCACTGCCACAACCCTGTGCATACATATACATATCTATGCACAGGGAGTGAGCAGGCTGAGAACTATCTCAGCTCTGCTACATCTCTGTGTAGGCGGGCTCTAGGACCCTGGAGCTGCCGCAGCCCGCAAGTCCCGGAGCCCAGCACACAGCACATAGCAGAAGCCGGAAGAGAGGTAAGGAGCATTTCTCCCCCCTCTCTTCCTTCGCTCCCTGCGGACTCGTTACTGACTGCGAGTAATCCCTGAGATTACTCGCAGTGTAACGAGTCGGGCGAATCCCTTACTACTCGGCGAGTACCGAGTAGTAACAAGTAGATTCGCCCATCCCTACTTATCACTGTCCCGCTGCCGTCCGCGCCCGCATCTGCCGACATCCCGATCCTCCATCTTCATGCGTCTTCTTCCGACTTCCTGTGTTCGGCGCCGGCAATGACGTCATTGCCTGCGACGAACAGAGGAAACCAGAAGAAGACGCATGAAGATGGAGGATCGGGATGTCGGCAGATGCGGGCGCGGACGGCAGCGGGACAGTGATAAGTATATTTTACTTTACAGGTTACCGGAGCAAGGCTGGGGGGGCCCTGGATTACTGGGGCTGCTGTATACTACCGCTGGGGCTGCTATATACTACCACTGGGGCTGCTGGGGCTGCTGTATACTACCACTGGGGCTGCTGGGGCTGCTATATACTACCACTGGGGCTGCTGTATACTACCACTGGGGCTGCTGGGGCTGCTGTATAATGCCACTGGGGCTGCTGGGGCTGCTATATACTACCACTGGGGCTGCTGGGGATGCTATATACTACCACTGGGGCTGCTGGGGATGCTATATACTACCACTGGGGCTGCTGTATACTACCGCTGGGGCTGCTATATACTACCACTGGGGCTGCTATATACTACCACTGGGGCTGCTGGGGCTGCTATATACTACCACTGGGGCTGCTGGGGATGCTATATACTACCATTGGGGCTGCTGGGGATGCTATATACTACCCCTGGGGCTGCTGGGGCTGGTGTATACTACCACTGGGGCTGCTGTATACTACCACTGGGGAGGCCTGTATACCACTGGGGGGGCCTGTATACCACACTGCTGGGGGCTGTATACCTGTGCTGGGGTCCACCCTCGGCTTATACACGAGTCAATAGGTTTTTCCAGATTTTTGGGGCAAAAGTAGGGGGGTCGGCTTATACACGGGTTGGCTTATACACGAGTATATACGGTACTCAGCTTTACATATTAGATATATTTATATGCTCTTGTGCATGTGTGTACTACAGTTGTGGCCAAAAGTATTGACACCCCTGTAATTCTGTCAGACAATACTCAGTTTTTTCCTGAACACCTGTGGAAAGATCTAAAAATGGCAGTTTGGAGAATGCACCCTTCAAATATCAGTGACCTGGAGCAGTTTGCCAAAGAAGAATGGTCTAAAATTCCAGCAGAGCATTGTAAGAAACTCATTGATGGTTACCGGGAGCGGTGGATCGCAGTTATTTTGGCTAAAGGTTGTGCAACCAAGTATTAAGCCGAGGGTGCGAATACTTTTGTCTGGCCCATTTTTGTAGTTTTGTGTGAAATGATCAATGTTTTGCTTTTTGCTTCATTCTCTTTTGTGTTTTTTCATTTAAGACAAATTATATGAAGATAATAATACCAAAGAATTTGTGATTGCAATCATTTTCAGGAAGAAACTGAGTATTATCTGACAGAATTGCAGGGGTGTCAATACTTTTGGCCACAACTTTATATTACATGCATGTATAATGTGTAAATGGGTATGTGCACATTTTATTTTATTGTACTTAATTCACAATACATGTAATATACATGTAAATGTGCATGTATTTATGCAGAAGGGGCTTGTTGGTGGTGATCCAAGTATAAATCCTGCACAGGGGTCCTTCACTGTCAGTGTCCGCCCCTGGTGGTGACGAAACCTGAACTGGAAGGCCGGAGAGCAGATAGTCTCCCTACACCCAGTTTGGTAGGCAATTATTGAATGGTTTTGAGCTGCAACCTTAAATCTATGCCACATCAAAAGATGAGAGTCATTTGTTTATATCTCTCCTTAATAAAGTTATGATGTTAATCTGGTGTCGCGTCATTCTATGGGAGTTGAGGGGTTTAGGGTCACGGAAGTAATGTGATCTAAACATTCTAGAAGTGTAGTGCGCAGCTCTGTGTCATCACAGGCCAGGGACAGTAATAAAAATATTCTCTCCCCTGAGTTCCCATTTAACATCCCATCTTGTAATGTCTGTATACTGTACTAGATGTTAGTGTTCATTTACAGAGCTGTTATGCACTAACTCCATCTTATTAAGCATTGGCAATGCCTCCTTTCATTTCTCCCCCTCTACCTGACCTCTCCATCACTGTCAGTGGCTGCTCACTCTCCCCTGTCCCACACGCTAAGTGCCTCGGGGTTACTTTTGACTCCTCCCTCTCCTTCAGACCTCACATCCAAGCCCTCACCACCTCCTGCCGACTCCAGCTCAAAAACATTTCCAGGATCCGCTCCTTCCTTGACCACGACGCAGCCAAAACCCTTGTTCATGTTCTCATTATCTATCGCCTTGACTACTGCAACCTCCTGCTCACCGGCCTCCCCGCCTCCTTCCTTACACCTCTCCAATCTATCCTAAACTCTGCTGCCCAACTAATCCATCTGTCTTCCTATTACTCCCCTGTCTCACCCCTCCACTGACTCCCCATCCTTCAGAGATCCCTGTTTAAAACCCTAACCATGACATACAAAGCCATCCATCACCTTTCCCCTCCATACATTTCCAACATGGTCTCCTGTTACCGGCCCACACACAACCTACGATCCTCTGAAGAGCTTCTTCTCTACTCCCCCCTCATCTCATCTTCCCGCAACCGCATTCAAGACTTCTCCCGTGCATCTGCTATACTCTGGAATTCTCTCCCCCAGCATATTAGACACTCGCCCATCCTTGGTAACTTCAAAAGAAACCCAAAGACCCACCTTTTCCGCCATGCATACGGTCCTACAATGAGAACCATCAAAGGATTCGGAAAGCAAGGTGTGTTACAGTCCGCGCTGCCAAGTCCCCACAAATCTCCAGGAATCCAATTTGGATAGCAAAAGATCTTCTTTATTTCCTTTCCTACGCGTTTCGATGCCTCTCCTGAACTGCGTAGGAAAGGAAATAAAGAAGATCTTTCCCAATCCTTTGATGGTCGTTCCACGTGTGAGTGGTCGGTAGAGGTCCTGCAGCAGCCAAATAAAATCCTTTGCCTTCAAACCAGTTGTGGGTCTCACAACTGGGCTAGGTGAGTGAACCTTGTTTTACCACCCACGTTTTGAGTGTCTTGAGTGATAGGGCACTAAGCGCCTCTTGTTCCCCCCCACCTCTTGTCTTTTTGATACAATGAGAACTGACCGCCGCACTATTACACGATCGGTGAATCCCCCTCTTTTTTTTTCAGCACAGGTTGTACCTACTAAAATATAAATATTGTTTTTATTAAAACTAGGATCAGTTTATGATCCTACACACACAGTGTAACCTTGTAAAGAGGGGATGAGGGGGGTGGGTCACCCTGTTCTCCCCCTATCTCCCCCTGCCTAACAGCGGAGTATTCACCTAAAAACCCCATATGGTGTCCCCGCTCCTCGGCAGCTATCCCTTCCGGTCCTTACTTGTTTGTGAAGGGGGTGACATTTTTCTTTTTGGATTCCCCATATCTACAGTAAATCTAAGGGTACCAAAAAAATGTGTGGATCTCCCTGGTGTCCGGGTCTATCCCTTATGGTACCTTTACACGCCGCGACGGCAGGCTGGATACATCGCGCTACAAGCTACAATTGTAGCTTGTAGCGTCCATATCGCCTGTAGTAGCGGCGTCTGAAGAGGCGACGCTACAGCCGTCGACAGATACATCTGTTTATGGTCTCTGCTCATAAACTTAAGGCAACATCGCCGATGGTAGCGAGCTGTATCGGCGTGTAAAGAGGCAACGGAAGGGAACCCTGGACACCCGGGGCTGTAGCTGCAATGTAGCTAAGGCGTCACCTCGGCTCCGTCTTACCGCGCCCCATGTGCGATCATTGGTGGAAGCTTCTGCGTGCCGATTGGCCCTTGGCGCACAGGCCTCCATCTTGGATGAGCTGTCCCTTCAGCACTACACATACGCGCCGTATGCACGATCATACCTTAGTACAATTACGCGGCCCACAACTTACGGGAAACCAAACCAAATGGCCCATGATTCTCAGATACAGTGTTCACATCCTGTGAACACATAATAAATAATGCTGGACACAGCGGTGAACAATGTGTTACGGGCCGGGCTGCCTTTTTATTGAACTGCAGATGCCGCATAAAAGTGTTCCTTAAGTGTCTGCGCACAACTGAAACACTGATGCACGTATACAGACACCGCATTGAAGTCGAGTAGTCAGTACACAGCGCATAGGCTTGCTGTACGCATCGCTCTGTGGGTGTTGTACAGTAGGTGCCGCAGAAGTGCTTCGCCCGTGTCACTGCGCGTAGGACTAGTTCAAAGGGTGCGTGACCCGGAACGTGGCCGTAATGATGTAATTACGATAGTTTCGTTTTCACTCTGCCTGCAAGGTGCCAGCCCCTCCTCTGCACACACCATTGCAGTCATGGCGGCCGTTCACCGCGCTGCTACGTGGGGGATGGCTGAACTGCTCATCCTCATAGACTACTGTGACCGGTATGACTATTGGGGTCACCGGCACCACCGTCATCCCAGGCTGCGCAATCGCGCCACTATTGGGCGGATTCAGCGGGCTCTGCTCAACCAACTGGGGGTGCAGAGGACCGCTAAAGCCGTCCAGAAGAAGATAGCGGACCTGAAGCACAAATGCCCAGGCCGCATACTCGATATCCGTGACAGGATTGCCAGGCTGCGTGGTGAGTACTTTAGAGGGCCACACATGATTTGTATTGTATGTAAGCACAACAAAAACATTAAAAATCGTTCACACACATCCTAGGTATAGTGAGAGGGACACCGGCAGACATGCAATGGGGGACAATATAGGGCGCACATTATAGATACACTGACTACACATCTGCCTACAAATAATGTTCATGTGCCACCCAAGATTACTCGACAGTGTTACATGCCCTCCAACCAATTAACACACTCATGCCACATACCTACGCCATACAGAATACATGAGATCATCCCATATATGAAAAACAACAAACACATAACACAAATATTGAACTGTCAATACATCTCTGAGCCTAAACAGTATGCTGACACATCAATTATTGTTTCATAATCTGCAGATGCGGAAGTGTCAGCCGATGAGGCTCCCCCACAACTGGCTGCAGGTGGACCACCAACCCCACCGCCGCAAGAGCCAGCTGGAGGCCACACACCACCGGGTCAACAGCCAGCTGGGCCACCATCCCCACCAGGGAATAGGCCCTCACCAGGGCATGAGGAGGAGGAGGACCCTGCTGACCCAGCGTTGGTGGAGGCAGAGGTGGGCTCGCCTGGTCGGCAACCTGAAGCTGGGGCGCAACCCCCAAATTCAGCTGCGTTGGATGTGTATGGCGGTAAGTGATTTCAGTTTGATTAGAGGGGCCGAACACTGTAAGCATTGTTGTTGTTACGTGGGAAATGGAAAAGCTAGCCATTTCTGACATAATGTCCTTCACACACTCTTGCAGATGGAGAACGTGCTGGAGCTGCCGGCTGGAGTATCAGTGCCTCCCCATCACCCCCTGATAGTCAGGATGATGATGCGCCCGAGGGTAAGGACAATCTTGCTTGTGTGAACCTGACACAAACACCAGAGGTAGTATTCTGAACTAATGATGTTTTTTCCACACACACAATACAGGTGTACCCACCATGGAGGACGTCGTGAGGGCTCACCACCAGTTTGCCCACCGACTTCAACGGGCCCTACACCGGGGAATACAGGACCTTACCCGCCTGTCTACCATGGTGGATACCGTCCTGAAACATCAAGATGGCCAACATTAAGGTGGAACCCCCCGTAAACAGATTTGCCCCCCTGACCCCCAAATGTGTTGTCCTAGTTGGACCTTGAACTTACAGACGTTGCCTGTTAGGCTTTTGATGTGGTTATGTTTTTTCTTCTTTTTTGCCCCCGTTGGGCTCTTTTCTTATAGTGTTCCACTATCACAAAAGGGGGATTGTGGTATGGCCACGGCTTTGCCCGTTGCACCTATCCTGTCCCACATTGGGACCATCAGGAGTGTGGATTAACCAGCCCTTTACCTCATGGACCTATCCTGTCCCACATTGGGACCATCAGGAGTGTGGATTAACCAGCCCTTTACCTCATGGACCTATCCTGTCCCACATTGGGACCATCAGGAGTGTGGATTAACCAGCCCTTTACCTCATGGACCTATCCTGTCCCACATTGGGACCATCAGGAGTGTGGATTAACCAGCCCTTTACCTCATGGACCTATCCTGTCCCACATTGGGACCATCAGGAGTGTGGATTAACCAGCCCTTTACCTCATGGACCTATCCTGTCCCACATTGGGACCATCAGGAGTGTGGGATGGCTACACCTATCAGAAAGCTGCATTCTGTGTTTAGTGGCAAATGACTTCCACACATGTATGTAGCCAATAAAAAGTATTTGTAATTTTTACTTTGCCTCACTCATGTCACAACAATACTATGGGGGGGCAAATGTTCAACAGGTTAATATCTCACACACATTACTACAGCTCTTTGTCAATGTCCTACCACAGTACAAAGGAACCTATGGTCGTCCTACACTGAGGCCATTGGCCCATATTGTGTGGCTTGCCCCAAACTATATTGTGAACAACACCATTCACCCAGGCTGCCCCCCGCAAGCCATAAGCCAAAAGAAAAACACAATTGAGTTAGTTCTAATATTTTATATAATCATAATTAGTAAATCATAAACAAATCATAAGAAGCAAATCTGCTTAAAAGTGTAACACAAACATAAGGGAAAAATAAAAAGGTGCCTCCACATGAAAAAGTCCAGAGTGCCAATTTGGTGCATTGGCTACTAGTGTCCAAATTAATCATCTTCTGTCGGCTCTGACAATGCCGCATCCCCCCTCCTCTGAGGGCAGCCCTGACCTGCCCCAGAACGTCTGGTTGTACGACGACGTGTTGAGGGGGATGGGGTGACTGTGGCGGGGCCGGTCTTCTCACGGGCCGAGATGGGGCAGCTGGTGAAAGGGGCCACAAGGTGTGTTGCATGGGGGGGGACGTGGCAGCCCCATTGAAGGGCCCCATCATCGGCAGCATCAGCGGCATTGTGGAAGACCCTCAGAAGGATCTTTTTCTGGAGCGGCTCCATCCCTCGCATTCTGTCGCTCATGTAGAGGGCGTCGTTGTCGATGTGGGTCCGCTGTTCATTCAAAAGCACGCGTCGGGCCCAGGCGCCCAGCTCCGTCTCTGGTGGTGCAGGACGTCGGCGACGACGGATCCGTGAGCTGGGCCCTGGGCCCGGACCCACATCACTAACCCCGCCCTCCTGCTCAGCCCCAGATGTCATGGGCTGAGCATCATCAGCGACAGAATGCTCCGCAATGGAGCCGTCCTCTTCTGGGGCCTGTGGGGGGGAGAGGAAACAAAACCAAACATTAGTGACGGCAAGGACCACACCATACCATGGACACAGGACACAATACACCACTCCCACTAAAGTAAAGGCACTAACAAGATATATGGAAGGAATCTACAAACAGCAAGCCACCAAACTTTTACAACACCAAAACCTGTATTGCGGCTGGACACTCACCTCTACGATTCCCGGGACTCAGCACAATACAGATTGAGGTGTCAGTCACAGAGAGCCGTAACCCAATTAGTACATGTCACCACAACACCTTGATACTGGGGGCTGGGCTGGCCAAACACAGAAGTTGCCCACCTTCCCATTTGTATTACAAATCTGATGTAAAACCATCAAACCTTCAAAAAACAAAAACCCACTTGCACCAGAGCCAACACACATGTGTGGCAGCAAAATTGTAGTAGATGGCACTATGTGCCTCTTTCATGTTAATGCAAGAATAATGTAAACTTCGGTACACATGTCATTTTTCCGGTGTACCGATATGTGGTGGAAATGCTATTTTGGAAAGCGGCTCTCTGCGTTAAATTCATATAAGCCAAAATCATGTCAGGAGGCAAGATTCCCTGACACAAAAAGGTTTCCCACACCAAGGCCGAAAATTTGTGAAAACTGTGCTAGTTCTGGTTTGGCCAAAACACACATGTGAAGGCAACATTGTGGGACAACACTGTAACACGATTACCCACCTCCTGTGGCGCAGATGGTGACTCATCCGGGCCTACATGGGACGCAGCTACGGGGCAGTTGGTAGTCGTTCGACGCGAGCTCACCTCGCCCAGGATAAAGGTGAAGAGGGGATAGTACCATAGGGTAGGTGATGGTACCTCCTCAGCTCCAGCTCCTGAGCGACGGCGCAGGTAGTCATTGTGAGCCCGCATGAACGACTGCCGCATGTTTTTAATTTTCAAGGCCACCGCATTCTGGTCCCAACTCCTGCCTACCCTTGACTCCAAGTGATTGGCTAGAGCCACAAGAGTAGTGTAGGCCTCGGACCTCGCTGCCTGGTTTTTATATTGAGGCAGCGAGCTGCGCCACAAACATTCGTGCCGCTGATACTCCGTGAGAAGCTGGGTTTCAAATTCCACAGTACACCTCGGCATCTGGTGAAGACAAAACACAGCCAATCCAGACCGTCACGACACTAGCCATATCGAGCTGTGAAAACCTTGTGAACATAATTTACATGCTCATAAGGTTCTCATATGTACATTATAGGCAGCAATAACTGGTATGACAACTTGGCCTATGTGTGCCATTTGCACAATGTCACACCGGTCCAAAGTAAAATACATATGTGACACAATTACACGTCAGGTACTCTGTGGCCCCCTAAACATGTGTGAAGCCTGATTTAAGAGCCCACTGTTCATATTAAAACAACACCTGTAGACGGTGTGTGCGTACCAACCTGTAGGCCAACATGTGAGCAAAGACATTGTGTGGTAGCTACTACCTTTGTACTGAGCAAAATGGTTAACATTAAGCAGATGAGAAAGGAGGGCGTGGTTGGTGGCAAGACTGCACATACTACATGTAATGTGCAAACACATCATCATGTAGTTGTGTGGCCATCCATGGGAATACAATTGTTACTGAGGTAACAAGAATCCCTGCAATGAAGGGACCAATAATTGCAGCCATCAAATGCAGATGTGCATGAAAGTTGTAAATCTAAACTTTATATGTTTGACGCACGAATTACATCAGAGACCAAATGTATACACTCACAATACCAGTAGTGGCTATACCTGGCTATTACCATACACTGGAAAAACTGACCCATCTGTATAATTAGAGGGCCAAAATTAAAGCCCGTATCAAAGACGCCCATACACACATTGCCTAAGCGGCCGCCAATACAAGCATCAGCGTCCCGTGCACTTTCATAGAAACCGCTAAAGAGGCTTACCGTCAGAGCAGCAGAAGATACGCAGGACACTAGTAGCTCAATGCACATGGACCTCTGGACAAGGTGTAGTGGCCATTGGCCTGCCTTTATACTCCGCTAAACCAATCACAGCAGACACAATGACGCACAGCGTAATGTGACACCTGGGGGCGCAATTAACCTCCGCTAATTGGTGGAGATCGCTGTATCGTGATAGGTTGCTGGCCCTTTAAAAGGTCCGCATGCCGGCAAACATTACGCTTGCTGGCCAGACCCATTAAGTAAGTATCTGTGGACACACATGGAAATGGCGTGGTGTGGGTGCATATGTCGTTTTAATTTGCGACCGCAGGACACTGTTTTAGCGTAGTGTATAGGGGTCTGTATTGCTGGGGAAGATCTAGTGTACTGTGTGGACTTTGAGTAGGCATTAGGTTTGGTGCTTATGAATATTTGAACATATACATTGCTGTGTTTGTTTCCAGACACCATACAGGAGATTGCCTGCAGGACTGTAGACAGAAATGTGTTACTCCTGTCACCTGGATCAATGTCTGCATACTGGTTGTGGCCAATGGAGACTGGGTCGAACGGGGATAGGATGAGACATGGCTTGGAGGTGTGGCACTGAAGACATAACTTAGATGGTTTGGACAAATGGCACCAGCCAAAACATATGTAACCATGGTTACCCAACCTCACTCATGTGCAAAGTTGTTGGCTTCTTGTAAGCTTACTTGACCAGCCTATAGGGGTACGTATTGTTTGTTTTACCTCCCAGAATAGGAAATGGCCACATTTTCATTAAGGTCTGTGTAATGGCATCTGCAAAATTGTTCTCATACATTATTGGTGACACAAGTCCCTTTCTAACTCACCTAGGTGCAGATGTTTTACTTTGACAAACTCCCATAGAAGTTGATGTAGAGGAGGCCACTATCATTGGGCGTCTTCCATTTTGATTGGGGTGACTACTGGGTGTTTGCCTTTCCTGTCTTCAGGGATGTGTTTCGGGGCCTGACGCAAGTTCCCCTCCAGTTGGCTATAGTGTGTCATCAACAATAGGTGTGGCTTGCTTAACCTGCTGACATTGGCACATATTGTTCTATGTACTCATGTTGTGTATTCTCATCTACAGGTGCTGATATTGAGGATGCAGAATATCCATGACCGCAATGTTATCGTGGCTCTTGCGTTGGTGGAAGAGCAAATGTGGTATGAGGATCGGTATGAAAGGTTGATGAGGCGCAGACAGCGTCGGTTGTGGACCCGTGATTGGCTTCTCAGGCGGCAAACCCGGGGCCACATGCAGCTGTTGCGGGAGCTGGAGATTAACTGTCCTGATGATTACCGAAACTATCTCCGTATGCCCGAGGACTGTTTCACCTTCCTATTGGAGCGTGTAGGGCCAATGATAGCGCGTCAGGACACTATAATGCGCCCATCAGTATCACCTGCTGAGCGGTTGGCGATCACTTTGCGGTTCCTGGCTACAGGGCAGTCCATGACATCACTCACATACATGTCACGTGTCTCCCTGCCCCTGCTGAGCCGCCTGATCCCTGAAACGTGTTGGGCCATCTGGAGAGCTTTGCAGCCAGCCTACATGAAAATGCCTCTAACCGCCGCAGAATGGCTGGAAGTGGCCCGAGGGTTTGAAACCCGGTGGAACTTCCCCAACTGTGGCGGGGCATTGGATGGTAAGCACGTGAGGATTACCAAACCTGCCCACTCTGGCTCTTTGTTTTTCAATTACAAAGGGTATTGTAGTATAATCCTCATGGCTGTAGTAGATGCCAACTATGAGTTCCTCTACGTGGATGTTGGAATGAACGGTCGCAACTCAGATGGGGGTGTGTTTGCCCGAAGCTCCTTGGCAACACTACTAGGGAATGGTGGGCTAAACTTACCCTCAAATGACCAGACGACCGAACATCTCAACTTTGCGTTTGTGGCGGATGAAGCATTCCCACTTCAGGAACACCTACTGCGGCCATATCCCCAGAGGGCCCTTACTTCTGAGAGACGCATTTTCAACTACCGGCTATCCCGGGCCCGCCGTGTAGTTGAAAATGCGTTTGGGATAATGGCCAATAGATTCCGGATTTTTCATACGGCTATGCATATGAAACCGGAGTCTATTGACGCGGTAGTGGTGGCCTGCTGTGTGCTGCATAACTTCCTGCGTCGTAGGGATAGGCCATCATACACGCCAGGAGCTTATGTAGATCATGCAGACGCTACAACAGGGGAGCTCCGTCCAGGGTCTTGGCGTGATGAGGGCCATGTGATTGTGCCACTCCAGCCCCAGAGCCATGGCCGCACTCGGCAGGAGGCCAGGGACAGTAGAGAAGCTTACTGCTCCTACTTCAATGGGTCTGGTGCAGTGAGCTGGCAGGACCAGGCCATGTAGTTTGCCTGGTTCTGGGAGGTTGATTTAAATTTCCAATGGAGGTGACAGCAGGGTAGCTGCACCCCTTTTATTTTGTGTTTACCATTTTTTGTATTTTTTGGTTTCCTCATGTGCATGATGTTTAGTTAGTTAGTTAGTTAGTTAGTTTATGATGTTTGATTATTTTTTTCATGCTCCACAGGTTCCAATGTGGGTTCCATTTGCTCTCTCTGCAATGTGTTGGCAGATTGTGACATGCACTTTATTTGTTGCTTTTATTTGGATGTATTTTTGGTTACAATTTGTAATCCAAGGTCACGATGAATGATTTTGATTTATTAAATACTTTTTTGGATCCAAACACATGTGGGAGCCTGTTTACTTGGTGGAGGAGGGAAATGTGATGGAGTTTATGGTGGGGGGCCTGGGATGTCATAGCCACCTATTGGCTGGGAATGTGCAGACAATATGTGTGGGTAGCCATGTTTTTTTCCCAGACTTTTGCCTAACAGTGTGGCCATTGCACGTACATGAGCCTTTATTTTGTTCTAGGCAGAGGCTCACCTGCAGACAGCACATTGATGCCGGACATATTCTTCTCAGGTGTTTTGTAATACACTGTCACACAGATCTTTCACAGGTTTGCTACGGAGCAGTTCCACTACATTCACATCTGTTGCCAGAGATAGATACATACAATGTACACAGAGAACGCACATACTGTGTGTTGTAAGCCGCTCATGTGTGTCGCAGAAACGCACCTCGCCGCTATCTACACACGCCGCTGTCACAAGCGCTGATCGTGCGTGACAGGGCAAACACTTGTACTACGTACACATAGCCCCGGCACCGCTACTTTATGCACACTGGGTAGATGACTTGCCACCGCTCCTGGGTGACGCTTTACCATCGGTTTAGATGCATTCGCCACACTCCGCCATGTCACAACCGCTTATTCCGTGCTTCACTCCCCTCACTGGTACGTCACGTCTCGGCCATCCGCCCTTTCCGTCGTGCCCAATCACAACTCCGTAGTGTTGACCAATGGTTGTGGTTTGGGCGCGGCGTACAGGACTGTGGCACGCCTATGTGTTTTACGTCCTGCCTTTGTTGCTCCCACTCACCCTGTGGTGGCGGCGTGTGAAGTGGGTACGCTAAGCTACAGCTGGCTACTTGAGACACCCGGCGATGTAGCTAGCTATAGATGTAGCGTGGCGTAGCGCACCTTGTCGCGGCGTGTAAAGAGGGTGCGTTGACCGTTTGTAGCCGTTTGAGCGTGCTCGTGCACGCGAAGTAGCGCGATGTATCCAGCCTGCCGTCGCGGCGTGTAAAGGTACCATTAGACAAGCGTGGTGCAAAAAGATTACCACTATAGGAGTCACTCTTTTTCTAAACTATGGTAGTGATTACCTAATAGTTATTGTCTGTGATCAGGGAGAGTAATAAGTGCACAAAACCAATATTTTATGCTACTGGGTACTCTTTTCTTGTAATGCTCAGGGGTCAGTTATCAGCATCTGTGCCCAGTGCAAACCAGTCTACATGAATAAGATGAGTATACCTGCAAAATACATTGGTTTTAAAGGGTAATTGTCCCCCTAAGTTATGGTCCAACAGGTTCATTATTGTGAGGGTGGTGATTTGTATCTATTAAAAACGGTGTGGACTAACTGGAAACACACGGGCTACTGATAAGGAGCACTAACAGTGTTTTTATATGGTGTGGTACCTTTGGAGAGGAGTAGGATGTTTTTGTTTTGTTTGCACTGGGCACAGATGCTGATAACTGACCCCTGAGCATTATAAGAAAAGAGTACCCAGTAGCATAAAATATTGGTTTTGTGCACTTATTACTCTCCCTTATCACAGACAATAACTATTAGGCAATCACTACAATATTTTAGAAAAAGAGTGACTCCTATAGTGGTAATCTTTTTGCACCACGCTTGTCTAAGGGATAGACAGGGACACCAGGGAGATCCACACATTTTTTTGGTACCCTTAGATATCCAAAAAGAAAAATGTCACCCCCCTTCACAAAGAAGTAAGGACCGGAAGGGATAGCCGCCGAGGAGCGGGGACACCATACGGGGTTTTTAGGTGAAAACTCCGCTGTTAGGCAGGGGGAGATAGGGAGAGAACAGGGTGACCCACCCCCCTCATCCCCTCTTTACAAGGTTACACTGTGTGTGTAGGATCATAAACTGATCCTAGTTTTAATAAAAACAATAAAGGTTATATTTTAGTAGGTACAACCTGTGCTGAAAATAAATTATTTAAGTGTACCCAGTATCAAAAAACTGAGTGAATTCTTGAATCCCCCTCTTATTGTCTTCTCGCCCACCCTTGTAGACTGTGAGCCCTCGTGGACAAGGTCCCCTCCCCTCCTGTATCTTGAAACTTGTAAAACTTGACTGTCCATGTTCTGTATGTGTCCATGTTATTCCCTCTTAATATGTAAAGCGCCATGGAATCTAATGGCACTATATAAATAAATAAATAAATAAATAATAATAATAATAATAATAATAATAATAATAACATGAGCCCTGGAGGCGGATTATCAGGTACACCTGTGTCCGGCCCATAGATCGCAACAGATCATTGACATACTTAGAAAATATGGATTTCTCTACAATAAGACATCATCTTATAGATAACAATGTATCATTTTGTTAATCTTCCCATGACGTACACACTCATATAGACAGGTAAGTAGGGTTGATCCTACTGACAGATTCCCTTTAAATCCAATGGGCCTATTGTTTATTCAATTTAGGATTCATCCATGTTGCTTCTTCTTTCATTTCGTAGAACTTGGAACAAGTGTTTCAAACTTACTGTACAAGATTCCTGATTCAAATAATTTTTATTAAAGTTTTCAAGATAACAAGAAAATCAGATCAAATCATATAAAGATAGAATATAATACAGGATATGGGGTTAAGTCACATTTGAGTAACAAATAAAACAAGTTAGGAATACAAAAAAAACAAAATTGTCTAAAGAGTATAGATATTAATAGCAGTCCCAAGATAATCATTTTATTAAACAGTACTATCTTTAGATTAAGTTATCATCTATTATAAAATAATATATGATCTTAACAAAACAAAATAAAATCAAAACAAATATAACTAGCTACTAGCCAGAAAAAGAAACAAGTAATAAATATAACAACAAATCAAAGAAAATAAAGGAGTTACCAAACACCGACACGAAATAAGATTAAATGTCAAAAATGTCTGTAATATAAAAGGTATATTATATACATATATGGCGCAAGGAGAGATAAACAGCCCCCATAGAGTGCCCAGGTACCAACAACTATTTCTGCAAGTCATAAAAGTAAATAAGCTTTTACCAATGTCAATGGAATATGGGATCTACTTTGCTATAAATTTTGTCCAGAGGTCCCACTTATAGAATTTATGTAGAGCACTGTGTTTCATTGAGTAAACAAACTCTAATGACTTTTGCACATTTATAGTCTCAATGATATCCTGTACAGTAGGAACCACAGGCTGCCTCCAATAAAGAGCTATAGAGCTTTTAGCTGCCACTAGAATATGAATTAACAGTGGTCTCCAGGTTTGTGGAAACTTGTCAATTTCAAACAAAAGAAGTACCAATTCTGGAGTAATTACAATATTAAGAGCAAATACTGAATTAATCAATACCTGAATTTCTTGCCAAAAGTTACGTATATATGGACATGACCAAAATATATGGTACATATCACCAAGTTTTCCGCAAAGTCTCCAACATTGATCAGAATTATTATGGTTAATAATATGCAATTTAAATGGAGTCATATACCAACTAGTAAGAATCTTGTAATGTGTCTCTTTTATGGAATCGCATGCTATATTTTTATAGAAAATAGATAAGGATTTTAATACTTTTTCCTCAAACTGAGAATCCATAGACTTAAACTTATTTTTCCAAACATCAATAAATTTTAAAGAACAAGGTTGTGTGTCTTCATTGAAGATCATATAAAAATTTTTAGTTTTCCATTCATGCAAATGCTCTGAATTTTTCAAAATGGTCATAATATTACTTGGAAGATGTAAATCAACAGTAGACTTGTTCAAAATTTTTCTAATAGCTTCCAGGTTCTCTTTTCCGTTGTTTTAAGATTATATTGTTTGGCCAAAAGTTCAAATGATTTTAACTCACCATTAGTAAATAAATCCGCAATATTTTGAATACCCTTGGATTTCCAAGTATCAAAATGAAGTCTAGATGAAAATGCCCCCAGAATGTCTACTGTCATCCAATCAATACTTTCAGGTGGAAATGTTTTCCTAGAAAGAACTGCAAATTTCCTCCACACTTGAATCGTAATCCTAGTAGTGACCTCCTTAGGTAGTCGCTTGGCAATGTCACACAAATAAGCCACCACCAGGTCAGCAAATTTAGCATTAGGGAAATTAAACTCCTCCAGACCCACCCAAGTAGGTTTAGCCAAAGAACTCCAAAATTTCTGACTCAACTTAACAACAGTGGCTTGATAATATGCAGAAAGGTTGGGAAGACCTAAACCTGCATTATTTCTATGTTTTATCAAAATAGATCTTGCTACCCTTGGCTTAGTTTTGCCCCAAATAAAGTTAAGTAACTGCGTTTGGAGTTTTTGTAATAATTGTTTTTTAATAGGGGTTTGTACAGTTCTAAAAATATACAGGAGTTTTGGTAATTCAAACATCTTATAGGAATTTATTCTTCCCAACCAAGATAACTCCACCCTAGACAGATGTAATAAATCTTTTTGAAGTATATTATACATATCAAGAACATTTTGATTAGCACAATCTTGAATTGGTTTCGTTAATTTAATACCTAAATATGACATAGAATCCAATTGCCATTGAAAACCAATTTCTCTCTTCAATATTTGTAATAACTCAGAATCCAAATTATGGCAAAGGACTTGTGTTTTACTCATATTAATTTTGTAATGAGATACCCCAGCAAATTGATGAAAAATTTCTAAGAGCTTCCTGACCGAGCCCAGTGGATCAGTTAACGATAGTATAAAATCTCACTATTTGCAGATGACATATTACTGTCTCCCATTAATTGGAATGCCCCTTATCCCATCATCCATCCTGATCCTCTCAGCAAGAGGCTCTATAAAAAGATCGAATAGAGACGGGGACAAGGGACACCCTTGTCTTGTACCATTGGAAAGATGGAATCTTCCTGATAAGAGATCATTACTTAACACCCTTGCGGACGGTTTCGAATAAAATGCTCTAATGAGATTCAAAACAGTACCCGAAAACCAAATTTTGTCCAAAGTATGGAATAAGTAGCTCCACTGGACCCGGTTAAACGCCTTCTCAGCATCAATTGAAATATAAAGGGCTGGAATACCTGTTTTCTCTGTATGTGACAGAAGATTAATTGTTCGTCTTGTGGCATCCTCCACCCCTCTATCCTCAATAAAACCCACCTGGTCTCTATGAATAATGTGGGGAATAACCTTTTGAAGTCTGGTAGCTAAGGCCTTTGCTAAAATCTTTATATCCGAATTCAAGAGAGAAACGGGCCTATAGTTAGCAATTAAATCTCTTTCACCCTTTTCTTTATAAATAACAGAAATCGTAGCTTCCTGCATTTCTTCTGGTATGTCCAAACCTACAGATACAGAATTAATAAATTTTGTGATATATGGGGTTAATATTGAAGAAAACGTTTTATAGTATTCATTAGGAATACCATCAGGGCCCGGGGCCTTGTTATATTTAAGGGAATGGATAGTAGCAACCATTTCATTACTAGTATATGGGGAGTTTAAGTAAACTATATCATCTTCCAATATTGCTGGAAGGTCAACGGAGTCCAGAAAAGATTTAATTGTATCACTTGTAATTTGAGGTTCTAGTATATTGTCTTTGAGATTATAAAGATCTCTATAAAATTCCTCAAATAATCTCGATATGTCCCTAGGAGTCTTAAATATTTTGTTGGTTTTATCTTTAATTTGGAGAATTTTAGTCTTAGATCTTTCCAATTTAATTCTTTTTGCAAGGAATTTAGAGGGTTTGTTCATTTGATGATAAAAGTTTGACTTAGAATGTAAAATGAATTTTTCATACTCATTAGTGACAATAGACCTAAGTTCCACCCTAAGGTCCAAAATCTTTTTCTGAGTTTCAGATGAAGCCTTAAGGGCTTGAGAATGTTCCAGATCTTTAATTTGATTAATAATATCATCTGTTTTTTTTAATTTTTGTCTATGAATTCTCGCATTTAAGTGTATTAACGACCCTCTAATCACAGCCTTATGGACTTGCCACAAAGTAGAAATCGACATACCATCAACATCATTTTCTTTGAAATAATTTTCCAAATCTAATTTAATTTTAAGACTATGTTCTGGCTGATTCAGCAGAAAAGTATTAGCCCTCCAAGGTTTGTTTGGAAAATGGTTACTTAAGACTTGAAATGTAACTGGAGAATGGTCCGTCCAAACCCTAGGGTGAATAACAACTTGTTTAATTTTATCAAGAGTAGAGATAACTGATAGGACCAAATCTATTCTAGAAAAAGATCTGTGAGAGTTAGAATAGAACGAATACTCAATCGAGGAGGTGTTAAGACACCTAAAGGCATCATAAAGTTCCTGAGTATTAATCCAAGAATCCAGGGTAACATTAACAGATCTCCTCTTATTTGATGAATCCAATAAAGGATTAGGAATAGCATTGAAATCACCGAATATTAAAAGTGAGCCCTTCTGGTGATCCCTTAGTAATGAAATGAGTCTATTCAGAAAACTGATCTGGCATTTATTTGGGGCATAAACTGTAACTAAAGTGAAAAGGACATTATTAAGTTTACAAATAACTAATAAATATCGTCCATCAGGGTCAGCTATAACTTTCAATTCCTCATAAATGACTGAATTTTTAATAATCAAAGCCACACCTGCCTTCTTTTTCTCTTTATTGGATGAAAATAACACTGTTGGGAATAATTTATGGGTAAATTTAGGCATTTTCTCTAGTGCAAATTTTGTCTCTTGTACTCCAATAACATCAGCATGGTGTCTCTGTATGTCCCTCCACAAAAGATATCGCTTTTGAGGTGAATTTAAACCATTGACATCGGTAGATAAAAAATTTATTGTCATCCTGGATATTGGTCGCTTTTCACCAGACTATAAGAACCCAAGACCTCCAAGTAGGCCACTCCCATCACGCCACAAGTGAATGCAAAAAATAAAACAATCATGTCAGCATATAAAGGCAACTCCTATTTAATACAAATTATAAACTTTATAAACAAATAACTAAATAACAATAGAAAAAAACAAACCTTAACAGGAGAGACTATATAAAAATCCTCCCTCAAAGGCTAACGATCTTGGCCCTAATTAGAGCTCCATGTGTACTGCGAACCAACAAAATGTCTTCCAGAAACTAAAATCACCCCCTCAAACCTCTTTCTCAATGTGAGTCGTTGGAATATTTAATTCTCTGAAAATCTTCAAACCATCTTGTAGATCAGAAATTGTTAAGGTCTTCTGCTTAAATTTGAAAAGTATATTATTAGTAGGATGAACCCAACGATAAGAAATGTCAGATCATCTAAGAGCATCAGTTAGGGGCCTAAAATCTCTCCTCCTTTTCAGCGTTTCCTTAGATAAATCAATAAATACTTTTAAATCTCTGTATGGAGATGGAAGTGAACCATTTTCTCTAATCGACTCCATAAGTCTTTGCTTAGTTCTATAAAACGAAAATCTAGCAATGACATCTCTGGGTTTCTCTTCAGATATAAATCAAGGTTTAGGTAATCTGTGGACCCTCTCTAAAGAGTACTCCACTTCTGGTAAGGAAGGTAAGGTTTTCTTCACTATGGTTTGAACATGGGACATAAGATCTATACTATTAATTGTTTCAGCTATTCCACGAAATTTTAAGTTACTTCTCCTATCTCTATCCTCTCTGTCAATCCATTTGTTACGCAAAAATTTGACCTCCTCTTTAAGTTTGTCCTGTTCAAGTTGCATGGATCTAGTGTTTTCTATAAGGGTTTCCACCTCCCTTTACTGTACAAGATTCCTAATCAGTGATCACAGCAACTTTTATAACTGAATTACTGTAGGCTGTCAAGTGTGTGGTATTTATCAATGTTTTAATATATACTAAGGGTTATGAATTTATATGAATACGGGCAGAAAATATAAAGGATTTGTTAATCTATGAAGGCTGGCTAGAATCTATTTGTGGAACCTTTTCCAATCTTAACTTCTGTAATGCTGTAATATTTTGTTCATTTACAGACAGAAAATGAATGTGATCAGCATGGATCTTTTTACTAAACTGTTGTTTGAGATCAGCAAACAGCTAGATTCTGGTAACTGCAGCGAGCTGGCGTTCTTGTGCAAGGACATTATCCCACTGCGATCTTGTACTGGAAAACAAGATACTGATCTCTTCACCGTTTTACAGCAAATGGGCCATATAGATGAAAACAATACACGTCTTATTGAGGAGCTGCTATTTTATTTAGAGCGTTATGATCTACTCCGAGAACATTTTCAGATAACAGCGAGCATCGTGCGCGAGAGGCTGAAGAACCCAGAGATGGCGCAAATATCCCCTTACAGGTGAGACAAAAAAAGACCTTTCACTTTAGAAAGGGGGCAAATATTTACATTTCTCATCAATGAATGTCTACAACAATATCTAACAAACCAATGCAATAATCTAAAAGGTATACAATGTTATTGTGGGAGTAATGGAAAAATGCAGAAGGTAAGAAAACAAACCAAATACAAATAAAGAATGGAAAAAAACACAAGTAAACCCTTAGAATATAAACGAAAGCAGACAATCTAGGAGAAGAGCAAAATTCCCAAAAAATGCTGAAAGCACATGATGCTATTATAACAAAGTCCTCCTATATACCAAAATAATGAACAATACTAAGACTTGTCCTATATGTGGTCCATCAAACAACATTATGCTGCTACAATCAGCAATCAGTGAAGCGGCGCGGTGGCCTTATCTAAATACTTATAACTTGGGTGTTCCAATATGGCAGTCAAGGGTACTACAAGCTGCGAGCAGCCGGGAGATGACCGTAATCTCCCGGTTGCTCGCAGCAGTAGTACCCAGACTGCCATATTGGATTACCCAAGTTATGGATATTCCGATATGGCCACCATGCCGCTTCGCTGATCGCGCTCTTGGCGCGTGATATGAATCTTGTGCCTCTGATTGGTTGCCGCGGGTGGCTGAGCGCGGCGACCAATCAGGGGTGCAGGATTCATATACCCCGCCAAGCCGCGGGCCGCTTCGCTGATTGGTCGCCACCAGCCGCAGCAACCAATCAGCGAAGCATGTTTTAAAATAGGCACCAAGAGCGCCGATTGGTCGCCGCTGAGTGCGGCGACCAATCAGTGATATTGGCGCGGAATTTAGCCCCCACTCTCAGTGCGACGTAGCTCACTCATGTGTACAAGTTCTATCAGTCTAAAGGCCCCGTTACACTGCACGACATCGTTATAAACCCTATGACACTTAAAACCAATTTGCATAATAATTTGGAACACAGTGTATACCTCTATGCAGATCACAATAAATGTGCACCATTTGCTGCTTCCAGCAGCCACCCTATACGTTGTTATCTATTGTGGACCCCACCAGGACTGATATAATCCTATGGTGTATGGGGTACAGTGAGCGGCCCGACGCGTATCGCCCAAACAGGCTTCGTCAGGGACTCATATACAGCTGTCCAGGCATCTCCTTTGTGATGTACATTCATCAGTCCCAGCATTTTCTATGTGATGTATATGACTTACATGACTTGTTGTCATAAAGAGTTGCAAACCTGGAAAAGCAGTTGTGAAAAGCAACAAAATAAATTTTACCTAACATCACAGCCGCACTAAAGAGAAGCAGCTCCAGCCGTCAAATTAGGGATGAGTTAGGGCCGCTTCACACTGCGGCATGATCCGGTCCGGTTCTGTCCGGGAGGATCCAGACAGCTGCGGACCGGATCAGCACACAGGACTATTATGCTATTATGCCCTCCGGTCCTGTGTGCACCGCACGCAGCTGCAGCCGCTGACAGGTCAGGACCGCGGCGCCCGCCAGTCCTGTGTGCTGATCCGGTCCACAGCTGTTTGGGTCCTCCCGGACAGAACTGGACCGGATCATGCCGCAGTGTGAAGCGGCCCTAACTCATCCCTAATTTGACGGCTGGAGCTGCTTCTCTTTAGTGCGGCTATGATGTTAGGTAAAATTAATTTTGTTGCTTTTCACAACTGCTTTTCCAAGTTTGCAACAACCATTTAATACGATATGCATATTTACCTCAGCGTAACTGTCAGTAATGGAGCCCGCGCTGGCTCCTTATCAGTGGCGGTGTTTAAGGTAATATCAGTAGGCTCTTCCCGCTTTACAGCAAACTTGGATAGACTGCCTTGTCCCAATTCATAGACATTACTTGTGGCGGCAGTTGCTACGTATGTGGTAATGTTAGACATTGTGGATCATTATCATTAACTATATTACCATGCTGGACAAATGTGCTAACGCACAATACATGCCCTGTCAATGTCTGCTGAACGTTGGGTTATGATTATTCTATGAATTAAACACCTTTTGTAGATAAGACACCTATTGCATAGCATAAGTGCAAGCTTTGTATATAGCTATTGGTGTAAGTGTTGGTTTGGTAGGAAATGAGTACCATGTCTTGACTTCCCTAGGGTTTGGATAGCAACCTATTTGGTTATGTATCTTTCTGTATTTGGTATGACTGACTCTGATTTTGCATGATGACTTATATGTGGTCATCAGTAATCAATTTCAAGTATAACAGCTGTGCTGCCTATACCTAGGGTACATTGTGATGAAATGGTAAATGAGTATTTAATTCTATCAAATATATCTATCAACATGTATATATGAGGTTTTGTAATTCATATCTCAATAAATGTAAGCACTATAGCACTTTTAATCCTGTTTACAGCATAATAAATATTGCTAATTGTCTATGTATACGTGTATTTCATGTCCTAATGTAAACAATATGGTTTCCACTTGACCCTAAGGATATTTATAGCCTCTTTATTGAGTTGGTGTCTTATTTGCAATTGCTATGCTAGCAATCTTTGTGATATGATTATTCATGGTCCTGTTATATATGGATATCTTGTGCCCCTGCACCTTTCCTCTGTGATCCCCCGATAAATAATAAAAACTCACTTTTCATTCAATTGGGCTGTAATGTCGTTTAATTTGGTTGTTGTGAGACAGTGCGAATGTAGCCTTAGGTGATAATTTTGTGCGACCCCAGAATGATGGTAGAAATTTCCAAATGGCCCCCAGTAGGAAAAAGGTTCCACGCCCCTGAATCTGAATTGCCATCATGTGACTCAGTAGAGGAATGGAATGGCCCTGGTTATTGGAGAAGACACGATCAATGAGTATATTAACATACTGACATCACACTAACAATTATGCAGGTTTAGGAAATACGGTTAACGGGAGGCTTCTTTAAGTAAAAAAAATATCTCCAAAGGTTGAGCAACCCCTATGTGTATACTGTCAGTCAAAGAGCAGGGGTGTGATCACAGCACTGCTTCGATGACTGGAGGAGAGCGTCTGCAGTGACAAAATAACTTTATTTTCTCCATTTACTGCACTTTTAGTTATAAGGCCACATATGTTTAAAATTGTTTTACCATTACCACTATTTACCACTATGGCTACAGGTAAATACCATTTATTTCTGACAAGTTCCCTTTACCACTAGTTTCAGCTTACTGACAAGTTGTTTTACTTCATTGTTTTAGATGTTTACTCTACAAGCTTGGAAACGTTACAACGAAAAGTAAACTTGAAGAAATCAAAAGGAATATTGCACACATTCTTCCCAAAGCTACAGTCAAAAAAGTAGAGGTAAGGAAAAAAGTGAATGCATGCGATTGGCAGCGTATCTCAGGTCACACAGGCCTATACAAGTCTATGGGTGCGTGTGAAATATCGGACTGCACATGGATGTCATCCGAGTGCAGCCCGATATACTCTGAGACTGTCAATGGAGGAGATGGAGAGATTAATGTCTCCCTCCTCTCCACAGCTCACGTCAGATAATCAGATCACACTAAAATGACTCTTGGTCACGCTCGCAGCAGAGAGTGAGCCAAGTGTCATCTGCATTTAGCACCTGATTCTCTCGCATCGGATGCTATACACCAATGCGACCATGGCCTCAGGCTTATGCCTGAAAGGTTTTGCACCCCCATTTGATTTTTTGACATACCAATCATGGCCTAAAGTGCTGACAACCTTGAAATTATGTTCCAGAAAGTAAAGTATTTCTTGTATTTCTCCCAGAAAATTATTGAAATTACACGTTTTGTTATACACATGTTTATTTCTTTTGGTGTTTATTGGAAAAACACAAAAATAACTGAGAAAAAGGCAAATTGAACATCATTTCGCACAAAACTCCATAAATGGGCCGGACAAAATTGTTGGCACAATCATCTTAATATTTGGTTGCGCACCATTTGGAGTAAATAACTACAATCAGTCACTTCCTATACCCATCAACAAGCTTCTTACACCTCTCATCTGGATTCTTTGACCACCCTAATTTTGTAAACTGCACCAGATCTCTCATGTTTCAAGCAATTTGAAGATCTCTCCACAGATGGTGAATGAGATTTAGGCCCAGACTCATTGCTGGCCACTTCAGGACTCTTCAACACTTCCATCCATCCATTTCTAGGTGCTTATTGAAGTATTTTTGTGGTCATTGTACTGCTGGAAGACCCATGACCTAGGCCACTAACCCAGCTTTTTGACATTGTGACCCAAAATCCTTTGGTAATCTTTGCATTTTTTGAGGCCTTGCACACAGTCAAGGCATCCAGTGTGGGAGGCAGCAAAATCGCCACAAAACATCTTTGAACGTCCCCCATATTTGACTGTCGGTACTGTGGTCTGATCTTTGTAGGCCTTATTCGGTTTTCAGTAAACAGTAGAATGATGTACTTTACCAGATAGCTCTACTTTGGTTTGATCTGTTCGCAAAACACTTTACCAGAAGGATTTTGTGTTACAAACTACAGTCTAGCTTTCTTATATCTCTGTGTCAGCAGTGGGGCCTTTCTAGGTCTCCTGCCATAGCGTTTCATTTCATTCAAATGTCGACGTATAGTTCGCGCTGACACTGATGCACCCTGAGGCTGCAGGACAGCTTAAATTTCTTTGGAACTTGATTGGCACTGCTTATCCACCATCCAGACTATCCTGCATTGCAACCATTCATCATTTTAATCAATCATCCACATCCAGGGAGATTAGCTACAGTGTCATGGGTTGTAAAACATCTTGATTATGTTTGTGCACCGTGGACAAAGGAACACCAAGATCTCTGGAAATAGACCTGTCACCTTGAGAGTGTTATTCATTTATAAACAATCTTGGTTTTCAAGTCCTGAGACAGTTCTCTCCTCCCTTAGTGTGTCACACATAGTCAACTTCTCATCTCTTTATATGTCAGGTATGATTTCATATTGCCTACACCTGTTACTTTCCACAGATGAGTTTGAACGAACATCACATGTTTCAAGCAAAGTTGTTTGCCCACAATTTTGTAAAGGTGCCATCATTTAGTTTGGCCCATTTTTAGTGTTTTGTAAGAAATTATCTCCAATTTGGCTTTCTTTTCTCCGTTGTTTTTTGTTGTTGTTCCAATACACACAAGGCAAAATAACATCTGTATAACAAAATGTATAATTGTAATAATTTTCTGGGAGAAATACTTTATTTTCTGAAACATTTTTAAGGGTGCCAGCACCATGACTGCATAACTGGTGCTGATTTTTATCTTTTTTTTTATCTATCTACAAAACATGACTTTCTTTTTATATTCCAGAGTTTATTGGATGTGTTTAATGAATTGGAAAAAAAAGATGTAATTAATGAAGATAATATTGACTACCTGGAGCAAATGTCTCATTATGTGAAGGATGAAGAGTTTAACTACCTTATTTCAGAATATCAAAAGAGAAATGCAGGTATACAATACTTTATTACCTCAATATTTTCTTCAAAATAAAACACTATAGTGGATCACAAAACACTTTCTATGGAACCAAGTCTGGGGTCTCACTTTACTTAGCTAAATATTCTCTTAAGGAGACTGAGGCTGGATGCAGTTTAGGGCTGAGGGGTAGACAGGGTAGGCAACCTCTTGCCTCGCTGAGGTGGGTGCCCTTTGGGCTAAACCCCCCCCTTCCTGATATTGTTGAATGCCTGTAGCCACTCGGCACCTTTCTTCAGCCACAGACATTCATCATACTGATAGCCAGGGCACAGGCATTCAGGTGAGCAGTGTAAGTGAGTTACTGACACTGTTCACCACCTGTGTCTCAGTACTTGCCCCCTGCCTGCACCCACTTGTATTTGCATTTATTGGACACAAATACAAGAGATGTGAGTACTGCTTGGCATAAGAGCAGAGGAGCTGTAACCAGCTCCCTGCCTTGCCAAGAACTCCAGCAAGACACAGGCTATGCAGGGGACATCGGACAGTAAGACGGTGGTCAGAAAAAGATTGGGCTGGACAGGAAACCTGGATTAGGTGAGTATGAGCCTTTTTATATATAATTTTCTCATATTATTTTGACAGTCTATGGGGGCTATTACAAGAGGGGTAAGCTGTGGGGCTATTACAAGAGGGGCTGGCTGTGAAGACTTTCAGAAGAGGGGCTAGCTGTATAGGTTTTCAGAAGGGGTTCTGGCTGTGGATGCTTTCAGAAGAGGGACTGGCTTTTGGGGCTTTCACAACAGAGACTGGCTGTGGGGGATATCCCAAGAGAGACTGGCTGTGAGGGACATCTAACTGTCTAGAAGGCTGTGGCGACCATATTGTATAGAGAGCTGTTTTGGATATCATACTTTGTGTTGTCCTGTGAGAAACATTATACTGTATATAAAGGGCTGTGGGGCCATTATACTGTATTGGTGACTAGAGGGGTGATAACACAGTATGCGGTGCTGTGGGCACTATCATACTGTATGGAGTGCTGAGGGGGCCATCATATTATATATTAGGGGGCTGTGGCGAACATCATGTGTATCAGGGGGCTCTTTTGGATATACTGTGTGGGTGACGGTAGTAACTATTATAATATGTAGGGGTACAAGGTGAAGAAGGGGTAGTTTGAAGAGCACAATGTGGTGGGCACTATGAGGGCATAGTGTGAAAAGAGGGAAGTTAGAAGAATGAGATAGTCAAACACAGACAAAAATAAGGGTTTGTTGGAATATAATGTAAAAAACAGATTACAACTTTTTCGCAAGCTCTTTTTACTTTCTAGTTGTGCTTTTTAAAGCTCACAGGCAGGCTGTCCTGCACATTTGTTTATTTCCTTGGAAAAAAACTTTCATTTTATATTATTGAGGATTTTTCAATTCACAAACAGTGCACAGGTACCATAACTTCTCCACCAAAGGGAAAAAAAATAAATGACTCAATCTGAAAAGATATCACCTATAAGATACATGGATGTAAATTTTTACTTGTTTATATTAATTATATCTCATCAGTCCTGGGATTCCTGTTTGTTCTGCAGATTTGAGAATGACTGATAACAACAATTCCCAGCATTTTCTTACCATTGTTAAGCACATTCTGGGAGTTGTTGGTTCATGAGATACAAATGTATTTGGACATGACTTGACATTACAATTGTCACGCGCTTGGTTGGCGCTGACATTGCTGGGTGCTGCTGTGTATGTGTTTGTCTTTAAGAGCTTCATGGTTAATAGTTGTGAAGGTCCTGGCCTCCTGTGTTGTGCTCCAGAACTGCATTCACTATTAGGTTAAACTGTTGGTTGAGGGGTTAATGTGTGACTCACCTGAACTCCCCTCCCCCTAGCCTTTAAGTAGCCTCTCCTTCCACCAGGTGGTGATGCTGATAGAGTTTCACTCTATGCCTGGAAGTAGTGATGTGCTGACCTGTTTGTTTGTGTGGCTGATGCTGTATCCCAGTGTGGAGTTGCTGTATCCCAGTTCTGTGGAGGGAGGTGAGGGGTGAATAGCGCAGGGCTGGTGGAGGAGTTTTAGAGAGAGGCTGGAGGCCTGAACCTTCTCATCTTTAGAGATACCTTCGTGATCAGGGCCATTCAGGGTTCCTAGAATAGGGTCAGACTAGTCTTTCCTGGTCACCCTGCCCATAACTGCCATTACCTCATCAGCATTTTCACTACACCGTGACAACAATTGATTGCTGTACTAAACTTGATGATGTCATGTACGCATGGTAGTTCTGGTGATGTATTCATGTACCAATGGTTGTTTTAGTGATGTATTTATGTACAGATGGTGGTTCTGGTGACTTAAACATATACTGATTTTGTTTTTATGTATTGATGGTGGTTTCAATGATGTGTTTTTGTACGGATTATGGTTCTGGTGATGTATTAGTATACTGATAGTGGTTCTGGTGATATATTCATGTACTAATGGTGGTCCAGGTAATGCATTTATCTACTGACGGGGTCCTGGTGTCCAATTCATATATTAATGATGTTTTTCGTGATGCATTCATGTACTGATGGTAGTTGTAGTGACCTATATATTTATGTATGCCATATTTATGTACTATTGATGATTTTGGTTTCATATTCATGTATTGCTGATGGTTTTGATTATCGAAACAGCGCAAGAACCATCACAACTACATGAATACAATACCAAAGCCAACAGTAGTACATAAATACAGCACCAGAGCAACCATCATTATATGACTACAATACCAGAACCACCAATAGTAGATGAATCTGCCACCATAACTACTTTCTATAATAGGAATGTGACACTAGAACCACTATCAGTTTTGTTGCAAACTGTATTTATTGTATGATGGATATAAAAACCATGCTATGTATCCTTTTTATCTACAATGTGGTCTGTTTAGCTTTAGTTAGGGTATCCATCAAATGCTGAACACCTTAATTGACATCAAATTGCCACAATTATAATTAAGTTATTTTAGTTTCTATGACTTTCCTAGGATTTGATATTTAAAATATAGGATGTTATGGATGAATATCGCTATTTGTCCCTTGTTTTGTGCAAATGTTCCTCAAACAATGAATGAACATCTAACTTGGAAATTGCAATCCCTCTTGAGCCTCACACGTAAAGTACCGTATATACTCGTGTATAAGCCGAGTTTTTCAGCCCAAAAATTGGGCTGAAAAGTCCCCCCCTCGGCTTATACACGAGTCACTATACGGGGTGAGTGGGGTGGGGGCTCTGTCCGGGTGCTGGGGAGGCAGGATTAGGCGGGGGAGGCTGCTGTATGAGCGGCCCCGTCACGTGGGGCCGCTCATTACATATGCACTGCATCCCCCTGTCAATCAGCGCCAGGGGGAGCAGTGCATATAGGTAGATAATGCCCCAAATAAATGCTGGCACACGTCCCCCCTGTTGTAAGGCCCCCCCTGCTGAATACTTACCATCCCTGGTCTTCAGCAGCACCCCGGCGCCGGTCCTCTGTGCTCCGGTCCTCCGCGATCCCGTCCTCTGTGCTCCGTTCCCCGGCTGTATCATGTGACCAGCCGCGTCGCAGACGCGATGACGTCATTGCTTCTGCGACGCGCGGGGAACCCGGATGCAGCCGTGGAGCGGAGCACAGAGGACAGGATCGCGGAGGACCGGAGCACAGAGGACCGGCGCCGGGGTGCTGCTGAAGACCAGGGATGGTAAGTAATCAGCAGGGGGGGGCCTTACAACAGGAGGGGACGTGTGCCAGCATTTGTGTGGGGCTGCTGTATATAGGGGCTGCAATACCACTGGGCTGCAATACCACTGGGGCTGCTGTATACTGGGGCTGCAATACCACTGGGGCTGCTGTATACTGGGGCTGCAATACCACTGGGGCTGCTGTATATAGGGGCTGTATACACCACTGGGGCTGCAATACCACTGGGGCTGCTGTATATAGGGGCTGCTGTACACACCACTGTGGCTGCAATACCACTGGGCTGCTGTATATAGGGGCTGTATACACCACTGGGGCTGCAATACCACTGGGGCTGCTGTATATAGGGGCTGCTGTATACACCACTGGGGCTGCAATACCACTGGGGCTGCTGTATATAGGGGCTGTATACACCACTGGAGCTGCAATACCACTGGGCTGCTGTGTATAGGGGCTGTATACACCACTGGGGCTGCAATACCACTGGGGCTGCTGTATATAGGGGCTGTATACACCACTGGGGCTGCAATACCACTGGGGCTGCTGTATATAGGGGCTGTATACACCACTGGGGCTGCAATACCACTGGGGCTGCTGTATATAGGGGCTGTATACACCACTGGGGCTGCAATACCACTGGGGCTGCTGTATACAGGGGCTGTATACACCACTGGGGCTGCAATACCACTGGGGCTGCTGTATATAGGGGCTGTATACACCACTGGGGCTGCAATACCACTGGGGCTGCTGTATATAGGGGCTGCTGTATACACCACTGGGGCTGCAATACCACTGGGGCTGCTGTATATAGGGGCTGTATACACCACTGGGGCTGCAATACCACTGGGGCTGCTGTATATAGGGGCTGTATACACCACTGGGCTGCAATACCACTGGGGCTGCTGTATATAGGGGCTGCAATACCACTGGGGCTGCAATACCACTGGGGCTGCTGTATATAGGGGCTGCTGTATACACCACTGGGGCTGCAATACCACTGGGGCTGCTGTATATAGGGGCTGCAATACCACTAGGGCTGCTGTATATACCACTGGGGGCTGCTGTATATACCACTGGGGGCTGCTGTATATCATACTGCTGGGGCCTGTATACCACTGCTGGGGGCTGTATACCGGTGCTGGGGTCCACCCTCGGCTTATACGCGAGTCAATAGATTTTCCCAGGTTTTGGGGGCAAAAGTAGGGGGGTCGGCTTATACACGGGTCGGCTTATACACGAGTATATACGGTACATAACCTTTCTTTTTACTTTTACCAGAATTTTTTATTGAAAAAGGTAACAATCCTGATGAAAATAGTTGTTAGAGCTTGCTATATGACCCATAGGAGGGGGGTGCATTAGAGGTCCCATTACCTTAGTGTCAGAACCGCTACTTACCTATGGAGCTGAAGGTTCATTGAGGGATTGGTGGGGGTGTTAGCACTATGGGCATCACCTACCTAGGCACCAAACTACCTTGAGATCAGCAAATACCACAGTATAGAGCCCCACCATGTATCCATCATAAATAGTTAAATAATTAATCCATTATCTAGGGCAAACACAGGACAATTGTATCATAGAACCATAGAACCGATTGCAAACATACTTTAACCCTGTCCCGACCTTTGACGTTGTACAATGTCATGGCCATCGGGCGGTTAAATTGATCCACATTGATCCGTAAAAATGAAAAAAAAAGTACTTTTTTTCCACAAAAAAATTATTTTTTCATCATTACGGATCAATATGTGAAGCACCTGGTGGTTCAAAGTGCTCACTATGCATCTAGATAAGTTCCTTGGGGGGTCTAGTTTCCAAAATGGGATCACTTGTGGGGAAGCTGCAATGTTTAGGCACCCAGTGGCTCTCCAAACGCGACATGGTGTCCGCTAACAATTTGAAAGGAAAATTAGCTCTAATTGTTAGCGGACACCATGTTTGGAGAGCCCCTGTGTGCCTAAATATTGGAGTTCTCCTACAAGTGACCCCATTTTTGAAACTAGACCCCCCAAGGAACTTATCTAGATGCATAGTGGCCACATTGAACCCACAGGTGTTTCACAAATTGATCCGTAAAAAGGAAAAAGTACTTTTTTTTCACAAAACATTTAGTTAGACTCAATTTTTTTTTATTTTCACATGGGCAACAGGATAAAATGCTCCCTAAAATGTGTTGGGCAATTTCTCCTGAGTACACCGATACCTCATATGTGGTCATAAACCACTGTTTGGGCGCACTGCAGGGCTCAGAACGGAAGGAGTGCCATTTGACTTTTTGAATGGAAAATTAGCTCCAAAGGTCAAATGGCGCTCCTTCCCTTCCGAGCCCTGCCGTGCGCCCAAACAGTGGTTTATGACCACATATGAGGAATCTGTGTACTCAGGAGAAATTGCCCAAGAAATTTTAGGATCCATTTCATCCTGATGCCCATGTGAAAATGAAAGAATTGAGGCTAAAAGAACATTTTTGTTGGAAGAAAAAATTGACATTTTAATTTTTCCATGTTGCTTTAGTTCCTGTGAAGCAGCTGAAGGGTTAATCATTTTGTTGAATGTAGTTTTGAGTAACTTGAGGGTGTAGTCTTTGGAATGGTGTCACTTTTGGGTGTTTTCTGTCATGTACACCCCTCAACGGGACTTCAAATGTAATGTGGTCACTAAAAAAAATGGTTTTGTAAATTTTGCTGGAAAAATGAGAAATTGCTGATGAACTTTGAACCCTTATAACTTTTTTTTCCAAAATTGTGCTGATGTAAAGTAGACATGTGGGAAATGTAATTTATTAACTATTTTGTGCTACATAACTCTCTGGTTTAACAGATTAAAAATTCAAAATTTGAAAATTTTCTAAATTTTTGCCAAATGTTTTATTTTTTCACAAATAAGCGCAAAAATTATTGACCTAAATTTACTACTATCATGAAGCCCAATATGTCATGAAAAAACAGTCTCAGAATCGTTTGGATCTGTTGAAGCGTGTCAGAATTGCAAAAAATGGCAAGGTCTTTAGGGTCAAAATAGGCTGGGTCCTGAAGAGATTAAAGTAACCTAAACTCAAGAAAAAGTGATCAAGCAGTCCAGTTATGTAAAAAGTGCAAAAAAGCTTTTATTAAAGATGTGCGGTACATAGGTAAATAGTAGGACTAGTTATAAAATCTCAAAGAACAAAATTGTTAGCACAGATCATGAAAAAAAAATATCAACACATATGATAGTATATCTATAATTTCCAAGGCAATGGACATATAGATTTAATTCTTAGAACCTGTGGTGAAAAGAGTATATCAACAAGTGGGGGACCAGCCCGTGTAGGGAATATTTGAAGTAAACTGTATGTTCTGTGGTCAACAACCGCCAACTAGTGTAACTGGTTATATCCCCAATACACACAATCTATCTCAGCTGGGAGCTGCCATACACAAGGAGAACAATATCACTTCCCTTGTGTTCTATATGGGAGTTTGCCAGTTGCAGTAAAGAAAAAATATTAATTTGCATAATGTGGACTATAAATATCACTGCTGACACCTCCTATTGCTTCTTATATATGAAATTAGTCAATTAGACAGCGCTGTCCCTCGTTACCCGCTGTATACCTTGGATACCAGCCTGTAAGCGGAGAAGACTGGTAACCAGGGTATACATCAGGTAACTAGGCGCTGCGCGCTGCCTAACTACCCGCTGTTTACCATGGTTACCAGCCTGCTCCGCTTATCGCTGGTCGTTTGGCCCCTGTCACACGCGTCAATGCGTGCTGACCAGGGACGACCAATGACAGATTTATGGTCCTGGCCATAAATCTATGATCAACGTTCAACAACTTATCGTTGATACGTGTCACACACAACGATGTCGTTTTGACATCGCTGCAACGTCACAAAAACAGTGACTTTGCAACGATATTGTTAGCGATATCGTTGTGTGTAACGGGTCCTTTAGTATCACTGCTTCCGCCACCTATCACCCAATACACACAATCTATCTCAGCTGGGAGTTGCCTTATAGAGGGAGAACAATATCACCTCCCTTGTGTTCTATTTGGGAGTTTGCCAGTTACAGTAAAGAAAAAACATCAATATGTATAATGTGGACTTATAGTATTACTGCTGACACCTCCTATTTCTCCATATATACCTTTAGTCGATTAGAATGGGAGGTTATCAGTTGCAGTTAAGACTGACATACGTCTACATAGTAAACACTTTAAATATCACTGCTGCCGCCACTTATTGCTCCTATTACTTATGAACATAGATCAATTATATAGGAAGTATAAAGGAACAATTAGCTTGGTATGTATCACACAACCTGTGTCTACATGTGCCTACGCCCAATGTGAGAGTGGGGGAAGAGAAGGATTGCAGGGTAAAGAACACTTCCCCGAGGTCGCTGTGGAGCCATGTCATCAGGGGGCATCATAGAGGGGAGGAGCGACGGGTCATCTGAGCCACCACGCCTCCCCCCATAGAGACGCCGAGCAAAGAACACACACTCCTAGCCAGGGCAAGTGCTTGTATAGCAAATGCTCAAAATTAGCATTTCTCACCCAAAATCATTAATTTATAGGCTAGAAAGTTTCAATACGATATATTAGGTATCATTAGTGGACTGAGTCTCAAAAATTGAATCAAACAGTTGCATATATAATATACTATCACTCCTAACAAAAAACAAATGTATACAAGGTACAATCTTAGCAATGCATTGCACCAGGTACAATTTATATTACCACCATACATTAAAGGGACACTGTCAGGTCATTTTTCAGTATGATACTACTAGACCCTTGAATAGTGCCTGGGCAGACCTTTTAAAAACATGTAAAATCATTATTGTACCGTTTCTAGTTTCCATGTTATCAGCATTATCAGACCCTAAAGCAGGCTCCTGGATTAGTCCTCTCCATTATAACCAAACAGGAATAGTCGTGTGCTGTATAAACTGTCATGTAAGGCCACATTCACACTATGCATATATTTGAGCTTTTTTTGCAGTTGCGCTGCATTCACACTTTGCGCTTTTTTCAGTGTGCTTTTCCCGAGCCCATTTTAACATGTGGGCAATAGGAAAAGCGAGCAGAAAAAAGCACAAAGAATTCACGTCTATTCTTTTTACGCACACGCTTTTGTAGTGAAAGTGCGTGCGTAAAAAACATGCAAAAGCGCAACATGTAAACGTTTTTCAGCAAAACCCTTAGGTTTTGTTGGACTGCGTATCCAGAATTGTATTTCACTGCATTTACGCATAAAAAAGTGCTGCGTAAATGCAGGAATACGCAGAAAATATGCACCGTGTGAACGTAGCCTAATTATGCACTCCCTCTCAACAGCTCTCTCTTTCCTCCTCCCTTTGCTAACAGTGCAGTGTAGCTTCTGTGCTGATGAAGACAAGGAGTGAGAGAGCTATTGAGCTATTGCCGATCTGACTTATCTAGACTCCATTTGTTTCTGTAAGCAGTTTCTGTGTTGTATTTCACCTCTTCCTTGGCTGTAGACACAGAATGCGGAGAGGAGGATACATTCTCCCCCCCGCCCCCCGGTGATCTCCTGTGCAGTGGTTTGAATATGTAACATGCATATTCATCTATGGGGAGTGGACAGCAGAGAACTAAGTGGATCATTCACTATGAGTGACAGATGGAATGAATCTCTTTATTTGAAATTTACAGAAGATAGGAGCGGAATATACATAAAATAAATACATCAATAGAGAGAGTGAGAAATTAGATCAAAAATCTATATGTAACTGCTATAATTTTCTGACAGTTTTCCTTTAATGGATATAACATGTAACAATAACCATATTAATTTATTTTTGTTATAACAGTCACATATTAAAATATATCAAATAACCCTGTAGGAGCGATGCACAAATCCATCTCCAATAGATAGGAATACAGTTGTAGAATTCCTCACTTAGATATAATCTATCCATGTAGATGTTTCCCCGTATATAGCCAATACATATTTAGGTGAGCAAAAGCCTGTCACTGAAAGTAAAAATAAAAACATATTAAAATTAAATTAAGATCGTACAAAAATCCACAAAAACAGGACCTCATATAAAAGGAACAAAACTGATATTTTCACTAAGGCTATGTGGATGAACCATTTTTAGGGTCCATATCCATCGTACTTCCATCTGAGCAAGTCTACGTGTAGCTCCGCCTTCACAAATTCCCCAGAAAACGCCATCAATGCCACGCACACATAATCTGGTGTTGTCGCACTGATGGAAACGTTTAAAATACCTGAGAATTGTTTTTAAAGTGGTATCATCCGTTATATCCTATGCAGCCTCAATCCCCAGGATAACACAGACTTTTAGCTGGTGACTAGTAAGGCCAATGTATATCTTGCCACATGGGCAAGTAGCATAGTAAACCACAAATTTTGATTCACAAGTTATCCTTTGCTTAATTTTATACATCTTTTGGCCATCATAGTCTGTGAAGGAGGTACTCCTCTCAATGTTAGGGTAGGTCACACATTTCCTGCAAGGTACACAGCCAAAAGAAGGAGTAAAGGCATCTAAGAATGTTATAGTGCCATAGTTGTCATAATGGATGTGGACCAACATGTCCCTCGGATTCCTAACACTTCTTGAAGTCATCCAGGGACGTACTGGCAAAATCTTTGCCAAAGCAGAATCGGCCCTTAAAATGTCCCAAGAGTGCTCAAGAGCCTTCCTAATTTCAGCAAAGGCCAAACTGAATTTAGTGATAAATCTTACATTATTTTCTGATTTGATTCTTTCTTGTAGTGTACAGCAGCCTATCTCTGGTGGAATATTTGGCCCTATTATCAGCCCATTTAATAGACCGTCTGCTGTACCCCCTCTCCAGAAGCAATCTTTCAGATTGGTGGCCTGGATTTCAAAATCTTTATCTTGGGAACACACCCTGCATAGCATAAAAAATTGCCCAATGGGGACTGAATCAATCATGTATTTAGGATGTGCAGAAGAGGCATGCAATAGGGTATTAGTAGCAAGAAGTCCCTCTCCCAAAGCCCCAAGAACAGGTTAGCGTATGCTGGCGCAAAAGAATTTCCCATCGCTGTTCCATGGATTGCAGGTAGAAGGATTCTTAAAAGTGAAAAATTATGAGTCAAGGAGAACGCCAACAGACACACTACAAATTCTGTCAAGTCTGGTGGTTGATGAGACGTCCGCAAGAAGAACCAACTGTGTATAATCCATCCGAATGTTTAATATTGGTATACAGGGATTCGACATCCCCACATACCAAAAGGAATCCCCCACTTACAGAGATGCTATCAACATTTTTGAGGAGATCTCCCCTATCTCTCATGAATGAGGGGAGGGATTCAACAAGAGGCTGCAGAATGGTGTCAAAACACTGATTTACATTTTCTTAATAAATCTTTTTATTGAGTTTTACAAAAATCATGTATTGGTACATCAGAATGAAGAAAGTGGCCAACTGGCCTTATTCAAAATATGGATCAAAATCCAAAACTCAAAAATTCCCTCCCTTCCCCACCCTCCATAACCATCCCCCCCCCAACTCCCACATAAATTTCCACTTAAACTAGATCGTAAGCATAGCAGGGAAAACAAGTAACGTGAACTTCACCTTGTATTTCTCGAAATCTCCCACCCCAAACCCATGGAGCGACCATGACTACAAGACAATCAAATGCCAAAACTATCTCCTGAAACTCCCAAGTGTGCCATGTAGATCCTCTAGGATGTACCATGTTGTGGTATGGAAGGGATAAACCAACTGACGAATGTCATCACTGGATAGTTGGGCTATTATGAAAGGTCTCCACTTTGCGAAAAATTTAGCTGTTTTAGTATCTCTATCTCCCTCTGCCTCCACCTTCTCAATTAGCATTGCACTTTTTAGTTCAGTCATTAATTTTGTACTGCGGTATGCTTTGTGTCCAATCCTTACTGTCCTCCATGATTGGAGAATAGCCCTGCACTCCCAGATCCCATGGAACATGTCTATTTTATTTTCTCCACATTTTAGGCATGACTGACTTCTATTAGGGTGCTACGCGTTTGGTGGTATATTGCAGCCCAAGATTGCTCCATGCATCACTCTGAAGCAGGTGTTCCTCCATTTCTTATTCAGAAAGTTCTTTCGAATTTCTTGCCAGCTTGTTAAAATCTTATCCTCAGTTTTCTCGTCCTGTGGTCTTTCCTCCATTTTTTTAAGATCTTCCTTGGCCGCGGGGGAACTAGATCCCGTCTTTTTTTTTTTTTTTTTTTAATCACTTTTTATTGTATTTTACTTTCCATTAACAACACATTCAATTTTGCCAGGTTTAAAATACAGGGTATAACAAACAAAATGTACAACTGTTGTTGCCATCTAACAATCTTCCTATATATCAATTCACAAGACAGTATTAGGCTGCGTTCACACATTGCATATTTTGCCGCGCTTTTTTACGCAAACTTTTCAAAATACGCAATGTGTTTTGTGTCTGCCAGCAAAGTGAATGGGAAATTCACTCTGCTGTGCAGACACTGCATAGAAATACGCAGTGCTTTTTCAGGGAGAAAACGCAGTTGCGTAAAGAATTGAGATGTCAATCCTTTACACAGGAGCTCTGCGTTTTCTCCCTCTGACGTCAGAGGAGAGGAAGAATCCTGCTTCATCCTCCCCTCTGTGACAGCTGTGACCGCCCCATTAGATTTCGCAGTGTATTAATATACACTGCGAAATCTAAATTAAACAAAGCCAAATGTATGTAAAATAAAAAAGAATGAAATACTTTACCTCTCCGGTGCCTTTTCCCGATGTCCGGTGGCGAGGTTAGGAGATGTGTGTTCTGCCAGGACCTGCCGTGATGTCAGAGGGGCGTTTCCGGAGCTAATTGGCCATTCGCGGTCATGTGATATGTATCAGAAGGTTTTGTTTCCATAAATTTTCTCAATTCTTGTAGAAATCTCACCGTCATCTTATCCTTATTCCTTACAGCCTCCATCTTGTCTATATCTAAAGATATATCTATATCTTCAGGCCTATCATCATTTCCTCTTCATCTGGTAGTATTGTGTGTATCGAGTGTCTCAGGAACAGGCGTTTTGCCAGTAAGGCTATCACATGGAACAGTTTCAAAGCGGCCCTTTCCTCCCTGTATCCCATGTTTTGGAAGATCTAGATGAGGAGGTCAAGTCCTAGACTCAGGCCACATATATCCTTTGTCAATCTCCGTATCAATGACCAGAATATCTGGGTATGTGTACAGCCCCATAAACCGTGCCCATGTCAGTATGTTCTTCTTTGCATTTTAGACAATGTGTGGATTGTCTGGCTGGGTGTGTGTTATTAGGAGGAATGTTAAATCCACAGATTGTCCCATGCATTATGCGGAAGTAACTGTCTCTCCACTGTTCATTTAAGATGTGATTTCTGACCTTTCCCCATCCTTCAATGATCATATCCATGGTGTCATCTCTGCGTATATTATGTATGGACTGCATGAATAGTTTTTCTGGTCTTGATGGTATCAGGGACTCTCTGAGCATACCATAAATCAGAGATACATTCAGCAGTCTTATATCCCTATCGGTACCTTCACAGGCCACAATATCGCCTGGCGATATATCCTATTGAATTACGATAAATGATTGGAGATATTATTACCATTCATGGAGGGTGATAAGGTTAGGCTAAACAAAAAAACTCTATTGATCCCATGACAAGTATACGGCAATGCAGCTTAAAACCGTTATGCTGTGTGCTGACAGGTGATCCTGTAATGAGCGTTGTAGGACGCTATAGCAGGGGAACCCTGGGTGAAGGGTTAAAATATAAATGGCAGAAACCTTAAAGATATAGAAAACAACCAAGAGAATGGATATTTGACATTGTATAATATCTTTGTATTTTCTATAAGACATATAATATAAATTTAATACTATTCTAAATTTTAGCTTAAATCTTACAAAAACTGACTAACTAAGGTGATATGAATCAAGGGCGGTTATAAGAGCTAAGAAATATGGAGTCAATAATAGTAAAACGTAGCTTATAAGTGGAGCGCAGTATAGGAAATGCGGTAATGACGAGTGCAGACCTCAAAATAGGTACTGCGGGAGTCAAAAGATGGCGCGGGGTGGATATCCGAGATATCCATAGCAAATGCCACAAACGATCCGCAATGAGCATGCGCGGGCGTCCAGCACATGGGGAATGGTGACGCATAACAACTGTAAGTGCTTCTGCTATAATCAAGCTAAGCTAAGTCATGATATCGAGCAGCTGCAAGTAATTTATGCTGTATATTCTGTATAGACAGTTATGAAGCTGAGTATTGGGAACATTAGCAATAAGGGTGATTTGGAAAGATAAAACGCCAGATGGCATTCATGCACTATATTAAAGCACTGAATGTAGCACTATGGTAAAGAGATGTATGTATGCACATAATGTAATAAGGGATTATTAGTTTGATAAAATGAGTAAAGACCAGTAACTTATGTAAATATGTAAATGAGTTGGAAGGATGTATAAAAAGCCCTGCTTTAGTTGTGGTTAGCTGCTGGAAGAAGGGAGACTTGTCCCGAAACGTTGCACTGTACACCTGAAGGCCCAATAAAGGCAGATGGAATATAACAAAGGATTGCTGCACTCGATTTATTGAATATTGGAGACAGTGGATGAAAACACTGGACTGAATTGCACCCTGAAGGAGCTGTGCTGCTTTCTTTATAAGTATTATATCTCTCCCTAGATATATATTCCCAGATATTTTATAACCCTGTTTGCCAGGGGAATATCACAGAATTTCTTCTGAGTATCTCTCATCCCTAGCTGCTCTCCTTTCATGTCCCTTAATGTGAGTATTTCACATTTGGATCTATTTTTTCCAAAAAGTCTTTATTGAAAATTTTTATAAAAGGGGGAGAGAGGGGCATGGGGGGGGGGAAGGGACAGAATAAACTAGGGGGGAGATGGGGGGGAAGGTGGGGGAGGTACATACATAAATAAACTGCAACTTGTACCATGTTACTATCATAAATACAAGCTAAATAGCATATGCATCACATGTAGTGTGAATAACGAAGTTATTGCTTGCAATTCTAGCTTAATATGAAAATTCGTAATGATCGGAGAAATTGAATTGGGTAATAACCAATAAGCAGTCAGTATTAACGTTACATCACAGGGATGTGAGGCAAGCAAGTGGTCCCTTATATTCTAAATTAACTAAAGAACAACATAGGGCAGGAAATAAACTGAAAAAAATCACCTGTAAACTGATGTTATTATCACAGTGTCACAATGTTGGGACTAAGTGAGGAAAGAGGGTGAGAAGGCTGCCCACCAAGGCTCCCATCTACGCTTAATTTTTGCGAGGGTATTGGTGCGCAATGCCGTGTTAAACTCAAAGATCCCGTGCTGCGTGACTCTATCAATGAGGTGCAACAATTTGGGAGTTTCGGGCTTGTTCCATCTAGCAGCAATTAGAACCTTGGCAGTGATCAGTATATGTGAAATCAGAAATTTGAGGTCTGGAGAAAGGTTTTCTATCCCTATAGAAAGGAGAGCTAGCTCCGGAGTGAGATCGATTGTGAGGCCAGTGGTGTCTGAGATTAAGGTTTTGATATCAATCCAAAATTTGGACAGTAGCGGGCAATCATAGAAAATATGTGTCAGTGTTCCCTGATGGCCGCAGCCCCTCCAACACAAGGGAGAGATCTGAGGATCAAAACGATGATGTCTGACCGGGGTGAGGTACCACCGAGAGAACACCTTGAAGTAGGACTCATGCAGCGTTGCACAAGCGGAATTGGCGTATGAAGTCTGTATGGTTCGTGTCATGTCCTGCAGGTCAATTTGAATGTTGAGTTCCTCTTCCCATGCGATAAGGTAGGAGAGACGAGGCAATTCAATTTCTTCGTTGAGCACTCGGTAGAGGCTGTTGGTTTTCCATATAGACCCAAGTCCTGCAGATGATATGAGATTGACTACCAATTGTGGAAGGACATTTGGATCTATTCAGGCGAAACCCAGAGAATTCTCCAAAAGCCTCCAACTGTGATAAAAAACCAGGGAGGTCCTTGCGTATGTCTGCCATGCACAGTATGACATCATCTGGAAAAAAAACTGGACTTAAAGGGAACCAACCACCTAAAAATCGCTATCTAAGCTATAAATATCTGTCCCTGGAGCCTAAAATTACTATTCTAACCATCCCTGACTGACTAAATCTAACTAACTAGAGGCACACTAAATCACTTTTTATACTTACCAAATTCTTGTAGGCTGTGCGTTCCTCCAGGCTCTTTGTCAGCGAGGCGGGTCTCCTCGCTGCTCTCCATCTTCTTTCCAGGGCGGCATCTTCTTCCCAGGATTGAAATTACCCGCCCATTGCCTCTTCACAATGAGCGGGTCACATGCTGCAGGCCCCGCGTCACTTCCACCCGCCGCATCACTGGTACATCCAGGCCGGCTTCTGAGCATGCGCAAATGGCATGCTGAAGCCGGCCTGGGCGCGTCATAGACCCAGCGATGCGGCGGGCAGAAGTGACGCGGGGCCTGCAGCACGTGACCCGCTCATTGCGAGGACGCGATGGGCGGGTAATTTGAATCCTGGAAGAAGATGGACAGCAGCAAGGAGACCCGCCTCACTGACAAAGAGCCTGGAGGAGCGCCCAGCCGACAAGAATTTGGTAAGTATAAAAAGTGATTTATTGTGGGTGTACTTAGTTAGATTTAGTCAGTCAGGGATGGTTAGAATAGTAATTTTAGGCTCCAGGTACAGATATTTATAGCTTAGATAGCAATTTTTAGGTGGTTAGTTCCCTTTAATTCCCTTGCTACCAACTTGTATTCCCTGAAAGCTTTGGCCCTCATTTATGAACCGTGATAACAGCCCGATCGCCAGATCAAATAACAGGAGCGACAAGGGGCACCCTTAATGTGTACCTCTGCCCAGCTGAATCACTTCTGACAAAAAGTCCGGTGTGTTCACTCTGGCTCTTGGGCTTTTGTATAGGGTATAAAGAAACATCCTAAATGCCCCCCCTCCTCCGTCCCACCTTATTCATCACGGCCTCCAACAATGACGAGCCGACACTGTCGAAAGCTTTTTCTGCATCAGCATGACCACGGCCGGAGTCCCGCCTGTCCTATCCCCCTTCAGCCTAACTGCTTCCGGGACCATCATTGATCAGTGAATATTCCCAACAGTCGATCTGCCCTTGACAAAACCTGCTTGGTCCCGACCTACTAAATCTGGAGGTAAATGGGCAAGTCAGTTCCCAATAATTTTGGCCATATTCTTAAGATTTTGGGTTATAAGCGAAATAGGTCTAAAATTGGCTGGGTCGTCCGAGATCTTGTCTCCCTTGGGTAGGAGCTTTATATATAGGTGTTCATATGTTCTGGAATTTCTTGCCCAGCTAAAAAACCATTGTAGGTGGGGCTACTCTGCTCCTTTAGGACTTTATAGAACCCATCCCCGAAGCAATCGGGTCCTGGTGCCTTATGTATATTTAGGTCAGATATCACTTTTGAGATTTCCTCCCTTGTTATTTCTCCATTCAGACTATCCAGTCCTCCTTCTGTGACTGTTGATAATGTCACTCCGTGTAATGTCAATCCTCCCATTGTCAACCCTACCACCCCAATCCTCCCCAGCCCCTCGTCCTGCCACCTCTTCCCCATGTGTCATCCCCTCCCTATTGCATCTCTGCCAAGTCATAAAAAGGCACAGTCCTGATTCAGTGTGGCTGGGCAATAACACCCGTTAGGATGTATAAGTCACGTTAAATACTATTTCAACGGTTTGTAACCCCCAACCACAGGGGAAGACAGAAAAAAAAGGGGGGGGCAAAGAGGGGAGAGGGAGACAAGGGTGCAGAGAGAAGAAGGCAAGAACGAAATCTCCTAATTGAGATAGTAGAATAAGGACCTATTGTCCTCCCATAGCATGTCAATCCTGGTGGTCCATTGTAGATGTCATCATCTGCTCCAGCTCTGGGGGTCATCAATTTCCTCAACTGGCGACGGCCCAGTCTCACTTCTCGGAGGAGAGCGTTGCAATGGTGTGCTAGGCGATTTCTTATGTCGGCGTCTATCCTTTCAACCTGCATCATGAGTCCTGGGAATCCTCCGCATGGGCTGGCTGTAAAGACCCGTAAGCCTCAATTGGACCTTTCCAGAGTCTGAGTGCTCCATCTGGGCCCCTAACTTTAAGCTTTGCTAGATAAAGGAGCTGAAATTGGATATTACGTCAGAACAGGATGCCACATATTTCTCCAAATGCATTGCGCTTCTTAGTCACTTCTACAGAAAAATCTCTGAAGAGGACCACCTTGTGTCCCCGAAGCATCAGTGGCTGTCTCCTGTTCCTAAAAAGACGCAGCAATTTCTCCTTATGCTTGAAGTCAAGGTATTTAGCACTGACTTGTTTGGGTTTCTGGTGATTAGAGTTCTCTTGCCCGTTACCATTAGGGTCATCACGAACACCCCAATTCGGCAGGCCAACTCTGTATGCCCTTTCTACTTTGTGTTGTACCTGCAATGCTAGAGTCTTGGGAAGGTCAATCTTGCATATGGCATGCAATTGTTGGGATAGGATCGATTCTGGGAGGCCCACAATTCTGAGGTTATTCCTCCTCGACCTATTCTCTAGATCATCCATTTTATTTCTTATCCAGTTAGATTGCCTCTGAGATAGTGCCACGTGATGTTCCATCTTAGCCATGTTGTCCTCTATATCTGATACATACTGCTCCAGATAATCTAGTCTACTTGCATGTCGTGCAGTTGTCTCCTGGAGCTCATCTAAGGCTTCCCTTACTGCCCTTTTGATATAATTAGCCAAAAACCTCGCCACCTCTTTAGCTACTGATCTGCAGTCTAAGGGTGGGATGAGGAACTGTGCACATCTCCTAATGCCTCCTGCTCAGGCTGGTTATCACCCCACTGGCTGCTTCCAACTTCCCCTGGGCCCCAGCGTTCTGACTTCCGCTGCTTCTGGAGATCCTGCGGCGCCCTGTTTTTCTTTTGGCTGCACTGCGCCGCCGCCAACTTGCCCGCTCGCATGGCAGCTCTATGATCCTCTGCCGCCTCCCCTCCTCCCCACCCGCATTTCAGAGCCACCGATCCATGCTTCCTCAGGGATCTCCCAGATTAGCTGTGTCTAGCGGTATGACGGGTGACCGCCTGCAGGTCTCCACAGTTGGTCTATGGCTTGTCGGCGGCAGGAGCTGGTTTACACCACCACCTCCACTCTGATGCCGGATCCGGAAGTACATTTTCTAAAAAATAGCCATTATCGGAGATAATGGGCCTCCCTGGCAGAATCGTCTATATTTATTACCAAAAATACATAAAAACTAATGTTGATATGGATGGTTCCACCACCTGTAGCGCCGAAGCCAGTTCTTAGGTGATAATGCCGCCATCAACCGCTAACTCCAAAATACCTTGTCCCGGCTGTATACTTGCATTAACTTTCAGTCACAAGTGATGGCTCAGATTTATGGTGACACTAAAGAGACTGCCTGCGACACCTCCATATGTAAAAGGTGCTAGCCAGAAAAAAACAGCAACAAGAAAGGATATCGGCTGCAACACTAACACTAGAAAATGGGAAAAGCATATTAGCTAGTGAATGCATGGCTGGCTATGTGCAAAGCTGTTCAATGTGAATAGGGTATACAGGCACAGCAGAAACTGCTTCATGATATAGAGGGGAAAAAAAATTAGATCTCATTTTTTTTCTTCCTCTATATCATGAAGTAGTTTTCTGCTGTGCCTGTATACCCTATTCACATTGAGCAGCTTTGCACATAGCCAGCCATGCATTCACTAGCTAATATGCTTTTCCCATTTTCTAGTGTTAGGATATCGGCTGCAACACTTTCAGATTTATGGTGTTCGTCTGTCCCTTGACAAATCATTTTTTGACAGTGCCATGACATGCCATGCCATGACAGCAGTGGCAATTTTAATATTGTATATTATTACCATTCCAATTATGAATTTCATATTGGTCTTAAAAATATATTTCCTGGAAAAATGTCAGGACAATACCAGGATAATCTTGTCTTAACTTCATAATAAACTAACAATGATATAAGATCACACCATTTGGATATGGTATAATATGGCACACACAAATAGTACTACCATAGTATAACCAGTTAAACAAAATAGTTCATATGTAATAAAGTATTCATATGCCCCTTCCAGTGAAAGGATGAACTATTGCATATCAATTGCAGTGTTCTAACTAAATTAATACATAATGGTATGTCCAGTGGATAACACTATTAACATAGTTTTTAATATATAACATTTTTGATTTGTGACAAAGCCGGTTAGTTAGAATATGATTTAGAATTCATTGCCTGCAACAGTAAACTCGTGTCATTTGTGCTGAAAATTAAAGTTTTATAAAGCCACATTACTATTTTAATCTAGCCCCTATGCTAGACCCCATATTTAAAACCCTTACTTCACTCCCCTACATTTACAAATATTTGCTTGTGGTTCAAGTTCCCTTTCAGTGGATGTTCTTCCATTTGTAGCAGCCACAACTCACAGAGACTCCTGACACTGGCTTTTATTAGCGCATTGGATAAGGGTGCGTGCACATGATCAGTGTACACAGCATTTTGGGACCAGTGTCTTGCCGCTGCGTCCAAAACGCTGCGTCATACAGTACTAGAATAGTAGATGGGATTTCAAGAAATCCCATCCTCACTATGCGTAACCCGCCTGCAGCGTGTTTGGAGCTGCGGTGCGGGTTGCCGGGAGTCCGCTCCTCCTCCGCATGTTCATTTCATGCTGCGGAGTCGGAAGCGGCTCCCATCGGGTGACTGCAGGGAGAAGCCGCATCACACCCGCCGCACATGGTGAGTACAGGGCGGCTGCCGTCTCCCTGCGGCCGCCCGTGCCTTCACTCAGGTCCGGAGGAGCTGCGTTCAACACGCAGCTCCTCCAGACCGTGTGCACACGCCCTAAGGCAGCTTAGTCGGAAGCCATAAAAGATCCACAGATGTGCTGAATAGAGATGAGCGATGGTCAATCGCACATGTTCACCAATTTCAAATTTGACCTGTTTTGGGCTATGTTCGAGTGGCTCGACGAGTGCGAACGATTTGCTAAAAATTCCGTAATTCGAGATTATGTTTGATAACTATTCGTTGACCAAAAGCATTACTGACTTTTCACAGTAATGCTTTAGTTTAATGTTATTATGAGTCTCAGTGTCTAGGATCTAAATCTAAATCTAGCCAAGCAAATCCTTTTTGGCTAGTAGTATTGTTTGCCATGAAGGTGTGTAGCACTGCTTCGTAGAAAGTTACAACTCCTGTGTTTGCAAGTCTTTTTTTACTGCATCTGGCCAAATCTAGCCAAGCAAATCCATTTTGGCTGGTAGCACTGTTTGGAAAGGCAGCTGTGGTCCAGTGTTCTGTTGAAATCTACTGCCATATAGTCCAGAAAACCCTTTTGTATTGCATCTGCCCAAAACTAGTTACCAAAATCTATTCAGGGTAGTACCAGTATTTGGATGTAAAACCAGCAGAGCTGAGTGGGCAGTTTTTTGTGCCTACAACAACCGAGTTGCCAAACAGTTACCCTCAAATATGAGTGGTAAAAGGTGAGCTGATGGTGGAAAGGGTGTTGGAAAGGGTAAATATCTTTGTGTCCGTGGGTCAGGTGCTAAAGTAACAGAAAGATCTGCTTAACAAATATAGTCTTCAAGCCAAAGAAAAATGTCTACTTCTTTTCACGGACGATCTGCTATCATCCCTTTGTTACGCAGCAGAACATCGCTACAAATTGTAGATGAGGCCCAAAAAGAGCAGATGCAGCAATGGATATCAAGTCCTCCATCAAGTGGCCTCTCCTCTACTTCAACCTCAACATCACAAACACTCCAGTCCTCAGAGGTTTCACCCCGATCTCACTTACTTCCTCACAGCTCACAAGTCTCCAGCCGCCCTACTGACTGTTAACACAGAAGGGTGAGCCTTTAGAGCTCTTCACTTGTACTATAGACTGGGAATCAGAGGTCTGCTCTAAAGCTCCAGTAAGTCAAGACAAAGGAAATGATCTGCACCGATGCCCAAAAGCTTTGTGAGTCTGATCCAGGCCCAGATGAAAAAGGGTCCGAGCATAATGTAGACCCTCATTCCCAAACTTGTAACCCCTGTTGGTGGAGACAATGAGGCAGATGATGATGAGACTCATCAGATACCTGATTGGAACGACAACTTGACTTTGCGCTCAGGGCGGGAAGAGGTTGGCTCTGAGGATGAGGAGTGTCAGAACACACAGGGTGATGATGAGGTTGGAGATTCCACTTACTGTCAACCCACAGGCAGGCAGTTCATGAGCTCAGCAGAGGAGGATAAAAGTGACGAGGTTAAGTTGCGCCTTCCTGGACAGAGATGGAATTCTGGAAGCACATCATCTGCGTCCTCACCCACAACTCTGCCTCTGTGCAGAAGCCTTGGTGGCTCTGCAGGTCGCATGGGCGCTAAGACTTGCCTATCCTGGGCCTTATTTGAGATTGCAAAGGATGACCCAATTCATGTTATCTGCAAAATTTGTAAACAAAATCTGAGTAGAGGTCAAAAAATCAATAGTTTGAGTACTTCATGTATGAACCATCACATGTACAGGAAGCATAAGTTACAGTGGGAAGCTCACTGTGCTACAATGCAGCTTAGCGGACCTGGCCAACCACCATCTGCCCCATCAAGTGCATCTGCGGCTTCTTCATCCTCTGTGGCTGTGGGGACAGCTGTCATACAGGCTTTCAGTTGCAGAACTTCCACCTCTTTACCCGCACCAGCCAGGGTGATTGACAGGTCGTCAGCTGTTTCGGAAGTGGAAATGCCTACTGGTGTTAAGCACTGTCTGACATCGAGAGCACCATCTTTTTATGAAGGCAACATAATATGTCCGCCTGTACCTCCCTCACAGTCCAGCGGTATGTCTGGGACACCCTTCTCCACCCTGTCTCAGCACAGCAGCCAGCCCTCGGTCCCAAAGATGTGGACAAGTAAAAGACCATTTTCTCCTACCCATGCCAAAGCTAAGAGATTGAATTTCACCATCTGCAAGCTATTGTCTATGGAAATGTTGCCTTTTCAGCTGGTGGATACAGAGGATTTTCGAGACCTTATGGCCATCAGTCCCCCAGAACAAGATACCCAGTTGCCACTCCTTCTCGAAGAAAGCTGTGGCTGTGCTACACCAGCATGTTGCAAACAACAACCTACAAAGTGGACCTTTAAGGTGGGGTCACACGCGGCGATCTGGCCTGCGATGTCGGAAGCGATGCGCGGGTGCCCGCTCGCTTCCGACATCGCAGGCCAGCTGTCACACGGCACGACGTTGCCGGTGACGCGGCTGCGATGTGGGCGGAGCCGTCGCTCGCTGGGCAGGGCTCAGCCCAGCGAGCGATGGCTCAGTAACCCTGTGATATAGGCTGGATCGCGCCGCCAACAGTGTCAGACGGCGCGATCCAGCCTAATTGCTGGTCACAGGTTGACAGGTTTATGAACATGTTCATAAACCTGTCAACCTGCGACCAGCGATAATTTGCAGTTGCGTCGCGCTGTCACACAGCGCGACGCACTTGCAATATCGCCCGCGACTTCGCTGTGACGTCACTTTGCGGCGATGTCGCGGGCGACATCGCCGCGTGTGACCCCACCTTTAGGATCCTAGAGATTGGAAAACCAAACAAACAACCTACATACAGGACCACCCCTCCCCAATATTTTTGGAGAAGAAGGCCACTGAGAATTAATCCAATGCTCAAATCATTTATTAGTTTAGTACCATATATAAAAAGATTTTTACCACAAATCATAATACACCCGGTGATAGATCATGACAACAAGAACAAAAAGAACATAAAAACACACATCATCACCATGCAAGAAAAAGGGGGGCACTGAACCCTGACTCACAGATTCTCCTTACAGTAGGTGCATCCTCATAAAATAATGGGAGTTATAATACATATACAATCATTTGTGCCAGTTTCATAAGGTATAGGACAAATTACAGTATTTCAAGGGTTATCAACCCACCCAGGTATAAATTACATCAACCCAGGACTCCCAAAATAGGGGGAACCTACTAAAAATCTGGCAGCAAAACACTGTGTAATATCTCATGTCTTTTTACCTTGTGACATATTAAGTCAGAAAACAGCGCGGCCCCTGCCCAGACACGTGTTTCTCCCGTCCAAGCTTCGTTTTTTTTTTGTTTTGTTTTGTTTTATGTTGCAAACAACATCACCACTTCCTTGAGAAACTGTGTGTGTGACAGGGTGCATTTCACCACAGAGACCTGGATGAGTAAGCATGGACAGGGGCGTTATATGTCGCTGCCTGGTCTCTGGGTGACCATAGTAGTAGCGGCAGAAAGGGGCTACTGTATAAGTCTTGTCATCCACACGGCTTGTGCATCAAACCTCTTTATGTAGAAGTTCCTGCACTGCTTTTGCCTCCTTCACCTCCTCTAGGTCCTCCATCTGCGCCCAAAACCTGTCTGGTAATGTGACACACGTTCAAACTGTGCCGAAGGAATCCAGCACACCTCCTTACTATGCTGGCAGCAGGGCTCAACGCCATCAGGCGGTGTTTACATTAAAATGTCTGAGAAATGTGAGTCACACAGCTGAGGAATTGTGGTCAGCTCTGGAAATCGAGTTTAATCAATGGTTGCCTCCACTGAACCTGCAGCCAGGGAAGACCAAGTGTGACAATGCTGCAAACCTGGGTGCAGCCCTTTACCGGGGCAAGGTGACACGTGCCTTGCATGGCTCACCTCTTCAACTTGGTTGTTCAGCAAGTTCTAGCCTACTATCCCAGCCTAGATACATTGCTGCAGAGGCCACGGTCACTGTGTGCTCACTTCCGCCATTCGCATTCCACAGCTCAACGACTTGCATAGCTCCAGAAGTCTTTCGGCCTGCCGGTTCACCGTCTGAAATGCGATGTGCCAACACGATGGAATTCCACTCTGCAAATGTTGCGGTGACTGTGGCAGCAGCGACGAACCCTGGTGCAGTATATTATGATGTATAGCCTGGACCAACGTGATCCAGAGCTGGGGCAAATCACGCTGCTAGAGTGGTCTCAGACCAAAGACCACTGCACCCCTCTGCAGAGTTTTGAAATGGCTACTAAGATGTTTAGCGCCGACTATGCCATTATCAGCATGACTATTCCGGTCATTTACATGCTGGAGCACACTTTAACTAGTATTAGGAGTCAGGTGGTGGTCCAAGAGGAAGGGGAGGAAGTAGAGGAGTATGCAGAAGGGATAACAAGATCTGAAAGGTACAGATGATCAGCAGCACCAAGGCGGCTCGGATGGGAGGGTGGGGGAGAGGGAATAACGAGGGCGCATGGTAGCAGCCAAACTGTTGATGAAGGTGCAGGAGCCGAGGAAGAAATGGAGGATGAACAGGCTATGATCACAGAAGACTCAGCAGATGAGGAAGATCTTGATCACATTTCTGTTGTGTGAGGTTGGAAGGAGAGGGCAGAGGAAGCAGCGTGAATGATACCCTGCCGCCTCCAGCACAACAAGGACTTGGGCTTCTTGGATGCACAACACACGAGTGCCTTCTGGCTGCACTACCTGCAACATGATCCTTGGATTGTTAGAATTTGAAGTAATGACGATTACTTAGTTGCCACACGGTTAGATCCCCGATACAAGAGTAAATTTGGCTAAATGCTTCCTGACCTGGAAAGGGATGTACGCATGCAGGAGCATCAACAGAAGCTTTTAGACAATCTTAGAGTGGCTTTTCCCCAACACACCAGTGGTGCACATATTAAACATTGCAGTTCTACCTTTCCAACCCAGGGAACTTTGAGTCGTCATCACTCAAACATTGACAGTAACACTGTGTCTGGTACCAGCAATTTTGTAGAATCGTTTCACCTTTTTTTAGACCATCCTTTGCAATGCCAGAAGAGAGAACAAATCTGACACATACTGTAGTGAACGCCTAGAGAGGATGGTACAGGAGTATCTACAGCTGAATATCATTGCCATGACTGTGGAACTGGAGCCTTTGCCATTGTGGCAAGTGCATTAGCAGAATACAAAACCTGTAAGATGGATACCACTTTAGTGTGTAGTGACACCAATTTTTGGAAAAGTGGGAAAAGTAGTTATGGTCTTCTTGCTATTTGACGCATGACTTGACCAGGGCTCTCTGAGCTCAATACCTATCCCTGACACTCCTGCACCTGTTTCTGAATATTGAACCTTTTTGTCCATCGAACCAGTGATTAACAAATTTGCAGTATTCACATCCACCATTTTTGGGTGATTAAAAGCAGTGATTGCTACATCTCCCTTAATATTTGCGTAAACTGTTTTTGGGCAGCAAACCAAGTTTTGGCAAATATGATGTATACACATCAAGTTTTTGGCCCTTAAAAGTATGATTTGGTCAATTTCATCTGTCCACTAGATATATACAGGTCACTGACCTAGTTGAATAATTTTTTCTATAGTATTCTACTAAACATATCGTTGTCCCACCTGTGTGAGGCAGGCATAACATTGACTGGAGCGCTTGCATGAGCTTTGAGGGTATCTGGCCCACTAGGCCTATACAGGTCACTGACCTACCTGACTAGTTTTTCCTGTAATATTCCACGAAATGTATAGTTGCCCTACCTGTTTGTGGCGGGGCATAACATTGACGGGAGCGCTTGCATGAGTTTTGAGGGTATCCGGCCCACTAGGCCTATATAGGTGACACATCCCTGTATTGCTGAGAAATGTTTAACCTTGAAATACTAGGCCAGGTCCTGTTCCAGACCTTGTGCCATGCATGCAGGCTGGGCCATTCAGCAATGTTTGGTCTGTGACAATTGATTCCATTTCCCTGTGATCTGACCCTTTGGGAACAGTGAGGACTCTTGTTGGGGTCTCCTTGCTGTGTGGTACATGATTTGAGCAGGACTGTCTAAGTGACATGCCTATACCTGTGTCTCATCCATCTTTTACTCCTCATCCTCTTTTTACTTAATGTAGAAAACTAATGCCACTTTTCCCCAGTGACTTATCCATCTGTCAATTCAAAGTCAATTTCCCTCACCTCTGAAATTTTAGGTGAATGTTAACCACTTTGTATTTTGAAGAGCTTTGGAAGAGTGTGCAGGCTGGCACAGACCAGCTCTGGTGCACCCATTCTACTCCATTGAGACTATTTTTACTGTGGATAGATTGTTGTCACTTTTCCTGGTGTCTGTTGCCTATTCTGAGTAGTTTGGCAGCTTTTGGACACCTTTGAAGGTGTTTTCTATGTGTTTGCTGTTGCCATTGATTCCAATGGGGTTTGACGGTGTTTGATGAACATTCGACGAACAATTTGTTGAACACACCCCAATTCGGCGAATCAAATTGAATTAGAACACTTAGGTGTTCGCTCATCTCGAATACTGAAGAGGAGCCAGCATAGAAGAAATAAGCCAATTCCCTCCTTTAACCACCTAAACCCATCTCTGTGTTGGAAAATGTCCAGGAAAAATATTTGCTATGATTCTTTTACAAAATAGGGACGACCCCTGCCGATTACATCCTGAAGGCAAGTATGTTTGAGCAGTGGCTGCAAGTTGTCATATATAGTCAACATCTACAGTAAGTCAAAGTCATGGACAAATTGATGGCTTGATAGTTAAGCACTGAAGAGCAATCAAGATTTGCAAGTTTTTTTTTTTTATTTTGTTTTCAAAATTTTGAATTAGCTTTTTTTTTTATTTTTTCATGGAATTAAAGAGGACCTAGGAATTATGCTAACTGAATGCAGCGCTGAATGCAGTGTGTCTGCTGCATTCAGAGAAAGGGTCCCCCATGTCTCTAGCCCCCTGTAAGCTCTTTAAAAGACTTTATAAAGTATACAGATAGAGAGTCCGGAGGGACTTAGTAATGAGTCATCACTGCTCCCTGGTGTCCTCCCCGCCTCCAGCCCTTGCTGGTCCTCCTCCAGCCCTCTCTTGTTCAACCTCCTGTATGTGTCATCGCTGCTGCTGATGTCCTCCCCGCCTCCAGCCCTCTCTGTGCCACCTCCAGCCCTCCCTTCTTCAGCCTCCTGTATGTGTCATCGCTGCTGCTGGTGTCCTCCCCGCCTCCAGCCCTCGGGAGGCTGAACAAGAGAGGGCTGGAGGTGGACCAGAGAGGGCTAGAGGCAGGGAGGACACCAACAACAGCGATGACTCATTACTGAGTAAGTCCCTCTGGACTCGTTATCTGCACACTTTGTAAAGTCTTTTTAACAGCTTACGGGGGGGGGGGGCTAGAGACATGGAGGACCCCTTCCCTGAATGCTGCAGACCCGCTGCATTCAGTTAGCATAGCACCAGAGGGGTGACAGGTACTCTTTAAACTGAAAAAATAATGACATTTTCACAGATTTTAAGAAATGGTTGTCCACCAGAAAGGTTCTTGCAACTTTACAAAAGAGCTTTGGAGATATGTCATAGAACCTCTTGGTTTCTTGGTAACCTCCCTGGGATAGATCAACTCCAGTTAAAGGTCAGTTTACATGGATCAACCTGCCATGCTATAAGACCGCTGATCGGTAGACCTTTAATGATCGGCAATCATTTAATAGTCACAGGCAGACCAAAGGAAACAGTGTGCACTGAACAATCTGTGGTAGATCCCTCAGTGTGCATAGGCTGCCATTGTTCCTGAAAGCTGCAGTGTCTGGAAAGGAGAAAGCGCAAATAGGGTATATATGTGCGAACAGGTGGATAACAAAAAACAGGTTTTGCTCACCTTTTTCAGGTTGTGACGGTCACAACCACACCGGACACATATGATGAAATTAATCCTGATGACGGTCTGCAGCAGTTCTCCCAAAACCAAGATGAACAGCAAAAAGAAAAGAGATGAAAAGGGTATCCGAACCACGCTCCCTTCTGGAGAAAACAATTCACTTCCAAAGACTCTTTGATGGTGATTTTTTATTTTCATAGCGTTTTGGGGGTGCAAGCCCCCTTCTTCAGGAACATCTGATGGTACATCTGTGATTTTGTTCCCTGAAGAAGGGGGCTTGCACCCCCATTGAAAATGAAAAATCACCATAAAATTTTCCAAGTCTTTGGAAGTGAATTGTTTTCTCCAGACGGGAGCCCGGTTCGGATACCTTTTTCTTTTTTGCTGTTCATTGTTCCTGGCAGTGTCATGGCCACTTTACACGTCCCGATATCGGCGTCCAACTCCGATAAAAAGTCACGTGGTTTGTGCATTGGCCCCAATATTGTTCGTGCGTTGTATGATGTAAAAGTCCAATGCGATGCAAGAACAATGCCAAAACGATATCGGGGAAGAAAAGAGCATGCTCTCCAACAGCCCGATATTGGATGGTTGATATGGCCGGATCGTGCAGTGTGAAAGCCCAACAACGATGTGGAGTACAACTTTCCCTATTCACTCCATGTTAAATGGTCGTTCCTGGGTCGGCCGTACAAGGGGGTGTACACATCGCAGTTGCGTTGCCTGCCGATATCGCGCTGTGTAACATCTCCTATGCGATCTTGGAATTCTGTCCAAAAAGTGCGCACTCCCGCGTCGTTGTATCCAATATCGGACCGACGTTGGGACGTGTAAAGTGGCCATTAGTCCTGTTTAGACAGGACAATTACCCACTGAATGATTGTTGTACTCATTCATCAGGTGATTTGTTCACACATGATTATCGTGAAACACGCGTTACTAAAATGCTCAGTCAAGATTGTTTTTTAGTGTAAATGCAGTCGTAAGTAGTGAAAATATTTCAAGGAGGATCTAAAGAAATAAGATAGAAAGTTAAAGTGTCTTATCAATGGTTCATAATACTTATAAATAACGCAAATATATTATTTCAGTTTTTCTTTGCACTTTTATAAATTGAAGAAACATAGCCATTTTTCAGTGAGGCTGTAGGGTAGCAGAAAATGGAAAGAGTGAAGCGTCTAAAACCTTTCCGTATATACTGTATAGTTAATATTTTATTTTTTGTTTCTTCAGATAGAAAAAGAACACAGTTTACTTATTATGGGAAAGTATAAATGAGTAAGCAGCTATGTATAAATGACTCACTTGTCATCCACAAAATTCCTGTTCCTAAATTTGTATTTTCATTTTCTGTCATTTTAGCTGCTGTTTCAGATGCGATAAACACAGATGAACACAAAAGCCCAACTCACAAAAGAGAAATCAACGCGGTAAAACATATACAGCATAGAAGTGTTGTCTTGCTTCTCAGCTCATTTATCATATTTTTTCACCTTGTTAACTTGTTTTGAAACATTAATGTCAGCTAAAATGTATGCCCAAAAAGGGAGCATGGATTAATTGGAGGGATTGATTTTGTTTCATTTATTATTTGCAACTGTTGAATAATAAGTGGCAAACAAATTCACTCCTTTGGGCCATTGAATGTTAAATGTGATGGGGGGACCAACGTGATGCCAACCTAAAGACCAGAACAATGCAGAGGGATTACGGTATATACAGTGCCTTGTGAAGGTATTTGTCCCCCTTGAACTTTTCAACCTTTTGCCACATTTCAGGCTTCATAAAGATATAAATTCTAATTTTTTTGTGAAGAATCAACAACAAGTGGGACACAATCGTGAAGTGGAACGAAATTTATTGCATGTTTTAAACTTTTTTAACAAATAAAAAACTGAAAAGTGGAGCGTGCAATATTATTCAGTCCCCTTGAGTCAATACTTTGTAGCGCCACCTTTTGCTGCAATTACAGCTGCAAGTCGCTTGGGTATGTCTCTATCAGTTTTGCACATCGAGAGTATGTATGTAAAAACTTGGGTTCAAAAATACACAACCTTATAGATGCTGTAAAGTACAAAAGATCAAAGGGCACCAGGAAATGTTTCACAGCCAATGTAAAAAATACATATTATATGAGGATGGGCCACTGTGGAATTCGCTACCAAGGAAATGACGGTAAAGGCAGTCACTGCAATTACTGCAACATAAACACATTTGTCATAGGAAATGCTACTGCATATGAAGGTTACCCAATGATTTACTCACAAAAACACTCTTAGTAACTCAGAAGGTATACAGCAAAAAAAGTCATAAATTACACTTTTTTTTGTTCTTTTTTTCTGTATATGTGGGTATCTAAACAAATGGCTAAATATAAATTGATTGTTTATTCATGGTTTAAAAAGTTTAAAAATGAGATGTCCATCTGTTTGATCCAACAAGGTCAGAACAAAACTCCCTTGAATACTCTAGACAATTTTTGTGTAAATAAAATGCTTTCAGACCCTCGGGGCAGTCAGATAATATCCCTGGATAAATATGTCATTCTCCCCTGCATACTAATTTGGTAAAACATATAAAACAATAAAAAACACATAAAACAAGATATTACTTCTATTGTTTTGGGGTAACATACGGTACTTTGTGGTGTCATTATTATATGCGCTTATAACACCCACATTTTCAACGTCACTATTTTTTTTTATACAGAAAGGTCCCAGTAATGCAGATAAATTGAAGGAAAGGGCCACATGTATTAACATTTGCATGATGATCTGCCTTTAGACCAGTGTTTCTCAACTCCAGTCCTCAGGACCACCAACAGGTCATGTTTTCAGGATTTCCTTAGTATTGCACAGGTGTTAGAATTATCCCCTTTGCAGGTGATTAAACTATCACCTGCAAAGGGGATAATTCTAACACCTGTGCAATGCTAAGGAAATCCTGAAAACATGACCTGTTGGTGGGTCCTGAGGACTGGAGTTGAGAAACACTGCTTTAGACGGACTAAGAAGACATTGCAACACCACAGGTTTTCATGACAACAAACCAAACGTTTCCTTTCTGCATTCAGCTGTTTCAAGGGCTCGGCTTATTTTTAAGGCCTATATGAAAAAAGGCCAGGGAATGGTCATGTGTCAGTGGTCCAAAACACATCACACGCTACACAGGATAATTCTTTAATTCTTTCCACTCAATGATGGGTGCAGTGCTGATCAGTGGCAGAAAAAATCCAACTGCATTTTGAATTATTATGAATTTTTGTCAGTCAGTCATTGATCGAAACAAATTAATATCCATTATAGTTGAAATTGTCCTTTTCTTTCATCTTTAATTTAATGTGTTTGGAGAACCTGTGTTTAGTAGTGTATATGGGAAGACACTAAAGAAAAGACAAGCGCAGTAGGATCTTAACTCTGATTAAGTCAGTAATACTAAATTGTTGAGTGCTCATCTGGTAGGAGTTGTGTACCCCCCAACCACACAAATACGTTCAAAATTTCATCCACTACAGCCCCTTTGATTGCAGAAATAGATAACAAGAGATGAAGGGTTAAAATCTGCCCTGCTGATGGACAAGATTCTCAGGATATGAAGACAACAAGCCAGTCATGTATAATATAAGTAGTTTCAAGGTCCACCTGTTACGAAGTATAAACCTGTTCTGCAGGACAGTTCATAGTAGTTTCTGTTCTGAATAAGAACTTCATACTTTGAAACAGTAGACCTAATAAATTACTTACAGTGGGGAAAATAAGTATTTGATCCCTTGCTGATTTTTGTCATTTTGCCCACTGACAAAAACATGAACAGTCTATAAATTTAAGGATAGGTTCATTTTAACAGCAAGATATAGAATATTAAAAATAAAATCCAGAAAATCACATTGTCTAAATTTTATAAAGTTATTTGCATTTTCCAGAGAGAAATAATTATATTCCTTTGGCAAACAAGACTTAATACTTGGTGGCAAGCACAGCAGTCAGACGTTTCTTGTAGCTGATGATGAGGTTTGCACACATGTCAGGAGGAATTTTGGTCCATTCTTCTTTGCAGATCATCTCTAAATTATTAAGATTTTGAGGCTGTTGGTTGGCAACTCAGACTTCAGCTCCCTCTATGCATTTTTGTATGGGATTAAGGACTGGAGACTGGCTAGGTCACACCATGACCTTAATGTGCTTCTTTTTGAGCCACTCCTTTGTTGTCTTGGCTGTATGTTTTGGGTCATTGTCATGCTGGAAGACCCAGCCATGACCCTTTTTTAATGTCCTGGCAGAGGTAAGGAGGTTGTCACTCAGGATTTTACAGTACATGTTTCAATCCATTGTCCCATTGATGCGGTGAAGTAGTCCTGTGCCCTTAACAGCGAAACACCCCCATACATAATGTTTCCACCACCATGCTTGACTGTTTTCTTGGACTGATCTCCCTGAGATCAGTGAATGCTTTGTGATGTTGGTCTTCCAGGCATTGCTCCCACCTAGCCAGAATCCTTCTCCATACTGATGAGGGGCAACACCCCGAAACAGCTATTCGTGGATGGATACTTGGCCTTGGAATTCCCTTGTCATATCTTTAAACTCGTAAAAGAGCTGAATATTGACTGAAAAGGCCACTTAATATGGTGGTTATGGTGTTCTCTGCAAGGAGCCACCCCTTGGCTGGGTCCTTCCCTGGAGGGATATCTGGCTAGTCCTGTGTTTGGAGCCTCGGTTAGGAGACTCACAGACTTTATTTGCATATTCATATTTCCCAGGGGGCAATGTATTGAGCGCTTTAGCTGGCTGCCCGCAGTGTTTTCTTGGACTGGTCTCCCTGAGATCAGTAAATGCTTTGTGATGCTTGACTGTGGGGAAGGGGTTCGTTGGGTCATAGGCAGCATTTCTCTTCCTCAAACACAGAGAGTTGAGTTAATGCGAAAGAACTCAATTTTTGTCTCCTCTGACCACAGGACATCCTCCCAATCACTCTCAGAATCATCAAGGTGTTCATTGGCAAACTTCAAACAGGCCTGCACATGTTCCTTCTTGAGCAGTGGGACTTTTCAGGCACTGTAGGATTGTAACCCAAAACTGCGTAATGTGTTACTATGGCTTTCTTGGTGACAGTGCTCCCAGCTGCCTTGAGATCATTAACAAGTTCCCCCTGTGTTGCTTAAGGCTGATCTCCCACCTTCCTCATAATCCTGGATACCCCACGAGGTGAAAATTTGCATTGGACCCGAGATCGATATCGATTGACACTCAGTTATATTTCTTTCATGTTCTTACTATTGCACCAACAGTTATCTCCGTCTCACCCATTGTCTTACTTATGGTTTTGGAGCCCATTCCAGCCTTGTGCAGGACTAGGATCTTTCCCTAACATCCTTAGGAATCATTTTGGTCTTGCCCAGTTGTAGAGGTAAGGCTACATTCACACGCTGCGTTTAACTGCGTTTTTTGCAGTGGTTTTTTGAGGATCTGTAAAACGGATGCATTTTTCTAAAAAATGCATTACCATTCAAAAAGTGCACTTTTCAGGATGTGAATTTTTTGAACACATTCCACAATGCAGGCAATGGAAAAGTGCATCCTCAAAAGCACAAACAGAATTGACATGTTCATTCTTTTTGAGGATCCGCTTTGCAGTGAAAACATGTTCTCAAAAATACGGAGCATGTGAACGCAAAATTGGAAATGCATTGACTTGGCTGGGAAGCCAAATGTCAATGTATTTCACTGGATTTACAGGTGCTCAAAAAAAACGCTGCAAAAAAGCAGCATGTGAACGTAGTGTCTGAATGATAAATTGGGTGTGGGACAGGAGTCTTTTATACAGGCGACAATTTAGGTCAGCTGTCTTTAATGCAGGTAATGAGTTGATTTGGAGCGTCTAACTAGTCTGTAGGAGCCAGAACTCCTGATGGTTGGTAGGGGGTCAAATACTTACCGTATATACTCGTGTATAAGCCGACCCGTGTATAAGCCGACCCCCCTACTTTTGCCCCAAAAAACTGGGAAAACTTATTGACTCGCGTATAAGCCGAGGGTGGACTCCAGCACAGGTATACAACCCCCAGCAGTGAGGTATACAGCAGCCTCCCCAGTGGTAGTATACAGCAGCAGCCCCAGTGGTATATACAGCAGCAGCCCCAGTGGTAGTATACAGCAGCCCCAGAGGTATATGCAGCCCCAGAGGTATATGCAGCCCCAGAGGTATATGCAGACCCATATGCAGCCCCAGAGGTATATGCAGCCCCAGAGGTATATACAGCCCCAGAGGTATATGCAGCCCCAGAGGTATATGCAGCCCCAGAGGTATATGCAGCCCCAGAGGTATATACAGCCCCAGAGGTATATGCAGCCCCAGAGGTATATGCAGCCCCAGAGGTATATACAGCCCCAGAGGTATATGCAGCCCCAGAGGTATATGCAGCCCCACAGGTATATGCAGCCCCACAGGTATATGCAGCCCCATATGCTGCCCCAGAGGTATATGCAGCCCCAGAGGTATATGCAGCCCAGAGGTATATGCAGCCCCATATGCAGCCCCAGAGGTATATGCAGCCCCAGAGGTATATACAGCCCTAGAGGTATATGCAGCCCCAGAGGTATATGCAGCCCCAGAGGTATATGCAGCCCAGAGTATATACAGCCCCAGAGGTATATGCAGCCCCAGAGGTATATGCAGCCCCACAGGTATATGCAGCCCCACAGGTATATGCAGCCCCATATGCTGCCCAGAGGTATATGCAGCCCCAGAGGTATATACAGCCCCAGAGGTATATGCAGCCCCATATGCAGCCCCAGAGGTATATGCAGCCCCAGAGGTATATGCAGCCCCAGAGGTATATGCAGCCCCAGGAGGTATATGCAGCCCCACAGGTATATGCAGCCCCAGGAGGTATATGCAGCCCCAGGAGGTATATGCAGCCCCAGACGAATATGCAGCCCCCCCATATCAGTATACTGGCCCCCCTTGGGTAGTAATCCTGTAAAGGAAGAGATTAGTATACTTATCCCTCCGCTGTCCCGCTGCCGCTGTCCCGCCGCCGCCATCACGCTCCTCCATCTTCATCCAGCATCTTCCGTCTTCTTTCGGCTTCCTCCTCTGTCGCGCAGGCAATGACGTCATTGCCTGCGACCATCGGAGGAAGCCGGAAGAAGACGGAAGACGCTGGATGAAGACGGAAGAGCGCGATGGCGGCGGCGGGACAGCGGCAGCAGGACAACGGAGGATAAGTATACTAATCTCTTCCTTTACAGGATTACTACCCAAGGGGGGGCCTGTATACTGATATGGGGGGGCACTGTATACTGTATACATTGTATACAGTATACAGTGACTCGCGTATACGCCAAGGGGGGGACTTTTCAGCCCAATTTTTGGGCTGAAAACTCGGCTTATACGCGAGTATATACGGTATTTCTCTCTTTAAAATGCAAATACATTTATATAATTTACACAATGTGATTTTCTGGATTTAATTTTTGATATTCTCTCTCACTGCTAAAATTATTCTACCCTTAAAATTATAGACTATTCATGTCTTTGTCAGTGGGCAAACTTACAAAATCAGCAAGGGATCAAATTATTATTTCCCCCACTGTAATTTATTAACTACTTGCTACTTGCCTAGCTTGTCCTCTTCACATCCTGTGTATCTTGTTCATCTGCAGTGTGGATTTTAGCTCTTCATCTCCTTTTATCTGTTCCTAGCAGTGTTTTTGACAAAACTGACCATTTCTGTAGGATCAGTTTATTTGTATGTGAGTGTAGGGAATAACTTAAATTCTTGCTTCCCCTTATTTCCACTGTCAAGAAGATGCTGTCTTAAGGAGACTCTGTCAGGTAATTTTTCAGTATGATACTAATATTACCCTTGCGTAGTGCCTTGGCAGACCTTTTAAAAACATGTAAAATCATTATTGTACACTTTCTAGCTTCCATACTATAAGCATTTTCACACCCTGCCAGCAGCTCCTGCATTAGTCCTCTCCATTATATTCACAGCTGAATAGTCCGGCTGCTGTATAAGTCTTATTTAAATATCCACGCCCATCCAAGCTGATGTTCTGTCCCTGCCCTCTGTGCTGGGGAAGGGGGAGGTGTTTTGTCCTTCACTGTAAGATTATCTATTATATGAACGTTGGTCTTCCTGCAGACAAGTAATGTGTGTATCTGCTGAGCAAATGATCATTATTCTTATAATTACATAGTAATATCTCAGAGCACATACTGCACACATGCCTATACACACAATGAAGATTTCTAAGAGCACACACACCTCCTCCGCCCTCCTTTCTGCTCTGCAATGAGTCACACAACAGACAGATAAGAGAGGAGGGCAGGACAGTATAATGATGCATGAATATTCATTCCTTGAGGAGTAGACAGCAGAGGGCTCATTGTGATTGACAGATGGAATTAATCTTTTAGTTTGAAAGTTACAGGGGATAGGAGAGAAGCACAAATAATAGAAATACATGATTAGAGAGAGTTTAGAGAACAGAATTAGAAAATTATATCAGTTGCATATGGATTTTTGACTTGACAAATTCCCTTTAAGTCAAAAACACAGCCTATTGAGAAAACAATGACTGGGCTAACTATAAATGTTATAACCTGATGTCATTATGCAAGTTAAGCATCCTATTTTTTTACATGCTTGTTTTGTTTCTACGTAGGTTTCGTGTCTATTTTACAATATGAACAATAAAACCCGTGGAATTTGCCTTATCATAAGTAATTTAGACTTCAGTAAAGCTAGAAAAACTCCTGGTCAGCAACACTTTAATGACAGGAGAGGAACCAAACATGATGAAGGTAAGAAGGACATGAGCAGAGGATTAGCACCAATATAAATCCATTCTTATTTCTATTTAGTGTGTTTCTGGTAATTGAGTCTATTTCCCAGCAGTGCAGCTTCTTCTTCTGCATGTACAGGTCATGCCCTCGGGTGATAAATATACACAACTACAGAAGTTAATTTCCTCTTTAGAATATGACGAGCTACTTTACAGGGTGTATTGCTCATGTGCAGGGGCTTACCAACCATGAGGCCAGTTGAGCTGGTCACCTTAGGCTGCGGTATTACTGCTAAATAGGGGGACGGCACTGCAGCAGGCGCCTTGCAGATAACAACTTATATAGGGTCCGCCGCCTGCCGCCGCCACTCACAGTATGCACACCGGGCCAACGGCCGCTATCTCTTCCTTCACATCTCCTGCCTCTGTGTGCCCACTGCAGCTCTGCACAGTGGGGAGTGATGATGTCATCGAGCGTCCCACTGTGCAGAGCATGGGACACACACTGAAGAGACCAGAGGTGGAGCAGCAAGGATCAAGGAGCTGAGTATCATTTTATTTTTTTAATCAATATAGGAGGATTATGGGTGATGATGCATTGTATATGGGGGGATGCTGCATTATATATAGGGGTGCTTCTGACTATTTTATATGGGGGGTGCTGCATTGTATGTGGGAGGTGCTGCTGACTTTTATATGGGGGGTGGTGCATTGTATGTGGGGGTGCTGCTGACTATTTTATATGGGGGGTGTTGATGACTATTGTGTATGGAGGGGTGCTGCACTGTTTATGGTGGAATGCTGTATAGTATATGGGGGGTGCTGTATCGTAGGGGGAGATGCTACTGTATATGGGGGGTGCTGCATTGTATATGGGGGTTCTGCACACTCCCTCACAGAAGTTATGTCGCTTATCCATGTTATGTAAATAAAAGCTTATAACCTGATGTTAAATTCATCTATTGGTTGTATAAATTACTCTTTTGAAAGCTGAAACCCTCTGAAATGTGGTTTAGGTAAAGAAAATAAATTGGCATCAATGCTGAAATATTGATTATTTAATGAACACAGAATGGTCAGATTTTGGCTAGACAAAAGTTTTGTCGCCCACAGAAAGTAATGTGATTTTCAAACTAATAATTAGCTTAAAATGCAAATATATGTTGCATAACATTGGTGAAGTTGTGGTGCTATTAGAGTCATATTTAATATTTTGTGTGACTTCCATGAGCTTGAAGGACTGCATTTATGCAGTTCAGCAATGATTCATACAATTTATTAATGAAGTCATCAGGAATAGCAAAGAATGCAGTCTTACATGCCTCCCAGAGTCCATCTAGATTCTTTGGTTTTGTCTTCCAAGCTTCCTCTTTCATCCTACCCCAAACATGCTCAATGATGTTCATGTCTGATGACTGGGCTGGCTAGTCCTTTAGCACCTTGATCTTTTTTGCCTGGAGGAACTTTGTTGTAGAGATGGATGTATGAGATGGAGCACCATCCTGCTGCAGGATTTGACCCCTTTTATGATTTGGAATATAAGAGCTAGTTAATGCTTTTTATATTTTAGGTTATTGATATTGCCTTCCACCTTGCAAATGTTTCACACACCCCCATACTGAATGTAACCCCAGACCATGATCTTTCCACCACCAAATTTCAACTGTTTTCTGGGTGTATTTTGGATTCATACGGGCTCCAGTAGGTCTCCTGCAGTATTTGTGGCAGCTGTGGTGTAATTCTACTGAAGATTCATCAGAGAAATCCACCTCATCTTTTTAGCAGACTGTGGGACTTGGCAAATGCCACACAGTTTGTTATTTGCCTTTTGTTTAGTGCTGGCTTCTGGGCACTGATTCGACCATGGAGGCCATTTCAAGACAGAATCCTACAAACTGTTCTAGTTGACACAGGGACATGAGGTGACCAGGCCTGTTGGAGATCTGCTGCAGTGGAAGAGGGGGCTTGCTTTGGATTTTCTAACTAATAAACGTTCCTCCTGAGCAGTTGTCTTGCGGGGTCTGCCGGACCTGGGCTTGTCAAACACATCTCCAGTCTCTTCAAATCTTTTTTTAATTCTTTGAACTTGATGCTGAGACACATTAAAGGTGCCAGCCACCTCTGCAGTGGATCTGGTCTTCAGCCTCTTGATAATCAAGGCTTTGGTCATAGGGTGGATTTTTGGCATATTGTCAGAGCTCAAGTTGTAGTTCAAATGAAGGTCTGGGGTGCTGGGTTTCTTTTTATACACACCCACTAATTAACCGATCATTTACTGAGCACGGGTGAGGATGTAAATTAGGATTGGGTGCATTATATGACCAGGTGACAAAACATTTGTCTTGCCAAAATCTGACCATTCTGTGTTTATTAAATGATCAATATCATTAAGATTAAGAGCTGTGTCCCCCAACTCTAGTCCTCAAGAGCCACCAACAGACCTTGTTTTGAGGATTTCCTTAGAATTACAGAGGTGATAATTCCATCACTTGTAAAATGCTAAGGTAATCCTGACAACATGGTCTGTTGAAATAACAACCAGAAAACAAAAATACATGCGTATATTGTCTCCAAATACCTTGCAATAAATAAATAAAAGCTAGTGCTGTAAAAACACAGGGTACTTAAGTCATACCTTTTTTGCAAAAAACGTACTTTCCACCACAACAAGGTGACCGTCTTTGGGACGGCCCCTACACTAACCATATTATAACCTGCTACTGTGCTTATTGACCTCACAAGTAGCAGGGAGCTGTGTATGAACAGGCCCCAAAGGGATCACAGATGGGATGCATTATATCAATTTCTGTTCAGCAGGAGAGAAGCGGGGCTCTTCAGCTTGCCAGGAGACAAGTGGTTAAGATGCAGACAAAAGCTGAGACAGAAAAAAGTAGTGTGAACATGCCTGTATAGCAAGCTCACTACAAACGCCAAATTGTATGAAATAACCAGAAAACCAAAAAACTATATGTATGTTGTGTCCAAATACCTTGCAATATAAAGCTAGTGCTGTAAAACCAGTTCAAACACATCACTCTGCTACTTGTGAGGTAAATAAGCACGGTAGCAGGTTATAATATGGTTAATATAGCGGTCGTTCTAAATTGGGTCACCTTGCCATGATGTAATGGCTTAAGTAAGTTTTTTGCCAAACAGGTATGAACCTAGCTAGTATCCTGTGTTTTTACAGCAGTAGCTTTTATTTATTTATTGCAAGGTATTTGGAGACAATATACAATACTTCACATTGAAGCTGAGCTGCTCCCACTTCCCTTTCCAGAAAGAGCAGGTGGACTGATCTGTATGAAAAAAATGAAATAATATTAGAGATAGATAGGTAGATAGATTTTATCTTGTACCATTGTCTCCATCCTGACCCTTTCCTTGTAGCTATATGCTCCATCCTGACCCTCTTTTTTTTTAGTTATGTGCTCCATCCTGACCCTCTTCTTTTAGTTATGTGCTCCATCCTGACCCTGTCCTTATAGTTATGTGCTCCATACTTATCCTCTTCTTATAGTTATGTGCTCCATCCTGACCCTCACCTTGTAGTTATGTGCTTCATCCTGATCCTCTCCTTGTAGTTATGTGCTTAATCCTGACCCTCTCCTTGTAGCTATGTGTTCCATCCTGATCCTCTCGTGGCAGGAGTGTCTCCATTCTGCCCCTTTCTTGTAGTAATGCCCCATCCTTGTTCACATTTAGTAATGGCCCATCCTGCTCCAATCTTGTAGTAATGTCCCATCCTTGTCCCCTTTCAGTAATGCATCATCCTTGTCCCCTTCCAGTAATGCACAATCCCTGTCCCCTTGCAGTAAAGCCCCATCATGCCCCCTGCCTGTAGCAATGTCCCATCATGCACCCTCATTGCAGAAATGCCCCATCATGTCTACTCCTTGCAGTAATGCCCCATCATGCCTCCTCCTTGTAGTAATGCCCCATCATGCCCCCTCCTTGTATTAATGCCCCATCATGCCCCCTCCTTGTAATAAATGCCCCATCATGCCACCTCCTTGTAATGTCCCTCCTTGTAGTAAATGCCCCCTCTTTGTAATACCCCCATCCTTGTAGTAAATGCTCCCTCCTTGTAATACCCCCATCCTTGTAATGCCCCTATCCTTATAGTAAATGTCCCCTCCTTGTATTTCTCCCATCCTCATAGTAAATGTCCCCTCCTTGTATTGCCCCCTCCTTGTAGTAAATGCCCCCTCCTAATTAAAAAAAACTAAACACTTACTCACCTTACTAGTCTTGTTTCCACCGCCGATTCTCGCTCTTCTCATATCTGCGGTTCTTCTGGGGCTGAGCGTGGTCACGTGACGCTGAGCATGTAACATGAGCGCAGTCACATGAAGCCGGGTGGGCGGGGCTAGCAGTGTCGGAGCGAGAAGAAATGTCTCCTCCGTTCTGACACATCTATGAACTGCTGGCGCGATTGCGCAAGCAGTTCAAAGCGGCAGTGCAGCGGCGAGGGCGCGTGCCACCAGAGGGCGCTGCGTGCCATAGGATCGCCGTCACTGACCTAGATGCTGCATGTGTGCAGAAGCTAAGCTTTTATATGGCCAGGATCTATGGTTTATGTTATCATAGCCGTAAATCACTGTTATTCGCCTGTAATAATCATGCAGGCAATCACCGCTGTGAAACTGTGCATCACGGGGCACTTACTACCTGAGCACAGCTATGTACATTTAGGACAAGATTTTTGCTACAAAGTAAAAAAAAGCTGAGTAGAAAATCTGTAAGTGTGTGGTGATTTCATAATTCTAGCCAGGGGCTATAGTACTGTGAAGCGAGAAAGGAGGAAACAAGAAAAAATATGTAGGTACATGCCATCTGTGCTTCTATAGGACCCAGAAAATAAGTTCTTGAATGGTATATCTAGCTCAAAGGTGCCTGTTTCATGGGGTCAAAAATTTATAATAAATTGAGTGATATTTTCAAAGGGAATTTTGACAATAATGTCAGTGGAGTCATTCTCTGACACAACTATCAGTATTGCCAGGAACATTTCTAGGATTTCCCAGAATATCGGAAAAGGTTAGCGAATAGATGACTTAAGAATTGAGATAAAAAAAAAAAGAAATCAGGAGGTGAGCTTCAGTGTAAGACTAATAGGAGTCTAGCTACAGAAAGTAGAAAAGAAAAATGGTCACCATAGCAGGTTACAGAGAATCTGTCATCAAGTTTTTTCCTATGTAATCTGAGAGCTGTACAATGTAGGGGCAAATACTCTGATTCCAGTGATGTGTCACTTACTGGACTGCTTGGTGCACATTCATAGAATCTCAGTTTCATCCACTGTAGATGTAGCAGTTCCCTGTCCATACATCTGACTGACAGCTTCCTGTGTACACAGTGCACGATCAGCAAGCTGTGAATCAGTAGTGTCGGAGGTGTTACGCAGATAAATCTGACTGGGTTAAAAGGACTACTAGTCCTCTAGTGATAATCACCTGCTGATAAAACACTGATAGAATTGAAACTATAGTTAACTGCTGAGCAAGAGACACGTCCCTGGAATCAAACTCTCCTCCCCTACATTATGCTGCTCTTAGCTTAAGTAGCAAAATCATGCTGACAAATTCCCTTTAAATAACCATGATAAGTCTTTGTTGTAAGGAAATGTTCTCAACTGATGCTGTCTCCCCTTTATTCTAAGGGCCCCCTTACACGCTGAAACTTTACGTCGATCCCACCAGCGATCCAACCTGGCCGGGATCGCTGGAAATTCTCTCTGCAGTCGCTGGTGAGCTGTCAAACAGGCAGACTCACCAGTGACCAGCCAGCAGCGACATCGCTGGTAACCAGGTTAAACACCGGGTAACTAAGCGGAGCGCGCTGCTTAGTTACCCGGTGTTTACCTTGGTTACCAGTGCTCAGCATCTAATATGTGGCGCTGGGCATTGGCTGTGAGGTCGCTGGTCGTTGGTCTCTTGCTGTCTCACACGCCGATGCGTGCTGACCAGCGGGAGAACAAGGACCAAAAAATGGTCCTGAATGATTTGTAGCGATCAGCGACCTCACAGCAGGGGCCATGTCGCTGATGCGTGTCACACACTGCAACATCGCTGGAGAGGTCGCTGTTACGTCACAAAACCTGTGACGTTTCAGCAACATCGCTAGCGATATTGCAGTGTGTGAAGTACCCCTAAAGGTAAACATCGTTAGGAAGTCGTTGCGTGTAACACCGAGATTCAACTACGATAAGTCGTTGGATCGCTGATCGCATGTTTGAGAACATGTTCTCAAATCAGACGATCCTCGATCAGCAAACCTGCTGCATCGTTCTGTGTGACACCACGATAACTGTCATTCAAGACTTCACCCATTCACATCAGTGAACAAGTATCGTTCGCTGGATTGTGCGAAAGATAGCTGCTCGCTGGATCGTTTGTGCGTCGGCCACGATATCTAGACGTGTGACATCTCACCAACGATGCCCTAACAACTGCGCGCCCCCGAGATGGTTAGTGATATTGTTCCAACGTTGTGCCGTGTAACTGTACCTTTAGAATCATTGGAAGTCCTTGCAGACCTCTATGATTAGGCTGTGTGCCTACAATGAGGTTTTTATGATTTGTTTCATACTATCAAAAAAATCATCAAATTCCAGTTCCAGCAAAGTGGATGGAATCTAAAGAAATCTTACACCTGCCGTGCTTTTTTTTTTTACTCAGGTAAACCCACCTGTGGCGCATAATTCAAATCTGCAACATGTTAATTTCTCTTGCAGGAATACTGAGTTATATGTGCAGATTTTTTCATAGACTTACATTAGATGCAAAAAAAAACACAGGTAAAGTTACATGAACCTAAGTTACATGAAGACGTCACCTCCACAGCACAGTTCTCATGGCTCACAGCAGTCCCATGACAGTGCCTCCTTCCAGAGGTGAGTAAAGCTTGGTAGCCTGACACTAGTACCAGGATGCCTACTCATTGCTTGCCAGCCTGATGTTATCATCTTTGCCGCTGCCAGGCATCTTCCTTCACTGTTGCCTCAGTACACTGTGAGCAGTGAGGGAGAAAATTATAGCTCAGAGCACAGCTCTGGAATACAATATGGCACCTGGCTCTTCCACAGCTGTGATTTGGACAGAACAGGGGGGCCGACACTCACTGAATTTCCTATGACCAGGGACTGACATATTTGTGGTGTGTAAAGGTACCATCACACGCTGCAATCTCGGCTGGCGATGTGTGTCGATCTAACATGTGCGCTCATGTTTTTCGTGGTCGCCTCAGATCACTGATGGCGGCATCACACGCCGCAATTTTGCCCTGAACCTAAGGCGAGGTGTCGCTCTGGAAATCGCCTCACCTACAGCTGAACCAATCGTGCCTAATTCCATCGCTGTTTCACACGCTGCAATCTCAAAGGCAATGTGGGTGTACATGTTCAGCGCGGTGAGGAGATAGGTGTGCCGCAGTGGTTTACACCGCGTCCCATACACGCTCATTGGACAATGCAACAGCGTTACGATTGGTCAGTGTGGCTAATACATGACGCTATTGCCATTGTGTGGTGGTGGATGGACAGCTCTTCAAATATGGCATGGTGTCAAGTGACAGCCAACGGGAACACAGTAGCCCACACCAATCATCTCAGGCGGGGCGCGGACTACAGCACGCTGAGGCACGCCTACGGGAAATCATAGACAACGCTCTTTCCATCACTATCACCCTGTTGACTCACCGCGGCCGGCTGACTCCGGTTTAGACAGGCGATTCTTCTCCTTCCTTGTCACGGGTGGACCGCGCCTGCCGGTAGTGGGGCCCGGTGTAGTGCAGATCAAAAGTGAAGACGTCTTACGGGAACAGATTAAGGGGTTTTAATTTGTTTTCTTCGTGACGCCACCTATGAGTAGTTCGGTAAGGGCTACCGACGCTGCGGGACCCCCGGGGGATGAACAGCAGCAAGATGTTACGCTCCCCACAGGCTGAGCGGTGATCCCCGGGGGCTGGAGCTGCTCAAGATGTTGTGCGGCAGCTGCGGTTACCTTTTAGTTAATGACGGACAGTTCATAAGGAATCACGGACACAGACAGTCTCTATAACGGTCTTTACTGTAACCAGTAGGCAAACATGGTATACAGTGGTTGAGTAGTAGACCGGGTGGACTCAGCAGTGATGGTGTCCCTTAGAAATCCGTAGTGCTCCTCCATTCTACCTACTTAGTTCCTTCTTGCCAGCGTCGCCCAGGAATACCAGATCGGGTACGGGGAGGCTGCTTCAATGCCCTATCTATGATGTACGTTCTGGATGTTTTGGGGAGCCTTGGATCCCTCAGTGAGTACACCGCTGGTTAGACGACTGGAAACTGGCTGGTGGTGGGGTGCTCCTGTAAAGCTAATCCTCCACTCTTCTGGTTCGCGTGGCAGAGGTGAACTGCTGCCAACTTCGGTACCAGTGAGTTGTGGGCACGGGAGTCTTTTGGGAACCCGTGTAGATATGCCCAATCCCGGTGGTTAAGGCCTCAGGTGCTGACACCCGACCGGTGACGGCCCAGGGGCCCGCACGGAGTGCGGAGCCCCCGCCCCCTCTCCAAGCTCTAGTCTGCTCTCGTCAGGTTCTAGACTTCTTCTTCAACTATCTAGACCATTGTGTGTTCTACTGCACTACCCTAACACTCCGCCCACCAGGACCTAGGATTGGCCCTCTATTCTAGGTGTTTGCATGTTGGGTTGGATTTCTAAATTAACCAGGTCATTGCTGAGTCAGAGGATATTGCGGCTGCATTTGTGGCTGCAATACCCTCCTGTGACGCACTCGTTGCGGGGCGCCACACTGTCACACGCCACAACATGGAAATATCGCCTTAATGATTGCGGCTGATTACTGAGCACTGTTCAGGAATCAGGCAACGGCCGAGGAGCAATTTATCGCCGCAAAATTGCCCAATCACACGCCGCAACCGTCAGGATACCTTTACATGTCGCAACATTGCATGCAATTTCACTTGCAATTTACTGGTTGCAGTGAAATCATGGACACATTGTTCCATTTTGTTGCTGTGTTCAAATGTAACAATGTGTCCATGATTCCACAGCAACCAGTAATGGCCACTTTACACATCCCCACGTCGGTCCGATATTGGATCCAACGCCGCGGGAGTGCGCTTTTTCTGGGCAGAATTCCAAGATCGCATAGGAGATGTTACACAGTGCGATATCAGCAGGCAACGCCACTACGATGTGTACGCCCCCTTGTATGGCCGACCCAGGAACGACCATTTAACATGGGAGAGGATAGGGGAAGTTGTACTCCACATTGTAGTTGGGCTGTCACACAGCACGATCCTGCCACATTGTCCATCCAATATCGGTCCGTTGAATAGCACGCTCATTTGATCCCCGATATCGTTTTGGCATCGTTCATGCATCATATTGGACATTTATACCATACAACGCACGAACGATATTGGGGCCAACGCACGGACCACGTGACTTTTTATCGGAGTTGGACGCCGATATCGGGACGTGTAAAGTGGCCATAAGTTGCAAGTTTCACGGCGATTGCTCTGGGGCGACATATTGCCTTTTAGATTTCCAGGCGACATTGCGGCGTGTGACGGTACCTTAAGTGAAGCAAATTATTTTATTTGCATTAAAAATAATTGATATTTATTGATTATATAATCAATAATCAGTAATAAAAAAATATAGCAGTGTACGAACCCTTTAAAGGGAATATGTCGCAATTTTTATTTTTTTCAATTTCATATGGGCCAATAGAAAAAAAAAATAGACATACCAAAGGAATAAGTTCCCTGCTCTACCACTGCCTTTCCCACCGTCACAACTAGCGGAGAAGAAGATGGCAGATGGGGGATAGAGGAGAGGGCATTCCAAATAAAACAAAAAACACATTTGCAGATTTATAGTCTTTAGTTTGTTATTGAATGGCAAAGACAAAGCATTTTATGGTGACATGGATGACTTTGTCAGGAAAACCTGATTATATAATTGTATTTAAAGTTTGTTTCCAAAATGTATTTCGGGAGTTACTAGTTTATGGATTCTCAAATTCAAAAAATAGAAAAATACAAACTTCTCTTTCTACTTGGTTGGAAAAAATCAACATAGCTGTGTCTCAATCACAACCATAGTCATTATTTTACACCCTTTTACATGTACAGCTGTCCAAGATCAGTCCACTTAATATACACGTTCTTCTTTTTTTTTTAGAATCACTTAAGAATATATTTACCAAACTTGGTTTTGAAGTCCATATAAAGAAAGACTTGGAGGGAGAAGAGATCCTTCAGACTGTCAACTCCTACAAAGAAATAAACCATGAAGATAGCGACTGCTTCATATGTTGTGTTCTGTCGCACGGGGACACAGGAATAATCAATGGTACAGATGGGCAGAGTGTGCCCATAAGAAATCTTACATCTTGTTTCTGCAGCTCGCAATGTGCTACATTGATCGGAAAGCCCAAATTGTTCTTTATCCAGGCATGTCAGGGTAAAGACCATCAGCAGCTCGTCTCTCTACAAACAGATGCATGCATTGCTTCAGACGGCAGCGATTTGTCAGAGGATCTTATTCCTGATGAGCCAGATTTTCTGCTGGGAATGGCAACTACTTTACACTGTGTATCCTATAGAGAACCAAATCACGGCTCCTGGTACATTCAATCCCTGTGTAACCATCTACATAGAAGCTATGGAAGGTAACACATAACATTTGTGTTTTAACCTAAATGTTATATATTGAATTGCATCATCTTTAAAAATAAAAAAATAAAGGTGGTCCTATCTGTTAGATTAAAGGGAATCTATCATCGGGGTTTTGCTATTTAATATTAGAGCAGAATGATGTAGTAGCAGACAGGCTGATTCCAATGCTGTATCACTTAGGCCGGCTTCACATCACGGTTTTGATGTATCAGGTTCTGTCCGGTGTTTTGCAGGGAACACTGCACAAAACCTGATAGCCCTGGATAGAACAGAACCGCATATTTGCCCTCCGGTCCTGTTTTCTGCCGGAATCGGTAGATCGCAGGCTTCAGGAGCTATCCCTGCTGAAATGTCAGAATCGCAGCTAGCGGGGGCTGACGCCGGTTCTGAAATCTCAGTGGGGAGCTGTCCATCATGCTGAAGTTCAGCACCTGCTGGCGCTGAGCCTCAGCACCAGGCGTCTGGGAGCCAGATCAGATTTTATGTTGGATCCAGCGCCATGGACTCCCATGTTAGGGGGCTCCAGATTGTGCCAGATCTGTGAGAAACTGATTTGTGCTGATTTTTGCCCCAGACACAAAAACACTGCAAACTGCGTTTTTGTGTCCGGGAGAAAAACCTGAATTCTCCAGGATCCTCCCGGACAGATGGAAACTGGATGGCAAATAGCTGCCATTCTGCCCCATCAGGATACTATTATTATTATTGATTTCATGGTGCTGTACATGAAAAAAGGGATACATACAAACAAATTAAAAATACAAAAGAACAAACTAACAGTGACAGACCGCTACAGAGGGGAGAGAGGACCCTGCCCTTGACGGCTTACATTCTACAGGGCAATGGGGAGGGAGACAGTAGGTTGGGTCTGCTCTGGTGGTGGTGGAGCGCTGGGTCCAATAGTGGTTGAGTGCCAGGTCCAGTGGTGGTGAGGTGGCATTGTGGTCATTGCATGTCGTAGGCTGTTCTGAAGAGATGCGTTTTCAGGTTTCACTTGAAGGTACCAAGTGTGGAGGACAGTCGGACGTTTTGGGGTGCTGAATTCCAGAGGACGGGGGATGCTTGGGCGAAGTCTTGCAGGCGGTTAGATGAGGAACGTACAAGTGTGGAGGAAAGAAAGAGGTCTTGGGAGGATCGAAGATTACGAGTTGGATGATATCGGGAGATTAGTTCAGAGATATATGGGGGGACAGATTGTGTACGGCTTTGTAAGTCAATGTTAGTAGTTTGAATTGGATATGCTGGTGAATTGGGAGCCAGTGGAGGGATTTTCAGAGGGGAGAAGTGGAGGAATAGTGAGGAGAGAGGTGGATTAGTCGGGCAGCAGAGTTAAGGACAGATTGGAGAGGTGCAAGAGTGTTAGCAGGGAGGCCACAGAGGAAGAGGTTGCAGTAGTCAAGTCGGGAGATTTTGAGGGCATGCACTCATAGTTTAGTAGATTGAGGGTTGAGGAAGGGACGGATTCTGAAAATATTTTGGACTTGGAGGCAGCAGGAGGTGGCAAGGGCTTGGTCGTGCAGTTTGAAGGACAAGGCAGAGTTAAAGGTTACTCCGAGGCAGAGAACTTCAGGTACAGGGCAAAATGTGATGTCATTTATTGTGATAGATAGGTCTGGTAAGGAAGGTGTGTAAGATGGAGGAAAGATGATGAGTTCGGTTTTGTCTACATTGAGTTTTAGGAAGCGAGAGGAGAAGAAGGAGGATATGGCTGATAGATTCTGGACAGGAGAGAGGTGACATCTGGGCCAGAGAGGTACATCTGAGTGTCATTAGCGTACAGGTGATACTGGAAGCCTTGGGACTTTATGAGTTGTCCCAGACCAAGGGTATAGTTTAAAAAATGGAGGGGCCACAGGACAGAGCCTTGAGGGACCCCAACAGAGAGGTGATGGGGCAAAGAGGTCGTGTGGGAGTGGGAGACACTAAATATGCGGTTGGAAAGGTAGGCGGACATCCAGGAGAGGGTAAAGTCAGTGATACCAATGGAAGAGAGGATCTTTAATAGGAGGCAGTGGTCGACTGTGTCGAATGCAGAGGACAGGTCAAGAAGGAGGAGGACGGAAAACTGTCTGTCAGTTTTGGCCGCGAGTAAGTCGTTAGTCATTTTGGTCAGGGCAGTTTCAGTGGAGTTGTGGAGGCGGAAGCCGGATTGAAGGTCATCAAAGAGAGAGTTAGATGAGAGGTGGGATGAGAGTACAGTGTGGACATGCTTTTTGAGAAGTTTGGAAGCGAACGGGAGCAGGGATATGGGCCAGTAGCTGGATGTAGAAGTGGGGTTCAGGGATGGCTTCTTTAAGATACGTGTAATTGTTGCATGTTTGAAAGCAGAAGGAAAGGTACCAGAAGTTAGTGATAGGTTGAATAGGTGGGTTAGGGCTGGGATAAGTGTTGTGGTCAGGTTGGGGAGGAAGTGGGATGGGATGGGTCCAGTGCACAAGTGGTGAGGTGCGATTTGGAGAGAAGGTGTGCAAGTTCTCCCTCGGTGATGCAGGGGAGGAGGGTTAGTGGGGGAGAGGTGTGGTCTGGTATACATGGGGGTTGCAGTGGTTGGTTAGCAAAGACTTGTCTGATCTGATCTGATCGATCTTGTTGGTGAAGTATGTTGCAAAGTCTTCTGCAGAGATACGAGAAGTAGGAGTGGGACGGGACAGAGGAGGGAGTTAAATGTGTTGAATAACTGCCTGAGGTTGTGGGACAAGGAGGATATGAGGGTAATGAAGTAGTTCTGTTTAGTGGTGGTGAGTGCTGATTTGAATTTGAGAAGTGCTTGTTTGAATGCTGTGTAGTCTTCATGCAGGTGTGTTTTCTTCCAGTGCCGCTCTGCAACCCTAGACACTCGCCGCTGATTTTTAGTGGAGTCTGTGTGCCAGGATTTTCTGTTGGTTTGTCGTGTTCTGCCATGAATGAGGGGCAACTGCATCAATAGCTGATGTGAGTGTAGAGTTGTAGTAAGCTGTGGCATTATCTGTGTCGTGGAGTGAGGATATAGATGATAGCGGTAAAATGGCATTGGAGAGTGTGTGAGCGTCAAGATGTGTGAGGTTTCTGCGAGGGTGTGTGAGTTGGTGGACTTGGGTGGCAGGTGAAGAGGACAAGGATGAGAAAGTAAGTAGATGGTGGTCACAGAGGGGGAGAGGGGAGGTTGTGGGTTTAGCTAGGGAGCAGAGGTGGGTGAAGATGAGGTATAGTGTGTGTGTCCATCTGTGTGGGTGGCTGTGGAGGACCATTGAGAGAGGCCAAAGGATGAGGCAAGCGACAGGAGTTTGGAGGCTGTTAACCGGTCGGTCATTATGATGGTGGGAATATCAGCAGAGAGAAAGTATAGGAGCCAGATGGAAAATTGGTCAAAGAAGGCAGTGGTCAGGCCTGGGGGTCAGTAAATGACGTCCACTTGTAAGTTGGAAGGAGAGTAGATATGGACAGAGTTCGCTTCAAAAGATAAGAGGATAAGGGAGGGGAGGTGGAGGAATCGGGTTGATTGTGCAGTTGCTAGAGAGGAGCAGACCTACTCCTCCACCGTGTTTGTTGCCAGTGCGAGGTGTGTGGGAGAAATAAAGTCCACAGTAACACAGTGCAGCAGGGGAGGCCATGTCGGCGGGTATCAGCCATGTGTCTGTGAGGCCCAGGAAGGAGAGTTTACGAGAGGTAAAGAGTTTGTGAATGAAGTGAAGTTTATTACAGACGGAACGGGTGCTAAAGAGAGAGGTGGTGGTGGAGAGGGGGTCAAGGGAAAGGGTTTTATATTTAGGAGATTGTGGATGTTTCTTGCAGGTGTGGGTTGATAGGAGGGAGGAATAGTGGGGAATGTTGGCTATGGAGGTCCTGCATTGGGAGATATGTCGCCAGCGGATAGCACCAGCAAAGAGAGAGCAAGCAGGTGGGAGAATGAAAGTGGTCGGCTTGCTTTGTGTTTCTGCAGGAGGGGTGTGAGGTTGAAAAGCAGGTCAGCAGAAGAACTCAGGTGAGGTGATAACAGAGATGGGGAGATAAATATTTGTGCTGGGAGTGATGGAGTTTGGGGATAGTGAAAGAGGTAAAGGATTAGTGAAGCAATTACTGTTAGTGCATAGGTAAGCATGGTTAAAGTTTTAGTGTGAAAGGAAAGTATTAAAGACATATAAAGAGACAGCACACACAAAGAAGGAAAGAGCGCACACAAGGGGGGAAAGAAACAGTTCACACGGGGAAAGAGACAGTGCACACAAAGAATGAGACAGCTCACAACACACACGAGGGGAAAGAGACAGCACACACAAAGAATGAAAGAGACAGCTGTCTTTTTCCTTCTTTGTGTGTGCTGTCTCTTTCATTCTTTGTGTGTGCTGTCTCTTTCCCTCGTGTGTGTTGTGAGCTGTCTCCCTCTTTGTGTGCACTGTCTCTTTCCCCATGTGAACTGTCTCTTTCCCCCCCTTGTGTGCGCTCTTTCCTTCTTAGTGTGTGCTGTCTCTTTCCCCCTTGTGTAGTGTGCGTTGTCTCTTTCCTTCTTTGTGTGTGCTGTCTTTTTCCTTCTTTGTGTGTGCTAACACCACACAAGGGAGGAAAGAGATAGCTCACAGCTCACACAAAGAGGGAAAGAGACACCACACACCACACAAGGGAGAAAAAAGACAGCTCACAACACATGCAAAGGGGGAAAAGAGACAGCACACACAAAGAAGGAAAGAGATAACGCACACTACACAAGGGAGGAAAGAGACAGCACACACAAGGGGGGAAGAGACAGTACACACAAGGGGGGAAAGAGACAGATCACAGAAAGAAGGAAAGAGACAGCACACACAAGGGGGGAAAAGAGACAGCACACACAAAGAAGGAAAGACAGCACACACAAAGAAGGAAAGAGAGAGCACACACAGGGGGTAAAGTGACCGCACATAAGAGGGGAAAAAGAAAGCACACACAAAGAAGGAAAGAGACAGTTCATTACACACACAAGGGGGGGGGGGGTAGAGACAGCACACAAAAAGAAGGAAAGAGACAACTCATTGCACACACAAGAGGGGAAAGAGAACACACACAAAGAAGGAAAGAGACAGCATGTACACAGAAGGAGAGAGACAGCACACACAAAGGAGAGACAGCTCATTGCACATACAAGGGGGGGAGACAGTGCACACAAAGAAGGAAAGAGACAGCACACACCCCACAAGGGAGGAAAGAGACAGCTCACTGCACACAAGGGGGGAAAGAGACAGCTCACACAAAGAAGGAAAGACACAGCACACACAAGGGGAAAGAGACAGCACACACAGGGCGAAAGAGACAGTGCACACAAGAGGCAAAAGAGACAGCACACACAAGGGGCAAAAGAGACAGTGCACACAAGGGGAAAGAGACAGCGTACACAAGGGCGAAAGACTCTGAGACAGCACACACAAGGGGGCAAAGAGCGCACACAAGGGGGGAAAGAGCCAGCACACACAAGGGGGAAACAGCGCACACAAGGGGGGAAAGAAACAGCACACACAAGGGGGGAAAAAGAGAGAACACGAGGGAGGAAAGAGAGATCACACACAAGGGGCAAAAGAGACAGCGCACGCAAGTGAGGAAAGAGACAGCACGCAAGGTGGAAAAGAGAGAATGCATACAGGGTGAGAGTTCACAGGGGGAAGACAGCTCAAAGAAGAGAGAACATGAAGGAAGAAGACACCACAAGGGGGAGACATGTCAAAGGAGAGTGTACAGAGGGAAGAAGACAGCACAGGGGAGAAAGAGAACGCACAGGGGGAGAGAGCTACCGCCCTCAGCGCCACAGACCCCGCCCCATCATGTCCCTGCCCTCCTGATGCGATAGCATTGGGCCCCAAGTCTAGTTACCCCATAAAGCCCCCCACCACTCTATAACATTCTTCATTACCCATAAAGCCCCCATCACCCCATAATGTTCCTTATTACCCCATAAAGACCCTCACCACCCTATAATATTCCTCATTACCCCATAAAGCCACCCACCACCCCATAATGTTCCTCATTACTCCATAAAAGCCCTCACTACCCTATAATATGTCATTACCCTATAAAGCCCCCCACCACCCCATACTGTTCCTAATTACCCTATAAAGCCTCCCACCGCCACATACTGTTCCTAATTAACCTATAAAGTCCTCCACCACCCCATAATGATCCTAAATACCCTATAAAGCCCCCCACCGCCCCATACTGTTCCTAATTACCCTATAAAGCCTCCCACCGCCACATACTGTTCCTAATTAACCTATAAAGTCCTCCACCACCCCATAATGATCCTAAATACCCTATAAAGCCCCCCACCGCCCCATACTGTTCCTAATTACCCTACAAAGCCCCCCATCTATCCATACTGTTCCTAATTGTCCTATAAAGCCCCCCACAGCCCCATATTGTTCCTAATTACCCTATAAATCCCTCCACCACCCCATACTGTTCCTAATTACCCAATAAAGCCTCCCACCTACCTATACTGTTCCTAATTACCCTATAAAGACTCCTACTGCCCCATACTGTTCCTAATTAACCTATAAAGCCCCCCTACTGCCCCATACTGTTCCTAATTACCCTATAAAGCCCCCACTGCCTCATACTGTTCCTAATTACCCTATAAAGCCCCCGACCTACCCATACTGTACCTCAGTACCCCAAAAAGTCACTTGGAAAGTATCCTCACTCTAACTGAAATGATTGTGCAGCTGATCTTCGGCTCCTTCTGGAGCGCTCACCTGCCAGTGCTGCCATGTGTGTCCTCTCCTCCTCTGCAGCCCCAGGAGCAGTGTGTAGAGAGCTGCAGCATGTCAGTGCAAAGGATGAGGGGCACTGCTTTGCCCTCCTCTGTCTCAGTCCTGGCACCGAGAGAGGTGGAGTCTGCAGCCAGGTCCTGCATGAATACTTTGTAGGCCTGGACTTTCTCAGTGTAGTGAAGGCCCTTTGGTGAGTCACATGACTGTGATGTCACCCAAGGTCCTTCTGCAATTCCCCCGTCCCCCGCAGTCCGGGCCCGACACTGGCCCTTCTCCACATCCACCCCCCAGGACCACTGTCTTGTGCCAGCTCCACACGGCTAATTTGGACATCATGCAAATTAGCCATGTGGACAGCTAACGGTACTGGAGCTCAGGGGCCCCCTACTGCTCGAGGCCCCGGTTCAATGCACGGGCTGCACATAGGGTATGTCCGCCCCTGAGTCTTTGAATTGGCCACATTTTGGCATTAACATTAGTCTAAAGGTAAATCAACCTGTTAAATGGTGTAAACTTAGACACAAGAGGCAAACCTGTCACGTAGCAAGAGCAACAGGGATACATTTAGCACATGTTAAAGGGAACCTGAAACTTCTGAAAATGATATTAACATGCTAATATAATAGTAAAATGCAGGTAAACAGCACTTAAATCATGTTAGGCCGGTTTACTGGAAGTATGGATACAGGGAGAAAATGACATTATTTTCTCCTTGCATTTGCTCACTGCCAGACATCAGGGAGATGTTGGGAGCTGTAAGGGTATGTACACACGTAGAGTATTTGGTAGCAGACGTTTTTGCACCAATCCGCATCTTGTGGTCGAAAAATACACCCAATAACACAATTTTTGTTCGCTTTGCATGTGCACTACCATGTGTATTTCAATGTGTTTTCATTGTCTGTGCTTTTCTGAGTGAGAACACAACTAAAAACGAACTGAACAACCTTGCATATTTGAAACATTTTTCAATGGATAGAATGGGGTCAGTTGGTGAAAAACGCTATAAAAAACACAGCAATAACTGACATGCTGAAGATTTTTCTGCATCAAAATATGCACCTTATCTGCAACAGAATAATAAGCAACATGTGCACAACAGTTGAAAATTCTCATAGACTTTGCTGGCTTACGGATTTTTGTCAAATCTGCACCAATTTTGCACCTAAAAATGCATAAAAAAAGCACCATGTGCATATGGCCTTACAGTTGGTGTTCTCTACTCAGTGTGACTCGGTAATCAATTCCCTGCACATATGTGGAGCAGACTGTTAGTTAAGCTGTAGAGGGAGTAATAACAGTGCACTCACGGTGTACTTGCATGTTTTTCTTCGAAAGAAAATACATCCATTTTGCCATTCCTCCCTACATATATGAAGCATAGGAGAGATGGTTGACATATGCAGTACACAATCAGTGTTTGCCAGAAACCCCTGCAGCACTTTTAATTTGCTGTAGGCCTTTTGGCAGCCTTCTTAACCAAATTTACTCATGTGTTTTCATCAATTTTGATGGAATGTCCAATTTAGGTAATATCACTGTTGTGCCAAATTTAAGCCTCTTGTTGATGACCATCTTCACAGAGTTCCATGTACCAGGAGTCTGCATTGCCATGACGAAGCAAGTAGCTGCAGGGAGAATATAAATTCATTTAATTCCACTGACTCTACTTACAGTAAACTATTATACTATATGAATTTCGATGTAGAGGCCATTATATTTATAACTAGATGGTGTCCCGATTCTAACGCATCGGGTTTTCTAGAATATATATGTAATTTATTTAGGAAGATTTAAGAATAATTCAATGAGCAATCAGTAAGGTACCATCACACTTGTCAGGATCGCTGGAGTGTCGCCAACGATACGACCTGGTAGGGATCGCTGGAGCGTCACTACGTGGTCACTGGTGAGATGTCAAACAGTCAGATCTCACCAGCGATGCAGCAACGATATGGCGGTCATTGGGACCCTGTCACTCTAGGGCGTAGTATTGAGGTCGTTGGTTGTTGTCCCGCTCGGCTTGGTGGGGGATTTGAATCCTGGCCGCCATATCGGAATACCCATAACTTGAGTTTCCAAATTGGCGGTCAGGGTACTTCCGCTGCGAGCAGCCAATCATCTCACGGCTGCGTCACCGCTGACCTCAGTGCGACAGGAGATGGCTAGCAGCTACCGTCGGGAGTCCCTACCAGGTCGTATGGTTGTAGTGATTGCTGGAGCGTCACCAAGTGTGACGGTACCCCCATTCTGACACGATCAGCGATCTCACAGCGGGGGCCTGGTTGCTTCTGCGTGTGACAGTGAGCAAGATCGCTAGCACCAGTTGGGGTACTTCCGCTGCAAGCTAGCTCCGGTCATCTCCTAGCTGGGTCTCTGCTGACCTCTGTGCAGCAGGAGATGATCTCCCGACGGTAGTGGTGGCATGCGTGGTTCAAATCCCACGCCAATCCGTGGCCGGACTGCTCCTGTCGCTGATTGGTCGCGCCCAGCTGGCCGCAACCAATCAGCGACGGGGGATTTCGGTTACAGAGAGAGACAGACAGAATTAGACAATTATATAGTAAATAGAGGACTATGTTGGGGCCATTATAATATATGGATTGCTATGTGGGGCCCGTTATACTATATGGAGAACTATGTGAGGCTTGTTATAATATAGATAGCTGTGTGGGGCCCAACATGCTATATGGAGGGCTATGTGGAGTCCATTATCATTTATGGAATTCTATGTGGAACTCATTATACTATATGGATGACTGTGGGGCTCATTAAATTGTATGGAGGGCTATGTGGGACCCATTATATTATATGGAAGACTATGTAGGGGCTTATTATACTATACAGAGGACTATGTGGGGTCCATTATTCTACAAAGTTTGCTGATGGCTATGTGGGGTGCATTATACTATATGGAGGGCTATGTGGAACCTATTATAATATATGGAGGATCATGTGGAGGACATTATACTATATAAAAGACTAGGTGGGGGCCATTATACTATAAGGGGGACTATGTGAGGCTCATATATTACATGGAGGACTATGTGTGAGCCTATATACTATATCATATATATGTAGGGGCCATTATTCTGTTTGGAGGGCTAAGTGGGGTCCATTATGCTATATAGAGTGCTATGTGGGGGTCCTTATTATATATAAACAGCTATGTGAGGGCCATTATACTGTGTGGAGGACTATACAGTTGCCTTTATACTATTTGGCGTGCTATGTGTGGGTCATTATACTATTTGGAGGGCTAAGTGGGGGACCATTATATTTGCAGGGCTACATGGGGAGGAATATAGTATTTAGAGGACTATGCGGGGATCAATATTCTATATGGAGGACTATGTGTGACTCATTAACCCCTTCATGACCCAGCCTATTTTGACCCTAATGACCTGGCCATTTTTTGCAATTCTGACCAATGTCCCTTTATGAGGTAATAAATCTGGAACGCTTCAACGGGTCCTAGCGATTCTGAGATAGTTTTTTCGTGACAAATTGGGCTTCATATAAGTGGTAAATTTTTTTTAATTTTTGTATTTATTTGTGAAAAAATCAAAAATTTGGTGAAAAATTTGAAAATTTTGCAATTTTCAAATTTTGAATTTTAATTCTGTTAAACCAGGAGCGGCATTTGACTTTTGTAGCTAAGTTTCCATCCAAAAAGTCAAATGGCGCTCCTTCCCTTTCGAGCCCTGCCGTGCACCCAAACAGTGGTTTATGACCATATATGAGGTATCTGTGTACTCAGGAGAAATTTCTCAACAAATTTTAGGATCCATTTTATCCTGTTGCCCATGTGAAAATGAAAAAATTAAGGCTAAAGGAAAATTTTTGGGAAAAAAAAGTACAATTTGAATGGAAAATTAGCTCCAATTGTTAGCGGACACCATGTCGCGTATGGAGAGCCCCGATGTGCCTAACATTGGAGCTCCCCCACAGTGACCCCATTTTGGAAACTAGACCCCCCAAGGATCCTATCTAGCTGCATAGTGAGCACTTTGAACCCTCAGGTGCTTCACAAATTGATCCACACAGAGAAAAATATTTTTATTAGAAAAAGAAACAAACACAAATTGAGACTCCATCTTTATTAATGTCCAAAGTAGTCCAAAACGAAGGTATCACGACGCTCGATCGCCTCTGCTACATCCAGAGACTGCAGCAAGGAAGGGATCAAGTGTCTTGTTGCAGTCTTTTTATTTTGTTATTTTTAAAAATTAGTGATTCAACAGTTAATCTTCATAGTTAAACAGTGAGCACATGAGATTATAGCAGACGTAGCCCATACAGTATTTGGACAGTGACACAAGTTTTGTTATTTTAGCTGTTTACAAAAACATGTTCAGAAATACAATTATATATATAATATGGGCTGAAAGTGCACACTCCCAGCTGCAATATGAGAGTTTCCACATCCAAATCGGAGAAAGGGTTTAGGAATCATAGCTCTGTAATGCATAGCCTCCTCTTTTTCAAGGGACCAAAAGTAATTGGACAATTAACTCTGAAGGCGTCTCCCTCGTTAACCTGTAATCAATGAAGTAGTTAAAAGGTCAGGGGTGGATTCCAGGTGTGTGGTTTTGCATTTGGAAGCTGTTGCTGTGACCAGACAACATGCGGTCAAAGGAACTCTCAATTGAGGTGAAGCAGAACATCCTGAGGCTGAAAAAAAAGAAAAAATCCATCAGAGAGATAGCAGACATGCTTGGAGTAGCAAAATCAACAGTTGGGTACATTCTGAGAAAAAAGGAATTGACTGGTGAGCTTGGGAACTCTAAAAGGCCTGGGCGTCCATGGATGACAACAGTGGTGGATGATCGCCGCATACTTTATTTGGTGAAGAAGAACCCGTTCACAACATCAACTGAAGTCCAGAACACTCTCAGTGAAGTAGGTGTATCTGTCTCTAAGTCAACAGTAAAGAGAAGACTCCATGACAGTAAATACAAAGGGTTCACATCTAGATGCAAACCATTCATCAATTCCAAAAATAGACAGGCCAGAGTTAAATTTGCTGAAAAACACCTCAAGAAGCCAGCTCAGTTCTGGAAAAGTATTCTATGGACAGATGAGACAAAGATCAACCTGTACCAGAATGATGGGAAGAAAAAAGTTTGGAGAAGAAAGGGAACGGCACATGATCCAAGGCACACCACATCCTCTGTAAAACATGGTGGAGGCAACGTGATGGCATGGGCATGCATGGCTTTCAATGGCACTGGGTCACTTGTGTTTATTGATGACATAACAGCAGACAAGAGTAGCCGGATGAATTCTGAAGTGTACCAGGATATACTTTCAGCCCAGATTCAGCCAAATGCTGCAAAGTTGATTGGACGGCGCTTCATAGTACAGATGGACAATGACCCCAAGCATACAGCCAAAGCTACCCAGGAGTTCATGAGTGCAAAAAAGTGGAACATTCTGCAATGGCCAAGTCAATCACCAGATCTTAACCCAATTGAGCATGCATTTCACTTGCTCAAATCCAGACTTAAGACGGAAAGACCCACAAACAAGCAAGACCTGAAGGCTGCGGCTGTAAAGGCCTGGCAAAGCATTAAGAAGGAGGAAACCCAGCGTTTGGTGATGTCCATGGGTTCCAGACTTAAGGCAGTGATTGCCTCCAAAGGATTCGCAACAAAATATTGAAAATAAAAATATTTTGTTTGGGTTATGTTTATTTGTCCAATTACTTTTGACCTCCTAAAATGTGGAGTGTTTGTAAAGAAATGTGTACAATTCCTACATTTTCTATCAGATATTTTTGTTCAACCCTTCAAATTAAACGTTACAATCTGCACTTGAATTCTGTTGTAGAGGTTTCATTTCAAATCCAAAGTGGTGGCATGCAGAGCCCAACTCGCGAAAATTGTGTCACTGTCCAAATATTTCTGGCCCTAACTGTAGACCAGGAAAAAGACCTAATCAGTCGAAACGCATTGTCTGGGCGCTACTGCTGCTTTAATCTCTATGTGCTCACTGTTTAACCATGAGGATTACCTGTTGAACCACTAATTTGTAAAAATAAGAATATAAAAAGGATTTTAAACTGCTGAAAAGGATACATTCCACTGGAAATTATTTGGTTGTTCCTGTGGCTTGAAACAAGAGGGTGCGTCTCCCCTATTCCTTGCGGACTCCAGGCAGACAATAGGTTCCGCAGAAGATGGCCGACTAAGTAAGCTGGCGTTATCTATATTGACTTATAATTGCCCCCACATTGGCCTGCAAACAATATACTATATGGAGGACTATGTGGGGCCTATTATCAGGGGCGTAACTACAACAGGTGCTTGAGTTGCAATCTCACCTGGGCCCTGGGAGCCTAGGGGGCCCCAAAAGTTTATTTGACCTGTGCAAAAAAGACTATTGCTAATAATGATTTGCATGGATTGGGGCCCATGAGCTTTAAGTTACACCACTGCCTATTATAGTATAGGGCTATGTGGGGACCAATATACTGTTTCGAGGACTGCATGAGAGCTCATTATAATATATGGAGGACTATTTGAGGCTTATTAAAGTATCTGAAAGACGTAGGAGCCTATATACTATATGAAGAGTTATGTTGCACCCATTATTCCATTTTGAGGGCTATATTGGGACCCTTATACTATATGGATGGCTATATGAGGGCCATTATACTATTTGGAGGACTATGTGAGAGCCATTATACTATATGGAGGACTATATGGGTCCATTATACTATATGAAAGTCTATGTGAGGTCTAGTTGGAGGACTATGTTGCAGGGCTACATGGGGGTCCATTATATTGTTTGTCAGTGTCATTACACTGTTTGCAGCAAAAGGTTGGAGCCATTATAGTGTTTGCAGGGCTATTTGGGGCCATTATACTGTTTGCAGAGCTATGAAGGGGTTATTATACTGTTTTCTTGCTGTGTGGTGGGCCATTATATAGTTTGGAGGGCTATGTGGTGGACCATTATAGTATTTGGAATACTATGAAGAGGGCTATTATACTGTTTGGAGGGCTAGTGGGGGCTATTATACGGTATATGAGCAAACATTCAGTGTGGAGGTGTGTGTATGGTCCACTATAATACTGTGTGGAGGGTTGTATTGGGTGAATAGAATATATTTATTTTTACTGTAGTAGAAAACAGCATCAGAAGGTAGACATATATACCAGGAAGAAAGCCAGGATGGGGAAAATATATACCAGGAATAAAACCAAAATGGGAGATATATATATACCAGTATGGGGGACATATATATACTAGGATGGGGAACATACATATCAGCATAGAGGATATACATACAGTACCAAGGCCCCTTTCACACTAGCATTTTTTACAAATTGCGGCAGATCCGGCAGATTTACCGCATCTATCGCCTAACGGCGGCACTTGCTGAACACTTGCGGCAAGTCCCATGCATTGTCTATGGGACTTGCGGCAAGTGTGGCATAGCCGTGGTTCCGACACTTGCGGCCATGAAAAAAAACTAGGTCAGCAGTGGGTTGTTTTGCGGCCGCAAGTGTCGGAACTGCGGCTATGCCACACTTGCCGCACCTGCCACAAGCCCCATAGACAATGCATCGGGCTTGGCTTGCTGCAAGTGCGCCACAAGTGCGTCCATTAGGCAGCAGATGCAGTAAATCTGCCAGATCTGCCGCAATTTGTAAAAAAACGCTAGTGTGAAAGGGGCCCAAGGTGGGGGACATCTATTCCAGGATAGAGGGCATATATTTTAGTATGGATGACATATATACCTGGAAGGGGACCAGGATGGGTGATATACCTGGAAGGGGCCCAGGATGGGGGATATTAGTACAGGATGGGGACTATACTACCTAATGAAGGAGGAGAGGGGCAATGTATCTCTTTATAGGATTTAGAATGCTACAAGGCTCCATACATCTGACCAACTTGTAGGGGGTGGGCAGGTCCAGTTCATGCACTTGCGCTTATTGGTATCAAGTTATGCCACAGTCTAGGGGCTTCAATGGGAGAAAAAATACTTTGTAAGGGCAGCAAAACTGTGAGTTATGTTCTACTGGCTATGGAACCCATGATCTCTATGCCCCTGACTATATCTACAGGTAAATAGCATTTTGGGAGGTGACAGGTTACCTTTAATACTGTCTAATGTAAATTTGTAACTTTTGCGTATTTGGCAGAATCTCTTTACAGAAAGTAAAATTAAATTTGAGATATTCGCCTCTACAGCAGATGAGCAAGTGAAACAATAATGAGTTACAGCTGAACATACAGTATACAGATAAAGAAGCAGAATGTATTGATAATATATACCGTAATCTTCTGTCATTGCAATTGTATTAAAAATCTTGTGTGAACTAATAGTTAAGGGAGATGAAATTAGAAAAACGAGTTTCGTTTTTTCTAATCACTCAGTGTTATAAAGGAATACAACTAAAGTATCTGCAATATCAAACACAGTCCATAAACAAGAGTGGTGCAGTCTCTGGATGTTTTTTATCTTAGAAAATCTTGTCACGTTTCTTTAGAGGTTAATATTGGTAATTTTTATATTATGGTTTTCTTTTCATATTGTGTATAGATTTTTTTTAACAAAAATGTTACCTTGTTCCTCAAATCAGTAACTGTCTTACTTATTTGTAGCCAAGAAGATATCATTTCAATCCTAACAAAGGTGAACCATGAACTGAGCCAAAAACGAGCTGACAACTTCAATGCTACACAGATGCCACAGCCATGGACAACACTAACCAGAAAACTGCTATTCAATTAGTTCATCAATTTTAATATCCAATTGCAGAAGATCGTTTTGCTGCTTCATCTTAACTATTTATACCAATGACTATTAGGACATTAGAAGATGATATGCTGAAGACCACAAGATGTATGGTGGATATTACTGGTCAGTGGAGACTATTAAAGACTACCTGTCACCCCCCTGGTGCTATGCTAACTGAATGCAGCACTGAATGCAGCATGTCTGCTGGTCAGGGAAGGGGTCCCCCATGTCTCTAGCCCCTGTAAGTTGTTAAATAGACTTTATAAAGTGTACAGATAAGGAGTCTGGAGGGACTTACTCAGTAATGAGTCATTGCTGTTGCTTGTGTCCTCTCTGGAGGCTGAATGAGAGGACACCAGCATCAGCAGGGAGGCTAGAGACATGGTGGACCCCTTCCCTGAATGCAGTTGACTCACCGTGGCCGGGACTCCGGTTTAGACAGGCAATGCTTCCTTCCTCCTTGTCACGGGTGGACCGCGCCTGCCGGTAGTGGGGCCCGGTGGAGTGCAGATCAAAAGTTGAAGACGTCTTGTAGGGGACAGATTAAAGGGGTTTAATTTATTCGTGACGCCACCTATGAGTAGTTTCGGTAATCGTTACCGATGCTGCGGAACCTCCGGGGATGGACAGCAGCAAGATGGAACGCTCCCCACAGGCTGAGCGGTGATCCCCGGAGGCTGGAGCTGCTTAAGATGTTGTGCGGCAGCTGCGGTTACCTTGTAGTGTGGACGGACAGTTCATAAGGAAGCACGGACACAGAAAGTCTCTGCAACGGGTCTTTACTGTAACCAGCTGGCAGTACATGGTATACAGTTAACAGGTAGTGGACCGGGTGGACTCAGCAGTGATAGTGTCCCTCAGAGATCCGCAAGTGTTCCTCCATTCTAGCTAAGTGCTTTGCCATTGTCGCCCAGGAATACCAGATCGGGTACGGGGAGGCTGCTTCAATGCCCTATCCAAGTTGTACGTTGTGGATGTTTTGGGGAGCCTTGGGTCCCTCAGTGGGTACACCGCTGGTTAGACGACTGGAAGTTTGCTTGTGGTGGGGTGCTCCTGTGAAGCTGCTCCTCCACGCTTCTGGTTCGCGTAGCAGAGGTGAATTGCTGCCAGCTTCAGTACCAGTAAACCGGCTGTGAATTGTGGGCACGGGAGTCTTTTGGGAACCCGTGGTAATGATGCCCGATCCCGGTTGTTGAGGCCTCAGGTGCTGACACCCGACCGGTGACGGCTCGGGGGCTGCACGGGGTGCGGAGCCCCCGCTCCTACTTCAAGTTCTAGACTGCTCAGGTCAAGTTCTAGATCCCTTCTCTCTATGACTAAGGGTCAGTTCTCCTACACACTTCCCTAGCACTCCGCCCACCAGGACCCTGGATTGGTCCTCTGCTCTAGGTGATGCATGCAGGGTTGGATCTCAAAGTTAACTAGGTCACTGCTGTGTCAGAGAATATTGCGGCTGCATTTATGGCTGCAATACCCTCTTGTGACACACTCGTTGCGGGGCGCCACACAGTAGACACGCTGCATTCAGTGCTGCATTCAGTTAGCATAGCACCAGGGGGGTGACAGGTCCTCTTTAACATTCTGCTCATCTCGGGTGACCAGGGAATGATCACTTTGGCCTAACTTCCTTAAAGAGGACCTGTCTTCCCCCTGGTGCTTTCCAAATTAAAAGCACCACTGAATGCAGCGTGCATGCTGCATTGAGGGAAGGGGTCCCCCATGTTTCTGCCGCACCCTGTAATCTTTAAAAAATACTTTATAATCAGTAATATCAGTATTTCTGCACTTTCTAAAATCCTCGCTAGGGATGGGCGAATCTACTCGCTAGGACTCGTTACTCGGCGAGTAGTAAGGGACTCGGAGGACTCGGTACTCTGCGAGTTTCCCAGCGTTTACTCGCACGAGTCCAATGCAAATCAATGGCAATCCTAGTTTTGTCAGAGACGCTGACAAAACTAGGATTGCCATTGTCTTGCATTGGACTCGCTACTGTGCCAGTGATAGCAGGGAAACTCGCAGAGTAAGAGCTGTCTGCTCTGTGCAGCTCCAGGGTCCTAGAGCCCGCCTGCTGCCTGATGTAGCAGAGCTGAGATTGTGCTCAGTCTGCTCATTCCCTGTGCATAGACATCTATATCTATGCACAGGGGATGTAGCAGAGAGGACATCGCGTTTTGGACTACGTCGGACGGAAGAGGATTTTTTTAATTAAAGATGGAGTCCCTAATGGATTTTTTTTTTTTATTTCTAATAAAAAATTTTCTCTGTGTTGTGTTTTTTTTAACCCTTTATTGGAGATTCTTAGTGGCCGGGTCAAACCTGGCCTGACATTAAGAATCCCGGGCTTAATACCAGCTTGTATAACAAAGGTGGTATTAACCCCTTTATTACCCAGCGTGCCACCGCCATCAGGGCCGTTGGAAGAGCGGGGTTCAGCGCCAGAGGATGGCGCTTCAATGAACGCGCCATCTTCTGGGGCGGCTGCGGGCTGCAATTTGCAGCGGGGGGTGCCCAGAATGCTTGGGCCTCCCTGCGCTGCGGATTCCAGCCCCCAGCTGCTTAGCTGTACCTGGCTAGACATAGAAATTGCGCGGAGCCCCACGCATTTTTTTAAAATTATTTCATGAAATAAAAAAAAAAGGCTCCCTTATATTCTTGTGTCTGGCCAGGTACAAATAGGCACCTGGGGGTTGGGGGCAGCCCGTCGCTGCCTGCTGGATCCGGCTGGTTCCAGAAATACGGCGAAGCCCACGTCAAATTTTTTTCTGACAAATCCATAAAACAATGTAAATAAAAGGGACTGCATCTTTATTAACCCCTGGACCATGGGCGAGGGGTTAATAAAGATGCAGTCCCTTTTTTAGGATTGTTTTATTGATTTTTCAGAAAAAAAATGACGTAGGCTTCGCCGTATTTCTGGAACCAGCCGGATCCAGCAGGGAGCGATGGGCTGCCCCCAACCCCCAGGTGCTTATTTGTACCTGGCAGGACACAAGAATATAGGCGAGCCCCTCTTTTTTATTATTTCATGAATTTCATGAAATAATTAAAAAAAAATGCGTGGGGCTCCGTGCAATTTCTATGTCTAGCCAGGTACAGCTAAGCAGCTGGGGGCTGGAATCCGCAGCGCAGGGAGGCCCAAGCTTTCTGGACACCCCCCGCTGCAAATTGCAGCCCGCAGCCGCCCCAGAAGATGGCGCGTTCATTGAAGCGCCATCCTCTGGCGCTGAACCCCGCTCTTCCAGCGGCCCTGGTGGCGGTGGCACGCTGGGTAATAAAGGGGTTAATACCACCTTTGTTATACAAGCTGGTATTAAGCCCGAGATTCTTAATGTCAGGCCAGGTTTGACTCGGCCACTAAGAATCTCCAATAAAGGGTTAAAAAAACACAACACAGAGAAAGTTTTTTATTAGAAATAAAAAAAAAAAAAAATCCATTAGGGACTCCATCTTTAATTTAAAAAATCCTCTTCCGTCCGACGTAGTCCAAAACGCGATGTCCTCTCTGCTACATCCCCTGTGCATAGATATAGATGTCTATGCACAGGGAATGAGCAGACTGAGCACAATCTCAGCTCTGCTACATCAGGCAGCAGGCGGGCTCTAGGACCCTGGAGCTGCACAGAGCAGACAGCTCTTACTCTGCGAGTTTCCCTGCTATCACTGGCACAGTAGCGAGTCCAATGCAAGACAATGGCAATCCTAGTTTTGTCAGCGTCTCTGACAAAACTAGGATTGCCATTGATTTGCATTGGACTCGTGCGAGTAAACGCTGGGAAACCGAGTCCTAGCAGATAGAGCCTGAAGCTTCCGAGACACATCTGCAATTTGTAAATCGCACATTACTCGATATTACTCGCTTCCCCATTCATTAACATTGGACTCGCTAGACTCGCAACGAGTAGCGAGTCCCGGGCTCGGACTCGCTAGAGTCAAGCGATTCCGAGTAATTTAGGACTCGCCCATCACTAGTCCTCGCTGTTCACGGGGTCCTTCCTGCCTCCTGACTCTCTGTGACGCCTACTGCCTGTGTGGTTGTCTCCCCTCCTCGTCTCAAGTTTCGCAGATGCAGAGCGAGGAATTGTTAGTAGCAGTTTGCCGGCAGCTGAAACGCCTCCTGTCTGTGACGTCAGTCTGCTACAGATTATGCTGTATGCATACAGCAGGGTGGGCTCCGGCGCTGATGCCTCGGGCTGGAAGCGTTTCAGCCGCCGGCAAATTGCTGCAAACAATTCCTCGCTCTGCACCTGCATGAGTTGAGAAGATGAGGTGCAAGCACACAGTGAGGAGGGGAGACCACCACACAGGCAGGAGACGGCACAGAGAAGCAGGGGGCGGGGAGGACCCCCGTGAACAGCGAGGACTGCATAATCAGTAAGTCCCTCCGGACGTCTTATCTCTACACTTTCTAAAGTTTTTGTTACAGGTTACAGGGGCGTAGAAACATGGGAAACCCCCTTCCCTGAATGCAGCAGACATGCTGCATTCAGTGGTGCTTTCAGTTTGGAAAGCACCAGGGGGCTGACAGGTCCTCTTAAGAATAGATATACAGTGTTGGCCAAAAGTATTGACACCCCTGCAATTCTGTCAGATAATAATCAGTTTCTTCCTGAAAATGATTGCAATCGCAAAGTCTTTGGTATTATTATCTTCATTTAATTTGTCTTAAATGAAAAAACACAAAAGAGAATGAAGCAAAAAGCAAAACTTTGGTAATTTCACACAAAACTCCAAAAATGGGCCAGACAAAAGTATTGGCACCCTCAGCCTAATACTTGGTTGCACAACCTTTAGCCAAAATAACTGCGATCAACCGCTTCAATGAGTTTCGTACAATGCTCTGCTGGAATTTTAGACCATTCTTCTTTGGCAAACTTCTCCAGGTCCCTGATATTTGAAGGGTGCCTTCTCCAAACTGCCATTTTTAGATCTCTCCACAGGTGTTCTATGGGATTCAGGTCTGGACTCATTGATGGCCACCTTAGAAGTCTCCAGTGCTATCTCTCAAACCATTTTCTAGTGCTTTTTGAAGTGTGTTTTGGGTCATTGTCCTGCTGGAAGACCCATGACCTCTGAAGGAGACCCAGTTTTCTCACACTGGGCCCTACATTATGCTGCAAAATTTGTTGGTAGTCTTCAGACTTCATAAAGCCATGCACACGATCAAGCAGTCCAGTGCCAGAGGCAGCAAAGCAACCCCAAAACATCAGGGAACCTCCGCCATGTTTGACTGTAGGGACCATGTTCTTTTCTTTGAATGTCTCTCTTTTTCTCCCGTAAACTCTATGTTGATGCCTTTGCCCAAAAAGAGAGAACTTTCTTCCAAAACGTTTTAGGCTTTCTCAGGTAAGTTTTGGCAAACTCCAGCCTGGCTTTTTTATGTCTCGGGGTAAGAAGTGGGGTCTTCCTGGGTCTCCTACCATACAGTCCCTTTTCATTCAGCCGCCGACGGATAGTACGGGTTGACACTGTTGTACCCTCGGACTGCAGGGCAGCTTGAACTTGTTTGGATGTTAGTCGAGGTTCTTTATCCACCATCCGCACAATCTTGCGTTGAAATCTCTTGTCAATTTTTCTTTTCCGTCCACATCTAGGGAGATTAGCCACAGTGCCATGGGCTTTAAACTTTTTGATGACACTGCGCACGGTAGACACAGGAACATTCAGGTCTTTGGAGATGGACTTGTAGCCTTGAGATTGCTCGTGCTTCCTCACAATTTGGTTTCTCAAGTCCTCAGACAGTTCTTTGGTCTTCTTTCTTTTCTCCGTGCTCAATGTGGTACAGACAAGGACACAGGACAGAGGTTGAGTCAACTTTAATCCATGTCAATTGGTTGCAAGTGTGATTTAGTTATTGCCAACACCTGTTAGGTGCCACAGGTAAGTTACAGGTGCTGTTAATTACACAAATTAGAGAAGCATCACATGATTTTTCTAACAGTGCCAATACTTTTGTCCACCCCCTTTTTTATGTTTGGTGTGGAATTATATCCAATTTGGCTTTGGGACAATTCTTTTTGTGTTTTTTTCATTGAAGACAAATTAAATGAAGATAATAATACCAAAGAATTTGTGATTGCAATCATTTTCAGGAAGAAACTGAGTATTATCTGACAGAATTGCAGGGGTGTCAATACTTTTGCACAACACTGTACGTAGCTTCATACATGGGACTATTATTCTTGCACAACCAGCACTATTAGTTACACAGTGATATTTGGAGTCTGTATAAATCAAAGGAAATACAGGACCATGATGCTGCTTCACTGTCAGTTTCCTAATTTTATCCAAATCCATGTCTAGGTACTAAAATAATTAAATTATTCACATTTTTGGTGCTACATGGTATAAGTAAACAAGTCTCAAAACTGTCACAAGAGAGATCAGTAAGAGCCTTTTTCTAAGACAGGTGATACATGAGATTCAAGTTATGTAAGCAAAAAGGCTAAAAAGTATAGGTGCAAAAGTACATGTGCGAACTAACTGATAAAACCAATTTGGATAATAATATGGAACATGGTTTAAGTGTCATAGGGTTTTTTATTTTTCTTCAATGAAACCCATTGATGGTATTGTGTCTCAGGGTTCTTTGGATCACTGAAATCAATCTCCGATACCTGTGATAATTAGTTTGGCAGATGAGCCCAATAAAAGGAAAACTGGGTGTTCCACAATATTAAGCAGGCCACAGTTTTCAAGTAACATGGGAAAGAAAAAGGATCTTTCTGCTGCTGAAAAGCAACAAATAGTGCAGTGCCTTGGACAAGGGATGAAAACATTAGATATTGCACGAAAACATAAGCGTGATCATCGTACTGTGAAGAGATTTGTGGCTGATTCTGAGCACAGACGTGTTCGTGCAGATAAAGGTAGAATGAGGAAGGTTTCTGTCAGGCAAAATCATTGGATTAAGAGAGCAGCTGCTAAAAAGGCCTTACAAACCAGCAAACAGAAGCTGCTGGTGCCTCTGGAGTCCCTTGAACCTCAAGGTGTAGGATCCTTCAAAGGCTTGCTGTAGTGCATAAATGTACTATTTGGCCACCGCTAAACAGTGCTCACAAGCAGAAACAGTTGCAGTGGGCCCAGACATATATATAGACTACTGTATTTTTTGCTTTATAACACACACCAGATTATAAGACGCACCCCCAAATTTGGTGAAGGAAAAGAGAAAAAAATCTTTTTAATGTCAAATGGGGTCCATCTTATAATGTCAATGTCTGTCTTACAAATCATATAGGGTATATGACCCTCATAGCCCCCTCATCCTTGTACATGGTCCCTCATCCTGGGATATAGCCCCCATCCTAGATATGGCCCCCTTAATCTGGTTATGGCTGGCACACATCCCCCAGTGATGGGACACGTACCCCTGGGCTGGCACACGTCCCCCACTGATGGCACACGTCCCCAGTGATGGCACACGTCCCCCAGGGCTGGCGCACGTTCCCCAGGGCTGGCACACATCCCCTAGTGATGGCACACGTCCCCCAGGGCTGGCACACATCCAGTGATGGCACACGTCCCCAGGGCTCACAAATATCCCCCAGGGCTGGGACACATCCTCCAGTGATGGCACACTTCCCCCAGTGATGGCATATGCCCCCAGGGCTGGCACAATTCCCCCAGGGCTGGCACACATCCCCCAGGGCTGGCACACATCCCCCAGGGCTGGCTCATGACCCCCCCGTGCTAGATATGGCCCCCGTGCTGCTGTTCATAATAAAATAACAACCATACTACTCACCTTTTCCAGCAATGTCGTGGCTACCTCCGTGCTGTGGCACTCCTCCACTTCCTGGTTCCTCTCTGTAACGCCGGTAATGTGATCGGGCGCGCAGAGATGATGTCACTCTGCTGAGCCGATCACATGACCGGCTTTACAGAGAAAAAGCAGAAAGTGGAGGAGCACAACGGCACAGAGGGAAAAAGGACACCGCTGGAAAAGGTGAGTAACGTGGTTGTTATTTTTATTATGGGCAGCAGAATGAGGGGCCATATCTAGCACAGGGGGGCATGTGCCATCACAGGGGGGGCACAGGCAATTTAATATGCGCCACTCCCTCAGTCCATCACCGCGGAGGAGTTTCAGCACCGCGGTGATGGACAGCGGGTGCAGTGCATATTAAATGAGCTGGAGCACGTTACCTCCCACTGGCTCCTGCAGCCTGCACTAGCCCGCCCCAGCCCCCAGACACACTCCAGAGCTGCCCCCACCCTCCAAACATTGGGACTATAAGACGCACCCCTCACTTTTCCCCAAAGTTTGGGGGAACAAAAGTTCGTCTTATAGTCCGAAAAATATGGTAATTTTCAAACAGTCTTGTTTACTGATGAGTGCCGAGCAACCCTGGATTGTCCAGATGGATGGAGTAGTGGATGGTTGGTGGATGGCCACCATGTCCCAACAAGGCTGAGACTTCAGCAAGGAGATGGTGGAGTCATGTTTTGGGCTGGAATCATTGGGAAACAGCTGGTAGGCCCCTTTTTAAGGTTTCTGAAGGTGTGAAAATGACCTCTGCAAAGTATATAGAGTTTCTGACTGAGAATTTCCTTCAATGGTACAAAAAGCAAAAACGCACCTTCAGGAGCAAAATCATCTTCATGCATAACAATACATCATCTCATGTTGCAAAGAATACCTCTGTGTCATTGGCTGCTATGGGCATAAAAGGAGATAAACTCATTGTGTGGCCACCATGTTCCCCTGACCTCAACCCTATAGAGAACCTTTGGAGTATAATCAAGCAACAGATCTATGAGGGTGGGAGGCAGTTCACATCAAAACAGCAGCTCTGGGAGGCTATTCTGACGTCATGCAAACAAATACAAGCAGAAATTCTCCAGAAACTCACAAGTTCAATGGATGCAAGAATTGTGAAGGTAATATCAAAGTAGGGTTCCTATGTTAACATGTAACTTGGCCTGTTAGGATGTTTTGGAGTTAAATAGCTTTTTATTTCAGTGAATGTGACCTCCTAATGCTGCAAATTCAACAAATGAGCATGTTCAGTCCTTTTAAACATATCAAATGTTTAGAAACTCTACTGTGCGTAATAATTTGGAACAGTGCAGTGCAGTGCATGTCTGCTGCATTCAGGGAAGGGGTCCCCATGTATCTGTGTGCTGTGTACCCCGAGATATAGGCTTAGAAAAACTTAGAGTTAGAAGCCATGGAGGCAGTCCCTGTGGCTGGAGTGAGCCTGACTGACTGGGGAGCCATTCCCTCCCTCTCTGTGCTGCTTCTGCTGTGCAGGCTCCGCCCTCCTCCTTTCTTGTCACTTAGAGGGGATGCAAATCATTTGTCCTGTTGTCAGCACCAGATTCCTGCCCTGGTGTCTCAACAAAGCATTAAACAGCACAGCAGGAGGTGGTACAGACAGGCAGAGGGGTAGGGAAAGGCCCCCCAGTCAATCGAGCTTACTGCAGCCACAGGGCTGCCTCCATGGCTTCTAACTCTAAGTTTTCCTAAGCCTATATCTCGGGGTACACAGCACACACACATGGGGGACTCCTTCCCTGAATGCAGCAGACATGCTGCATTCAGTGCTGCATTTAGATTACCATGCAGCAGGGAGGATGACAGGTCCTTTTTAAATATGACCAGTCAGTGAATCACTATCATGCTTACCATTTCTGTTTAGCAGATAACACCACATTTTTGTACAGACAGGTTTTCTAGCTGAGGTTGTGGCTGCTGTAAAGCAAATCTGTCATTCACACCAGTGCCCCTCACAACTAAAAGTGCCTTTACACATTAGAATGAAATTTAATCATGAACAGTTGCTTTAAGGTACCTTCACACACAGCAATTTTGCTAGGCAATTTCACTGGCAATTTGCTGGTTGCAGTGAAATCATGGACACATTGTTCCATTTGCACACAGCAACAAAATAGAACAATGTGTCCATGATTTCACTGCACTGCTAGGGTCACATCTGCGGCAGGGCTATGCAGATCCTGATCCGGATTTGAGCAGTAAAAATGCTCAAAACCGGATCAGGAACCGCAGCACATAGGAGCCCATTATAACAACCGGATTGCACTACATGCAATCTGGTTACCGCATCCGGATTTTCAGCCTGTGTGAAAAATCATGCAGACTGCAGTTTTCGGAGTGGTATCTCTGCCACAGCAGATTAGTTATAATGGGCTCCTAAGGGAGGCCATGCGGCTGCCGCAAGGCGGCGGCTTTGTTCATCCCTGCTGCTGCAGGGATGAACAAAGAGTTAAATAATAACATTCAATGTGGACAACATGTCTCTAGGGGCTATCCACCCTCCCTAGAGACATGCTGTCCACTCAGGACGGCATGTCAGGGGTTAACTTAGCTGTTAACCCCATAGCTGCTATTGTCGGCTTTCATTTATTCGGCTGCAGCATCAATACCACAATGCTACGCAATTCGCGTAAGCATTTAACAGTACAGCATCCTCAATGAGGAGCTGTCTGTGGTGCTTATGCAAATTAGCGTAGCATTGTGGTCCTGATGATGCAGCCGGCGGCTTGTAATAGAAAGAAGAGAAGAAAGCCGACAATAGCGGCGAGGGGGTTAACAGCTATGTTAACCCCTGACATGCCATCCTGTGTGGACAGCATGTCTCTAGGGGGGTGGACACCCCCTAGAGACATGTTGCCCACATTGAATATTATCATTTAACCCTTTGTTCATCCCTGCAGCAGCAAAGATGAACAAAGCCGCCGGCTGCCGCAGGCAGTCACATATGCCTTGCGGCAGCCGCATGGGCTCCCATAGAAGCCCATTATAACAAATCTGCTGCGGCAAAGATACCGCTTCAAAAACTGCAGCCTGCATGATTTTTCACGCAGGCTGCAAAACCGGAGCCGGTAACCAGATTGTTGTGTAATCCGGTGATTATAATGGGCTCCTATGGGCAGCGGTTCCTGATCTGGTTTTGAGCTTTTTTACAGCTCAAAACCGGATCAGGATTTCAAAATCCTGCCACATGTGTGACCCCAGCCATAGTCAAAAAATGTCAAAAAAAAGTTTTCTGACCTTTTAGGCACATGACTAAACTTTATTGTTTTTCTCAATTTTTTATGTTAAGTTAGTCTGGTTTCACACTGCAGTTTATTCCCTGATCAGGTTCGATCAGGTTTGTGTGTCAAAACCAGGAGTGTCTCCAAAACTCAGAACATTTGTCAATCTTTCTATTATAGTTTTTCTCTGCAAGTTCCTCTCCTGGTTCCTCTCCTGGTTTTGGCACACAAACCTGATCAGGGAAAAAACTGCAGTGTGAAACCAGCCTTAGAAAAAGTAATTTAGGCATGAAAACAAAATTTTAGTGAGAAAGCTGTTAAAATCAAATGCCCTATTTGTCATAAAAAGGTTAAATAAATAATTAATGCAATGTGAAGTAGTCATTAAAGGGAATGTATCATTTTTCTAATTAATCAAATGTATTTAAAATTAAAAAATAAAAAGTACCACACTGTTGTTACAGTTTAATTTTTTTTCTGCTGCGACTTAAGGCCCCTTCACTCACTGAGACTTTCCAGCGATCCCACCAGCGATCCAACCTGGCTGGGATCACTGGAAAGTCTCTCTGGAGTCACTAGGGAGCTGTCAAACAGGCAGACTCACCAGCGACTCTCCAGCAACTCAGCACCCATGAGATTGCTGGTATCCATGATAAACAGCGGTAACTAAGCAGCGCGCTGTTTATCATGGATACCAGCCTGTGAGGTCGCTGGTTCGCTCGTCTCTCGCGGTCACACACAGCGATGTGTGCTGACCAGCGGGAGACTTGGGACCAAAAAATGGTCCTGAGCGACGTGCAGCAACCAGCGACCTGACAGCAGAGGCCAGCTCGCTGTTGGCTGTCACATCGCTGGAGAGGTCACTGTTACATCACAAAACCTGTGACGTTGCAGCGACATCGTTAGCGATGATGTAGTGTGTGAAGTGGCCTTTAGAGCTGGCGAATGTATTTTTTTTGATTCTGTATAATGTTTAAGTGCACAACACACAATGCAAATGCTGCAAGCAAAGAGCATAGGAGCAGTGGAGTAACTAGAGTCCTATGGGCACCAATGCAAAATTTAGACCTGCGTCATATATAGAATCACAAATTGACCCCTGTCCCCCTTCATTATGTATTAATGTCCTTCATCCTACTATATATGGTCCTTCTCCTGGAATATGCTATTATCCTAGTATATATTTCCCCCATCCTATTATCCTTCATACAGTAGGATGCAGCCTCATAGTCCTCTATACAGTATAATGCAGCTTCATAGCCATCCATATAGAATAATACAGAATCAGCCTTCCATACAGTATAATATATCCTCATAGCCCTCCATATAGAATAATACAGCTTCATAGCCCTCCATACAGTATAATACACCTCCTAGTCCTCCATATAGCATAATGCACCCCCATAGACCTCAATATAGTATAATGCAGCCTAAAAACTCTCCATATATTATAATTTCCCCCCCCTCCTCCTCCCCCCATAATTCTCTGGCCACCATGTACTCACTTATTAAAAAAAGAAATCTGTTCTCACCTCTCCCTGTTCTCCTGCTGTTCCGGTCTCCCTGCGAAAACTGAAAACACATGAGGAGGCGGTGCTGGTGTGTGTTCCACTGTGGAACACATACAGCAGGAAGTGCCACCTACTCCTAGTGTGGAGGAGGCAGCACCAGCCTGCTATATGCGTTCCACAGTGGAACATAGGTGGTGAGGGTAAGTGATGGGTGGGAGCAGTGGCAGTGGACAGATGGGCCACCCCTAGGATGCAAAGACCCCTGGCACACGGGCCTCACAGCAACCATGTGCTCTGCCACGCAGCGACATGGATGTGCGTCCTCAGAGACACACATCAATGTGAAGTAGGTTCTGGGGTTGGCTGGCACAGGTCCCTCTGCCTGTGGGCCCCATTACAGTCGCAACCATTGCAACCCCTATTGTTACGCCCCTGCATAGGAGAGAAGAGACTGTCTTCAATCCTGTATCTTATGCTGGGGTAATAGCTGTATAGATTTCACAGCTGTAGGGGGAACACAAGGACAGCATTAGAGGCGGGCAAATGGGCCAACTGGCCAGGGTCCCAAGCATTTCAAGCCCAAATTGCAGTGATAATACAAGTTTTATATTATCAGTGCAGTTTCCACGGTAAAGACTGCATGAAGACTTTTGGCGACATCACGGTCATGTAACTCACTAAAAGGTCCTTAATACTGCAGGGAGTCCAGGCCTGCACAATATGTGGCACAGGAAACTGAAGACCCTGCTTCTTCAAATATATTTGTATTTGTGTTTAAAAAAATACATTTGAATAGTGCGGCTCCAGGACTGATGCAGAGGAGAGCTCTTCCTCCGACATGCAGTGGCCTTCACCACACAGCTACTTGCAGAGTGTGAGAAAACATGAGAGACACTGGACATCGCTCCAGTAGCAGCCAAAGATGAGATATGAAATAATTTTAGATGAGGGGTCAGGATGGGGGAGGATTGGTGTTACTTTACAAGGGACATTATGGGGCAATGGGGGATATTATGCAGCAATGGGGACATTATGTAGCAAACTCAGAAATTATGAGACAAAGGGGGACTTGAAGATCAAACTAGGACATCATTCAGCAATTAGGGAGGATTGTGAAGTGGGCATAGTATGATGAGGGGCACTTTATGCAGAGATGTAGTATGGAGGAGATATTATAGAAAGGGAAGTTGGGGGTGGGACATTATGGAAAAGGGCAGTTTGAGGAGCTATTTTGGAGAGGGACAGTGTGTGGGCAGATATGTCCAGGGACAATCTGGGAGGGTATTATGGAGAGGGGCAGTGTGTGTGGCATATTATATAGAGTGTTAGTGTTTGGTGGGACATTTTGTGCATGATGCACTGTGAGGGGCAATTATTTATTCAGGGGTGCAGCATAGGAGATAATTATGTTTCTGGGGCAGTATTATGATGCTTTTATGTGGCGCCCTTACGGTCCAGCCGCCACAAATGATACTGCACTCAACACCCTTCAGTGTCATGCCTGGAAAGGGGTAAGGATCATGCTGCTGGAATTCTCCCAAAACACCCAGTGCAGTCCAAACTCCAATCAGAGAGTGCAGGGCAGAAGAGACCCACCCTAGGGCAGACCCCACTTCAGGTTAGAGGGAGGAGATAGGGAAGGGAGAGTTAGGCAAAGGAGCAGTTTCAGACAGGTTGTCGGGCTGTGAGGTTTCAGAGTAGCTGGGCAGATGAACTAAGCTGCATGCAGGAGCCAGGCCCTAGGTATCCAGGTCTTGAGGACCTGACCACAGATCCTGGATGCTATCAGATTTCAAGTCTGGTAGTCACCTTTGTGGACCCGTCCAGGACACAGTAGCTATGAAAGAGTCAGAGGACCTAAAGAGAGGCCACTTGCAGGGCTCTTGCCACCTGTCCAGCTGGAGGGTAGCTTGTATAACAAAGCTGGTATTAACCCCTTTATTACCCAGCGTGCCACCGCCACCAGGGCTGCTGGAAGAGCGGGGTTCAGCGCCAGAGGATGGCGCTTCAATGAACGCGCATCTTCTGGGGCGGCTGCGGGCTGCAATTTGCAGCGGGGGGTGCCCAGAAAGCTTGGGCATCCCTGCGCTGCGGATTCCAGCCCCCAGCTGCTTAGCTGTACCTGGCTAGACATAGAAATTGCACGGAGCCCCACGCATTTGTTTTTTATTATTTCATGAAATTCATGAAATAATTAAAAAAAAGGGCTCCCCTATATTCTTGTGTCCGGCCAGGTACAAATAGGCACCTGGGGGTTGGGGGCAGCCCGTCGCTGCCTGCTGGATCCGGCTGGTTCCAGAAATACAGCGAAGCCCACGTGAAATTTTTTTCTGACAAATCCATAAAACAATGTAAATAAAAGGGACTGCATCTTTATTAACCCCTGGACCACAGATCCTGGATGCTATCAGATTTCAAGTCTGGTAGTCACCTTTGTGGACCCGTCCAGGACACAGTAGCTATGAAAGAGTCAGAGGACCTAAAGAGAGGCCACTTGCAGGGCTCTTGCCACCTGTCCAGCTGGAGGGTAGCCAGAGACCAGAAAAGACTAGAGGACAACGCAGAGGGGAGGCTAGTAACCTGGAGTTAGAAGACAGCTGGTAAGCCGACACACCTTATTCCAACAGAGTCGCCCCATCTCTCTCTGGATTGGCTTGGTTCAAAACAGAAGTTTCCCCTGTGCTACAAGGTCATCAGTAAAAGTACAGAACTGTAAAACTTCCTCCTTGTCTCCTTCTGTGACATCTCATCTCCTTTCACTATATAAAATAAACCACCATATATTTTTGTAAGTATTTTAATGACTTTTCTCAATAATACGCATATAGCAAGAAGTCCTGAAGTATAACATATACACGCAAATGATGCTATTATACAATGGTGAGCCACTGTGAACCCTGAATTTGTGAACCTTGAAGGAGGGAGAAGATTGAAGATTCAGCTAGAAAAATCAAGCTTCTACGATGTCAGGTTAGTAGGGATGGGCGAATCTACTCGCTAGGACTCGTTACTCGGCGAGTAGTAAGGGACTCGCAGGACTCGGTACTCTGCGAGTTTCCCAGCATTTACTCGCACGAGTCCAATGCAAATCAATGGCAAACGCTGACAAAACTAGGATTGCCATTGTCTTGCATTAGACTCGGCTACTGTGCCAGTGATAGCAGGGAAACTCGCAAAGTAACTGCTGTTACTTTGCGAGCTAAGTCTAGCTGTCTTCTATGTGCAGGCTGCTGCAGCTCCAGGGTCCTAGAGCCCGCCTGCTCACAGAGATGATGTAGCAGTGCTGAGATTGTTCTCAGTCTGCTCATTCCCTGTGCATAGACATCTATATCTATGCACAGGGGATGTAGCAGAGAGGACATCGCGTTTTGGACTGCGTCGGACAGAAGAGGATTTTTTTAATTAAAGATGGAGTCCCTAATGGCTTTTTTTTTTATTTCAAATAAAAATTTTTCTCTGTGTTGTGTTTTTTTAACCCTTTATTGAAGATTCTTAGTGGCTGGGTCAAACGTGGCCTGACATTAAGAATCTCGGGCTTAATACCAGCTTGTATAACAAAGCTGGTATTAACCCCTTTATTACCCAGCGTGCCACCGCCACCAGGGCTGCTGGAAGAGCGGGGTTCAGCGCCAGAGGATGGCGCTTCAATGAACGCGCCATCTTCTGGGGCGGCTGCGGGCTGCAATTTGCAGCGGGGGGTGCCCAGAAAGCTTGGGCATCCCTGCGCTGCGGATTCCAGCCCCCAGCTGCTTAGCTGTACCTGGCTAGACATAGAAATTGCACGGAGCCCCACGCATTTGTTTTTTATTATTTCATGAAATTCATGAAATAATTAAAAAAAAGGGCTCCCCTATATTCTTGTGTCCGGCCAGGTACAAATAGGCACCTGGGGGTTGGGGGCAGCCCGTCGCTGCCTGCTGGATCCGGCTGGTTCCAGAAATACAGCGAAGCCCACGTGAAATTTTTTTCTGACAAATCCATAAAACAATGTAAATAAAAGGGACTGCATCTTTATTAACCCCTGGACCATGGGCGAGGGGTTAATAAAGATGCAGTCCCTTTTTTAGGATTGTTTGATTGATTTTTCAGAAAAAAAAATTACATGGGCTTCGCCGTATTTCTGGAACAAGCCGGATCCAGCAGGCAGCGACGGGCTGCCCCCAAACCCCAGGTGCCTATTTGTACCTGGCCAGACACAAGAATATAGGGGAGCCCTTTTTTTTTAATTATTTCATGAATTTCATGAAATAATTTTAAAAAAATGCGTGGGGCTCCGCGCAATTTCTATGTCTAGCCAGGTACAGCTAAGCAGCTGGGGGCTGGAATCCGCAGCGCAGGGATGCCCAAGCTTTCTGGGCACCCCCCGCTGCAAATTGCAGCCCGCAGCCGCCCCAGAAGATGGTGGCGCGTTCATTGAAGCTGAACCCCGCTCTTCCAGCGGCCCTGGTGGCGGTGGCACGCTGGGTAATAAAGAGGTTAGGGCCAGCTTTGTATTATCAGCTGGCCCTAAGCCCGAAATTTATGGCGGTCACGCCAATATTAGACATGACCGCCATGAATTTCTATTAAATTGTTTTAAAAAAAACACAACACAGAGAAATTTTTTTATTAGAAATAAAAAAAAAGCCATTAGGGACTCCATCTTTAATTAAAAAAATCCTCTTCCGTCCGACGCAGTCCAAAACGCGATGTCCTCTCTGCTACATCCCCTGTGCATAGATATAGATGTCTATGCACAGGGAATGAGCAGACTGAGAACAATCTCAGCTCTGCTACATCAGGCAGCAGGCGGGCTCTAGGACCCTGGAGCTGCGGCAGCCTGCACACAGAGCAGACAGGACTCTTATCTGTGCGAGTTTCCCAGCGATTACTTGCAAAGTAAATGAGTCCAATGCAAATCAATGGCAAAACTAGGATTGCTTCAGGCTGAAGCTTCCGAGACACATTTGTGATTTGTAAATTGCACACTACTCGCTATTACTCGCTTCACCATTCATTAACATTGGACTCGCTAGACTCGCAACGAGTAGCGAGTCCCGGGCTCGGACTCGCTAGAGTCAAGCGATTCCGAGTAATTTAAGATTCGCCCATCACTACAGGTTAGCCTTTTAATCTTCTGTAGTAAAGGACTATATGTGCTGTCATGCATTAAGAAGTACTATATGTATTTGTCATTCAGAAAAGAAGCAGTACCACAAGTAACAGGTGTCCAGACGATCAGAGCCAGCAAAAGTCACACAGATGCAAGAAACAGTAGAAAAATGAATCTCGTTATTACTTATTCTAAGCTTTTACACTGCATGATTTGTGATCCGTGTCTATCCATTTAAAAAAAAAGCTGCGGGGCCCAGGGCCTTAGGGTACTCGGAACCAGGCTCTGGTACAATTCCGGGGCAGTCACAGGGGTCGAGACCCAGCTCCGTGACCCTGGGTGCAGCTGATAACGGGATTCTGGACTTGATAGGAAAGGGGGTAGTTATTTGTGACGCCACCCATGGTTTGTGGCTATTGTGCTCTACCCTGAGGAAGCTGTCATTTAGGCAGCGACACACGTAGGTCCAGAGCCACGCTTTTTATGCCTCCTTGCCTGCAGATGTATCATGACTGGTGACTAACTTGCAATCTTTATTTCTATTTACAGATATGCGGTTTTCCCATTGCATTGCTTTCCTTTGTATGGTCTATTCTGGTCCTACTCTCAATAGGGCAACTTCAGAGGTTTTTATTTACCTCTCAATTGTCTCTCATTGCCCTTTACTACATAGTATTGAGCCTCAGATATAGTTACTATCGTGTCTATTTGGCTCCAATAGCTAGGTGACCTCACTGCGTATCTGCTTTCTGTATTATGGGAATTAGTGTCATTATTTATTTACCCCTATGTTCTGTTACCAGGCTAGTTCTGCAGGTTCAGTATCACTACTATAAATCATAGGAGGCATGTATTTGTGATATATCTCGTGCGGTGATGCACAATTTTTAGATGGTTTTAATGTTTTGTGCTTTTTTACCTTATTCACATGGATTTGTCATAATAAAATCTATTTTTTCACTTTAACAAGTGTTATATACATTTCTTCCCTGATCCCGGTCATACATACACGTTTCTTTCCCCCCCCCCTTTTTGCATTGGTTTGTGGCTATTGGTGGCCACCGCTGCTGCAGAACCTCCGGGGATGATAGACGGGCAGCCGGGATGGAGCGGCTCCCCAGGGGCGGAGCGGATCCCAGAGGCAGTGGATGTGGTAAGTGGTGTAGGGTGTAGGATGGTGGGCGCAAAGCAATAGACAGACTCAAGGTTTATTAATTAAGTGGACACCACTATGGAGTTTAGGTTACATAAAATATAACTTTTATTAATAGTATAAAAGCAGACACATAAACGTTATGACACGAAGCACAAGGAAATTCCACAACAACTGCAGTAGGGTAGTAACCCCCTGGGTTAAACCGTGCACCAAGAGGCATAATTCACAGTAATGTTGAGTTACACGATTAAGGAGTGTGTTAGCAAACAGTTTATGGAGTAATCCCATTACATCAGTCACTCACCCATAGTGCACTCTTGTGATAGACCTGGCGGTTCCCCGGGGGGCCCTGTCCTGCAGCACGCCCCTAACAGCTGTTTCGCCGCTGCTTGGTCGCAGGGTCACAGCTTTTTCTTTTGTATAATTATACTATAATTTCTTCTGTGTTTTTCACAGCTTTTTCTTTTGTATAATTATACTATAATTTCTTCTGTGTTTTTCACAGCTTTTTCTTTTGTATAATTATACTATAATTTCTTCTGTGTTTTTCACAGCTTTTTCTTTTGTATAATTATACTATAATTTCTTCTGTGTTTTTCACAGCTTTTTCTTTTGTATAATTATACAGACTCAAGGTTTGTTGGTTCCTCAATCTTTTTACTTGTGCGACTGGAATACTGACAAGCGGTGGTATATGGAGTCCTTGCACCTGAGAGAAACTCGGGGTTTTCCTCACCCAACAGGTTCTGAGGCCTCTTTGCTGCGCCTTGTTGGTAGGTCCATGCTGCTGCTTAAGCTGAACTGCTGGCCCGCTCTCCCTCCTGCTTGGTGCCAGTATAACAGGCAACTCGAGTCCTTCTCTAGCCCCAAGTCTCAGGCAGCTGTTCCTGGGCTCTTTACACTGCTTTGCCTCCAGGCACAGTGTGGCTGAGGGACTTGGAATCCCCACCTTCTGGTATTGGCTACCGGTTCATTAGGCCCTGCACAGCCTCCGGTGTCCATCCTTGGCGCAGTTCCTCCGGGGTGAGCACGACACCGCTCGGCTCCCCAGGCTCCTCTCCACTTCCTCAGACTCCTGCCTTGGGTCCCTCAAGCTAGGCTTAGCCACCCTGGGACAATCTTAGCACCGCTTCCAGTCCACAGGAGGTTTTCCTCAGTCCTCCTAGGAACTGAACTCACTAACTCTGCCCCAGACCAGAATTTATAGGGGAGCTCACCCTGAACCCGGGTCTTGGTCTTCCCCTTCAGGCCTGGAGGCAGAAAAGTGTTGTGCCCGGTTTCTATCTGGTGTGGATACCCTCTGTTGCTCTCAAGCGTGACACTACCACCCGGGGGCAATAATGACACTGTGGCACTGAGACTCTGGGGTGCCACATAACGACAAATCAGTTTTAGCCTCCATGTATCCCTATGGGCACAGATTGGTGCTAAGTGGCCATCCATGTGTGTCAGCTTTGTCACTGATACATTTGTGTCAGTTTTTTTCATGCACCCAGAATTTTAGACTACTCCGAATTTGGGTTGCCTTGAAAAACACTGACACCAATGGACAGACACGGATCCATATGTGTCCGCATCAATTAACACAGAGCCCTATGGAGGCAGTTCCGTATGGATCCGTGAAAAAGATGGATCTGTTTTGCTGTACTGAGCATGCTCAGAAGCAAGGTACAGCTCCTCCAGCCCCATCTCTGCTAACTGATGACGGATCCGTGAAAAAAACGGTCCATGGACATCAGTTGGCATCCACTGGCACAGATCCGTGCCTGTCCGATTCTTGAAATTCGAGGATCCACACGGATGTGAAAATTATGCAGTGTGAAAGCAGCCTAAGATAGATTTTAAAGAGGACCTGTCACCCCCTGGTGCTATGCAAACTGAATGCAGCACTGAATACTGCTTGTCTGCTGCATTTAGAGAAGGGGTCCCCCATGTTTCAACCCCCCTGTAAGCTGTTAAAAAGACTTGGATTCATTGCTGTTCTCCGGTATCCTCCCCACCTCCTTCCTCTCTGTGCCACCTCCAGCCCTCTCCGTTCCACCTCCTGGCTCTGTGTGTCTCTTTCTTCGCCTGCTTATGTGCCTCATCGTCTTAAGTGATGCAGGCACAGAGTGAGCAGGTCTTGGCAGCTGAAACGCCTCCTGATGATGACGTCAGCGCCGGAGCCCGCCCTGCTGTATGAATACAGTATAATCTTGAGCAGGGCGGGATCCAGCGCTGACGTCACCGACAGGAGGCGGGACCTGCTCGCTCTGCGTCTGCGTCACTTAAGACGATGAGGAGCATGAGCGGAGAGGAGGGGAGACACACAGAGCCAGTAGGCGGCACAGACTGGGTTGGAGGCAGCACAGAGAGGAGTGAGGTGGGGAGGACACCGGGGAACAGCGATGAATCCAAGTCCCTCCACAGACACCTTACCTATACACTTCCTAAAGTCTTTTTAACAATTTACAGGGGGGCTAGAGACATTGGAGACTCCTTCCCTGAGCAGCAGACACACTGCATTCAGTGGTGCATTCAGTTTCCATAGCACCAGGGTGGTGACAGCTCTTTAAGTCATCAGATAATTCTGACTTGGAAAATGTATGGTTAAGCTTATACACAGAGTGTGAGACTGAGAATTTAAAGTTAGATTCTAAGCTGGGATCTTTGGGTCGAGAGAAAGAGAAATTAAGAAATATATTAAATATGCTTTTCATAAATCTGTAACAAAAAAAAATTAAATGCTTTTGCAGAAACTATAGTGTCAAAAGATACAGGTAGTGACAATGTCACTATTGAAGTCACCTAACAAAATGGTAGTCCACCATGTGTCTGTGATGTCTAACCAATGGAACCTTTCAAATGAAAGAAATGACAGTCAGGGAAGTGGAGGAGATACAGGAGACATAGGAGGTGTAGAACATGAGATGGGAGGAGACATTGGGAGAGTATATATCGAGCACACTGGGACGAGGGTACTCGGTACTGGACCGTGCCTGCTTCAGGGGAATGTCACGGGGTCCTGGTCCAGACCGTGTCCCGGGCCCTGGCAATAATAAGGGTGTATTTACAGGGGAGAATAGTTTATCGTGACGCCACCCACTATGTGCGGCCAGTAGTGGGGCCACCGCTGCCGCAGAACCTCCGGGGATGATGGGATGGCAGCTAAGATGGGATAGTTCTCTGTGGGCAGAACTGAGTTCCCCGGGGCAGTGTTGGTAAAGTCTATGATGGATGTGAATAGTGGAGACGGGTTAAGGAACACACACTCACGTTTTGTAGTTTCCAAAGTTTTACTGCGATGTTGTTGCAGATCGTCCACGGAGTCTGTACGGGGGCCGGGTTTTCCTCCCACCCTGTCCGGGTCATCAGCTTCCTCGTGCTGCGCTGTGTGTGTGTGTCCTGGCTGCTGCGTCTAGCTTAGCTGCTGGGATTGTCTCACTCTCTCTCTGTTCTGCTGGTACCACTTGGCTAGACAATTTGAGTCTTCTGTGCTGTGCTGACCCCGCCGGGTTGCTTTGCTCTGGTACTGTGGTGGTCTATAGACTCCAATACTCCTGGATTCACTGTGCTGTGTGTGTCAGTCACAGTGCCAGATCCGGTGTCCGTTCTGTGCGCTTCTCTGGGGCGAGTGATGATGGCTCTCAAGCTCCCAGATATGGTCCTCTGCTCTTAGTTCACCTTCCTTCAGACCCTAACTAGGCCTGGAAGCGTGAGAAGACTGTAGAGAAGCCTCTCGGAGCTCCTTGACACTACAGTCTCTCTTCTCTTCACAGTACTGCCCCGTACTGAACTCTCCTAACTACTTCCTGTGGACCGGAGTATATAAGGAAGCAGGTTGTGCTCCCCCTCCTGGCCCAGAGGTGCTAGTGTAAGTCAGTGTGTTGTGGGGAGGGAACCCGTGTGAAGTTACTGTGGCACATTAACCCATGGGGTGCCACATATACAGCTCTGGAAAAAATTAAGAGACCACTGCAAAATTTTCAGCTTCTCAGATTTTTCTTTTTACAAGTATATTTTTGAGTAAAATTACATTGTTCTTTTATTCTATAAACTACTGACAACATGTCTCTGAATTCAGTTTGTATTTATTTGCAGTAAATGAGAAATCTTCGAAAGCAGAACAATGCATTCAGACCTCAAATAATGCAATGAGAACAAGTTCATATTCATATACAAGCAACAATACTAATGTTTTAACTCAGGAAGAGTTCAGAAATCAATATTTGGTGGAATAACCATGATTTTTAATCACAGCTTTCATGTGTCTTGGCATGCTTTCCACCAGTCTTTCACACTGCTTTTGGGTGACCTTATGCCACTCCTGGCATAAAAATTTAAGCAGTTTTTCTTTGTTTGATGGCTTGTGACTATATATTTTCCTCTTAATTACATTCCAGAGGTTTTCAATGGGGTTCAGGTCTGAAGATTGGGCTGTCGGGGGCGTGACTGGGATGCACATGGTGCTGGTCGCACAAACCTGAGCTCCTGCAGCCAGCCTGGCAAACGGCACCTTCTAGAAGTCACCCGGCCTCCGTTCAACATCCCACCGACAGCGGAACTACTCCTGTCCCCCCAGGTATGCCAAGAACTGGGAGAAAAAAAATCACAGGCGGGCAGAGGCTCACAGACATTTTTACTGCGGAGCAGCAGCAGCCTGCTCCCAAAATGGCGCCGACTGCAAGGTCCTAAACCACCCGTACTCGTGCCTCCTATAGCCCTGAAGGGAGTGTGGGAGAGGAGGAAGCAGAGGAGACCCCTGTGACACAGCGGTCACTAAAGCACATGCTGGAATCACTGCGGCGCTCATTACAGGAGGACATGAGGGAGTTAATGGGAGAGTTCAGGTGGGAGCTTTCTTCCCTGGGGGACAGGACCTCGCACATAGAGGGAAAAATGACAGAATATGCAACAGCTAGGGATGAGCGAGTCTACACGTTACTATTCGTTACCCGGCGAATAGTACGGTACTCGTTCTGCTCGTTACTCTGTGAGTATCCTAGCGATTACTCGCAGAGTAAAGAGTCCAATGTAAATCAATGGGGAATGCAATTCCTCTGCTGCTGGACCCTATAAGGTCTGGCAGCAGAGGAAAAACCTGCAATTTCCCATTTCATTGTTTAAAAGCCAGCAGTAACAAGCCGCCGGCTTTTAAACAATGCTGACAGCTTCCCTGCCGCCTGACAGCAGGATCCTCCACTCCCCCCACTGCCTCCCCAACCTATCCTAACTTAGGATCGTCTACTATTGGCGTGACCGCCATGAATTTCGGGGCTTAGGGCCAGCTGATAATACAAAGCTGGCCCTAACCCCTTTATTACCCAGTGAGCCACGACACCAGGGCCCTGGAAGAGTTGGGTTCAGCGCCAGAAAATGACGCTTCAATGAACGCACCATTTTCTGGGGTGGCTGCGGGCTGCCATTCGCAGCGTGGGGTGCCCAGAAGGCTTGGGCCTCCCTGCGCTGCGGATTCCAGCCCCCAGCTGCCTAGCAGTACCTGGCTGGACATAGAAATAGCGTGGAGCCCCACGCATTTTTTTTAATTATTTCATGAAATAATAAAAAAAGGGTCTCCCCGATATTGTTGTGTCCGGCCAGGTACAGATAGGCACCTGGGGGTTGGTGGCAGCCCATCGCTGCTTGCTGTATCCGGCTGGATACAAAAAATACGGCGAAGCCCATGTCAAATTTTTTTCTGAAAAATCCAAAAAAATAATATAAATGAAAGGGACTGTATCTTTATTAACCCCTCGACCATGGTCGATGGGTTAATAAAGATGCAGTTCCTTTTTAGAGGATTGTTTAATGGATTTTTCAGAAAAATTTTGAAATGGGCTTCGCCGTATTTTTGTATGCCAGCCGGATACAGCAGGCGGCAACGGGCTGCCCCCAACCCCCAGCTGACTATTTGGACCTGCCTGGACATAGAAATATCGGGAAGCCCTTTTTTAATATTTCATGTATTTCATGAAATAATAGAAATCGTGCGGAGCCCCAATGCATTTTTTTTTATGTCCAGCCAGGTCCAGCTAGGCAGCTGGGGGCTGGAATTCACAGCGCATGGAGGCCCAAGCCTTCTGGGCACACCCCTCTGCAAATGGCAGCCCGCAGCCGCCCCAGAAAATGGCGCGTTCATTGAAGCGCCATTTTCTGGTGCTGAACCCAACTCTTCCAGGGCCCTGGTGCGGTGTTTCACTGGGTAATGAAAGGGTTAGGGCCAGCTTTGTATTATCAGCTGGCCCTAAACCCGAAATTCATGGCGGTCAAGCCAATAGTAGACATGACCGCCATAAATTTCTAGTGAATTTTTTAAAAAACACAACAACGAGAAAAAATATTTTTATTTGAGAAAAAAACAAAGAGACACTTAGGGACTCCATCTTTATTTAAAAAAAAATCCTCTTCCTTCCGACAAAGTCCAATCCAGGGTTCTTCTTTAGCTCTGCTACATCTCTGGTAGAGAACCTCCTGACTGCTCATTTCCATAGCTTTTTTATCACTTTGGATGCATAGATAGAGAAGGGGTCTGGCTGACTCCCTGTTTACATAGCTTCTTTATGACATCAGTTTCAGAGATAGAGAAGGGGTCTGGCTGACTGCTCATTTCCATAGTTTCTTTATGACCTCAGATGCATAGATAGAGAAGGGGTCTGGCTGACGGCTCATTTCCATAGCTTCTTTATGACATCAGATGCATAGATAGAGAAGGGTTCTGGCTGACTGCTCATTTCCATAGTTTCTTTGTGACATCAGGTGCATAGATAGAGAAGGGGTCTGGCTGACTCCCCATTTACATAGCTTCTTTATGACATCAGTTTCATAGATTGAGAAGGGGTCTGGCTGACTGCTCACTTCCATATCTTCTTTATGACGTTAGGTGCATAGATAGAGAAGGGGTCTGGCTGACTCCCGAATTACATAGCTTCTTTATAACATCAATCTCATAGATAGAGAAGGGGTCTGGCTGACTGCTCATTTCCATAGCTTCTTTATGACACTGGATGCATAGATAGAGGAGGGGTCTTGCTGACTGCTCATTTTCATAGCTTCTTTATGACATCAGATGCACAGATAGAGAAGGGGTCTGGCTGACTTCTCATTTCCATAGCTTCATTATGACAATAGTTGCATAGATAGAGAAGGGGTTTGGCTGACTTCTCAATCCATGCACCTAATGTCATAAAGAAGCTATGGAAATGAGAAGGGATCTAGCTGACTGCTGATTTCCATAGCTTCTTTATGACCTCAGATGCATAGATAGATAAGGGGTCTGGCTGACTGCTCATTTCCATAGCTTCATGACGTCAGATGCCATAGTTAGAGAAGGGGTCTGGCTGACTGCTCATTTCCATAGCTTCTTTATGACATTGAATGCATAGATAGAGAAAGGGTCTGGCTGACTGCTCATTTTTATATCTTCTTTATGACATCAGATGCACAGATAGAGAAGGGGTCTGGCTGACTTCTTATTTTCATAGCTTCTTTATGACATCAGATGCACAGATAGAGAAGGGGTCTGGCTGACTTCTCATTTCCATAGCTTCATTATGACATTGAATGCATAGATAGAGAAGGCGTCTGGCTGACTTCTCATTTCCATAGCTTCATTATGACATTGAATGCATAGATAGAGAAGGCGTCTGGCTGACTGCTCATTTCCATAGCTTCTTTATGACATATCTGCTCTTCCTCTCTTTGCTGCTGCTCCTGTCAGGTGATATCTAGCCCAACCCTGGTCTGCCCTCTAATTTCAATCCCTCTCCCACCACACATAGAAATCCCACTAACCTTGTTACCATCACTTGCACTCCTTCATCCCCCTCTTTTAACTGCGCTCTCTGGAATCCACGATCTGTATGCAACAAACTTCCCTTCATTCACAATTACTTCCTTACCAACTCTCTTAACCTGCTGACCCTCACAGAAACCTGGATCCAGGATTCAGACACTGCTTCCCCGGCTGCTATTTCTCATGGCGGCCTACACTTCTCTCACTACCCTAGACCTGGGAACAGACGTGATGGTGGAGTTGGCCTCCTCCTGTCCCCACAATGTACTTTCCAGGTCATTCCTCCAGCCCCATCACTCTCATTCCTTTCTTTTGAGGTCCATACCATTAGGCTATTCCATCCCCTCCCCCTCAAAGTATTAGTGGTATACCGCCCCCCAGGGTCACCCACCCAGTTCCTCGACCAATTCTCCGCGTGGTTCCCGCATTTCATGTCCTCAGTAGTGCTGAGCGAGTACTAAAATGCTCGGGTGCTCGAAGCTCGGGCCGAGCATCCCGAGATACTCGTGTACTCGGCCCGAGTACCGAGCCCAATGTTATCCTATGGGAGACCCGAGTATTTTTATGAAATGACTGCCGGCAGCATGTAGAAACCCTAAAAATGGCACAAAAGTCTCAGAAGAGTGCTCAAATGACATCGCAACACCATGGGGAAGACCCCTTGAAGCATTTCTCACTCAAAAGTCACAGCTGTGAACAATGTTGTCCGAGTTTCACGCCAATTTTACAGAGTCACCAGAAAACCTTCCAAAATGACACCAAAATGAATATTTAGGGTGGAAATGTTAAGGGCACATACCCAATAGTGAGATACAGCTGGTGTATGTTACTTTTTGTGATTACATGAAAGATTTTACGTGAAAACATTGTGCGGCACTACAATGACCCTGAGAAGAGACGTACATGAAGCCCTGTCTTGACATAATGTGCCCATTTTGAGGAACTGGGTCTATTGTAGTATTTTCCTTTGCCAGGGCAGTCCAAAATTGGGAGGTTCACCAATGCCCCTGGATAGAGACGTGCAGGAGGGCCTGTAAACCTGAAGTGGGTGTATTGGAGTATAGCCCTTTGGCAGGGCAGCCAAAAATTGGGAGGCTCCACATTGTCCCAAGATAGAGACGTGCAGGAGGGCCTGTAAACCTGAAGTGGGTGTATTGTAGTATAGCCCTTTGGCAGGGCAGTGAAAAATTGGGAGGCTCCACATTGTCCCAGGATAGAGACGTGCAGGAGGGCCTGTAAACCTGAAGTGGGTGTATTGGAGTATAGCCCTTTGGCAGGGCAGCGAAAAATTGGGAGGCTCCACATTGTTCCAGGATAGAAACGTGCAGGAGGGCCTGTAAACCTGAAGTTGGTGTATTGGAGTATAGCCCTTTGGCAGGGCAACCAAAAATTGGGAGGCTCCGCATTGTCCCAGGATAGAGACGTGCAGGAGGGCCTGTAAACCTGAAGTGGGTGTATTGGAGTATAGCCCTTTAGCAGGGCAGCCAAAAATTGGGAGGCTCCACATTGTCCCAGGATAGAGACGTGCAGGAGGGCCTGTAAACCTGAAGTGATGTGTATTGGAGTATAGCCCTTTGGCAGGGCAGCCAAAAATTGGGAGGCTCCACATTGTCCCAGGATAGAGACGTGCAGGAGGGCCTGTAAACCTGAAGTGGGTGTATTGGAGTATAGCCCTTTGGCAGGGCAGCCAAAAATTGGGAGGCTCCACATTGTCCCAGGATAGAGACGTGCATGAGGGCCTCAAAACATTTTTCCCATTGAAAAGGAGCAGGTCTCCTGTCGTTGTAATGCCCATTCTAAAAGAATGGGCGAAAAAATTTACCACTGGGGGTATACCTGAAACAACAACCTAACTATTGTAACGGTCATCATGGTGGCACATGAGGAGAAGGAGGAGCAGTCCAGCGATTAGCCAAAGTGCAGAACTGTGTACCCATGGGTGAGTGGAGGTACATGGCAAATTCCCATAACAAAATTTAAATTCAGTTGTCATTTGTTGGTGGTGTGGTGAAGTCTGGCCCAATTCAACCCTTGTTCATCTTGATCAGAGTCAGCCTGTCAGCATTTTCAATTGACAGGCGGGTGCGTTTATCAGTAATGATTCCACCTGCGGCACTGAAAACACGCTCTGACAAAACTCTAGCGGCAGGGCAGGCCAGGACTTCCAAGGCGTAGAGAGCCAATTCATGCCGCGTGTCCAGCTTGGAGACCCAATAATTGTAAGGCACAGAGGAATCTCGCAGTACAGTTGTTCGATCTGCAAGGTACTCCTTCAGCATCTGGCCAAACTTAGCATTTCTTGTGGCACTACCCCGCACCTCAGGGGCTGTGGTACGTGAGGGGCTGAGAAAACTGTCCCACATCGTAAAGACTGTTCCCCTACCTCTGGCAGATCGGACTTGTGCCCCTCTCGGCCGTACGCCTTGGTTGTCCACCGATTCCTGACCTATGTCGCATGTTGTGAAGGGAATGATTTGCCTAATTCCGTGACTATGGCCTTCTGGAACTGCTGCATTTTGGCTGACCTCTCCGCCTCAAGAATGAGAGACATAAAGTTCTCCTTGTAGCGTGGGTCTAACAGTGTTGCCAACCAGTACTGATTGTCAGCCAAGATGTTCTGAACACGAGGGTCACGAGCCAGGCAGCTTGCCATAAAGTCAGCCATGTGCGCCAGACTCTTAACAGCCATCACTTCAGTATCCAGACCAACACGATGACTGAACATGCTGTCCTCCTCCTCATCCTCATCTCCCCTGTCCTCTGGCCAGCCACGCTGAATCGAGGGTATGACTGGTGTGCATGTCATATCCTTAATTTGGCCAGAGAGTTGCTCCATGTCTTCATCCTCCTCCTCCTCGTCATAGTCCTCCACTGCACGTTGTGATGAGATGAGGCTGGGCTGTGTGTTATTACCCACACCCACTACTGTTTCTTGCTCCAAGTCATCGTGCTCCGCCTGCAATGCATCCTCTTTGTTTTTCAGCAGAGACCGTTTTAGAAGGCAGAGTAGTGGTATGGTGACGCTAATAATGGCGTCATCGCCACTCACTATCTTGGTGGAGTCCTCAAAGTTTTGGAGGACGGTACATAGGTCCGACATCCATCTCCACTCAGGTGTTATGTGTGGAGTTTGACCCATTTCCCGACGGCTTAGGTGATGCAGGTAGTCAAAAACTGCCCTCTTCTGCTCACATATCCTGACCAACATGTGCAGAGTTGAATTCCAACGCGTGGGGACATCACACACCAGTCTGTGGGCCGGAAGACGCAAACGGCGCTGAAAGCCGGCAAGGCCGGCTGAAGCAGCAGGTGACTTGCGAAAATGTGCAGACAGATGGCGAACTTTTACCAGCAGTTCAGACAGCTCTGGGTATGACTTTATAAACCTCTGAATCACCAGGTTGAGCACATGGGCCACGCATGGAACATGCATCAGCTGGCCTCGCCTCAAAGCTGCCACCAGGTTCCGGCCATTGTCACACACGACCTTTCCTGGCTTTAGGTTCAGAGGTGTGAGCCAGTGATCTGCCTGCTGTTTCAGAGCTGTCCACACCTCTTCTGCATTGTGGGGTTTGTCATCTATGCAGACTAGCTTCAGCACAGCCTGTTGCCGCTTCGCAGAGGCAGTGCTTCAGTGCTTCCAGCTTGGGACTGGTGTGCAGGGTACAGTGGATGAGGATGCGCAGGAGGAGGAGGCTGAGGAGCATGACATTCCGGAGCTGTAGAGTGTCGGTGAAACCCTGACAGAGGTAGGGCCTGCTATCCTTGGTGTGGGAAGGACATGTTCCGTCCCTCACTCAGACTGGGTCCCAGCCTCCACAATATTAACCCAGTGTGCCGTCAAGGAGATGTAGCGGCCTTGCCCACAAGCACTTGTCCACGTGTCTGTGGTTAGGTGGACTTTGGCTGAAACAGCGTTGTTCAGGGCACGTGTGATGCTTTGGGACACATGGTTATGCAATGCGGAGACAGCACATCTGGAGAAATAGTGGCGGCTGGGGACCGAGTAACGTGGGACAGCAGCCCCCATCAGGTCGCGGAATGCTTCCGTCTCCACCAGCCGGAAAGGCAACATTTCTAGCGCTATGAGTCGCGAAATGTGAGAATTGAGGACAGTGGCATGTGGGGCGTTGGCAGCGTATTTGCGCCTGCGTTCATAGGTTTGCTGAATGGATAATTGAACGCTGCGCTGGGACAAGGACGTGCTTGATGGTGGTGTTATTTGTGCGTGGGCAACTTCAGGTGCAGGGCCGGAGGCTTGTTCGCGGCCAGCATGGACAGGGGATTGGCTCGCACGCACAACACGCGAAGACGTAGCAGTGACATCAGCAAGCACCGCTCCTCGACTCTGTTGTACTTCCCACAAAGTCGGGTGCTTGGCTGACATGTGCCTGATCATGCTGGTGGTGGTCAGGCTGCTAGTTTTCGTACCCCTGCTGATACTGGCATGGCAGGTGTTGCAAATGGCCTTTTTAGAGTCATCTGGAGCCAACTTAAAAAACTCCCAGACTCGGGAAGACCTAACATTTGCACAGGCACCTTGAGTCGTGTTGTTGTTCCGGAGAACGGTTGCCTGCCTTCTGCCTGCGAACACGACCCTGCTTCGTACTGCCTGTTGGGATGCTACGCCTCTCTCCCCCTGTGCACTGCTGTCCTCGCTCTGCATATCCTCCTGCCAGGTTGGGTCAGCTACTGGATCATCATCCACGTCGTCTTCCTCTTCTGCACCCTCATCCTCCTCCTGACATCCTGGCAATAATGTCTCATCATCGTCCACCCCTTGTTGAGACACGTTGCCAACGTTCCGTTCGTGAGAACGTGGCTGCTCAAATATTTGGGCATCTGTACATACCATCTCCTCATCACCCACTTCAACAGGAGCTGGCGAGAGGCCAGATTCTGCGAATGGATACGTGAACAGCTCTTCCGAGTGTCCAACTGTGGGATCAGTAATGTCCGTGGACGTGTACTCGGCCTGGTGGTAGGAAGGAGAATCAGGTTGGGAAATGTGCGGTGCAGTATCACGGCTACTGACACTTGACCGTGTGGAAGACAGGGTGTTTGTGGAGGTGCCAATCTGACTTGAAGCATTATCCGCTATCCAAGTAACAACCTGTTGACACTGGTCTTGGTTCAAGAGCGGTGTACTGCTGCGGGCCCCAATAATTTGGGACAGGACATGCGAGCAAGTAGATGTGCCTCATTGTTGTTGCAAAATTAGTGCTTGCACACGACCTCAGCCTCTGCCTGCACCACCATCACGTCCACTTCCTTGTTCCTTGTTCCTTGCCAACGCCCTTGCCAACTCCCTTGCGCATTTTGCCTGTATACAGCGACAACAGTCTGGTGACTGTTATGGTCACAGGAGAGAAGGATTTTAGTCCCTAACCTGTATCAAGGTAGTAAGTACAACAGTCTGGTGACTGTTCAGGTCACAGGAGAGTAGGATTTTAGTCCCTAACCTGTATCAAGGTAGTAAGTACAACAGTCCTGTGACCATAACAGTCACCAGAGAGTAGGATTTTAGTCCCTAACCTGTATCAAGGTAGTAAGTACAACAGTCTGGTGACTGTTCAGGTCACAGGAGAGTAGGATTTTAGTCCCTAACCTGTATCAAGGTAGTAAGTACAACAGTCTGGTGACTGTTATGGTCACAGGAGAGTAGGATTTTAGTCCCTAACCTGTATCAAGGTAGTAAGTACAACAGTCTGGTGACTGTTCAGGTCACAGGAGAGTAGGATTTTAGTCCCTAACCTGTATCAAGGTAGTAAGTACAACAGTCTGGTGACTGTTATGGTCACAGGAGAGTAGGATTTTAGTCCCTAACCTGTATCAAGGTAGTAAGTACAACAGTCCTGTGACCATAACAGTCACCAGAGAGTAGGATTTTAGTCCCTAACCTGTATCAAGGTAGTAAGTACAACAGTCTGGTGACTGTAATGGTCACAGGAGAGAAGGATTTTAGTCCCTAACCTGTATCAAGGTAGTAAGTACAACAGTCTTGTGACTGTAATGGTCACAGGAGAGAAGGATTTTAGTCCCTAACCTGTATCAAGGTAGTAAGTACAACAGTCTGTTGACTGTTCAGGTCACAGGAGAGTAGGATTTTAGTCCCTAACCTGTATCAAGGTAGTAAGTACAACAGTCTGGTGACTGTAATGGTCACAGGAGAGAAGGATTTTAGTCCCTAACCTGTATCAAGGTAGTAAGTACAACAGTCTGGTGACTGTTCAGGTCACAGGAGAGTAGGATTTTAGTCCCTAACCTGTATCAAGGTAGTAAGTACAACAGTCTGGTGACTGTAATGGTCACAGGAGAGTAGGATTTTAGTCCCTAACCTGTATCAAGGTAGTAAGTACAACAGTCTGGTGACTGTTATGCTCACAGAAAAGCTTGGATTCCGATCTGGATCACCCTGCCTATATCTTCCTAGATTAGTCCTGAGAAGGACTGTTGTGGTCAGCAGCAGTTTGCAGCCCTGCTCTGGATCTATCTATGAGGGCTGCAAATCTGTCCCTAAGCAGCAGCAGACACTCTCCCTACACTCACTGTCTGGATGGCTGTGTGCAGAGTCTTATAAAGGCTCGGTCACGCTGTGCGGGCCTGCCAATCACTGCAATGCCACAACTAACAGGGCTGTGGCATTGCAGTGGTCTGCCAGCCAATCCCTGCATGTGGGCTGGCTCTCTAAAGAGCGCCAACATGCAGGGATGAGGACCACGAGCACAGCACGAGTATCGCGAGATTACTCGGTGCTCGCCGAGTAGCCCGAGTACAGTGATACTCGTGCGAGTACCGAGCAGCGCAGAGCATACTCGCTCATCACTAGTCCTCAGTTTTACCAACCCTTATTTTGGGAGACTCACAGACTCCCTCATTTCATCTCTGTCCCCAATCTCTTCAATCTCCTGTCCAGATCAGGCAGTAAATCACTACAACGACACTCTTAGAAGCTCCCTGGACCAAGTAGCGCCCCTCACCCTCAGAACCTCCAAACAGAGAACAAAACAGCCCTTGCTCACACCACGAACTCGCTTCCTCCAGCAATGCTCTAGGAGTGCTGAACATCTATGGAGGAAAACTCGCTCACCAGGAGATTTTATCCACTATAAATTCATGCTCAAAATTTACAACTTTGCCCTTCACCTTGCCAAACAGACCTGCTTCACCACCCTGGTCTCCTCACTATCCAACAATCCAAAAAAACTCTTTGACACTTTTCACTCTCTCCTCAGTCCTAAAGTGCAGGCCCCCATCACTGACCTCTGTGCTGATGACCTGGTGACTCACCGTGACCGGGGTGTTCACATCGCAGGCGTTGACTCTCCTCTTGTCACGGAACCGCGCCTGCGGCTGTGAGGCCCGGTGGTCCAGATCAATAGGGGGGATGGCTGAACAGTAGGGGATAAATTGTCTTCGTGACGCCATCTGTGGGTGTTCTGGTAACTATACCAGCGCTGCTAGGCCTCCGGGGAATGTTAGGCAGCAAGATGGGACGCTCCCCACAGGATGAGCGGGAGTCCCCGGAGCCAGAAGCTGCACAAGATGTTGTGAGGCAGCTGCGGTAATACGGCTGTTAGGCCCAGGAGTCAGACACAGACACGCCAAAGTCTTTTTAGTACCTTTACTGGTGGTAATCAGGTACGCCAGTCCGGGTTAGTGAAGTTGGCACTCCTGGAGGTTCACAGCAAACAGTTAGTGTAGGCTTCCTTCTCTCTCTCTCTTTCTACTTGTAGTGCGGTCGGGTGGATGTGGAATCCTGCCCGGACCAGTTTGTATTTTCAATGGAACTTGCTTCACCTGGTTAGCAGCACTGAGGGCACTGTAAAAGGGTGATGATAATTCTACCTTCTTCCTTGGGCTCTCGCTAGTAGGTGCTTCAGGTGGAACAGGGGGCTAGACTCCCTGTGGTTGTAAGCTGGTTCTCTGTGGTGGCTGGTAGCTCTCACAGCTTTGGTTCCAGTAACCGGTTATTAAAGAAAGAGTCACAATAACTCTGTTTTCCTTGAGAGGTGTTCTCCTTCTTCCTCTGACCCCAATTGCAAGGGTCTCCTCACTTGCTAGCTGGCTGATCGGGCCTAGTGTGTCCCTCATAGGATGGAGGTTACACACAGGCTGGCAGCTCTTGTAGCGACTGCACACACTCTGAAGTTTCTCCCTCCAAGACCCTATTTATAGGGGAACTGGCTCAAAATGACCAGTGGAGCTCCCCCTAGAGGCTCGGGTGAAACCAGGTGTTCTAAGGTGTTGTAAGTGTTGTTAGGTATTTTGTGAGTGTTGCTTTGCTGTTACTTGCTCCAATTGTGCCCTAAGGATTCTGTGGTGCCCAACAGGTGCCAGGGTGCCAAACTGTCTTCCTACTTCATGGAGAAAATAGACAACATCCGCCAGGAAATCAGCTCTCAGCCTCCAAGCACTGCCACCCCCATTCTTCCCCACATCTCCTCAGGTTCACTCTCCACATTTGACCCAGTTACAGAAGAAGAAGTCTCCAGGCTCCTTTCTTCCTCTTATCCCACCACATGCACTACTGACCCCATTCCCTCACACCTGCTCCAGTCCCTCTCTCCAGTCGTCACCACTCATCTAACCAAAGTCTTCAATCTCTCCCTCTCTTCTGGCATCTTCCCCTCCTCCTTCAAACATTCGATCATTACTCCATTATTAAAGAAAACCACTCTCGACCCAACCTGCACAAATAACTACAGACCAGTCTCCAATCTCCCCTTCATCTCTAAACTCTTGGAGCGCCTGGTCTATTCCCGCCTCACCCATTATCTCTCCGCTCACTCTCTTCTAGATCCATTACAGTCTGGTTTCCGCCCACTTCACTCTACAGAAACTGCCCTCATCAAAGTGACCAATGACCTTATGATAGCAAAACGTAATAGTGACCACTCTCTGCTTATTCTTCTTAATCTCTCTGCAGCTTTTGACACTGTCGACCATCAGCTCCTACTCTCTATGCTGCACTCCATTGGCATAAAGGACACTGCTCTCTCCTGGCTCTCCTCCTATCTTTCTACATAGTAACATAGTAACATAGTTTTTAAGGTTGAAGGAAGACTTTAAGTCCATCTAGTTCAACCCATAGCCTAACATGTTGATCCAGAGGAAGGCAAAAAAAAACATGTGGCAACACTAAGCTCCACATTGGGAAAAAAATTCCTTCCTGACTCCAGATATGGCAATCAGACTAGTTCCTTGGATCAACGCCCTATCAAAGAATCTACTATATATAACTGGTAATATTATAATTTTCAAGAAAGGCATCCAGGCCCTTCTTAAATGTTAGTAGTGACTCACTCATTACAACATCATGTGGCAGAGAGTTCCATAGTCTCACTGCTCTTACAGTAAAAAATCCGCGTCTGTGATTATGATTAAACCTTCTTTCCTCCACACGTAGAGGATGCCCCCTTGTCCCAGTCTCAGGCCTAAGAGTAAAGAGATCATTAAAAAGGTCTCTGTACTGTCCCCTCATATATTTATACATTATTATAAGATCACCCCTAAGCCTTTGTTTTTCCAAGCTAAATAACCCCACCCTTCCCCTATGAGTAGTTCACACACAAGCTGTTTCACAGGTAAAAAGCCCAGAGAGTGGAGTCCTGGCTGGAGCCTGGATGGAGGTATGTTCACACACTCAGGTTTTAAATGCACACGTCAGCTAGGGACTGCCTCGGTCAGGGCAACCGTGACAGAGGTGAGGCTGCTTGCGTATATTTTTTGCAAAAAACGTACAGACCAATAGCCCTGTTTTTGATAGTTTTTTGATAGCACTTGCTACAAACTGGAAAAAATACTTATTATAAACAGAGAGCTTTTTGTGTGATTCCTGTGCGGATTTTTTCCACTGATTTTTTCCTGTCTTGGTATTGCAGACCCCTTAGTCCTCTAATGACTTTTGTCGCTCTTCTCTGGACCCGTTCTAGTTCAGCTATGTCTTATACACCGGAGACCAGAATTGTACACAGTATTCTAAGTGTGGTCGCTCTAGTGACTTGTATGGAGGTAAAATTATGTTCTCCTCATGAGCATCTATGCCTCTTTTAATGCATCCCATTATTTTATTTGCCTTTTCAGCAGCTGCCTGACACTGGCCACTAAATGTGAGTTTGTCATCTACCCATACACCCAGGTCTTTTTCAGTGACAGTTTTGCCCAGTGTTTTACAATTAAGCACATAATTATACCTTTTGTTTCCTCTGCCCAAGTGCATGACTTTACATTTATCCCCATTAAAGCTCATTTGCCATTTAGCAGCCCAAGCTTCTAGTTTACATAAATCCTCCTGTAATATAAAATTGTCCTCCTCTGTATTGATTACCCTGCAGAGTTTAGTGTCATCTGCAAATATTGAGATTCTACTCTGTATGACTCCTACAAGGTCATTAATAAATATATTAAATAGAAGCGGGCCCAACACTGACCCCTGTGGTACCCCACTGTTAACTGTGACCCATTCTGAGAGTGTTCCATTAATAACCACCCTTTGTTTCCTATCACTAAGCCAGTTCTTAACCCACTTACACATATTTTCCCCTATCCCCATTGCCCTCATTTTATGTATCAACCTTTTGTGTGGCACCGTATCAAAAGCTTTTGAAAAGTCCATATACACCACATCCACTGCATTTCTTTGGTCCAGTCCAGAACTTACTTCTTCATAGAAGCTTATCAGATTAGTTTGACAGTAACGGTCCCTCGTAAAACCATGTTGATAATGGGTCATGAGGTTATTTTTCTTCAGATACTCCAGTATAGCATCTCTTAGAAAACCCTCTAGGATTTTACCCACCATAGAGGTTAAGCTTACTGGCCTATAATTTCCAAGTTCAGTTTTTGTCCCCTTTTTGAATATTGGCACCACATTTGCTATACGCCAGTCCTGTGGTACAGACCCTGTTATTATGGAATCTTTAAATATGACTGCTCTTTCAGTGTATCTTTTGCTGGCTCCACTTCTTCCCCTCTTCCCCTCACTATTGGAGTCCCTCAGGGTTCAGTCCTTGGCCCTCTCCTCTTCTCTCTCTACACAGCCCCGATTGGACGCACCATCACCAGATTTGGCTTTCAGTACCATCTTTATGCTGATGACACACAACTATACACTTCAGCCCCTGACCTTACCCCTGCGGTATATAAAGAACACCAATGACTGTCTAGCTGCAGTTTCCAATATCATGTCCACTCTCTATTTGAAGCTAAACCTTTCCAAAACTGAACTTCTTCTGCTTCCCCCATCCACTAACCTTCCTAAATCTGACATCTCTCTGTTTACGGCACCACAATAACGCCTAGACAGCAGGCTGTCTGGGTGTTATGTTTGACACCGATCTCTCCTTCTCCTCTCACACACAATCTCTCATCCGCTCCTGTCGCTTACACCTGAAGAATATCTCTAGAGTCCGCCCCTTTCTCACCATGGAAACAACAAAAACCCTCACCGTGGCCCTAATCCATTCCCGCCTTGACTATTGCAATTCTCTATTAAGCGGCCTCCCCCTCACCAGACTTTCTCCTCTCCAGTCCATCCTTAATGCAGCAGCCAGGACCACCCATTTGGCCAATCGTTAATCAGATGCCTCTGCTCTGTGCCAGTCATTGCACTGGCTGCCCGTACACTACAGGATCAAATTCAAATTGCTTGTTCTCACCCACAAAGCTCTTCACAGTGCAGCACCCCCCTACCTCTCCTCCCTCATCTCTGTCTATCACCCCACCCATTCTCTACGTTCCTCAAATGACCTTCGACTAACATCTGCACTAATCCGATCCTCACACTCCCGGCTCCAAGACTTCTCCAGAGCTGCACCAATCCTCTGGAATGCTTTACCACAAGAAATCAGGACTATCCACAACTTGCATGGCTTCAGACGATCCCTAAAAACGCATCTTTTTAAGGCGGCCTATCATACTCCCTAATAGAAGTCCTTTGTACTGTAGACAGTGAATGGGCTAGATTGTAGATTGTAAGCTCTTTTGAGCAGGGTCACCTTCATTTCTTGCTTTATTTATTGTATTTTCTTTGTTACATTGATTCTATGCCTACTATTTTGTAACCAATTATTGTACTGTATTTGTTCTCTACTGTAATTACTTACTGTATATTTTCTGTACTCTAACCCTACATTGTAAAGCGCTGCGGAATATGTTGGCGCTATATAAATAAAGCTTTATTATTATTATTATTATTATTATCAGGTGCATAGATAGAGAAGGGTACTGGCTGACTGCTCATTTTCATATCTTCTTTATGACATTGGATGCATAGATAGATAAGGGGTCTGGCTGACTCCCCATTTCCATAGCTTCTTTATGACATCAGGTGCATAGATAGAAAAGGGGTCTGGCTGACTGCTCATTTTCATATCTTCTTTATGACAATGGATGCATAGATAGAGAAGGGGTCTGGCTGACTCCCCATTTACATAGCTTCTTTATGACATCAGTTTCATAGATTGAGAAGGAGTCTGGCTGACTGCTCACTTCCATATCTTCTTTATGACGTTAGGTGCATAGATAGAGAAGGGGTCTGGCTGACTCCCGAATTACATAGCTTCTTTATGACATCAGTTTCATAGTTCGAGAAGGGGTCTGGCTGACTGCTCATTTCCATAGTTTCTTTATGACACTGGATGCATAGATAGAGAAGGGGTCTGGCTGACTCCCGAATTACATAGCTTCTTTATGACATCCGTTTCATAGATAGAGAAGTGTTCTGGCTGACTGCTCATTTCCATAGCTTATTTATGACATCAGTTTCATAGATAGAGGAGGGGTCTGGCTGACTGCCCATTTCAATAGCTTATTTATTATAACAAGCCTTCATCAGATAAAAAACTAAGTTATATGTTAAGCTGAAACGCGTAATAAAAGAAGAACTTATTTTGGAATAATTTGCCATCCCTGTGATCCCTCTGGAAGCGCTTCAATTCAAACCAGAACATTTTTTTTCCTGCAATAGCTTATTTATGCCACTTGATGCATAGATAGAGAAGGGTTCTGGCTGACTGCTCTATCCATAGCTTTTTTTATGACATCAGAGGCACAGATAGAGAAGGGGTCTGCCTGACTCTCCATTTACATAGCTTTTTATGACATCATTTTTATAAATAGAGGAGGGGTCTGGCTGACTGCTCATTTTCATAGCTTATGACTGATGTCATAAAAAAGCTATGGAAATGAGCAGTCAGCCAGAACCCTTCTCTATCTATGCATCTAATGTCATAAAGAAGCTATGGAAATGTGCAGTCAGCCAGACCCCTTCTCTATCTATGCACGTGATGTCATAAAGAAGCTATAGAAGTGAGCAGTCTGTCAGACCCCTCCTTTATCTATGCATCTGATGTCATAAAGAAGCTATGGAAATGAGCAGTCAGCAAGAACCCTTTCTCTATCTATGAAACTGATGTAATAAAAAAGCTATGGAAATGAGCAGTTTCATAGATAAAGAAGGGGTCTGGCTGACTGCTCATTTCCATAGCTTTTTTATGACATCAGATGCATAGATAAAGAAGGGGTGTGGCTAACTGCTCATTTCCATAGCTTTTTTATGACATCAGATGCATAGATAGAGGAGGAGTCTGGCTGATTGCTCATTTCCATAGCTTCTTTATTACATCAGATGCATAGATAGAAAAGGGGTCTGGCAATTATATAATAGATGCATAGATAAAAAAGGAGTCTGGCTGACTGCTCATTTCCATAGCTTTTTTATGACATCAGATGCATAGATAGAGGAGGAGTCTGGCTGATTGCTCATTTCCATAGCTTCTTTATTACATCAGATGCATAGATAGAAAAGGGGTCTGGCTAACTGCTCATTTCCATAGCTTCATTATGACATCAGATGCATAGATAGAGAAGGGATCTGGCTGACTGCTCATTTCCATAGCTTCTTTATGACATCAGATGCATAGATAAAGAAGAGGTCTGGCTGACTGCTTATTTCCTTAGCTTCTTTATGACATCAGATGCACAGATACAGATGGGATACGGCTAACTGCTCATTTCCTTAGCTTTTTTATGACATTATATGCATAGATAGAGAAGGGGTCTGGCTGACTGCTCCTTTCTATAGCTTCTTTATGACATCAGGTGCATAGATAGAGAAGGGGTCTGGCTGACTGCTCATTTCCGTAGCTTCTTTATGATATCAGACTAGCTGTGAGCCCGATGCAAATGCATCGGGATTCTAGAACGTGCATTAATTTGATTATAGTAGTTATAGCTGTTAGCCTGATGCAAATGCATCGGGTATCTAAAATATGTTTATTGTTTTTTTAAAGATTTTTAAATAATAATCGCATCATCAATAGCAATAATATAAGCCATAGCATTATTATTAGCAGTAATAGCAGTATTAATAGCATTATTAGCAGTATTATGAGCATTAATAACAGTATTAATAGCATTAATAGCATTATTATTAGCATTAATAGCATTAATAATAGCATTATTAGCATTAATAATAGCATTAATAACATTATTAATGGCATTAATAGCATTATTATTAGCATTAATAGCATTATTAATAGCATTAATAGGATACATATTAGCATTAATAGCATTAATAGCATTATTAATAGCATTAATAGCATTATTATTAGCATTAATAGCATTAATAATGGCATTATTAGCATTAATAATAGCATTAATAACATTATTAATAGCATTAATAGCATTATTATTAGCATTAATAGCATTATTATTAGCATTAATAGCATTATTAATGCCATTAATAGGATAAATATTAGCATTAATAGCATTAATAGCATAATTAATAGCATTAATAGCATTATTAATAGCATTAATAGCATTATTATTAGCATTAATAGCATTAATAGGATAAATATTAGCATTAATAGCATAATTAATAGCATTAATAGCATTATTAATAGCATTAATAACATTATTATTAGCATTAATAGCATTAATAATAGCATTATTAGCATTAATAATAGCATTAATAACATTATTAATAGCATTAATAGCATTATTATTAGCATTAATAGCATTAATAGCATTATTATTAGCATTAATAGCATTAATAATACCATGAATAGGATAAATATTAGCATTAATAGCAATAATAGCATAATTAATAGCATTAATAGCATTATTAATAGCATTAATAGCATTAATAGGATAAATATTAGCATTAATAGCATTAATAGCATAATTAATAGCATTAATAGCATTATTAATAGCATTAATAGCATTATTATTACCATTAATAGCATTAATAATAGCATTATTAGCATTAATAATAGCATTAATAACATTATTAATAGCATTATTATTAGCATTAATAGCATTAATAGCATTATTATTAGCATTAATAGCATTAATAATACCATGAATAGGATAAATATTAGCATTAATAGCATTAATAGCATAATTAATAGCATTAATAGATTAATAGCATTATTAATAGCATTAATAGCATTATTATTAGCATTAATAGCATTAATAGGAGAAATATTAGCATTAATAGCATTAATAATACCATGAATAGGATAAATATTAGCATTAATATAGCAATAATAGCATAATTAATAGCATTAATTAGCATTATTAATAGTATTAATAGGATAAATATTAGCATTAATAGCATTAATAGGATAAATATTAGCATTAATAGCAGAATTAATACCATTAATAGCGTTATTAATAGCATTAATAGCATTATTATTAGCATTAATAGCATTAATAATAGCATTATTAGCATTAATAATAGCATTAATAACATTATTAATAGCATTAATAACATTATTATTAGCATTAATAGAATTAATAGCATTATTATTACCATTAATAGCATTAATAATACCATGAATAGGATAAATATTAGCATTAATAGCATAATTAATAACATTATTAATAGCATTAATAGCATTATTATTAGCATTAATAGCAATAATAGGATAAATATTAGCATTAATAGCATTATTAATAGTATTAATAGCATTAATAGGATAAATATTAGCATTAATAGCAGAATTAATAGCATTAATAGCATTATTAATAGCATTAATAGCATTATTATTAGCATTAATAGCATTAATAATAGCCTTATTAGCATTATTAATAGCATTATTAGCATTAATAATAGCATTATTAACATTATTAATAGCATTAATAGCATTATTATTAGCATTAATAGCATTAATAATACCATGAATAGGATAAATAATTAGCATTAATAGCATTAATAGCATAATTAATAGCATTAATAGCATTATTAATAGCATTAATAGCATTATTATCATTAATAGCATTAATAGGATAAATATTAGCATTAATAGCATTAATAGCATAATTAATAGCATTAATAGCATTATTAATAGCATTAATCACATTATTATTAGCATTAATAGCATTAATAATAGCATTAATAACATTATTATTAGCATTAATAGCATTATTATTAGCATTAATAGCATTAATAGCATTATTATTAGCATTAATAGCATTAATAATACCATGAATAGGATAAACATTAGCATTAATAGCATTAATAGCATAATTAATAGCATTAATAGCATTATTAATAGCATTAATAGCATTATTATTAGCATTAATAGCATTAATAATAGCATTATTAGCATTAATTATAGCATTAATAACATTATTAATAGCATTAATAGCATTAATATTAGCATTAATAGCATTAATAATAGCATTATTAGCATTAATAATAGCATTAATATAACATTATTATTAGCATTAATAGCATAATTATTAGCATTAATAGAATTATTATTAGCAGTAATATCATTATTATTAGCATTTTATTTTTTAATATTATATTTTTATAATAATTATTTATTATTTTTTTATTTATTTTTTATATTATTTTAATTATTTTTTTTATTATTACATTTATTATTTAGGCTGAGACCCAGTTCTCTTTCAGGTCCGCTGAAAGGGCTGATATAATTAGCATATATTTAATTTTTTTATTATTATTTTTATTGAATTATTTATTATTTTTAATTTATTTTTTTATTATTTTTTAAATTATTTTTAAATTATTTTTTATATTATTTAATTTATTTATTTTTTTAAGTGAGAGTGAGACACAGTTCTCATTCAGGTCCGCATTTTTTTTTTTTTTATTTATTATTTTTATTTAATTATTTAATAATTTTATTTTTTTTTATTTTTTTTAATTATTTTTAAATTATTTTTTATATTATTTAATTTATTTATTTTTTTAAGTGAGAGTGAGACACAGTTCTCATTCAGGTCCGCATTTTTTTTTTTTTTTTATTATTATTTTTATTTAATTATTTAATATTTTTTATTTATTTTTTTATTATTTTTTAATTATTTTTAAATTATTTTTTTTATATTTAATTTATTTATTTTTTTAAGTGAGAGTGAGACACAGTTCTCATTCAGGTCCGCATTTTTTTTTTTTTTTATTATTTTTATTTAATTATTAATATTTTTTATTTATTTTTTTATTATTTTTAATATTTTTAATTATTTTTTTATTATTTAATTTATTATTTTTTTAAGTGAAGTGAGACACAGTTCCATTCAGTACCGCATTTTTTTTTTTTTATTATATTTTATTTATTATTTATTATTTTTAATTTAATTTTTTATTATTTTAAATTATTTTTAATATTATTATTATTATTAAATTTATTTATTTTTTTAAGTCAGAGTGAGACGCAGTTCTCATTCAGGTCCGCCTTTTTTTTTCCCCATTGACATACATTACCGGTGTGTCGGCGATTTTATGGCCGGCCACCTGGTTCTATTTGTCGGCCCTAAAATCGCGGACACACCGCTAATGCATGTCTATGGGCAGTCAGCTCGAATTCTGATTGGTCGGCGTTCAATCCGAAATCGGGCTGACTGCCCATAGAGATGCATTAGCGGTGTGTCCGCGATTTTAGGGCCGACAAATAGAACCAGGTGGGCGGCCATAAAATCGCCGACACACCGGTAATGTATGTCAATGGGGAAAAAAAAATGCGGACCTGAATGAGAACTGCGTCTCAGTTTTGAGGGGCTCTTCTGATTGGCTGAGGGCAGTATACAGCGACCAATCAGAAGAGGGCCTCAGATCTCATTGAGGTAGAATGGCGGATTTTTCGTCCATTCTATCTTAATGAGAAGGAAGAGGACGTCGGAGGTGGAAGTTTGCGAAAAGAAGACAGAAGATCCCCGGGGCTGGACGAAGAGGCGGAGATGGCGGAAAGAAGAGAGAAGACCCCCGGGGCCGGAGGAAGAGGACGCCTGGCCGGACGGAGGACTTGTGGATCGGACGGACGATCAGATGACTTGAAGGCATGTAAGTGATCGACGGGGACGTTAGGTTAGGGGACGGCGGGGGCTTGGGGTGTAGGGCTTTAGGTGTTAGCGGTGTGAGCTTAGGAGGCGGCGGGGCTTAGGGGATAGGGGCTTAGGTGCGGCGGGGCTTAGGGGGCGGGGGGGGTAGGGGTTTAGGTGGGGAATCGGGGGTAGGGGGTTAGGTGCGGCTTAGGGGGTAGGGGCTTGCGGCAGAGGGTAGTGGCTGCGGCGGGGTAGTGGATTAGGGCGGCAGGGGGTAGGGGCTTCGGCGGCGGGGTAGTGGGTTAGGGGTTAGGGCGGCAGGGGTAGGGGCTTGCGGCGGGGTAGTGGGTTAGGGCGGCAGGGGGTAGGGGCTTCGGCGGCGGGGTAGTGGGTTAGGGGTTAGGGCGGCAGGGGGTAGGGGCTTGCGTCGGGGTAGTGGGTTAGGGCGGCAGGGGGTAGGGGCTTCGGCGGCGGGGTAGTGGGTTAGGGGTTAGGGCGGCAGGGGGTAGGGGCTTGCGTCGGGGTAGTGGGTTAGGGGTTAGGTGCGGCAGAGTGTAGTTGGAGCGGCGGGGTAGTGGGTTAGGGCGGCAGGGGGTAGGGGCTTGCGGCAGAGGGTAGTGGCTGCGGCGGGGTAGTGGGTTAGGGCGGCAGGGGGTAGGGGCTTCGGCGGCGGGGTAGTGGGTTAGGGGTTAGGGCGGCTTAGGGTGTAGGGGTGCGGCGGACTTAGGGGGTAGGGGTTTAGGTGCGGCGGGTGGGGCTTGGCGGCGGGAGCTTAGGAGGCTGCGGGGCTTAGAGGGTAGGGGGTTAGGTGCGGCGGGTCGGGGCTTAGGGTGTAGGGGTGCGGGGGCAGGGGGCTGTAGTGTACAGCGCGATGGTATACTACAGTCCCATGGCGCTTATGGGCATGGGACTGTAGTATACTATAGCGGTGTACAGGGTTAGGTGCGACGGTGCTTACGGGGTAGGGGCATAGGTGCGGCGGGTCGGGGCTTAGGGTGTAGGGGTGCGGCGGACTTAAGGGGTAGGGGTTTTGGTGCGGCGGGTGGGGGCTTGGCGGCGGGAGCTTAGGAGGCTGCGGGGCTTAGGGGGTAGGGGCATAGGTGCGGCGGGTCGGGACTTAGGGGGTAGGGGTTTATGTGCGGCGGGTGGGGGCTTGGCGGCGGGAGCTTAGGAGGCTGCGGGGCTTAGGAGGTAGGGGCATAGGTGCGGCGGGTCGGGGCTTAGGGTGTAGGGGTGCGGCGGCAGGGGGCTGTAGTGTACAGCGCGTAGTGGTTTAGAGCGGCAGGGGGCTGTAGTGTACAGCGCGATGGTATACTACAGTCCCATGGCGCTTATGAGACTGTAGTATACTATAGCGGTGTACACTACAGTAGTATGGGCTTCTGTGGCTTGGTTAGTGGTGGGTGTCAGCGACTCGCAATGCCCGCTTAGCGGGCATTGCTTCGCGAGGCTGCAACGACTCGCAATGCCCGCTTTGCGGGCATTGCTTCGCGAGTCGCCGTGGCCGCTACGCGGCCACGGACAGAGTCCAGGAGAAGCACCTCGGACTCGCTAACCAAGCCACCGGAAGCAGCGCCGCTCCGACGGAAGTCAGTTACGGCAATTATATAATAGATGCATAGATAGAAAAGGAGTCTGGCTGACTGCTCATTTCCGTAGCTTCTTTATGATATCAGATGCATAGATAGAAAAGGAGTCTGGCTGACTGCTCATTTCCATAGCTTCTTTATGACATTAGATGCAGTCAGCCAGACCCCTTCTCTATCTATGCATCTGATGTCATAAATAAGCAATGGAAATGAGCAGTCAACCAGACCCCCTTCTCTATCTGTGCTTCTGATGTAATAAAGAAGCTATGGAAATTAGCAGTCACCTAGATCCCTTTTTGATGTATGCATTTAATGTCACAAAGAAGCTATGGAAATGAGTAGTCAGCCAGACCTCTTCTCTATCTGTGCATCTGATGTAATAAAGAAGCTATGGAAAAAATAAGTCTGCCAGAACCCATCTCTATCTGTGCATCTGATGTCATAAATAAGCTATGAAAACTAGAAGAAAAGTAGAAAAGCGCACATAGAGTGTAATCGGGGGCTTGTATTGTGTGCTGTTGCACTAACCTTATGTTGTTGTGAGAGTCACAACAACTATTCAAGCATAAGCCGGCTTGCAGCACTCCGCCCAAGGGAAACAAGTTAAAGCATTAGATGAAAGGTGGTAATTCGTACGCTGCCGTCTGTCCGTTGGTTCCAAGAAATCCAAGGAATCACAAGATGTTAAAAGTAATACCTTTAATGTCTAATTCTTACGCATTTCGTGGTACTTCAGACCACTTCATCAGAGATCCAAAAGGTTTGTGAATCTCTGATGAAGTGGTCTGAAGTACCACGAAATGCTTTAACCTATAAATAAGCTATGGAAATGAGCAGTCAGCCAGACCCCTTCTCCATCTATGCATCCAATGTCATAAAGAAGCTATGAAAATGAACAGTCAGCCAGACCCCATCTCTATCTATGCATCTGATGTCATAAATAAGCTATGGAAAAGAAACATTAGCCAAACCCTTTCTCTATCTGTGAATCTGCTTATTTCCATAGCTTCTCTATGAAATCAGTCAGCCAGACCCCTTCTCTATCTAAGCATCTATTGTCATAAAGAAGCTATGGAAATAAGCAGTCATCCAGACTCCTTCTCTATCTATGCATCTGAAATCATAAAGAAGCTATGGAAATAAGTAGTCAGCCTGACCCCTTCTCTATCTAAGCATCTGATGTCATAAAGAAGCTATGAAAATTAGCAGTCAGCCAGACCTCTGCTCTATCTATGCATCTAATGTCATAAAGAAGCTAAGGAAATGAGCAATCAGCCAGACCTCTTTTCTACCTATGCATCTGTCGAGCCCACTGAGACGGGGTACTCGGTATCGGACCGGGTTTGCTACTGGGGATGTCACGGAGGTCCTGGTCCGGAATGTGTCCTGGACCCTGGCAAGTAAAAGCGGAATATTTACAGGGGATAAATGTCGTCGTAATGCCACCCACGGCTTGTGGTCAATAATGGGACCACCACTGCTGCAGAACCTTCGGGGATGATGTTATAGCAGCTATAGATGGAATAGTTCTCCGCGAGTAGAACTTAGTTCCCCGGGGCAGTGATGATAAGGTGTATGGTGTAGGCTTGTAATAGGGTGCAATACACTTACTGTCCTGCTGCTGCAACCTTCCTTTCCTCAGGGTTCAGAGCTAACAGGCTGTGGTTCTCCAGGTGGGATCTCTCTGAAGTCCTGTTGGAGGGAATCATGTGCAGGCAATAGAGAATCATGCAAGTGAGTCAGAGGCAGGGTTCACAGTGTTTACTTGGCAGTTCTTTTGGTACAGCAGTTCGAGTACAGCTTTTACACAGGTTACAACTTTCCCCTCCGGGTTCCTCTTTACCCTCTGCAGCCAGGTTGTTCCTCTCTGTGACTCCTCACTCTTTCTCTGTCCTTTCCCGACTTTACTCTCTCTCTTTCACTGTGTGCGTCTCCGGACAGTATGGCGGTGGCTCGGACCCTTGTGGGCCCTTGTGGTTGCCACTGAGCTGCCTGTCCTTTGAGGTAGGAACTCTAACGTGGAGTTAGAGCTCCCCGTTGGTTAATCTGGGGAAACCAGGTGAATCGTCGGTCCCCTTCAGAGCCGACACTCTGCTACTATCCTAGCCTCCAATAGTCCTGCTGTGCTAGGCTCTATCAGGCTCCTTCTACCGTGTGACTTAGGTTCCATAAGAAGGCTACTCCGCCTGCAGTCGGTCGTCTCGGCTGTGTTTCTAGGACCCAGTATCACTGGTCCTCTCTTTCCTCACACTCCTGGGGTGCTGGCTCCGGATGGGCTTTCTCTCTGTGGCTGCACTGGCTCTTCAGATTCTGTGCTCCTTACAACCCATTCCTCCAGGACGTGTGCATTTTGTCTTTACAGCTCAGCCTACCTCGGCCTACTGACTCCTTCCTCCTACCCTTCTCTATTTTTACCATGTATCACCTGACCTGCTTGATATCCCACCCACTGTTCTCTAAACCCACCACCCCTTGCCAGCTTAGAGTCCCGGGCTCCGGGTTGGGTGCTGCCCTCTAGTGGTGTGTGGAATGTCTGTGAGGGTGTTGTCTTGCAACTGTCTTCCTATCTTACCTGGCTGCAGTTCCCTATGTGGCCTCCTGGTCGCAGGGTCACCACACATCTAATGTCATAAAGAAGCTAATGTAATGAGAAGTCAGCCAGACCCCTTTTCTATGTATCTGATGCCATAAAGAATCTATGAAAATGAGCAGTCAGACATGCCTCTTACTTATCTATGCATCTGATGTCATAAATAAACTATGGAAATGAGCAGTCACCCAGACCCCTTCTCTATCTGTGCATCTGATGTCATAAAGAAGCTAGGGAAATGAGCAGTCACGCAGACCCAATCTCTATCCATGCATATAAAGAAGGTATGAAAATGAGCAGTCAGCCAGACCCCTTCAATATCTGTGCATCTAATGTCATAAAGAAGCTAAGGAAATAAGCAGTCAGCCAGACCCAATCTCTATCCATGCATCTGATGTCATAAAGAAGCTAAGGAAATGAGCAGTCAGGCAGACCCATTCTCTATCTATGCATATGATGTCATAAAGAAGCTATGGAAAAGAGCAGTCAGCCACAACCATTCTTTGTCTGTGCATCTGATGTCATAAAGAAGCTAAGGAAATGAGCAGTCAGTCAGACCTCTTACCTATCTATGCATCTGATGTCATAAATAAGCTAAGGAAATGAGCAGTCACCCAGACCCCTTCTCTATCTGTGCATCTGATATCATAAAGAAGCTATAGAAATGAGCAGTCAGCGAGACCTCTTCTTTATCTATGCATCAGATGTCATAAAGAAGCTAAAGAAATGAGCAGTTAGCCAGACCCCTTCTCTATCTGTGAATCTGATGTTTTTTAAAGAAGCTATGGAAATGATCAGCCAGCCAGACTCCTTCTTTATCTGTGCACCTGATGTGATAAAGAAGCTAAGGAAATGAGCAGTCAGCCAAAACCATTCTCTATCTATGCATCTGATGTCACAAAGAAGCTATGGAAATAAGCAGTCAGCCAGAGCCCTTCTCTATCTATGCATCTAATGTCATAAAGAAGCTATAGAAATGAGTAGACAGCCAGACCCCTTCTCTATCTATGCATCTAATGTCATAAAGAAGCTATGGAAATGAGCAGTCAGCCAGACCCTTTACCTATCTATGCATCTGATGTCATAAACAAGCTATGGAAATGACGTGTCACACAGACCTCTTCTCTATCTGTGCATCTAAAGACATAAAGAAGCTAAAGAAATGAGCAGTCAGCCAGACCTCTTCTCTACCTTTGCATCTAATGTCATAAAGAAGCTAATGAAATCAACAGTCAGCAAGACCTCTTCTCTATCTATGCATCTGATGCCACAAAGAAGGTATGAAAATTAGCAGACAGCCACACCCCTTCTCTATCTATGTATCTAATGTCATAAAGAAGCTAAGGAAATGAGCAGTCACCCAGACCCATTCTCTATCTATGTATCTGATGTCATAAAGAAGCTAAGGAAATGAGCAGTCACCCAGACCCATAATCTATCTATGCATGTAATGTCATAAAGAAGCTATGAAAATGAACAGTCAGCCAGATGCCTTCTCTATCTATGCATCTGATGTCACAAAGAAGCTATGGAAATGAGCAGTCAGCCAGAACCCTTCTCTATCTATGCATGTGATGTCAAAAAGGAGCTATAAAAACAAGCAGTTAGCCAGACTCCTGCTCTATCTATGCATCTGATGGCATAAAGAAGCCATGAAAATAAGCAGTCAGCCCTGACCCCTCTCTATTTAGGCATCTTTTGCGATAAAGGTGCAATGGAAATGAGCATTCAGCCAGACCCCTTCTCTATCAATGCATCTGATGTCATAAAGAAGCTATGGAAATGAACAGTCAGCCAGATCCCTTCTCTATCAATGCATCTGATGTCATAAAGAAGCTATGGAAATGACCAGTCAGCCAGATCCCTTCTCTATCTATGCATCTGATGTCATAAATAAGCTATGGAAATGACCAGTCAGCCAGAATCCTTCTCTGTATGCATCTGATGTAATAAAGAAGCTATGGAAATGAGTAGACAGCCAGACCCCTTCTCTATCTATGCATCTGATGTCACAAAGAAGCTATGGAAATGTAGAGCACTGCGGCCCTCCGCTGCATCCTGACTAGCAGACCCAAAAGGGGTTAAATGATGCCGGACATACAGACCAACAGGATTGGTGTAATTTGTCACATTGCTCCCCTGTTCCCTAGATCCCGACTCCGCCTCTTGTGGTTAAAAGCAGAGAGAGGCGGCCATCTTGCTCTCCTGCATCTGAATCCCGGAGCAAACGGTCGCTGCCGGACCAAGATGGACCCGCTACAGGTTGCGGTGAGGGAGAGGATCGCGCGCGAGGGGGCCGCTTGGATCACCGCTTTGCTGGACGGTCCCGGCGGTGACCCGCCACGCGATCATACGCCCAGCGCAGGCGGCCGGAGGTCTGGTAGACTCTCCCGCCCGCCGAGGCGCTTAAGCCCCAGTATGCCCCCCGCTCCGTGCATGCGCAAGAAGCATGCGCGCGCACGGAGCGGGTTCCCGCCCCTTGCATCATCCACTTCCATGTCGGCGGCCTCACTCCGGCAACCCGGCCAGGAACTACAGGCGCACGTGGTGCTGCACGGTACGGGCTCCTTACTGCCTGTTCCGTCCGCTCCCACTTTGACCCCCCCTGCTGCTTCGAGATCGCCTGGGACAGGACAGAGTGATACCTTGGACGGCGAGTTACCTCCACGCAGTATGGGTAGCACCATAGGCACAGAGGGCCCCCCCGGGAGTCAGGCAGTTGGGCTTGAAAGCCTGGCAGGGATGTCCCAGGAGGACATTATTAGGGCCATAATGCAGCCGCATTCGCTCGCTGGGCAGGTGCTGACACCCCCACCTTCACAACAGGCTTTCGGCACAGAAGCAGAGATAGCATTGAACCCTTTGCAAGCCGCAAGGGGTCGGGAGCTTGCGGTGTCGATCCTACAGGGCCAGTCTCACGTGGCGCCGGTGGATATAGACACATCCCGCCGGGTCCCTTCGGACCAGGCCTATGGGGCAGACCCTGTAGCGCCGGAACACGAGGCCCGTGTCTCTAATAGGCAGAATTATAGTGAGGGCAGGAGGTCCAGATCACGTTCCCCGGCCCGGGAGCGCAGTTGCTACAGTTGCGGCAACCGGGCTTCCCGCCGTTCGCATCGTCGACATCGATCTACTTATCGGACCGGCAGGAGCCGTTCCAGGTCTCCAAGCAGGCGGAGGGTGTCGAGATCCCGCCGCAGTTATTCCCGCTAATCTTCTGAGGATTCAACGCGTAGATCAAGGGACGCATTGAGGCGCAGTCACACCCCGTTTGGACCTTCCGCTACCAGGACACCTGCAGAACGCCCGGCTGTACCACAACCACAGCTTGTGACTCAATCCGAACCGCCCGCGGCTACAGGAGCCGGTGAGTATGCTTGTATCGGGGCTTGGGATGGGGCGGTGCAGCGGGAGGGTCTGTTTGATGTAGTGAGGAAAGTATTGGGTAACAAAATTTTCATTAACCCAAGAGCGCTTCAATCTACGGAGCAGCGTGTTGACCCTGTACGTCCAGATTTGCATAAGGACACTTTTTTTGTGGAGTGCCTAACTTGGGGTCCCATTTGGACCCTGAGGTATCTCAGAAGATATGGGCTAACGAGTACGTGGACATTTGGTCCTTAGTATCCACCGAACAGGGCTCGGTTGATAGGGAACGTAAAGCGGCCGATAGGCCGTTTGAACGCAAACCGAAGGTGGCGAAGATGATGAATAATTGGATTCAGGCGTTTTGCGTACTTGGATGTGTGATGGGTCAAAAGCACCCGGAGCGGTGTTCGGAGCTGTTCAATTACGTAGACACGATTTATAATTCTTATAAATCTCACGGTGGCTCGGCGTGGTGGAAGTACGATGAGGACTTCCGCCGCCATTTGGCCCTCAACCCTCACCTGGGCTGGGGTGTCAAAGCTACCGATTCATGGTTGCGCCTTATGATGTCGCAAAAGGCTTACCAGCCCTTTTCCGGGCAGGCCACCGCCGCAGGTTCCGCAACAGGGTCGGTGGCCGTACGTAGACCTGGTTGCTGCTGGCTCTTTAACGAAGGGCACTGCCGGTACCAGGCCGCATGAAAATACAAGCATGAATGCTCGATTTGCGGCGGAGGACACATTGCTCCGAAGTGTCAAAAACAACAGCCTAAGGGCGGGACCAGCAAGTCCCATACCTCAGTTGAACCTAAGGACTCCGGTGAGCGTAACCGCGATGGACACATGGCTAACCCAGTATCCCAATAAGGAGGCGGCTGCCACTTTGCGGGAAGGATTCACAGTTGGTTTTTTCATACCTTTCACATTTTCTAGAGAAGGGTCATTTGCCTCGAACTTGAGGTCGGCTAGAGATTTACCTCTCGTTTTGGCACAAAAGCTGCAAAAAGAAATTGACTTGGGCCGCATGCGGGGCCCTTTCGATTCGCTCCCCTTTTCTAACTTAAGGGTCTCCCCATTGGGCATTGTGCCCAAGAAAGACCTGGGTGAGTTCCGTTTGATTCATCACTTGTCACACCCTTCAGGGTCGTCTGTGAACGACGGTATTCCTACGGAGTACTCGTCCGTGAGCTACGCCCCTTTTGATAGGGCTGTTTCATTAGTGCTTGACGCGGGACCAGGCGTGGAATTGGCCAAATTGTATGTGGCTTCAGCTTTTTGTTTGCTTCCTGTGCACTCGGATTGTTACCACCTGCTGGGCTGCTTTTTTAACGGGCAATATTTTTACGATACGTGCCTCCCCATGGGTTGCTCTATCTCGTGCCGTTTTTTTTAAAATGTTCAGCATCTTTTTGGAGTGGGTTGCTTGCCGACATTCCGGTGTCCGTTCCATGACGCATTATTTAGACGATTTTCTTTTTGTCGGACCTGCTTCATCTAACACCTGCTTCCTTGCCCTCCGGTCTTTTCAGGAATTGTGCACTACTTTCGGAGTCCCCTTGTCTCCAGGCAAGACGGTTGGCCCAACCACAAAACTTACCTTTTTGGGTATCGAAATTGATACGGTAGCGATGGTTTTTCGCCTCCCCGTGGAAAAAATTAAAGAGTTATCTGCCATCATCGTAGAATTTCGCTCTGTTAGGAAGGTCACCCTAGTCCGGATGCAAACCTTGCTGGGTATGTTGGCTTTTGCCTCTAGGGTTATGCCTATGGGTAGAATTTTCTCGCGGCGCCTGAGTATGGCAACCAGAGGAGTCAGATCCGCCAATCACTGGATCCGGCTTACCAGGCCACTGAAGGAAGATTTGAGAGTGTGGGAGACTTTTTTGGCAGCATACAATTGCCATACTTGTTTCCAGGCGCCGGAGGTGTCCTCTCACGACATCTCCCTTTTTTCGGACGCTGCGGGTTCAGCTGGCTTTGGTGTCGTTTTCGGTTCCCGTTGGTGCGCCGGGCCTTGGCCGGCGGAATGGCACTTGAATGGTTGGACGTCGAACCTGACGTTGCTAGAGCTTTTTCCAATCATAGTGGCCATAGACACTTGGCCTGATTCGTTCAGGAATCAACGGCTCCGATTTTGGACTGATAATGAAAGTGTAGTGCATGCCGTAAACAATTTAACTTCGTCCTCTGTACCAGTGATAAACTTGTTACGGCATCTGGTCCTTTGCTGCTTACAGCTGAACATATGGTTTAGGGCCAGACATGTCCCGGGTGTTGTTAATACGGTGGCTGATGCTTTGTCTCGCTTTCAATTTCAGAAGTTCAGGGAGCTGCTCCCAACGGCGGACGAAGAGCAGTCGGAGTTCCCGGATACGGTATGGCGGATTCCTTGGGGCCATTGATGCCTTTGGTGAGAGCTTCGCTGGCTCCTTCGACTTGGAGAGCGTACGGTAAGGCTTGGGGCTAATGGGAGGCTTTCCTGGGTACTGAGAGGACCCCTGACATTAGCAACTGTACTGTAGGCAATGTCCTTCAGTATTTGTCTACATTGAGAATGAATGATTTAGCTGGCACGGCGGCACAACATCGCTTGTCTGGATTAGCTTTTCATTTTAAATTAAGGGGCTGGCCTGACGTTACAAAGCATTTTTTGGTCTCACAGGTGTTAAAGGGTTGGAAACGCGAAAAACGTACCCTGGATATGCGTCGCCCGATATCGTTTTCTCTTTTGCAGCGATTACTGTGTGTATTGCCTGCGGTCTGCGCCTCGGACTACGAAGCAACCCTGTTTTCGGCGATGTTCGGCTTTGCATTTTTCGGGGCTGTACGCCTGAGCGAAATGGTTCCGAAATCTTCTGACGGCGAAGGGGGCTTATACGACGGCGATGTGGTTTTCTGCGAACAAGGTTTGAGGGTTCGGCTCCGGAGGTCAAAAACTGACCAGGCCGGCCGAGGAATATGGTTTCCTCTTTTTGCCATTAAGGGCCTCGTTTGCCCATTCAATTTATTCAGTCGCTACGCGGCGGTGAAACCCCCGGACGACATTATTTTTTACATAAAGATGGCTCCTTGGTGACTGCGGCGCAGTTTAAGTTTATTTTGAATGATGCCCTACGTCATGCGGGTTGTTGCCCGAGGGAATATGGGTCTCACTCGTTCCGTATTGGCGCAGCGACGGAAGTGTCGCGGGCGGGACTCCCAGATGATGTGATTAGAAAAGTGGGCCGTTGGAAGTCGGAGTGCTTCCGCAGGTACATCCGCCCCGAATTGATATGATGTTATCGTTTTTGGCTTAACTTCAAAGCAACGTATTTCAGTTTGATATGGTTTTGTTTTTCAGGGACCTGGGGTATGGTATTAATCTTTTTTTCTTATAGGTGGATTTCGGCCAAGTGTGTGGATCCTTGGCCATTCTTATGTGTACTGGGCGGCACGCCACGCTGAGACCCGTCCTGGAGGACGGGCGTTGGGTTTCCACGATGTTAACATCAATTGGAGGGGTACCCGGGGGTTGGTTTGGGCACAAGTGCTTCCGGAGGTAGTTAGGATTTCAAGGATTGACCCTGGCCCCGTGGTGTTAATAATTCATGCGGGGGGTAACGATTTAGCTAGTTTTAGACTGGGAGAGCTTTGCACTCTTATGAGAGCTGACTTAGATAAGTTTCACAGTTTCTTTACGGAACTGACCTTGGTCTGGTCCCAGTTGATCCCTCGGGTGGTGTGGCAAGGTGCGAGAGATGGGGCAGCTTTGGAAAGGTCTCGTAGGACACTCAACAGTAGGATGTCGCAATTTGTAGCCTCAAAAGGCGGGTTTTCGATCCGGCACCACCAGTTGGAAATGGATATTTGCCGCTTAATGCTTAGAGATGGGGTTCACTTGAATAATATCGGGCTTGATATATTCTTGTCTGGCCTGCAGGATGGGATCGAGCATGCCCTAGATGCTCTCGGGGGGGGTCGCAGCTCGGACCATGGCCCTCGCTACTCCATGGCGGTGTGAGTGACGGAGGTGTAAGTAACCTGTGCTGGATGGCCAGCTACAGAACACTTACAGTCACAGGTCTTAAGGCGGGTTTGTACCTTCATTAAGCTGCGGCCAATTTATATATAAAATTTCCCACTTAAGAGTTAAATTTGAGCTGGTTGTTGGATACCCTCAATAAAAAAGTTAAAAGGTTAACATGGTGTCTTTGGTTATTGTCCGGCTGGGATAAGGTGGGTTATGCTAGTCTGACCAGTCAGCCAGAATCCTTCTCTGTATGCATCTGATGTAATAAAGAAGCTATGGAAATGAGTAGACAGCCAGACCCCTTCTCTATCTATGCATCTAATGTCATAAAGAAGCTATAGAAATGAGCAGTCAGCCAGACCCTTTACCTATCTATGCATCTGATGTCATAAATAAGCTATGGAAATGACGTGTCACACAGACCCCTTCTCTATCTGTGCATCTAAAGACATAAAGAAGCTATGGAAATGAGACGTCAGCCAGACCTCTTCTCTATCGGTGCATCTGATGTAATAAAGAAGCTATGGAAATGAACAGTCACACAGACCCCTTCTCTATCTATACATCTATTGTCAGTAAGAAGCTATGGAAATGAGCAGTCAGCCAGACCCTGCTCTATCTATGCATCTAATGTCATAAAGAAGCTAATGAAATCAACAGTCAGCCAGACCCCTTCTCTACCTTTGCATCTAATGTCATAAAGAAGCTAATGAAATCAACAGTCAGCCAGACCCCTTCTCTATCTATGTATCTGATGCCACAAAGAAGGTATGAAAATTAGCAGACAGCCACACCCATTCTCTATCTATGTATCTGATGTCATAAAGAAGCTAAGGAAATGAGCAGTCACCCAGACCCATAATCTATCTATGAAGTAAGGTGATTCCCTGTAGGGTGTATATAAAAAACAAACATGCGGCGCCAATCTCAGCGCGTTACCAATGTAACTCTCTGGTGCCCTTTTAATGAAGTTTTATGCACTCACCTCTTGCCATAAAACTTCAAGCATATGGTTTTTTCCAAAGCCTCCTCACGCTTTGGATATTTATCCGGGTCTGCTGCTCGCCTTGAATTGATCCTGTATTGGGTCCTGCCACGGATTCCCACAGGCATAAAGGTTCAATAGGAAGGGATCCAATTCTATAGTGGCCGCGCTCCCCGTGGTAATGATTTTAAGAACTTCTTGTCCACAAAAAATTTTATTCCTCAAAACATGCGAGAATATAAAAAACGGATACAACGCGTTTCGGCGGAGACAACCGCCTTCCTCAGGTATCTAAATAAAAATACATCTGACACTTTGCTTTATAGGTAAAAGGTAATTACAGCTTGCTAGGAAATGACATGAGGGTGTGGGTATAACCACACCTGTCCAATCAGTCTCATTGTCCGCTTCAGCTATAGTGCTTTTGATTGAGAAGCGCCATGCACTAGCGAGAGTAGCGGCGCAACTCTGTGAGGAGCAGCTAACAGAACTTGAAGAATATAAATCGTTTGATTTTTTTAATATTATTGATAGTGATATTACGAGGAGATTAAAAACTTACGAAAATGATTTGGTAGATATAAAAATAAAAAAATTCAGAAGGGATACATTTAAAACCAAACCACAAGAAAATGAGCCATTAGAAAAACCACCAGAGAGACTGAATGGGGAAAATGAGAAAGGAAAAAATAAGAACAAGGAGCAGATAATAATGGAAAAATCTGCAAAATTAAACACCATTTCCAAACCCCCAAAAAACATAGAATTGGCAGATAAATCCATTACAAAAAAAGGCAGTAATAAGGAAAAAGTTATACCAAAATTAAAAAACAAAATATTGCCTAATACTTCCACCCCGCAAGATCAGACAATAAGCAAGAAAATACAAAAAAAGAAAGCCAATGTATTGATAGAGAATCGCCCCCCTTTAGAACCAAATATTATCATTAAAAAAAACATTCCGTTACAACCATTACAAAGTCCAGATTTTTTCTCTGTGGAGATATCAGAATCTGCAGAGAAGCAAAATCAAACTGAAACAGATCTAAATACACTTGAACTAACAATACATGAGGAGACAGAACCATCATTAATATTCACCACAGTGCTACAGGCTCCTTCGCCATCACCATCATCAGTAATATCTAATATTTCTTTTTTAGAAATAGGTCCAACGAGACCCAGCACATCGGATATAGTTATTCTACCCCCTTTAATCAGCTGCTCCCAATTAGCTCAGAACCTGAGCCCAGTGCAAAAGAATCACATAACAAAATATTTTGCACCACTAGTAAATCAAAGAGCAAAAAAGAGAAAAATAGGGCAAGGGGATCAAGAGGGAGAGGGCACACAATAAGGAAAAGGAAAAATGGAAGGAATAAAAATAATAAAAATAAAAAAATTGAACATGGAGAATCTGAAGGCATATCTATACCAACAGTGAAGATATTTAATTTATCCTCATATATTCTATCGGAATCAGAAATAGAGATTCTCAGTAAAGGTTTAAATTTTTGCCCAACACAGGACACAAATCCATTTGATCTGTTCCTGGATCTGAATGCTTTCACACGAAAATTAACCCTCAAACGACATTTTTTGTTGGAAGAAAAAAAGATACCAAATACTGATAACATTAAGCCTATGAGTGATATAGAATCTATTAAAATCATTAATAATTATGTACATAAAGAGGTACAGCCAAAATCTGGGTTTTATCCCATACAAAATAGAGGACATAATATAGAGACGTTTTTTGCATTGGTGCAGGAGGAATTCAGACTTCTGGAAGTAAATAAGCAAAATAATGGTGATAAATTAATGAAAGGTAAAACAAAAAATTGTAAAAGCATACATGGTTTTAAAAAAGGAAGAAGATTGAATAATATTTGTAAGCAGGAGAAAGAGGCTTTGGAGTCTTTAAAAAACAATACAAGCATTGTGATCCGCCAAGCAGATAAAGGGGGAGGGGTGGTGATCCAAAATAGAAAAGATTATATAGAAGAAGCGCAAAAGATCCTGTCAGATGCTAAATATTATTTGAGATTACAGGATGATCCAACACAAATATATATTAAAGAATATAGGACCCTTATCAATGAAGCTTTTATGGAAAATATTTTAAATAAAAAGGAAAAAAAATTTTCTGATGATTCCTACACCAACAATGGCACTGTTTTACCATCTGCCAAAAATGCATAAAGATCCTGTTAACCCCCAGGGAGACCAATAATATCTGGAATTGGCTCCCTGACTACAAATTTATCTCACTATATAGACCTTTTTTTACAGGACCCAGTTAAATCTTTATCGTCATATCTAAAAGATTCCACACAATTAATTATCGATCTCAAAAATATAGAATGGCAAAAACATTTTTATTTTATCACCATGGATGTCAACGCATTATATTCCAACATAGATCATGATTTAGGGATAAATGCGGTGGATTATTATCTCACAGAGATTGGTCTTGCAACAAAACAAAAGAATTTTCTGTTGAACGGTTTGGGATTTATTTTGAGGCATAATGTTTTCAGTTTTGAAGGTTCATTATACTTGCAGCTGTTCGGGACCGCGATGGGGACTCGGGTCGCCCCAAGTTTCGCAAATCTTTTTATGGGGCGTTTCGAGTCCTCATCAATTTTACGGAAGCTGGAAATTGAAAAGAAAATAGTTTTTTATAGGCGTTTCATAGACGATCTGATAATTATTTGGAATGGTACAAAAGAAGAAGCAATGGAAATGATAAATACGTTGAATAAAAATGATTGGGGCATTTCATTTACCTCAGAAATAAGTAACGAAAAAATTGTGTATTTAGATCTAGAAATTAGCCACAAGGGGACATGTATCATCACAAAAACGCATTTTAAAAAAGTTGATTCCAACGGATTTTTGGATTTTAGAAGTGCCCATTACAAAAAGTGGAAAGAAAACATTCCATTCAGTCAGTTTTTTCGCATCAGGAAAAATTGTACTGAACAGAAAGACTATGAAACCCAGGCTGATATTTTAAAGAAAAGATTTGAGGAAAAGAAATATCCAAAAAAATTGGTTCATGCTGCATATGAAAAAAACAGGGCAAAAAAGCAGGAGGATTGTTTGAGTAAAAAGAATGGGGAAGGAAATGAGGTGATTTGTAAAAAAACAAAGGATAGAGAAGGAGGCAGGTGGAAATTTAATTTTATCACAACTTATAACAGGGGGAATAAAACGATACGCATGATTCTGAAAAAGTACTGGTATATTTTAAAACGTGATCCGATTTTGGGAAAATGTCTGCCTGAGGAACCAGGTATAACATTTAGAAGAGGGAAAACGATTAAAAGTCAAATAGCCCCAAGTAGGTTAAGAGACAATAAAAAAAGATCTGCAAAAAATGGAAAAAGTAAAGATCATGAGATTGGAGTTTTTAGATGCAGGTCCAGGAAATGTCATACATGTGGGATTCTGAACCATGGTGCGAAACAGATTGCAAGCAAAAGTACAGGTGAATTAATTGAAATAAAACAGAATCTGAGATGCGATAGCGATTATATTGTTTACGTTATTGATTGTAGCTGTGGGTTACAGTACGTGGGGCGTACAACGCAGACTTTACGTGCTCGCATGAATGGGCACAGAAATAGAGCAAAAAATGGGTTTTTAAAACATAGCCTGTCGAGACATTTATTACTCAAGCACAATAAGAATTTTAATATAATGGTGACACCTCTAGAACAAATTCCTGTGGAAACAATCAATAGAAATTCTCTGCTTAATCGCAAAGAGACATATTGGATTTACCGCCTTCAAACATTGCATCCCAATGGTCTCAATGATATTGTGGAAAGAATTTAGTATTTAGTATTCAGTATATGAATATGATCCCTTTTAAAACAAAAAACAGAACAAAGAAGGAAAGAGGAGAAAAAAAAAAAAAAAAAAAAAAAGGCACTTTTTAAAAACATTGCAATTTTAAGTTTTTTTCTTGTTTTTTGTTAACTTTTATGTAATTTAAGATTTTTGTGACTAGTAATTTTATTGATAAATGTTCTTAGTGGTTTTTTAGCGTAGTGATTGCTGTTTGTGGGTGTTTGTTTTTACTATGTAATGAAGCACTATAGCTGAAGCGGACAATGAGACTGATTGGACAGGTGTGGTTATACCCACACCCTCATGTCATTTCCTAGCAAGCTGTAATTACCTTTTACCTATAAAGCAAAGTGTCAGATGTATTTTTATTTAGATACCTGAGGAAGGCGGTTGTCTCCGCCGAAACGCGTTGTATCCGTTTTTTATATTCTCGCATGTTTTGAGGAATAAAATTTTTTGTGGACAAGAAGTTCTTAAAATCATTACCACGGGGAGCGCGGCCACTATAGAATTGGATCCCTTCCTATTGAACCATAATCTATCTATGCATGTAATGTCATAAAGAAGCTATGTAAATGAACAGTCAGCCAGATGCCTTCTCTATCTATGCATGTGATGTCAAAAAGGAGCTATAAAAACAAGCAGTTAGCCAGACTCCTGCTCTATCTGTGCATCTGATGGCATAAAGAAGCCATGAAAATAAGCAGTTAGCCCTGCCTCCTCTCTATTTAGGCATCTTTTGCGATAAAGGTGCAATGGAAATGAGCATTCAGCCAGACCCCTTCTCTATCAATGCATCTGATGTCATAAAGAAGCTATGGAAATGAACAGTCAGCCAGATCCCTTCTCTATCAATGCATCTGATGTCATAAAGAAGCTATGGAAATGAGTAGTCAGCCAGATCCCTTCTCTATCTATGCATCTGATGTCATAAATAAGCTATGGAAATGACCAGTCAGCCAGAATCCTTCTCTGTATGCATCTGATGTAATAAAGAAGCTATGGAAATGAGTAGACAGCCAGACCCCTTCTCTATCTGTTCATTTCCATAGCTTCTTTGTGACATCAGATGCATAGATAGAGAAGGGGTCTGGCTGTCTACTCATTTCCACAGCTTCTATATGACAATAGATGCATGGATAGAGAAGGGGTCTGGCTGACTACTCATTTTCATAGCTTGTTTACGACATTAGATGCATAGATAAAGAAGGGGTCTGGCTGACTATGCATCTGATGTCACAAAGAAGCTATGGAAATGAACAGTCAGCCAGACCCCTTCTTTATCTATGCATCTAATGTCGTAAACAAGCTATGAAAATGAGTAGTCAGCCAGACCCCTTCTCTATCCATGCATCTATTGTCATATAGAAGCTATGGAAATGACCAGTCAGCCAGACCCCTTCTCTATATATGCATCTGATGTGACAAAGAAGCTATGGAAATTAGCAGTCAGCCAGAAACCTATTCTATCTATGCATCTGAAGTAATACATAAGCTATGGAAATGAGTAGACAGCCAGACCCCTTCTTTATCTATGCATCTGATGTCACAAAGAAGCTATGGAAATAAGCAGTCAGCCAGAAGCCTTCTCTATCTATGCATCTGATGTCATAAAGAAGCTGTGGAAATAAGCAGTCAGCCAGACCCTTTACCTATCTATGCATCTGATGTCATAAATAAGCTATGGAAATGACGCGTCACACAGACCCCTTCTCTATCTATGCTTCTGATGTCATAGAGAAGCTATGGAAATGAAAAATCAGCCAGACCCCTTCTCTATCTATGCTCGTATTCATAGCTTTTTTATGACATCAGATGCAGTCAACCAGACCCCTGCTCTATCTATGCATCTAATGTCATAAAGAAGTTAAGGAAATGAGCAGTCAGCCAGACGCCTTCTCTATCTATGCATCTAATCTCATAAAGAAGCTAAGGAAATGAGCAGTCAGCCAGACTCCTCCTTTATCTATGCATCTAAAGCCATAAAGAAGCTATGAAAATGAGCAGTCAGCCAGACCCCTTCTCTATCTGTGCATCTGATCTCATAAAGAAGCTATGTAAATGAGCACAGATAGAGAAGGGGTATGGTTGACTGCTCTTTTACTTAGCCTCTTTATGACATCAGATGAAGAGATAGAGAAGGGGTCCGGCTGACTACTCATTTCCGTAGATTCTTTATGATATCAGAAAAATAGATAGAAAAGGGGTCTGACTGACCGCTCATTCCCATAGCTCCTTTATGACATCAGATGCATAGATAGAGAAGGGGTCTGGCTGACTCCTCATTTCCTTAGCTTCTTTATGACATTAGATGCATAGATAAAGAATGGATCTGGCAGACTTTTCATTTTCACACCTTCTTTATGACATCAGATGCACATATAGAGAAGGGGTCCGGCAGACTGCTCATTTTTATATCTTCTTTATGACATCAGTCAGCCGGACCCCTTCTCTATCTATGCATCTAATGTCATAAAGAAGTTATGGAAATAATGAGTCAGCCAGAACCCTTCTCTAATTATGCATCTGATGTCATAAAAAACTAAGGAAATGAGCAGTCAGCCAGACTTCTTTTCGATCTGTGCTTCTGATGTCATAGAGAAGCTAAGGAAATGAGCTGTCAGCTAGACCCCTTCTCTATCTATGCATCTGATGTGACAAAGAAGCTATGGAAATGAGCGGTCAGCCTGACCCCTTCTCTATCTGTGCATCTGATGTCAAAAGAAGATATAAAAATGAACAGTCAGCCAGACCCCTTCTCTATCTATGCATCTAATGTCATAAAGAAGCTATGAAAATGAACAGTCAGCCAGATCCCTTCCTTATCTATGCATTCAATGTCATAAAGAATCTAAGGTCTAAAGAAATGAGTAGTCAGCTGGACCCCTTTTCTATTTATTTTTCTGATGTTATAAAGAAGCTTTGGAAATGAGTAGTCAGTCGGACCCGTTCTCTATCTGTTCATCTGATATCATAAAGAAGCTAAGGAAATGAGCATTCAGCCAGACCCCTTCTCTATCTATGAAACTGATGTCATAAAGAGGCTATGGAATGAGCAGTGAACCATACCCCTTCTCTATTTGTGCTCATTTCCTTAGCTTCTTTATGACATCAGATGCATAGATAGAGATGGGGTTTGGCTGACTGCTCATTTCCATAGCTTCTTTTTGACATCAGGTGCATAGACAGAGAAAGGGTCTGGCTGACTGCTCATTTCAATAGCTTCTTTTTGACATCAGGTGCATAGATAGAAAAGGGGTCTGGCTGACTGCTCATTTCCTTAGCTTTTTTATGACATCAGATGCAGTCAGCCAGACCCCTTCTCTATCCATGCACCTGATGTCATAAAGAGGTTATGGAAAAGAGCAGTTAACCATACCTCTTCTCTATCTGTGCATCTGATGTCATAAAGAAGCTAAGGAAATGAGCAGTCAGCCAGACCCCTTCTCTATCTATGCACCTGATGTCATAAAGAAGCTATGGAAATAAGCAGTCAGCCAGACCACTTCTCTATCTATGCATCTGATGTCAAAAGAAGATATAATAATGAGCAGTCAGCCAGACCCAATCTCTATCTATGTGTCGAGCCCACTGGGACGGGGTACTCGGAACCGGGCCGGGTTCGCTGCTGGGGATGTCACGGAGGACCTCGTCCGGACCGTGTCCCTGGCCCAAGCAATTAAAAGGGGATTATGTACAGAGGATATAGTTTGTCGTGATGCCACCCACGGTGTGTGGTCAGTAACGGGACCACCGCTGCTGCAGAACCTCCGGGGTGATGGTAGGCAGCATAGATGGTACTGCTCTCCGTAGGTAGAGGCGGGTTCCCCGGGGCAGTGGTTGTTATAGTCTATGGTGGATGTAATGATGAAGGTATGGATAGTGGGGACGGGTTTAAGGAACACACACTCACATTTCTGTAGTTTCCAAAGCTTTACTGCAATGTTGTTGCAGATTATAGTACACGGAGTATGTACTGGGGCTGGGTTGCTCCAACCCTGTCCGGGTCCTCTGCTTCCTCGTGCTGCGCTGTGTGTGTGTGTGTCCCTGCTGCTGCTTCTAGCTTAGCTGCTGGCACAGTCTCACTCTCTCTCTCTTTCTGCTGGTACCACTTGGCTAGGCAACTTGAGTCTTCTATGTGGTGCTGACCCCGCCGTGTTGCTTTGCTCTGGTACTGTGGTGGTCTAGAGACTCCACTACTCCTGGATTCACTGTGTTGTGTGTGTCAGTCACAATGTCGGATCCGGTGTCCCTTCTGTGCGCTCCTCTGGGGCGAGTGGTGATGGCACTCAGTCTCCCAGATGTGTTTCTCTGTCCTTTGTTCTCCTTTCCTCAGACCCTGGCTAGGCCTGGACTCGAGTAGCAGAATGTGGAGAAGCCTGGTGCAGCTCCATTACACCACAATCTCCCTCTCTCCGTACTGCCTCGTACTGAACTAACTACTTCCTCTTGAGCTGGAGTATATAAGGAGCTGGTTTAGCTCCCCTTCCTGGCCCAGAGGTGCAGGTGTAGGCCAGAGTGTTGTGGGGAGGGAACCCGTGTGATATTACTGTGGCACATTAACCCCTGGGGTGCCACATATGCATTGAATGTCATAAAGAAGCTATAGAAATGAGCAGTCAGCCAGACCCCTTCTCTATCTGTGCATCTGATGTCACAAAGAAGCTATGGAAATGAGCATTCAGCCAGACCCCCTTCTCTATCTATGCATTTAATGTCATAAAGAAGCTAAGGAAATGAGCAGTCAGATAGACCCCTTCTTTATCTATGCATGTAATATCATAAAGAAGCCAAGGAAATTTGCTGTCATCCAGATCCCTTCTCTATCTATGCATCTAATATCATAAAGAAGCCAAGGAAAGGAGTGTGGCGCCCCTGTGTCCAGGAGGCCACAAAGGGAACTGCAGCCAGGCAGGTAGGACTCTTGTTGCACACCAACACCCTCACAGCCCACATAACCCACGTGTAAGAGAAGGTAACATCCAGCCCTGAGATTAGAGACTCTATGAGATTGAGGGGTGGTGGATTCAGAGGAGTGGGTTGGGCACACCAGAAGTCAGGTGACTTGACAGTATATAGGAAGGGGGAGGAGTGAAGGTGTTCAGTAGGCCGTAGTGAGCTGAACAGCAAAGACCAAGAGTAGGCCGTAGTGAGCTGAACAGCAAAGACCAAGAGTAGGCCGTAGTGAGCTGAACAGAAAAGACCAAGAGCAGCAGAGAAGCTGAGATGCAAAGGCCAGAGAACAGCAGCAGGTTGAGCTGAAGCTAAGCAGACAGAAAGCCACACGTTCTGGAAGAGTGAGGGCAGAAGGACGCAGAATCTGTACTGAGCCAGTGTGAGCCAGAGGAGAGAGAAAGCCTATCCAGAGCCGGATCCCTAGATGTGTGGAAGAGAGCAGAGAGGGACGGTGTAACCCGGGCCCTAGGAACGCAGCTAAAGCAACTGACTGCAGGCGGAGTAGCCCTCCTATATACCGAGAGAAACAGAGAGAAAGGAGCCTGGTAGAGCCTCGTGCTGGAGGACTACTGGAGGCTGGGCTGAAGTAGAGTGTCGGCTCTAGAGGGGACCGTAGTTTATCCGGCATCCCCAAACAACACGACGGGGGGTCTGAGTTTCAGATTGAGATCCTACCCAAAGGACAGGCAGCTCAGTGACAAACTTAGGACTCACAGAAGCCCGAGTCACCGCCATACTGTCCAGCGTTTCACACACACCCGTGGAGTCGGAGACCGTTATAGCCCGGAAAGGACACTGCAGACTGTGTGAGGGGTCAAAGAGAGAGAGACCTGGCTGCAGGGCAAAGGGAACCCGGAGAGGGAGAATGTGCCCATGTACTTGAATTGTGTAAGAACTGTACTTGAACTGTAAAGTAACTTGAAGAGCTGAGAGTAAAGCTTTGGAAAACCCTGGAACTGCTTCCCTTGTGTCTCTGCGTGAAAGCTATTCCCTCCTTACAGGATACAGCCTGTCAGCACCAGCCAGGAGGAGAGATCCCTGCAGCGTCTGCAAAGTAAGTGTGCTACAGACTCCACAATAGACTTAACCCTTACTGCCCTGGGGAACACAGTTCTACCCACTGGAACTATACCACCTAAGCTGCCACTACATCATCCCTGGAGGTTCTGCAGCAGCGGCGGCCCCATCACTGACCACATCAAGTGGGTGGCGTCACGACTGACAATCCCCTGTAAATATTCCCCTTTATTTGCCAGGGCCCGGGACACGGTCCGGACCAGGACCACCCGTGACTTCCCCAGTAAAGACCCGGTCCGGTACCGAGTACCCCCATCCCAGTGGGCTCGACAACCTGGCGTTACAAACAGGATCTACCCGGTCCAAAAGAATTGGACCCCGTGCGCCTAAAGTACGTGTTCTGGACTTTTCCCGCCAAAATCTGACCTTAATGGCGGCCAGGGGAGACTAACGCCATGTGCAGAGGAAGCGTTCCCGAAACTCCCATCGTGGGCCGGCCCGGCTCAAGGCACGAAGAAGAGGACCCGCCCTGGCTCCCCTTAACTCCGGGAGAGCCAGCCGTCACTCTGAAGGAAGAGCCTCCGCCCCTAGACCCTCCTCCTAACAAGCTGGCGGGAACGAAGAAGGAAATCGTCATCAGGAGGGGGCGGAACGAAGAACCGGAAGAGAAGCAGTCGCCATTCCAGTACATGCGGACGGAAGCGGAGGACGCCCAGAAGAACGCTGCACCCGAAAGAACACAAGTGATCCCGGAGGGCCCACGGAGTGACCCGGTGGAGTAACCCTGCCGAGGAGAGACCCTGTGTGACTGTGGAGAGATGGCCGAAAGTGGAGAGCGTCCCCACGTCCAAGACACCCGGCGGGGTGTGCTGCGGCTGCTACCCCAGCAGATGACACGGGCCCAAGAGGAGCATCGGACCCGGATCCAGATTGATGTCGAGCATTGCCGGAGCTACGAGACTCTGTCTATACAACCCGGCTGGGTTGGAGCGACACGTGACCGCCCTGAATGTGAAGCCTTAAGCCGTACTGCAACGTTGGTGGATCTGACCGTGCCACGTACTGCACCGCGTGCTGCTAAGAGAGATACCGACCCGCTTGGAGCCTTACCAGAGGGACACCTGGCGTTGCCGCAGCCCCTGATACCAGCGCCTATGACGACAGAGGTGAGAGGAAAGCAGCTCCGTTACTTGTGGGAGCGGGACAGCGACTGTGATGATATGATGGGCTTCCTCGGAGATCCCTTTGGCGAAGTAGGCCCCGCAGAGTTAATTACACGGGAGGAGTACATCCATAGATGTGTACGAAAGAAGGATTGAAGACCCGTGTCCTGCATCAAGAAGAAGGAAGACTTGTAAGGGTGAATTAAGCGTTTTCCTTATTGATCCCATCGCTTACCTGAATGAATGCTAGCATTCCCCTGTATGTCTTATATGTTTTATTTGAACATTGATATCATGAACGATGACGTGATATAAACTTTGAACTGTATATAGTTGAGAACTTTAGTGTGCTCCCCTTTGGTTTTAAGACCAGTGTGAACATGCGACGTAGTGCATGAGACTTTGACTGCTTTGAACTTTGAAACTTTTTGAAACTTTTTGCACTTTTTCAGAGAAGAAGAATGTTTTTATACTTTTTGATAAAAAAGTAGTATTTATAATGTGTGTTTTGAAAGAAAGTAAATGAGTTGTAGCATTAGACCCGGCAAAGGTCTAGAAGGGTGGAGGAACTGGATTAACCCCCATGTATATTAAGTTAGGGAAAGCAAGTGTCTGGGGGTGGTGTAGCGAGAATCCAGGCCCTATGCATCTGATGTCATAAAGAAGCTATGAAAATGAGCAGTCAGCCAGACCCCTTCTCTATCTATGCATCTGATGTCAAAAGAAGATATGGAAATGAGCAGTCAGTCAGACCCCTTTTCTATCTATTTTTCTGATGTCATAAAGAAGCTATGGCAATGAGTAGTCAGCCAAACCCCTTCTCTATCTGTTCATCTGATGTCACAAAGAACTATGGAAATGAGCAGTCAGCCAGACCCCTTCATTATCCGTGCATCTGATGTCATAAAGAAGCTATGGAAATGAGCAGTCAGCCAGACCCCTTCTCTATCCGTGCATCTGATGTCATAAAGAAGTTATGGAAATGAGCAGTCAGCCAGACCCCTTCTCTACCTATGCATCTGATGTCATAAAGAAACTATGGAAATAATAAGTAAGCCAGAACCCATCTCTATCTGTGCATCTGATGTCATAAAGAAGCTATGAAAATGAGCAGTCAACCATACCCCTTCTCTATCTGTGCATCTGAAGTCATAAAGAAGCTAAGGAAATGAGCAGTCAGCCAGATCCCTTCTCTATCTATGCATCTGATGTCATAAAGAAGTTATGAAAATGAGCAGTCAGCCAGACCCCTTCTCTATCTATGCATCTGATGTTATAAAAAGCTAATGAAATGAGCAGTCAGCCAGACCCCCTTCTCTATCTATGCATCTAATGTCATAAAGAAGTTATGGAAATGACCTATCAGCCAGACTGTTTCTCTATCTATGCATCTGATGTCATAAAGAAGATATAAAAATGTGCAGTCAGCCAGACCCCTTCTCTAACCAAGCATCTGATGTCATAAAGAAGCTAAGGAAATGAGCAGTCAGTCAGACCCCTTTTCTAACTATTTTTCTGATGTTATAAAGAAGCTATGGAAATGAGCATTCAGCCAGACCCATTCTCTATTTGTTCATCTGATGTCATAAAGAAGCTAAGGAAATGAGCATTCAGCCAGACCCCTTCTCTATCTATACACCTGATGTCTTAAAGAGGCTATAGAAATGAGCAGTCACCCAGACCCCTTCTCTATCTATGCATCTAACGTCATAAAGAAGCTATGGAAATAAGCAGTCAGCCAGAACCTTTCTCTATTTATGCATCTAATGTGATTAGGGATGGGCGAATCTACTCGCAAGGACTTGTTACTCGGCGAGTAGCAAGGGACTCGCAGGACTCGGTACTCTGCGAGTTTCCCAGTGATTACTCGCACGAGTCCAATGCAGATCAATATCAATCCTAGTTTTGTCAGAAACGCTGACAAAACTAGGATGGCCATTGTTTGCATTAGACTCGGCTACTGTGCCAGTGATAGCAGGGAAACTCGCAAAGTAACTGCTGTTACTTTGGGAGCCGAGTCCAGCTGTCTTCTCTGTGTGCAGGCTGCTGCAGCTCCAGGGTCCTAGAGCCCGCCTGCTCACAGACATGATGTAGCAGTGCTGAGATTGTTCTCAGTCTGCTCATTCCCTGTGCATAGACATCTATCTATGCACAGGGGATGTAGCAGAGAGGACATCGCGTTTTGGACTACGTCGGACGGAAGAGGATTTTTTAAATTAAAGATGGAGTCCCTAATGGCTTTTTTTTTTATTTCAAATAAAAATTTTTCTCTGTGTTGTGTTTTTTTAACCCTTTATTGGAGATTCTTAGTGGCTGGGTCAAACGTGGCCTGACATTAAGAATCTCGGGCTTAATACCAGCTTGTATAACAAAGCTGGTATTAACCCCTTTATTACCCAGCGTGCCACCGCCACCAGGGCTGCTGGAAGAGCGGGGTTCAGCGCCAGAGGATGGCGCTTCAATGAACGCGCCATCTTCTGGGGCGGCTGCGGGCTGCAATTTGCAGCGGGGGGTGCCCAGAAAGCTTGGGCATCCCTGCGCTGCGGATTCCAGCCCCCAGCTGCTTAGCTGTACCTGGCTAGACATAAAAATTGCGCGGAGCCCCACGCATTTTTTTTTATTATTTCATGAATTTCAGAGTCCCAGAGTCAGAGTCTCAGAGTCAGAGTCAGAATCTCAGAATTTCATGAAATAATTGTAAAAAAATGCGTGGGGCTCCGCGCAATTTCTATGTCTAGCCAGGTACAGCTAAGCAGCTGGGGGCTGGAATCCGCAGCGCAGGGATGCCCAAGCTTTCTGGGCACCCCCCACTGCAAATTGCAGCCCGCAGCCGCCCCAGAAGATGGCGCGTTCATTGAAGCGCCATCCTCTGGCGCTGAACCCCGCTCTTCCAGCGGCCCTGGTAGCGGTGGCACGCTGAGTAATAAAGAGGTTAGGGCCAGCTTTGTATTATCAGCTGGCCCTAAGCCCGAAATTTATGGCGGTCACGCCAATATTAGACATGACCGCCATGAATTTCTATTAAATTGTTTTAAAAAAAACACAACACAAAGAAAATTTTTTATTAGAAATAAAAAAAAAAAGCCATTAGGGACTCCATCTTTAATTAAAAAAATCTTCTTCCGTCCGACGCAGTCCAAAACGCGATGTCCTCTCTGCTACATCCCCTGTGCATAGATATAGATGTCTATGCACAGGGAATGAGCAGACTGAGAACAATCTCAGCTCTGCTACATCATCTCTGTGCACAGACATTCATGTCTGTACACAGGGAATGAGCAGACTGAGAACAATCTCAGCTCTGCTACATCAGGCAGCAGGTGGGCTCTAGGACCCTGGAGCTGGCAGCCAGCACACTGAGCAAACAGGACTCTTATCTGTGCGAGTTTCCCAGCGATTACTTACAAAGTAAATGAGTCCAATGCAAATAAATGACAAAACTAGGATTGCTTCAGGCTGAAGCTTCCGAGACACATCTGCGATTTGTAAATCTCACACTACTCGCTATTACTCGCTTCCCCATTCATTAACATTGGACTCGCTAGACTCGCAACGAGTAGCGAGTCCTGTGCTCGGACTCGCTAGAGTCAAGCGATTCCGAGTAATTTAGGATTCGCCCATCACTAAATGTGATAAAGAAGCTATGGAAATAAGCAGTCAGCCAGAACCCTTCTCTATCTATGTGTCGGGCCCCACGGGACTGGGGTACTCGGTACCGGACCGGACGGTACTGGGGAAGTCACAGGTGGCTTGGTCCGGACCGTGTCCCTGGCTCGGCAATAAAGGGGAAATATTTACAAGGGGATTTGTCACGGGTGACGCCACCCACTTGGTGCGGCCAGTGATGGGGCCACCGCTGCTGCAGAACCTCCGGGGGTGATGGAATGGCAGCGGAGATGGTATAGTTCCAGTGGGGAGAACTGTATCCCCCGGGGCAGCAAGAGTTAAGTCGGTTGTGTGTAGTTGTAGCACACTTACTTGCAGGCACTGCAGGGATCTCTCCTCCTGGCTGGTGCTGACAGGTTGGATCTGTAGGGAGGAAAGGTCTGCAGGTAGAGACTGACAAGAGAGGCAATTCAGGGTTTTCCAAAGGTTTACTCGTTGTTTCCTTCAAGCAGTTTACAAGTCATTTGCAGTTGGTACACAGTTCAAGTACACGGGTTCGGTCTACTTCTGCAGCCAGGCCTCTCTCTCCCTGTGACCCCTCACACAGTCTGTAGTGTCCCTTTCTGGGCTGTTACGGTCTCCGTCTGTACGGGTTGGTGTGTGAACGCTGGACAGTATGGCGGTGACTCGGGCTTCTGTGAGTCCTAGTGCGTCACTTAGCTGCCTGTCCTTTAGGGTAGGGATCTCAATCTGAAACTCAGACCCCTCGTCGTGTTGTCTGGGGATGCCGGGTGAACTACGGTCCCCTCTATAACCGACACTCTACTTTAGCCCAGCCTCCAGCAGTCCTCAGCACGAGGCTCTACCAGGCTCCTTCTCTCTGTTCCTTCTGGTATTATAGGAGGGCTTCTCCACCTGCAGTCAGTGGCTTCAGCTGCTGTCTAGGGCATGGGTTCCACCGTCCCTCTCTGTCCTGTCACACTCCTGGTGGCATTGGCATCGGATGGGCTTTCTCTCCCCTCTGGCTCACACTGGCTCAGTACGGATTCTGCGCTCCTAGCCGTGCACTCACAGAGAGCGTGATTGTCCTTCAGTCTTTTCATCTCAGCTCACTGTGGCCTACTACCTTCCTTCACTCCTCCCCCTCACTATATACTGTCAGTCACCTGACCTCTGGTGTGCCCAACCCACTCCTCTGAATCCACCACCCCTCCGATCTCATATAGTCTCTAATCTCAGGGCTGGATGTAACCTTCCTAACACGTGGGTTGTGTGGGCTGTGAGGGTGTTGTTGTTCAACAATGTCCTACCTGCCTGGCTGCAGTTCCCTTTGTGGCCTCCTGGACGCAGGGGCGCCACATATGCATCTATTGTCATAAACAAGTGTGGCACCCCGCAACGAGTGGGTCACAGGAGGGTATTGCAGCCAAGACAGCAGCAATATTCTCTGACTAAGCAATGACACAGTTAAAAGTCAGAGCTCCATACCCTACATGCACATCAGCATAGAGGGCCAATAAGGTCCTGGTGGGCGGAGTGTAGAGGTAGTGTGTAGTGGAAAAGATTAGTACAGAACTCTCTGCAAGAACGTAGGAGAAGGAGTAAAAAGCACAAGCTCTGCAACCTAGGAGAGGGGGCCTGCACAGTTCTGTGCAGCCCCCTGGCCATCACCCCGGTTGGGTGCCATTACTCCGATGCCTCAACAGCCGGACTCTGGGCATCTACATGCGGGTCCAAACACATCCCATGCCCATCTACAACCGGTCTACTGGTACCGAAGCCAGCAGTTGTTCAGCACTGCTATGTGAACCAGGAGTGGAGGGACCGCTTTACAGGAGTACCCCACCACCGCCGCACACACAGAGTCGTCTAGCCAGCGGAGTACCCACCAAAAGGACCCAAGGCTCCCCACAAATCCGGCCAGAATTCCCCGGTAGGGCAATTGAAGCAGCCTCCTTGAACCCGATCTGGCACCTCAGGGAGACAATGGCAACACAGCTTAGTTAGAATGGAGGAACACTGCGGAGCTCTGAGAAACACTGGTCATTGCTGAGTCCACCCGGTCCGTTACCCAAGAACTGTATGCCATGTATCACCTGCTGGTTACAGTAAAGTACCCGTTACAGAGACTTCCAGTGTCCGTGCTTTCTTTAGAACTGTCCATCTCCGCAAGTGGAAGGTAACCGCAGCTGCCTCACAACATCTTGTGCAGCTCCTGGCTCCGGGGATTATCGCTCAGCCTGTGGGGAGCATTCCATCTTGCTGCATCCCATCCCCCGGAGACCCAAGCAGCGCCGGTGGACATCACTAGAACACTCACAGGTGGCGTCACGATTTAAAACAACCTTTAAATCTGTTCAGCCAATTTCCCTTTGAATCTGCACCACCGGGCCCACTTCGGCAGGCACGGTTCGGTGACAAGGAGGAAGAAGCTATGCCTGCCCCGTAAAGTCCCGGCGCCCGGCTGGGTGTCAGACACAAGCTATGGAAATAAGCAGTCAGCCAGACTTCTCTATCTATGCATCTGATGTCATAAAAACCTAAGGAAATGAGCAGTCAGCCAGACCACTTCTCTACCTATACATCTAATGTCATAAAGAAGCTATGGAAATGAGCAGTCAGCCAGACCCCTTCTCTGTCTATGCATCTGATGTCATAAAGAAGCTAATGAAATGCGCAGTCAGCCAGACCCCTTCTCTATCTGAGCATCTAATGTCATAAAGAAGATATGAAAATGAGCAGTCAGACAGACCCCTTCTCTATCTATGCACCTGTCATAAAGAAGCTATGGAAATAAGCAGTCAGCCAGACCCCTTCTCTATCTATGCATTGGATGTCATAAAGAAGTTATAGAAATTAGCAGTCAGCCAGAACCGTTCTCTATCTGTGCATATGATGTCATAAAGAAGTTATGGAAACGAGCAGTCAGCCAGACCCCTTCTCTATCTGTACATCTAATGTCATAAAGAAGCTATGGAAATGAGCAGTCAGCCAGAACCATTTTTTTTTTTTGAACCATCTTTTTATTAGATTTTCAACATATGAACATATTTCCAGAAATTTAAAAAGTCTGAATATACATGTTTAACTGATCATAAGCCTTTAAAGACAAAGATATACATCCAATTACAGTTATGTACAGTAGTTCCTATTAACCCTCCCTCCACCCTCCCCTGGAAATCTTCCTCGAATTATGACAATTTTTATTTACCAGAAGAAAAAAAAAAAAAAAAAGAAAAAAAGATTATGCAGTTGATATAAGGCATCTACTCTCGTCTGATTCACCTAATCACCACACCTCAATCTGCCCAATGTCCCTCCTAAGTCCTCCAACGCATACCACACTGAGGAACGGAAAGGTCTCATGAAATTGTCTATTTCACCATCTGTGAACTCTTTTTCGATGAATGTTTTCCACTTGTAGAAACATTTTTTAGTTAGTTTACTTGGGTTACGTAGCGTATCTAAAGACTCAAGTGTCAATGTGTGTCGCATCAAGCTTTTGACCTGAGACAAGTCTGGGGGTCTATTGTTGAGCCAATGCTGGAGGAGAAGCCTTTTAGCTATCAATGCAATATAGTGCCACAGGATATGCCGGTGTCTGTTAGTGTCAGAGCTTGCTTGATAATGGAAAATCCATCGCATCGGGTCTAAATTCTCCATGTCCCCACATATTTCTTTAGCCCACAATTCTACCCCTCTCCAATAATTTTGTGAGTCAGGGCAGGACCACAGACCATGCTCCAGGTCCGTCATGGTTGATTTGCATTTTGGGCAATGAACCCATCTCCCTTGGTTGGCCTGAGAAGGAGGTATATTAAAACCCTGAATAGTACCGTGCATGATCCTGAATTGAGAATCCCTCCACCTCTCATTAGTAATATAGCGTCTTACGAGTCCCCACCCTTCTAGGATCTTCTGAGTAAGCTCTGAGTCATTTATATGTTTACGCCATTTGTTAAAAAACCCACTCCTTTTTTGCCGTCGTAAAACCTGCTGTAGTTTAGCATATAATGAAGTGATGGACACATTACATTCATTTATCTTTAGCAGTTCAGACCATAAATTGTTCTCAATTTCTCCAGAAAGGACCCGCAATTGGGAAAGGAGATGGTGATTCAACTGGCGGAACTGTATGGCATGAAACTGGGGTAAATTATAGGCAGACAGCACCTCCCTCTCAGTCATCCATCTTTTTTCTTCCAAATTCATGAGGTCTTCCAATGTATGGACACCCTTATCTCTCCAAGTCTTAAATAGGGAGTTTTCACGTCCCAGTGGGAAGGCCGGACATCTCCATGGATTAAGTCAACTAGAAATCCTCCACTGTAGTTTAAGCTTTTTCCCAACCTCCTTCCACGTTATAATAGTATCCCTGTATATCTCCGTGTTTTTCAGGGTGGCAGGAAGACAGGATAATGGGGAGTGTAATAAGGCGGACAAGTCCCAGGGTTTGGCCCATTCTCCTTCCAATTTTACATCTGAAAATCTACTTGTGCCTTTGAGCCAATCTAATACATTTCTTAAAATGCACACTAGATTATATCCCCTGATGTCTGGGAGTTGTAGGCCTCCTTATTTAGATTGAATTAGGGCTCTAAAGGCTAGCCTAGGCCTCTTGCCCCCACAAAAATCTGGAAAAAGCTTTGTTAAGCCTCATTATATCGACATGTTTCAGCAACATAGGGATAGTCTGAAGAGGATAAAGTAGTCTTGCAAAGCTAACCATTTTAAGTAAATGGCAGCGTCCTGTCAGAGAGAGTGGCAGCCCCACCCATCTCGTCAGTTCTTGTTCTATCTTTATGATGATCTGTAAGAAATTAAGTCTATATGTCAGTCCACTAGATCTGGCTAAATGTACCCCCAAATATTTGATACTATCTTTTGCTACTGGCAGGCCACAAAAATATTTCCCTTTCCGCGAACCTTCTCCTGGATTTATGAAAAGGATTTCACATTTATCTTTAGTGAGAATCCTGAGTGTTTACCCCATGTCTCTATGTCTGTCAATATATCCGGAAGGTCTCATATGTTCAAAATCCAGAAAAAGATTACATCATCCGCAAAAAGTGAGAGCTTAATCTCGTCCGCTCCCACTCTGAAGCCTTCATAAGTACTATGACGTTCCAGATATAAGGCCAGAGGTTCTATGGCCAAATTAAAAAGAAGGGGCGATAGCGGGCATCCCTGTCTTGTCCCCTTCTGAAGAGAGAAGGAATCCGACAGAAAGCCAGGTGTGCTAACACACGCTTTGGGATTGTTATAAAGGGCACAAATATACTGTTGAAAGGGACCCGCTAGACCTATGGAGTCTAACACCCTACCCAGCCATGACCATCTGACATTATCGAATGCTTTTTCAGCGTCTAGAGTAATCATGGCTGGGTTTCCGCCCTCCAACCTTGTTCTTTTCCCCATGATATCCAACATAAGCATCGTTTTTCGTATGTTTGTGATAGTCGATCTCCCCTTTATAAAGCCCGCCTGATGTATGGGTATTAATTTGGGCAAAATCATTGCCAATCTGTCAGCCAGTAATTTAGAAAGGAGCTTCAGATCCTGATTTATTAAAGAAATCGGTCTGTAGCTCGCTGGGTCAGTGGGTGTCTTTCCCGATTTAGGAATCAATTTGATATAGGCCAGATTCATTCTATCCGGTATGGGAGCCCCCTGTAGTATCCCATTATATAGATCACATAGGACTGGAGAGATCTGCTCCCTCAATGCCTTATAGAAAGCACCGTTATAGCCATCGGGCCCAGGGGCTTTACCTGTGTTTAAGTTTTTTATAGCCATCTCAATTTCATCAGTCGTGACTGGGCTATTAAGAAATTGGATATCTTCCTGGGAAATAGTTGGCAATTCAATTTTGTTTAACCAGGCAAGGCCTTCTGGGTCCTCAATGTTCGCCTCCGTGTAAAGGGATGTATAAAATTTGCCTAGCACTCGGGAAATGTTTTTAGAGGTCATTCCAGGTATTACCATGTTGATCCACTATAGCCTGGATAGGGGAGGAGTTGTGTCTACCTCTTCCTAGTCGTGATAGTAGACACCCTGCCTTGTCTCCATATTTATGAAGTTCCAATTCTAGTCTACTTTTAAAGATGTCTTCTCGTTTACCCGCCCAGGCATCAAATTCTTTTTTTGCTTGCAACCATGTCTCTCTGTCAGGATCTGCCATTGTGGACTGGTACCTCACATATGCATCTCTTACTGTCATACTGGCCTTAACAAATTTTTCCTTAATCTGTCGTTTAATCTTCACGTTATAAGCCATGATGTGCCCTCTCATAACTGTCTTTGCTGTCTCCCAGTATAAGCCTGGATCTGATCTATGGTCTTTGTTGTCAAGAAATGTGACCACCATTCTCCAAGTAGTTTAATGAAGTTTTCTTCCCTGACAAACGTGTCAGGGAATCTCCATAGATAATCGGAGCCTTTCTCAAATTTATCCCTGGTCTCTAACACCAACGGGCTATGATCCGAGATCAGTATATCTTCAATTTTAATGTCTGTCATCTGCTGAAGTATCCTAGATGAAACAAAGAACATGTCTAATCTGGACCACGATCCGTGGGGGTGCGAGAAATGGGTAAACTCCCTACCCAGTGGATTCACTATTCTCCATGCCTCGGTTAAATCAGCTGCCCTAACCAAGGATTCCAAAACACTCTCTGTTCCTAAGTCTCTCCCACCTTGCTTTCCCAACTGTGAGTGTGGTGCAGTGCGTCTATCTTCTTCTATCTTCATAACCGCGTTAAAATCCCTCCTATTATCCTATTAATCCCGTTGTCCATAAATAGTTTATTTTGTAATTGTTGGAAGAAGGGTTTCTGTTTCCCATTGGGGGCATATATGTTGTATACATTAAAGGTGTCATTTTGAATTTGTATAGTTATTTGCAGTATTCTACCCTCTTTATCAGTTGAGGTAGATAACATTGAATGGGCTAGCGATTTGTGTATCAGTATCAGAACCCCCGCTTTTTTCTCCACCGCACCCGACCCATAGACCTAACCCACCCATAGCTTTTTAAGGCGAAAGAAATCTTCCGCGGCCAGGTGAGACTCCTGGAGCAAAGCTATATGTACATGTAACCTCTTAAGATGGCGTAAGACCATCATGCGCTTTGCCGGGGAGCGCAGACCCTTAACATTCCAGGAGACCCACCTAACCATCAGAAGCCTCCCCTTGTAGGGCCCCAAATTTCTTCGTCATAGATGCCCATAGACAATTGATGTCACCTAGCGTGGTCAAAAATAGAGTATCGAACAGAGGTGATGCATCTTCTTAGGATCTCATTTCCGAGGATAATTCCCATTCCCTCCCCCCCTCTCCTCCCTCCCCTTCCCCCACCACTCCATCCCCTTTCATCTTTCAAAGTAGGTGACTTCTCTTCTTCCCTCAGGTGCCACCAACATAAATAGCCCCACCCCGCCTCGGCCCTCAACCCTACTTATAGAGCTTAATGGAATAACAACATGTTATATCTCCAACACCATGCCCGTTTAACACAGTCAACTAAATGGGCGGCCACCTTACATAAATCAGTTAGGTTAACTTCTCAAGTGTCTGTTATCAGGGGCATGATGACCCATAATTCACTGCCCATGTCACCAGCAATAACTTCGCTTGATGGAAATAATCAACAGGGTTCTATACATACTTAAGGTAACTCGTCTTTCAAGTAACACTATAGACGTCCGTTTTAAGGTCGTATACTGTAGGTGAGTAATTTAGTACATGTCCATCAATGTATCCATACTTTTGTATGATTACAGACCAGTAAGAAGGAAAAGAAAGAGAAGAAAAAAAAAAACAGCCAACACATGGCGTCACCTCCCTCCTTCCTTCATCAGGACACATTCCCGTAAGTATTAGGCAGTGTAGAGGATTCCATCAGTCTTGTTACATCTTTTCCTCATTTCCTCTTCTGCCACTAGTTCCAGCCTGTCTCTGCTGTCTAGGGAGTTCCCGGCATTGTTTTCTTCGGTACCCCCTCGCCAATTAGGAAGTTTGATCTGAGTCTGTAGAAACTCACAGATTCTCTATCCGTCTCAGTCCCTGGATCCAGAGTAAGGTTAAGACTCACAGATGACCCATTTGTAGTACGGGGCGGTGACTCAGTCCTTCTAGGGGAGACTGTATTATCCCTGATGACAGTCATGGCTTCCTCTGGATCAGAGAAGGTTAACATGACTCCCTCTCTAGATCTGAATTTTAGTATCGCTAGAAAGTTTAGTTGAAAGCGGATATTTTTTCTATGAAGCAGTGAGCACGCTTCACTAAAGGCCCTTCTACGGCGCGTGACCTCCACTGAATAATCCGCAAATACCAGTACTCTATGTCCATGCAGTAATAGAGGGTGTTTTTTAGCTTTATATGCACGGAGAATCTCTTCCTTGTCTCGGTGGTTAAGAAATTTCGCTATAGCGTGTCAGGGTTTATTGGACTCCTTGGAAGCTGTGGCCGAGGTTGAGTGTGTCGAGGTTGTTGTCATCTCCTGTATCTCCCTAGGCGGGCCAATTCTGTGGGCGCATTCTGTCTTACATCTATGAGTAAGACCCAGGGCTTTGGGTAAATCAACCTCAAAAATTTCATCTAACTGGTTCACTGGGATAGTTACCTACTATTTTTAGATTACTCCTTCTCGTTCTATTTTCAATGTCCTCCAATTTATTGTGGGTATATGCAGAGTGTTTTTGCAGAGACATTAACTGATTTTCAAGCTCCTGAATCCTATCCTCTGCTGCACCAATTCTAGACTCAGCCTCAAGGAGCTGTTGCTCATGTGTCTCCACTTTCACACTCAAATCCATTGTATGCTTAAACTCTTCAGCTAGGTGGATGGCCATTTCCTTTGCCAGCTTTTTATAGTCTAAGTGTTGCATACCCCAGCTTCCTCCCAAGCTTTCTTCCCAGCCTCCTGATTTTTGTCTCTCTCCTGAGCCAGCAGTTTGTGAGTGTAGATGTATCTGGGGCTGATGCTGGACACAGGTGGCTTCTGATACCGGTGTTATCTGCCCTGGAGGGATTTCCTGCCTTCTCTCTGCAGCCCTTTCCATGCAACCTTCAGCTGTTCCCACCGCTCCTTCCCCTCCAGCCTCCTTCTCTCTGCGCCCAGACATCTTCCCCATACCTCCATCTTGCAGCGTCTTTTGTACATACTGCGCGCCATTGCTGTGATCTTCACATGGCGTCCCGCCTCTGTCTCCTTCCTTGCCCCTCGTTACATACTTGTCCATCGTGGTCATCATGGACCGTGCCGGGATCGCAGCGGCCGCCTCTTCAATATAGCAGGGTCAGTGGGTAGCGTTGGAGGCCGGATGGTGCCGGATGGTGGCGGATTACGGCGGATTGCCGAGGCGGGGAGCGGAGCGGGGCTCAGACGCGGCTACACATGGAGGCGCCGGAACCGGAAGTGCCAGAACCATTTTTTATCATTGCATCTGATGTCACAGAGAAGCTATGGAAATGAGAATTCAGCCAGACCCCTACTGTATCTGTGCATCTGATGTCATAAAGAAGCTATGGAAATGATCAGTCAGCCAGTCTCCTTATCTATCATAGCATCTAATGTCATAAAGAAGCTAAGGGAATAAGCAGTCAGATAGACCCCTTCTCTATCTATGCATCTAATATCAAAAAGAAACCAAGGAAGTGAGCAGACAGCCAGATCCCTTGTCTTTCTATGAATCTAATGTCATAAAGAAGCTGTGGAAATGACCTGTCAGCCAGAATCCTTCTCTATCTATGCATCTGATGTCATAAAGAAGCTATGGAAATGAGCAGTCAGCCAGACCCCTTCTCTATCTATGTATCTGATGCCATAAAGAATCTATGAAAATGAGCAGTCAGCCAGACCTCTTCTCTATCTATGCATCTGATGTCATAAAGAAGTTATGGAAATGAGCAGTCAGCCAGACCTCTTCTCTATCTATGCATCTGATGTCATAGAGAAGCTATGGAAATGAGCAGTCAGCCAGACTCCTTCTCTATCTATGCATCTGATGTCATAAAGAAGTAATGGAAATGAGCAGTCAGCCAGACCCCTTCTCTATCTATGCATCTATTGTCATAAACAAGCTATGGAAATGACCAGTCAGCCAGACTCCTTCTCTATCATCTGATGTCATAAAGAAGATATAAAAATGAGCAGTCAGCCAGACCCCTTCTCTATCTATGCATCTGATGTAATAAAGAAGCTATGTAAATAAGCAGTCAGCCAGACCCCTTCTCTGTATATGCATCTGATGTCATAAAGAATCTATGAAAATGAGCAGTCAGCCAGACCTCTTCTCTATCTATGCATCTGATGTCATAGAGAAGCTATGGAAATGAGCAGTCAGCCAGACTCCTTCTCTATCTATGCATCTGATGTCATAAAGAAGTAATGGAAATGAGCAGTCAGCCAAACCCATTCTCTATCTATGCATCTATTGTCATAAACAAGCTATGGAAATAAGCAGTCAGCCAGACTTCTCTATCTATGCATCTGATGTCATAAAAACCTAAGGAAATGAGCAGTCAGCCAGACCCCTTCTCTATCTATACATCTGATGTCATAAAGAAGCTATGGAAATGAGTAGCCAGCCAGAGCCATTCTCTATCTGTTCATCTGATGTCATAAAAAAGCTAAGGAAATGAGCATTCAGCAAGACCCTTTCTCTATCTGTACACCTGATGTCTTAAAGAGGCTATGGAAATGAGCAGTCATCCAGACCCCTTCTCTATCTATGCATCTAACATCATAAAGAAGCTATGGAAATAAGTCAGCCAGAACCTTTCTCTATCTATGCATCTAATGTGATAAAGAAGCTATGGAAATAAGCAGTCAGTCAGAACAATTCTCCATCTATGCATCTATTGTCATAAACAAGCTATGGAAATAAGCAGTCAGCCAGACCCCTTCTCTATCTATACATCTGATGTCATAAAGAAGCTAATGAAATGAGCAGTCAGCCAGACACCTTCTCTATCTATGCATCCAATGTCATAAAGAAGCTAATGAAATGAGCAGTCAGCCAGACCCCTTCTCTATGTATCTGATGCCATAAAGAATCTATGAAAATGACCAGTCAGCCAGACTACATCTCTATCTATGCATCTGATGTCATAAAGAAGCTATGAAAATGAACAGTCAGCCAGATCCCTTCTTTATCTATGCATCTAATGTCATAAAGAAGCTAAGGAAATGAGCAGTCATCCAGACCCCTTCTCTATCTATGCAGCTAATGTCATAAAGAAGCTATGAAAATGAGCAGAATTTTCCAGGGACAATGTGCCGTCAGTCCGCGCTGCCACAAATAACTAAATCAAAAGTTTACTCTATACATGTATTTGGATCCATCCAACGCGTTTCAGAGCCTGCTATGCTCCTTCATCAGGGAGTGTATGAGCTCATACACTCCCTGATGAAGGAGCATAGCAGGCTCTAAAACGCCTTGGATGGATCCAAATAAATGTAGAGAGTGAACTTTTGATTTAGTTATTTGTGGCAGCGCGGACTGACGGCACATTGTCCCTGGAAAATTCTGGAATTTGACCACATAGCACGTGGAGGTGTGGGTCCAGCAGCAGCCGCCATTACATGCTTTTCATACTGGTTGTGTGTTACACAACTTGACCAGGTGAGCAGTTATCATTACGGCTCTTTAGCCGCTGATTGTTAAAAAGATAAGACCCTATCTGCGCTTGCTTCCTTCTTTTAGTTTATATGAAAATGAGTAGTCAGTCAGACCTCTTTTCTAACTATTTTTCTGATGTCAGAAAGAAGCTAAGGAAATGAGCATTCAACCAGATCCCCTTCTCGATCTATTCACCGGATTTGATAAAGAGGCTATGGAAAAGAGCAGTCAACCATACCCTTCTCTATCTGTGCTCATTTCCTTAGCTTCTTTATGACATCAGATGCATAGATAGAGAAGGGGTCTGGCTGACTGCTCATTTCCATAGCTTCTTTGTGACATCAGGTGCATAGATAGAGAAGGGGTCTGGCTGATGGCTCATTTCCATAGCTTCTTTTTGACATCAGGTGCATAGATAGAGAAAAGGTCTGGCTGACTGCATCTGATGTAATAAAGAAGCTAAGAAAAAGAGCAGTCAGCCAGATACCTTCTTTATCTATGCATCTAATGTCATAAAGAAGGTATGGAAATGAGCAGTCAGCCAGACCCCTTTTCTATCTATGCATCTGATGTCAAAAGAAGATATAAAAATGAGCAGTCAGCGGGACCCAGTCTCTATCTATGCATTGGATGTCATAAAGAAGCTATCTGCATCTGATGTTTATTATAAAGAAGCTATAGAAATTAGCAGTCAGCCAGAACCGTTCTCTATCTCTGCATATGATGTCATAAAGAAGCTATGGAAATGAGCAGTCAGCCAGAACCATTTTTTATCATTGCATCTGATGTCACAGAGAAGCTATGGAAATGAGCAGTCAGCCAGACCCCTTCTGTATCTGTGCATCTGATGTCATGAAGAAGCTATGGAAATGAGCAGTCAGCCAGTCTCCTTCTCTAACTATGCATCTAATGTCATAAAGAAGCTAAGGAAATGAGCAGTCAGATAGACCCCTACTCTAACTACGCATCTAATATCATATAGAAGCCAAGGAAATTTGCAGTCAGCCAGATCCCTTCTCTATCTATGCATCTAATGTCATAAAGAAGCTGTGGAAATGACCTGTCAGCCAGAATCCATCTCTATCTATGCATCTGATGTCATAAAGAAGATACAAAAATGAGCAGTCAGCCGGACCACTTCTCTATCTAAACATCTGATGTCATACATAAGCTATAAAAATGAACAGTTAGCCAGACCCCTTCTCTATCTTTCCATCTAATGTCATAAAGAAGCGAACGAAATGAGCAGTTAGCCAGACCCCTTCTCTATCTATTCATCTAATGTCATAAACAAGCTATGGAAATGACCAGTCAGCCAGACTCCTTCTCTATCCATGCATCTGATGTCATAAAGAAGATATAAAAATGAGCAGTCAGCCGGACCCCTTCTTTATCTATGCATATAATGTCATAATGAAGCTAAGGAAATGAGCAGTCAGCCAGACCCCTTCTCTATCTATGTATCTGATGTCATAAAAAAGCTAATGAAATGAGCAGCCAGCGAGACCCACTCTATCTATGCATCTAATGTCATAAAGAAGTTATTGAAATGAGCAGTCAGCCAGACCCCTTCTCTATCTATGCATCTAATGTCATAAAAAAGCTAATGAAATGAGCAGTCAGCGAGACCCCTTCTCTATCTATGCATCTAATGTCATAAAGAAGCTAAGGAAATGAGCAGTCAGTCAGAATCCTTTTCCAATTTTTTTTCTGATGTCATAAAGAAGCTATGGAAATGAGTAGTCAGCAAGACCCCTTCTCTATCTGTTCATCTGATGTCATAAAGAAGCTATGGAAATGAGCAGTCATCCAGACCCCTTCTCTATCTATGCATCTAATGTGATAAAGAAGCTATGGAAATAAGCAGTCAGCCAGACCAATTCTCCATCTATGCATCTATTGTCATAAACAAGCTATGGAAATAAGCAGTCAGCCAGACCCCTTCTCTATCTATACATCTGATGTCATAAAGAAGCTATGGAAATGAGCAGTCAGCCAGACACCTTCTTTCTCTATGCATCTAATGTCATAAAGAAGCTAATGAAATGAGCAGTCAGCCAGACCCCTTCTCTATCTATGCATCTGATGTCACAAAGAAGCTATGGAAATGAGCAGTCAGCCATACCCCTTCTCTATCTATGTATCTGATGCCATAAAGAATCTATGAAAATGAACAGTCAGCCAGACCACATCTCTTTCTATGCATATGATGTCATGAAGAACATATAAAAATGAGCAGTCAGCCAGACCCCTTCTCTATATGTGCATCTGATGTCATAAAGCTATGAAAATGAACAGTCATCCAGACCCCTTTTCTATCTATGCAGCTAATGTCATAAAGAAGCTATGAAAATGAGCAGTCAGTCAGACGCCTTCTCTATCTGTGCTCATTACCTTAGCTTCTTTATGACATCAGATGCATAGACAGAGAAGAAATCTGGCTGACTGCTCATTTCCATAGCTTCTTTTTGACATCAGATGCATAGACAGATGTGGCGCCCCGCAACGAGTGCATCACAAGGGAGTATTGCAGCCGCAATATTCTCTGACACAGCAGTGATATAGTTAACTTTGAGATCCAACCCAACATGCATCACCTAGAACAGAGGGCCAATCCTAGGTCCTGGTGGGTGGAGTGTTAGGGAAGTGTAGTAGAACACACAATACTCTAGACCAGAACAGAAGAGCCTGGAATCTAGAGCGAAGCCTAGAACACAGAGCTTGGAGAGGAGCGGGGGCTCCGCACCCCGTGCGGGCCCCTGGGCCGTCACCGGTCGGGTGTCAGCACCTGAGGCCTTAACTACCGGGATTGGGCGTTATCCACACGGGTTCCCAAAAGACTCCCGTGCCCACAACCTACAGCCGGTTCACTGGTACCGAAGCTGGCAGCAGTTCACTTCTGCTACGCGAACCAGAAGCGTGGAGGAGCAGCTTCACAGGAGCACCCCACCACCAGCCAACTTTCAGTCGTCTAACCAGCGGTGTACCCACCAAGGGATCCAAGGCTCCCCAAAACATCCAGAACGTACATCATGGATAGGGCATTGAAGCAGCCTCCCCGTACCCGACCTGGTATTCCTGGGCGACACTGGCAACCAATTAGTTAGAATGGAGGAACACTTGCGGATCTCTGAGGGACACTATCACTGCTGAAGTCCACCCGGTCCACTACCTGTAACCACTGTATACCATGTACTACATACTGGTTACAGTAAAGACCCGTTATAGAGACTTTCTGTGTCTGTGCTTCCTTATGAACTGTCCGTCCGCACAACAAGGTAATCGCAGCTGCCGCACAACATCTTGAGCAGCTCCAGCCTCCGGGGATCACCGCTCAGCCTGTGGGGAGCGTAACATCTTGCTGCTGTCCATCCCCCGGAGGTTCCGCAGCGTCGGTAGTCCTTACCGAATCTACTCATAGGTGGCGTCACGAATAAATTAAAAACCCCTTTAATCTGTTCCACCAAGACGTCTTCAACACTTTTGATCTGCACTACACCGGGCCCCACTACCGGCAGGCGCGGTCCACCCGTGACAAGGAGGAAGGAAGCATCGCCTGTCTAAACCGGAGTCCCGGCCACGGTGAGTCACAGAGAAGGGGTCTGGCTGATGGCTCATTTCCATAGCTTCTTTTTGACATCAGGTGCATAGATAGAGAAAAGGTCTGGCTGACTGCTTCTGATGTAATAAAGAAGCTAAGGAAATGAGCAGTCAGCCAGACCCCTTCTCTATCTATGCACCTGATGTCAAAAAGAAGCTAAGGTCTGGCTGACTGCATCTGATGTAATAAAGAAGATAAGGAAATGAGCAGCCAGCCAGACCCCTTCTCTATCTATGCATCTGATGTCATAAAGAGGCTATGGAAAAGAGCAGTCAACCATACCCCTTCTCTATCTGTGCATCTGATGTCATAAAGAAGCTATGGAAATGAGCAGTCAGCCAGACCCCTTCTCTATCTATGCACCTAATGTCATAAAGAAGCTAAGGAAATAAGCAGTCAGACAGACCCCTTCTCTATCTATGCATCTGATGTCAAAAGAAGATATAAAAATGAGCAGTCAGCGGGACCCAGTCTCTATCTATGCATTGGATGTCATAAAGAAGCTATAGAAATGAGCAGTCAGCCAGAACCCTTCTCTATCTGTGCATCTGATGTTTATAAAGAAGCTATAGAAATGAGCAGTCAGCCAGAACCGTTCTCTATCTGTGCATATGATGTCATAAAGAAGCTAAGGAAATGAGCAGTCAGATAGACCCCTTCTCTATCTATACATCTGATGTCATAAAGAAGCTATGGAAATGAGCAGTCAGCCATACCCCTTCTTTATCTCCGCATCTGATGTCATTAAGAAGCTAATGAAATGAGCAGTCAGCCAGACCCCTTCTCTATCTATGCATCTGATGTCACAAAGAAGCTATGGAAATGAGCAGTCAGCCATACCCCTTCTCTATCTATGTATCTGATGCCATAAAGAATCTATGAAAATGAACAGTCAGCCAGACCACATCTCTTTCTATGCATATGATGTCATAAAGAACATATAAAAATGAGCAGTCAGCCGGACCCCTTCTCTATATGTGCATCTGATGTCATAAAGCTATGAAAATGAACAGTCATCCAGACCCCTTCTCTATCTATGCAGCTGTCATAAAGAAGCTATGAAAATGAGCAGTCAGTCAGACACCTTCTCTATCTGTGCTCATTACCTTAGCTTCTTTTTGACATCAGATGCATAGACAGAGAAGGGGTCTGGCTGATGGCTCATTTCCATAGCTTCTTTTTGACATCAGGTGCATAGATAGAGAAAAGGTCTGGCTGACTGCATCTGATGTAATAAAGAAGCTAAGGAAATGAGCAGTCAACCATACCCCTTCTCTATCTGTGCATCTGATGTCATAAAGAAGCTATGGAAATGAGCAGTCAGCCAGACCCCTTCTCTATCTATGCACCTAATGTCATAAAGAAGCTATGGAAATGAGCAGTCAGACAGACCCCTTCTCTATCTATGCATCTGATGTCAAAAGAAGATATAAAAATGAGCAGTCAGCGGGACCCAGTCTCTATCTATGCATTGGATGTCATAAAGAAGCTATAGAAATGAGCAGTCAGCCAGAACCCTTCTCTATCTGTGCATCTGATGTTTATAAAGAAGCTATAGAAATGAGCAGTCAGCCAGAACCGTTCTCTATCTGTGCATATGATGTCATAAAGAAGCTAAGGAAATGAGCAGTCAGATAGACCCCTTCTCTACCTATGCATCTAATATCATATAGAAGCCAAGGAAATTTGCAGTCAGCCAGATCCCTTCTCTACCTATGCATCTAATGTCATAAAGAAGGTATGGAAATTAGCAGTCAGCCAGACCCCTTCTCTATCTATGCATCTGATGTCAAAAGAAGATATAAAAATGAGCAGTCAGCGGGACCCAGTCTCTATCTATGCATTGGATGTCATAAAGAAGCTATCTGCATCTGATGTTTATTATAAAGAAGCTATAGAAATTAGCAGTCAGCCAGATCCGTTCTGTATCTGTGCATATGATGTCATAAAGAAGCTATGGAAATGAGCAGTCAGCCAGAACCATTTTTTATCATTGCATCTGATGTCACAGAGAAGCTATGGAAATGAGCAGTCAGCCAGACCCCTTCTCTATCTGTGCATCTGATGTCATGAAGAAGCTATGGAAATGAGCAGTCAGCCAGTCTCCTTCTCTAACTATGCATCTAATGTCATAAAGAAGCTAAGGAAATGAGCAGTCAGATAGACCCCTACTCTAACTATGCATCTAATATCATATAGAAGCCAAGGAAGTGAGCAGTCAGCCAGATCCCTTCTCTATCTATGCATCTGATGTCATAAAGAAGATATAAAAATGAGCAGTCAGCCGGACCCCTTCTTTATCTATGCATATAATGTCATAATGAAGCTAAGGAAATGAGCAGTCAGCCAGACCCCTTCTCTATCTATGTATCTGATGTCATAAAAAAGCTAATGAAATGAGCAGTCAGCGAGACCCACTCTATCTATGCATCTAATGTCATAAAGAAGTTATTGAAATGAGCAGTCAGCCAGACCCCTTCTCTATCTATTTATCTAATGTCATAAAAAAGCTAATGAAATGAGCAGTCAGCGAGACCCCTTCTCTAACTACGCATCTAATATCATATAGAAGCCAAGGAAGTGAGCAGTCAGCCAGATCCCTTCTCTATCTATGCATCTAATGTCATAAAGAAGCTAAGGAAATGAGCAGTCAGCCAGACCCCTTCTCTATCTATGCATCTGATGTTTATAAAGAAGCTATAGTAATGAGCAGTCAGCCAGAAACCGTTCTCTATCTGTGCATATGATGTCATAAAGAAGCTAAGGAAATGAGCAGTCAGATAGACCCTACTCTAACTACGCATCTAATATCATATAGAAGCCAAGGAAGTGAGCAGTCAGCCAGATCCCTTCTCTATCTATGCATCTAATGTCATAAAGAAGCTAAGGAAATGAGCAGTCAGCTAGACCCCTTCTCTATGTATGTATCTGATGTCATAAAGAAGCTGTGGAAATGACCTGTCAGCCAGAATCCATCTCTATCTATGCATCTGATGTCATAAAGAAGATATAAAAATGAGCAGTCAGCCGGACCCCTTCTTTATCTATGCATATAATGTCATAATGAAGCTAAGGAAATGAGCAGTCAGCCAGACCCCTTCTCTATCTATGTATCTGATGTCATAAAAAAGCTAATGAAATGAGCAGTCAGCGAGACCCACTCTATCTATGCATCTAATGTCATAAAGAAGTTATTGAAATGAGCAGTCAGCCAGACCAATTCTCTATCTATTTATCTAATGTCATAAAAAAGCTAATGAAATGAGCAGTCAGCGAGACCCCTTCTCTAACTACGCATCTAATATCATATAGAAGCCAAGGAAGTGAGCAGTCAGCCAGATCCCTTCTCTATCTATGCATCTAATGTCATAAAGAAGCTAAGGAAATGAGCAGTCAGCCAGACCCCTTTTCTATCTATGCACCTGTCATAAAGAAGCTATGGAAATTAGCAGTCAGCCAGACCCCTTCTCTATCTATGCATCTGATGTCAAAAGAAGATATAAAAATGAGCAGTCAGCGGGACCCAGTCTCTATCTATGCATTGGATGTCATAAAGAAGCTATCTGCATCTGATGTTTATTATAAAGAAGCTATAGAAATTAGCAGTCAGCCAGATCCGTTCTGTATCTGTGCATATGATGTCATAAAGAAGCTATGGAAATGAGCAGTCAGCCAGAACCATTTTTTATCATTGCATCTGATGTCACAGAGAAGCTATGGAAATGAGCAGTCAGCCAGACCCCTTCTCTATCTGTGCATCTGATGTCATGAAGAAGCTATGGAAATGAGCAGTCAGCCAGTCTCCTTCTCTAACTATGCATCTAATGTCATAAAGAAGCTAAGGAAATGAGCAGTCAGATAGACCCCTACTCTAACTATGCATCTAATATCATATAGAAGCCAAGGAAGTGAGCAGTCAGCCAGATCCCTTCTCTATCTATGCATCTGATGTCATAAAGAAGATATAAAAATGAGCAGTCAGCCGGACCCCTTCTTTATCTATGCATATAATGTCATAATGAAGCTAAGGAAATGAGCAGTCAGCCAGACCCCTTCTCTATCTATGTATCTGATGTCATAAAAAAGCTAATGAAATGAGCAGTCAGCGAGACCCACTCTATCTATGCATCTAATGTCATAAAGAAGTTATTGAAATGAGCAGTCAGCCAGACCAATTCTCTATCTATTTATCTAATGTCATAAAAAAGCTAATGAAATGAGCAGTCAGCGAGACCCCTTCTCTAACTACGCATCTAATATCATATAGAAGCCAAGGAAGTGAGCAGTCAGCCAGATCCCTTCTCTATCTATGCATCTAATGTCATAAAGAAGCTAAGGAAATGAGCAGTCAGCCAGACCCCTTCTCTATCTATGCATCTGATGTTTATAAAGAAGCTATAGTAATGAGCAGTCAGCCAGAACCGTTCTCTATCTGTGCATATGATGTCATAAAGAAGCTAAGGAAATGAGCAGTCAGATAGACCCCTACTCTAACTACGCATCTAATATCATATAGAAGCCAAGGAAGTGAGCAGTCAGCCAGATCCCTTCTCTATCTATGCATCTAATGTCATAAAGAAGCTAAGGAAATGAGCAGTCAGCTAGACCCCTTCTCTATGTATGTATCTGATGTCATAAAGAAGCTGTGGAAATGACCTGTCAGCCAGAATCCATTCTCTATCTATGCATCTGATGTCATAAAGAAGATATAAAAATGAGCAGTCAGCCGGACCCTTCTTTATCTATGCATATAATGTCATAATGAAGCTAAGGAAATGAGCAGTCAGCCAGACCCCTTCTCTATCTATGTATCTGATGTCATAAAAAAGCTAATGAAATGAGCAGTCAGCGAGACCCACTCTATCTATGCATCTAATGTCATAAAGAAGTTATTGAAATGAGCAGTCAGCCAGACCAATTCTCTATCTATTTATCTAATGTCATAAAAAAGCTAATGAAATGAGCAGTCAGCGAGACCCCTTCTCTAACTACGCATCTAATATCATATAGAAGCCAAGGAAGTGAGCAGTCAGCCAGATCCCTTCTCTATCTATGCATCTAATGTCATAAAGAAGCTAAGGAAATGAGCAGTCAGCCAGACCCCTTCTCTATCTATGCATCTGATGTTTATAAAGAAGCTATAGAAATGAGCAGTCAGCCAGAACCGTTCTCTATCTGTGCATATGATGTCATAAAGAAGCTAAGGAAATGAGCAGTCAGATAGACCCCTACTCTAACTACGCATCTAATATCATATAGAAGCCAAGGAAGTGAGCAGTCAGCCAGATCCCTTCTCTATCTATGCATCTAATGTCATAAAGAAGCTAAGGAAATGAGCAGTCAGCTAGACCCCTTCTCTATGTATGCATCTGATGTCATAAAGAAGCTGTGGAAATGACCTGTCAGCCAGAATCCATCTCTATCTATGCATCTGATGTCATAAAGAAGATATAAAAATGAGCAGTCAGCCGGACCCCTTCTTTATCTATGCATATAATTTCATAATGAAGCTAAGGAAATGAGCAGTCAGCCAGACCCCTTCTCTATCTATGTATCTGATGTCATAAAAAAGCTAATGAAATGAGCAGTCAGCCAGTCTCCTTCTCTATCTATGCATCTAATGTCATAAAGAAGCTAAGGAAATGAGCAGTCAGTCAGACCCCTTCTCTATCTATACACCTGATGTCTTAAAGAGGCTATGGAAATGAGCAGTCATCCAGACCCCTTCTCTATCTATGCATCTAACGTCATAAAGAAGCTATGGAAATAAGCAGTCAGCCAGAACAATTCTCCATCTATGCATCTATTGTCATAAACAAGCTATGGAAATAAGCAGTCAGACAGACTTCTCGATCTATGCATCTGATGTCATAAAAACCTAAGGAAATGAGCAGTCAGCCAGACCCCTTCTCTATCTATGCATCTGATGTCACAAAGAAGCTATGGAAATGAGCAGTCAGATAGAGAAGGGGTATGGGTATGTATCTGATGCCATAAAGAATCTATGAAAATGAACAGTCAGCCAGACCACATCTCTTTCTATGCATATGATGTCATAAAGAACATATAAAAATGAGCAGTCAGCCGGACCCCTTGTCTATATGTGCATCTGATGTCATAAAGCTATGAAAATGAACAGTCATCCAGACCCCTTCTCTATCTATGCAGCTAATGTCATAAAGAAGCTATGAAAATGAGCAGTCAGACAGACGCCTTCTCTATCTGTGCTCATTACCTTAGCTTCTTTATGACATCAGATGCATAGACAGAGAAGAAATCTGGCTGCTCATTTCCATAGCTTCTTTTTGACATCAGATGCATAGACAGAGAAGGGGTCTGGCTGATGGCTCATTTCCATAGCTTCTTTTTGACATCAGGTGCATAGATAGAGAAAAGGTCTGGCTGACTGCATCTGATGTAATAAAGAAGCTAAGGAAATGAGCAGTCAGCCAGACCCCTTCTCTATCTATGCACCTGATGTCAAAAAGAAGCTAAGGTCTGGCTGACTGCATCTGATGTAATAAAGCTAAGGAAATGAGCAGTCAGCCAGACCCCTTCTCTATCTATGCATCTGATGTCATGAAGAGGCTATGGAAAATAGCAGTCAACCATACCCCTTCTCTATCTGTGCACCTGATGTCATAAAGAAGATAAGGAAATGAGCAGCCAGCCAGACCCTTCTCTATCTATGCATCTGATGTCATGAAGAGGCTATGGAAAATAGCAGTCAACCATACCCCTTCTCTATCTGTGCATCTGATGTCATAAAGAAGCTATGGAAATGAGCAGTCAGCCAGACCCCTTCTCTATCTATGCACCTAATGTCATAAAGAAGCTAAGGAAATAAGCAGTCAGACAGACCCCTTCTCTATCTATGCATCTGATGTCAAAAGAAGATATAAAAATGAGCAGTCAGCGGGACTCAGTCTCTATCTATGCATCTGATGTCATAAAGAAGCTATAGAAATGAGCAGTCAGCCAGAACCCTTCACTATCTGTGCATATGATGTCATAAAGAAGCTAAGGAAATGAGCAGTCAGCCAGAACCCTTCTCTATCTGTGCATCTGATGTTTATAAAGAAGCTATAGAAATGAGCAGTCAGCCAGAACCCTTCTCTATCTGTGCATATGATGTCATAAAGAAGCTAAGGAAATGAGCAGTCAGATAGACCCCTTCTCTACCTATGCATCTAATATCATATAGAAGCCAAGGAAATTTGCAGTCAGCCAGATCCCTTCTCTACCTATGCATCTAATGTCATAAAGAAGCTAAGGAAATGAGCAGTCAGCCAGAACCCTTCTCTATCTATGCATCTAATATCATAAAGAAGCCAAGGAAATGAGCAGTCTGCCAGACCACTTCTCTACCTATGCATCTAATGTCATAAATAAGCTATGGAAAAGAGCAGTCAGCCAGACCCCTTCTCGATCTGTGCATCTGATGTCACAAAGAAGCTATTAAAATGAGCAGTGAACCATACCCCTCCTCTATCTGCGCATCTGATCTCATAAAGAAGCCAAGGAAATGAGCAGTCAGCCAGACCCCTTCTCTATCTATGCATCTAATGTCATAAAGAAGCTATGGAAATAAGCAGTCAGCCAGACCCCTTTTCTACCGATGCATCTAATGTCATAAAGAAGCTATGGAAATAATAAGTCAGCCAGACCCCTTTTCTATCTATGTATCTGATGCAATAAAGAATCTATGAAAATGAGCAGTCAGCCAGACCCCTTTTCTATCTGTGCATCTGATGTCATAGAGAAGCTTTGGAAATGAGCAGTCAGCCAGACCCCTTCTCTATGTGTGCATCTGATGTCAAAATAAGATATAAAAATGAGCAGTCAGCCAGACCACTTCTCTAACCAAGCATCTGATGTCATAAAGAAGCTAATGAAATGAGCAGTCATTCAGACCCCTTTTCTATCTATTTTTCTGATGTCATAAATAAGCTAGGGAAATGAGCATTCAGCCAGACCCCTTCTCTATCTATGCAGCTGATGTCATAAAGAGGCTATGGAAAAGAACAGTGAACCATATCCCTTCTCTATCTGTGCTAATTTCCTTAGCTTCTTTATGACATCAGATGCATAGATAGAGAAGCGGTCTGGCTGACGGCTCATTTCCATAGCTTCTTTATGACATCATGTGCATAGATAGAGAAGGGGTCTGGCTGACTGCTCATTTCCTTAACTTCTTCATGACATCAGATGCAGTCAGCCAGACCCTTCTCTATCTATGCACCTGATGTCATAAAGAAGCTAAGGAAATAAGCAGTCAGCCAGACCTCTTCTCTATCTATGCATGTGATGTCATAAAGAGGCTATGGAAAAGAGCAGTCAACCATACCCCTTCTCTATCTGTGCATCTGATGTCAAAAAAGATAAAATGAGCAGTCAGCCAGACCCCTTCTCTATCTATGCACCTGATCTCATAAAGAAGCTATGGAAATGAGCAGTCAGCCAGACCCCTTCTCTATCTATGCATCGGATGTCATAAAGAAGCTAAAGAAATGAGCAGTCAGCCAGACCCCTTCTCTATCTGTGCATCTGATGTTTATAAGGAAGCTATGTAAATGAGCAGTCAGCCAGAACCATTCTCTATCTGTGCATCTTATTTGATAAAGAAGCTATGGAAATGAGCAATCAGCCAGACCCCTTCTCTACCTATGCATGTAATGTCATAAAGAAGCTATGGAAACGAGCAGTCAGCCAGACCCCTTCTCTATCTGTGCATCTAATGTCATAAAGAAGCTATGGAAATGAGCAGTCAGCCAGACCCCTTCTCTATCTATGCATCTAATGTCATAAAGAAGCTAAGGAAATGAGCAGTCTGCTAGACCCCTTCTTTACCTATGCACCTAATGTCATAAAGAAGCTAAGGAAATGATAAGACAGCCAGAACCCTTCTCTATCTATGCACCTAATGTCATAAAGAAGCTATGGAAATAAGCAGTCAGCCAGACTCCTTCTCTATCTATGCAGCTGATGTCATAAAGAGGCTATGGAAAAGAACAGTGAACCACACCCCTCTATCTGTGCTCATTTCCATAGCTTTTTATGACATCAGATGCATAGATAGAGAAGGGGTCTGGCTGACTGCTCATTTCCATAGGTTTTTTGTGACATCATATGCATAGACAGAGAAGGGGTCTGGCTGACTGCTCATTTCCATAGCTTCTTTATGACATTAGGTGCATAGATAGAGAAGGGTTCTGGCTGTCTTATAATTTCCTTAGCTTCTTTATGACATTAGGTGCATAGATAAAGAAGGGGTCTAGCAGACTGCTCATTTCCTTAACTTCTTTATTGTCATTAAGAAGCTATGGAAATGAGCGGTCAGCCAGACCCCTTCACTTTGTATGCATTCAATGTTATAAAGAAGCTATGATGTGTAAAAAAGGAGAAAAGGAGTGTCCACGTGCGCTGGCCCGGGTATTAATCGGACTTCAAAGCTTGATCCAAGAATCTTTTTTTGTAAAATCTCAACGCGTTTCGTGAGGTTCTCCTCATCTCATCAGGAGATACAAGCATGCAGTCAGCCAGACCCCTTCACTATGTATGCATCTAATGTCATAAAGAAGCTATGGAAATGTGTAGTCAGCCAGACCCCTTCTCTATCTATGCATCTAATGTCATAAAGAAGCTATGGAAATAAGCAGTCAGCCTGAACCCTTCTCTATCTGTGCATCTGATGTCATAAATAAGCTATGGTATTGAGCAGTCAGCCAGACTTCTTCCCTATCTATGCATCTGATGTCATAGAGAAGCTATGGAAATGAGCAATTAGCCAGACCCCGTCTCTATCTATGCATCTGATGTCATAAAGAGTCTATGAAAATGAGTAGTCAGCTATGCCCCTTACCTATCTATGCATATGATGTTATAAATAAGCCATGGAAATGAGCGGTCAGCCAAACCCCTTTTCTATCTGTGCATCTGATGTCATAGAGAAGCTATTGAAATGAGCAGTCAGCCAGACCCCTTCTCTATCCAAGCATCTGATGTAATAAAGAAGCTATGAAAATGAACAGTCAGCCACACCTCTTCTCTATCTATGCATCTAATGTCATAAAGAAGCTATGAAAATGAACAGCCAGATCCCTTCTTTATCTATGCATCTGATGTCATACAGAAGCTATGGAAAAGAGCAGTCAACCATTCCCCTTCTCTATCTGTGCTCATTTCCTTAGCTTCATAATGACATCAGATGCAGTCAGCCAGACCCATTCTCTATCGATGCATCTGATGTCATAAAGAAGCTAAGGAAATCAGCAGTCAGCCAGACCCCTTCTCTATCTGTGCATCTGATGTCATAAAGAGGCTATGGAAAAGAGCAGTCAACCATTCCCCTTCTCTATCGAGTAGTAAGGCTTCAGGGCATTAAGTGGCAATATCAACTGTCATGCTCCGGGCGGATTGCCCTATAGGCAGGTTCTTCCCCTGGTGGCGCTAATCCACAGCACAAGCAATAATAGATATATAAAGAAAGAGGCAGCACTCACCAGTATTGTGCAGCAGTGATCTCTTTAATCCAGCGTGTTTAAGGATTCATGACAGGGTGCAGGGAGGTGACCACGGAGGGCGTACGACGACGCTGTTTCGCATAAAAAAATTTTAAACACGGACATGGAGTCAGTGTACGCTGAAGGCACATCATCCGACATGATCCCAGTGCCTCGCACGAGTGCAATGCGAGATAAACTCGCATTGCACTAGGACAAGTGATTTTCTATAATGTCGGGCACACTGGTGCGCATTTGAAGCCCTGAACTCGCAAAGCGAGTTTCAGTCGTGGCATGCTGCAACTGCATGCGAGTTGTACGCACCAGCTATCAATAGAAAACAATGGGTGCGTTAAAAAAACGCACCGTGCAATCACATAGTGAGAGTCTCTGTAATCCCGGCTGTGATCTCTGTGAAAGCCGGGACCGTGTGCGCTGCTTGCGGCGGGGGCGGATGCCCTCCCCCTCCTCAGGTCTCCCCCCTTCTCCAGATGGCCCCCACCTGTTACTGCCCCCCACCCCCGACGCCCGGACCTGTTTGCAGTTACCCGCCACGCTGCCGGCGGCGGAGGCGAATGCCCTCCCCCTCCTCAGGCCTCCCCCTACTTGTCACTGCCCTCCACCCCCCCCAACTCCGATGCCGGGATCTGTTTGCGGTTACCCGCCGCGCTGCTGGCGGCGGAGGCGGATGCCCTCCCCCTCCTCAGGCCTCCCCCTACTTGTCACTGCCCTCCACCCCCTCAACTCCGATGCCGGGATCTGTTTGCGGTTACCCGCCGCGCTGCTGGCGGCTGAGGCGGATGCCCTCCCCCTCCTCAGGCCTCCCCCTACTTGTCACTGCCCTCCACCCCCCAACTCCGATGCCGGGACCTGTTTGCGGTTACCCCCACGCTTCTGGTGGAGAGGGCGGATGCCCACCCCTCCTCAGGACTCCCCATCCCCTGGATGGCCCCCACCTGTCCCTGCCATTCACTCCCCGATCCCCGTGACTGATCTCACCGCTCCTCGATCCCGCCGCCTGTGTAGCCGCCGCTCTGCCTCCTCTCCTCGCTGGAACGCCCCTCTTCCAGTGCAGCTCCGCCCAGAGGCAAGTACCGTATGAATTAATGGAATGAATGAATGAATGAATGAATGTGAGTGGGTTCATGGATGGATGGATGGGTTAATGGATGGATGAGTGTGAATGGATGGATGTATGTGTGCACCCGTGGTTGTAAGCACAAGTGGATGTGTGGGTGCGTGGATGTGTGGGTGCATGGATGTGTGGGTGCATGGATGTGTGAGTGCGTAGATGCGTGGATGTGTGGGTGCGAGGATGTGTGGGTGCGTGGATGCATGGATGTGTAGGTGCGTGGATGTGTGGGTGCATGGATGTGTGGATGCGTGGGTGCATGGATGCGTGGGTGTGTGGCTGCGTGGATGCGTTTGTGCGTGGATGCATGGATGTGTAGGTGCATGGATGCGTGGGTGCGTGGATGCATGGATGCATGGAATGCGTGAATGTGTGGGTGCATGGATGTATGGGTGCATGGATGCATGGATGTGTGGGTGCATGTGTGCGTGGATGTGTGGGTGCGTGGATGTGTTGGTGCGTGGATGTGTGGGTGCAAGGATGTGTGGATGCGTGGGTGCGTGGATGCGTGGATGCATGGATGTGTGGATGTGTGGGTGCATGGATGTGTGGGTGCATGGATGCGTGGGTGTGTGGATGTGTGGATGCGTGCGTGGATGCATGGGTGCATGGATACGTGGATGCATGGATGTGTGGGTGCGTGGATGTGTGGGTGCATGGATGTGTGGGTGCATGGATGTGGGGGTGCATGGATGCGTGGATGTGTGGGTGCATGGATGTGTGGGTGCGTGGATGTGTGGTGCGTGGATGTGTGGGTGCGTGGATGTGTGGGTGCATGGATGTGTGGGTGCATGGATGTGTGGATGCGTGGATGCATGGATGTGTGGGTGCGTGGATGTGTGGGTGCATGGATGTGTGGGTGCATGGATGCGTGGATGTGTGGGTGCATGGATGTGTGGGTGCGTGGATGCATGGATGTGTGGGTGCGTGGATGTGTGGGTGCGTGGATGTGTGGATGTGTGGGTGCGTGGATGCATGGATGTGTGGGTGCGTGAATGTGTGGGTGCGTGAATGTGTGGGTGCGTGAATGTGTGGGTGCGTGAATGTGTGGGTGCGTGAATGTGTGGGTGCGTGGATGTGTGGGTGCGTGGATGTGTGGATACGTGCATGGATGGATGTGTGCGTATGTGTGGATGTGTGCACGAATGAATGTGTACATGCGTGGATGATGGGTGGATGGATGGATGCAACAAGGGATCAAGTGTCCTCTTCTAGTCTCAGGGATCATAGTAATGGTGCACTGTATGACAGATCATTGCCATACAGTGCACCATAACTCTGACCCCAGAGACTGTAGGAAGAGGACACTTGATCCCTTGCTGAAATCTTTGGAGCAGAGGCGATCGAGCATCGTGGGACCTTGATTGTGGACTACGTCGGAGGCGATCGAGCATCGTGGGACGTTAGTTATGGACTATGTCGGATCTTTCTAATAAAGATGGAGTCTTTATTTGAAAAAAAACCACAAACAAAATTCAATTACTTTTCTTTGTGTATATTTAATGACTACTTACCAGAGATTCCTAATGGCGGGTCTAACATTGGCCCAATATTATGAATCTCGGGCTTAGTGCCAGCTGCCAATAAAAAGCTGGCATTAACCCCTTTATTACCCAGTTTGCCACCGGCACCAGGGCAACTGGAAGAGCATGGGTACAGCGCCAGAAAATGGCGCTTCAATGAATGCGCCATTTTCTGATGCGGCTGCGGGCTGCAATTCGCAGCATGGGGGCCCAGAACGCTTGGGCCTCTCCATGCTGCGGATTGCAGCCCCCAGCTGTCTAGTTGTACCTGGCTGGACCAAAAATTTGGCGCAGCCCCACGTCATTTTTTTTCTAGAATTTGTTCTAGAAATAAAAATAAAATGCGCTTCGCTGTATTTTTGGTTACCAGCCAGGTACAACGAGGCAGCTGGGGGTTGGTGGCAGTCCGTAACTGCCAAGTTGTACCTGGCTGGACCAAAAATATGGCGAAGCCCCACGTCATTTTATTACTTCTACCAATAAACCGACATGGAGCTTTGCCATATTCTTGGCTGCCAGCCAGGTACAACTTGGCAGTTGGGGGGCTGCAATCCTCATCGTGGAGAGATCCAAATGTTGTGGCCCCCCCATGCTGCAAATTGCAACCCACAGCCACCCCAGAAAATAGCGCATTCATTGGAGGTGCCATTTTCTGGTGCTGTACCCCAACTCTTCCAGTTGCCCTTGCGCTGGTGGCAATGCTGGTGGCACACAGGGGCTCTCCATACGCGACATGGTGTCTGCTAACAATTGGAATTGTTAGCGGACACCATGTCGCATATGGAGAGCCACTGTGTGCCTCAGCATTGGAGCTCCCCCGCAAGTGACCCCATTTTGGAAACTAGATCCCCCAAGGAACAAATCTAGATGCATAATGAGCACTTTGAAGCCCCAGGTGCTTCACAATTTGATCCATAAAAAAAAATAAGATTTTTGTGGAAGAAAAATATTTTTTTCATTTTTACGGATCAATTTGTGAAGCACCTGGGGCTTCAAAGTGCTAATTATGCATCTAGATTTGTTCCTTGGGGGGTCTAGTTTCCAAAATGGGATCACTTGTGGGGGAGCTCCAATGCTGAGGTACACAGGGTCTCTCCAAACGTGACTAGGTATCCGCTAACAATTTGAATGGAAATCAGCTCAAATTGTTAGCTGACACCATGTCGCGTTTGGTGAGCCCTTGTGTGCCTCAACATTGGAGCTCCCCCACAAGTGACCCCATTGACAAATGAGTGGCAGCAAATCAGTGCAGTCTTGACACCAGGAGAAGGGTGCTAGTCTGTCGGATCGCATTAGGAATGAGGCTGAAGGCATCCGACATGATCCCAGTGCCTCGCACGAATGCAATGCGAGATAAACTCGCATTGCACCAGGACAAGTGTTTTTCTATCATGTCAGGCACACTGGTGCGCATTTTAAGCACTGAACTCGCAAAGCGAGTTTCAGTCGCGGTATGCTGCGACTGCATGCGAGTTGTAGGCACCAGCTGTCAATAGAAAACAATGGGTGCGTTAAAACAACGCACCGTGCAATCACATAGTGCGAGTCTCACGCGTCAAAAACGACACTTCCGGCACACACATTTCAAAAAGTGTGCAGGAAGAAGCAGGGCACACACCGCAGACCACCGGGAGCCAGAGCCCTCAAGCTGCGCAGAGCCTCCCGTCGTACCGGCCCCGCCAGGTACTGAGGCTGTGATCCCGGCTGTGATCTCTGTGACAGCCGGGACCTGTGTGCGGCTTCACCCACCACGCTGCTGGTGGCAGGGGCGGATGCCCGCCCCCCTCCTCAGGCCTCCCCCTTCTCCAGATGGCCCCCACCTGTCACTGCTCCCCCACCCCCAATGCCGGGACCGGTTTGCAGCTTCAGCCGCCGCACTGCTGGCGGCGGGGGCGGATGCCTTACCCCTCCTCTGGCCTCCCCCTCCTCTGGATGGCCCCCACCTCCGATGCCGGGTCTGCTTTCGGGTTCACCCGCCGCGCTGCTGGTGGGGGCGGATGCCCTCCCCCTCCTCAGGTCTCCCCCTCCTCAGGCCTCCCCATCCCCTGGATGGCCCCCACCTGACCCTGACATTCACCCCTCACCCCCCGATCCCCTTGTCTGATCTCACCGCTCCTCGATCCCGCCGGTGTAGCCGCCGCTCTGCCTCCTCTCCTCGCTGGAATGCCCCTCCTCCAGTGCTGCTCCGCCCAGAGGTAAGTACCGTATGAAATGAATGAATGAGTGAATGATTGAATCAGTAAGTGGGTTCATGGATGGATGGATGGGTTTATGGATGGATGGGTGTGAATGGATGGATGGATGTGTGCACGCTTGGTTGCGTGGATATGTGGGTGCGTGGATGCATGGGTGCGTGTATGTGTGGGTGTGTGGGTGCGTGTATGTGTGGGTGCATGGGTGCATGGATGTGTGGGTGTGTGGGTGCGTGGATGTGTGGGTGCGTGGGTGTGTGGGTGTGTGGGTGCGTGGATGTGTGGGTGTGTGGGTGGATGTTTGGATGTGTGGGTGCGTGTATGTGTGGGTGCGTGGGTGCATGGATGTGTGGGTGTGTGGGTGCGTGGATGTGTGGGTGCGTGGGTGTTTGGGTGCGTGGGTGGGTGCGTGAGTGTGTGGGTGCGTGGATGTTTGGGTGCGTGGATGTTTGGATGCGTGGGTGCGTGCATGCATGGGTGCGTGGATGCGTGGGTGTGTGGGTGCATGGATGTGTGGTTGCGTGGATGTGTGGGTGCGTGGATGTGTGGGTGTGTGGGTGCGTGGATGCGTGGGTGCGTGGATGTGTGGATGCGTGGGTGTGTGGGTGTGTGGATGTGTGGGTGCGTGGATGTGTGGGTGTGTGGATGTGTGGGTGCGTGGCTGTGTGGGTGCGTGGATGTGTGGGTGCGTGGATGTGTGGGTGCGTGGATGTGTGGGTGCGTGGATGTGTGGGTGCAAGGATGCGTGGATGTGTGGGTGCGTGGATGCATGGATGTGTGGATGCGTGGATGTGTGGGTGCATGGATGCGTGGATGTGTGGGTGCATGGATGCGTGGATGCGTGGGTGTGTGGATGCGTGCGTGGGTGCATGGATGCGTGGATGCATGGATGTGTGGGTGCGTGGATGTGTGGGTGCGTGGATGTGTGGGTGCATGGATGTGGGGGTGCATGGATGTGTGGGTGTATGGATGTGTGGGTGCGTGGATGTGTGGGTGCGTGGATGTGTGGGTGCATGGATGTGTGGATGCGTGGGTGTGTGGATGTGTGGATGCGTGGATGCATGGATGTGTGGGTGCGTGGATGTGTGGGTGCATGGATGTGTGGGTGCATGGATGCGTGGATGTGTGGGTGCGTGGATGTGTGGGTGCATGGATGTGTGGGTGCGTGGATGCGTGGGTGTGTGGGTGCGTGGATGTGTGGGTGCGTGGATGTGTGGGTGCATGGATGCGTGGGTGTGTGGGTGCGTGGATGCATGGATGTGTGGGTGCGTGAATGTGTGGGTGCGTGAATGTGTGGGTGCGTGAATGTGTGGGTGCGTGAATGTGTGGGTGCGTGGATGTGTGGGTGCGTGGATGTGTGGGTGCGTGGATACGTGCAGGGATGGATGTGTGCGTATGTGTGGATGTGTGCACGAATGAATGTGTACATGCGTGGATGATGGGTGGATGGATGGATGCAACAAGGGATCAAGTGTCCTCTTCTAGTCTCAGGGATCATAGTAATGGTGCACTGTATGACAGATCATTGCCATACAGTGCACCATAACTCTGACCCCAGAGACTGTAGGAAGAGGACACTTGATCCCTTGCTGCAATCTTTGGAGCAGAGGCGATCGAGCATCGTGGGACCTTCATTGTGGACTACGTCGGAGGCGATCGAGCATCGTGGGACGTTAGTTATGGACTATGTCGGATCTTTCTAAAAAAGATGGAGTCTTTATTTGAAAAAAAAACCACAAACAAAATTCAATTACTTTTCTTTGTGTATATTTAATGATTACTTACCAGAGATTCCTAATGGCGGGTCTAACATTGGCCCAATATTATGAATCTCGGGCTTAGTGCCAGCTGCCAATAAAAAGCTGGCATTAACCCCTTTATTACCCAGTTTGCCACCGGCACCAGGGCAACTGGAAGAGCATGGGTACAGCGCCAGAAAATGGCGCTTCAATGAATGCGCCATTTTCTGGGGCGGCTGCGGGCTGCAATTCGCAGCATGGGGGGCCCAGAACGCTTGGGCCTCTCCATGCTGCGGATTGCAGCCCCCAGCTGTCTAGTTGTACCTGGCTGGACCAAAAATATGGCGCAGCCCCACGTCATTTTTTTTCTAGAATTTGTTCTAGAAATAAAAATAAAATGCGCTTCGCTGTATTTTTGGTTGCCAGTCAGGTACAACGAGGCAGCTGGGGGTTGGTGGCAGTCCGTAACTGCCAAGTTGTACCTGGCTGGACCAAAAATATGGCGAAGCCCCACGTCATTTTATTACTTCTACCAATAAACTGACATGGAGCTTTGCCATATTCTTGGTTGCCAGCCAGGTACAACTTGGCAGTTGGGGGGCTGCAATCCTCATCGTGGAGAGATCCAAATGTTGTGGGCCCCCCCACGCTGCAAATTGCAACCCACAGCCACCCCAGAAAATAGCGCATTCATTGGAGGTGCCATTTTCTGGTGCTGTACCCCAACTCTTCCAGTTGCCCTTGCGCTGGTGGCAATGCTGGTGGCACACAGGGGCTCTCCATGCGCGACATGGTGTCCGCTAACAATTGTTAGCGGACACCATGTTGTGTATGGAGAGCCCCTGTGTGCCTAAACATTGGAGCTCCCCCACAAGTGACCCCATTATGCATCTGGATTTGTTCCTTGGGGGGTCTAGTTTCCAAAATGGGGTCACTTGTGGGGGAGCTCCAATGTTGAGGCACACGGGGGCTCTCCATACGCGACATAGTGTCCGCTAACAATTCCAATTGTTAGTGGACACCATGTCGCGTATGGAGAGCCCCCGTGTGCCTCAGGATTGGAGCTCCCCCGCAAGTGACCCCATTTTGGAAACTAGACCCCCCAAGGAACAAATCTAGATGCATAATGAGCACTTTGAAGCCCCAGGTGCTTCACAATTTAATCCGTAAAAATAAAAAAATAAGATTTTTGTGGAAGAAAAATATTTTTTTCATTTTTACGGATCAATTTGTGAAGCACCTGGAGCTTCTAAGTGCTCATAATGCACTTGAGGGGTCTAGTTTCCAAAAAGGGGTCACTTGTGGGGGAGCTCCAATGCTGAGGCACACAGGGGCTCTCCAAACGTGACATGGTGTCCGCTAACAATTTGAATGAAAATCAGCTCAAATTGTTAGCTGACACCATGTCACGTTTGGTGAGCCCCTGTGTGCCTCAATATTGGAGCTCACCCACAAGTGACCCCATTGATTGACAAATGAGTGGCAGCAAATCAGTGCAGTCTTGACACCAGGTGAGGGTGCTAGTCTGTCGGATCACAGTAGGAATGAAAAAATCTCAATCGCACCACACTAGCACCACACTAGTACCACACTAGCACCACACTAGCACTACACTAGCACTACTACATGCATCAAACTCGCATCAATATCGCGCTTCAAAAACGCGCCGATTTGGAGGGATCAGTGTGCCTTCAGCCTGAAAAAATATCAATCGCATCACACTAGCACCACACTCGCACTACTGCACTCATCAAACTCGCATCAATATCGCGCTTCAAAAACGAGCCGTTTTGGAGGGATCAGTGTGCCTTCAGCCTTACAGAAAGGACTGAACTTTTGTGTGGAGGACTCCTTTGACTATTCAGAGTTCCGACAGGATCTGTTTAAAGCTGTCCGCAAGCTACATCTGTTTAAACATTTTGAATCTTCCAAAAGTAATCACAATGCAGACAAAACCAAAAAAGAAAGTAAAATCACAGTGAGCACTGTTGAGTTTTGTCCTCTTGGTTTTTTCTCATCAGAGGCGGCGCACCCTTCCCTGCTGGCTGATGTGCAGATGCTGTTGAGTATCAACGAGTCTGCCGTGGCGGCTAGGTCCGGTGACACCGCTGTACCGATTGAGGACTCCGGTAGACCATATTTCACAGGAGGTGTGAAGTCTACATTCATGCAACCAGTCGTACCCGGTAATAATATTGATCTCTTTGCCGAACTAGTAGATCATGACGTTAAGTCTCTAATATACCCTGGTCCGCATAACAATCTTACTAATGCAGAAAGGAGAGCATTATCGCAAATGAAAGGATGGAGGGATGTCATTTTTCGTAAAGCTGACAAGGGAGGTAGTATTGTGGTGCTGGACAGGGAGGCGTTTATAGTTGAGGCAGAACGGCAGCTTAGAAACAGACACATATAAGCCTGAACAGTATGATCCTACAGAGGGCTATAAGAAGAAGTTAAGATCCTTGCTGCGTAAGTATGTAGAACTGTGTGTGGTCTCAAAAAATCAAGCTGAAAATCTTTTTCCTGAGTACCCGTCCAAAACCACATTGATATTACCTCCCCAAAATCCACAAATGTACCACTGCCCCTCCGGGAAGGCCTATTGTTTCTGCAATAGGATCCCTGACTGAGCCACTCTCTAAATACCTGGATTGGTTCCTTCACCACTTTATGGCTAATTTGCCATTTTTGGTTAAGGATACCAATGACCTGATAAAAAGAGTCGATTTGATCGAATGGCAGGAGGGTTATCAGCTAGCCTCGATAGACATCGAAAGTTTGTACACCCGTATACCACAGGATTTAGGGGTAGAGGTTATACGGAGGATTCTAGTAAGGGTAGGAACACACTTCAGTTCCTGATCAGTTTTCCTGATCAGTGTTCATCAGTTTGTGTGCCAAAACCAGGAGTGACTCCAAAACCCACCACAGGTGTCAATCTTTCAATTATAACTTTTCTCTGCAATGTTCACTCCTGGTTTTGGCACACAAACTGATTAACACTGATCAGGAAAACTGATCAGGAACTGAAGTGTGTTCCTACCCTAAGGCAGAATGTTGATCAATTGGTGAGGGATTTTGTGTGCGAGTCATTAGCCTTTGTGCGAACCAGCGGCCTAAAAAAGTAAAAGCATTATGCTGGAGTACAGCCGGTAGCGTGCACCTTTGCTAATTTGTTTCTTGCTTGTTTTGAAGAGGAGTATGTCCACTCCTACACTAATCCTTATCTCAAACATATCAAACACTACGTACGTTACGTAGATGATGTTTTGATTGTTTGGGATGGTGATTCTGCTACTTTTGGTGAGTTCATTGTGTACCTCAATGAAACGAATACCTATAACATGTTGTTTACATCTGTGTTTGGGGGTTCAAAATTAGACTTTTTGGATGTTAGGTTGGAAATCTTTGAGGGGTCCATAGTGAGATCTGTACACAAAAAAGCTACCGCTATCAATTCCCTCTTGCATTATGACAGTGCGCAACCACTTCACACTAAGATGGGTTTGCCCTATAGTCAATTCTTGAGATTATCACGTATTAACAACACAGAAGGGGGATGGCAGACACAGGCAGATGAACTCGAGCAGAACCTGCTTCATCGTGGGTATCCAAAATCAGTTCTAAAACAGGCTAGACAAAGAGCAATTGCTCTAAGACTACGGCATGACGGCAACACTGATGGTAGGACTACTAATGATGGGAACAAATTTTATTTCAGCTTTCGACATGGTCCCATGTTTAAAATAATCCCATGTTTAAAATAATTATGACAACCATTAAGCGTCATTGGCACGTTATAGCTGCCGATAGAGTGTTTATCAAACACAGCCCCCCTGAATCTGTAGTTACTTACTGTCGGTGTAGGAATCTGGGAGATATGCTAGTTGAAAAAAGGTTGAAATCTTCACTGAATGTGAATACCTGGCTATCCTCCACTCCTGTACGTGGCAATTTCAAATGTTTTCATTGCAATTGGTGTAGGTTCTATTTGCCGGGTCCAAGTATTAAGATCGGGGGAATTGATTATCGGGTATCCTCTTATTTGAATTGCAGGAGTAGCTGGGTTGTTTATGCTGTTTTCTGCCCGTGTAACAGATTCTATCTAGGTAAAACGATACGTCCACTCTTCCACCACTTCCGTGAGCACTATAACTCTATCACCTCAGGAAAATGGTCACCTTGCTTAATTCAGCATATGCGGGAACTACACAGTGGGAATCCAGAATTGCTGCGCTTTTCCTGTGTGCAGAAAGAGACGCCTAACGAAAAGGGAGGGGATACTCAAACGGTTGTTGCAGGTTGAGGCTAGATGGATCCTTAACACAGACGCTCAAGGGGCCTTCGGCCTTAACGACAAGTTGGATCTTGCCGTGTTTCTATGAGTCGTCATGGTGCTAATAGTAATGGATCCTGTTGTATTGGTTTGCCCCCTAACTATTCCTAGTTACGCTTCTTGTCATTTGCTCTTCTCTCCCATGTGATATTCTGGGTATGGTTGCAGTCTATCTTTTGTATTCTCTGCCGGTCACTCGTATGGTGCGTGGTTTGACGTCCACTGTAGTGGGGTCTGTTAATCTCTCTTTTTTCCCTCCTCTGCCATGGGGTTATTTCATTTCTCTATATAACTGTTTAGGTTCTATGGGGGTAGATTGGAAGGGTAAAGGCAGGAATATTCTCTTGGGTACGGACGGGATAATTATAGCTTAATACATATGGTTGTATGTTTGGCCTTTTCCGTCCTCCTTTTATTACAGCATTTAATGCTCGGTTATGATGTCCGTTAGATGTTCTACACCATTGGAAGAAGATTCTTCCTGTTTGTATCATGGCAACCATAAGTATATGGTAAAGGCATACCTGCTGTGCGCATTTTTGTTTAGCCCCTCATTTGGTATGTACCCCTCCGAAACTTTGGAAAGGGTAGTAATGGGTTAACTAATTGGCTCATATACCGAGGCTATTCTGAAGTGCTCGTTTGTGTAACGGGGATTTGCATTTTTCGTGCATACTTTTTTATAGCATCACTATAGTATAACATTATCAGAGGGTAGTAATGGGTTAATGGTTTAACTCATACACAAACGAGCGTTTAGAGTAGCCTCGGTGTAACGGGGACTTGCATTTGTGCACACTCATATACAGCAGAGCTATGGTATAGCATCATCAAGGGTAGTAATGGGTTAACTGTCTGGCCCCATATACTGATGCTATTTTGAAGCGCTTGGTCGTGTAACTGGGACTTGCACTCTTGTACACACTTGTCTATGGCATTGTGACCGTATAAGATTTTTAATAATGGTGTTTTTTTCTATCTGACTCTGTGGTCGATAGCTCCTATCTATGAGGCTGGGAGTGACAGTGATTGGTGCAAAGTTCTGTTCTCTGTGTCTCCATGGCACTATCCTGCCCGGAGTAATTGATCACTGAATGTTTTTAACAGATTTCCTGCCCTGTGCTCTAACAATAGTTCCTCCTTAGGTATTACATCATGCTTTTATACTGTATATTGTTCCTAGTGCCTGTGTTATCTATATGTTTTTAATTCATTGTTTTTTGCACATTACTTGAATGGTGTAGATGTTTTGATAAAGTTGGCCGATTCAAACAGGAAGTCAGCAGGCGGAAGTGATGTGCATGACCATGTGTATTTAACATGGACACCTGCACACTGCCGCACACCGGACCTGTAATGCAAATTTTTTGCGAAACGGCAACGTAGTCCGCCCTCCGTGGTCACCTCCCTGCACCCTGTCATGAATCCTTAAACACGTTGGATTAAAGAGACCACTGCTGCACAATACTGGTGAGTGCTGCCTCTTTCTTTATATATCCATACCCCTTCTCTATCTGTGCATCTGATGTCATAGGGAAGCTATGAAAATGAGCAGTCAGCCAGACCCCTTCTCTATCTATGCATCTGATGTCACAAAGAAGCTATGAAAATGAGCAGCCAGCCAGACCCCTTCTCTATCTATGCATCTGCTGTCACAAAGAAGCTATAAAAATGAGCAGTCAGCCAGACCCCTTCTCTATGCATCTGATGTCATAAAGGAGATATAGAAATGAACAGTCAGACAGACCCCTTCTCTATCTATGCATCTAATGTCGTAAAGAAGCTATGGAAATGAGCAATCAGCCAGACCCCTTCTCTATCTATGCATCTGATGTGTCAAAGAAGCTATGGAAATAAGCAGTCAGCCATGCCCCTTTTCTATTTACGCATCTGATGTCATCAAGAAGCTATGAAAATGAGTAGTCAGCCAGACTCCTCCTCTATCTATGCATCTACTGTCATAAGGAAGCTATAGAAATGAGCAGTCAGCCAGACCCCTTCTCTATCTATGTACCTAATGTCATAAAGAAGCTATGGAAATGAGCAGTCAGCCAGACCCTTTCTCTATCTGTGCATCTGATGTCATAGAGAAGCTATGGAAATGAGCAGTAAGCCAGATCCCTTCTCTATGTATTTAATGTCATAAAGAAGCTATGGAAATTAGCAGTCAGCCAGACCCTTTCTCTATCTATGCATCTGATGTCAAAAAGGAGCTATAGAAATGAGCAGTCAGCCAGAACCCTTCTCTACCTATGTATTTAATGTCATAAAGAAGCTATGGAAATGAGCAGCCAGCCAGACCCCTTCTCTATCTATGCATCTCATATTATAAAGAAGCTATGAAAATGAGCAGTCATCAGCCAGACCCCTTCTCTATCTATGCATCTAATGTCATAAAGAAGCTATGGAAATGAGCAGTCAGCCATGCCCCTTCTCTATCTACGCATCCAATGTCATAAAGAAGCTATGGAAATGAGCAGTCAGCCAGACCCCTTCTCTATCTATGCATCTGATGTCATAAAGGAGCTATAAAAACGAGCAGTCAGCCAGGCCCCTTCTCTTTTATGAATCTGATGTCATAAAGAAGTCAAGGAAATGAGCAGTCAGCCAGACACCTTCTCTATCTATGCACCTACTGTCATAAGGAAGCTAAGGAAATGAGCAGTCAGCCAGACCCCTTCTCTATGTATCTGATGTCATAAACAAGCTATGGAAATGAGTAGTCAGCCAGCCCCCTTCTCTCTCTATGCACCTAATGTCAGAAAGAATCTATGATAATGAGCAGTCAGCCAGACGCCTTCTCTATCTATGCACCTAACGTCATAAAGAACCTATGGTAATGAGCAGTCAGCCAGACCCCTTCTCTATCTATGCGCCTAATGTCAAAGAAGCTATGGAAATGGGTAGTAAGCCAGCCCCCTTCTCTATCTATGCACCTAATGTCATAAAGAAGCTATAAATATGAGCAGTCGGCGGACCCCATCTCTATCAATGCATCTGAAGTCATAAAGAAGCTATGGAAATGAGCAGTCAGCCAGACCCTTCTCTATCTATGCACCTAATGTCATAAAGAAGCTATGGAAATGAGAAGTCAGCCAGCCACCTTCTCTATCTGTGCACCTGATCTCAAAAGAAGCTATGGAAAAGAGCAGTCAGCCAGTACCCTTCTCTAGATATGCATCTGATGTCAAAGAAGCTATGGAAATGAGCTGTCAGCCAGCCCCCTTCTTCTCTATGCACGTAATGTCATAAAGACGTTTTGATAATGAGCAGTCAGCCTGACTCCTTCTCTATCTATGCACCTAATGTCATAAAGAAGCTATGGAAATGAACAGTCAGCCAGAACCCGTCTATCTATGCACCTAATGTCATACAGAAGCTATGAAAATGAGCAGTCAGCCAGACCCATTCTCTATCTATGTATCTGATGTCATAAAGAAGCTATGGTAATGAGCAGTCAGCCAGACCCCTTCTCTATCTATGCACCTAATGTCATACAGAAGCTATGAAAATGAGCAGTCAGCCAGACCCCTTCTCTATCTATGCACCTGATGTCATAAAGAAGCTATGGAAATGAGCAGTCAGCCGGACTCCTTCTCTATCTATGCACCTAAAGTCATATAGAAGCTATGGTAATGAGCTGTCAGCCAGCCCCCTTCTCTCTCTATGCACGTAATGTCATAAAGACGTTTTGTAATGAGCAGTCAGCCGGACTCCTTCTCTATCTATGCACCTAATGTTATAAAGAAGCTATGAAAATGAGCAGTCAGCCAGACCCCTTCTCAATCTATGCACCTAACGTCATAAAGAAGCTATGGTAATGAGCAGTCAGCCAGACCCCTTCTCTATCTATGCACCTAATGTCATAAAGAAGCTATGGAAATGAGCAGTCAGCCAGCCCCCTTCTCTCTCTATGCACGTAATGTCATAAAGACGTTTTGTAATGAGCAGTCAGCCGGACTCCTCCTCTATCTATGCACCTAATGTCATAAAGAAGCTATAAAAATGAGCAGTCAGCCGGACCCCGACTCTATCTATGCATCTGAAGTCATAAAGAAGCTATGGAAATGAGTAGTCAGCCAGACCCTTCTCTATCTAAGCACCTAATGTCATAAAGAAGCTATGGAAATGAGAAGTCAGCCAGCCACCTTCTCTATCTGTGCACCTAATGTCATAAAGAAGCTATGGAAATGAGCATCCAGCCAGTACCCTTCTCTAGCTATGCATCTGATGTCAAAGAAGCTATGGAAATGGGCAGTCAGCCAGCCCCCTTCTCTCTCTATGCACCTAATGTCATAAAGAAGCTATGGAAATGAGCAGTCAGCCAGACCCCTTCTCTATCTATGCACCTGATGTCATAAAGAAGCTATGGAAATGAGCAGTCAGGAAGACCCCTTCTCTATCTATGCACCTAATGTCATAAAGAAGCTATAGAAATGAGAAGTCAGAGAAGGTGGCTGGCTATCTGTGCAGCTGATGTCATAAAGAAGCTATGGAAAAGAGCAATCAGCCAGTACCCTTCTCTAGCTATGCATCTGATGTCAAAGAAACTATGGAAAAGAGCAGTCAGCCAGCCCCCTTCTCTCTCTATGCACCTAATGTTATAAAGAAGCTATGAAAATGAGCAGTCAGCCAGTACCCTTCTCTTTCTATGCATCTGATGTCAAAGAAGCTATGGAAATGGGCAGTCAGCCAGAACCTTTCTCTATCTGTGTATCTGATGTCATAAAGAAGCTATGAAAATGAGCAGTCAGCCAGACCCCCTCTCTATCTATGCATCTGATGTCATAAAGAAGCTATGGAAATGAGCAGTCAATCAAACCCCTTCTCCATCTATGCATCTGATGTCATAAAGAAGCTATGGAAATGAGCAGTCAGCCAGAACCCTTCTCTATCGGTGTATCTGATGTCATAAAGAAGCTATGGAAATGAGCAGTCAGCCAGACCCCCTCTCTGTCTATGCATCTGATGTCATAAAGAAGCTATGGAAATGAGCAATCAGCCAGACCCCTTCTCAATCCATGCACCTAACGTCATAAAGAAGCTCTGGTAATGAGCAATCAGCCAGACCCTTCTCTATCTATGCACCTGATGTCATAAAGGAGCTATGTAAATGAGCAGTTAGCCGGACCCCATCTCTATCTGTGCATCTGAAGTCATAAAGAAGCTATGGAAATGAGTAGTCAGCCAGACCCATTCTCTATCTATGCACCTAATGTCATAAAGAAGCTATAAAAATGAGCAGTTAGACGGACCCCATCTCTATCTGTGCATCTGAAGTCATAAAGAAGCTATGGAAATGAGCTGTCAGCCAGCCCCCTTCTCTCTCTATGCACTTAATGTCATAAAGAAGCTATGGAAATGAGCAGTCAGCCGGACCCCTTTTCTATCAATGCACCTAATGTCATAAAGAAGCTATAGAAATGAGAAGTCAGCCAGCCACCTTCTCTATCTGTGCACCTGATGTCATAAAGAAGCTATGGAAAAGAGCAATCAGCCAGTACCCTTCTCTAGCTAAGCATCTGATGTCAAAGAAACTATGGAAAGAGAGCAGCCAGCACCCCTTCTCTCCTATGCACCTAATGTTATAAAGAAGCTATGGAAATGAGCAGTCAGCCAGTGCCCCTTCTCTATCTATGCATCTGATGTCAAAGAAGCTATGGAAATGGGCAGTCAGCCAGAACGCTTCTCTATCTGTGTATCTGATGTCATAAAGAAGCTATGAAAATGAGCAGTCAGACAGCCACCTTCTCTCTCTATGCACTTAATGTCATAAAGAAGTTTTGGAAATGAACAGTCAGCCGGACTCCTTCTCTATCTATGCACCTATTGTCATAAAGAAGCTATGGAAATTAGCAGTCAACCAAACCCTTCTCCATCTATGCAGCGGATGTCATAAAGAAGCTATAAAAATGAGCAGTTAGCCGGACCCCATCTCTATCTGTGCATCTGAAGTCATAAAGAAGCTATGGAAATGAGCAATCAGCCAGACCCCTTCTCTATCTGTGTATCTGTCTGATGTCATAAAGAAGCTATGGAAATGAGAAGTCAGCCAGCCCCTTCTCTATGTGTGCACCTGATGTCATAAAGAAGCTATGGAAATGAGCAGTCAGCCAGAACCCTTCTCTATCTGTGTATCTGTCTGATGTCATAAAGAAGCTATGGAAATGAGCAGTCAGCCAGACCCCCTCTCTGTCTATGCATCTGATGTCATAAAGAAGCTATGGAAATGAGCAGTCAATCAAACCCCTTCTCCATCTATGCATCTGATGTCATAAAGAAGCTATGAAAATGAGCAGTTAGCCAGACCACTTCTCTATCTATGTATCTGATGTCAAAGAAGCTATGGAATTGAGCAGTCAGCCAGCCCCCTTCTCTCTCTATGCACCTAATGTCATAAAGAAGCTATGGAAATGAGCAATCAGCCAGACCCCTTCTCAATCCATGCACCCAACGTCATAAAGAAGCTCTGGTAATGAGCAATCAGCTAGACCCTTCTCTATCTATGCACCTGATGTCATAAAGGAGCTATGGAAATGAGCAGTCAGCCAGACCCCTTCTCTATCTATGTACCTAACGTCAAAAAGAAGCTATGGTAATGAGCCGTCAGCCAGACCCCTTCTCTATCTATGCACCTAATGTCATAAAGAAGCTATAAAAATGAGCAGTTAGCCGGACCCCATCTCTATCTATGCATCTGAAGTCATAAAGAAGCTATGGAAATGAGCAGTCAGCCACACCCTTCTCTATCTATGCACCTAATGTCATAAAGAAGCTATGGAAAAGAGCAGTCAGCCAGTACCCTTCTCTAGCTATGCATCTGATGTCAAAGAAGCTATGGAAATGGGCAGTCAGCCAGCCCCCTTCTCTCTCTATGCACCTAATGTCATAAAGAAGCTATGGAATTGAGCAGTCAGCCAGACCCCTTCTCTATCTATGCACCTGATGTCATAAAGAAGCTATGGAAATGAGCAGTCAGGAAGACCCCTTCTCTATCTATGCACCTAATGTCAAAGAAGCTATGGAAAAGAGCAATCAGCCAGTACCCTTCTCTAGCTATGCATCTGATGTCAAAGAAGCTATGGAAATGAGCAGTCAGCCAGTACCCTTCTCTTTCTATGCATCTGATGTCAAAGAAGCTATGGAAATGGGCAGTCAGCCAGAACCCTTCTCTATCTGTGTATTTGATGTCATAAAGAAGCTATGGAAATGAGCAGTCAGCCAGACCCCCTCTCTATCTATGCATCTGATGTCATAAAGAAGCTATGGAAATGAGCAGTCAATCAAACCCCTTCTCCATCTATGCATCTGATGTCATAAAGAAGCTATGGAAATGAGCATTCAGCCAGACACCTTCTCGCTCTATGCACCTAATGTCATAAAGAAGCTATGGAAATGAGCAATCAGCCAGACCCCTTCTCAATCCATGCACCAACGTCATAAAGAAGCTCTGGGGGGGCGTGGCCTAGGAGCTCATGAAACCAGACGTGTCTCTCTGAGCTCCTGCAACTTACCGTGCTAACGGCACTCTACAGATCTCCCACAGCCTTCAAACCTATCTAATCCGGTGGCGGAACCTCTCCAGTCCCCCCAGGTATGCCCAGGAATTCCTCTAAGCAGCGGGCTGCTGCAAAAAAAGTCACGGACTTTTTCGGCCCTGATCAGCTCCAGCACTCTCAACCCAAAATGGCGCCGGCTCCTAGCTCTCCTCCCTCCCGCATGCATCGCAGCTGCGATGTGAACGCAGACAGCGACGCCAACGATGATGCTCCGGCGTCGCGGAGAGAGCTTAGAGACTTTTTGGGATCGCTCAGGCGTTTCCTTCAAGACGACATGAGGGGCATGATGGAGGAAATGCGCAAAGATCTCTCCTCATTAGGAGAGCGAACAGACCACATAGAAGACAAAATGGCGGAGTACGCAGATGCCCACAACGAACTGGCGACTGACTACGGCTTGATAGCAGATGAACTAAAACAGGCCCAACTGAGGATCTGCAGTTTGGAGGATAAATCTAGGAGAGGAAACGTCAGGCTCCGTGGGATCCCTGAGGCGCAAGACCAGGAAGACATACAGGAGGTAATTCATAACCTACTGCCCCAACTGCTCCCAGATATACAGAAGGAGGAGATGGCCTTCGACAGGGCATACAGGATCCCCAAGCCAGCGCATGTAAACAAGGCGCTCCCCAGAGACATCCTAGTTCAACTCGCTAACCCGGCTTTGGCTGATGCGGTCCTACAGGCCATGAGGAAGAATCCTACATTAAATCCTCCTTTCACAGGAATCTCCATTTTCCCGGATCTGTCCGCCGGTACACTTGCTAGACGACGTGAGTTTGCCCCTTACTGCAAAACCCTACGAGATCGCGGCATTATGTACTCCTGGGGCACGCCGGTACACGTCCGATTCCGCTACAAAGGTGCGACGCAGATTTTCCGCTCTCCTAGCCACCCGAGGAGGGCCCTTAAGGAGTGGGGACTTTCCCAGGATTCCAGCTCTACACCTCCTCGCTCCAGCCCCAGCTCTAACAAGACTCCACGTACGATCTCCAAGGAGTGGAAAAAAGCTGTGTGACTCTGACTAAACTGCAATGCCCGGTGGTTGTGGCTTTTAGGGCCCGGTTTTGGTCCTTGGTTCGGACTTCGCCGGTTCCCTGTTATTGCTCTTTTTCGGATCGCCGGCGGTTCGAGAACTCTGCCCCCTGAGTGTGTTTTAGTCACTCCTCAAAGGTGTAAAAACCTCTGGACTCCAATGTTTGGATTCTCCCTCGTATGGGATTTTTTGATTCTTTATGTTTTTTCTGCCCCTTTTTGCCCTCTTCCTTTTAACCTCATTTTTCGGCCCTGCCATACTCCACATTTTATGGCAAGGGAACCACCTAGTTTACCCACTTCCCTCTCCCCCCCACCCCTCTTCCCCATCCAGCCTTCAGGTCCCTTTATTAATGCAATTCCTATGGCTAACTGTTGTGTTTCTGATCATTTCTACTGTAAATGTTATCTGATATGAGTATTAATGTTTTATCATTAAATGTCAACGGCCTTAACTCGCCCGTTAAGCGATCAATGGCCTTGCGGCAGTTCGGTAGATCCGGAGTGATGTAATCTTTATCCAAGAAACTCACCTGCTTGCAGCAGACAATTTTAGATTGCAGAATAAAACTTTTCCCACCCAATTTTTTGCCAACGGCCCTTTGAAAAAAGCAGGAGTGGCGATCCTCATTAAGCATACGGTCTCCTTTCAGCTGATCAACTCCTTCTCAGATACAGAGGGGAGATACCTAATCCTCTCATGCCAGATTAATGGGGTTCCCTATGTTCTAGTCTCCATGTATGCTCCTAATGTGGGACAAAAATCATTTCTATCCTCACTCCTGGATCGACCTGAGCTTAATGGCCGCTGCCGCACAATAATAGGTGGCGACTTTAACATGCCCATGAACAAGTCCCTAGACTGCTCTGATGTGTCCACCCCAAGGGGCGAGATGGGCTCCCTGGTGATGGAATACGGCTTCCATGATATCTGGCGTTACTTCCATGGTGAAGAACGCGATTATACATTTCTATCCCCTCGCTACAGAACATACAGCAGAATTGATTATATATTGGTTAATGATGCCTTATTACAAGAATGCACTGCCGCCTCCATCGATAACATCACCTGGTCAGACCATGCACCCACCTCCCTACAGCTAACAGACCCCATGGCGGTCAAATCTCCCTTTATCTGGAAGCTTAATCCCCACCTCCTAACTGACCCTCAAATATCAGAGGACATTACCAACCAACTGACCGAGTTTTTCTCCCTGAATGATAACGGGGCGGTGCGGGATGATTCCCTCTGGTTCTCTCACAAGGCTGTGCTCCGGGGCCTACTAATTAAAACAGCTTCCTTTGTAAAGAAACGACGCACAGCGGAATTAGATGCTGCTCTCCGCTCATTACGATCCCTGGAGGAACGACACAAACAATGTCCTTCCCACGCAGCCTTGTCATCACTTCTTGAGGCGAGGAGTCATTTACGCACCTTGCTCCTACATAAAACTGAAAACCACCTTAAGTCCCTTCATGCAAAATTTTATGGTATGGGCGACAGGGCCGGGGCACTGCTGGCCAGGCGGGTGAGAAAGAAAGTGGCACGGTCCAGGATCTCTCATCTTACCGTCCCTTCAGGCCGTCGGATCCAACACCCCATTAAGATAGCTGAAGAATTCGGTCACTACTATAAATCACTGTATAACTTGAAGTCAGACCCCAATACACCACAACCCAACCCTGAAAATATTACAGCATTTCTTGATAAGATAACTCTACCTAAGCTGTCACAACAGCACCTTGCTCTTCTAGACACCCCCATAACCATCACAGAAATAATGCAATAATAAAAACTGCCAAAAAACATTCTGCCCCTGGTCCTGACGGTTTTCCATTTTCCTACTACGCACAATTTGCCACCGTCCTTTCACCATTTTTACTCAGACTCTTTGAGTGCTGGAGGTCCAGGGGAGAGGTGGGTCGGGAGGGTTTAGAGGCGATTATCTCCACAATACCTAAACCGGGGAAGTCCCCTGACACTCCCGGAAATTTCCGCCCAATAGCGCTACTAAATTGCGACACAAAAATTTATGCCAAAATATGGGCAAATAGGCTTATGGAAATACTACCAAACCTCATAGATCCCGACCAGGTTGGTTTTGTCCCGGGCAGGCAGTCTCGTGACGGAACCAGACGCTTAATCAATATCCTGGACATTCTGGAGAGGTCCGGGGCCCCCGGTGTTCTCCTGTCGCTAGATGCCGAAAAGGCATTCGACAGGATTCACTGGGGGTACATTGGAGAGGTGCTTGACAAATTTGGCATAACGGGCCAGGTCAAGACGGCCATTATGGCCCTATACTCTCTTCCCTCTGCTTCTGTCCGAGCCTCGGGTTTCTTTCCAGCAACTTTAACATCACCAATGGGACCCGGCAGGGTTGCCCTCTATCCCCCCTGATATTTGCGCTTGCAATGGAACCCCTGGCTGCAGCTGTAAGGGCCAATCCAAATATTCACGGTATCAACATAGGGGGACGGGAACATAAAATTGGACTATATGCGGATGACGTGGTTTTCTCGTGCACGGACGTCTCGGACTCCCTGGGCGAAATTATGGCCCTGCTTAAAGAGTTTTCCGAGGTGTCCTTCTACAAGCTAAACATGTCCAAATCCATGCTGTTCCCTGTTAATATACCAGCCTGTGTCCAGGTCCAACTTCAACAACAATTTGCATTCTCATGGTCCCCTAATGGCTTTATTTATCTTGGGATTTATGTCTGCCACCTGCATTCTATAGTTAAGCAAAACTTTGACAGATTATATAGACAAATCTCACAGGAGCTGGACAGGATCTCCCCGCTGGTCCTCTCCTGGATTGCCCGCATACACATCATTAAAATGACAATTTTACCAAAATTAATATACCTCTTCCGTTGTCTACCCATCCTATTCCCACGTGCGTGTATTTCCAGCTTTCAACGTTTAATCAATTCATTTATTTGGAACAAGAAGCCCCCACGTATAGCCCACAAAGTGATGGTTCTCCCGAGTGCTGCGGGGGGTCTGGGAGTCCCGGATATACTAACATATTATAGAGCTACCCATCTGGAGTATGCGAAGATCTGGTGGTCCGGGACAGTGTCCCCGATACCTTGGCTACAGATTGAGGCATCTTATGCCCCTTCTGGGTCTCTTCGCATCCTGTTAGAACTGGGACTGCTCCGGCCCTCTCCCCTCGGCGGCCTTTTGAGATCCATGATTGCCCTATTAAAAATATGGTCTTCCATGAGCCACCCTTATTTCACCTTTTTACTTAGGTACATCTCTCTTGATGCTTTAGAACATGCTATACCTGATCTATCCCTACTTAGGTGGAAAACTCTAAATATACGAACACTGTATGACCTTTATAACAAGTCGGGACTTCGTCCCTTCTCTGAACTACACAGCCTATTCACTCTCCCGAATAAGGTATTCTACCAATACCTATAGATTCGACATTTCCTAACTCAGTGTCGTGTCCCATCTTGGGACAGCCTCCACCTACGTGAACACTTACAAAGATACTTTAAACCCCAATGTTCCGCTACTCACGGAGTCTCTCTCATCTACAGGGCCCTGTTGGTCTCAGCGGATCAACATAAATTCCCATATATGAAGATCTGGGAGCGCAGGCTCACCTTCTCGGCCCCTCTGGACTCATGGCTCAGGGCCGCAGCCCACACTTCCAAATATTCATCCTGTATCTTACATCTAGAACAGGCAAAGAAAATCCAAATGAATTGGTACCTGTCTCCTCTCAGGCTCGCACAAATTCAGCGATCCTCTGACTCATTATGCTGGAAGTGCGGCCTGGAGACCGGTTCTATGGAACATGTGTGGTGGCTCTGCCCCAGGGTTCGGAGGTTCTGGAGTATGGTTGAATCACTGATAGTGGAGGTGGTCGGGCTCCCACTCACTTTAGATGGTCCTACGGCACTACTTGGCCTGGGTCTGGAAAGTATTCCCAGACTAGTCCGCCCTATTGTAACCAATATAATAATAGCAGCCAGACTATGTCTAACCAAACACTGGAAACTGACCACGACTCCCTCTAGAGCGGAACTAGTATCTCGAATTGAACTCCACTTCCAACATGAATCTACCCTAGCCCATGACTTGGCCATAAAAACTAAAAGATTATGCTGGTGGGACCCTTGGTTGACCTCCACCGCTAAGCCCTAATCCTGTATAACCAGGTCCCCTTTGGAAATGCAGGGACTCTTTAGCGGACATCTCTGACTTATTTGTTACCTTTAATTTATTAACATTTCATCTGTATACCATTATATACTGTTTACTGTCTCATATGCTTATAATGTTATTGTACGCTTGATATCCTACACCTTCATAGGAATTTTTATACAAAATTTTTCTCATCATAACTGATTGGACCTTACCCCCATTCCCCCCCACCACGCTCCCCTTCCCACTGTTATTTTCTTTTTGTACGATTGTTTATTCTCATCTCATACAACATAGGGGGTATACCCCGTATAAATTTGTCAAATAATTAATAAAATCTAAGTGATTTAAAAAAAAAAAAAAGAAGCTCTGGTAATGAGCAATCAGCCAGACCCTTCTCTATCTATGCACCTGATGTCATAAAGGAGCTATGTAAATGAGCAGTTAGCCGGACCCCATCTCTATCTGTGCATCTGAAGTCATAAAGAAGCTATAGAAATGAGAAGTCAGCCAGCCACCTTCTCTATCTGTGCACCTGATGTCATAAAGAAGCTATGGAAAAGAGCAATCAGCCAGTACCCTTCTCTAGCTATGCATCTGATGTCAAAGAAACTATGGAAAAGAGCAGCCAGCCATCCCCCTTCTCTCTCTATGCACCTAATGTTATAAAGAAGCTATGGAAATGAGCAGTCAGCCAGTACCCTTCTCTATCTATGCATCTGATGTCAAAGAAGCTATGGAAATGGGCAGTCAGCCAGAACCCTTCTCTATCTGTGTATCTGATGTCATAAAGAAGCTATGAAAATGAGCAGTCAGACAGCCACCTTCTCTCTCTATGCACTTAATGTCATAAAGAAGTTTTGGAAATGAACAGTCAGCCGGACTCCTTCTCTATCTATGCACCTATTGTCATAAAGAAGCTATGGAAATGAGCAGTCAGCCAGACCCCCTCTCTGTCTATGCATCTGATGTCATAAAGAAGCTATGGAAATGAGCAGTCAACCAAACCCCTTCTCCATCTATGCATCGGATGTCATAAAGAAGCTATGAAAATGAGCAGTCAGACAGCCACCTTCTCTCTCTATGCACCTAATGTCATAAAGAAGCTATGGAAATGAGCAATCAGCCAGACCCCTTCTCTATCTGTGTATCTGTCTGATGTCATAAAGAAGCTATGGAAACGAGAAGTCAGCCAGCCCCCTTCTCTATGTGTGCACCTGATGTCATAAAGAAGCTATGGAAATGAGCAGTCAGCCAGCCCCCTTCTCTCTCTATGCACCTAATGTCATAAAGAAGCTATGGAAATGAGCAATCAGCCAGACCCCTTCTCAATCCATGCACCCAACGTCATAAAGAAGCTCTGGTAATGAGCAATCAGCCAGACCCTTCTCTATCTATGCACCTGATGTCATAAAGGAGCTATGGAAATGAGCAGTCAGCCAGACCCCTTCTCTATCTATGCACCTAATGTCATAAAGAAGCTATAAAAATGAGCAGTTAGCCGGACCCCATCTCTATCTATGCATCTGAAGTCATAAAGAAGCTATGGAAATGAGCAGTCAGCCGGACCCCTTCTCTATCTATGCACCTAATGTCATAAAGAAGCTATAGAAATGAGAAGTCAGCCAGCCACCTTCTCTATCTGTGCACCTGATGTCATAAAGAAGCTATGGAAAAGAGCAATCAGCCAGTACCCTTCTCTAGCTATGCATCTGATGTCAAAGAAACTATGGAAAAGAGCAGCCAGCCATCCCCCTTCTCTCTCTATGCGCCTAATGTCATAAAGAAGCTATGAAAATGAGCAGTTAGCCAGACCTCTTCTCTATCTATGTATCTGATGTCATAAGGAAGCTATGGAAATGAGCAGTCAGCCAGACCCCTTTTCTATCTATGCATCTGATGTCATAAAGAAGGTATGAAAATGAGCAGTCAGACAGCCCCCTTCTCTCTCTATGCACCTAATATCATAAAGAAGTTTTGGAAAAGAACAGTCAGCCAGGCCCCTTCTCTATTTATGAATCTGACGTCATAAAGAAGTCAAGGAAATGAGCAGTCAGCCAGACACCTTCTCTATCTATGCACCTACTGTCATAAAGAAGCTATGGAAATGAGCAGTCAGCCAGACCCCTTCTCTATCTATGCATCTGACGTCGTAAAGTTATGGAAATGAGCAGTCAGTTGGACCCCTTCTCTATGTATGCATCTGATGTCCAAAAGGAGCTATAGGAGATCCAAGATGGCCGCTGACCAGGGAGGTTGCATCTGACACAGCTCCCTGCCACACTTCACCATTCGAGCCATCCAGCCTCAGAGAACACATAATCTGCCATCATAGATACACCAGCTGCAGTCCACAACACCAGGGACTCGGAGGATCTGGATCTTAAAGCCTGCAGAGCCTCTAAACTCTCTCCTCAGGTTGGTGAATGCTGCACTCCCCTTCCTCCCTGCTTCAGACTGTCTGAATTCCTCCCTGCTCCTGGACACCTAACACTGCCAGCCTGCAAATCCCTGATACATACTGTGATATCATCGGGGCTCTGTGAGGAGACTCCATCAAATCAGCAGGGAGAAGAGATAAGGGAAGTGTGGGAACCAGAGAGAGGAGCTCATTTCTGCCCAAGCAGCCATTAATGAGGGATACAGCATACAGACTTCACCCTCTGCAGCTGCTTGGAAAAGAGCCCCTATTGTCATCTAAGGAGCCTTGCTGAAACTATCAGGAGGGACTGCTCTGGAGTTGAATGGTGCTGATGCACTGAGGGAGACAAGGTCTGCTTCATATAATCTCCTAACAATTATAAAATCTCCTAGCACAAGCATCTCTGAAGAACCTGATTAATACATGTCACCGGTCTATCAGTTTACTCAGCATATGAACTATTGGGATATACTCTTTAAACCAAAATAATCTGTCTTCTGGATCTCTATTTAAAACATCGACTTCCGGTTTCCGGCCTGATGGGTGAGGACGTAAGGGGATGAGCTCCCAAAGCCTGCGGCCGCTAACCTGCTAAAAAGGAGTGCAAACCGCTGACAACCGGTACCGGAGGTACACTTACCAGTCATTACATCATCCCTGCATGCGCCGGTGGCTCCGGAGCACCGGCGGCGGACGGGGTGCGGCGGAGATGGCGACGAAGCAGACCGGGCCCTCCTCCTCCAAGGTGGCGCCGAGTGGGGCAAACAACAGAGGCAAGGAGGCAGCAAACAAATTACAGCCCCGATCACAAGGGAGAGAAGCTGGAGGACACCCAGGACGATGCAGCGGCGGGGGAGGTGAGACGCTGGAGGGAGCGGAGGGGCGCGGGCCTGGGTCCTCTATAGACTATAAGCTCCTGGCCACTGAGGTCTCCTCTCAACTAGCAGGGAAGCTGAGGCATCTGTTCAAGAATATGATAAAGGAGCTGCTGCAGGAATCCCTCAGAGACGTTAAAGCAGATGATGCTGCACAGGAATCCAGGCTTACAGTTCTGGAGCAAAGACTGTCAGACACCGAAGATAAGGTAGTCTGGCTGGAACAACAAGTCTCTTCCTATAAAGAGAGGGAGGAACGTACAGTCAATAAGCTGGAGGACTTAGAAAATCGTTCCCGCCGCAACAATCGGGAAGCCCCACCAGGCGCAGAGACCATTGCCCCTATGCATTGCTGGACATATTTGAGACTGACCTCCCGCGGATTTTGGGGAACAGGGGCCCTTGCATGGTAGAAAGAGCTCACCGCATAGGCCCCCCGCCAGACCACATAATCAAACCAGGCCCAGGGGAGAGGGAAGCCCAGACAAACTATTGCTCGCTATCTAAATTATCGGGACAAGGAGAATCTCCTACGCGCCTACAAGAGCTTGCGGACCCCTCTAACCATCAGAGGACACAAGGTCCTACTGTTCGGAGACTACTCTCCTGAGGTCGCGAGAAAGTGGAGAGCCTTTGGGGAGGCGTGCAGTATTTTGTACAATCGCAATGTACGATTCCAACTCCTGTATCCGGCCATTCTGAAATATAGGGGTCCGGATGGCTCCATCAAGGTGCATCATAGTCCTGAGGAGGCCCTTAGGAGCTTGACCCAACGGAACCCGGCTGGGAGCCACCATGGAGGACAACGGGAGCACCACATTGGAACCCAAGGAGGGGGCGAGAACTCATGTCCGGAGACCCCTGGGCCATGAGAAGGCTCTCCTCGGGGGTCTGAGAGGGAGACTAGCACTGGGCCCCGCTCGCCAAACAAACAGAGGTCCAAGCGACGTGACGGAAGTGGAGGGAGACGTCGTACGGACTCTGAGCTTGGACCGAGGGATGCGGAGGTCCATGACGGAACTTGAACGGAACATATGGTGACCTTTCCCTTTCTTGTTTTTCCTTATTTTTTGCACCAGGAGGGACTGAAGTCATGTCTTACGGATCTCGTATCCTGGTCTGCGTTATCTGGGCAATTGCACACTAGATGCCTTAACCGACTTTTGGGAAGTGTTAATGTTATTGATAATGACAACAATGCGGTTATACTACTGTTAATAGGTATCGATTGACTCCAGTGCACGGTGCTGACTATCTCGACTTGCACTACGGCTGCAGGGCGGGAGTGTTGGAGACATGTACCCTTCAGAATATGGAAGTCCATATCCTTTATTTGAATAGTCTTGGGGAGGGGAGAAGATGGGAGGGGGAGGGATTTTGTTCTATTGGATTGTTCGGTACGCGGTCACTAGACTGCTTGTTGAGGGGTTACAGGGGGAGTGGGGGGCGTGAATTTATGTTGTTACAGCCATCTTGTACAGTATGCTTATTTTTCAGCGATCTACTCGAAACATCCCTGGACATAGCAGGGGTTGACATATCCCATCGACTGTTTCTTGATCATGCTTAATCTGTTGTCCTGGAATGTTAAGGGCCTCAGGTCACCCGAGAAACGCTCGATGGTACTCAAACATCTCAAGAGATTGAAAACAGATGTGGCTCTCCTACAAGAGACGCATCTGCAAGACACGGAATTTTTTAGAATGCACAGGTTATGGGTGGGGGCGGTACATGGCTCTGGATCGGTGGGGAGGAAGGCAGGGGTACTGATACTTATCCATAAAAATTTCCCCTGTACAATTATTTCTGAAACTAAAGATGATGAGGGAAGGCATGTGCGGCTGGTTTTAGATAGCCCGGCGGGATGTCTTAGTATCACAAATATATATGCCCCTAACCAGTCGCAAGATGCCTTCTTCTCCCACCTGCAGGAGGAGCTGCTAGGAGATACAGAGCATCTCCGGATCGTGGGAGGGGACTTCAATAGTGTCTTCTTTGGGGGGCGAAGATAGGTGACGCGATTAGTTGAATACTGCTTCCACCCCTGACGACCGACCGTTGAGCCCGCTACATACACTGACGAGGGGACTGGCATTGCATGATATGTGGCGGATACACCACCCCCTAGACCGGGAATTCACTCATTACTCCCATGCCCACGGGTCCTGGTCTCGTATTGATTTCTTTCTACTCAGCAACCACTTATTGGCTAGAGTGGTCAACGTGGGTATTGAAAATATGGTAATTTCCGACCATAGCCCCGTAGCCTTGGAACTAAGAGACGTGCACATTAGGGGCACTGACTTTATATGGCGCTTTCCATCACATCTTAGAAGGGACGCCAATTTTGACAGACTCCTGGGGGAGTGGTGGTCTGACTTAGTCTTCCACAATGCAGACCATGAGACAGACTCGCGGTTATACTGGGAAACGAGTAAGGTGGTTATGAGGGGTAAAATAATGGCATACACCAGCACTCAAAAAAAGAAAACATTTCAACAGTTCCATCTAGCTAGTTCAAAGGTAAGAAGCACATATGAGGAATTTAAAAACAACCCTTCACCGCTAACAAAGGAGAAATGGGTGGGAGCAAAGAGAGTATGACGTCTGGGCTAAACGAAGGGAACAGTGGAGTAAGGAACAATGGGAGGTAGATCTCTATAAGTATGGAGACAAGGTGGGGAGGATCCTAGCGAACTTGGCCAGGGGTAAAACTAAGCCCACGACGTTTGCCTCTTTGGTGGACTCCGAGGGTAACATCCTTCATGCACCAAAAGATATCAACTCTCATTTAGGCAAATTCTTTGCAAAACTATATACACAGGATACAGTGCAGAATGCAAGGGAGGTGGGAGGGGACTGGCTTGAGAACGTCTCACTACCTACCATAGCTGAGGACGACTTGGCCACCTTGAACGCTGAGATTTCCTTGGCTGAAGTTCAAATGACTATCAAAAACCTGAGTGCCCATAAAGCTCCGGGTCCAGATGGTTTTACCGGCGACTATTACAAGTCTTTATGCGACAAGGTGGCTCCTTGCTTAGTCTCTCTTTCCAATGAAATTCTAGCGGGGGGCAAGATCTCGAACCACACTAACACGGCACACATTAAATTGTTGCCAAAGGGGAATGTGAGCTCCACTGACCCGGCCGGATATCGCCCCATCTCACTGATAAATCAAGACCTGAAAATTCTGGCCAAGTTTATGGCGAACCGTTTGGCGGGCTACTGCCATCTCTTGTGGGCCCACAACAGGCGGGATTTGTTAGAGGTAGATCGGCGGTGGGTAATATCAGACAAACTATGTTAGTGCTGGATTCAGTGGGGCATCGAGAGAATCTACGTGATGATCGTCTGGCATTGGTCTTGTTGGACGCCGAAAAGGCGTTCAACAATGTCAATCTGTCCTTGTTGAACTTAGTATTGGACAAGATAGGCCTACAAGGCCCGTTCAGGACATTCCTAAAAACATTCTACGAGAACCCGAGCGCTAGAATATGCACCCCTGGTTTTCTGTCCGCCCCTTTCCCTCTGGAAAAGGGAACGCGGCAAGGCTGCCCTCTCTCGCCATTGCTCTTCAATCTGGCCATCGAACCTCTTGCCAGATATTTGAACAGCAATGATTCACACGAGGGCATCAACATTGGAGGGGCGACGGTGAATTCAGCACTATTTGCTGATGATATCATCTATATGAATAGACCGAAGAGGGACTTAAGGGCACTGCTTCAACAACTCACGTTTTTTGGCACATTCTCGGGCTTTAAGCTCAATAAAGCTAAATACGAGATCTTGCAACTGGGAAAGCCTCGTCGCCGTCCTGGGGAAGGGGGGGGGGGGTCAGGGGAGGGGCGGAGATGGAGGGCATACAAGCATAAAAACTCACCACATCAAATACCTGGGCATCATACTCAGCAGCGACACTAGCCAAATTTACCCCCTGAACTATGGCCCTTTAATTACCAAAATCACGCGGGATTGTAGAGATGGAGGGACCTGCCCTGACTCTTCTGGGGAGGTGCCATCTACTTAAGATGGTTAGCTTCGCCAGGTTACTATATCCGCTGCAGACCATACCACTGCTACTGCGAAGGGCGGATGTGCATAGACTCAACACAGCTTTCTCCAGCTTTCTTTGGAGGGGACGGAAGGCCAGAATAGCCAGTCGCACCTTAATGCTCCCAAAACTTGGAGGGGGGCTAAATCTCCCCGACATCATGGGATATAATTTGGCGTGCTTATTACGTCACGTTATAGACTGGCTCAAAAATCCAACAGATACTCTAATTATACCATGGAAGCGGCGCTATGCAGACCCTGGGAACCGGCCAGCTTACTGCACTCGCCATGGCCAGCCGTGCCTAAACACCTGAAAAACATGATCATCTATAGGGATACGGCTATGTGCTGGAAAGCGGTTCGAAAAACGTTAATGATGACCTGGAAAACGTCGAAATACCTTAATCCTTGGGCCCACGCAGGATTCAGATTAGGGCGTGAGAACGCCTTATTCGCACCATGGCAAGAAAAGGGGATTCACACATTGGGGGATTTGTTACACAAACCTGACAGAAGGTGGTTAACGGAGTCAGAAGTCTTGGAAAAGTTCCAATTGAGCCCGTACCATATCATCCAGTACAGGCAGCTACACCATCACGTCCTTCGACACCTTCAAAATGTATCACAGGAATGCAGATTGACTATCTGAGATACCTGGTTGGGAGCGGACCCTCTGACTGTCAACGTATCTTACCTTTATGGTAGTTTACAAAACACGACTCTGGCCTTAAGGGAAGATAACATCTTTCGCGGGTGGCTAAAGTACATACCTCGGACTTATATAGCAGACACGATTCTGAGGGGCTGGGAGGTACTGAGGAAAAATATAATCAGCGAAAAATGGAGGGATGTACAATATAGGATCATACACAGGGCAATCTACGGATTCACCCTACCCCCGAAAGCTAGGTTCCCTAATAGACGACAATGCCCGAAATGCGGACAACCAAAAACAGATATGGTGCATGGTATATGGCTGTGTGGGGAGGTGCAGAAACTATGGAAGCGGGTGGAAGCCTTAGCAAGGGAGGTGACCGGCAAAACCGTTACATTGGATATGCTTGCCTGGTTGTTTCATTTCCCGGTATCTGGAGTGTGGGAAGGCAAACCTGCTAGAATACTCCATATGCTGGCAATGGTTAATAAAAGGCTGATCCTGAGGGACTGGCTTATCTGGGCACAACCCTGGCATGACTGGTATACTCGACGAATTCAAGGCAGTAATGCACGTGGAATGCCTGGAAGCGGCAAGGGATAAAGAAGCGTTGACGGGGAAGTTTTTTGAGACTTGGAGAGGGTTCATAACCACAAAGCTATCGTCAGCAGAACTGCACTCACTAGTCCTACCGTTTGTGCAATCGTCCTGGTATCTGCTGGAGGAGTTGCAAGGGTCCTTGGGAAGGCTACGGGTATCCCCTGCTCCAGGCGACTCTGGGCAGGCATAACACTTTTTCCATTTCATTTCTTATGACTGTTAGGAGATGTGACTATGGTGTAGTTTTTGGTATTTAATATCGATTATAATCAATGTCTGACCTTGTATGTCTTGGGAGATTGTTGGATGTATTTTCGCTGTAACTATTGATGGCTGGGGGGTATGGGGGTTGGATTGTTTTTCTTTTCCTTGTTATTAAAAATGAAAACTCAATAAAAATATTTATAAAAAAAAAAAAAGGAGCTATAGAAATGAGCAGTCAGCCAGACCCCTTCTCTATGTATTTAAGGTCATAAAGAAGCTATGGAAATGAGCAGCCAGCCAGACCCCTGCTCTATCTATGCATCTGATGTGATAATGGTGCAATGGAAGAGAGCAGTCAGTTAGACCCCTTCTTTATCTATGCATCTGATGTCAAAGAAGCTACAGAAATGAGATATTTGACAGACCCCTTCTCTATCTATGCATCTGATGTCATAAAGAAGCTATGGAAATGAGCAGTCAGCCAGTCCCCTTCTTAATCTATGCATCTGATGCCATAAAGAATCTATAGAAATGAGTGACAGCCTGGCTGCAAAGGGTTAAGTGTGTGAAAGCAGAGAAATTCACTCTAACCATCGTACACTGATTAATAAGAGAAATTAAAAGGATTGACACTGGTATACCAGTCCTGACGATACTCAAGAAAGACGCAGCATCCAGAGTCTTTCAGAGAGATCATAATCATTTATTCAAGGGCACAGTTTTTATATCATTTTCAAGGTCCTTAATATGTAACAGAAAGTAAAATGTGGCAATATGGTACAGAAATAAAATATGTGAAATATGCTCCATAATCAGTGTAAAATCATCCAATGCAGTCACTCATCTAATCCATATGATAAACAATACTAAATTAATTAGTGTGACTAACAGTCGGAATGTCTGCCAGGCGTCCACCTGTCTGTGGTCCTACTGACATTAGGACCATTTGTAGGATAAAGAAGACATTGTTATTATTCTTCTAACCTTCAACTATGTTCACATAAGATTCAGCTCTAGGGCTTCAGTCTATTCAAAGTTCTGAGTAAATAGATTTGATAAACTAGGAATGGTTCACAGTAAGCAAAATAGAGAACAAGATGGCTGACAGTGAGTAGTACATGATACCTTCTTTAACAGCTCGCCTCTTTTTATCATTTCTATTCCTCACCTTTCCCTGCCTATACCAGGTCCGCAGCGCTGTCCTACTTCATAATACACTAGGCTTCCCCTATGTATATCATGGGGCATCACCATTCAGACAGACCCTGTTGGTCGGCCCTGGCTTTCCCTCGTACACTAATCCCTAAAGAAAATAAATATAGTTATACTAAGGGGAATTGTAAGTAGATATACTGTATACTACAACCCCTGGCAAAAATTATGGAATCACCGGGCTCGGAGGATGTTCATTCAGTTGTTTAATGTTGTAGAAAAAAAAGCAGATCACAGACATGGCGCAAAACTGAAGTCATTTCAAATGGCAACTTTATGGCTTTAAGAAACACTAAAATAAATCAAGATAAAAAATGTGGTAGTCAGTAAATGTAAATTTTTTCAGACCAAGCAAAGGGAAAAATTTGTGGAATCACCCTGTAAATTTTCATTCCCAAAACGAACACCTGCATCAAATAAGATCAACTCGTTAGTCTGCATCTAAAAAGGAGTGATCACACCTTGGAGAGCTGTTGCACCAAGTGGACTGACATGAATCATGGCTCCAACACGAGAGTTGTCAATTGAAACAAAGGAGAGAATTATCAAATTCTTAAAAGGGGGTAAATCAACCCACAATGTTGCAAAAGATGTTGGTTGTTCACAGTCAGCTGTGTCTAAAATCTGGTCCAAATACAAACAACATGGGATGGTTGTTAAAGGCAAACATACTGGTAGACCAAGGAAGACATCAAAGCGTCAAAACCAGAAACTTAAAGCAATATGTCTCCAAAACAGGAAATGCACAACAAAACAAATGAGGAACAAATGGGAGGAAACTGGAGTCAATGTCTGTGACTAGGCAGTTTCTTACAGTTCAAAGGAAACAGGATTTACATACAGAAAAGCTAAACATAAGGCATCATTAACACCTAAACAGAAAAAAACAAGGTTATGATGGCCTAAGGAAAAGCAATCGTGGACTGTGGATGACTGGATGAAAATCATATTCAGGGATTAATCGCGAATCTGCATTGGGCAAGGCAATGATGCTGGAACTTTTTTTTTGGTGATATTCCAATGAGATTTATAAAGATGACTGCCTGAAAAGAACATGCAAATTTCCACAGTCATTGATGATATGGGGCTGTATGTCAGGTAAATGCACTGGGGAGATGGCTGTCATTACAGCTTCAATAAATGCCCAAGTTTACATTGATATTTTGGACGGTTTTTTTATCCCATCAATTGAAAGGATGTTTGGGGATGATGAAATCATTTATCATGATGATAATGCATACTGCCATAGAGCAAAAACTGTGAAAACATACCTTGAAAGAAGATACATAAGGGCAATGTCATGGCCTGCAAATAGTCTGGATCTCAATCCAATTGAAAATTTTTGGTGGAAGAAAATGGTCCATGACAAGGCTCCAACCTGCAAAGCTGATCTGACAACAGCAATCAGAGAAAGATGGAGCCAGATTGATGAGTACTGTTTGTCACTCATTAAGTCCATGCCTCAGAGACTGTAAGCCAGAGGTCCCCAATGTCAGTCCTCGAGGGCCGAACCAGTGCAGGTTTTCAGGATTTCCTTACTATTGCACAGGGATTGGAATCATTGCCTGCTGTGCAATACTAAGGAGATCCTGAAAACCTGCACTGGTTCGGCCCTCGAGGACTGACATTGGGGACCTCTGCTGTAAGCTGTTATTCAAGCCAGAAGTGGTGCAACAAAATACTAGTAATGTTTTGGAGTGATCTTTTGTGTTTGTTTTATAGGATTCCATAATTTTTTCCTCAGAAATTAGTGATTCTGTAATTTTTTCCCTCTGCTTGGTCTGAATAAAATTACCCTTACTGACTACCACATCTTTTATCTTGATTTCTTTTAGTGTTTCTTAAAGAAATAAAGTTGCCATGAAATGACTTTAGTTTTGCGCCAGGTCTGTGATCTGCTTTTTTTCTACAACATCCTGCGAGCCAGGTGATTCCATAATTTTTGCCAGGGGTTGTATGCTTTTGATTATAAACTCAGTTCATACATAATATAACAATCATGATTAAATGTCATATGAGGGACTGTGTGGTTTACACAGCATTATAGTTCTTTGGAACTGCCTCCATCACCGGGGATGCAAGAGAAAGAGGATTCCCACAATGGGAGCAATCAGCAAGCTCCGCCAGTGCTTCCTTGCCACAGAGTATGCTCTTGCAGGTTTTGGTGGTGACCATAGTCAGGAGCTCTTGAGTACGCAGTGCGTCAGTATCGTTATCTTTATTCTTTTTCATTTTGTATTTTACCTGTAAAACATTTGCAGTTAGTTCTTAGAATTTTCTTGACAAGCATCACAAGCAACTTTACCAGGACAGCAATAACCAATATTATAAACGCCCCCTGGATTATAAAAATGGATTAACACAAAATCTGCCACTGGAGGCAGTAAGATAATCTAAGGCTATGTGCACATCTGACGTTTGTGCATCTCTGCAGAAAGTCCAAAAACCGGTGTAGATTAGCAGAAACTGAGTTTTCTGTGCTCAGTATTGTTCCTCGTTTTTCAAGCGTTTTTTCCACGTTTTCCGCCCGGTTTTACAGCGTTTTTCTCGGCGGTTTTCTTGCCGTTTTTTCAGACTGGTCTTTGGTGCACTTGTTATGCTGGAATTGCTGGAAAAACGACCAAAAGAAGTCACTTGCTCTATTTTTGAAAACCGGTGGAAAAACTGAAAACGACCAGAAAAAAAACCGTTCTAATGAAGACAGCGTTTTCTAAACTCCATTGAGTATCATGTTAATCCAGCCGGTGGCTAGGATTAACATAAATTAACATAAAACTGAGCAGAAAACGCCGACGGAAACCGGTAAAAAACAGCCCACAAAACGACTGATGTGCACATACCCTAAAACCATTGAATGTTGATTGGATATCACAATAAGCTGCTTTGTGAATGCTGACTCAATATCTTTGGCATCAAATAGAAGATCAGTTACATTGTCAAAGATATCTCCTAACTCTTCTATCATTTGTGGATTTCTCATCGCCCCAAACATTGCTCCAAGTGGGCCTGCAAGGACCATACCTGCTTTAGCATACCATGGGGTTCTGGTCAGGGTGATGAGGATGTTTAAAATCCTCATTCTCCCACACACATGTTGCTGGTTCTAGTCTTGCTAGCGTACAAAATCTCTCAGCTCCACTGGGAGCCATCTGCAGGCCTCATCGCCGCATACAATGTATACCGTTTGGGAGTACAAACTGATATTCATTTAATAATGCCATAGCTACAGAAATGAGCTTCATAGCTCCTGTATACAAGCACCATGAGCCTTCCACATTAGTAGTAATTGATCTATAATATCTTACTGGTATCTCTACCTTGGCCCCCTCGGGGTGAGGTTAAATTAAGCTGGAGCCAAGGTGGTGTAGTCCACCCCATTATAGGTAAAGGGGCAGAGGTCTTGCTTTGTTTGTCATCTAATTGTAGGAGATTCATTTTCCAGCAATTTGATCCCATTAATTATTTTTCTGAGATGGGCGTGACTAAATAGGGCATAGTATTGGCTGCAATAGGTGCATGTGAACATACACATACTCATGATATTTAACAAATGTATTATCCCATTGCTTTATGGGTTCCTCATCCACTAATAAATTACTCCTTTCAGCAGCTTCCCTCTGCTGAAGTACTCCTCTTTCCCACTGTTCAAGCCAGTTCTCACTTTCTGCTGTTTGGGGCAGAAAAGCAGTATAGAGGAACAAAAGTAATAAACAATACTCCCCTAAGGTCATTATTTAGTCTTTGTGAATCTTCTTGCAGTGGGATGCGTGGATCCAGATGGTCTTTCCTTCAAGCTTCACTGAGGTTGGAGTAGTGAGCTGAACTTGTTATGGACCTTCAAATCTGGGTTCCAAGCTTTTCCTCATATGTTTCTTTACCATCACCCAATCTCCTGGCTTTAGAGAGTGTGCACCTTCCAAGGAGAAAGGATCTAGAATGGAACTGAAAACACATTTGTGAATTTGATGCAATACATTTTGTAAAGCTCCCACATAGGCGGTCATGTCAGAATGCAATGTTTGCAACTGCTGAGGAAAGTACAATCCTGTCTTTGGTAGTTCTCCAAACAATATCTCATAAGGACACAACCCAGTCCTTTAGTTTGGAGTAACCTTCACAGAATACAATGCTATTGGGAGACACCCTATCAATGACTTCCCTGTTTCTACCACGGCCTTTTGAACTTTCAACTTTAAACCGCCATTTAGGTGTTCTACTTTTTCCAGAGCTTTGTGGCCTGTACGGATTGTGAAAAGCCTGCTCTATTCCTAGAGCCTGTAGTACCTCCAGGCAAACTTGGGAGGTGAAATGACTACCTCTATCATTCTCTATTACTTCTGGTACTCCATACCTGCACACAACGTCAGACAGTAACTTCTTAGCAACAGTTTGGGTGGTGGCCTTGGCAGTGGGCCATGCTTCTGGCCATCCAGAGTATAGGTCTATGCAATACATACTCATAGGTGCCTACCTTCGGAAGCTGAACAAAGTCAATCTGCAGTCGCTGATTCAGGTGGAGTGGCCCAGGCGTACATCTACCTTAGCCGTTTTCTCTGCATTATGGCATGCACAGATCACGCAACCCTGTATATATTCAGCAGCAGTGTAGTGGAACCCAGATGCTACCCAGTGATGTTTCACTTGTTCTAGTATTGAATCCTTTGAATGGTGACTTGGCTCGTGTGAGAGAGCACACTAGGAAGGCAGTATTTCCTACCCACCCTCCAGACACCATCCTCTTCTCGGGCATCTGCACCTTTCCATTCTTCTTTCTCCTGTTTAGAGGCCTGAGCTTGCAGGCACCCTAGGAGTTCAAGGTCCACCCTCCCAGAGACACACACAGTGTACATCCCTATCGGGAGAGGGATCAGGGCTGCAGCTTTAGCCGCCCTGTCAGCATGGTCATTTCCTTCGGCCTCCTTGGTGCGCTCCTTTGAGTGAGCTCGCACCTTAACCACAGCAACCTTTTTGGGTAACTCTAGTGCTCTGAGGAGTTGAGCCACAGAGTCTGCGTTCTTAATGGGTTTCCCTGCAGTTCCCATAAACTGTCTACTTTTCCATCCAGGGCCGTAATCAGTGCAAATACAATAAGCGTAACGGCCATCAGTAAAAATGCTCATGCTAAGCCCCTCGCCCATGATACAAGCTTCTGTCAGAGCCTTTAGTTCAGCTTCCTAAGTATCTACAGAAAATTCTAAATCTCTATTATGGATTGGGGTCTCTTGAACATTTGCTAGTGATTGTGTTTCAATGTTCATTATTTCAAAACAATTGTGTTCAATTTCATTTGCCAAGTTATCATCAATATCAGGTAACAAATGTTTCTGTGGCAATACTCCTTTGGCATGTCCCCCTAATTCATAACAAAATAAATAAAATGGGAGATCATAATTTGGATTTCCCAGTGCTAGGGCGGAGGGAATGTCATTCTTCAGCATGTCAAACCCTTCTTAATTCTGGTGTCATTTCATAGGGTTTGCCCTTGTTACATGCTGCCAACACATCATATAATGGCTGCATTTTCTCTGATGCTGAAGGAATCCATTCCCTGCAAATAGCCCACCAGCCCTAAAACAATAAAAACACAAGACATAGTAATCAGGAGGAGGTGGAGAAAAGACATTACTCAAATCACTGTAAAGAATTCAGAATCTGCAGGAATTTGATTTAACAAGGTGTCAAGGCACTATGGGGTGTCAATAACCATCAATGTGTTAATATCACGTAAATCATGAACCATTCTGTACACAACAGGTGTCTTGGTGTCAGCTCAGGGGATATTGTCTTATACATACCAATACAATTCCTGGTTTAGATTTAATTTTTCACAGGTGTTATTTTCAATAAACCAACATCAGTTTTATCTTTTACCCATAGTGCGGCTGGTACCTCTTGCAGCTTCTGCTTTTCATCAAAGTTTGTATTCAGTTTGTCATCATCTAACTGGATTAAAGACATTATTACAATAAGCATTTATTCAGATAAAGGACCCTTCACAGTGATACCATTCTTTCCATAGGTAATAACAGCATGCATAGCATTCAGCATGCCAGCACTTATCACATTTACAGGACAATAGGGGATGCTTGACAGGGCCCTGCCCAAGGTACATATATTTGGTGATAGTCTCATGTGCGTGTGGTGGGGCAGATGTGTATGGTATTGTTCTAGCACATGATGCAGAGCCTAGTGACAGGCTTAGATCTGCCTTTATTGGACTTGTACTTCTGGTATTGTAGGACTTTGCTGACCACTTGTGGTTGGTGACAGAGGGGGTTGGTCACTGGGTGCAGGTGCAGATGGATGTGCAGGAGGTGGTAGTGGGGTTGCTTTGTTCTGTCTGCTTTTATGTCCAAACGTATCTACAAAGGGACAGTGACACTCAGAAGTCCGGATCCAGGACCATACCTGGTACCCGTATCCGTGCTTCCGAATCCACTGGTCATTCTCACAGCAAAATTGTTCAAAATCTTTGCTGCATCTTTAACTGCCCTCTGTCCATGCTGTCCTCTCACTAAATCAATCATCTTTAGTCTTGAGTCTACAACCCGTTCCGATCTGGTGAGTAGCCTCCTGACACTGGTCCCCATAGCGGCTGTCACGGGTAGCGATCCCCATCTTCAGCCTCTCACTATGACCAAGCCATATCTAATTCGCTCTGAACCAGCAATATCCTCTAGCCTGTCATCCGAACCAATTACCTGGTTCCCATAGCTACTGTCACGGGTAGCGATCCCTATCTTCAGTATTCTGCTACTCCAAGCTAGACCTACGCTGGTTCGCCTTAAATTCTTGAATTAGGCTCTGACTTGGCATATGGACCAATTGTCCCAACTTCATGGACAGTTAATGCAAACTGAGCCCTCTGATCTGTTCTAAGTCTATTGTACACTTGTCTAAGCAAGTAGGTAAAGAAACAAAACATACAATGCAATCCCAAAAGTGACTTATGTATCCTTCATTCATTAGCATCGGAATCATGTGAAGCAGACACCTCTATTCCTGAATCCACGGCTTCCTCCGAGTACCTGTAATTATGTGTTACCTGGTCCCTAGACCTTGGTGTATACCACTTATATTGGACCACCTGAGTCCAACGTTTCCCTATTGTATGCGAATGGGGCACCACGTGGATAGGAAGAAAACTACAATGATTACCTCTCCTGTTTATATACTCATACACTGACAAAGGTTTCTGATAGATACATTCCAAAAAACCAAGTCCTGGACCTGCCCCTTTGTATCAACATCACTGTACAAAGGCAGTTCCTTCACGTCAAGTCAAACCATTTATATAACAAGAACATCAGGGTTAGCGTCTTGAAAGGGCGTCTATGTAGTGCTGAAAAAAACAAAAAAGAAACAAGAGTTTCTGGATAGACAAAGTCTGTGTCTGTACTGTTGTCCCTAAATTTTCTATACACTTGCCATATTGACAATCCATCACTACCTACAGATGGGCAAGAATGAGAATTTATTTGTACCAGAATATACCTTCTTATCACAGAGGTAACGTCACTTTTGTTTACCTCCATAGTTTCTTTTACAAACAATTTCACCAACATCTCACACTGACTCACACTGAGTGTTCCTTGTGACACCATACCTCTTCTCCCTCCTATCAACATACTTTACATATTCTGGATCAACGTAACATCACCTGCTAGTGGTCTGTCCTTGTGGAACATCAAACAATCACATTTTACTCTTTTACCTGACACATTACTCATTTTATAGTTGGAATCCACTGAGGAGGACAGAAATACTTGCAGACTGAATATAATCTTCTGGATTTCCGTTATTCCGGGGACACCTGAATGCTATGTCAGCAGGATACCAGAGATCATACTCCTCTATCTGATTTAACAATGCTCCAAGGGGACACTGAAAAATAGGACTCCCATGAACATGGAGTCGGAATACTTTATACTCTGGGTATCTTACTGATAGAGGTCCAAACCCAGTGCACACTTGACTATAACCGTGGTCAATAATTTTAACAATTCTCCAACCTCCAGCAGTTATAGCTAACATCAATCCAAATTTACCCTCAGGGCACGACATCTATACAATATCTGCCGGAAGTCACCCTTTCACTGTATTCCAGGTAATCTTAACTACTAGATACAATGCAGATATTACAATTCCAAGAAAAACAATAGCAGTGCCTTTGGTACAATGTAGATTAACATATTTCAATGGTTGTTGACAATGATTAGAACTTGTTTTTTTTTTTTAATGCATTCACATAATACCTTGTATCCTGTTTTACAAATCTTTGCTTTTCCCAGTGTGTTTTTTTGGAAATGCTTTGGTTATTAATCACCTGTCAGCAAGACACGATCATAACCCACACAGGTCCTGCAGCACATCCGCACAAGCGTTTCACATGTCGCTTCCCCAAATATTAGTTATCATATCACAAAATTATAGGCCACCGGAAACCACGGACAGGACAAGCCCGACTAAGCAGAATGACTGGAAAAAACCTAATCTTGCAATATTAACAAAATACCTGGTTTCAGCTTATAACACTCGTACAATTGCGACTATGTGCTTTTACATAATAATGTGCCTACATTTTACCTCTGGCGCCAGGTGGCTGTAAAATCATACCTCTGGGCTCCCTTATCAAGCAGGATTTTTTATGTGTAAATCCTTATTTCATGCACATGGTCATTCATTGCAGTCAAGGAGCCTCATACCTGTTATTCTCTTTGCACACACCTTTTTTCCACATGCATACAATCTTCAAAATGTAGTAATATCCCAACCTAGAGAATCTGACAAAAACTGACAATATTGTATATAATCTAATTAGCGGATCAGAACCACATCCAGGTTCCGAAGCTATAGCCCCAGAGTAATACATTGGCTTCAGCTGTCAGCACATCTGAGCAAAGGAGAAAGGGAGGGGTGAGCGGGGTGCGACGCTGCAATTCCCCTCTCCCTGTCCGCAGCCACAGCTGTCAGCACGTCTGCACCGAGAGGGAGGGAGGGAGAGCAAGTCCCCCTTCACTCAACAGGGTTGAAGCATGGAACAACTATCACACATCATATGTGTTAAACAGAACATCGATGGTAGCAGGAAAAAGTTTTAATTACAAGTCTGCGTTCCTCCACCGCTGTGGGGTAAAGCAATTTTCCAGATGCACCAGTTGTAAATCTAAGTTCTCTAAACATTTGCCCAAGTGTAAATCCAATGCTTCCCACTGAGGGGATATAGTGAGAATTGATCCTCACTTCAACAACCCTCCTGTCTCCTTCCTGGGTAAACGTGGATTCCCAACCTATTGGTCCCGTTAGGACAGGTAAAACATTAAATAATCTGATCACTGGTTGATCTTGCCAGCCTGTGTGCCAGTGGAATACCAAACTGCAGGTGCACCTATTGCACCGCATAACCTTAGACCATAAAGACAATTCAGTGCGTTTTTTTTTTTTTCCACAGCTACCAAGCGCCTGAGAGCTGAAGAACAAAAAAGGGGAGAAGACGAGTGAGTGAGAGGTCAACGCTGCAGACTCACACCGGCCTGCTCGCTTATGCTCAGAACATTCCAACAGAGCAGATCATAAACATAAACACCAGATAACAGAAAAGAATTACCGTGCTGTTCTATAACAGGCTTACTTTAACTGAATTAATGAATTAATGTAATTATTGGGCAGGGAAATAAACAAAGTACCAGTATATTTAAAACAAACGGCTTATTGAGCAAATTATCACATAAAGCAACTTATGTACTTATAAAACCAGAAAACAAATAACAATACTTATTAAACAAATAACAATACTTATTAATACTTTTCACAGACTCTACAAAGCAAGACAAGAATTAAAGAGTCAAAGTGAAATGAAAACAAGATAAAAAATATAAACCAGTCTACCTGAGAATTTCCCGTTTCGTGGTCCCCTCAGACTGACGCGTGCCACCCCTCTCGGAGAGAGAGACACTGTGTGAGTCAATGGCTCATCTTACTGCGGGTCTTGCACCTCTCCATCCGGGAAGGGGGGGGGGGCGTTGTTCAGTACAAGGTCAACATAAAGAGGAAATAAATTAAATATATTTTGCTAAGGGCCTCCAAGAATGTGAAAGCAGAGAAATTCACTCTAACCAGAGTAGACTGATTAATAAGAGAAATTAAAAGGATTGACACTGGTATACCAGTCCTGACGATACTCAAGAAAGACGCAGCATCCAGAGTCTTTCAGAGAGATCATAATCATTTATTCAAGGGTACAGTTTTTATATCATTTTCAAGGTTCTTAATATGTACCAAAAAGTAAAATGTGGCAATATGGTACAGAAATAAAATATGTGAAATATGCTCCATAATCAGTGTAAAATCATCCTATGCCGTCACTCATATAATCCATATGATAAACAATACTAAATTAATCAGTGTGACTAACAGTCGGAATTGTCTGCCAGGTGTCCACCTGTCTGTGGTCCTACTGACATTAGGACCATTTGACGTTGTTATTATTCTTCTAACCTTCAAATATGTTCACATAAGATTGAGCTCTAAGGCTTCAGTCTATTCAAAGTTCTGAGTGAATAGATATGATAAACTAGGAATGGTTCACAGTAAGCAAAATAGAGAACAAGATGGCTGACAGTGAGTAGTACATGATACCTTCTTTAACCAGTGTTACCGGAGTTAACTGAACTGTGTTAAGAACTGTACAGTGACTTGTGTGACTTTGAAGAACTTGAAAGTAAACCCGGTGAACCCTGCTTCAGTGTCCATGTCTGATTCCAGTTATACAGAACTGATATTGTACTTCTTGTCCTGCCAGGAGCAGCCCGACCCGCAGCCGGCTCATCCATCCAGCTGCAGCCCATCCATCCCTCCATCCTCCTGGCAGAGCTGCGCTGCAGCAGTGGTCCCATCACTGACCACAACCCATGGGTGGCGTCACGACAAACTAATCCTTGTAAATACCCCTTTACTTGTGAGAACCTGGGACACGGTCCGGACCAGGACCTCCGTGACATCCCCAGAAGTACCCCGGGTCCGGTACAGAGTACCCATTCCCAGTGGGCTCCACACATCCAACAGTGAACTGATTACCGTGATGGGGGTTAGAGAAGTGCCCATAAAGGTGGGGAAGGTGGAATTGCAGAACCAGGGGGTCCTTGTAGTAGCAGAAGCCAGTAATGAACCTGGGCAAAGCTGCACACAGCACTGAGTGTAGTGGTCGTCTCACCTGAATCTGCTGTGGTAAGAAAATGTATTTTCTATTTGTGTCCTTTGCTGACTTTAGATGAGAATTTAGTGGATAGGACTTGTGACATGTGGGGAGCCGTGTAGTGACTCACAAGCTTACGTGTTTTGGACCAAAAGACAAACCAATACCCCACAATTTGCTATATGTTAAAAACTAACTAATTTTCCACAATTTCAGCACCTGTCATTGTGGTTTTTTTTTGCACTCTTTTTGTTGCTGTGTGTAGCTGGGCCATATGGGTGCGTTTGTTCCGGCAGGTAGCAGTGTTGAATGCCATAACAGCCCGCCTACTGAGATGGGGGCTAATGTAAAAGGCTGGGCATACACTGTGCAAACCTGTGTGAACTGCGCCCTATATGAATCCCATTCTGTTTGCAGGACAACCAGTGGTCACTCCCTCTGTGAGAAAGGAGGTTGCTAGTGATTGAGGCTGGTGTCCTGCATTCATAATGCCTTCATTTATAACCTGGGCAAAGCTGCACATAGCACTGAGTGTAATGGTCATCTGACCTGAATCTGCTGTGGTAAGAAGCAAGTAATGCTAAATGATCCTTATATCATACTAGGCACTAATGTTGTTAGCAATTGCATGGAGGAAGTCTTGTCTTTGTTTCAACAGATCACAGACACTGCCAGACCTGGTCAAAGGAAGGTCCTCCAGTGTGAGATCAGAGCCATCCTGCACCATAAACAGGTAACAATTACAGATGGCGAAATTCCTGCTCCATCTAACCCCTTTGGGTACACAGGTCCCCGGCGACGGGGCAGTATGTCTTGCGGTCACTGCGTCGCATGCCCGAATGTCCTGCGCATATGCTCCTTCTCCTCCTCCGATGGCTCCAAAAATTACGACATCAGGGAATATATATTGTGCAGCTCGAGTCATGTGGTGTATTACGCCACGTGCTCTTGCCAGCTGATATACATCGGGATTACCATGAGGGAGCTACGGAGGAGGGTTAGGGAGCACATGTGCGGCATCCTGGGTGCGGCACAGGTAGAAGATAGATCAACCCTTAAAACAATACCCAGGCACTTCCTGGAACACCATAATTGTGATCCTGCATCCCTCCAGTTTAGAGGGATTGAAATAATCCACGGTGGAATCAGTGGTGGCGATCTGGGGAAGTTGCTGTTGCAAATCGAGATGCGGTGGATAGTGACTCTTGACACTATGTCACCGCGGGGGTTGAATGAAAAACTTTAATTTGCCTCGTTTCTTTAGCCATTGCCGTTCGATTGAGAATGTTAGGTTTACCCATAAACTAATTGTGATCGGTCCATTGGACCATTGTTTTTATATATTCTATTATGGGTTTTTATCTGTAGTCCACAGGTGTCTGTCAGTCATAAATTATATATTTGGCCCCTTGGAGCTCATAGAACAATAATCGGATACAACATGGATTGCGCAACGCGGACTGCAAAATTGCAAGACTTGATGGACTTGAGAAGTGAATTATGGAAGATGAAATCTTGGACCACTCTTTTTTCTCCTATCCTATGACTCTATTATATGTTCATCTAGTTGTATGCGTTATTGATGTATGATGAGCAATGTGTAATCTGTGTATATACTGATCTGTATTGATACCTGGCCTCTCTGCGCTGAGTGTCTGGCGCCTGCCCCTCCATCCCCTAGTGCGGCCCCCTCTTTCAGCCCTGATCCAGGTGACGCGTCCCTGGACTGGGGCTGGTGTGGCTTGTGCTTGGGGGCGGAGTTGAGCTTGGTTGCTGGGGCGACCCGGCGGTGGGGTCATGTGTCCAGGGGGTGGCGACGCGTGCTCCGCTCTGATTGCTGCGGGGTCGGGCGACGTCACTTCCGGTCATGTGACATGGCCGCAGCGTCACTTCCGGTTTCGGGTGACGCGGCTACATGCGGCCACCATAAAATGGAGACGGCTGAACACCTCACTATCCCCCTGATGAAGTGGCTGTGAGGGGTGCACCCTAGCCACGAAACGGCGTCGGGGTCTGCAGCTCTGACATCTCTCCCTCCATTTGGTCCCTGAAAGCACTGTGGTACTGTATATATGGGGATATTTTTCTGCTCCCTTCTAATCTTAACAATATGTTTTATGCTCTTTCTAGTGAGGGCTGCTGGGTTCAGTAGTCCTCCTATATAATACATTGCACTAGTGACTGCACCTTAGCTATTGCAGCAGTTATATTTAATCAGGATGGTTTTTATCAACTTTGTACATTACTGTGACAGTTGATACTTAATAGAGTTGTAGCTCTGATAGGTCAACTGTTTAGCATTACACATTTGATATATGCCGTTTTGTACTATGAGACAGAGGTCCTCTGCACTTAGACTGCTTTAACAGCTGTTGGGGTGGTATTGGGTTTGTGCAACATTTATAATTGATTGAGTATTATGCATTCATGTATTTTCTGTATTGGAAGCGATTTTTTTTTCCCCATGAATTTGTATTGAGAGTCATATATGACCTTGTAACGTATGTGATGTACCCATGTGTTTTCGGGGCCTTGACCCACTGCACTCGTCCCTCCTCCATGTCCAGATTATTAAATAATAAATAAAAGCACTTTGTGATAATTAGCTATTGCTCCTTTCTCTCTGATTTATAGATCACAGACACTGCCAGACCTGGTCAAAGGAAGGTCCTTCAGCGTGAGATCAGAGCCATCCTGCACCATCAACAGGTAACAATTACAGGTGGCGAAATTGGTACTGCACGGGTGACAGATCCGTTACCTATTGTGATTCCCCCAATGAGTAAAATGATGATTTGGTGTCAAGTAGCTATAGGTTTGAGAGGGCAGAACTATCATGCATTAGTGGAGCCCATCAGCACTGAGCACAGACCTACACTGTTGACAGCCAGGGGGGTGGTGGACATACACAATGATGTACCTGTTTGCATCTTAAATTGTGGCAGTGAGGAGGTTAAATTGCCCAGGTACACAACCGATGCTAAATTATACACAGTCAGTAACAACGAGATCCAAACAGTGCAACCCAGTCACTATACCAAAGGGGTAAAACTTGATCAAACCACTGGGCCACTGGAGGACTGGTGCCAGCAGCTCCATGTCGGAACTGACACCTGTGTATGAAAAGCAAGGTGTGTACCGGGTAGTTTAAGAATTTGAACAAGTCTTTAGTAAGCATCCACTTGACTTTGGTAGGATAAAAGGGGTCCAACATCACATCCCCACAGGTACACATCCACCCATCAAAGAGCGGTATAGACCTATTCCACCTGCACATTATCAAAAAGCCAAAGAAATGCTACAGGACATGAAGGATGCAGGGGTTATACGAGATAGCTGTAGTCCCTGGGCAGCTCCATTAGTCCTAGTCAGGAAAAAGGATGGCAGTATGAGAATGTGTGTAGACTATAGGCAAATAAACTGCATAACACACAAAGATGCTTACCCGTGACCTCGTATAGAGTAATCCTTAGCTGTGTTGAAGTCTGCCAACTACTTCTCTACCTTAAATCTCAATAGTGGGTATTGGCAGGTGTCCATAGCCGAGGAAAACAGAGAAAAGGCGGCATTTACCTATGGGCCTATGTGAATTCAACAGCATGCCCTTCGGACTATGTAATGCACCCGTAACCTTCCAGTGATTAATGAAGAGTTGCCTGGGACATAAGAACTTTGAGACGGTACTGCTCTACCAGGATGACGTGATCATGTACTCTATGACCTATGGGGAACACTTAGCCCATCTTGCAGGTGTGTTTGAAGCTCTGGCCAAATACGTGATGACGCTATAACCATCAAAATGCCACCTGTTAAAGCCAAGAGTACAGTACCTGGGATGCATAGTCAGTGCTGATGGCTTGGCCCCTGATCCAGTCAGGGTGACAGCAATCAAAGAATGGCCAGAACCCAAGACCTTAAAAGAAAGTATGTCAATTCCTGGGTTTGGTGGGCTACTATAGGAGGTTCATCAAGGAGTACACCAAGAAAGCTGCTCCCCTGCAAGACCTCCTAGTAGGCCAACCCACAAAGGGCAAGTCTAAGAATTCTCCATGGAGATGGGGTAAGGAACAAGAGGAAGTGTTCCAGAAGATGAAAGAAGCCCTGACAGGAGAAGAAATCCTTGCTTACCCGGACTACAACCTGCCATTCCGGCTATACACAGATGCCAGCAATGTGGGACTTGAAGCCGTCCTTTCCCAAAAGCAAGACGGTAAGGAGAGAGTAATCGCCTATGCCAGCAGAAAGCTGCGCCCCACAAAGAGGAACCTGGAAAACTACAGTTCCTTAAAGCTGGAATTCCTGGCCTTGGACTGGGCTGTCACAGAGAGGTTTAAACACTATCTGGCCTCCAGAAAATTTACAGCCTACACGGAAAACAATCCGCTGACCCACCTGGAAACTGCAAAGTTGGGAGTCATGGAGCAGAGATGGATGGCAAGATTGTCCAACTACCAGTTCACCATTAAGTACCGGGCTGGGCACCAGAATGGAAACGCGGATGCCTTAACCAGAATGCCCCACTTATCAGAAGAAGGTGCAGTGAAGATGAGCTGGAAGAAGTGGAGTTACCTGCCTTCAATCAACTAAAAGTAGGAGTAACCCAATGCCAGCAAACCCGTCAAGACCCTTCCACGAGGACAGTAAACCCATTGCCCCACTTCGGTTGGTGAGAGGTGCAAGACATGGACCCGGCTGTCAGTCTAATAAAACAACGGATAACCCAGGAGTCAGCAAAATTGCCTGAAAACCCCCTATCTAAAGCTAAACATCTGTGGAACGAGCGGAGTAAGCTGTTCATATACCAAGATAAGCTTTGTCAGAGGTACATCAATCCAAGAACTCACGAGATGGCCTGGCAAATCATCATGCCAAAGTCGGAAATCCCCGTGGTCTTGAACGCCTATCACAACCAGACTGGTCACGTCAGATGGAAGAAGCTCGAGATGCTACTGAAGGATAGGTTCTTTTGGGTCGGCATGCGGACATCTATTGAAAAATGGTTCCAATAGAGTTTTTTACCAGGCTATTTGCGCTCCCAGAGGTCTGTGATCCAAAGCTTCTTATAATTTCATAAAGAGTTTTTTTATTATTTCATAAGAATAGCACATACAACGCGTTTCGACAGTAAAATATGTCTTCCTCAGGTATATCAATATACCTGAGGAAGACATATTTTACTGTCGAAACGCGTTGTATGTGCTATTCTTATGAAATAATAAAAAAACTCTTTATGAAATTATAAGAAGCTTTGGATCACAGACCTCTGGGAGCGCAAATAGCCTGGTAAAAAACTCTATTGGATCCATATTCCTATAGTAACTCGGTCTGAGCTACTTACTAGCTACCAGGGATTTGCAGCATACCGACTACTGAGGAAATCTACTCCTGGATACCTAATGGTCCCTAGTGACCGATACGCAAGTGAACAAGACCTAAAAAAGGTGAGTGCCATCCACATCCACCTACGATCTGATTATACATTTACATTTAGATCGGTGCGCTTTCTTCCTTTCCTTTCCTTCTACCAGAAAATTGAAAAATGGTGTAAGAATTGTAAATCCTGCAGCTTAAGAAGAAAGGACTTACAGAGCCAGAAAGCCCAGCTTCATCCAATCGTAACAAAGCAACCTCTGGAAATTGTAGCCTTGGACCATGTAAAACTGACTCCAAGTAGATCCGGCTATACCTACGCGTTGACCATGGTAGACCATTACTCGAGATTCTTAATGGTCCCCTCGTAAAAGACTTGACAACTGCAACAGCTGCTAGAACCTTCCAAAATGTCTTCTGCAGACCATTGGGATATCCTGAACAGGTCTTAACAAATCAAGGATCAGCCTTCGAAGCGGAGATCTTCCAAGAGTTCTGCCATCTGTATAAGTACAAAAAGATCAGAACAACCCCGTATCATCCCCAAACCAACAGACTCTGAGAAAATGAACACAATCATTGACATGTTTAAGATCCTACCATTAGAAGAGAGAAACGAATGGCCGGAGAAACTACCTGATTTGGTTGACCTATACAACCATATTCCAGTAAACTACTAACGGTACACAAGCATACCTAATGAGAGCCTGTACAGGAAAGTTACCCATAGACTTGGAACATGGAGTAGTAGATCCTGAAGCAGATAATATTTCAAACTGGAAAACCCATTGGCTCGAACAGTACAAAAAGGTTCAAGCCAGTGTCGAAGACAACCTGGAGAAATCCCGTGAAAAACAAGAAAGGGACCATAATAAACATGCTCTAGCAGAACCAATTATACCTGGAAGTATTGTCCTCAAGAGAAAAAGAACTTGACACAAGTTAGATGATCGTGGGGAACAAGAACCCTACGTCCTATTGGATTTTGGAAATGACATCAGCAAAGTCTGCGTTATCAGCAAGGACGGTAGAAAAACCACACAGACTGTATCCAGGGATCACATTAAAAAATGTCCAACGGATTGGAAAAACCAAGATCCCTCCAATCAACCTATTCAAGAGTCTGAACCTTTACAAGAACTAAGCTCTACTCAAGAACCAAGAAAGAAGGTCATCCCTACCATCTTAGGAGAATTCCCAGAAGATTGGCCTCAACAAGATGGAGCAATCATAGTGCCAGTATTGAATTTCTACCAGCCCAATGAAGTGGTACAAAGGAATCAGGAAGAAATACCCGTTGCTAAAGAATCTGAGGATGCTGCAATTGGTATACCTGCTAGCCCTATAGTGAGACTAAGGCAACACAGAAGCTTACCTGACATGCCCACACCAAGCCCTTAACTAGACACCTCACCTGAGACAATGACACCTGTAGTGCGTAAATCACACAGAAACACACAAGGTCAACCCCCGTCTAGGGCACAGTAAAATGTAAGGTAGAGCACACTAAGGTAACCTGTAAATAGTCACTGTACAATAAGAGTGTAAATAGTAGTGTACAGAAAGGTGGAGGAACTGGGCCTAGCCCCAAGCACATTAAGTTAGGAACAGAAAGTGCCTGGGGTAGGGAGGTACCAGGTCTCCTAAGCAGAGACATCCATATAGACAAGTGTTTGTTAAAAATGTGGACTTTGAAAGACTTTTCCCCTTTTTCTTACTAGGAGCGTACAGAAAATGGACTGTAAGGACTCTTTGAACTTTTTTCCCCCCCTTTGAACTTTACAAATTTAAAAAGGACTACAGTTATTGGACTATTGTAGCCACAAACATTTCAAAGCCTGGGGTGAATGGACCAACACCATACGGACTTACCTATTTTCCATTTTTCAAATATTTTTCAGTGTCTTTTTGTACATTTTTTATATTTTAAGACTAAGTATATATGTTACCTGTTATATTGTTGATTTTGTTATTTCTTTTGTTTAAACAAAAATGCTCAGTCCAGGAGTACTGATATTAGCTAGGGGGGGTATGTGACGCCCTGCTCACGCAGGTAGCCACAGACTTCTCTAATGCACAGTTGGGTTTCCACAGCAGGTACCTACTACATGCAACATCTTCCACTCCGGCACAGTAGGGGGAGCTCAACTTGCTGCCCTTAGGCAAGATCCCCTATAAATACTGCTGCTGGAAGAGGAGTTAGTCAGAGTGTGCAGACGCTATGAGAGCTATGAAGACGTCCTGGTGGTCGGTGCCGCGGTTAGGCCCGAACTAGTGACCTGGAGTGGCCCTTCTACATCCCGCAAGCCTAAGTGGGGACAGAAGGCAAGGAGCAGTTAGCCAAAAGGGAGTGAGGAACTTAAGGAGGATCGCCCAAAGAAGTACAGGATATTGGGGATCCACACCTGTGGGATACTTCAGGACCACAGAAAACCCCGTCACACCGTGGAGGCCTCGGCAACCCGGTTTTCCCCTCTGGGTCAAGAGCGGGAGCCAGACACAGCCGTACAGCACTGCAGTGATCAGAGAGAGTAACCTGGGAGGCATACAGGAGGAGGGACAGCCACCAGAGTCAGGAAGAGAGAGAGGAGGCAAGTCTGGCTGCATGAAGGCTGTGCTTTAATCACTACACAGGAACAGAGGAAGCCTTATACCCATTTGCTGTAGGGACCCACTGTGCAACCTGGTCACCTATCAGTGCCCTGGACAACTTTACCTGCTGAACATCAGTAAAAGGTAAAAGAGACTTTGCAGTGTGAGTGTGTCATTCTCTCGGTTCCCGGCTCCTCTCAGACGGTTCCAACACACCCCATTCCAGGCACAATTCCAATCCAAGCTGCCCCTTCTCACTACGCTGCCCTGGAGGTCCAGTCCTTCCTGTGGAGGACTTCACCAACTTGCCGCAGTACCAACTTCCACTGGCGGACTGTGGCGGCACTGGTGGCATCTCACCAGAAAGTACAGGTGGCGTCACGACAAACATTGTAAATAATCCCCTGTACATAAAACCCCTTTTTTAAAAGATAGGCCCAGGACACAGGGTCAGCCGCGGCCGTCACTCCCTGTGACAACCGGAGCGTTAACCCTTGCAGCCTGACACCCGAGTACCCTAAAGCCTGGGTGCAACATATGCATCTCATATCATAAAGAAGCTATAGAAATTAGCAGTCAGCAAGACCCCTTCTCTATCTATGCATCCAATGTCATAAAGAAACTATGAAAATGAGCAGTCATCCAGACCCCTTCTCTATCTATGTACAGTATGTGATGTCATAAAGAAGCTATGGAAATGAGCAGTCATCCAGACCCCTTCTCTATCTATGCATCCAAGGTCATGAAGAACCTATGTAAATGAGCAGTCATCCAGACACCTTCTCTATCCATGCATTCAATGTCATAAAGAAGCTATGAAAATGAGCAGTCAGTCAGACACCTTCTCTATCTATGTACAGTATGCGATGTCATGATGAAGCTATGGAAATGAATAGTCAGCCAGACCCTTCTCTATATGCACCTGATGCCATAAAGAAGCTATGGAAATAAGCAGTCAGCCAGACCCCTTCTCTATTTATGCATCTGATGTCAAAGAAGCTATGGAAATGAGCAGTCAGCCAGACCCCTTCTCTATTTATGCATCCAATGTCATGATGAAGCTATGGAAATGAATAGTCAGCCAGACCCCTTCTCTATGCATCTGATGTCATAAAGAAGCTATGGAAGTGAGCAGTCATCCAGACCCCTTCTCTATGCATCTGATGTCATAAAGAAGCTATGGAAATGAGCAGTCAGTCAGACCCCTTTCTAGTTCTATGCATCTAATGTCATAAAGAAGCTATAGAAATGAGCAGTTGTGGCGCCCCACTTAGTGTGTCACAAAAGGGTACTACACCCCTGACTGAAGGTGTCATATTCTTTGCTTTAGTAATAAGTAGGTAAGTCTAAAGCTCCAGCACCACATGCAACACTTGGTGTTAGAGGACCAATTAGACACCAGTTACTAAGGTCCTGGTGGGAGGAGAGGCTAGGTTATAAAGCAGTGGGAAAGCAGCAAGGAGTTAGTTCAGTTGAGAGGAGGGAGCTGAGAAGCCAGAAGGGAGCTGCACAGAGCTGCGCAGCAGATGTAGCAGAGTTGGGGAAGTTACAGAACAACAAAGAGAGAAGCTAATGGGGAGGGCACCTCAACCTCATGACCCAGAAGAGAAACGGGCCAAGAATAGAACGGATAACTGAATACCCTTGCCCAGTCCAAACCCGGAGTACCGGCTCCGAAGTGGTCCAGTCAGCTACAACCCTGAACCACAAACCCGGAGTGGTCGATGTCTTTATGGGAGCAAGACCCACCAGCCCAAAGACCATCATAGTCTACACCCGGAGCACCCACAATTGAGGGTCATGGACCGCGGAGCGACGACCGCGGAAACCCAAACGAGTGCCTTCAGTGCTACCACACGGGTATAGCAGGGCAGCAGAGCAAGGGACAGTGTGTGATAGAGAAGGATCACCAGAGGAGCTTCAGAGGGATACTACTCATTGCAAGAACCACCCGGTCCACTACTCTGGAACAAGAACTGCATTACTTTGTATGCTGCAGAATACCGGAGTAAATACCCGTTCATTGTGAGCAACGTGTCAGTGCCTTCTTCCTTGAACTGTCGTTACCTGCCTTGCTCCACAGTGACTGCACTGCCGTACTCCACCATCTATTCATACATCCAACACCCCGGGAATCCCGCTCATCCTGTAGGGAGCTACTCCATCTTGCTGCCGCCCATCACCTCGGAGGTTCCAGCAGCACCGGTGGCGTCACGAACAAAACTTTATTCTTTTATTTTCTTTTATTTTTCCCTTTTTCATTGACCATCAGGGCCACAGCCTCAGTCACCGCCACCCGTGACCTCCAGACTGCGCCTGAGACCCGAGTCCCCTGGCCTGGGTGAGTCACTGTCAGCCAGACCCCTTCTCTATCTATGAAATTGATGTCATAATGAAGCTGTGGAAAGGAGTAGTCAGACAGACCCCTTCTCTATCTATCTATGCATCTGATGCCATAAAGAAGCTATGGAAATGAGGAGTCAGCCAGACCCCTTCTCTATCTATGCATATGTGGCGCCCCACCATGTAGCTGCCACAGAAGGGTACTGAACCCGTGAAAGAGGTGTAGTCACCCCAGCTGCAAGTGGATTTCAGGATGATAGGCGGAACCCTAAACCCACACCCCACACTAGGTCACACAGTGGGAGGTAACTGGGAGGGGATACAAAACCACCTCTAGGGGGAGTTGGAGTGGCCAGGCGGATAGCCTGAGGGAGCAAGGAGGGTCTCTCGGCTGAGGGACCCGGGAACGACAAGGACAGATCCCAGATACAGAGAGCGAGAGGGAGATAGAGGAACTTGAGAGAGTTCGCCCCAGGAGAGAAACCAGGTACCGGAGCCCGCACCTGTGGGAACTTTTAAGGCCCACAGAAAATCCAATGTACGGGGGTATATCTATATATGGCACCCGACTCTCAAGCGACCAGAAGAGGGTACCAGACACCGCAAGGGCAGAGCCGCAGTGTCCAGTGAAGGCAACCTGACGGGAGCGAGGAGAGTGAGAGACAGCAGAAGGTCAGATCTACTTTATGGGGTCAGACTTCACACCGACTAATGGGAAGCAGGAAGAATTGGAACAGGAAAGGTACACGCTGGGGTTCCGTCCAGATACCAGAGAATCGCCTCCAACAAGCCACCCGTGGCCACTTGTTATTTAACATCTAACTGCACTGAGGACTGTAATAACGCTGCTAAAGTTCCAGTAAAGTACCCGGGTGAAGTGACTTTGAGACTACTGCATCTCCTTTCCATGAACTCATTCTTTTCACATGATTGCTGCCCCGGAGGTCCCAGTCCTGCCTGCGGAGGACTACAACAGCTCAGCCGCAATACCAGCGACCTCCGGAGGATTGTGGTGGCGCTGGTGACATCTCACCAGGTACTACAGGAGGCGTCACAAAGACCATAAACTTGTAAATAATCCCTTGTATATAATTCCCCTTTTTAATTCCCCTTTTCAAGAGAACCCTCCCCCGGGATACGGCATTAGGCGCGGCCGCCATTCCCCGTGACACAGTTACCCCCTTCTGCCGCCTGATACCCGAGTACCACACACCCTGGGGCGACACACATTGATAGAGAAGGGGTCTGGCTGACTGCTCATTTCCATAACTTCTTTATGACATCACATGTGTGTCGGCCCAGGATATGGGGTACTCGGGTATCAGACGGGTTAACTGTGTCACGGGGAATGGCGGCCGCACCTAATCCCGTATCCCGGGGGACAGTTCTCTTGAAAAGGCGAATTAAAAATAGGAATTATATACTAGGGACTATTTACAAGTTAATGGTCGTTGTGACGCCACCTGCAGCACCTGGTGAGATGTCACCAGCGCCGCCACAGTCCTCCGGAGGTCGCTGGTATTGCGGCTGAGCTGTTTTAGTCGTCCGCAGGCAGGACTGGGACCTCCAGGTCAGCAATCCTGTGAAAAGAATGAGTTCATGGAAAGAAGATGCAGTAGTCTCAAAGTCACTTCACCCGGGTACTTTACTGGAACTTCAGCAGCGTTACAGTCCTCAGTGCAGTTAGATGTTAAATAACAAGTGACTACGGGTGACTGCAAGCGGATCTCTGGTAGCTGGACGAAACCCCCAGCATGTGCCTTTCCTGTTCCAATTCTTCCTGCTTCCCAGTAGTCGGTACCCGGTTTCTCTCCTGGGGCGAACTCTCTCAAGTTCCTCTATCCCCCTCTCGCTCTCTGTATCTGGGATCTGTCCTTGTCATTCCCGGGTCCCTCAGCCGAGAGACCCTCCTTGCTCTCTCAGGCCATCCACCTGGCCTCTCCAACTCCACTCCATCTGCAACTCTCACTACTTCCCCTAGAGGTGGTTTTGTACCTCCTCCCGGTTACCTCCCACTGTGTGACCTAGTGTGGGGTGTGGGTTTAGGGTTCTGTCTATCATCCCGAAATCCACTTGCAGCTGGGGTGACTACACCTCTTTCACAGGTGCAGTACCCCTCTGTGGCACCTACATAGTGGGGCGCCACATATGCACCACTTCCCTAGGGCTCTACCAATGGTCCTCCTCCCTCACCCATGAACAAGGCCACACGCTTGACCTCATCTTTACCCGCCTCTGCTCCTTCTCCAACCTCGGAACTCCCACTATCTGACCACCATCTCTTGACATTCTCCGCCCTCTCTTCCCTGCCACGCTACCCCACCCCTGCAAACTTGATCACCCTCACCGAAATCTAAGAGATCTTGATCTTCCTTTATTCCCCGAATCCCTCCTCCCTCTCACCGATATACCCTCCGCTGGTGACAGACACTGCCACCACCCTATACAACACCACAATAACGAACGCCCTCAACCTAGCCGCCCCCTCACATTCCACGCTCCACGCACTAACAGGCAACCCTGGCATACGACCCTCACTAAAAACCTAAGATGGGCGTCCGAGAGGAGATGGAAAAAGTCCTGCACCTTCGAGCACTTTGCTCTGTTGAAACAATACCTCACTGACTTCAAGACGGCACTTGCTACTGCCAAGCAAGCCTTCTTCTCGTCCCTAATAACCTCTATGTCCCACAAACCGAAACAGCTCTTCAAAACTTTCAACTACTTACTCCGCCCGCTCGCTCCTGCCCCCTCTCCCCTCATCTCCGCTGAAGACTTTGCTACCTTTTTCAAGGAGAAGATAGACAAGATCAGAAACCGCTTTGGCCCACTTTCCCCACAACTCCCCCTCTCCCCTACACTGCCCTCCTCCTCCATTAGCCACTTCCCCCCCATAAATGAAGACCAACTCTCCTCCCTCCTGTCGAAAATCGCACCTCACCACCAGCGCCCATGACCGGCTCCCATCCCACCTCATTCCCAACCACACCTCCATTTTCATCCCAGCCCTCACCCAACTCTTCAACCTATCACTGTCCACTGGCGCCTTCCGTCCGACTTTCAAACACGCCCTAATCACACCCATCCTTAAAAAAATCCTCCCTCGACCCTACCTCTGTCGCCAACTATCGTCCCATATCTCTTCTCCCATTCGCCTCCTGCTCCCACTTCGACCGCCTACAGTCTGGCTTCCGACCCCTCCACTCCACCGAAACAGCCCTGACCAAAGTCACCAACGACCTACTTGCCGCCAAGAACAAACGCCACTACTCCATCCTCCTCCTCCTCGACCTGTTCGCCGCCTTCGACATGGTTGACCACTCCCTTCTTCTCCGGATCCTGGAATCCCTCGGTATTACCCACCTTGCCCTCTCTTGGATCTCCTCATACCTAGCAGACCGGACCTTCAGTGTCTCCCACGCCCACACCTCCTCCTCGCCCTACCCCATTTCTGTTGGAGTCCCCAAAGGTTCGGTCCTGTGACCACTACTTTTCTCTCCATACACTCTCGGCCTGGGGCAACTCATTGAGTCCCATGGCCTCCAGTACCACCTCTACGCCGAGGACACCCAAATCTACTTGTCCGGCCCCAACATCACCTCCCTACTCTTCAAAATCCCACAATGTCTTTCTGCCATCTCACCCTTTTTGTCTGCTCGCTTCCTTAAACTCAACATGGACAAAACTGAATCCATAGTCTGCCCCCCCCCCCCCAAGAAATTCCCCCCCACTTGCCAACCTATCCATCTGCGTCAATGACTGCGCCCTCTCCCCAGTCTTCCAAGCCAAGTGCCTCGGGGTAATCCTTCACTCCTCCCTATCCTTCATGCCCCACATCGAAGCCATCTCCACATCCTCCGGCTCCAGCTTAGAAACATCTCACGGATCCACTCCTTCCTTACCCACGACACCGCTAAAACACTTATTCATTCCCTCATCATCTCCCGCCTTGACTACTGCGACCTCCTTCTCACTGGCCTCCCATCCAACTCCCTCACTCCTCTCCAATCTATCCTCAATTCCGCTGCCCGACTAAACAATCTGTCCTCACGCTACTCCCCTGTCTCCCCCTCTGCCAGCCCCTTCACTGGCTCCCCGCCTCCAAGAGATCCCAGTTCACAACACAAACCATGGCATACAAAGCGATACACAACCTGTCCCCACCATACATCTCCGCCCTGGTCTCTTGATACCTACCCTCACACAACCTCCGTTCCTCCCAAGAACTCCTCCTCTGCTCCCCCCTCATCTCCTCTTCGCACAACCGCGTTGAGGACTTTGCCTGGGCATCTGCCATACTCTGGAACTCCCTGCCCCAACACGTCAGACACTCTCCGACCTTGAGAAGCTTTAAGTGTCACCTGAAGACTCACTTATTCCGTCAAGCCTCCCTGCAATGAGACCCAGGCGACCGCACCGTAACTGACACTCTCCCAGCCTACAGTACCCCCACCCGCCCCTCGTAGACAGTGAGCCCTGGTGGTTAGGGTCCCCTCCTGTACCTATAAGTCCTGATTGTCTAGAGTTACTGTAATTGTGCTAGTCTCCCCTATCCTCATGTAAAGTGCCATGGAACCTAATGGCGCTATATAAATAAATAATAATAATAATAATAATGTCATAAAGAAGCTATGGAAATGAGCAGTCAGCCAGACCCCTTCTCTATCTATGCTCATTTCCATAGATTCTAAATGACATCAGGTGAAGTCAGCCAGCCCCCTTCTCTATCCACCGAATGTCATTAATAAACTATGGAAATAAATAGAGAAGGGTCAAGCTGACTGCTCATGCAGCATATGTCATAAAGAAGCATTGGGAATGAGAGAAGGGTTCTAGCTGACTGCTATCTATGCATGTGATGTCATAAAGAAGGTAAGGAAATGAGCAATCAACCAGACCCATGCTCTAAGCTTTCTTATGACAATAGGTGCAATGGTAATGAGCAGTCAGCCAGACCCCTTCACTATCTATGTATCTGATGTCATAAAGAAGCCAAGGAAATGAGCAGTCAACCAAACCCCTTCTAGATCTATGCATCTGACGTCATAAAGAAGCTATGGAAATGAGCAGTTAGCCAGACCCCATCTTTATTTATGCACCTAATGTCATAAAGAAGCTATGGAAATGAGCAGTTGTGGCGCCCCACTAAGTGTGTCACAAAAGGGTACTACACCCCTGACTGAAGGTGTCGTATTCTTTGTTTTAGTAATAAGTAGGTAAGTCTAAAGCTCCAGCACCACATGCAACACTTGGTGTTAGAGGACCAATTAGACACCAGTTACTAAGGTCCTGGTGGGAGGAGAGGCTAGGTTATAAAGCAGTGTGAAAGCAGCAAGGAGTTAGTTCAGTTGAGAGGAGGGAGCTGAGAAGCCAGAAGGGAGCTGCACAGAGCTGCGCAGCAGATGTAGCAGAGTTGAAGAAGTTACAGAACAGCAAAAAGAGAGACGCCAACGGGGAGGGCACTTCAACCTCATGACCCAGAAGAGAAAGGGGCCAAGAATCTAACAGATAACTGAATACCCTTGACCAGTCCAAACCCGGAGTACCGGCTCCGAAGTGGTCCAGTGGGCTACAACCCTGAACCACAAACCCGGAGTGGTCGATGTCTTTATAGGAGCAAGACCCACCAGCCCAAAGACCATCATAGTCTACACCCGGAGCACCCACAATTGAGGGTCATGGACCGCGGAGCGACGACAGCGGAAACCCAAACGAGTGCCTTCAGTGCTACCACACGGGTATAGCAGGGCAGCAGAGCAAGGGACAGAGTGTGAGAGAGAAGGATCACCAGAGGAGCTTCAGAGGGATACTACTCATTGCAAGAACCACCCGGTCCACTACTCTGCAACAAGAAATGTATTACTTTGTATGCTACAGAATACCGGAGTAAATACCCGTTCAGAGTGAGCAACGTGTCAGTGCCTTCTTCCTTGAACTGTTGTTACCTGCCTTGCTCCACAGTGACTGCACTGCCGTACTCCACCATCTATTCATACATCCAACACCCCGGGAATCCAGCTCATCCTGTAGGGAGCTACTCCATCTTGCTGCCGCCCATCACCCCGGAGGTTCCAGCAGCATCGGTGCCATCACCGGAACTTACAGGTGGCGTCACGAACAAAACTTTATTCTTTTATTTTACCCTTTTTCATTGACCATCAGGGCCACAGCCTCAGTCACCGCCACCCGTGACCTCCAGACTGCGCCTGAGACCTGAGTCCCCTGGCCTGGGTGAGTCCCAGTCAGCCAGACCCCTTCTCTATCTATGAAACTGATGTCATAAAGAATCTATGGAAATGAGGAGTCAGCCAGACCCTTCTCTATCTATGCATATGTGGCGCCCCACTATGTAGGTGCCACAGGGGAGTACTGAACCCGTGAAAGAGGTGCAGTCACTCCAGCTACAAGTGAATTTCAGGATGATAGGCGGAACCCTAAACCCATACCCCACACTAGGTCACACAGTGGGAGGTAACCGGGAGGGGGCACAAAACCACCTCTAGGGGGAGTTGGAGTGGCCAGGCGGATGGCCTGAGGGAGCAAGGAGGGTCTCTCGGCTGAGGGACCCGGGAGCGACAAGGACAGATTCCAGATACAGAGAGCGAGAGGGGGATAGAGGAACTTGAGAGAGTTCGCCCCAGGAGAGAAACCGGGTACCGGAGCCCGCACCTGTGGGAACCTTTAAGGCCCGCAGAAAATCCAATGTACGGGGGTATACCTATATACGGCCCCGACTCTCAAGCGACCAGAAGGGGTACCAGACACCGTAAGGGCAGAGCCGCAGAGTCCAGAGAAAGCAACCCGACGGGAGCGAGGAGAGTGAGAGACAGCAGGAAGTCAGATCTACTTTATGGGGTCAGGCTTCACACCGAGTAATGGGAAGTAGGAAGAATTGGAACAGGAAAGGCACACGCTGGGGTTCCGTCCAGCTATCAGAGATATGCTTGCAGCCACCCGTAGCCACTTGTCATTTAACTGCACTGAGGACTGTAATAACGCTGCTAAAGTTCCAGTAAAGTACCCGGGTGAAGTGACAGACTACTGCATTTTCTTTCCATGAACTCATTCTTTTAACAGGATTGCTGCCCCGGAGGTCCCAGTCCTGCCTGCGGAGGACTACAACAGCTCAGCCGCAATACCAACAACCTCCGGAGGACTGTGGCGGCGCTGGTGACATCTCACCAGGTACTGCAGGTGGCGTCACTACAACCATAAACTTGTAAATAGTCCCTTGTATATAATTCCCCTTTTCAAGAGAACCGCGATACGGGATTAGGCGCGGCCGCCATTCCCCGTGACACAGTTAACCCCTTCGGCCACCTGATACCAGAGTACCCCACACCCTGGGGTGACACACTGATAGAGAAGGGGTCTGGCTGACTGCTCATTTCCATAGCTTCTTAATGACATCACATGTGTGTCGCCCCAGGGTGTGGGGTACTCTGGTATCAGGCGGCAGACGGGGTTAACTGTGTCACGAGGAATAGCGGCCGCGCCTGATCCCGTATCCCGGGGGACGGTTCTCTTGTAAAGGGGAATTATATACAAGGGACTATTGCGGCTGATCTGTAGTCCTCCGCAGGCAGGACTGGGACCTCCGGGGCAGCAATCCTGTGAAAAGAATGAATTCATGAAAAGAAGATGCAGTAGTCTCAAAGTCACTTCACCTGGGTACTTTACTGGAACTTTAGCAGCGTTATTACAGTCCTCAGTGCAGTTAAATGTTAAATGACAAGTGGCTACGGGTGGCTGCAAGCATATCTCTGATAGCTGGACGGAACCCCAGCGTGTGCCTTTCCTGTTCCAATTCTTCCTGCTTCCCATTAGTCGGTGTGAAGCCTGACCCCATAAAGTAGTCTGACCTCTTGCTGTCTCTCACTCTCCTCGTTCCCGTCGGGTTGCCTTCTCTGGACACTGCGGCTCTGCCCTTGCAGTGTCTAGTACCCTCTTCTGGTTGCTTGAGAGTTGGGGCCGTATATAGATATACCCCCGTACATGGGATTTTCTGCGGGCCTTAAAGGTTCCCACAGGTGCAGGCTCCGGTACCCGGTTTTTCTCCTGGGGCGAACTCTCTCAAGTTCCTCTATCCCCCTCTCGCTCTCTGTATCTGGGATCTGTCCTTGTCATTCCCAGGTCCCTCAGCCGAGAGACCCTCCTTGCTCCCTCAGGCCATCTGCCTGGCCTCTTCAATTCCACTCCATCTCCAACTCTCACTACTTCCGCTGGAGGTGGTTTTGTACCCCCTCCCAGTTACTTCTCACTGTGTGACCTAGTGTGGGTTTAGGGTTCCGCCTATCATCTTGAAATCCACTTGCAGCTGGGGTGACTACACCTCTTTCACGGGTGCAATACCCCTCTGTGGCACCTACATAGTGGGGCGCCACATATGCATCTAATGTCATAAATAAGCTATGGAAGTGAGCAGTCACCCAGACCCCTTCTATAGGCATCTAATGTCATAAAGAAGCTATGGAAATGAGCAGGCAACCATACCCCTTCTCTATCTGTGCATCTGATGTCAAAGAAGCTATGGAAATGAGCAGTCAGCCAGACCCCTTCTCTATCTATGCACCTGATGTCATAAAGAAGCTATAGAAATGAGCAGTATGCCAGACCCCTTTTCTATGTATCTAATGTCATAAAGAAGCTATGGAAATGAGCAGTCAGCCAGACCCCTTCTCCATCTGTACACCTAATGTCATAAAGAAGCTATGGAAATGAGCAGTCAACCAGACCATTTCTCTATTTATGCATCTGATGTCATAAAAAAGCTGTGGAAATGAGCAGTCAGCCAGACCCCTTCTCTTTCTATGCACCTGATACCATAAAGAAGCTGTGGAAATGAGCAGTCAGCCACACCCCATCCCTATCAGCGCATCTGATGTCATAAAGAGGCTATGGAAATTAGCAGTCAGCCTGACTCCTTCACTATCTGTGCATCTGATGTCATAAAGAAGCTATGGAAATGACAAGTCAGCCAGACCCCTTCAAGATTTATGCATCCAACGTCATGAAGAAGCTATGGAAATGAGCAGTTGTGGCGCCCCACTAAGTGTGTCACAAAAGGGTACTACACCCCTGACTGAAGGTGTCGTATTCTTTGTTTTAGTAATAAGTAGGTAAGTCTAAAGCTCCAGCACCACATGCAACACTTGGTGTTAGAGGACCAATTAGACACCAGTTACTAAGGTCCTGGTGGGAGGAGAGGCTAGGTTATAAAGCAGTGGGAAAGCAGCAAGGAGTTAGTTCAGTTGAGAGGAGGGAGCTGAGAAGCCAGAAGGGAGCTGCACAGAGCTGCGCAGCAGATGTAGCAGAGTTGGGGAAGTTACAGAACAGCAAAGAGAGAAGCTAACGGGGAGGGCACCTCAACCTCATGACCCAGAAGAGAAACGGGCCAAGAATCTAACGGATAACTTTATACCCTTGACCAGTCAAAACCTGGAGTACCGGCTTCGAAGTGGTCCAGTCGGCTACAACCCTGAACCACAAACCCGGAGTGGTCGATGTCTTTATAGGAGCAAGACCCACCAGCCCAAAGACCATCATAGTTTACACCCGGAGCACCCTCAATTGAGGGTCATGGACCGCGGAGCGACGACCGCGGAAACCCAAACGAGTGCCTTCAGTGCTACCACACGGGTATAGCAGGGCAGCAGAGCAAGGGACAGTGTGTGATAGAGAAGGATCACCAGAGGAGCTTCAGAGGGATACTACTCATTGCAAGAACCACCCGGTCCACTACTCTGCAACAAGAACTGCATTACTTCGTATGCTGCAGAAAATTGGAGTAAATGCCCGTTCAGAGTGAGCAACGTGTCAGTGCCTTCTTCCTTGAACTGTTGTTACCTGCCTTGCGCCACAGTGACTGCACTGCCGTACTCCACCATCTATTCATACATCCAAACACCCCGGGAATCCCGCTCATCCTGTAGGGAGATACTCCATCTTGCTGCGGCCCATCACCCCGGAGGTTCCAGCAGCATCAGTGCCATCACCGGAACCTACAGGTGGCGTCACGAACAAAACTTTATTCTTTTATTTTACCCTTTTTCATTGACCATCAGGGCCACAGCCTCAGTCACCGCCACCCGTGACCTCCAAAGTCTTTAAATATATGCCAAGCCCTTCACTGGCTCCCCGTCTCCAAGAGATCCCAATTCAAAACACTAACCATGGCATACAAAGCCATACACAACCTGGCCCCTCCATACATCTCCGACCTAGTCTCCCGATACCTACCCTCACGCAACCTCCGCTCCTCCCAAGAACTCCTCCTCTGCTCCCCCCTCATCACCTCTTCGCACAACCGAGTCCAGGACTTCTCCCGGGCATCTGCCTTACTCTGGAACTCCCTACCCGAACACGTCAGACACTCTCCTACCCTGAGTAGCTTCAAGTGTCACCTGAAGACTCACTTGTTCCGTCAAGCCTACAACCTGCCATGAGACCCAGGTGAACGCCCCATACCTGACATTCCCCCATCCTACTGTATCCTAACCCACCCCTCAGACTGTGAGCCCTCTTGGACAGGGTCCCTGCCCCTCCTGTACCTGTACGTCCTGATCGCCTAGATTTAGTGTACTTGTTCTTGTCTCCCTCATCCTCATGTAAAGCGCCATGGAACCTAATGGCGCTATATAAATAAATAATAATAATAATAATAATAATATCCCCGGCACACAATAAAAGAAGAGAGATGATTATCCTTTTTGTGTTTTTTTTATTTTTGAAGGTGAAAAACAGGTTGTATCACACAACGTTTCGGCTCCAGTTGACTCCATATACAGAAGACTCACTTGAGAAAGGCTCAACTGGAGCCGAAACGTTGTGTGATACAACCTGTTTTTCACCTTCAAAAATAAAAAAAAAAAAAACACAAAAAGGATAATCATCTCTCTTCTTTTATTGTGTGCCGGGGATATATTTAAAAACTTTGTGGCCTATTTTTCCCTTGTGCACCTAAACGGTGGTCGAGCTATACTATATGCTCTCTGACCCGTGACCTCCAGGCTGCGCCTGAGACCTGAGTCCCCTGGCCTGGGTGAGTCACAGTCAGCTAGACCCCTTCTCCATCTACGAAACTGATGTCATAAAGAAGCTATGGAAATGAGCAGTCAGCCAGACCCCTTCTCTATCTATGCATATGTGGCGCCCAACTATGTAGGTGCCACAGAGGGGTACTGAACCCGTGAAAGAGGTGCAGTCACTCTAGTTACAAGTGGATTTCAGGATGATAGGCGGAACCCTAAACCCACACCCCACACTAGGTCACACAGTGGGAGGTAACCGGGAGGGGGTACAAAACCACCTTTAGGGGGAGTTGGAGTGGCCAGGCGGATGGCCTGAGGGAGCAAGGAGGGTCTCTCAAGTGAGGGACCCGGGAACGACAAGGACAGATTCCAGATACAGAGAGCGAGAGGGGGATAGAGGAACTTGAGAGACTTCGCCCCAGGAGAGAAACCGGGTACCGGAGCCCGCACCTGTGGGAACCTTTAAGGCCCGCAGAAAATCCAATGTACGGAGGTATACCTATATACGGCCCCGACTCTCAAGCGACCAGAAGAGGGTACCAGACACCGCAAGGGCAGAGCCGCAGTGTCCAGAGAAGGCAACCCGACGGGAGCGAGGAGATTGAGAGACAGCAGGAGGTCAGATCTACTTTATGGGGTCAGGCTTCACACCGACTAATGGGAAGCAGGAAGAATTGGAACAGGAAAGGCACACGCTGGGGGTTCCATCCAGCTACCAGAGATCCGCTTGCAGCCATCCGTAGCCACTTGTCATTTAACATCCAACTGCACTGAGGACTGTAATAACGCTGCTAAAGTTCCAGTAAGGTACCCGGGTGAAGTGACAGACTACTGCATCTTATTTCCATGAACTCATTCTTTTCACAGGATTGCTGCCCCGGAGGTCCCAGTCCTGCCTGCGGAGGGCTACAACAGCTCAGCCGCAATACCAGCAACCTCCAGAGGACTGTGGCGGCGCTGGTGACATCTCACCTGGTACTGCAGGTGGTGTCACGACAACCAAACTTGTAAATAGTCCCTTGTATATAATTCCCCTTTTCAAGAGAACCGTGATACGGGATTAGGCGCTGCCGCCATTCCCCGTGACACAGTTAACCCCTTCGGCCACCTGATACCAGAGTACCCCACACCCTGGGGTGACACACATTGATAGAGAAGGGGTCTGGCTGACTGCTCATTTCCATAGCTTCTTAATGACATCACATGTGTGTCGCCCCAGGGTGTGGGGTACTCTGGTATCAGGTGGCAGACGGGGTTAACGGTCACGAGGAATGGCGGCCGCGCCTGATCCCGTATCCCGGGGGACAGTTCTCTTGAAAAGGGGAATTATATACAAGGGACTATTGCGGCTGATCTGTAGTCCTCCGCAGGCAGGACTGGGACCTCCGGAGCAGCAATCCTGTGAAAAGACTGAATTCATGGAAAGAAGATGCAGTAGTCTCAAAGTCACTTCACCCGGGTACTTTACTGGAACTTTAGCAGTGTTATTACAGTCCTCAGTGCAGTTAAATGTTAAATGACAAGTGGCTACGGGTGGCTGCAAGCATATCTCTGATAGCTGGACGGAACCCCAGCGTGTGCCTTTCCTGTTCCAATTCTTCCTGCTTCCCATTAGTCGGTGTGAAGCCTGACCCCATAAAGTAGTCTGACCTCCTGCTGTCTCTCACTCTCCTCGCTCCCATCGGGTTGCCTTCTCTGGACACTGCGGCTCTGCCCTTGCTGTGTCTGGTACCCTCTTCTGGTGGCTTGAGAGTCGGGGCCGTATATAGATATACCCCCGTACATGGGATTTTCTGCGGGCCTTAAAGGTTCCCACAGGTGCGGGCTCCGGTACCCGGTTTCTCTCCTGGGGCGAAGTCTCTCAAGTTCCTCTATCCCCCTCTCGCTCTCTGTATCTGGGATCTGTCCTTGTCATTCCCGTGTCCCTCAGCCGAGAGACCCTCCTTGCTCTCTCAGGCCATCCACCTGGCCTCTCCAACTCTACTCCATCTCCTCCTCTAGCGGAAGTAGTGAGAGTTGGTTTTGTACCCCCTCCCAGTTACCTCCCACTGTGTGACCTAGTGTGGGGCGTGGGTTTAGGGTTCCGCCTATCATCCTGAAATCCACTTGCAGCTGGCGTGACTACACCTCTTTCACGGGTGCAGTACCCCTCTGTGGCACCTAAATAGTGGGGCGCCACATATGCATCTAATGTCATAAATAAGCTACGGAAGTGAGCAGTCACCCAGACCCTTCTCTATCTAAGCACCTGATGCCATAAAGAAGCTGTGGAAATGAGCAGTCAACCAGACCCCTTCTCCATCTATGAAACTGATGCCATAAAGAAGCTATGAAAATAAGTAGTCAGCCGAACCCCTTCTCTATCTTTGCTCATTTCCATAGCTTCTTTATGACATCAGATGCAGTCAGCCAAACCCCTTCTCTATTTATGCATCTGATGTCATACACAAGGTATGGAAATGAACAGTCAGCCAGACCCCTTCCCTATCTGTGCATCTGATGTCATACGCAAGGTATGGAAATGAGCCGTCAGCCAGAACCCTTCTCTATCTATGCACCTGATACCATAAAGAAGCTATACAAATGAGCAGTCAGCCAGACCCATTCTCTATCTATACACCTGATACCATAAAGAAGCTGTGGAAATGAGCAGTAACCCAGACCCCCTTCTCTATGCATCTGATGTCATAAAGAAGCTATGGAAATGAGCAGTCAGCCTGACCCCTTCACTATCTGTGCATCGTATGTCATAAAGAAGCCAAGGAAATGAGCAGTCAACCAGACCCCTTCTCTACTATGCACCTGATGTCATAAAGAAGCTATGGAAATGACAAGTCAGCCAGACCCCTTCTAGATCTATGCATCCAACGTCATGAAGAAGCTATGGAAATGAGCAGTTGTGGCGCCCCACTAAGTGTGTCACAAAAGGGTACTACACCCCTGACTGAAGGTGTTGTATTCTTTGTTTTAGTAATAAGTAGGTAAGTCTAAAGCTCCAGCACCACATGCAACACTTGGTGTTAGAGGACCAATTAGACACCAGTTACTAAGGTAACCGGTCCTGGTGGGAGGAGAGGCTAGGTTATAAAGCAGTGGGAAAGCAGCAAGGAGTTAGTTCAGTTGAGAGGAGGGAGCTGAGAAGCCAGAAGGGAGCTGCACAGAGCTGCGCAGCAGATGTAGCAGAGTTGGGGAAGTTACAGAACAGCAAAGAGAGAAGCTAACGGGGAGGGCACCTCAACCTCATGACCCAGAAGAGAAACGGGCCAAGAATAGAACGGATAACTGAATACCCTTGCCCAGTCCAAACCCGGAGTACCGGCTCCGAAGTGGTCCAGTCAGCTACAACCCTGAACCACAAACCCGGAGTGGTCGATGTCTTTATAGGAGCAAGACCCACCAGCCCAAAGACCATCATAGTCTACACCCGGAGCACCCACAATTGAGGGTCATGGACCGCGGAGCGACGACGGCGAAAACCCAAACGAGTGCCTTCAGTGCTACCACACGGGTATAGCAGGGCAGCAGAGCAAGGGACAGTGTGTGATAGAGAAGGATCACCAGAGGAGCTTCAGAGGGATACTATTCATTGCAAGAACCACCCGGTCCACTACTCTGCAACAAGAACTGCATTACTTCGTATGCTGCAGAAAACCGGAGTAAATGCCTGTTCAGATTGAGCAACGTCTCAGTGCCTTCTTCCTTGAACTGTTGTTACCTGCCTTGCGCCACAGTGACTGCACTGCCGTACTCCACCATCTATTCATACATCCAACACCCCGGGAATCCCGCTCATCCTGTAGGGAGCTACTCCATCTTGCTGCCGCCCATCACCTCGGAGGTTCCAGCAGCACCGGTGCAATTCACTAGAACCTACAGGTGGCGTCACGAACAAAACTTTATTCTTTTATTTTGTTTTATTTTTCCCTTTTTCATTGACCACAGCCTCAGTCACCGCCACCCGTGACCTCCAGACTGCGCCTGAGACCTGAGTCCCATGGCCTGGGTGAGTCACAGTCAGCCAGACCCCTTCTCTATCTATGCATGTGATGTCATAAAGAAGCTTTAGAAATGAGCAGCCAGCCAGACCCCTTCTCTATCTATGCATATGTGGCGCCCATCTATGTAGGTGCCACAGAGGTGTACTGAACCCGTGAAAGAGGAGCAGTCACTCCAGCTACAAGTGGATTTCAGGAAGATTTGCAGAACCCTCAACCCACACCCCACACTAGGTCACACAGTGGGAGGTAACCGGGAGGGGGTACAAAACCACCTCTAGGGGGAGTTGGAGTGGCCAGGCGGATGGCCTGAGGGAGCAAGGAGGGTCTCTCGGCTGAGGGACCCGGGAACGACAAGGACAGATTCCAGATACAGAGAGCGAGAGGGGGATAGAGGAACTTGAGAGACTTTGCCCCAGGAGAGAAACCGGGTACCGGAGCCCGCACCTGTGGGAACCTTTAAGGCCCGCAGAAAATCCAATGTACGGAGGTATACCTATATACGGCCCCGACTCTCAAGCGACCAGAAGAGGGTACCAGACACCGCAGAGCCGCAGTGTCCAGAGAAGGCAACCCGACGGGAGCGAGGAGTTTGAGAGACAGCAGGAGGTCAGATCTATTTTATGAGGTCAGGCTTCACACCGAGTAATGGGAAGCAGGAAGAATTGGAACAGGAAAGGCACACGCTGGGGATCCGTCCCTCTACCAGAGATCCGCTTGCAGCCATCCGTAGCCACTTGTCATTTAACATCCAACTGCACTGAGGACTGTAATAACGCTGCTAAAGTTCCAGTAAAGTACCCGGGTGAAGTGACTTTGAGACTACTGCATCTTCTTTCCATGAACTCATTCTTTTCACAGGATTGCTGCCCCGGAGGTCCCAGTCCTGCCAGCGGAGGACTACAACAGCTCAGCTGCAATACCAGCAACCTCCGGAGGACTGTGGCGGCGCTGGTGACGTCTCCCCAGGTACTGCAGGTGGCGTCACGACAACCATAAACTTGTAAATAGTCCCTTGTATACAATTCCCCTTTTCAAGAGAACCGGGATACGGGATTAGGCGCAGCCGCCATTCCCTGTGACACAGTTAACCCCTTCTGCCGCCTGATACCCGAGTACCCCACACCCTGGGACGACAAACATTGATAGAGAAGGGGTCTGGCTGACTGCTCATTTCCATAGCTTCTTAATGACATCATGTGTGTCGTCCCAGGGTATGGGGTACTCGGGTATCAGGGGGCAGATGGGTTTAACTGTGCCACGGGGAATGGCAGCCGCGCCTGATCCCGTATCCCGGGCACAGTTCTATTGAAAAGGGAAATTATATACAAGGGACTATTGCGGCTGAGCTGTTGTAGTCCTCCGCAGGCAGGACTGGGACCTCCGGGGCAGCAATCCTGTGAAAAGAATGAGTTCATGGAAAGAAGATGCAGCAGAATCAAAGTCACTTCATCCGGGTACTTTACTGGAACTTTAGCAGCGTTATTACAGTCCTCAGTGCAGTTGGATGTTAAATGACAAGTGGCTACGGATGGCTGCAAGCGGATCTCTGGTAGAGGGACGGATCCCCAGCGTGTGCCTTTCCTGTTCCAATTCTTCCTGCTTCCCATTACTCGGTGTGAAGCCTGACCCCATAAAGTAGATCTGACCTCCTGCTGTCTCTCACTCTCCTTGCTCCCATCGGGTTGCCTTCTCTGGACACTGCAGCTCTGCGGTGTCTGGTACCCTCTTCTGGTTGCTTGAGAGTCGGGGCCGTATATAGATATACCCCCGTACATGGGATTTTCTGCGGGCCTTAAAGATTCCCACAGGTGCGGGCTCCGGTACCAGGTTTCTCTCCTGGGGCGAACTCTCTCAAGTTCCTCTATCCCCCTCTCGCTCTCTGTATCTGGTATCTGTCCTTGTCAATACCGGGTCCCTCAGCCAAGAGACCCTCCTTGCTCCCTCTGGCCATCCGCCTGGCCTCTTCAACTCCACTCCATCTCCAACTCTCACTACTTCCCCCAGAGGAGGTTTTGTACCCCCTCCCAGTTACTTCCCACTGTGTGACCTAGTGTAGGGAGTGGGTTTAGGGTTCCGCCTATCATCCTGAAATCCACTTGCAGCTGGGGTGACTACACCTCTTTCACGGGTGCAGTACCCCTCTGTGGCACCTACATAGTGGAGCAGTCAGCCAGATCACTTTTCTATCTGCGCATCTGATGTCATAAGTAGGCTAAGGAAATGAGCAGTCAGCCAGACTCCTTCCCTATCTGTGCATCTGATGTAATACACAAGGTATGGAAATGAGCAGTCAGCCAGACCCCTTCACTATCTATGCATGTGATGTCATAAAGAAGCTTTGCGAGGGGCGTGTCCAGCAGCCGATGGCGCCGGTCGCATTGTGAGGAGGCTCCGCAGCACGGACCGAATACACGGCAATACCGCGGCTCTCCCGCTCCCGCTTTGAGACAAGCAACAGCCCAGCACCTCACACAACCTCCGGTCATGCCCAGGACCGGGTCCCGCCGCCGGGAGACCACCAACAAGCTCACTGATTACTTCAATCAGGAGCCCCACAGTGGATCCAAGATGGCGCCGGCCGGGAACAGCCCAGCGTCTCCCTCCAGCGCTTCCACCCGGGCCTCGCGGTCCCCTCGGTCCCCCAGACGCCAGGAGCACCGAGGCAATAATGTGAGTAGAGAGGAGTCCCCTCTCACAAAACGCAACATGCGAGACATGCTGGGATCTATGAGGGACGCGATGCTGGGGGAGATGCGCTCCATGATGGCAGACATTAAGTCTGAAATTGCGGCCTTAGGAGAGAGGACTTCCACTATGGAATCCAAGATGGAGGAGTATGCTTCGGCACATAATAACTTGGCAGACAGCTATGACATGATTGACAGGGAGATGGGCTCAGTAAAGGCAACGCTGTGTCACCTAGAGGATGGACTCCGTAAGAATAATGTAAAGTTAAGAGGAGTTGCAGAACCCCAAGATGGTGAGGATCTTCCGATGACTGTCTCAGCCTTTCTATCAGCTGCCCTCCCAGATGCTAACCCAGCATTAATGGAATTACAAAAAACATACAGGTTACCTAAACCTACGAAGCTCCCTAAAGAGGTCCCGAGGGATATCCTGATCTCTTTCTTACATCCTAAGGCGAGAGACATCCTGCTCCAAGCGATGAGGTCCAATCCTTCTCTCCCCTCACAATTTGCCAAAGCCTCTGTCTATCCTGACCTTTCACCAGGCACACTGGCTAGAAGAAGGGAGTTTGCCCCCAGCTGCCTCATCTTGAGGGAGAAAGCCATACAATATGCATGGGGCACACCAGTGTCTGTTAACTTTCGATATAAAGGCAATAGACATTCTTTCTCCTCTCCCACTATGCTACGCAGGGCTCTACGCTCCTGGAACTTATCTGCTCAGGTCTCAAACTCCCCTCGCCCCCGGCCGGAGGGTCCCCAAGGACCTGGTTCTGGAGAATGCACCTGAGGTCGACAAGGGATCGGAGAACTCCGTATCGGTCTGTGTGGATTAATACACCCTCCCTTGGAACACATACGGACTCCCCACGCCGAGATCCAGTACAGGTTTTGGACACTTAAACCTCCCCTCACTGTCAGAACTCGGGGATACTTCCTCACCTGTGGGTCAAGACCTGGGGAAACTCGAGTGTGGTTCCCTGCCTCAACCCCCCCCCAGTCAAGGCCCTATTGGCCTGACTATACTCAAGTTTATTTAAGTGTGTTCCCCTCCTCCCCTCTCCACCCATCCTCCCCCCTTCCCTCATCCCCCCCCCCCCTCTCTAGTTCACCCAGCCACACCTCCTCCCCAACCTTCCAACTCCCTCCTAGTTGGGCATCCTTACTCTCCCAGCTCCACTCCCACCCGCTACTTCTTCCCCCTTTTCATCACCTACTTTCTGTTCTCATTTTCCTCCGCAGCTCATCTTGGACTGTTCTCTCCTATACCTTTCCAAGTGACCTCGCTCCGTGATCGCTGGTAGTGAGTAAGTATGAAAGGGAACGATTCGGCTCTCTCGGGGACTGGTTCCTCTTTGAATCTAATTTCTCTAAATGTTAAAGGACTGAACTCTCCGGTGAAACGCTCCTCCCTTTGGAAGGAGGCCAGGAGACTTCACGCCGATGTGATGTGTGTTCAAGAAACACACCTTTTAGCCGAAGACAATTTTCGTGTGAAAAACTCCTCCTACCCTCACATCTACTTTGCAAACCACAATGTGAAAAAAGCAGGAGTATGTGTGATGGTAAGCGCCAAGGTGCAGTTCCAGCTGAATTCTGCTGAAGCGGATCCGCTGGGTAGGTACCTGATCCTGAAGTGTAACATATCAGGGGAATTGTATACACTGGCGACTGTCTATGCCCCAAACTCGGGCCAATTAGGGTTTCTGAGATCCCTGTTTAAAAAACTCAACCAAACGAAAGAGGGGGCCCTGGTGGTGTGTGGGGACTTTAATCAAATCATGGTGGCGAGACTGGACTCCTCAGCCCCACACGCAAGGAAAGGGAGGGAAATGGCAACACTATGCAGTGAATTCAGGCTCCACGACATTTGGCGGTATCAACATGCAGAGGAGAGGGATTACTCTTTCCTATCTGGTTCCCATAATACCTATTCCAGAATCGACCTGTTCCTGGTTGGAGAGGAGACCCTACCATTCTGCACCTCCTCCTCAATTGGTCTGATCTCTTGGTCGGACCACGCCCCAGTATCGCTGGGAATCAGGCGGGGTCGAATGGGAGCCAGACCGCGTCGTTGGAGAATGAATGTCGCTCTGCTTTCAAACCAACAGATCTTGGAATCCCTGGACGGGAGTTTGGAGGAGTATTTCCTCAGTAACGACAACGGGGAGATCTCGGATGGCACACTCTGGGCCGCTCACAAGGCGGTTCTGCGTGGGCTGCTTATACAGAAGGCCTCGCAACAAAAGAGGGAGAGGGAAGCCTGCTGGAGAGACTGGTCCGATCAAATAGGAACCCTGGAAAAAGTAAACAAAACTAACCCCTCCTCCCAATTGACTAGTCAGATCTTTGACTTGAGAACTAAACTTAGGGCCCAGCTGCTTTATCAGCATGAACTGGGGCTACGAAAACTTAATACACAGTATTATGCTGCAGGGGATAGGGCGGGTAAGCTCTTAGCTAGGAGACTGAAGAAAAGAGTGGCTAACACAATGGTGACCTCTATGACTTCTACCAACGGTGTGACAGTTAGAGACCCGACTGAGATAGTGGAGGTCATGGCGGATTTCTACACAAAACTCTACAACCTTGCCGGGGATCCCCTGACACCGCAACCCTCTCTGGAGGACATCCGGGCCTTCCTGGCGGGAGTGCAACTCCCAGTGATCCCCCCTGAAATTCTCTCCACTTTGAACCAGCCATTCACCCTCTCGGAGGTTACGGATGTCATCAACACACTCAAATGCAACTCTGCTCCGGGACCGGACGGATTTGCTAATGAATATTACAGGGCTTTCTCCCCCCGGTTGGCCCCCTATCTGCTCCGATTGTTTCATCAATGGCAAAAAGAAGGGAAGCTGGGTACAGATGACCTGGAGGCTACGATCTCCACCATCTTGAAACCTGGCAAACCCCCAGACAACCCTGGCAGCTATCGTCCCATCTCGTTACTTAACACGGATGTGAAGATATATGCCAGAGTACTGGCCTCTAGACTGTCGAAGGTGATCCCACTTTTGGTGGATGCGGATCAGGTGGGCTTTGTGGGGGGAAGACAGGCCAGAGATGGCACCTGGCGGATGCTGGATCTGGTGGAGATTGTTGAGAACCGTGGGGTCCCCAGTGCATTCCTGTCTCTTGACGCGGAAAAGGCGTTTGACAGGGTGCACTGGGGATACCTGCGAGAGGTCCTGGGGAGGTTCGGATTTTCTGGACCGATTTTGGCGGCTATACTGGGGCTTTACTCTTCTCCGGGAGCTCGGGTGTCCACATCGGGATATTTATCCCGCCATTTCAACATTACAAATGGGACAAGACAGGGGTGCCCTCTGTCGCCCCTGATCTTCGCCCTTGTTATGGAACCCCTGGCAGCCTCGATAAGAGCCAACCCGGATATTGCGGGCATACTTGTGGGAAAGAAGGACCATGTCATAGGACTCTACGCTGACGACGTAATCATCACGTGCACTGACCCAGACAACTCCATCCCAGCCATATTAAAAGAATTGGACAACTTTTCAAGGATATCTTATTATAAATTGAACATGGGAAAAACCATGGCCCTACCCATCAATATCCCAGAGACGCAATTGACATCCCTCTCATCCAAATTCATCTTTGCCTGGGCCCCGGAGGGCATCCCATACCTGGGAGTGACCCTATGCGCCTCGAGAAACATGGCGCGTCTAAATTTAACCAAACTTATGGCAACCTTGAGAGCGGCGATGGAAACTGGTCCTCTCCCGCTGCTTTCTTGGATGGCGCGCATACAGGCATTCAAAATGTTGTGGCTCCCAAAACTACTTTACTTATTTCGGTGTGTCCCACTGGGATACCCAGGCAAACTGCTGACTATTACAACGACGTATAAATTCATTCATATGGGCAGGGGGCAGACCAAGAGTCCGCAGAGATGTAATGTACCTGAAGTTGAAAGGGGGAGGCATGGGGGTCCCAGACGTCACCTCATACCACAGAGCCACTCTTCTGGAGGCCACAGGGGAACTATGGAGACGACAGGAGACACTGGGCTGGACTCAGCTGGAGACTGAGATTGCTCCGGAGGCTGCCCCAGGAAGGCTCTTGGCCGGGACTGCACTGGGACCGGTTGGGGTGGTGCACCCCTTGGCTACGGTCCGTGCTCGCCAAGTGGTGTGGAAAAAAATCCCTACCCACTGGTCAAAACTTCCCCCGGAGCGTATTCCGATGGAGGCCTTTCGGGTGCATATTCCCTCTCTGAACCTCACTCCCTGGCTGAAGGCAGGTATCAGTACTTTAGGGGATCTCCTGGAGAGTGGCAAACTGCTTACATTTGACACCTTTAGTGAGGGAAGACAGAATTTAAGACATACCTTTTTACAATATTCACAAGTTCGCCACTTCCTATCCTCAAAAGGATGCACTCACGATCTGAGGCGACCTTTACCCTCCCCACTCCAACGACTGATGTTCTCAGCCACTAGAATCCCGAGGGGTCTCTCCTCCCTGTACGAGGACCTAATAACACAAAACTCCCCCTCTAAACTAGCATACATGGGAACATGGGAGGCAGACCTGAACTTCCAAGCAGATCAGGATGACTGGGAGGGGTCAATCAGGTGTGTAACTCAGGTATCAAGATGTATAAACCACCTAGAATCCCTCAAGAAGGTTCATCTCCGATGGCACACTCCTCCAGCCAGGATAGCCAGATTCGCACGTGGAGTCTCCCCTTTATGCTGGAGGCAGTGTGGTCAGAGAGGAGACCTGGCACACATGTGGTGGCACTGCCCTAAAGTGGCCCAATTTTGGGCACTAGTCGCAAATTTGATGAGCACGGTAACGGACACCCACATTCCGTTATCACCTCAGTTAGCTGTTTTAAACATAGGAGGCGAAGTCTATCCACCGATTATCCGCCATGTGATCACCTATATTCTAATCGCAGCAAGATTATGCATTGCAGCAGCATGGAAAAATTCATCCCCACCCACCGCCAGGGACCTTATCCAAAAGATTAACACAATCTTCACACATGAATATTATCTTGCAATGGACGCTCCAAGGAGGAGATATGTCTCGGATGCATGGGACTTATGGGCAACACACCCCTCAGCGATTCACCCTCCTTCCTAGATATACGGAGTTCTCGAGGTCACAACCCCCTATTCTTCAACACCTAACTCTTTTACTTACTCACTTCTCTACTTCTCTCCCCAGCTATACTTAGTTTCCCCCCCCTCTCCCCTCCTTTCCCCCCTTGATTCCCCCCCCCCCTCCCCCACCCTGTACCCTTCCGTTAACCCCCTCCCCTCATGTGTTTAAAATACACTAGGCTAGGAAATAATTTGGTTAACCGGCAGTATGAACCCACTGTCAATTACATATCAACGGAGTAATTATCTGACTGTAGATGACGGCTACGCAACCACACGCTCTAACTCGTCCTCCAAGGAGCTATTAAGGGATAACTGCAGTGTTACATATGTATCACAGTATTCTTGCTTTAATCATTGTTTCCTTGCCGCAATTTTCCTCTGTATCCGAGGCCAACCCTTCCCTCCCCTTCCCCCCCCCCCCCCTCAGTCCTAATGCCCGCGATCCCTATTCTTCCCTAAACCTTCACTTCCTTAACCAAGTAATGTTATGTCATGTTTGATGTCTCTTTATCTCCACAACGCTCGTCATGCTTGACATAGCTACTGTAATTTGTTATCTTTACAATAAACATTTATTGAAGACTAAGAAGCTTTGCAAATGAGCAGTCAGCCAGACCCCTTCACTATCTATGCATCTGATGTCATACACAAGGTAGGGAAATGAGCACTCACCCAGACCCCTTCTTTGTCTATGCATCGGATGTCATTAAGCTATGGAAATGAGCAGTCAGCCAGACCCCTTCTCTATCTGTGCACCTAATGTCATAAAGAAGCTATGGAAATGAGCAGTCAGCCAGACCCCTTCTATATCTATGCATCTGATGTTAAGAAGCTATGTAAATAAGCAGTCAGGCAGACCCCTTCTATATCTATGCACCTGATACCATGAAGAAGCTGTGGAAATGAGCAGTAACCCAGACCCCTTCTCTATGTATTTGATGTCATAAAGAAGCTTGGAAATGAGCAGTCAGCCAGACCCCTTTTCTATCTGTGCATCTAATGTCATAAAGAAGCTATGGAAATGAGCAGTCAGCCAGACTCCTTCCCTATCTATGCATCTGATGTTATTAAGAAGCTATGGAAATGAGCAGCAACCATACCCCTTCACTATCTATGCATGTGATGTCATAAAGAAGCTTTGGAAATGAGCAGTCAGCCAGACCCCTTCTCTGTCTCTGCATCTGATGTCATAAAAAAGCCATGGAAATGAGCAGTCAGCCAGACCCCTTCAACATCTATACATCTGATGTCATTAAGAAGCTATGGAAATGAGCAGGCAGCAAGACCCCTTCAACATCTATACATCTGATGTCATTAAGAAGCTATGGAAATGAGCAGCCAGCCAGACCCCTTCACTATCTATGCACCTGATGTCATAAAGAAGCTATGGAAATGAGCAGTCAGCCAGACCCCTTCCCTATCTGTGCATCTGATGTCATACACAAGGTAGGGAAATGAGCACTCACCAGACCCCTTCTTTGTCTATGCATCTGATGTCATTAAGCTATGGAAATGAGCAGTCAGCCAGACCCCTTCTCTATCTATGCATGTGATGTCATAAAGAAGCTATGGAAATGAGCAGTCAGCCAGACCCATTCTCTATCTGTGCACCTAATGTCATAAAGAAGCTATGGAAATGAGCAGTCAGCCAGACCCATTCTATATCTATGCACTGATGTTAAGAAGCTATGTAAATAAGCAGTCAGGCAGACCACTTCTATATCTATGCATCTGATGTCATAAAGAAGCTATGGAAATGAGCAGTCAGCCAGACCCTTATCTATCTATGCTTCTGATGTCATAAAGAAGCTATGGAAATGAGCAGTCAGCCAGATCCCTTTTCTATCTGCGCATCTGATGTCATAAGTAGGCTAAGGAAATGAGCAGTCAGCCAGACTCCTTCCCTATCTATGCATCTGATGTTATTAAGAAGCTATGGAAATGAGCAGGCAACCATACCCCTTCACTATCTGTGCATCTGATGTAATACACAAGGTATGGAAATGAGCAGGCAACCATACCCCTTCTCTATGCAGCTGATGTCATAAAAAAGCCATGGAAATGAGCAGTCAGCCAGACCCCTTCCCTATCTGTGCATCCGATGTCATACACAAGGTATGGAAATGAGCAGCCAGCCAGACCCCTTCTCTCTTTATGCATCTGATGTCATTAAGAAGCTATGGAAATGAGTAGTCAGCCAGACCCCTTCACTATCTATGCACCTGATATCATATGTAGGCTATGGAAATGAGCAGCCAGCCAGACCCCTTCACTATCTATGCATCTGATGTCATACACAAGGTATGGAAATGAGCAGCCAGCCAGACCCCTTCTCTCTTTATGCATCTGATGTCATTAAGAAGCTATGGAAATGAGTAGTCAGCCAGACCCCTTCACTATCTATGCACCTGATACCATACGTAGGCTATGGAAATGAGCAGTCAGCCAGACCCCTTCTCTCTTTATGCATCTGATGTCATAAAGAAGCTATGGAAATGAGCAGTCAGCCAGACCCCTTCTCCATCTATGAAACTGATGCCATAAAGAAGCTATGGAAATGAGCAGTCAGCCAGACCCCTTATCTATCATAAAAAAGCCATGGAAATGAGCAGTCAGCCAGACCCCTTCTATATCTATGCATCTGATGTCATACACAAGGTATGGAAATGAGCAGTAAGCCAGATCCCTTTTCTATCTGTGCACCTGATATCATACGTAGGCTATGGAAATGAGCAGTCAGCCAGACCCCTTCTCTCTTTATGCATCTGATGTCATAAAGAAGCTATGGAAATGAGCAGTCAGCCAGACCCCTTCTCCATCTATGAAACTGATGCCATAAAGAAGCTATGGAAATGAGCAGTCAGCCAGACCCCTTATCTATCTATGCTTCTGATGTCATAAAGAAGCGATGTAAATGAGCAGGCAACCATACCCCTTCTCTATGCAGCTGATGTCATAAAAAAGCCATGGAAATGAGCAGTCAGCCAGACCCCTTCTATATCAATGCATCTGATGTCATACACAAGGTATGGAAATGAGCAGTAAGCCAGATCCCTTTTCTATCTGTGCACCTGATATCATACGTAGGCTATGGAAATGAGCAGCCAGCCAGACCCCTTCTATATCTATGCATCTGATGTCATTAAGCTATGGAAATGAGCAGTCAGCCAGACCCCTTCACTATCTGTGCATCTGATGTCATTAAGCTATGGAAATGAGCAGTCAGCCAGACCCCTTCTCTATCTGTGCACCTAATGTCATAAAGAAGCTATGGAAATGAGCAGTCAGCCAGACCCCTTCTCCATCTATGAAACTGATGCCATAAAGAAGCTATGGAAATGAGCAGTCAGCCAGACCCCTTATCTATCTATGCTTCTGATGTCATAAAGAAGCAAGGGAAATGAGCAGTTAGCCACACCCCTTCTCTATCTATGCATGTGATGTCATAAAGAAGCGATGTAAATGAGCAGTCAGCCAGACCCCTTCTATATCTATGCATCTGATGTCATACACAAGGTATGGAAATGAGCAGTCAGCCAGACCCCTTCACTATCTGTGCATCTGATGTCATTAAGCTATGGAAATGAGCAGTCAGCCAGACCCCTTCTCTATCTGTGCACCAAATGTCATAAAGAAGCTATGGAAATGAGCAGTCAGCCAGACCCCTTCTCTATCTATGCATGTGATGTCATACACAAGGTATGGAAATGAGCAGTCAGCCAGACCCCTTCTATATCTATGCATCTGATGTTAAGAAGCTATGGAAATAAGCAGTCAGGCAGACCCCTTCTATATCTATGCACCTGATAGCATAAAGAAGCTGTGGAAATGAGCAGTCAGCCAGACCCCTTCTCTATCTATGCATGTGATGTCATACACAAGGTATGGAAATGAGCAGTCAGCCAGACCCCTTCTATATCTATGCATCTGATGTTAAGAAGCTATGGAAATAAGCAGTCAGGCAGACCCCTTCTATATCTATGCATCTGATGTCATAAAGAAGCTATGGAAATGAGCAGTAACCCAGACCCCCTTCTCTATGTATTTGATGTCATAAAGAAGCAATGGAAATGAGCAGTCAGCCAGACCCCTTATCTATCTATGCTTCTGATGTCATAAAGAAGCTTTGGAAATGAGCAGTCAGCCAGATCCCTTTTCTATCTGCGCATCTGATGTCATAAGTAGGCTAAGGAAATGAGCAGTCAGCCAGACTCCTTCCCTATCTATGCATCTGATGTTATTAAGAAGCTATGGAAATGAGCAGGCAACAATACCCCTTCACTATCTGTGCATCTGATGTAATACACAAGGTATGGAAATGAGCAGTCAGCCAGACCCCTTCACTATCTATGCATGTGATGTCACAAAGAAGCGATGTAAATGAGCAATCAGCCTGACCCCTTCTCTATCTCTGCATCTGATGTCATAAAAAAGCCATGGAAATGAGCAGTCTGCCAGACCCCTTCCCTATCTATGCATCTGATGTCATACACAAGGTATGGAAATGAGCAGTAAGCCAGATCCCTTTTCTATCTGTGCACCTGATATCATAAGTAGGCTATGGAAATGAGCAGCCAGCCAGACCCCTTCACTATCTATGCATGTGATGTCATAAAGAAGCTATGGAAATGAGCAGTCAGCCAGACCGCTTCTATATCTATGCATCTGAAGTTATATAGAAGCTATGGAAATGAGCAGCCAGCCAGACCCCTTCCCTATCTGTGCATCTGATGTCATACACAAGGTAGGGAAATGAGCACTCACCCAGACCACTTCTTTGTCTATGCATCTGATGTCATTAAGCTATGGAAATGAGCAGTCAGCCAGACCCCTTCTCTATCTGTGCACCTAATGTCATAAAGAAGCTATGGAAATGAGCAGTCAGCCAGACCCCTTATCTATCTATGCTTCTGATGTCATAAAGAAGCAATGGAAATGAGCAGTCAGCCACACCCCTTCTCTATCTATGCATGTGATGTCATAAAGAAGCGATGTAAATGAGCAGGCAACCATACCCCTTCTCTATGCAGCTGATGTCATACACAAGGTATGGAAATGAGCAGTAAGCCAGATCCCGAAATGAGCAGCCAGCCAGACCCCTTCTATATCTATGCATCTGAAGTTATGTAGAAGCTATGGAAATGAGCAGTCAGCCAGACCCCTTCACTATCTGTGCATCTGATGTCATTAAGCTATAGAAATGAGCAGTCAGCCAGACCCCTTCTCTATCTGTGCACCTAATGTCATAAAGAAGCTATGGAAATGAGCAGTCAGCCAGACCCCTTCTCTATCTATGCATGTGATGTCATACACAAGGTATGGAAATGAGCAGTCAGCCAGACCCCTTCTATATCTATGCATCTGATGTTAAGAAGCTATGGAAATAAGCAGTCAGGCAGACCCCTTCTATATCTATGCACCTGATAGCATGAAGAAGCTGTGGAAATGAGCAGTCAGCCAGACCCCTTTTCTATCTGTGCATCTAATGTCATAAAGAAGCTATGGAAATGAGCAGTCAACAAGACACCTTCTCTATGTATGCACCTGATGTCATAAAGAAGCTATGGAAATGAGCACTCACCCAGACCCCTTCTTTGTCTATGCATCTGATGTCATTAAGCTATGGAAATGAGCAGTCAGCCAGACCCCTTCTCTATCTGTGCACCTGATATCATAAGTAGGCTATGGAAATGAGCAGTCAGCCAGACCCCTTCTCTATCTGTGCACCTGATATCATAAGTAGGCTATGGAAATGAGCAGTCAGCCAGTCCCCTTCTCTATCTATGCATGTGATGTCATAAAGAAGCTATGGAAATAAGTAGTCAGTCAGACCCCTTCTCCATCTATGAAACTGATGCCATAAAGAAGCTATGGAAATGAGCAGTCAACAAGACACCTTCTCTATCTATGCACCTGATCTCATAAAGAAGCTATGGAAATGAGCACTCACCCAGACCCCTTCTTTGTCTATGCATCTGATGTCATTAAGCTATGGAAATGAGCAGTCAGCCAGACCCCTTCTCTATCTGTGCACCTGATATAAGTAGGCTATGGAAATGAGCAGTCAGCCAGACCCCTTCTCTATCTGTGCACCTGATATCATAAGTAGGCTATGGAAATGAGCAGTCAGCCAGACCCCTTCTCTATCTATGCATGTGATGTCATAAAGAAGCTATGGAAATAAGTAGTCAGTCAGACCCCTTCTCCATCTATGAAACTGATGCCATAAAGAAGCTATGGAAATGAGCAGTCAGCCAGACCCCTTCTCTATCTATGCATCTGATGTAATACACAAGGTATGGAAATGAGCAGTCAGCCAGACCCCTTCACTATCTATGCATGTGATGTCATAAAGAAGCTTTGGAAATGAGCAGTCAGCCACACCCCTTCTCTATCTATGCATGTGATGTCATAAAGAAGCGATGTAAATGAGCAGGCAACCATACCCCTTCTCTATGCAGCTGATGTCATAAAGAAGCTATGGAAATGAGCAGTCAGCCAGACCCCTTCCCTATCTGTGCATCTGACGTCATACACAAGGTATGGAAATGAGCAATCAGCCTGACCCCTTCTCTATCTCTGCATCTGATGTCATAAAGAAGCTATGGAAATGAGCAGTCAGCCAGACCCCTTCTCTCTTTATGCATCTGATATCATAAAGAAGCTATGGAAATGAGCAGGCAGCAAGACCCCTTCAACATCTATACATCTGATGTCATTAAGAAGCTATGGAAATGAGTAGTCAGCCAGACCCCTTCCCTATCTGTGCATCTGATGTCATTAAGAAGCTATGGGAATGAGCAGGCAGCAAGATCCCTTCCCTATCTATGCATCTGATGTCATACACAAGGTATGGAAATAAGAAGTCAGTCAGACCCCTTCTGTATCTATGCACCTGATATCATATGTAGGCTATGGAAATGAGCAGTAAGCCAGACCCTTTCCCTATCTGTGCATCTGATGTCATACACAAGGTAGGGAAATGAGCACTCACCCAGACCCCTTCTTTGTCTATGCATCTGATGTCATTAAGCTATGGAAATGAGCAGTCAGCCAGACCCCTTCTCTATCTGTGCACCTGATATCATAAGTAGGCTATGGAAATGAGCAGTCAGCCAGACCCCTTCTCTATCTGTGCACCTGATATCATAAGTAGGCTATGGAAATGAGCAGTCAGCCAGACCCCTTCTCTATCTATGCATCTGAGGTCATACACAAGGTATGGAAATGAGCAGTCAGCCAGACCCCTTCTCTATCTATGCATGTGATGTCATAAAGAAGCTATGAAAATGAGCAGTAACCCAGACCCCTTCCCCATCTGTGCATTTGATGTCATACACAAGGTATGGAAATGAGCAGTCAGCCAGACCCCTTCTATATCTATGCATCTGATGTTAAGAAGCTATGGAAATAAGCAGTCAGGCAGACCCCTTCTATATCTATGCATCTGATGTCATAAAGAAGCTATGGAAATGAGCAGTCAACAAGACCCCTTCTTTGTCTATGCATCTGATGTCATTAAGCTATGGAAATGAGCAGTCAGCCAGACCCCTTCTCTATCTGTGCACCTGATATCATAAGTAGGCTATGGAAATGAGCAGTCAGCCTGACCCCTTCTCTATCTGTGCATCTGACGTCATAAAGAAGCTATAGAAATGAGCAGTCAGCCAGACTCCTTCTGTATCTATGCACCCGATATCATAAGTAGGCTATGGAAATAAGCAGCCAGCCAGACCCCTTCACTATCTATGCATCTGAGGTCATACACAAGGTATGGAAATGAGCAGTAAGCCAGACCCCTTCTCTATCTATGTATCTGATGTCATAAAGAAGCTATGAAAATGAGCAGTGACCCAGACCCCCTTCTCTATGTATTTGATGTTATTAAGAAGGTATGGAACTGAGCAGTCAGCCAGACCCCTTCTGTATCTATGCACCTGATATCATAAGTAGGCTATGGAAATGAGCAGCCAGCCAGACCCCTTCTATATCTATGCATCGGATACCATAAAGAAGCTGTGGAAATGAGCAGTCAGCCAGACCCCTTCTCTATCAATGCATCTGAAGTTATATAGAAGCTATGGAAATGAGCAGTCAGCCAGACCCCTTTTCTATCTGTGCATCTGAGGTCATACACAAGGTAGGGAAATGAGCAGTCAGCCAGACCCCTTCTCTATCTATGCATGTGATGTCATAAAGAAGCTATGAAAATGAGCAGTCAGCCTGACCCCTTCTATATCTATGCACCTGATACCATAAAGAAGCTGTGGAAATGAGCAGTCAGCCAGACCCCTTCTCTATCTATGCACCTGATACCATAAAGAAGCTGTGGAAATGAGCAGTCAGCCAGACCCCTTTTCTATCTGTGCACCTGATATCATAAGTAGGCTATGGAAATGAGCAGCCAGCCAGACCCCTTCTCTATCTATGCACCTGATGTCATTAAGAAGCTATGGAAATGAGCAGTCAGCAAGACCCCTTCTCCATCTATACATCTGATGTCATTAAGAAGCTATGGAAATGAGCAGGCAGCAAGACCCCTTCTCCATCTATACATCTGATGTCATTAAGAAGCTATGGAAATGAGCAGTCAGCCAGACCCCTTTTCTATCTGTGCATCTGATGTCATAAAGAAGCTATGGAAATGAGCAGTCAACAAGACACCTTCTCTATGTATGCACCTGATGTCATAAAGAAGCTATGGAAATGAGCAGTCAGCCAGACCCCTTCCCTATCTGTGCATCTGATGTCATAAAGAAGCTTTTGAAATGAGCAGTCAACCTGACCCCTTCTCTATCTTTGCATCTGATGTTATAAAGAAGCTATGGAAATGAGCAGTCAGCCAGACTCCTTCTCTATCTATGTATCTGATGTCAAAGATGTGGAGCCCACTGGGACGGGGTACTCTGTACCGGACCAGGTTGCTGCTGGGGATGTCACGGAGATCTTGGTCCGGACCGTGTCCCAGGTTCACACAAGTAAATGGGGATATTTACAAGGGATTAAGTTTGTCGTGACGCCACCCACGGATTGTGGTCAGGGCGACTACCGCTGCTGCAGAACCTTCGGGGATGATGTTTGGCAGCTTTAGATGGAACGGCTCCCCGCAGGTAGAGCCTGCTTCCCCGGGCAGTGGTAATTAAAGTCTATGATGGATGTTATAGTTGCAAGAAAGGGATGATGGTGGTGACGATGGTGGCGACAGTGGCTGCTTGTGGGGGAATCACACACACTCACGGTTCTGAAGTCTCCAAAGCTTTACTGTGAATGTTCTTTACAGAGAATTGTCCACGGAGTCTGTATCGTGGCCGGGTATCTCCCACCCTGTCCGGGTCCTCAGCTTCCTCCTTCTGTGCTGTGTGTGTCGCCCTGCTGCTGCTTTTAGCTGAGCTGCTGGCACAGTCTCTCCTCACAGGTACCCCCTTTACTAGGCAACTTGTGCTTCTGACCCCGCCGTGTTGCTTCGCTGAGGTACAGTGTAGATCTACAACCTCAACTATCCCGGTATTTACTGTGCTGTGTGTGTCAGTCACAGTTTCGGACCCGGTATCCGATCTGTGCGCTCCTGCAAGGCGAGTGGTGATGTCACTCAGTTTCTCAGATGTGTTCCCCTGTCTTCAGTTCTCCTTCCCTCAGACCCTGGCTAGGCCTGGAATCCAAGAGCAGATTGTAGAGAAGCCTGATGCAGCCCCTTTACACTACAGTCTCCATCTCAGTTCTCCCAGGAACTGGACTCTTCACAGTACTGCTACGTACTGAACTAACTACTTCCTCTTGACTCGGAGTATGTAAGGGAGCTGGTTTAGCTCCCCCTCCTGACCCAGAGGTGCTAGTGTAGTGTCAGCGTTGTGTGGGGAGTGAACCCGTGTGAGGTTACTGTGGCACATTAACCCTTGGGGTGCCACATTCACCTTAGTTCAAGACAGTACTCCGGGACTGTGGAAAACAAATAATCTAACAGTTAATACAATTAATATTTACGGAGACTTAAAAGTAAAAGTACAAAAATCACTAAAGTTCAAAGAGTTCAAAAGTTCAAAATAATCAGTCTTTCCTGGGGTTTAGTCTATTGCCTCCGGGCTGATGAATATATACAAGAGAATTTTTTACCACAACCAGTCCGTGGTATATATGGTCCATAAATAAACAAGAAAAGTTCAAAGTTCAAGAATTTATCGTAAGTTCGTACATAATTGTCTCTTTAGGTACTGGGCTTCTTAACGTTACACACTTAAATAAATAAGGTCCCTATGGGCACCTCTGCTTAGGAGGCCTGGCTTCGCTCATACCACACCCAGGCAATTTCTTTCCCTAACTTGATGTGCATGGGGGTTAATCCAGTTCCTCCGCCTTTCTGTACACTATTTACTGGGTTCAATCTACATCTGCACAAACCTATTTAGGGTATGTGCACACTGGCCGGGTTAGGGTTGGATTAGGTGTGTAAACCGCCGGTCGGTTTACATAAATTTAATGTAAATTTATGTTAATCCAAACCGGCGTTTGGATTAACATTGAAACCTATGTAAACCGACACCCGGTGTCCACACACCGGCGGTTTACACATGCTCATCCGTTGCTAACCCGCTGGGTTCCCAGCGGGTTAGCAAAGAATGAGCATGTTCTATAATCCGGCCGGTTCTGCAGCGGCTGCAAGCAGAATCATGTGCTGCTTCCAGCCGCCGCAACACCGCCGGCGCTAACCCGCCCGGCACCCGCCCGTCACCAGCCGCACATACCCGCCAGGATGCCGGTGGACGGCTCCGGAGTTTCCTGGCGGGTCCGCCCAGCCGCCGCCGACCAACCCGCCGGCCAGTCTGCACATACCCTTAAACTTTACAACTGATTTAACATTTCGCTCTTTGTACCTAGCCGGTAACTGACCTTGGGTACTACGCTCTGACCTGCGTAAAAAGGGGTATACTGCATGTATCTACTTGGGAGTGTTTGGTACTGTGGCAGGTGGAGGTCTGACTGTAGGACTGGCAAGTTCACTGGGACCAGGAATTGGTTCTTCCTCTACGGCAGGGGTGGGGAACTCCAGTCCTCGAGGGCCGCAAACAGTGCATGTTTTCAGGATTTCCTTAGTATTGCACAGGTGATAACATAATCACTTGCACTGGTGATGATTCCATTCCCTGTGCAAGACTAAGGAAATCGTGAAAACCTGAACTGTTTGCGGCCCTCGAGGACTGGAGTTCCCCACCCCTGCTCTACGGGTTCTACTTCCAGTTCTTCAGGTCTTGGGACTTCTTCTGGTAATACGGGTTCTGGTGTTGGTTCCACCATTGGAGGGAAAGCAATCATTGCTACTACAACTGCTCCGTAGTAATTTGGTCATGTTTTGGGGAAATCTAGAACTGTATGGAATATTTCTTCTTTGACAGGTTGGACCTGTAGGAGTACTGTTACTTCAGGTGTCTTTAGGGTTTCAGGACACAGTTTGAGAAGGTCTCTGGACACAACAGCTGAAGTTCTTCCTTCGTCTTTACTTATTAGACACGTTTTAGCATTGTTTAAGTTAGATGGTAAGACTGTGTATGGGGTGGTTTCCCACTGATTATCCAATTTGTTAGTGCGTCTCTCTCTTGAGAACTTGCTCACCAGGTTGTAATGGAGTTGCTTGAGCACGTTGGTTAAAGGTTCTCTCTGGTCTTGCTCTAGCTTGCTGGAGATTTTTCTCTACGCACTCCTGTACTGTTGACGTAGGGTATCCCAATTGGATTCTTCAACTTCTGTGTCTGGTTTCACGATTCCCATATCTAAGTCAATTGGTAGCTTACCGGGTCTTGCTCGCATAAGATAGGCTGGGGTGGAGTTTGTAGAACTCACTGAGACATGGTAGGGTAGGTCTACCAAATCGGGTCCTTTATCTGGCCATTGATTTCTTTCTGACTTTGGTAATGTTTTTAACAGGTCAATTACAATATGGTTCATCTTCTCGCATAAGCCATTTGTTTGGTACGCTGTTGTGCGGATCTTCTTACAGCCGTACATGTTGCAAAATTCCTGGAAAATCTCTGATTCAAAAGCTGGACCTTGATCTGCTAGGACTAGTTCCGGGTAACCATGCGGTCTACAGAAATATGTCTGAAATGCTCTTGCAGCCGTCTTCGCTGTCAGGTCCTTGATGGGTACCACTACTAAGAAGCGTAAGTAATGGTCCACGATGGTTAAGGCATAGACATAGCCTGACCGGCTTGGTGACAACTTGACGTAGTCCAACGCAACTAACTCATGTGGTTGCTTGGTTACTATGGACTGGAGTGGGGCTCTCTGCTGATCTTTTCTTCTGAGGTTGCACGGGCCACATTTTCTACACCAATCTTCAATTGATTTGCTCATGCCAACCCAGTAGAATCTCTCAAAGGAGCACTTCCAGCTTCTTCCATCCGAAATGACCTGCACCATCGTTGTAGGCTTCTAAGACCATTTTGACGTCTCGCTTAAGTACGATTATCTGCCAGACCAGATCAAGTGTTTTAGGGTTGGTATATCTTCTGCAGAGCTTTCCTTGATACAGGAACAACTTGCCTTTCTCTTTCCAGAGTTGTTTGGTCTCAGCCGCGGCGTTCTGATTAGGGTACGCACCCTGTTGCGTAAGCAGTTCTTTCACTAGCTTCACAGCCAGGTCGCTATCCTGGGTGTCAGCCCATCCATGGTGTGCTAACGGTTGAGATTTGCCTGTTCTCTTTGGTAGATGCTGGGTTGATACTTGTCGATGAAACGCCAGTAGTTCAATTTCTTCCAACTCTTCCGGTTCCTCTTCCACTTCTTCCAGGTGTGGCATCCGGGATAAGGCATCTGCGCTCCCGTTCTTGCGGCCTGCCCTATATTTGATGACAAAATTGTAGTTAGACAGCCGGGCTATCCATCGCTGCTCCAATGCACCTACTTTTGCTGAATCCAGGAGGGTCAACGGGTTGTTATCCGTGTAGATAGTGAATTCTGCAGCTGCCAGGTAATGCTTGAAACGTTCCGTTACAGCCCAAACTACTGCCAGTAGTTCCAATTTGAAGGAGCTGTAATTCTCGGGATTTCTTTCTGTAGGCTGGAGTTTTCTGCTTGCAAAGGCAATAACTCTCTCTTTACCTCCTTGTTTCTGTGACAGTACTGCTCCCAGTCACACGTTGCTGGCATCCGTGTACAGAATAAATGGTTGATGGTAATCCGGATATGCCAGGATCTCTTCTCCCGTCAGTGCATATTTCAGCTTGTTGAAGGAGTCTTCCTTCTTTTCACTTCACTGGAAAGGAGGATTACGGGTTGAAGACCTTTTTGACTGCCCTACCAGGATGTCTTGCAGGGGAGCTGCTAGCTTCGTGAATCCTCTGATAAATCTTCGGTAATAGCCTACCAGGCCCAGGAATTGCCTCACTTCTTTCACGTTTGTAGGTCTTGGCCAATCCCTTATCACTGTGACTTTATCAGGATCCGGTGCTACTACTCCTCTGAACTCACGACATGTTCCAGGTACTGTACTTTTGGCTTGAGAAGGTGGCATTTTGATGGCTTGATTTTCATGCCATATCCAGATAAGGCTTCAAACACTTATGCCAGGTCTTGTAGATGTTGCTCATACGTCTTGGAGAGCTGCCTAGGACATAAGAACTTTGAAAATGTCCTCCTGTACCTAGCTGACGTCATAGTCTACTCCATCAGACGTTGAAACGTACCGGTGCATTGCAGAGTCCAAATGGCATACAATTGAACTCAGAGGCGTAGTAAACGCTGTCTGCTCCTTGTTGGCCTCGGCCACAGGAACCTGCCAGTATCCACTAGTCAGATCAAGGATGGAAAAGTAGTTAGCAGATTTTAATGCAGCTAATGACTCCTCAATCCTAGGTAATGGGTATGCGTCCTTATGTGTGATGCGGTTGATCTGCCAGTAATCTACGCACATTCTCATGGTCCCGTCCTTTTTAACTAACACTAGAGGTGCTGCCCAGAGGCTACAACTGTCTCTTATTATCCCTGCAGGTTTCATTTCTTTGAGCATGTCTTTGGTGGTTTGGTAGTGAGGCTGGTGGTTACCTGTGGGTATATAGTGTGCTCTACCCCTTTAATCTGCCCAAAGTCTAATGGGTGTTTGCTGAAAATTTGCTCATATTCTTTCACTACCCGGTATACTCCATGCTTTTGATTGGAAGGTGTAGAACTGGTACCCACATATAGCTTTTGGCACCAATCCTCCAGCTTTTCCCTTGAGCCACTGTCATCCGCCTGACTTGACGGGTCCAAGGGCTCGACGGCTGTGATGGCATTATTATAAACCGTGTACAATTTAGCCATGGTAGCATACTTTGGTAATGTGATCTCGTCCTCTCCACAGTTAATAGGCGTAATGGCACTCTTCCCCGATGTACCTCAACCACTCCTCTAGCAGTGAGTATGGTGGGTCTACTGTCTGAGTACACCGGTTCTGCCAGGGCTTGATAGTCTTGCTCGTTTATGCCTATTGCGGCTCTACACCAGACCAACATTTCAGTTTTGGGAGGTATTACAATGGGTATTGGGTCACTTACTCGTACAGTGCCGATCTCACCTCCAGATATTTCTACCTGTTGCTTCAACTCCAGGGCTTTGATCTCTTTGTGCAGAAGCCTCTGCTGTCCGGTTCCGGCAGTATCGGCGATTTGCTGCAAAACAGTAATTACCTCGTAAAAACATTTTTTAATAACATTCATTCCTAGTAACATTACTGGTTCACGTTCTCGCCGGTCAACATCTATAATTATAATACCCTGGTTCTGCAATTCTACCTTGCCAATCTGAATGGTCATTTCTCTGAACCCAACCTGTGGTATTAATTGTCCGTTGCTAGCCCATACTTTCATTGTAATGTCAGATGGACCACTATTAATGTCTGAATCAGCCCAGTACCTTTTGTATAGAACATGTGGAATCGATGTTACTTGGGACCCAGTATGCAACAAGGCATTAAAGGGAATGCCATCCAACACGAATCTGTCATACCAGGCTGAAGGACCTTGAGAGTTTACTCCTGAGAATCGGCCCACCTGCCCAGGGAATCTCCGTTTAAAGCACATTTTCGGGCAAGGTGACCTGGCTTCTGACAACGGCGGCAAATGGGCTGTCCATCTGGTTGATAGCGGTTGCTGGGTCATCCTCTTGTCGCTTGATATCTCCTGGGCCTCATCCAAGGGACATCCTCCTTGCTGGTCGCCAACTCGATCTTGGGTGCAGGCTTGGATCCTCACAGCTCCTTGATGACTTTATCCATTGAGATAACGGTGTCTGTCAGGGCATCTAGCTTTTGATTGAGGGCCTCATTAGAGATGGGTTCCCTGTTTTCAGCAGCGGTTGTTGACATGGCCGATGTCGCTGATGCCGTCGGTTGCTGAGGTGCCGCTGCAGGATCCTGTATAGATTTTAGATCCCGAGGCTCTTCTACCTGCTGCAGACAGATAGCTCTGTCTTTTAACTCAGCAAATGTCATTTCAGGGTTCTGAATAATCATCATACTCAGTTGTCCTCTGTGGGAAGGGGATAGGAGGCCCTCTATGAATTGGTCTATTAGCATTTTGTCAGCTCCCGGGCTAAGGCAGGTTCTGCTAGTTTAAGTGCTTTGAGTGCTTCCTGTAGATTTAAGGCAGTCTCTGGCACTCACTTTGGGCTTTTGTTGACATGCAAAGAACCTCATTTTAGCCCGGGTATCAGCAGTAGATTCAAATGCTGCTTTTAGTCCAGCTACAAGATGCTCTACAGTGTCCTTATCTGTGTCCAGCCAGGACGCAACCTCTCGCTGTGCATTACCAGTTAATTGTCCAATAATCATTCCTACACGTTGGGCTTCAGTTAGAGGGTACATCACATAGTAAGCTTTTATCTTGATAATAAAGTCATTAAGAGTATTAGGCTCACCGGAGTATTGGGGCAACCACATTGCCCCTGGAGTATACGGCATCAGGAACAGCATGATAGGTGCTGCTCCTTGCACCGCCGGGTGCCGCTCCTTGCGCCACTGCACCACCGGGTGCCGCTCTGTGATCAGGCGCTGCAGCTCCGCCAGCGCTCCGCCGCTGGCTGTGACATCCTGTGCCCCCTTAGTTAAGGTCCGCCCTCCTGTCTTCCGCTTCCGTCCGGATGTCTCTTGAAGGTTCCGCGGTGCACCAGGGATTTTCTTCCCCGCCTGATGTCGTCAGCACCAGGGAGGAGGCTGGATTTGCGCCTCTGCAGGGTACCGCCCCCCTTTCTTCCCGCACACCGTGCGATTTATATGGGTGGATTTTCAAAAGTACTGTTCTTATGGTGCAGTTTAATAACAGTTTTCAACTGTTTTCACACAAATAATACCGTTTTACCGGACACGGTAGATCCTGTTCGTGACCGCCAGGTTGTGGAGCCCACTGGGATGGGGTACTCTGCACCAGACCGGGTTGCTGCTGGGGATGTCATGGAGGTCCTGGTCCGGACCGTGTCCCGGGTTCACACAAGTAAATGTGGGTATTTACAAGGGATTAGGTTTGTCGTGCGGCCACCCACAAGTTGTGGTCAGGGTGACCACCGCAGCTGCAGGACCTCCGAGGATGATGTTTGGCAGCTTTAGATGGAACGGCTGCCCGCAGTTAGAGCCTGGTTCCCTGGGGCAGTGGTAATTAAAGTCTATGATGGATGTTATAGATGTTGCAGGAAAGGGATGATAGTGGAGACGGTGCCTGCTTGTGGGGGAAATTAGGGCTTCAGTACAACGATCACACACACTCACGGTTCTGAAGTTTCCCAAGCTTGACTGTAGATGTTCTGTACCAGGCCGGGTTGCTCCCACCCTGTCCGGGTCCTCAGCTTTCTCCTTCTGTGCTGTGTGTGTGGCCCTGCTGCTGCTTTTAACTGAGCTGCTGGCACTGTCTCTCCTCACAGGTACCTCCTTGGCTAGGCAACTTGAGTCTTCCTTGTGCTTCTGACCCCGCCGTGTTGCTTCGCTGAGGTACAGTGTCGATCTACAACGTCCACTATTCCGGTATTTACTGTGCTGTGTTTGTCAGTCACAATTTTGGAACTGGTATCCAATCTGTGCGCTCCTCCGGGGCGAGTGGTGATGTCACTCAGTCTCCCAGATGTGTTCCTCTGTCTTTTGTACTCCTTCCCTCAGACCCTGGCTAGACCTGGAATTGAGAAGCAGACTATAGAGAAGCCTGACGCAGCCCCTTTACACTACAGTCTCTCTCTCAGTTCTCCAAAGGAACTGGACTCTTCACAGTACTGCTATGTACAGAACTCACTACTTCCTCTTGATCCGGAGTATATAAGGGAGCTGGTTTAGCTCCCCCTCGTGGTCCAGAGGTGCTAGTGTAGTGTCAGTGTTGTGTGGGGAGGGAACCCGTGTGATGTTACTGTGGCACATTAACCCTTGGGGTGCCACAAAGAAGCTAAGGAAATGAGCAGTTAGCCAGACCCCTTCTCTATCTATGCATCTAATGTCATAAAGAAGCTAAGGAAATGAGCAGTTAGCCAGACCCCTCATCTAACTCTAAAATTGATGTCATAAAGAAGCTATGGAAATGAGCAGTCAGCCAGACCCCTCATCTAACTCTAAAATTGATGTCATAAAGAAGCTATGGAAATGAGCGGTCAGCCAGACCCCTTCTCTATCTATGCATCTAATGTCATAAAGAAGCTAAGGAAATGAGCAGTCAGCCAGACCCCTCATCTAACTCTAAAATTGATGTCATAAAGAAGCTAAGGAAATGAGCAGTCAGCCAGACCCCTTCCCTATCTATTGTGAGATAGCGACCAAGGGAACTCGCTTGCTGCATAATGACACCGACACATGCTTATAATTTTTCAAATGACTACCCGTTTATTTCTCACATACTGATCATAACCCGGGTAGTACATTAAACATTGATCCTAAGCACAACACATAACACATTACATTATACTAGAATAGCACATCACATAATACATTACATTACATATAACATAGAACACTTACATTCACCATAACTATCTATCACAGGGACCTTTGTGACCTAACCGTCAGTCCCAATGGCGGATAACTCGTGGATACCTCATGCACGGCCCTTACATCATCAGCCATCATGAGTCACCCACGATACACCACCTTTCCCTTTGATCACCCAGGGTAATTTTACATACGCCCTGATGATACACAACACAAATAGTTATCCACACTTACCAATGGGCCCTGCGGGTCCCAATGGCGGTACCAGCCGCCTGGCTTTATTTACCCAGCACAACACTTGAATACTAACCCCAGTACAGGCTCCCTCCGGCCGTGTCTCGCCACACTTCCAGACCAGCCTGGCCGGGCTTTACACATCGCATGTGATCCATCATAACACATCCATGGATCACATACATCCTTACACACGCTCACAGCCCATCATACTATATCCATGGACTGCGGCTCCTCTGGAACCATAACAGGGATTGGCCAACCTTAGTATCCAGGGTAAACCATGCATCCCCTAAGGGCTTCCTCAGGACGTGTCTCACCACACGTCCGGACCAGCGTCCCCCTGGATTAGCTATGGTCCCCCACTCTAGGAGCTCTCCTAACCTCTGCATCTGGCCACAGGTTCACACACACCACTAGAGGCAGTGTTAGAGGGACAGGTACCCGCTGCAAGCAGCAGTCCAAGCCCCTCTCTCGTCCCACCGGGACAGATAGCCTCCAATACCATCCACACAAGCTGGGTCTCTCCCACCGACCTCATACATGGCCCTTTTACCTGAGCCATAACATACACATACTTCAACAGGTCACTTCACTGACTGTTTAGTCAGACCCAATGGCGGATATGCCCACCTGGCATGATTCCCACATGGTACACAGCTCATTCTAGCATATGAGAACTGCTGTCTTACCGGCACGGGTTAGGGTCTAGTAATCTGAGTCACGGGTACACCATGCATCCCCAAGGGCTCCTTCCCGCACGTGTCTCGCCACACATCCAGACTAGTACAGTTCAGCCACAGCTTCCCCACTCTAGGAGCCATAACGCCTCGTTCCTGGCCACTGGTATGGAGCTGGCACGCTCCCTTCACAACCGCACATCACAGAGATCAGGACTGCTCTCATTCCCATGCATCTCTGGTCTGGTCTGATCTGATCTCCTTCACACAGACACCTGGCTAGCTCTCATGTAGCTGACACACCCACACTGACACCCCCCCCCCCTGGGCAGCTATGCAATCAGTACACATCGCTCTCTCAGCCACTCATTGGTCTCATGATTGCTACAGCTATTAACACACTGTGCATCGGACAGGATTACAGCACTCACTCTCAGCTGTTAGCTCACAGTAAAACCGGCACATGTGCACAGGTTCCTAAGCTGGCATCCCATGTGATGCACCCCGGCCATAGGATCATGCCGGCTGTGCCTCACACTATGCATCCAATGTCATAAAGAAGCTATGGAATTTAGCAGTCAGCCAGACCCCTTCTATATCTATGCACCTAATGTCATAAGAAAGCTATGGAAATGAGCAGCCAGCCCCCTTCTCTATCTATGAAACTGATGTCATAAAGAAGCTATGAAAATGAGCAGTCAGCCAGACCCCTTCTTTATCTATGTATCTGATGTCATAAAGAAGCTATGGAGAGGAGGACTCAGCCAGACCCCTTCTCTATCTATGCATCTGATGTCATAAAGAAGCTATGGAATTTAGCAGTCAGCCAGACCCCTTCTCCATCTATGCATCTCATATCATAAAGAAGCTAAGGAAATGAGCAGTCAGCCAGACCCCCATTTCTATCTGTGCATCTAATGTCATAAAGAAGCTATGGAATTTAGCAGTCAGCCAGACCCCTTCTCTATCTAAGCTTCCTTATTACATTAGATGCAAAGGAAATGAGCAATCAGCCAGACCCCTTCTCCATCTATGGCATCTGAGATCATAAAGATGCTATGGAAATGAGAAGTCAGCCAGGCCCCCTCTATCCATGCACCTAATGTCATAAGAAAGCTATGGAAATGAGCAGTCAGCCAGACCCCTTCTCTATCTATGCATCCAGGGGCGGACTGGGCCGAGTTCCTGGGGTCAATTGCCCTCCCGGCCGCCGGTTTAGTGACAGTTCAGGGCCACCCGATACTGCCGGCAGCCACCCTGAACAGTGAAATGATCTGAGATGCAGGCTGCCAGCGGCTGGCTGTCAGCGCAGTGCGGCCGCAGTAGACCGCTCTGGGCTTCAACTCGCAGCAAGGGCTGCGTCGTCCTGGCAACCGGCAGGACGGCGGGCACATGCGGGATTGGAGTCACTGACTGAGTCAGTGCGAGCGGCCGTCTGTCGGCGCGGTGCGGCCGCAGCCGCCGCACTCACCTCTGAGCAGAGCTCTCTGACAGGCAGCGCCACCGCGGGACCGGTCCGGGCTTCCGGGCAGCAGCGAGTGCGTTGTCATGGCACCCGGCCGGCCTGCGGGACGCCGGGATTGGATGAGAGCGCCACTGCACCAGCCAGCCCAGCAAAGACAGGGAGGGAGGGTTTAGAGCAGTGTGTAGCGTGCGTGCTACGTCAGCCAGGGCCGGCCGGCCGCCATACTGTTTGAAATTGTGACACTGTCTGGCTGCTCGGCTGACTGCTGTGCTGGTGAGACTGGAGTCTGGTGGTCCCACAGGCAGTGCCGATGGATTGACTGAGGACTGGAGGCCAGCCCTACTCCCTCCCTGCCTGTTGCTGCTGCTGCAAAGACAAGTGCACTACTGCTGCCTGCCTCACCTCGCCTGTGTAAATGTAAGTGCACTGCTTAGGGTGCCTTCACATTAGCGTTTGCCGCCGCAGCTTTCGTTGCAGATAATAATTAAACAATCCGCATGTGGATTGCGCACCTATATTTAACATGGAGTCCGCTATCGTCCGCAAGTTGCTGCGTATGGCCGTGTATGCGTACGAGTTTCTTGAAAATCCACCGCCTCTGGACGCAACATGTTGCATTTTTTGGAGTATGAAAAATCCGCAACCATCCGCATGCAGACACCTGCGGATATTATTAGCATTGCTGTCTATGGATACGCAAGGCTAAACAACACATTGCGTATGACTTGTTTTGGGACGCATGCAGACAGCATAGTGCACATGCCCAGAAAAATTTTAAAGGTAGACACCCACTCTCCACTTCCTAAAGTTTTGTCGTCCGCATGCGGAGAATAAACGCATGTGGATGCATAAACGCATGCATACGCAAGGAAACGCTGCATTTTTAATAGGATTTTGGATGTACTTGCATATTTTAAAAAAACGTGCATTTGACTGCGTATGCATGCATATTGCCTTGCGGATACGCATGCGCATCATACGCTGCGGCGGCAAACGCTAATGTGAAGGAACCCTTACTGTGTGTGTGACTGAGTTTGGTGTCCACAGTCCAGATAATTCCATAATAAATCACTGTTGCTGTTGGCCATGATGATATATATATAGTGACTGAGCCTGAGGGGCGGCCAGTCTGATTCCCTCACTCCCCTCCTGCTGCTGCTAGTGCTATGTAAATGTAAAGCTGGGTTCACATTTGCAGATGCTTCAGCAGCATTCTGCGGAGGACATCTGCAAGGAGCCGGCAGCCCTATCTTTTATAATGGGACGCACGGTGTCTGCAGATGCTTGCAGACAGCTGTGCGCTCCAATTGCCCGCCATGAGTGATCTGTGCGCATGCGGAGGCATGCGCACAGATCACACACTCCCGTCCGCACCGAAAAAACGACCCGTCGCATTCCCAGTGCGGATGAGAGTGTGTGATCTGTGCGCATGTCTCCGAATGCGCACCGATCACTCATGACGGGCAATGGGAGCGCACGGCGGTCTGCAAGCATCTGCAGGCGCCGTGCGTCACATTATAAATGATAAGGCTGTGGTCTGCATGCAGAGGCTTGCAGATTCCCTCCACAGACCGCTAACTGCCGGGGGGGGCAGGATGGTGACAACACACCAGCACACACCTGCACCATGCACACAGCACACACCTGCACCATGCACACACCTGCACCATGCACACACCTGCACCATGCACACACCTGCACCATGCACACACATGCACCATGCACACACATGCACCATGCACACACATGCACCATGCACACACATGCACCATGCACACACATGCACACCTGCACACACATGCACACACATGCACTCCTGCACACACATGCATCATGCACACCTGCACACACATGCATCATGCACACCTGCACACACATGCACCATGCACACCTGCACACACATGCACCATGCACACCTGCACACACATGCACCATGCACACCTGCACACACATGCACCATGCACACCCATGCACCATGCACACCCATGCACCATGCACACACATGCACCATGCACACACATGCACCATGCACACACATGCACCATGCACACACATGCACCATGCACACACATGCACCATGCACACACATGCATCATGCACACCTGCACACACATGTATCATGCACACAGCACATTACCTGCTGCCCTCGTTCCCCCGATCCTTCTGATCTTGATTCCTGGGACTTATAGTTCTGCTACCACACAACTACAACACCCAGCAGGCCCCACAGAGCAGGATGGTCACACCGACTCCATGACCCCAGGGCTGAGCTCTTTTTCCTCTTCCCACACAAAGGCTGTGGGCTGCAGCAGGTAAAGGATTAGCGCTGGTGCTCATGCTGCGGTGTGTGCAGCCCTAAGTGCAAGAGGAGCGGGGGGGGGTGGGCAGAGGGAGGCCGCGGGGCGGTTGCCGCGAGGGGCGGAGAGGGACAGGAGAGGCAGGAGGAGTGGAGGGGGGCAGGAAGAGTGGGGGTGCCGCGGGTAGCGGGGGCAGGAGGAGCAGGGGGGCTGTGAGGAGAGCCGCCACTGCGGCCACCGTGTATCCCGGCGAGAGCGGCACTAAGGCGCCGCTCTTGCCGGCTGCAAATTGGCGCGAGAATCGAACTTTGAATTCTCGCGCCTATTTGCATAGTCTGAGCTCATTGGCCGCCGAAGGCCAATGAGCGGCAAGTGGCTGGCGCGCGATTTCGGCGATAGACACACACGAAAAAGCCTTAGACAATTATATAGTAGACTAGCTGTAGTACCCGGCTACGCCCGGGTTAATAAATAACTGATGTTAGCTATAACAAAATAGAATTTGAATATGTCATATTAATGACCTGTAAGAAAATAGAAGCTGAGCTATGATTGATTGCTATAGGCAGCCTAATAAATCTCCAGCCAACAGTAAACGTATGAGGCGAGTTGTGTGAGGTGATTTGTGCACATCTGTGTCTGTCTGTGTGGTGTGTGTGTCCCTGGGGTGTGTGTGTATGTGTGTGTCCCTGTGGGGTGAGTGCATGTGTCCCTATAGGGTGTGTATGTGAGTGTCCCTGTGTGTGTGGGGGGGGGGGGGGTCTGTGTGGTGTGTGTCTCTGTTGTGTGTGTCCCTGTGGGGTGAGTGCATGTGTCCCTATAGGGTGGCTATGTGTGTGTGTCCCTGTGGGGGGGGGGGGGGTCTGTGTGGTGTGTGTGTGTGTGTCTCTTTGTGGTGTGTGTGTGTGTGTCCCTGTGGGGTGAGTGCATGTGTCCCTATAGGGAGGCTATGTGTGTGTGTCCCTGTGGTGAAGGGGGGGGGTCTGTGTGGTGTGTGTGTCTGTTGTGTGTGTGTCTCTTTGTGGTGTGTGTGTGTTTGTTCGGGTGTGGTGAGTGTCCAATGTTGGGGCTGCACCTTAGCGACTATACACTTGCTGTTACTCTTTGTGTGCTTGTGGTGTGTATACATGTCCCTGTGCGTGGTGAATATCCCATGTTGGGGCCCCACCTTAGTGACTATATGCTGGTATGTGCTATTAGTCTTTGGCACTATCATTAAGCCCCTCTCATTCACAACTGTCATAACTGTCACTTTTTCCATATTATGTGGATAGGGGAAAAATGGTTTGGTGAACTGGAACGCGCAGGGTTAAAATTTCACCTCACAACATAGCCTATGACGCTCCCGGGGTCCAGACGTGACTGTGCAAAATTTTGTGGCTGTAGTTGCGACGGTGTAGATGCCAATCCCGGATATACACACATACAGCTTTATATATTAGATTATATGAAGCCGAAACGGAGAGTCTCTGATATCATAGAAACAACAGACCAGTTATAATGTTCATTGTCAGGTGTGATTTAAGAAATGGCCGATTTCATAAGTGAAGCGGACAACGTCTGAAAACAGGTAGAGCAGTGTCCTCCCTGCAGAGCATCACTCCTCCGACCTCCCTGCAGAGCATCGCTCCTCCACCTCTGACCTCCCTGCAGAGCATCGCTCCCCCACCTCCTGACTGATACAGCACTATATTCTGCAGATTATTCCACCTCCAGCCTCCCTGCAGAGCATCACTCCTCTACCTCCTGGATTGTATGGTGCTATATTCTGCAGATTACACCTCCAGCCTTTCTGCAGAGCATCACTCCTCTACCTCCTGACTCATACAGCGCTATATTCTGCAGATTACACCTCCAGCCTCTCTGCAGAGCATCACTACTCTACATCCTGACTCCATATTCAGTAATGAGCAGTAGAGAGATGTGAGGATTTGGACCCTGAGAGCAGCAGAATAGTGAGTGCAGCTCTGGAGGTGACTGGAGCATGCAGTGATGTCGGGTATGGTCGGTATGGAGGTGGACGGCAGTGTTTTTGGTGGCGGTTTATTCTGGGGGTCCGTCCTCTGGCTTCAGGGTCAGGTAACATTGTAGCCGCTGATTATTCCAGTAATGGCGCCACCTTTGGGCGCCGGCCGTGACTCCGCAGTTTGCTGCGGGCGCAGTCCGGACGCTGCCACCTGCGGGTAGCGGGGGGCTGTGGAGGAGAGCTGCCGCTGCGGCCACCGTGTATCCCGGCAAGAGCGGCGCTAAAGCGCCGGGCTGCAAATTGGCGCGAGAATCGAACTTTGAATTCTCGCGCCTATTTGCATAGTCTGAGCTCATTGGCCAATGAGCGGCCTGTGTCTGGAGCGCGATTTTGGTTACAGACACACGCAAAAAACCCTTAGAAAATTATACAGTAGATACCGATCATAACCCGGGTAGTACATTAAACATTGATCCTAAGCACAACTCATTACATTACACTAGAATAGCACATCACATAATACATTACATTACATATAACATAAAACACTTACATTCACCATAACTATCTATCATAGGGACCTTTGTGACCTAACCGTCAGTCCCAATGGCGGATAACTTGTGGATACCTCATGAACGGCCCTTACATCATCAGCCATCATGAGTCACCCACGATACACCACCTTTCCCTTTGATCACTCAGGGTAATTTTACATACGCCTCGATGATACACAACACACAAATAGTTATCCACACTTATCAATGGCCCTGTGGGTCCCGATGGCGGTACCAGCCGCCTGGCTTTATTTACCCAGCACAACACTTGAATACTAACCCCTTGTACAGGCTCCCTCCCGCCGTGTCTCGCCACACGTCCAGACCAGCCTGGCTGGGGCTTTACACACCGCATGTGATCCATCATAACACATCCATGGATCACAAACATCCTTACACACGCTCACAGCCCATCATACTATATCCATGGACTGTGGCTCCTCTGGAACCATAACAGGGATTGGCCAACCTTAGTATCCAGGGTAAACCATGCATCCCCTAAGGGCTCCCTCTGGACGTGTCTCGCCACACGTCCGGACCAGCGTCCCCCTGGATCAGCTACGGTCCCCCACTCTAGGAGCCCTCCTAACCCCTGCGTCTGGCCACAGGTTCACATACACCACTAGAGGCAGTGTTAGAGGGACAGGTACCCGCTGCAAGCAGCAGTCCAAGCCTCCCTCTCGTCCCACCAGGACAGATCGCCTCCAATACCATCCACACAAGCTGGGTCTCTCCCACCGACCTCATACATGGCCCTTTTACCTGAGCCATAACATACATATATACTTCAACGCAGGGGCGGACCTACCTGGTGCCAGCGACCCAGGTACAAGGAAAGGGACCAAAGACAGGGCACAGGCTGAGGACAGACCTGGGGGGGGTTTTGCTGCTTTGTACACTGCTTTTATGCTTTTACAGGACCTGTGATGATGTCACATTGAGGGAAGGAGTCAGTGGTCACATGATCAGCTCTACAGTGTATGCAGGACTCTGCTGTGCTGGTTGTCATGGTGCTGGATAAGATGAAGTTTATGTCAGGAGGGATTTACAGTGTGGATGTAGCAGAGCCGCGCGTGTGCGAGGCGTACGGAGCCGAGCCGAGTGTGTGCGAGGCGTACGGAGCGGAGCCGAGTGTGTGCGAGGCGTACGGAGCCGAGTGTGTGCGAGGCGTACGGAGCCGAGTGTGTGCGAGGCGTACGGAGCGGAGCCGAGTGTGTGCGAGGCGTACGGAGCGGAGCCGAGTGTGTGCGAGGCGTACGGAGCGGAGCCGAGTGTGTGCGAGGCGTACGGAGCGGAGCCGAGTGTGTGCGAGGCGTACGGAGCGGAGCCGAGTGTGTGCGAGGCGTGCGGAGCCGAGTGTTGCGAGGCGTACGGAGCGGAGCGAGTGTGTGCGAGGCGTGCGGAGCCGAGTGTGTGCGAGGCGTACGGAGCGGAGCCGAGTGTGTGCGAGGCGTACGGAGCGGAGCCGAGTGTGTGCGAGGCGTACGGAGCGGAGCCGAGTGTGTGCGAGGCGTACGGAGCGGAGCGAGTGTGTGCGAGGCGTACGGAGCGGAGCCGAGTGTGTGCGAGCGTACGGAGCGGAGCCGAGTGTGTGCGAGGCGTACGGACGAGCGAGTGTGTGCGAGGCGTGCGGAGCGGAGCCGAGTGTGTGCGAGGCGTGCGGAGCGGAGCCGAGTGTGTGCGAGGCGTGCGGAGCCGAGTGTGTGCGAGGCGTACGGAGCGGAGCCGAGTGTGTGCGAGGCGTACGGAGCGGAGCCGAGTGTGTGCGAGGCGTACGGAGCGGAGCCGAGTGTGTGCGAGGCGTGCGGAGCGGAGCCGAGTGTGTGCGAGGCGTACGGAGCCGAGTGTGTGCGAGGCGTACGGAGCGAGCCGAGTGTGTGCGAGGCGTACGGAGCCGAGTGTGTGCGAGGCGTACGGAGCCGAGTGTGTGCGAGGCGTACGGAGCCGAGTGTGTGCGAGGCGTACGGAGCGAGCGAGTGTGTGCGAGGCGTACGGAGCCGAGTGTGTGCGAGGCGTACGGAGCCGAGTGTGTGCGAGGCGTACGGAGCCGAGTGTGTGCGAGGCGTACGGAGCCGAGTGTGTGCGAGGCGTACGGAGCCGAGTGTGTGCGAGGCGTACGGAGCCGAGTGTGTGCGAGGCGTACGGAGCCGAGTGTGTGCGAGGCGTACGGAGCGGAGCCGAGTGTGTGCGAGGCGTGACGGAGCCGAGTGTGTGCGAGGCGTACGAGCGGAGCCGAGTGTGTGCGAGGCGTACGGAGCCGAGTGTGTGCGAGGCGTACGGAGCGGAGCCGAGTGTGTGCGAGGCGTACGAGCGGAGCCGAGTGTGTGCGAGGCGTACGGAGCGGAGCCGAGTGTGTGCGAGGCGTACGGAGCGGAGCCGAGTGTGTGCGAGGCGTACGAGCCGATGTGTGCGAGGCGTACGGAGCCGAGTGTGTGCGAGGCGTACGGAGCCGAGTGTGTGCGAGGCGTACGGAGCCGGTGGTGCGAGGCGTACGGAGCCGAGGTGTGCGAGCGTACGAGCCGAGTGTGTGCGAGGCGTACGGAGCGGAGCCGAGTGTGTGCGAGGCGTACGAGCGAGCCGAGTGTGTGCGAGGCGTACGGAGCCGAGTGTGTGCGAGGCGTACGGAGCCGAGTGTGTGCGAGGCGTACGGAGCCGAGTGTGTGCGAGGTGTACGGAGCAGCCGAGTGTGTGCGAGGCGTACGGAGCCGAGTGTGTGCGAGGCGTACGGAGCCGAGTGGTGCGAGGTGTCGGGCGGAGCGAGTGTGTGCGAGGTGTCGTACGGAGCCGAGTGTGTGCGAGGCGTACGGAGCCGAGTGTGTGCGAGGCGTACGGAGCCGAGTGTGTGCGAGGCGTACGGAGCCGAGTGTGTGCGAGGCGTACGGAGCGGAGCCGAGTGTGTGCGAGGCGTACGGAGCGGAGCCGAGTGTGTGCGAGGCGTACGGAGCGGAGCCGAGTGTGTGCGAGGCGTACGGAGCGGAGCCGAGTGTGTGCGAGGCGTACGGAGCGGAGCCGAGTGTGTGCGAGGCGTACGGAGCGGAGCCGAGTGTGTGCGAGGCGTACGGAGCGGAGCCGAGTGTGTGCGAGGCGTACGGAGCGGAGCCGAGTGTGTGCGAGGCGTACGGAGCGGAGCCGAGTGTGTGCGAGGCGTACGGAGCGGAGCCGAGTGTGTGCGAGGCGTACGGAGCGGAGCCGAGTGTGTGCGAGGCGTACGGAGCGGAGCCGAGTGTGTGCGAGGCGTACGGAGCGGAGCCGAGTGTGTGCGAGGCGTACGGAGCGGAGCCGAGTGTGTGCGAGGCGTACGGAGCGGAGCCGAGTGTGTGCGAGGCGTACGGAGCGGAGCCGAGTGTGTGCGAGGCGTACGGAGCGGAGCCGAGTGTGTGCGAGGCGTACGGAGCGGAGCCGAGTGTGTGCGAGGCGTACGGAGCGGAGCCGAGTGTGTGCGAGGCGTACGGAGCGGAGCCGAGTGTGTGCGAGGCGTACGGAGCGGAGCCGAGTGTGTGCGAGGCGTACGGAGCGGAGCCGAGTGTGTGCGAGGCGTACGGAGCGGAGCCGAGTGTGTGCGAGGCGTACGGAGCGGAGCCGAGTGTGTGCGAGGCGTACGGAGCGGAGCCGAGTGTGTGCGAGGCGTACGGAGCGGAGCCGAGTGTGTGCGAGGCGTACGGAGCGGAGCCGAGTGTGTGCGAGGCGTACGGAGCGGAGCCGAGTGTGTGCGAGGCGTACGGAGCGGAGCCGAGTGTGTGCGAGGCGTACGGAGCGGAGCCGAGTGTGTGCGAGGCGTACGGAGCGGAGCCGAGTGTGTGCGAGGCGTACGGAGCGGAGCCGAGTGTGTGCGAGGCGTACGGAGCGGAGCCGAGTGTGTGCGAGGCGTACGGAGCGGAGCCGAGTGTGTGCGAGGCGTACGGAGCGGAGCCGAGTGTGTGCGAGGCGTACGGAGCGGAGCCGAGTGTGTGCGAGGCGTACGGAGCGGAGCCGAGTGTGTGCGAGGCGTACGGAGCGGAGCCGAGTGTGTGCGAGGCGTACGGAGCGGAGTCGAGTGTGTGCGAGGTGTACGGAGCGGAGCCGAGTGTGTGCGAGGTGTACGGAGCAGAGCCGAGTATGTACGAGGTGTACGGAGCAGAGCCGCGTGAGTATGAGGCAGGGCCACATGTGCAGGACATATGGAGTAAAGCCGGGTGTGCATAAGGTGGATGGAGTGGAGCCGCATATGCTGAGGCGTCCTGTAGAGGAGCCGCATGTGTACGGAGCGGAGGCGTGTGCGCAGGGCATGTGGAGTGGAGCCGCGTGTCTACAAGGCATTTGGAGCGGAGCCACGTGCGTACAAGGTGTGTGTGCGCCAGTGGTAGTTCCCCGCGGATGCCGCTCCCGTTCCTATAGTCCCGGCTGCCTCTGCCGGCAGCATTCTTCACTCGAGTCCTGGCTGAGCTGTCTGCTTTTTGCAGCTCAGCATGGCGGGGCACGATGATGTCATCACTGAGTGCCACTGTGCTGATACGTGCAGAGCGGAGCAGCAAGAAGGGAGGTGAGTATTTACTTTTTTTTTTTTAACCCGTGAATACAGTGATGGGAGACTATGTAATGTGCAATATAACATAGGAGGAGTATGGGGTGCAATATACTATATGGAGGAATATGAGGGCCCATTATACTATATGGAGGACTATGGGACTGCCTTATACTATATGGAGGGCTATGCGGGTGTATTATAATATGTGGAGGGTCGTGGAATGCATTATAATATATGGAGGACTATGGATGATGTATTAAAATATATATAGCCAATTATATAATACTAGCTGGGAGCCCGATGCACATGCATCGGGATTCTAGTACGTCGAGTCTCTGACTCGCAATGCCCGTTGTGCGGGCATTGCGAGTCGACTTAGAAGTGCTCGCAATGGCCGCTTCGCGGCCAATGCTTCGCGCGTATCCACATGACCACGCCGGGGGCAAAAAAGCTATTCGCAATTATATAATATGGAAGCCATTTTAATATATCTGGAGGGCTCTGTGGGGGCATGATAATATTTGGAGGGTGTGAGGAAGCCTTTATACTTTATGCAGGGCTCTTTGAGGGTTGCGTTGTAAATAAATATTACAATCTATATGTTTACATTACTTTGTTGCCACTATGAGGGGCGGGGGGGCCCCCAAAAAATTTCTTGCACCGGGGCCCACTACAGTCTGGGTCCGCCCCTGCTTCAACGGGTCCCTTCACTGGCTGTTTAGTCAGACCCAATGGCGGATATGCCCGCCTGGCATGATTCCCACATGGTACACAGTTCATTCCAGCATATGAGAACTGCTGTCTTACCGGCACGGTTCCGGGTGTAGCAACCTGAGTCACGGGTACACCATGCATCCCCAAGGCTTCTTCCTGGACGTGTCTCACCACACGTCCAGTCCAGTACAGTTCAGCCACAGCTTCCCCACTCTAGGAGCCATAACGCCCTGTTCCCGGCCACTGGTATGGAGCTGGCATGCTCTCTTCACAACCGCACATCACAGAGCTCAGGACAGCTCTCATTCCCATGCATCTCTGGTCTGGTCTGATCTGATCTGATCTCCTTCACACAGACACCTGGCTAGCTCTCATCGTAGCTGACACCCCCACACTGACACACCCACCTGGGCTGCTATGCAATCAGTACACATCGCTTTCTCAGCCGCTCATTGGTCTCATGATTCCTACAGCTATTAACACACTGTGCATCAGACAGGATTGCAGCACTCACTCTCAGCTGTTAGCTCACAGTAAAACCGATGTAACAGGCCAGATTAACCCCCCGACCAGAATATACCCGGGGTTAAAGTGGCCTAGCCCAGATTATACCCCTCTGTATACCACAGCAGCTGTAGATCAGGGGCCCAAGCCGTGCACAGGGCCCCAAGCAACGCATGGGGGCCTGAGGCTGCACAAAGTGGCCCTACGCAACATACAGGGGCCTCAGGCAGTGCTAGGGGCCCCAGGCAGCGCATGGGAGCCCCAAGCTATACACAGGATCTCAGGCTACACACAGGGGCCTCAGCCAGCATACAAGGGCCCCAGGCGGTGCACAAGGCCCCATGCAGCACAAAGTGGCCCCAGGCAACATACAGGGGCCCCAGGCAGTACTAGGGGCCCCAGGCTACACACAGGGACCACATGCAGCATACAGGGGCCCCTGGCAGCACAAAGTAGCCACAGGCAGCATAATGAGGCCCCAGGCAACATACAGGGGCCCCAGGCAGTACTAGGGGCCCCAGGCTACACACAGGATCCCAGGCTACACACAGGGGCCACATGCAGCATACAGGGGCCCCAGGCAGCACAAAGTGGCCTCAGGCAGCACAATGTGGCCCCAGGCAACATACAGGGGCCCCAGGCAGTGCTAGGGGCCCCACGCTACACACAGGATCCCAGGCCACACACAGGGGCCCCATGCTGCATACAAGGGCCCCAGGCAGCACAAAGTGGCCCCAGGCAACATACAGGGGCCCCAGGCAGTACTAGTGGCCTCAGGCTACACACAGGGGCCTCAGGCAGAACACAGGGGCCCAAGGCAGAACACAGGGGCTCCAGGCAGCATACAAGGACCCCAGGCAGTGCTAGGGGCCCCAGGCAGCACAAAGGTGCCCCAGACAGCACACAGGGGCCCCAAGCTACACACAGGATCACAGGCAGCACAAAGGGGCCCTGAACGCTGTCTCTTGCCCCCTTGCGCGCTGTCTCTCCCCCACCCTTGTGCTGTCTCTAACCCCGTCTGCTTCCTGGGGCCCTTGTGTGCTGCCTGGGGCCCCTGTATGTTGCCTGGGGCCACTTTCTGCTGACTGGGGACACTTTCTGTTGCCTGGGGACACTTTGTGTTGTCTGGGGCCACTTTGTACTGCCTAGGGCCCCGTGCACAGCCTGGGCCCCTTGTATGCTGCCTGGGGCCCCTGTATGTAGCCTGGGATCCTGTGTGTAGCCTGAGATCATGTGTGTAGCCTGGGGCCCCTGTGTGCTGCCTGGGGCCCTTGTATGCTGCATGGGGCCCCTGTCTGTAGCCTGGTATCCTGTGTGTAGTCTGGGGCCCCTAGCACTGCCTGGGGCCCCTGTATGTTGCCTGGGGCCACTTTGAGCTGCCTGGGGCCCTTGTATGCTGCATGGGGCCCCTGTGTGTAGCCTGGGATCCTGTGTGTAGCGTGGGGCCCCTAGCACTGCCTGGGGCCCCTGTATGTTGCCTGGGGCCACTTTGTGCTGCCTGGGGCCCTTGTATGCTGGCTGGGCCCCTGTGTGTAGTCTGGGATCCTGTGTGTAGCCTGGGGCCCCTAGTACTGCCTGGGGCCCCTGTATGTTGCCTGGGACCCCTTTGTGCTACCTGGGGCCTTTGTATGCTGCATGGGGCCCCTGTGTGTAGCCTGGGATTCTGTGTGTAGCCTGGGGCCCCTGTATGTTGCCTGGGGCCACTTTGTGCTGCCTGGGGCAACTTTGTGCTGCCTGGGGCCTTGTGCACCGCCTGGGGCCCCGTGCACTGCCTGGGGCCCTTGTATGCTGACTGGGTCCCCTGTGTGTAGCCTGGGATCCTGTGTGTAGCCTGGGGCTCCTGTGTGCTGCCTCGGGCCCCCATGCAGTGTCTGGAGCCCCTAGCACTGCCTGGGGCCCTAGCACTGTCTGAGGTCCCTGTATGTTGCGTAGGGCCACTTTCTGCTGCCTGCGGCCACTTTGTGCAGCCTCGGGCCCCCATGCGTTGCTTGGGGCCCTGTGCATGGCTTGGGCCCCTGATCTACAGCTGCTGTGGTATACAGAGGGGTATAATCTGGCCTAGGCCTGTTTATACCCCGGGGTATAGTTTGGGCTAGGCCAGAATATACCCGGGGTATATTCTGGCCCAGGGGGGTATATTCTGGGCTAGCCCAGTTTATACCCCGGGTATAAACTAGGCTAGGCCAGAATATACCAGGGGTATAATCTGGGCTAGGCCACTTTAACCCCGGGAATATTCTGGTCTGTTACACCGACACATGTGCACAGGTTCCTAAGCCCCCCCCGGACCTCAACTAAGGCTGCAGGGGCGGCGGGCTGAGGTCCGCTAGCACCCCATCCCCCCCCCGGACCTCAACTAAGGCTGCAGGGGCGACGGGGCTGAAATCCGCTAGCACCCCCCCCCCCCGGCCTCCAATCGGCTCAGGCGGCAGGGTGGCTAGATGCACCCCTGCCAACAACCCACGTGATGCACCCCGGCCATAGGATCATGCCGGATGTGCCTCGCACTATGCATCCAATGTCATAAAGAAGCTATGGAATTGGGTATTCAGCCAGACCCCTTCTCTATCTATGCACCTGATGTTATAAAGAAGCTATGGAAATGATCACTTAGCCAGACCTCTTCTCTATCTATGCATCTGATATCATAAAGAAGCTATGGAAATGAGCAGTCAGCCAGACCCCTTCTCTATCTGTGCATCTGATGTCATAAATAAGCTGAGGAAATGAGCAGTCAGCCAGACCCCTTCTCTATCTATGCATTCAATGTCATAAAGAAGATATGGAAGTGAGCAGTCAGCCAGACCCCTTCTCTATCTATGGCATCTGATATCATAAAGAAGCTATGGAAATGAGAAGTCAGCCAGACCCCGTCTCTATCTTTGCATCTCATATCATAAAGAAGCTAAGGAAATGAGCAGTCAGCCAGACCCCTTCTCTATCTATGCATCCAATGTCATAAAAAAGCTATGGAAATGAGCAGTAAGCCAGCCCCCTTCTCTATCTATGCAACTAATGTCATAAAGAAGCTATGGATATAAGCAGTCAGCCTGAACCCTTCTCTAATTATGCACCTAATGTCATAAGAAAGCTATGGAAATGAGCAGTCAGCCAGACCCCTTCTCTATCTGTGCACCTGATGTCATAAAGGAGCTATGGAAATGGGAAGTAAGCCAGAACCCTTCTCTATCTGTGTATCTGATGTCATAAAGAAGCTATAGAAATGAGCAGTCAGCCAGACCCCTTCTCTATCTATGCATCTAATGTCATAAAGAAGCTATGAAAATGAGCAGTCAGCCAGACCCCTTTTCTATCTATTGTGAGACAGTGCGGGGGATCATATGCGAGGGGCGCTATGTCTCCCCCAGAATGCACACTGTCACATATTGAGCCCGGTATAGGGTGTAGGAAAGAGGGACGGTCCACTCCCTCTGCTCCAGGTCTTGCAGGTTTCCCTGGAAGGAGACACAGGGTTAAAAGCATGGTTAGGAGATAGGGCGGGGGTTTTTCCCTGTGGACAGTTTTGGCCTGAAGCTGAAGCAGCTGCATCTAACAACCGGACAGGTCTAGAGCTGCAGAGGCCGTGTGGTAATAACACAGCCTAGCCTGGGAGGGCTGGGAGCTCGGTGCGACCTCAGCACGAGAGCTCATAACCGGGAGGGACTGGGTTACTATCTGTGAACTGTATCCATTGTACCCGGCTGCGACTCGGATTCCGCATCTTGTGCCACCACTGTGTTTTTAGCAATAAACCCGGGTACTGTACGAACTACTACCGGGCTCCACGTTTTTCCTGTCTTGCAATCCTGGCGCTGCCCCACATATGGTGGAGAATGCGGGCAACCTGAACTGATCAATTACGGTCCTATTGGCAGTGGGGTCCTGTTCCCACGTCTCTTTGGCGACATCCAACAGCCCTCTAGGTTGCCAGCCGTTCAACAGTTCAAAGGGAGAAAATCCCGTAGACGACTGCGGTACCTCCTGGATGGCAAACATTAACTAGGGCAGTAACATGTCCCAATCCTTTCCATCCTTGGCTACCACCTTTTTTTAGCATGGACTTCAGGGTTTTGTGAAACCGCTCAACTAACCCGTCGGTCTGGGGATAATATACCGAGGTCCGCAGCTGTTTTATGTTGAGCAGTTTACACAGTTCCCGGGTCACTTTGGACATAAAAGAAGTCCCCTAATCCGTGAGGATCTCCTTAGGTAGTCCTAGGCGACAGAACATGGCAAACAGTTCCCGGGCAATCAGTTTCGCCGAGGTGTGGCGTAACGGAATCGCCTCCGGGTATCGGGTGGCGTAGTCGACGACCACGAGTATGTGCTGGTGGCCCCGTGCTGACTTAACTATAGGCCCCACCAGATCCATTGCGATCCGTTCAAAAGGTTCCTCTAAACCGGTAGAGGTACCAATGGACTACGGAAGGTGACAATGGGTGTGGTCAGCTGACATTCCGGGCAGGAGTCACAGTACCTCTGGACATCCGCATACACGCCCGGCCAGAAGAACCTTCGCAAGATGCGCTCTTGCGTTTTTTTAGCCCCAAGGTGGCCCCCTAGCAGGTGGGAGTGGGCCATCTCTAGGACCGCCTGGCGGTGTGTCTGCGGTACTACTAGTTGGTCTACGACCTCATCCCGGATTTTGTCCACCTTATTGAGCAACTCCCGGTTGCACATTCACTGCCCCCAGTTGCTGAGCTACCCCGTTTACTTCTGTTACCCTTTCTCGGGCACGGGTCAGTGTGGAATCTTGTAGCTGGGCTGTCCCAAACGCTCTATGCATTCAATGTCATAAAGAAACTATGTAAATGAGCAGTCAGCCAGACCCCTTCTCTATCTATGCATCCAATGTCATAAAGAAGCTTTGGAAATGAGAAGTCAGCCAAACCCCCTCTTTATCTATGCTTTGGAGCGAGCGGGACAGGATGGAGCCGGGGGGGTGGGGGCAGGATGGAGTGAGCGGGGCAGGATGGAGCCGGGGGGAAGGAAAGCAGGATGGAGCAAGCGGGACAGGATGGACTTGGCGGGGCAAAATGGAGCCAGGGGGGCAAGATGGAGCGAGTGGGGCAGAATGGAGCGAGCGGGGCAAGATGGAGCCGGGGGGTGAGGGCAGGATGGAGCGAGCGGGCAGGATGGTGGCGGGGGGCAGGGTGGTGGCGGGGGAGCAGGATGGTGGCGGGGGAGGGGCAGGCAGGGGGCAGGATGGTGGAGGGTGGGGCAGGATGGAGCCGGTGGGGCAGGATGGAGCCAGCGGGGCAGGTTGGAGCGAGCAGGCAGGATGGTGGCAAGTGGGGCAGGATGGTGGTGGGGGGGCAGGATGGGGCCGGAGGAGCAGGATGGAGCCGGAGGAGCAGGATGGTGGCGGGGGGGTGGGGCAGGATGGTGGCCGGGGGGCCGGATGGAGCGAGCGAGGCAGAATGGAGCAAGCAGGGCAGTATGGAGCCAGGGGGGTGGGTGGCAGGATGGAGCAAGTGGGGCATGATGGAGCGAGCGGGGCAGGATGGAGCCAGAGGGGGTCAGGATGGAGCAAGCGGGACAGAATGGAGCCGGCGGGGCAGGATGGAGCGAGCGGGGCAGGATGGAGCCAGGGGGGGTCAGGATGGAGCAAGCGGGACAGAATGGAGCCGGCGGGGCAGGATGGAGCGAGCGTGGACAGGATGGAGCCCGGGGGATCACGATGGAGCAAGCGGGACAGAATGGAGCCGGCAGGGCAGGATGGATCCAGGGGGGCAGGATGGAGCGAGCGGGGCAGGATGGAGCAAGCAAGGCAGGATGGAGCCGGGGGGGTGCGGGCAGGATGGAGTGAGCGGGGCAGGATGTAGTGTGCGGGGCAGGATGTAGTGTGCGGGCAAGTATGGAGCGAGCGGGGCCGGATGGAGAGAACGGGGCAGGATGGAGCGAGCGGGGCAGGATGGAGCCGGAGGAGCAGGATGGTGGCGGGGGGAGGGGCAGGATGGTGACGGGGGGGCAGTATGGTGGGGGGCAGGATGGAGCGAGCGGGCAAGTATGGAGCGAACGGGGCAGGATGGAGCGAGCGCGGCAGGATGGAGCCGGAGGAGGAGGATGGAGCCGGAGGAGCAGGATGGTGGCAGGGGGGAGGGGCAGGATGGTGACGGGGGGGGGCAGGATGGTGGGGGGGCAGGATGGAGCCGGCGGAGCAGGATGGAGCCGGCGGGGCAGGTTGGAGCGAGCGGGGCAGGTTGGAGCGAGTGGGGCAGGATGGAGCGAGTGGGGCAGAATGGAGCGAGTGGGGCAGGATGGAGCCAGGGGGGCTGGATGGAGCCGGGGGGGAAAGGATGGAGCAAGCGAGGCAGGATGGAGCCAGAGGGGGGGCAGGATGGAGTGAGTGAGGCAGTATGGAGCCAGGGAGGGGGGGTAGGATGGAGCCGGGGGGCAGGATGGATGCAGGGGGGCAGGTTGGAGTCGGGGGGGCAGGATGAAGTCGGGGGGGCAGGATGGAGCCGGAGGGGCACGATGGATGCGGGGAGGGGGGCAGGATGGAGCCGGAGGGGCACGATGGATGCGGGGAGGGGGGCACGATGGAGGCGGGGGGGCACGATGGAGGCGGAGAGCAGGATCCCTTTCGCCCTCCTATGTTCTCACTGTCGCCTGGCTGCAGATTGGCGCGCAATTCGAAGTTTGAATTTGCGCGCCAATTTGCATAGTTTGCGCTCATTGGCGCCCGCCTCTGGCGGGCACCGATGAGCGGCCTCTGTCGGTCGCACGATTTCTGTGACCGACAGACGCCTTAGACAATTATATAGTAGAAGTGTAATACTACCCTGTGGCGCCTAGTCACAGGGGCGCCACATATCCACTCCCCCAAAAGGTGAGGATATCCTCCCTAGACCTGCGAATGACAATACATCCACGTTACCCTCATGACAGTGCCTTATATGTTGAATAAGTCTAGGACTACCTATCCCTGTGGTGATGGACTTATGGTGTTCTTTGAATCTAGTGCACATCTCCCTAATCGTCTTTCCTATACAAAATCTTCTACAAGGACAGAAGACGACATACACTACCCACTTTGTTTTACAACTAATATATGTGGACACTTTATGGCTTAGCCCTCCAAACTCAATGGGGTTTGTAATGTCATGATGTCTACAAAACCTACAATTGCTACAACGAGAGTTCCCTTTAGGACGTCTTTTTTCCATCCAGGATTGCTCTTTATCCGCATTTACCGTATATACTCGTGTATAAGCCGACCCGTGTATAAGCCGACCCCCCTACTTTTGCCCCAAAAATCTGGAAAAACTCGTGTATAAGCCGAGGGTGGACCCCAGCACAGGTATACAGCCCCCAGCAGTGTGGTATACAGGCCCCCCAGTGGTAGTATACAGCAGCCCCAGTGGTAGTATACAGATTCCCCAGCAGCCCCAGTGGTAGTATACAGATTCCCCAGCAGCCCCAGTGGTAGTATACAGGAGCCCCAGCAGCCCCAGTGGTAGTATACAGATTCCCCAGCAGCCCCAGTGGTAGTATACAGGAGCCCCATCAGCCCCAGTGGTAGTATACAGCAGCCCCAGTGGTAGTATACAGGAGCCCCAGCAGCCCCAGTGGTAGTATACAGGAGCCCCAGCAGCCCCAGTGGTAGTATACAGGAGCCCCAGCAGCCCCAGTGGTAGTATACAGCAGCCCCAGTGGTAGTATACAGGAGCCCCAGCAGCCCCAGTGGTAGTATACAGCAGCCCCAGTGGTATACAGCAGGCCCCCAGGGGTACATATAGCAGCCCCCAGGGGTACCCAGCAGCCCCCTGGGGGTACCCAGCAGGCCCCCTGGGGGTACCCAGCAGCCCCCTGGGGGGACCAACAGCCCCCTGGGGGGACCAACAGCCCCCAGGGGGTACCCAGCAGCCCCCTGGGGGTACCAGCAGCCCCCTGGGGGTACCAACAGCACCCAGGGGGTACCAACAGCACCCAGGGGGTACCAACAGCCCCCTGGGGGTACCCAGCAGCCCCCTGGGGGGACCAACAGCCCCCTGGGGGACCAACAGCCCCCTGGGGGACCAACAGCCCCCAGGGGGTACCCAGCAGCCCCCAGGGGGACCAACAGCCCCCAGGGGGTACCCAGCAGCCCCCTGGGGGTACCAACAGCCCCCAAAAGCTGGCACTGTCCCCCCTTGTAAGGCCTCCCCCCCCCGCTGCTTATACATTACCATCCCGGTGTTCTGATCGGCGCCGCTCCTCGGTGCTGCGTCTTCATCCTCCCGTCCGCGCTGGCTGCATCCGGGATCTCCGGCGGTCGCCCGATGACGTCATATCGCTGCGACCGCCGGAGAACCCAGATGGATGCAGCCAGCGCGGACGGGAGGATGAAGACGCAGCACCGAGGAGCGGCGCCGATCAGAACACCGGGATGGTAATGTATAAGCAGCGGGGGGGAGGCCTTTACAAGGGGGGACAGTGCCAGCTTTTGGGGGGGCCATATGCACTGCTTCCCCCTGCCGCTGATTGACAGGGGGAAGCAGTGCATATATAATGAGCGGCCCCACGTGACGGGGCCGCTCATACAGCAGCCTCCCCCCGCCTCCCCCCGCCTCCTCCAGCCTCCACAGCCCCCGGGACACAGCCCCCCCGTATATGACCCGTGTATAAGCCGAGGGGGGACTTTTCAGCCCAAATTTTGGGCTGAAAAACTCGGCTTATACACGAGTATATACGGTACTCTGTTTTTGACCAATAGGTCCATTAAATTCCTACACCTCCTGTATGTAATTAAAGGGGGGCCTATACCTAGTGCTCCTAGCTCCCTATCTCTTCTTAAAACATGCCAGAATTTATATATAGCGTTTTTTATCCAATCAAACATAGGGCCAAATGTAAAGGTAAACATGAAGCGCTTATTTCCTGTATTAGACTGCTGCTCGTTGGCACTAATTGTGGGTTTATTCAATAACTTATCCCGTGCCTCTTTTAGTATTTTTGAGGGGTACCCTCTTCGGGAATTTGTTTTCTAGCTCATTACATTGTTTATTAAAGATTAATTCATCATTATTCATTCATTTAACCCTTAATGTGGCGCACTGCAGTGCAGGCATCACAGATGGGTACTGCATCCATAAAAGCGGTGCAGATATCCCAGCCGCAAGTACATTACAGGATGATGGGAGGAACCCATACACAAGCACCCCCACACTAGATCACATGGTGGGAGGGAACCCAGGAGGGTATATAGTCACCTCCAGGGGGAACTAGAGAGATAGTTAGAGCAGGGCAGTGGGCCTGAAGGAGCAAGGAGGGTCTCTCGGCTGAGGACCCGGAAAAGGCTAAGGCTGGTTTCACACTGCGGTTTTTCACTGATCAGGTTCGATCAGGTTTGTGTGCCAAAACCAGGAGAGGAACCAGGAGAGGAACTTGCAGAGAAAAACTATAATTGAAAGATTGACACCTGTGCTAGGTTTTGGAGACACTCCTGGCTTTGAAACACAAAACCTGATCGAACCTGACCTGATCTGACCGCAGTGTGAAACCAGCCTAAGAAAGATCCCATGCGCAGACAGCCAGCCTGGGGGAAGAGAGGGACTTCAGAGAGTCCAACCCCGGCAGCTTACCGGGCACCGGAGCCCGCACCTGTGGGATCCTCTAAGGACCACAGAAAATCTGGCGTTCTGAGGGGTATATATATATATTGCCCAGACTCTGAAGCAAGCAGAGGAGGGTACTAGGCACCGCTTGATGGTTCGGCGGTCGACTAGCAGAAGATAACCTGACTGGAGCGAGGAGAGTGAGAGACAGCAGGAGGCCAGAATCGCTTTATGGGGTCAGACTTCACACCAAACCACTGGGAAGCAGGAAAGAGAAGAAAGAGAAAGGCAATTGTGGAGCCCACTGGGACGGGGTACTCCGTACCGGACCGGGTTGCTACGGAGGGCCTGGTCTGGGCCATGTCCCGGGTTCCGCAAGTAAAAGGGGATATATACAGGGGATAAAGTTTGTCGTGACGCCACCCACGGGTTGTGGTCAGGGTGACCACCGCTGCTGTAGAACCTCCGGGGATGATGTTTGGCAGCTGGAGATGTAATAGCTCTCCGTGGGTAGAGCTGGGTTCCCTGGGGCAGTGGTAGTTGAAGTCTATGATGGATGCTATAGATGTTGCAGGATAGGGATGATAGTGGAGACGGTGGCTGCTTGTGAGGGAGTTGTGAGGGAGAGCAGGGTTTGCAAGGATTATAATGGGGTTATAGTCAACACAGGCACTTACTTTGCAGTTACAGAACTGGTTGTCTTGGTACTGGATGAGGTATTGTAATAGGTGCAATTCACTTACTTTCCTGCTGCTGCAGCCTTGTTTCTCAGCTTGTGATGAAAGCAGTGTTCGGCTCTGCAGATGGGGATCTCTGGTGTTTAATATAGGGCAAAGGGTGCAATTAACACACAGACTCACGATTTTGTAGTTCTCCAAAGCTTTACTGTATTTGTTGTTCAGCAAGTAAATTTAGAGAAAAAGTAATGTGTATGAATGACAGCGATCAGAAACACAACAACAAATCACAAAGTGATTATCCAAAATATTCAATTTTTATTTACACACAAAAAGCAGACAACGTGCAATATGCAAGGTAGACAGAGAGTAAAAACAATTAAAATGTGGTGGGTAAAGCACCATCCACACAGAGCTGTGTGCCTGAATGCAATGTTTAAATAACACAACTATCATTCTGTTGCACATGCATAATGCAGAAAGATAGAATAAATTATTCTATGCCCGGTGACACAAGGTGAAGGATCAGGTACCTCTATTGGATGCAGCGCTCAATAATAAGGATGAGCCTAATAGATTATTAAAACCCTAGGTGCATACAAGGGAATAATGGAGACATCCAGAGGGGAAACCTGAAAAAGTAACATGAAGAAATCAAACATGTTAATGAGGAGCTGAGAAAAGCCACCTATGAATGAAAGAGCAAGAGCAAATAGTCACCAAGCAGAATCAAGGCGTGTTAGAGCACACAGCGGCAGGACCCGACGCGTGTCGCCGCTTAATGCAACGGCTTCATCCTGGGGAAAGCTGTGGAAAACAGAGAGATAAAACCTTATATACCTGAATGCAAAATTACAAGCAGCTGCACCTACGATCGTGCCATGTGTGGTCCGTGGTCACCGGACCGGAAGCGCCGTAACGCTGGGAGGAAGAGGCGGGTAGTTGCACTGATTGTCAATCAACGGCGTACGGCTGCGCAGTATAGAGCGGCGTCTCTCACTGCGTGCCGACGCTGGTCGCCATAGTAACATCTGCACAATCTAACTATGGAAACACAAGCAAGGGGAATACATGCAGGTGGGAGGAATAGATGTGTATATATAATGCCTCACAGCGTTATTTGTCATTTCTAAAACGGAGGGACATAGTGAATCAATGCATGAAATGATAGATGTGACCCTGTCAGTTATTTAATAACCGTACAGGGAACACTTGACCGGCCGGTCAAACATAGAGGTGGAATAGACAGTATAACCATTATAACAACCCCTGACTCAAAACCAAGGGGCACTATGTACAAAGGGAAACAAATATGTTAAATAGAAATACCGGGAGTTTTGTTCAAAAAATAGGGCATTCAACAAAAGAGACCCTGTGGAAAAGAATGTTACGTGGTTAGTATAATTGTTTTCCTAATTAGCAGCAAAAAATTGAGTACATTATGCCTCCAAACTCCTGTCAAGAAAAAAGGTGGAAATTTATTTCTTATAGAAACCTGTCTTATCACTTTTTGTCTTATCACCACTGCTCCCCAAGAGGAATTCGTGTTTTTGTGGTTGATAGGGTTTCCTATAATATACGTAAATCCTCAATTTTGGATGAACTGTTGAGAAAAGAGACGCGGTGGATTTACCTACTCCAGAGCTTAGCACCTAAAGGATTGAACGAGGAAATGTTATTCACAGGTTTCTATAAGAAATAAATTTCCACCTTTTTTCTTGACAGGAGTTTGGAGGCATAATGTACTCAATTTTTTGCTGCTAATTAGGAAAACGAGGTGCCAGATTTAGCATCGATTCTCCTGTGTGACCTACAACGATCATGTGGATATGTTCCTCGGCTTGAAAGTATGGCCGTTCTCAAAAGAAAAAAGAAAAGAGAAAAAAGAAGAAAAAAGAAAAATCCAGGAAGATGTGGAGACTCACACCCCCCCCCCCCCCCCTTTTTCTATAAAGGACTATATATATATATATTTCTCTTTAGGAGATTCCGTTTGAATCTACATTGAAATATCTAAATGATTTTGGCTATATTTGGAAAGATCACTCTGACCTGACACCTAACGTGGAATTTGTTCCACATACTGCACACTGTGTACTAGCTGATTTTTATTGGAGGCTTTGTCCCCAATTATACTAACCACGTAACATTCTTTTCCACAGGGTCTCTTTTGTTGAATGCCCTATTTTTTGAACAAAACTCCCGGTATTTCTATTTAACATATTTGTTTCCCTTTGTACATAGTGCCCCTTGGTTTTGAGTCAGGGGTTGTTATAATGGTTATACTGTCTATTCCACCTCTATGTTTGACCGGCCGGTCAAGTGTTCCCTGTACGGTTATTAAATAACTGACAGGGTCACATCTATCATTTCATGCATTGATTCACTATGTCCCTCCGTTTTAGAAATGACAAATAACGCTGTGAGGCATTATATATACACATCTATTCCTCCCACCTGCATGTATTCCCCTTGCTTGTGTTTCCATAGTTAGATTGTGCAGATGTTACTATGGCGACCAGCGTCGGCACGCAGTGAGAGACGCCGCTCTATACTGCGCAGCCGTACGCCGTTGATTGACAATCAGTGCAACTACCCGCCTCTTCCTCCCAGCGTTACGGCGCTTCCGGTCCGGTGACCACGGACCACACATGGCACGATCGTAGGTGCAGCTGCTTGTAATTTTGCATTCAGGTATATAAGGTTTTATCTCTCTGTTTTCCACAGCTTTCCCCAGGATGAAGCCGTTGCATTAAGCGGCGACACGCGTCGGGTCCTGCCGCTGTGTGCTCTAACACGCCTTGATTCTGCTTGGTGACTATTTGCTCTTGCTCTTTCATTCATAGGTGGCTTTTCTCAGCTCCTCATTAACATGTTTGATTTCTTCATGTTACTTTTTCAGGTTTCCCCTCTGGATGTCTCCATTATTCCCTTGTATGCACCTAGGGTTTTAATAATCTATTAGGCTCATCCTTATTAGCGCTGCATCCAATAGAGGTACCTGATCCTTCACCTTGTGTCACCGGGCATAGAATAATTTATTCTATCTTTCTGCATTATGCATGTGCAACAGAATGATAGTTGTGTTATTTAAACATTGCATTCAGGCACACAGCTCTTGTGTGATGGTGCTTTACCCACCACATTTTTAATTGTTTTTACTCTCTGTCTACCTTGCATATTGCACGTTGTCTGCTTTTTGTGTCTAAATAAAAATTGAATATTTTGGATAATCACTTTGTGATTTGTTGTTGTGTTTCTGATCGCTGTCATTCATACACACTACTTTTTCTCTAAATTTGCTCCAATGACCTTTAGTGTGTGACATGCTGATCGCCCACTAGTGCCACCTAACCCTATACACTTTAAACAGTTGTTCAGCAAGTACTGTCTGCGGAGTATGTAATGGGGCCGGGTTGCTCACACCCTGTCCGGGTCCTTGGCTTCCCACTGCTGCACTGTAGCTGAGCTGCTGGCACTGTCTCTCCTCACAGGTACCCCCTTTGCTAGGCAACTTGAGTCTTCCGTGTGCTTCTGACCCCGTCGTGTTGCTTTGCTGAGGTACAGTGTAGATCTACAACCTCCACTATCCCGGTATTTACTGTGCTGTGTGTGTCAGTAACAGTTTGGGATCCGGTATCCAATCTGTGCGCTCCTCCGGGGGCAAGTGGTGATGTCACTCAGTCTCCCAGATGTGTTTCTCTGTCTTCAGTTCTCCTTCCCTCAGACCCTGGCTAGGCCTGGAATCCAAGAGCAGACTGTAGAGAAACCTGATGCAGCCCCTTTACACTACAGTCTCCCTCTCAGTTCTCCCAGGAACTGGACTCTTCACAGTACTGCTACGTACTGAACTAACTACTTCCTCTTGACCCAGAGTATATAAGGGAGCTGGTTTAGCTCCCCCTCCTGGCCCAGAGGTGCTAGTGTAGTGTCAGTGTTGTGTGGGGAGGGAACCTGTGTGATGTTACTGTGGCACATTAACCCTTGGGGTGCCACACACACGCTGAGGGTTCCATCCAGCTATCTGAGATCCGCTTAGCTACTTGCCTGTGTAACATCTACTGCACTGAACTGTAACGATTGCTGCTAAAGTCTCAGTAAAGTACCCGAAGTGAAGCGATTTTGACTCTGTTGCATCTTCTTTCCATGAACTTATTCCTTCCACAGGATTGCTGCCCCGGAGGTCCAGTCCTGCCTGCGGAGGACTACAACATCTCAGCCGCAATAACACCGACCTCTGGAGGACAGTGGCGGCGCTGGTGCTACTTCACCAGGAACTGCAGGTGGCGTCACGACAAACTATAACTTTGTAAATAATCCCCTGTACATAATCCCCCTTTTTAAAGAGAATAGTGCCCGGGATACTGGATCAGGCGCGACCGCCATTCCCCGTGGCACAGTTAACCCCTTCTGCCGCCTGATACCCGAGTACCCCACACCCTGGGGCAACACATTAACATCTGGCTATATGGGAGAGATCGTTTGGTATGAATAGGATGTGCACTTTCATAATGCAGTAGCGTATACGATGTAGTGGGTTTTTTAAACAATGATCTTACTAGCTTACTATTGACTATTTTTAATTTTACGTCTAAAAAGTCTAGTTCATGATTCCCAAAAACTGAAGTGTAATATATATTGTATTTGTTTGACTCATTAAGGTAAGAAACAAAGGATGAGAATTCCTTCTCCGTTCCTTCCCAAACAATAAAGATGTCATCAACATATCTTATCAATAAAAAATGGTGGTGGAACAAGAGGCGCATTAGTGCCCTATCAAAAGTGACACTGATAGTATGTGTGGTGTATATAGATTCCACTCACCTATTCCAGTTGTGTAACCCACAACTGGTTTGAAGGCATGAAAGTAATATCAGCTGCTGCAGGACCTCCACCGACCACTCGCACGTGGAAAAACCATTACAAAATTTTGGGAAGCAAGGTGTATAACAGTCCGCGCTGCTGAGTCCACAGGAAACACAAGGAATGCAAGATATATCTTGCTTCAGTATTCTTCTTTATTTCCTACGCGTTTCGGTGCAGTTCCATGGACCTTCCTCAGGGATATCTTATAAATAGGATAACATATCTTAGGAATAGTTTTAAATGTTTTTAAAAGGGTTTTGAGGTGGTATATATTACATTGTCCTCCAATTGTGCTAAGAATAGGTTAGCTAACGTGCATGAGATCGGGGTCCCCATAGCGGTCCCCTTGATTATACCAGGAATCACCAAAGCAAACACTGTACAGGTGTATGAGGAGGAGGAGAGCCTGTATACTGATCACTCTATATATATATATATATATATATATATATATATATATATATACTGTACAGGTTTATGAGGAGGAGGAGAGCCTGTATACTGATCACTATATACTATATATACCGTATATACACTGTACAAGTGTACAAGTGTATGAGGAGGAGGAGAGCCCTGATCACAGGAGCTGACAATCTGACCACACAGGAATGATAAAGAGCCTCTATACTGATCACTATGGACTATATATATACATACGAGTTGTGGCCAAAAGTATTGACACCCCTGCAATTCTGTCACATAATACTCAGTGTTTTCCTGAAAATGATTGCAATCACAAATTCTTTGGTATTATTATCTTTATTTAATTTGTCTTCAATGAAAAAACACAAAAGAGAATTGTCCTAAAGCCAAATTGGATATAATTCCACACCAAACATAAAAAAGGGGGTGGACAAAAGTATTGGCACTGTTAGAAAAATCATGTGATGCTTCTCTAATTTGTGTAATTAGCAGCACTTGTAACTTACCTGTGGCACCTAACAGGTGTTGGCAAAAACTAAATCACACTTGCAGCCAGTTGACATGAATAAAAGTTGACTCAACCTCTGTCCTGTGTCCTTGTGTGTAGCACATTGAGCATGAAGAAAAGAAAGAAGACCAAAGAACTGTCTGAGGACTTGAGAAATCAAATTGTGGGGAAGCATGAGCAATCTCAAGGCTGCAAGTCCATCTCCAAAGACCTGAATGTTCCTGTGTCTACCGTGCACAGTGTCATCAAGAAGTTTAAAGTCGATGGCACTGTGCTAACCTCCCTAGATGTGGATGGAAAAGAAAAATTGACTAGAGATTTCAATGCAAGATTGTGCGGAGGGTGGATAAAGAACCTCGACTAACATCCAAACAAGTTCAAGCTGCCCTGCAGTCCGAGGGTACAACAGTGTCAACCTGTACTATCTATCGGCATCTGAATGAAAAGGTACTGTATGGTAGGAGACCCAGGAAGACCCCACTTCATACCCCGAGACATAAAAAAGCCAGGCTGGAGTTTGCCAAAACTTACCTGAGAAAGCCTACAACGTTTTTGAAGAAGGTTCTCTGGTCAGATGAGACAAAAGTAGAGCTTTTTGGGCAAAGGCATCAACATAGAGTTTACAGGAGAAAAAAAAGAGGCATTCAAAGAAAAGAACATGATCCCTACAGTCAAACATGGCGGAGGTTCCCTGATGTTTTGGGATTGCTTTGCTGCCTCTGGCACTGGACTGCTTGACCGTGTGCATGGCATTATGAAGTCTGAAGACTACCAACAAATTTTGCAGCATAATGTAGGGCCCAGTGTGAGAAAACTGGGTCTCCCACAGAGGTCATGGGTCTTCCAGTAGGGCAATGATCCAAAACACACTTCAAAAAGCACTAGAAAATGGTTTGAGAGAAAGCACTGTAGACTTCTAAGGTGGCCAGCAATGAGTCCAGACCTGAATCCCATTGAACACCTGTGGAGAGATCTAAAAATGGCAGCTTGGAGAAGGCACCCTTCAAATATCAGGGACCTGGAGCAGTTTGAGAAAGAAGAATGGTCTAAAATTCCAGCAGAGCATTGTAAGAAACTCATTGATGGTTACCGGAAGTGGTTGATCGCAGTTATTTTGTCTAAAGGTTGTGCAACCAAGTATTAGGCTGAGGGTGCCAATACTTTTGTCTGGCCCATTTTTGGAGTTTTGTGTGAAATGATCAATGTTTTGCTTTTTGCTTCATTCTCTTCTGTGTTTTTTCATTGAAGACAAATTAAATGAAGATAATAATACCAAAGAATTTGTGATTGTAATCATTTTCAGGAAGAAACTGAGTATTATCTGACACAATTGCAGGGGTGTCAATCCTTTTGGTCACAACTGTGTATATATATATATATATATATATATATATATATATATAATTCAGAAAAGCTGCATAGCACTCAGCAGACCAGTGTGAACTGGTGCAAGCATGGGGCATAGAGATTAAACAAACTAAGTAAAAGTCCATGCAGCACACAGCTATCACCAATGATGCACAGTGCTAACAAGCCATATGTGTTTGAGGAAAAAATTCAAAACTTACGTTTTTCAAAAAACTCAATAATCTTTCTTTTAATCTGGAGTTCTTGGTACATTGGCCAATGTATGTACCAAGAACTCCAGATTAAAAGAAAGATTATTGAGTTTTTTGAAAAACGTAAGTTTTGAATTTTTTCCTCAAACACATATGGCTTGTTAGCACTGTGCATCATTGGTGATAGCTGTGTGCTGCATGGACTTTTACTTAGTTTGTTTAATCTCTATGCCCCATGCTTGCACCAGTTCACACTGGTCTGCTGAGTGCTATGCAGCTTTTCTGAATTACCGTATATACTCGTGTATAAGCCGACCCGTGTATAAGCCGACCCCCCTACTTTTGCCCCCAAAACCTGGGAAAATCTATTGACTCGCGTATAAGCCGAGGGTGGACCCCAGCACAGGTTTACAGCCCCCAGCAGTGGTATACAGGCCCCAGCAGTATGATATACAGCAGCCCCCAGTGGTATATACAGCAGCTCCCAGTGGTATATACAGCAGCCACAGTGGTATATGCAGCAGCCCCCAGTGGTATATACAGCAGCCCCCAGTGGTATTGCAGCCCCTATATACAGCAGCCCCAGTGGTGTATACAGCAGCCCCAGTGGTATTGCAGCCCCTATATACAGCAGCCCCAGTGGTGTATACAGCAGCCCCTATATACAGCAGCCCCAGTGGTATTGCAGCCCCAGTGGTATTGCAGCCCCTATATACAGCAGCCCCAGTGGTGTATACAGCAGCCCCTATATACAGCAGCCCCAGTGGTATTGCAGCCCCAGTGGTATTGCAGCCCCTATATACAGCAGCCCCAGTGGTATTGCAGCCCCAGTGGTGTATACAGCAGCCCCTATATACAGCAGCCTCAGTGGTATTGCAGCCCCAGTGGTAGTATACAGCAGCCCTAGTGGTATACAGCAGGCCCCCAGGGGTACATATAGCAGCCCCCAGGGGGTACCCAGCAGCCCCCTGGGGGTACCCAGCAGCCCCCAGGGGGTTTATACAGCAGCCCCCTGGGGGTACCCAGCAGCCCCCAGGGGGTTTATACAGCAGCCCCCTGGGGGTCCCCAGCAGCCCCTGGGGGTACCCAACAGCCCCCAGGGGGTTTATACAGCAGCCCCCTGGGGGTCCCCAGCAGCCCCCAGGGGGTTTATACAGCAGCCCCCTGGGGGTACCCAGCAGCCCCAGGGGGTTTATACAGCAGCCCCCTGGGGGTACCCAGCAGCCCCCAGGGGGTTTATACAGCAGCCCCCTGGGGGTCCCCAGCAGCCCCCTGGGGGTACCCAACAGCCCCCAGGGGGTTTATACAGCAGCCCCCTGGGGGTCCCCAGCAGCCCCCAGGGGGTTTATACAGCAGCCCCCTGGGGGTACCCAGCAGCCCCCAGGGGGTTTATACAGCAGCCCCCTGGGGGTACCCAGCAGCCCCCAGGGGGTTTATACAGCAGCCCTCTGGGGGTCCCCAGCAGCCCCCTGGGGGTACCCAACAGCCCCCAGGGGGTTTATACAGCAGCCCCCTGGGGGTCCCCAGCAGCCCCCAGGGGGTTTATACAGCAGCCCCTGGGGGTACCCAGCAGCCCCCAGGGGGTTTATACAGCAGCCCCCTGGGGGTACCCAGCAGCCCCCAGGGGGTTTATACAGCAGCCCCCTGGGGGTACCCAGCAGCCCCCAGGGGGTTTATACAGCAGCCCCCTGGGGGTCCCCATCAGCCCCCTGGGGGTACCCATCAGCCCCCTGGGGGTACCCAGCAGCCCCCAGGGGGTATCCGCAGCCCCCAAATGCTGGCACTCGCTGGCAAGGGCCCCCCCCGCTTCTCTTACCATTCCGGTCTTCTGATCCGTGCCGCTCCTCGGTGCTCCTCGCTGCTCCGTCCGTCCTCCTACATCCGGGATCCCCAGCCGTCGCCCGATGACGTCATATGCCTGCTGTTAGCACTGTGCATCATTGGTGATATCTGTGTGCTGCATGGACTTTTACTTAGTTTATATATATATATATATATATATATATATATATACTGTACAGGTGTATGAGGAGGAGGCGAGCCCTGATCATCACAAGAGCTGACAATCTGATCACACAGGAATAAGAAAGAGCCTGTATACTGATCACTATTTACTATATATATACACTGTACAGGTGTATGAGGAGGAGGAGAGCCTGTATACTGATCACTATATACTATATATATATATATATATATATATATATATATATATATATACACACCGTACTGGTGTAGGAGGAGGAGGAGATCCCTGATCATAGGAGCTGACAATCTGACCGCACAGGAATTACTGATTACTATATATACAGTTAGGGCCAGAAATATTTGGACAGTGACACAAGTTTTGTTATTTTAGCTGTTTACAAAAACATGTTCAGAAATACAATTATATATATAATATGGGCTGAAAGTGCACACTCCCATCTGCAATATGAGAGTTTCCACATCCAAATTGGAGAAAGGGTTTAGGAATCATAGCTCTGTAATGCATAGCCTCCTCTTTTTCAAGGGACCAAAAGTAATTGGACAATGGACTCTAAGGTCTGCAATTAACTCTGAAGGCGTCTCCCTCGTTAACCTGTAATCAATGAAGTAGTTAAAAGGTCAGGGGTGGATTCCAGGTGTGTGGTTTTGCATTTGGAAGCTGTAGCTGTGACCAGACAACATGCGGTCAAATGAACTCTCAATTGAGGTGAAGCAGAACATCCTGAGGCTGAAAAAAAAGAAAAAATCCATCAGAGAGATAGCAGACATGCTTGGAGTAGCAAAATCAACAGTTGGGTACATTCTGAGAAAAAAGGAATTGAATGGTGAGCTTGGGAACTCTAAAAGGCCTGGGCGTCCACGGATGACAACAGTGGTGGATGATCGCTGCATACTTTATTTGGTGAAGAAGAACCCGTTCACAACATCAACTGAAGTCCAGAACACTCTCAGTGAAGTAGGTGTATCTGTCTCTAAGTCAACAGTAAAGGGAAGACTCCATGACAGTAAATACAAAGGGTTCACATCTAGATGCAAACCATTCATCAATTCCAAAAATAGACAGGCCAGAGTTAAATTTGCTGAAAAACACCTCAAGAAGCCAGCTCAGTTCTGGAAAAGTATTCTATGGACAGATGAGACAAAGACCAACCTGTACCAGAATGATGGGAAGAAAAAAGTTTGGAGAAGAAAGGGAACGGCACATGATCCAAGGCACACCACATCCTCTGTAAAACATGGTGGAGGCAACGTGATGGTATGGGCATGCATGGCTTTCAATGGCACTGGGTCACTTGTGTTTATTGATGACATAACAGCAGACAAGAGTAGCTGGATGAATTCTGAAGTGTACCGGGATATACTTTCAGCCCAGATTCAGCCAAATGCTGCAAAGTTGATTGTCCATCTGTACTATGAAGCGCCGTCCAATGACCCCAAGCATACAGCCAAAGCTACCCAGGAGTTCATGAGTGCAAAAAAGTGGAACATTCTGCAATGGCCAAGTCAATCACCAGATCTTAACCCAATTGAGCATGCATTTCACTTGCTCAAATCCAGACTTAAGACGGAAAGACCCACAAACAAGAAGACCTGAAGGCTGCGGCTGTAAAGGCCTGGCAAAGCATTAAGAAGGAGGAAACCCAGCGTTTGGTGATGTCCATGGGTTCCAGACTTAAGGCAGTGATTGCCTACAAAGGATTCGCAACAAAATATTGAAAATAAAAATATTTTGTTTGGGTTATGTTTATTTGTCCAATTACTTTTGACCTCCTAAAATGTGGAGTGTTAGTAAAGAAATGTGAACAATTCCTACATTTTCTATCAGATATTTTTGTTCAACCCTTCAAATTAAACATTACAATCTGCACTTGAATTCTGTTGTAGAGGTTTCATTTCAAATCCAATGTGGTGGCATGCAGAGCCCAACTCGCGAAAATTGTGTCACTGTCCAAATATTTCTGGCCCTAAATGTATATATATATATTGTAGGTGTATAATGAGGGGAGCCCTGATCACAGGAGCTGACAACCTGACCACACAGGAATGATAAAGAGCCTGTGTACTGATCACTATATACTATCTACTATATAATTGTCTAACGTTGTCTGTCTGTCACGGAAATCGCGCGCCAGACAGAGGCCGCTCATTGGCGCCAATGAGCGCAGACTATGCAAATAGGCGCGAGAATTCAAAGTTCGAACTCCGCGCCAATTTGCAGCCCAGCTACAGCAGCGCTTGAGCGCCGCTGTAGCCGGGATACACTGCCTCTCCTCACAGCCCCCCGTTACTCCTGCCCGCGCTGCCTGCGGCCCCCCCCGCTACTCCTGCCCCCCTTCGCTCCTCCTGTCCCCCTCCACTCCTACTGTCCCCCTCCGCTGCTCCTGCCCCTCCTCCGCTCCCTGCGGCCCTCCACTCTTCCTGCCCCCCGCTCTTCCTTCCTCCCTCCGCTACTCTTGCCCCCCTCCGCTACTCCTGCCCACCTCCGTCCTCCTGCCCCTCCTCCGCTCCCCGCGCCCCCCTCCCTCTGCCCCACCGCTCCCCGCGGCCCCCCCGCTCCCCCTTCCCGCTCCTCCACAGTGATAATAAAAAAAAAAACCTCAGTGAGGATACTTACCCTCCGCTGGCGTGCTCCACCTCTGTCTTCTAGCTTCTATAGGGCTTGAGGACCTGTCGTTGCCTAGGAAACTGATCAGCTGATCAGTTTCCCAGGCAACAACAGGTCCTGTCCTGGGAGCTACAAGACAGGTGGAGCGCACCGACGGAGGGTAAGTATCCTCACTGAGGTTTTTTTTTTTCTTATTATCACTGTGGAGGAGCGGGAGGGGTGAGCGGGGGGGGCAGAGGGAGGGTGCTGCGGGGAGGGGGGCAGTAGGAGCACCTCCATCCTGCCCCCCCGCATCCATCCTGCCCCACCGGCTCCTTCCTACTGTAATGGATGCCCTCCACACCTTTCGGGTGGGTTGTCCTCTTAATTGTCTGCCGCCAAATTGATGCTTTGTCTAATTGTGTGCACGCCACCGTAAGAACCACGCTGACAACAAGTCAAAGTAGAGCTTAATGACAAAGACCTTTATTTTAGGAGGGGTTAGCAGTTTTATACGACTCCTTAAAGGGATATTAAAAGGGGTGTTATTAGGGGTAATTGAATCATATTGTGCTGAATCTACATTTTATTCTGAAAAACATTCAATTCATATTCTGTGTGTTAGTTAGTTTCAGTTTAGCCTTGGATTAGTACAGTACATTCGGTCCATGCTGATAAGAATGGCTTCAGCAGTGCTACATAATCTTGAGACACAGAAATTTCGGAGGTGGGGAGGAAAAAGGAGAGAGAACTAACTAGAGGAAAAGAGCAAGGCATTTTTTCTACATACAGACCTCTAGCCTGCACACTGAAAGATTTCTGAATGACTTCTATGAGAGTTATATAGGTTATATAAGTTATTAACTATTTATTGCCATAACATTCTCCCCTTTGGAGACATTCAAAATCTTACCCTAAATCTTTGCCCTAGGCGGCGGAGGAAGAAAAGGTAGAGAAAAGGGGAGAACACTTCACCAACATTGAGACAAACTGTAACGAGGGAATCCCTTTGCAGTTGGCTTAGCAGCACCCTAAATTGTCCCTACTCTATCTTCTAAGATGGGTCTCAAGTTCTCGTATTTCTCCAAGGGATCTTGCGGCGATGGTAATGGCATCATTCTCAGGCGTATATTTCTCCTTCATCATTGGGGCCTTTGAGATCTGCATACATTGTGGTCACTGTCTCCTTCATGGCGTGAGACATCATCTTGATGCAAGGTATTACACAGCATGAAATTAGAGCCACTATGAATAGAACACAAAGGATTATTATACCTAGTTTGATAAGTGCTCTCTGCCATCCATCCCACCACCCAAACCAAATGTTCCATGGATCCTTAACACCAGAATTATGAGCTAATTCTTCTGACAGGTCTGTGAGTCCTATTAGGGCTTTCGCTCCCATCTACCCTTGGTCAGGAACATGTGGTCTGGCAGGCTTCTACCCCATTTATCTTTGCGTTCTTTTGCCTGGACTGGTTTATATCCCCCATATTACCCATAGCTGTTGTAGATCTCATGTCGTGTGCATCTGTTTACTATGGTGTAGAAGTCAAACTGATATGTGACCATTGTAGCTGTGGTACTAACATGACCTCCCGTATGATCTCCCATATTCTCTCCTACATGACCTTCCACCATTTTGTGACCTGCTCCCCTCTGCTTTATACTGAGTATATATATCAGGATTTAGGAGCAAAACAACCTTTTTTTGCTTCTGGATCTGGTGCCTTCTTGCAGTAGGATGCGTGGATCCATGTAGGCCTTCCTTCAACCTTCACAGCCGTAGAGGTGACCAGCAAGACTTGGAAGGGGCCGTCGTATCTGGGATCAAGGGCATGTCTGCTGACCCTTTTGATGAGAACTCAATCTCCTGGCTGGATTTCATGGGTTCCCTCCAAATTTTGAGGATCTGGGAGAGAGGAAAAAACTTGAGAATGTATTTTAGTCAAATGCTTTGTTAATTCGGTAACAAACTTAGTCAAACTGTCATACTGTAGGGTCAACTGTTGGGGGAAATACAACCCTAGTCTGGGGGCACTTCCAAACAGAATTTCATAGGGACTGAGCTTAGTTGCACTAGCTGGGGTATGTCTGACACTGAACAATGCGAGGGGAAGGCTTCCCCGTTTCCTGCGCTGCTTTCAGCATTCTTGCCTTTAATACCCCGTTTCCTCTCTCGACCCTTCCTCAATTTTTGGGATGATACGGAGTATGAAGGGCTAACTCTGTCCCCAGGGCCTGACATATCTCTTTGGTCATATGGCTGTGAATGCTGGCCCTTGGTCACTCTCTATGGTTTCTGGGACCCCGTATCTGCACACTGTCTCTGAGAGGAGTTTCTTTGCAGTGGTTTTAGCAGATTGGTTCTTCACAGGGAAAGCTTCTGGCCATCCAGAGAATATGTCCACGACTACCAGTGCATATTCAAATACTCCTGAGGATGGCATCTGAATGTGGTCAATCTGTATGCGTTGGAAGGGTACAAGGGTCTAGGTGTACACTTCTGTGGAGTTTTCTCTGTTTTCCTGGGTTACACCGGGCACAGACTAGGCATCCTCTGGTGTAATTTGCTGCCATTGTTGAAAAGCCAGGTTCGTGGTAGTACTGTCTCACAAGATTGTGCATCTTCGTTTTTGATTGATGGGTGGGGCCATGGGCCCATCTGGCAATCATTGGGTAGAGGGCTCTTGGGAGGCATGGTTTTCCTTTCAGTAGTTCAGATGCTTCTTATCTTGCACAGCTCCATCTTGGATCAATTTTTCCTTCTCTTCATTGGATGCTTGCTTCTGCAGGGTCAGGATTATGTTCTCCCAGGATTGTTCATCCGTCTTCTTCTTGTCCGAATCTTCTTCTTGTCCTAAGTCTTCTTCTTGTCCTGAGTCTGTCAAGAGATACAAGTTGAAGGGTTCTGTGATGAGTGGCTTCACTGCTGCATCCTTAGCTGCCCTGTCAGCCAAGTCATTCCCCACCGCTTCTCTTAAGGTCCCTCCAGTGTGTGCCTTTACCTTAAGTACCACGACTCTTTCTGGCATCAGCAAGGACTCTAGCAATTCCTTCACCGCTCTATGGTGGCGCACTAGAGTTCCATTGGCTGTAATGAAGTTTCTCGCTCTCCAGATAGGCCCGTAGTCATGGCAGATGCCAAATCCATAGCGGGAATCGGTATAAATGTTCACTTTCTTCTCGGCTGCCGCCTTGCAACCTTCGGTCAATGCAGCCAATTCTGCTTCCTGTGCAGACATGGACGCGGGTAGTGGTTTGGCCATCAACACAGTATCTTCTGTGACCACCGCCATACCCGTGTGAAACCGTCCTCCTTGGTCCGCATATCTTGATCCATCCACGAAGAGAGTCAAATCTGGGTCTTCCAGCAGCGTATCTGTGACTGTGTCAAATCCGGAGGTTTCTTGTCTCATAAGCGCAAGACAGTCGTGCTGAGCCATTTCAAAGTCAACTTCCTCTTCCACCGAAGTGTCAGAGACATCACATTCCCACCTTGGAAGAAGGAGGAGAGTTGCAGGGTTCAGGACGTCACACCTGGAGATTTATAAATTCAAGAATGCGCACATAGGGTGATACCTTCTTTAGAAAAGGCAATAAATATTTATACAAAGAGGCTGCTCACCTGATGTAGTTGTGAAAACCCACAACTGGTTATGATCGCTCAAATACAAGTAGCTGCTGCAGGACCGTACTCCCCACAGATCCCTGTGGTTTAATCAGCTCCCAGGACACAGTACCTCGAGGTCCGCGCTGCCACTTCAGAAAAGGAACAAAAGAAGCCAGTACAAGGGAATGTCTGGATCAACGATTCTTCTTTATTATCCTACGCGTTTCAGAGTTATTTCCCAACTCCTTTATCATTCCCTGATGAAGGAGTTGGGAAATAACTCTGAAACGCGTAGGATAATAAAGAAGAATCGTTGATCCAGACATTCCCTTGCACTGGCTTCTTTTGTTCCTTTTCTGAAGTGGCAGCGCGGACCTCGAGGTACTGTGTCCTGACACCTGGAGATTGTCACATTGTCTGGGAGTAGAAGGGAACATTGTAGCCGTAGGTGACCTGCAGCAGAGAGATGTTTAGGTTGGGTCTGGGCCAGAATGGCAGTGATATCATGTGGAGCCTTCACCTTCAGACAGTGGCCCAGAATAACATCAGCAGTCTTGTCCATCAGTAGGTGTGTAGCAAAGACAGCTCTCAGGCATGAAGGTGCTCCACGGGCAACTGGGTCCAGTCTGGCAGAGTAGTATCCCAGTGGGCGCTGTCTTCCCCATGGAACTGTGATAGGGCTCCAGTGGCATGTCCTTTCTTCTCCATCACAAACAGGCAAAATGGTTCCTTGTAGTCAGGGAGTCCAAGGGCAGGAGAGCATATGATGGCATCCTTCAGCGTGTAGAATCCATCAATGGCTTCAGTTGTCAGACAGAAAGGATTGGGCACAATCGGAGTATCCAAGACTGTGGCTTCATTCATTGCCCGTAGATCTTGCACCATGCGAAACTTGGGAGGTTGTCCCTTTGGTGTTTTCTTCTTGACTGGAAACAGTGGGGTGTTGCATGTTGACTTGGTAGGGATGACTGCTCCATTCTTGACGTAAGGCGTCAGTTGTGTGATAGCATCCGATTGGGCAATGGAGAGAGGGTACTGGGGCTTATGGGGTAAGTCGGCTCCTGGTTTAAGCTTGGCTTCCACTGGCTGGACTGGGAGCCTTCCAATGTCTTCAGGGCCTTGGGCCCACAAGATGTCTGGTATCTGTGAAAATCAGGCTGCATCCGTAGGTTGCATTGTCTCAGCAAAGTGAAAGAGGCAGAAAACCCGTGAAACTTCTTCCTGGTCCAGAGCAGTAGTGAGTGTGACAGTACCATTTTCCTGAAAGGAGATGTTGGCGGGTAACTTCGTCAGTAAGTCAGTTCCCAGTAGATTCACTGGACAGGTGTTGGACACCACCAATCGAGATAACATGCTCTGTGTGGGTTGCAGGCTGACACGCAATGGGTGGGTCATAGGAGTATACTTGACGACTCCATCAACACCCACACTTTGGGATGGTTTCTTCTGTGAGGCAGTCTGAGTCAGGAAAGTCAGCAAATCTTATCACGCTTCTGGCTGCATCGGTATCCACTAAGAAGGGTATGGATCTTGCTTCTACCTCCATACATACAGTAGGAGTCGGGCCGCAAGCTTGTCTGTTGGCTTTGCAGAGCATATTGTAAGTTGGTGGATCCGGCTTGCCTATGTCCTATAGCTGGGTGGAGGAGGCGGGTGGCGGTTGAGGGAAATCCTGTTCCTCCTTATGTGGCCTATCTTCCCACAATTGTAACAGGTGACTCCACTTCTTGGTCCTCCCCTGCTTCCTGGGTTCTGCGACACCATAACATTATGGTTCCGGGGAGGTTTTGAAGGCCTGTTTATTTCTATGCCCCTTGCCACCTGAAATATAATATCTGGGTCCAATCGTCTGTATTCAGGTCTTGTCGTCTGGACCTGCTTCTGTACGGGTTCAAGAAGACCTTGGACAAAGGCTTGTATCCATATCTGGCTATAAGACTTCTCATGGTGATCAAATCCCAGGTCTGTGAACATCTGATTCAGCCGGTAGTAAAACTTCTCTACACTTTCTCCTTTTTCTGCAGAGCCACCTTCTTCTTCCAGAGCCGGTCCCGCAGCTCGTTGACACGCTTGTCCATGGCAGCCACCTCGGAGTTGCGCTTGTTCAGGCTCTCCCGCTGCTGCTGCAGTTTGGCATTCTGCTCCTGATTCAGCTTGTTCCTCAACTGAAGCTCTTTGTAGAGACAGTCGAGTTCAGCGACAGCAGACTGGTTGTCGTGATAGCCCTCTATACGTCTGTTCTTCAGCATTTCCAGCTGGCGACTCATTTCTTCCACTTTGGTCACGGCCACCATCAGTTTTTCCTGCTTCTGTTGGAACATGTTATTCATCTGTTCAATTTCCTCAACTAGCCTGACATTGCTGAGCCTTTTCTGCTCCACGTGGCCCTTTAGGGCCCGCACTTTGTTCAGCTTTGCCTCTTGATTTTCTGCAATCTCCCGCAGACGTTTCAGCTTTTTCTGCTCACTGGCCTGCTGCTGCTGACGCTGGTCCTGCTGCTTCAGGTACTTCAATCGCTGCTCCTTTGTAGCCAGCATTAGCTGCTGGGCCTCGATCTGCTACTGTTGTCTCGCCGCCATCTCCTGCAGTTCAGCCAAAGTCATGTCCATTCTGTGGCCGTTCACCCCATTTCATTTCACATTGGGATCATGGGCTCTTTGTAGATTTCCAGACTCTCTGGAGGACGGGCACTCGTGGCGCAGGTGGAAGCCAATCCCATAAGATCTTCCCATGAGGCAGCGTGAGTCTTCTGAATCTGGCTCATGTTCCGATGAAAGGGCATAGGTTGCTTGTCAGGGTCTGGTAAGGTGTTCACCAATATGGCAGCTTCCTGAGGCTTCCAGGAGACATATCTGCCTCGCCTAGGGTGGGAAACATGCTGTGGAGGGTCTTCATACTGTGCCAATCGGTGTGATTGATCTGAGCCATGCGTAGAGCTGACTGTTGTGGCCTGCGTACCCCCGTACATTGATAATGTCTGTCTTCCACCTCCCCTATCCTGGGGAGTGTGCTGTGCTGATGAAGTAGACTGTAGCCGGTGATGTGTCTGCTCGTCTCTACCTGCTGCTCCCAATTGTGACAGTTCTGTCTTCATTAAAGGCATGCCTCCATGATTTCCTAGTCATGAGAGGGGATCCACTGAGGCTGGGGAGAGATACTGTGGAATTTTTGGCCTAGCTCCAGGCCCAACTGAGAAATTCTCCTGTCCCCCTGCCATCTGGTATTCTTCTGCGGCAGCCTCCTCCTCTCCATCTCCTGTTTCATCCCGTCCCTGTTCATGTATATTCCGGATTCTGCTGCAGAGCAGGGTCTGGTCTGTGCTAAGACAGCAGCTTCTGCCAGTGTCATCTTGGGGTGGTGCAGTATACGTGTATTCACCAGTAGCAGGGTCACGAAGTTCAATCCACAATAACTTCCTTGTATCCCGAGCAGTCGTATACCATGCTTCTGCATCTTCCAAAACCTTGGCATCCTTCAAAAGCCCTCTCTTACTTGTTATCACTTCCTTCCACTCCTTCTCATCCTCCATGGGTTGTGGATCCCACTAGTTTTAAGAGGACCTTCATATTATTCACATACTTCTTTCATTTCACATACTTCTTCCCTTTCCTTCTCTGCCACCATGTCTTTGGGGGTAACTTGCTGAGGCTTTGACTGATTAACATCCATGTTATAGCTTAAACCCAAGTCTCAGTACTTCTATCTTTGCTATGTCTTCCCACCCCTCAAGGTCACCACTGTCAGCAGGGTTGTATCAAGGGGAGTCAACCGGGATACCTTCAGTGAGGCGGGCATTAATGTTTATTCTGAACACTCTAAACCTTGGGGGGGGGGGGAAGAGATTTGAAATGGGTCTGTAACCAAGTCAGCAGAAATAGCAAGCTTCACACCATGCTTACACTGTGTGCACATTATGGAAACTAGTCAGTGGTGTTAGGAAGGCAGTTAGTCAAAGTCCTGGAACTGGTTGCGTCACTGGAATCAGTCAGTCAGAGTCAGTCTGAGGACTGGGACTGGAATGGTTGTCACCAAACAGATAAAACATCAAACTGTATAGGCCCCTTCTACACCTCAGTGGGGCAACGACTGGGTCATATAACTTTCTTGCATATACTTCTTGCAACATGGACCCCTTGCGGATTGACTATCGTTAGCTGGGCATGTATATTTTGTCTGAACACCTTGAGTACTGGAGGAGTGCCAGGGATTGCTATATAACAAGTTTCTTCATGTGCATATGGCACGTCAGTAACACGATTTATTATCCAGCCAGCGGGCGTAATTGCTAGCTCTATACCTTGTCTACACAAGGGGCACGTTATCTGGAGAGACGGAACAATATCATCAGTACAATAATTTACGTAAATTACGTACCCGTCCACCACCACAGCCAGGACTACTAACACTACACTCCGTCCTTAGCTTGTGCACGCGGGGTGGGAAAACCATCAGCCGTATCAGAGGCTGGAACCAGTAGTGAAATAAACCATCAGCCCCCCTCTCAGGGGCCGGAAAACCAGGGAAGCAGAATCTCCCCACTCAGCCCCGTCTCTCCGTGCCTTTCTCTCTTTCTCTGTACTGAAACTGCAGCAATGATAGCACTGACATAAACACAGATAAACTCAGGACCAGGTTGCAAGAACACAAATAAGGCAGACAATAAAGGAATTCTCAGATCCGGTCATCTATGTCCGAGTCTGACAGCTAGCTACCTCCATCCTTGCACGGAGACACAGGAGGGCCTTAGGTGAGATAAATAATTTTCTTACCTCTTTATAACCTGCAGGTCTACCCCTCGTGTATGATCCGTCCTGGGAATAGAGGGTCGGTTGTGGCTGTCGTCCCCTGGACGTCTCGTCCTAGCCCCACGTTGGGTGCCAACTGTAATGGATGCCCTCCACACCTTTCGGGTGGGCTGTCCTCTTAATTGTCTGCCGCCAAATTGATGCTTTGTCTAAGTGTGTGCACGCCACCGTAAGAACCACGCTGACAACAAGTCAAAGTAGAGCTTTATGACAAAGACCTTTATTTTAGGAGGGGTTAGCAGTTTTAAACGACTCCTTAAAGGGATATTAAAAGGGGTGTTACTAGGAGTGATTGCATCATATTATGCTGAATCTACATTTTATTCTGAAAAACATTCAATTCATATTCTGTGTGTTAGTTAGTTTCAGTTTAGCCTTGGATTAGTACAGTACATTCGGTCCATGCTGATAAGAACGGCTTCAGCAGTGCTACATAATCTTGAGACACAGAAATTCCGGAGGTGGGGAGGAAGAAGGAGAGAGAACTAACTAGAGGAAAAGAGCAAGGCCTTTTTTCTACAAACAGGCCTCTAGCCTGCACACTGGAAGATTTCTGAATGACTTCTATAAGAGTTATATAGGTTATATAAATTATTAACTATTTCTTGCCATAACACTACACCCTCCCCACCATCCTGTTCCCCCCCGCCACCATCCTGCCCCGTCGGCTCCATCCTGCCCCCCACCACCATACTGCCCCACTGGCTCCATCCTGCCCGGCCGGCTCCATCCTGCCCCCCCACCACCATCCTGCCCCCTCAACCACCATCCTGATTCCCCCACATCCATACTGCCCCACCGGCTCCATCCTGCCCCCCCTCCACCATCCTGCCCACCCCCCGCTACCATCTTGCCCTGCCGGCTCCATCCTGCCCCCCCCCACCATCCTGATCCCCCCCACCACCATCCTGCCCCAGCTCCATCCTGTCCCCCGCCACAATCCTGCCCCGCCGGCTCCATCCTGCCCCCCACCACCACCATTCTGCCCTGCCGGCTCCATCCTGAATGACTTCTATAAGAGTTATATAGGTTATATAGTTCAGTAGATAAAAACAGATAGATATAGATAGGTAGAGAGATAGATATAGATAGATAGATAGATAGATAGATAGATAGATAGATAGATAGATAGATAGATAGATAGCCTTGTCGCGGCTGATGAGCAAACGGACATTGGCCAATGTTTGTACCAAAAAAACCCAAGAAAATAAAAAACAAAGATTTTGAGTTTTTTGAAAAAAACGTAAGTTTTTAAATTTTTTCCTCAAATATATACTGCTTGTTAGCATTTGTGCATCATTGGTAATAGCTGAGTGCTGCAGAGAATTTTTTCTAGTTATTTGACCCAGAATCCCTGCTGGCACCAGTTCACATTATGTCTGTGAGTGCTGTGCAGTTTTTTCTGTTCTGTGTATAACAAATGGAGAATCTGGCTCCATGACTGCAACTTTGCACCCTCATCACCCACAGGTGGTCTTAGGTTGAGATGGTATCCGCCCACTTAGAAGTGGGATAGGGAGGACAAGGAGGGCAGGGATGTCAGCGTTAGGACTCATCAGACCTGGGGTCGCCTTGTCGCGGCTGATGAGCAAATGGACATTGGCCAATGTTTGTACCAAAAAACCCCAAGAAAAGAAAAAACGAAGATTTTTGAGTTTTTTGAAAAAAACGTAAGTTTTTAAATTTTTTCCTCAAATATATACTGCTTGTTAGCATTTGTGCATCATTGGTAATACCGTGTTTCCCCGAAAGTAAGACCCTGTCTTACATTAATTTTACCTCCAAAAGTCCCACCCTGTCTTACTTTCGGGGGAGGTCTTACATTAGCAAAAAAAAAAAATGACTCCCATACGGTAACAGTGCTGTATCCAACTTCAGCCTCCCATAACTTGCGGCAGTTGCGGTGAAAAAAACGCACTTGCCACACAGCACTTGCGGCGCAATTGCGGCACGGCCCCATGCAATGTATAGGCCACTTGCGGTTCACTTGCGGCAAGTGCGGCAACCGCGCTTACCGCACTTGCCGCAAGTGAACCGCAAGTGGCCTATACATTGCATGGGGCCGTGCCGCAATTGCGCCGCAAGTGCTGTGCGGCAAGTATGCTTTTTTCACCGCAACTGCCGTATACACACACACACCCATACCCACCCATACACATACAGTACACAAACACACAAACACACACACACACACCCATGTTTATACAGTACACACGTGTCATTACCTGTTTGCGCCGGATCACTGGTGCTGGGTGACGATTCCTCAGGGCTGGGCGGCCAATCACAGGTCATGCTGGGCGGAGATCGGTGGGGCACAGCAAGTTAGGCTGCGATTAACCCCATGATCTCCGGACCAGCGGATGCATGCACCATGGGGACTGAAGGAGCCTGGACGGCGGCGTACAGTAAGCCTGCGGCAACCAAAAGGGAGGCCCGCGACCACCCCCCCCCCCTGTATGCGGCCTTATATTTCCCCGTGACCCCCCGAAAGCGGCCTTACAATCGGGGGGTGCCTTACATTAGAAACCCCTGGGCACCCCCCTACCCGGCCTTACTTTCGGGGGGGTCTTACTTTTGGGGAAACACGGTAGATAGATAGATAGATAGATAGATAGAAGAAGATACATACATATATAGATAGATAGATAGATAGATAGATATATAGATAGATAGATAGATAGATAGAAATAGATAGATAGATAGATAGATAGATAGATAGATAGATAGATAGATAGATAGATAGATAGATAGAAAAAGATACATAGATATATAGATAGATAGAAAAAGATGGATAGATAGATAGATAGATAGATAGATAGATAGATAGATAGATAGATATAGATAGATAGATTTGTAGAAATAGAGAGAAATAGATAGAAAGATAGATAGATAGATATAGATAGATATAGATAGATAGATAGATAGATAGATAGATAGATAGATAGATATAAATACAATGAAAAAGGGTTATGAGCAGCGTTTCTTTTACAGCAGATATGCTGGGTGCTTTTCAGTCCCTGTGATGGGGATCAACCATCACCTTCATAAATACTTGCAAAAATGAGGCTGCAGCACACACAATTTGGAGTGTTTTCTTTGCCTTTATTGGCATATAGGCATAGTGAGGCGACGTTTCGGTCCTCTGACCTTCTTCCAGCAGTCACTTAGGGCAAATGCTGGGAATTTTATACATTCTCCAATATCAATTCTTATTAATCAATTTACAGTGCTATTAGTGTTTCTTTGTACATAAACAGTTTCTCTTTATAATGAAATCAATGCAGTGGTTTATACACTTGCATACATGGTTACTTATCTCATTAAAACAATAAAATTCTCTCTACTTACAGTTATATTTTCACATAGATCAATTGCAGCTCAGGTGCCCGCTTGATTGTTATTAATTGTTAGATGATTATAGCAACATATGTTGCTCTCCATGTGCGGTCTTTCCCTGACCGCGCGCCGCCATTACGGCGTTGTTTACCAACTACTGCGCCTGCGCGTATGCGAGACGCTTCCCTAGTTACATCTCATTGCCGGAAGCGATTCCATCGCCATCTTAGGGATCTCGCGCATGCGCTGTGGCATCCAGCGTTTGTTTGTGCGCGTCTTTATACATTCCCTTCCTGTGTCTGCATACTTCATCAAGGTGTTTCCAAATCACATTATAACGTTACTAAAATTCATTTGTATATATGTTATATGCCAAATATATATTATAAGTATCATTATTCAATAAAATTCTACCTCTAACTCTAGAGTATGATTTAAAGTGACAGTGCATTTTTGTGATGTGGATCATTATCCATTTAGTTATTGTTTTTTATTTCTTATTTTTTATTTTATTGCTGTGCATTCTAATCTTTTGCCTCACAAATACATTTGCTAGAGCTTTCCACACTAAGTATTTCATACCCAAATTTTATTACATGGGTCACCGTATACTAATTACACTATGGCTATTCATGTTTACATTGGGTAACCTGTTGAAAGTGCATCCCATCCTGGGTTGTAGCACTCCCCTGTCAGTACAGTGTTCAGGGAGATCTCTCTCAATTCACACTACCTGCCCAAGGTAAAAACAGGAATTTCCCATCTTTTTACTTATTATTTTTTTTAGCCATTAGTGTTGGTTTATAACCATATATTTATTGCTGAGGCAAAAGGAAAAAAAATATATAGAAGCCTTTATTTCAAGCAATTATTTTTTATTCTTTATTTTTCATTTGTTTTCCATGATTATTCTTTTCTTATATAAAGTGCATTATAGGTGCTTCCTCAGTGCTTTAGTTAAGTGCATAAATAGTGCAAATATATTATTAATTTAGTTAAGTGCATAAATAGTGCAAATATATTATTAATTATCTATAAAAAATCAATTATTATATTTATGAAAGGAAAATGATTTTTCTTTATGTAAAAGGAGGGGAATGTTTTTCTTAGATTAAATTACGCTTGGTCCGTGTAGTTGGTTCTTAAGTGTGTCAAAATAGCGGGCACCCGATATGCAAGTGCTCCATCTTCTATAAAATCCTCCTATATAACAGAAAAAAGGAAGAAAGAAGATAAATATATGAATAAAAATAATTATAAGAAACCATGAGTCAAGTTGTTACATAGTATATCATAACTACAGTGCTACATTACATTCAGTGATAGTGCATTGAAGTGACTAAAAACCACAAATACTTAAATGAGAACCAATTTTTTAAAGGGCTGTGTGCAGTTTAAAATCTACGTTGAGTCCCTCTGGTTTCAGAGTTTGCAACCTGTGGATCCACTCCAATTCCTTGGTTTTCAATAAGCCTACTCTATCTCCACCTCTTCTGGGCATTGGCACAGTGTCTATTAGCCTAAATTTTAAATCTTTCTCCTTATGGTTTGCCTCCGCAAAATGTTTTGACACTGGTAAATTCATAATCTTTTTTCGTATCGTGTAACGGTGGTGAGTAATTCTTACTTTAAAATCTAGGGTGGTTTCTCCTACATACAATAAATGACAAGGGCATTCAAGAAGATAAATAACGTAATCTGAATTACATGTTAAAAAATGTTCAATTTTGTACTCTTTACCTGTTTTGGGATGGGTGAATTTGTTACCTTTGATCATGAAGGAGCAGTTTATACAACTGATACAAGGATAGTTAATGTGATCTGTCTTTCTCTTTTCATTGTGCCAATGTCAGATCTGACCAATAAATCTTTGACATTTTTCCCTTTTCTGTATGATATTAGGGGGGGATTTTTTTAAGGAGCAAACCAAATTTATGGGGAATAAAGAGTACATATTGGCCTCTTTTGATGTAACATCATTATACACTTCCATCAAACATGAGATGGGAATCAAAGTAATTGCAGATTTTCTAAAAACAAGAGACTATACAGACCCATGCAAACAACTGATTATGGATTTGTTAGAGATAGTACTTAAACAAAACTATTTCTTGTTCGGTGATGAGTTCTTCTTACAATTGATGGGGACCGCTATGGGTGCTCGAATGGCATGTTCATATGCAGGGGCTGTTATGGTCTTTTTGGAGGAAAGGTTCGTCTACACGTCTCACCACTTCTCCCATGTGGAGAGGTGGTGGAGATATGTCGACGATATTTTCATAATATGGAAAGGAACTGAGAATGAATTTTTGTCCTTTTACAGATACGTAAATACGGTTGATGACACAATAAAATTTACGGAAGTGCATTCCCTAACAGAAATGCAATTCCTGGATGTTAAGGTACTTCTGAAGGAGGGTCAGATTGAAACAACGCTTTTTGTAAAAGCCACTGACAAAAATAAACTCCTCCATTATACTAGTGGTCATCCAAGTAGCCTAAAAAAGGCTATTCCACTTGGACAAATGATCAGAGTAAACCGGATTGTAAGTAACGAGCAAGAAAGGGAGGTAGAAATAGACAAATTAATCGAAAAATTTAAGAACAGAGGGTACCCTAACAAAGTACTGCAACAACAAAAAAGGAATTTGGCGAACAGGGAGATTAAAGGAGACACAAGAGGGAAGATAGACAAACTAAAGAGAGTCCCTTTAGTACTAACATATGGGGAAGAAACAAAGAGCATAGTAGGCATTGTCCAAAAACATTGGACAATGTTAAAGAAATGTTTACCCCAGATTGAAGAGTACAAAAATCCCCCCCTAATATCATACAGAAAAGGGAAAAATGTCAAAGATTTATTGGTCAGATCTGACATTGGCACAATGAAAAGAGAAAGACAGATCACATTAACTAGAGAAAAAAGAACAGGATGCTATCCTTGTATCAGTTGTATAAACTGCTCCTTCATGATCAAAGGTAACAAATTCACCCATCCCAAAACAGGTAAAGAGTACAAAATTGAACATTTTTTAACATGTAATTCAGATTACGTTATTTATCTTCTTGAATGCCCTTGTCATTTATTGTATGTAGGAGAAACCACCCTAGATTTTAAAGTAAGAATTACTCACCACCGTTACACGATACGAAAAAAGATTATGAATTTACCAGTGTCAAAACATTTTGCGGAGGCAAACCATAAGGAGAAAGATTTAAAATTTAGGCTAATAGACACTGTGCCAATGCCCAGAAGAGGTGGAGATAGAGTAGGCTTATTGAAAACCAAGGAATTGGAGTGGATCCACAGGTTGCAAACTCTGAAACCAGAGGGACTCAACGTAGATTTTAAACTGCACACAGCCCTTTAAAAAATTGGTTCTCATTTAAGTATTTGTGGTTTTTAGTCACTTCAATGCACTATCACTGAATGTAATGTAGCACTGTAGTTATGATATACTATGTAACAACTTGACTCATGGTTTCTTATAATTATTTTTATTCATATATTTATCTTCTTTCTTCCTTTTTTCTGTTATATAGGAGGATTTTATAGAAGATGGAGCACTTGCATATCGGGTGCCCGCTATTTTGACACACTTAAGAACCAACTACACGGACCAAGCGTAATTTAATCTAAGAAAAACATTCCCCTCCTTTTACATAAAGAAAAATCATTTTCCTTTCATAAATATAATAATTGATTTTTTATAGATAATTAATAATATATTTGCACTATTTATGCACTTAACTAAATTAATAATATATTTGCACTATTTATGCACTTAACTAAAGCACTGAGGAAGCACCTATAATGCACTTTATATAAGAAAAGAATAATCATGGAAAACAAATGAAAAATAAAGAATAAAAAATAATTGCTTGAAATAAAGGCTTCTATATATTTTTTTTCCTTTTTGCCTCAGCAATAAATATATGGTTATAAACCAACACTAATGGCTAAAAAAAATAATAAGTAAAAAGATGGGAAATTCCTGTTTTTACCTTGGGCAGGTAGTGTGAATTGAGAGAGATCTCCCTGAACACTGTACTGACAGGGGAGTGCTACAACCCAGGATGGGATGCACTTTCAACAGGTTACCCAATGTAAACATGAATAGCCATAGTGTAATTAGTATACGGTGACCCATGTAATAAAATTTGGGTATGAAATACTTAGTGTGGAAAGCTCTAGCAAATGTATTTGTGAGGCAAAAGATTAGAATGCACAGCAATAAAATAAAAAATAAGAAATAAAAAACAATAACTAAATGGATAATGATCCACATCACAAAAATGCACTGTCACTTTAAATCATACTCTAGAGTTAGAGGTAGAATTTTATTGAATAATGATACTTATAATATATATTTGGCATATAACATATATACAAATGAATTTTAGTAACGTTATAATGTGATTTGGAAACACCTTGATGAAGTATGCAGACACAGGAAGGGAATGTATAAAGACGCGCACAAACAAACGCTGGATGCCACAGCGCATGCGCGAGATCCCTAAGATGGCGATGGAATCGCTTCCGGCAATGAGATGTAACTAGGGAAGCGTCTCGCATACGCGCAGGCGCAGTAGTTGGTAAACAACGCCGTAATGGCGGCGCGCGGTCAGGGAAAGACCGCACATGGAGAGCAACATATGTTGCTATAATCATCTAACAATTAATAACAATCAAGCGGGCACCTGAGCTGCAATTGATCTATGTGAAAATATAACTGTAAGTAGAGAGAATTTTATTGTTTTAATGAGATAAGTAACCGTGTATGCAAGTGTATAAACCACTGCATTGATTTCATTATAAAGAGAAACTGTTTATGTACAAAGAAACACTAATAGCACTGTAAATTGATTAATAAGAATTGATATTGGAGAATGTATAAAATTCCCAGCATTTGCCCTAAGTGAATGCTGGAAGAAGGTCAGAGGACCGAAACGTCGCCTCACTATGCCTATATGCCAATAAAGGCAAAGAAAACACTCCAAATTGTGTGTGCTGCAGCCTCATTTTTGCAAGTAGATAGATAGATAGATAGATAGAGAGAAATAGATAGATAGATAGAGATAGATAGAAATAGATAGATAGATAGATGGATAGAAAAAGATATATAGATAGATAGATAGATAGATAGATAGATAGATAGATAGATAGAAAAAGATACATAGATAGATAGATAGATATAGATAGATAGATATAGATAGATAGATAGATAGATAGAGAGAGAAATAGATAGATCGATCGATAGATAGATAGATAGATAGAAAAAGATACATAGATATATAGATAGATAGATAGATAGATAGATAGATAGATAGATAGATAGAAAAAGTTACATAGATAGATACCAATCCACAAAGTGAGGCAGCACTCCAAGCAAGTTCAATTTTCAGTTTTTATTCGTCCACAACCTCCACAACGTTTCAGACCGTAGTCCTTTCTCAAGTGATGTCACTTGAGAAAGGACTACGGTCTGAAACGTTGTGGAGGTTATGGACGAATAAAAACTGAAAATTGAACTTGCTTGGAGTGCTGCCTCACTTTGTGGATTGGTATGAATAACAAACAGACTGAAGGAACTGTTTTTTGAGGATTTTTGCACCCTTTATTTGATGTTTTTCAAGTGCTGCTCTATTTTTGTTTTTTTCTACATAGATAGATAGATAGATAGATAGATAGATAGATAGAAAAAGATATACAGATAGATAGATAGAAAAAAGGCGCTTTTGGACTTTCAAATTTACCGCTAAAAGTGAGGAGCGAATTTGGTTGGTCAGCGGCAGCACACAACGACCAATCAGAATCGCGCCTCACTTCCCATAGACATACATTAGCGGCGTCTCGCGAAATTAATGGCCGAGTCCCTGGTTCTCTTTTGCGGCCATAAAATCGCGGACACACCGCTATGTATGTCTATGGGAAGTGAGGCGCGATTCTGATTGGTCGCTGTGTGCTGCTGCGGACCAATCAGAATCGCGCCTCACTTCCCATAGACATACATTAGCGGCGTGTCGCCAAATTTATGGCCGGGTCCCTGGTTCTCTTTTGCGGCCATAAAATCGCGGACACACCGCTATGTATGTCTATGGGAAGTGAGGCGCGATTCTGATTGGTCGCTGTGTGCTGCCGCGGACCAATCAGAATCGCGCCTCACTTTTAGCGGTAAATTTGAAAGTCCTAAAGCGCCCATTCTATGTCTATGGGAAGTGAGGCGCGATTCTGATTGGTCGCTGTGTCCTGTCGCCGACCAATCAGAATCGCGCCTCACTTCCCATAGACATATATAGCGGTGTGTCGGCGATTTTATGGCCGGGCCCCTGGTTCTATTTTCGGCCAGGGGACTCGCCTCTGAGCGGTCGTTCCACAGGCCCGAAAACTCGCAATCAGCGCTTCGCGGACATTGCTCGCGCCTTACCAACGACTCGCAATCATTGCGAGTCGTTGCTGATACGCTAGCTATCGGCGCGAAGCGCTGATTCCGAGTTTGCGGCCCCGTCGAACTACCGACCAGAGCCGAGTCCCCTGGCCGAAAATAGAACCAGGGGCCCAGCCATAAAATCGCCGACACACCGCTATGTATGTCTATGGGAAGTGAGGCGCGATTCTGATTGGTCGGCGACAGGACACAGCGACCAATCAGAATCGCGCCTCACTTTTAGCGGTAAATTTGAAATTTGGACTTTCAAATTTACCGCTAAAAGTGAGGCGCGATTCTGATTGGTCCGCGACAGCACACAGTGACCAATCAGAATCGCGCCTCACTTCCCATAGACATACATAGCGGTGTGTCCGCGATTTTATGGCCGCAAAAGAGAACCAGGGACCCGGCCATAAATTTGGCGACACGCCGCTAATGTATGTCTATAGGAAGTGAGGCGCGATTCTGATTGGCTGGCGGCAGTAGACCGCGACCAATCAGAAGAGCGCCTCACTTCTCATAGACATAGAATGGAGGATTTTTCCGCTAATGTATGTCTATGGGAAGTGAGGCACGATTCTGATTGGTCGCTGTGTGCTGCCGCCGACGAATCAGAATCGCGCCTCACTTCCCATAGACAAACATTAGCAGTGTCTCGCGAAAAATATTGCCGGCCTTCTGGTTCTATTTTCGGCCATGGGGCTCGGCTATTTCCGGTCCAAAAAAAATATTTTCTCTATTTATGTATCTTTATTTTTATCTATTTTTCTATCTATATTATTAGATAGATAGATAGATAGATAGATAGATAGATAGATAGATAGATAGATAGATAGATAGATAAGAAAAAAGATAGTAAAATAGATAAAAATAAAGATACATAAATAGAGAAAATATTATTTTCGGACCGGAAATAGCCGAGCCCCGTGGCCGAAAATAGAACCAGGAGGCCGGCAATATATTTCGCGAGACACCGCTAATGTTTGTCAATGGGAAGTGAGGCGCGAATCTGATTGGTCGGCGACAGCACACAGCGACCAATCAGAATCGCGCCTCACTTCCCATAGACATACATAGCGGTGTGTCCGCGATTTTATGGCCGCAAAAGAGAACCAGGGACCCGGCCATAAATTTGGCGACACGCCGCTAATGTATGTCTATAGGAAGTGAGGCGCGATTCTGATTGGCTGGCGGCAGTAGACCGCGACCAATCAGAAGAGCGCCTCACTTCTCATAGACATAGAATGGAGGATTTTTCGTCCATTCTATGGCAATGAGAAGAGAAGAGGAGGTCGGAGCGGAAGATGGCGGAAAGAAGAGAGAAGACCCCCGGGGCCGGACGAAGAGGACGCCTGGCCGGACGGAGGACTTGTGGATCGGACGGACGGACGATGAGATGAAGAAGAAGACATGTAAGTGATCGACGGCGGCGGTGGGTTAGGGGACGGCGGGGGCTTAGGGTGTAGCGCCTTAGGAGGTAGCGACAGCGGCGGGGGACAGCGACGGGGGCTTAGGAGGCGGCGGGGCTTAGGGGGTATCGGTGAGGGGGGCGCCGGGGGCTTAGGAGGCGGCGGGGCTTAGGGGGTATCGGCGGGGGTAGGGGCTTAGGGGCTGCGGGGCTTAGTCGGCGGGGGGTAGCGCCGGGGGCTTAGGAGGCGGCGGGGCTTAGGGGGTATCGGTGGGGGATAGGGGCTTAGGGGGTAGGGGCTTAGGGGCTGCGGGGCTTAGTCGGCGGGGGGTAGCGCCGGGGGCTTAGGAGGCGGCGGGGCTTAGGGGGTATCGGCGGGGGGTAGGGGCTTAGGGGGTAGGGGCTTAGGGGCTGCGGGGCTTAGAGGATAGGGCTTAGGGGGTATCGGCGGGGGCTTAGGGGGCTGCGGGCCTTAGAGGATAGGGCTTAGGCTTAGGAGACGGGCTTAGGGGGTAGGGGCTTAGGGTCGGCGGTGTAGGGGCTTAGGGGCGCCAGCGGGCTTAGGGGGTAGGGGCGGCGGGGCGGCGGGGTAGGGGCTTAGAGGCGGCGGGGTTTAGGGGATAGCGGCGGCGGGGGTTTAGTATGCGGCGGGGTTAGGAAGTGGGCTTAGGGGGTAGGGGCTTAGGGGCGGCAGCGGGCGTAGGGGGTAGGGGCTTAGGGGTGGCGGGGTAGGGGCTTAGGGGCAGCAGCGGGCTTAGGCGGTAGGGGCTTAGGGGCGGCGGGGTAGGGGCGCCAGCGGGCTTAGGGGGTAGGGGCTTAAGGGCGGCGGGGTTTAGGGGATAGCGGCAGCGGCGGCGGGGGTTTAGTATGCGGCGGGGTTAGGAAGCGAGCTTAGGGGGTAGGGGCTTAGGGGCTTAGGGGGTAGGGGCTTAGGGGCGGCAGCGGGCTTAGGGGGTAGGGGCTTAGGGGCGGCAGCGAGCTTAGGGGGTAGGGGTTTAGGGGCGGCGAGGCAGGGGCTTAGGGGCGCCAGCGGGCATAGGGGGTAGGGGCTTAGGGGCGGCGGGGTTTAGGGGATAGCGACAGCAGCGGCGGGGCTTAGGGAGTAGGGGCTTAGGGGGTAGGGGCTTAGGCGGCGGGGGTTTAGTATGCGGCGGGGCTTAGGGGCGGCAGGGTTTAGGGGATAGCGCCAGCGGCATGGGGCTGTAGTATACCATAGCGGTGTACACTACAGCCCCATGCTGTGGCTTTGTTCGCGGGGCAACGACTCGCAATGCCCGCTTTGCGGGCATTGCTTCACGAGTCGGCGACTCGCAATGCCCGCTTTGCGGACATTGCTTCGCGAGTCGCGTGGCCGCTATGGGTCCACGGACAGAGTCCTGGAGAGAGTGCAAAGCTACGCGAACAAAGCCACAGGAAGTAGCGCCGGTCGCGACGGAAGTCAGCTACGGCAATTATATAATAGATAGCACTTGGAATAGTAAATACGCTGCACTTAGATCTGCGCCCCCGTTTCTCTTGTTTCTCCCACCACCATAGATAATCCATAGCCTTGGATATCATCTCCTTATATAGGTTATATAAGTTATTAACTATTTATTGCCATAACACTACACCCTCACCACCATCCTGTTCCCCCCCGCCACCATCCTGCCCTGCCGGCTCCATCCTGCACCCCCACCAACCTTCCTGCCCCCCCCCCACCATCCTGCCTCGCTCGCTCCATCCTGCCCTGCTCGCTCCATCCTGCCTCGCTCGCCACCATCCTGCCCCACTCGCCACCGTCCTGGCCCCCCATCCTGCTCCTCAAGCTCCATCCTGCCCCTCCGGCTCCATCCTGCCCCCCATGCCACCATCCTGCCCCACCGGCTCCATCCTGCCCCCCCGCATCCATCCTGACCCACTCGCTCCATCCTGCCCCGCTCGCTCCATCCTGCCCCCCCACCACCATCCTGCCCCACTCGCCACCATCCTGCCCCCCCATCCTGCCCCTCCGGCTCCATCCTGCCCCTCCGGCTCCATCCTGCCCCTCCGGCTCCATCCTGCACCCCAACCACCATCCTGCCCCCCCCGCCACCATCCTGCCATGCCGGCTCCATCCTGCCCCCCACCACCATCCTGCCCCACCGGCTCCATCCTGCCCCACCGGCTGCATCCTGCCCCCCCACCATCCTGCCCCCCCGCATCCATCCTGCCACGCTCGCTCCATCCTGCCCCGCTAGCCACCATCCTGCCCCGCTAGCCAACATCCTGCCCCCCGCCACCATCCTGCCCCACTCGCCACCATCCTGCCCCTCCGGCTCCATCCTGCCTCGCCGGCTCCATCCTGCCCCTCCAGCTCCATCCTTCCCTGCCCCCCCACCATCCTGCCCCACCCCCCCACCAACCTGCCCCCCCGCCACCATCCTGCTCCACTCGCTCCATCCTGCCCTGCTCGCTCCATCCTGCCCCCCGCTGTTCTTGCTCCCCTGGCTCCATCCTGCCCCCCCCGCCTCCATCCTGCCCCACTCGCTCCATCCTGCTCCTCGGGCTCCATCCTGCTCCTCCAGCACCATCCTGCTCCTTCGGCTCCATCCTGCCCCGCTCGCTGCATCCTCCTCACTCCATCCTGCCCCCTGCCACCATCCTGCCCCGCCACCATCCTGCTCCTCCGGCTCCATCCTGTCCTGCTCGCTCCATCCTGCCTCACTCGCTCCATCCTGCCCCCCGCTGTTCTTGCTCCCCCGGCTCCATCCTGCCCCCTCCGGCTCCATCCTGCCCCCCCCCAGCTCCATCCTGCCCCGCTCGCTCCATCCTGCCCCACTCGCTCCATCCTGCCCCCTGACACAATCCTGCCCCCCTCCCCCCCCAGCTGATGGGTTTCCCAGGCAACGACAGGTCCAAAAGGCCTGTAGGACCTAGAAGACGGAGGTGGAGCAAGCCGGCGGACAGGTGAGTATCCTCACTGAGGATTTTTTTATTTTTACTTTTGCTGTGGAGGACCGGGGGCCAGGAGGAGTGGGGGGCTGCGGGGAGCGGAGTATCGCCATATACCATAGCGCTGCTATACATGTACTGTAATGTACCGCCATAAACTATAGTGCTGCTATACATGTGCTGTAATGTACCACCATATACTATAGTGCTGCTAAACATGTACTAATGTACCGCCATATGCCATAGCACTGCTATACATGTACTGTAAAGTACCGCCCTATATCATAGCGCCGCTATACATGTATTGTAATGTACCGCCATATACCATAGCGCTGCTATACATGTACTGTAATGTACCGCCATAAACTATAGTGCTGCTATACATGTGCTGTAATGTACCACCATATACTATAGTGCTGCTATACATGTACTGTAATGTACCGCCATATACCATAGCGCTGCTATACATGTACTGTAATGTACCGCCATAAACTATAGTGCTTCTATACATGTGCTGTAATGTACCGCCATATACTATAGTGCTGCTATGCATGTGCTGTAATGTACCGCCATATACCATAGTGCTGCTATACATGTAATGTAATATACCGCCATAAACCATAGTGCTGCTATACATGTAATGTAATGTACCACCATATACCATAGCGCTGCTATATATATATATACTGTATCTAATATATAAAGCTGAATGTGTGTGTGTATGTATGTGTGTATGTGTGTGTGTATATCCGGGATTGGCATCTACACCGTCGGAACTACAGCCACAAAAGTTTGCACAGTCACACATCTGGACCCCGAGAGCGTCATAGGCTATGTTGTGAGGCGAAATTTTAACCCTGCGCGTTCCAGTTCACCAAACAATTTTGCCCCTATCTACATAATGGGGAAAAAGTGAATGGAAAAGTGTTGGAGGAAAATTGACAGCTGTCAGCTATAGCCACAAAAATGTTGCACAGTCACACGTCTGGACCCCGGGAGCGTCATAGGCTATGTTGTGAGGTGAAATTTTAACCCCGCGCATTCCAATTCACCAAACAATTTTGCCACTATCTACATAATGGGGAAAAAGTGCCAGTTACCAGTTGACAGTTGTGAATGAGAGGGACTTAATGATAGCGCCAAAGACTAACAGCTTATACCAGCATATAGTCCACTAAGGTGGGGCCCCAACACACACACCACAAAGAGACACACACAACACAGAGACACCCCCACCCCCACGGGGAAACATACACACCCTATAGCGACACATGCACTCACCCCACAGGGACACACACACACCACAAAGAGACACAAACAACACAGACACACACACCACACAGACCCCCCCCTAAAGGGACACACACACATAGCCACTCTATAGGGACACATGCACTTACCCCACAGGGACACACACACACCACAAAGAGACACACACACACACCACACAGACCCCCCCACAGGGAAACACACACATACACACCCTATAGGGACACATGCACTCACCCCACAGGGACACACACACCCCACAAAGAGACATACACAACACAGATACACACACACACACACCACACAGACCCCCCCACAGGGACACACACACATACACACCCTATAGGGACACATGCACTCACCCCACAGGGACACACACACACACCACAAAGAGACACACATAACAGACACACACACATACACACAGAGCCCTCCCCCCCACAGGGACACACACACATACACACCCTATAGGGACACAAGCACTCACCCCACAGGGACACACACATACACACACCCCAGGGACACACACACCACACAGACAGACACAGATGTGCACAAATCACCTCACACAACTCGCCTCATACGTGTGCTATCTTTAATTTCCAAACATAAACATTGGACGGGGGGAGGGTTTACTATTGGCTGGAGATTTATCAGGCTGCCTATAGCAATCAATCACAGCTCAACTTCTATTTTCCTACAGGTCATTAATATGACATACCGTATATATTCGTGTATAAGCCGACCCGTGTATAAGCCGACCCCCCTACTTTTGCCCCCAAAATCTGGGAAAACCTATTGACTCGTGTATAAGCCGAGGGTGGACCCCAGCACAGGTATACATCCCCCAGCAGTGTGGTATACAGGCCCCCCCAGTGGTATACAGGCCTCCCCAGTGGTAGTATACAGCCCCCAGCAGTGTGGTATACAGCAGCCTCCCCAGTGGTACATACAGGCCCCAGCAGTGTTACAGCAGCCTTCCCAGTGGTATATACAGCACCAGCCCCAGGGGTATATACAGCAGCAGCCCCAGGGGTATATACAGCAGCAGCCCCAGGGGTATATACAGCAGCAGCCCCAGAGGTATATATAGCAGCAGCCCCAGAGGTATATACAGCACCAGCCCCAGGGGTATATACAGCACCAGCCCCAGGGGTACATACAGCACCAGCCCCAGGGGTATATACAGCACCAGCCCCAGGGGTATATACAGCACCAGCCCCAGGGGTATATACAGCAGCAGCCCCAGGGGTATATACAGCACCAGCCCCAGGGGTATACAGCCCCCCCCCCATCAAGATCCAGGGCACCCCTTGCTCGGCAAACCTGTAAAGTAAAATCCTTATACTTATCACTGTCCTCTCTCCGCCGTCCCGCCGCTGCCGACACCGCGATCCTCCATCTTCACTCAGCGTCTTCCGGCTTCCTGTGGTCGGCGCTGACAATGACGTCATTGCCTGCGACCACAGGAAGCCGGAAAAAAACAGGCAGCACTCCAATAGGATCTCAATGTGGATTTATTCCAACCTCATGTGCAACGTTTCAGAGTTGATCCTCCTTCCTCAAGCATCAACTCCGAAACGTTGCACATGAGGTTGGAATAAATCCACATTGAGATCCTATTGGAGTGCTGCCTGTTTTTTTCTGGATCTATTGGAGGACGGTTGAAGCAACGTTATTGCACCCACTTTTTTTTATAAGTTTGTGCTGATTCTATTTTTCATATTGTTATATATATATATATATATATATATATATATATACATATATATATATATATAAAAGAGAAAAAAACTGCACAGCACTCACAGACTAAATGTGAACTGGTGCCAGCAGGGACGCTGGGTCAAATAACTAGAAAAAGTTCTCTGCAGCACTCAGCTGCTACCAATGACGTACAAATGCTAACAAGCTATATGTATATGAGAAAAAAGTTTAAAAACTTACGTTGGTACATACATTGGCCAATGTCTGTTTGCTCATCGACGTTTTCTAGTTATTTGACCCAGCGTCCCTGCTAGCACCAGTTTACATTTAGTCTGTGATTGCTGTGCAGTTTTTTTTCTCTTTTTTGTATCATATGGAGATGCTGGCTCCATGCTGCAATTGCACCCTCATTGACCACAGGTGATCTAGGGTCGAGACGGAGTCTGCCCACTGAGAAGTGGGGGGTGGACAAAGAGGATAGGGATATCAGCGTAGGACTCATCGGACCTGAAGTCACTTTGTCGCAGTCGATGAGCAAGCAGACATTGGCCAATGTATGCACCAAGAACTTCAGAAATAAAAAGATAAGATTTTTAAACTTTTTGCTCATATACATATAGCTTGTTAGCATTTGTACGTCATTGGTAGTAGCTGAGTGCTGCAGAGAACTTTTTCTAGTTTTATATATATATATATATATATATATATATATATATATATCTATTATATAATCACGAATGGGATTTTTGCCCCTTTTGAGACCGCACTCGCTGCGAGTCAATGTCGTCATGTGGATACGAACGAAGCATTGGCCGCTCAGCGGCCATTGCGAGCAGCTCTAAGGCGACTCGCTATGCCCGCGCAGCGGGCATGGCGAGTCGCCTTAGCAGCGCGAAGCATTGGCCGCGAAGCGGCCATTGCGAGTCACAGACTCGCTCTGCTAGAATCCCGATGCATTGTGCATCGGGCACCCATCTAGTATATATATAACAGAAAAAAAAACAGAAAAAAAAAAAACTGCATAGCACTCACAGACTAATGTGAACCGGTGCCAGCAGGGCTGCTGGATCAAATAACTAGAAAAAAATACTCTGCAGCACTTGGTTACTACCAATGATGTACATATGCTAATAAGCTATATATATAGGAGAAAAAAGTTAAAAACTTAAGTTTTTTCAAAAAACTCAAAATCTTATCTTTTTATTTCTGAAGTTCTTGGTACACACATTGGCCAATGTCTGTTTGCTCGTCGACTGCGACAAAGTGCACCCTTGTTGACCACAGGTGATCTAGGGTCGAGATGGAGTCTGCCCACTCAGAAGTGGGGGGTGGACAAGGAGGACAGGGATGTCAGCGTTAGGACTCGTCGGACCTGAAGTCACTTTGTCGCAGTCGACGAGCAAACAGACATTGGCCAATGTGTGTACCAAGAACTTCAGAAATAAAAAGATAAGATTTTGAGTTTTTTGAAAAAACGTAAGTTTTTAACTTTTTTCTCCTATATATATAGCTTATTAGCATATGTACATCATTGGTAGTAACCGAGTGCTGCAGAGTATTTTTTATATATATATATATATATATATATATATATATATATATATATATATATATATACACAGTTAGGGCCAGAAATATTTGGACAGTGACACAATTTTCGCGATTTGGGCTCTGCATGCCACCACATTGGATTTGAAATGAAACCTCTACAACAGAATTCAAGTGCAGATTGTAACGTTTAGTTTGAAGGGTTGAACAAAAATATCTGATAGAAAATGTAGGAATTGTACACATTTCTTTACAAACACTCCACATTTTAGGAGGTCAAAAGTAATTGGACAAATAAACATAACCCAAACAAAATATTTTTATTTTCAATATTTTGTTGCGAATCCTTTGGAGGCAATCACTGCCTTAAGTCTGGAACCCATGGACATCACCAAACGCTGGGTTTCCTCCTTCTTAATGCTTTGCCAGGCCTTTACAGCCGCAGCCTTCAGGTCTTGCTTGTTTGTGGGTCTTTCCGTCTTAAGTCTGGATTTGAGCAAGTGAAATGCATGCTCAATTGGGTTAAGATCTGGTGATTGACTTGGCCATTGCAGAATGTTCCACTTTTTTGCACTCATGAACTCCTGGGTAGCTTTGGCTGTATGCTTGGGGTCATTGTCCATCTGTACTATGAAGCGCCGTCCAACAAACTTTGCAGCATTTGGCTGAATCTGGGCTGAAAGTATATCCCGGTACACTTCAGAATTCATCCGGCTACTCTTGTCTGCTGTTATGTCATCAATAAACACAAGTGACCCTGTGCCATTGAAAGCCATGCATGCCCATGCCATCACGTTGCCTCCACCATGTTTTACAGAGGATGTGGTGTGCCTTGGATCATGTGCCGTTCCCTTTCTTCTCCAAACTTTTTTCTTCCCATCATTCTGGTACAGGTTGATCTTTGTCTCATCTGTCCATAGAATACTTTTCCAGAACTGAGATGGCTTCTTGAGGTGTTTTTCAGCAAATTTAACTCTGGCCTGTCTATTTTTGGAATTGATGAATGGTTTGCATCTAGATGTGAACCCTTTGTATTTACTGTCATGGAGTCTTCTCTTTACTGTTGACTTAGAGACAGATATACCTACTTCACTGAGAGTGTTCTGGACTTCAGTTGATGTTGTGAACGGGTTCTTCTTCACCAAATAAAGTATGCGGCGATCATCCACCACTGTTGTCATCCGTGGACGCCCAGGCCTTTTAGAGTTCCCAAGCTCACCAGTCAATTCCTTTTTTCTCAGAATGTACCCAACTGTTGATTTTGCTACTCCAAGCATGTCTGCTATCTCTCTGATGGATTTTTTCTTTTTTTTCAGCCTCAGGATGTTCTGCTTCACCTCAATTGAGAGTTCCTTTGACCGCATGTTGTCTGGTCACAGCAACAGCTTCCAAATGCAAAACCACACACCTGGAATCCACCCCTGACCTTTTAACTACTTCATTGATTACAGGTTAACGAGGGAGATGCTTCAGAGTTAATTGCAGCCCTTAGAGTCCATTGTCCAATTACTTTTGGTCCCTTGAAAAAGAGGAGGCTATGCATTACAGAGCTATGATTCCTAAACCCTTTCTCCGATTTGGATGTGGAAACTCTCATATTGCAGCTGGGAGTGTGCACTTTCAGCCCATATTATGTATATAATTGTATTTCTGAACATGTTTTTGTAAACAGCTAAAATAACAAAACTTGTGTCACTGTCCAAATATTTCTGGCCCTAACTGTATGTAGTTCACTCATGTTGACTGAACAAGTTCTGTCAGTCACAGTATGTCAACTACATACATATTCCAGAATACCCGATGCGTTAGAATCGGGCCACCATCTAGTATATATATACACTGTACAGGTGTATGAGGAGGAGGAGGTGCCCGTTACTAGCCCCCACTATGTATGATAGTCCACCCCTTAGGAGCCCCCACTATACTCCAGTACTTGGAAGAAGGAGATAAGGGGACAGTCCCAGGCAGCAGCCTGGACTCAGCAGTTCAGTAATGACAGGAGATTAGGATCAGTGATCTTGGAGGCCTTCCTTCGTCTCACACCTCGGTGCTCGGTCGGTGCTGTGTGTGGCTGAGAAACCTGATCCTGCACCGACCCAGCACAGAGCTCCCAGCACTAAATGTCTCTTATCTCAGAGCCGGCACCTATTACTGCTGGGATGAAGATGGCAAACAGCAGTGACCTCCTTACCTCCATAGAAGAGTCCTCGGGTGAGGGGACGCTCCTCCGTTCTACATAGGCTGGAGGCCAGGAAGAGACCTGATGGTTCTGGAGAGAGGAGGGGCGGTCTACTGCATGGATCATCGTCGTTCTGCTGAGGTACACTGTGCTGTACACAGCACAATAGAATCAGGGATTTGAACTTAAGATTTGGGCGCAGGAACACACCCTGCACTCACGTCACACCCGCCCTGCACTCGTGTCACACTCGCCCTGCGCTCATGGTCCCACTCGCCCTGCGCTCACATCCCACTCGCCCTGATCTCACTCACACTTGCCATGCACTCACATCACGCTTGCCATGCACTCACATCACACTCACAATGCACTCACATCACACACACAATGCAGTCACACACTCACCCTGCACTCAGGTCACACTCACCCTGCACTCCCCTCACACTCTGCCCTACACTCACCTCACACTCTGCCCCGCATTCATGTCACACTTAGCCCTGCACTCACCTCACACTCAGCCCTGCTCTCACGTCACACCCTGCCCTGCATTCATGTCACACTTAGCCCTGCACTCACCTCACACTCAGCCCTGCACTCACGTCACACTTAGCCCTATACTCACCTTGCACTCACGTCACACTGTCTCTCTGTAACACAAAATCTGTGTCGCTGATTGGTCGCGGCTGGCACGACCAAACAGCGATGCAGGATATCCGTTACAGCGAAACAGGCACAGTCCACCTAGTCTCCAGGCCCCCGTCCACTTGGTCTCCCACCCGCTGCTCACCTGCTCGATCTCTCCGCCGCTCACCCCGCCATTTCTCTTCTTTTCGCGGCATAGACTTCAGAAATTCGAAGGCCGTGGGGGTGGAGCTACCAAAGGGGGCATCGTAATGGCAGTGAATGAGGACACGCCCACCACATCAGGGCTATGCACTTGGACATGCCTATTATGATGCCCCCTCTTAACTCCGCCCCCCGAGGCCTTGGAATTGCTGACGTCTATGCTGGAGGAAGAAAAAGAAGACATACTGGGGTGAGAGGTGGCTGAACAGAAGCCTGGAGCGGGTGAGAACTGAGTGGGGCCACTGCTGCATACCCGCATCGCCACACACCCGCACCTCCGCACACCCACATATTCTAGGATACCCGATGCGTTAGAATCAGGCCACCATCTAGTGGTCATATAAAATGTTTCATTTTAATTTATGAAGTTTTTGTATCTTTTAGATTCTGAAAGCTCTAAGTCCATATTCTGTCCTGTAGTGGTGAAATTCTAAAAATGAGCCCTAAATAGGGGAATTAATTAATAGATATTGTTTGGGGTATGCAAATGAGTTCCTTGCCACAGAGGATGCTGGGAAGAAGTGAGGAACCCGGCAGCCATTTCTGTAGCAGACAGCAGTTCTTGTGTTATACATACAGGAGAGAGGGAGGAAGTGAGGATTCAGATGGAAGAACAGGAGGTGGAGGGGATTGTGTGTCCAGGTATGACGGGCCACATTCTCCTGTGTTATGTGCAGCACATCTGAAGATGGAAGAGTTAACGCTGCCTGCTGCAGTGACAGCGCCCTCTAGTTGAATAACAGAAGAATCTCCCTCTGAGTACTCTGGACCAGCAGAGGGAGTATGGCTGATATCAGCTGTGCCCTTCAGTCTCTTCCTGCCTCCTCCTTCTCACATCATCCTGCAGCTGCAGAGTCCTGAGCTCTGCACTAAGGCTGCCTGCTGGAGGGGAGTGCAGGAGGCTCAGGACTGGTGACATCATGTCCCTGGAAGGGGGGGTTCACTAGAGCCCTGGTGTAATGTCCTAATCCATCCATATAATAATAGTAATAATAATAATAATAATAATAATAAATCCTCCTCCTCCCTCCTCCCTCCAATGACCAATATGGCTGACATCAGAATTTTGCCAGTGTATTATAGCTTAAAGGGTTTGTCTGATGTAAATCCACAATCTGCACTCATGGCACGTGTCACTCTGTGATTGCAGACTTGTTAATATAAACCAGACAACCCCTTTAAAGAGAACCTGTCAGTTGAAAAATGCTATTATCCTGTAGACATGGGGTTAATCTGTAGATTAATAGTACTCTGAACTACCCGGTGTCTGCACATTAAACCACACTGCCAGGAGGAAATAAACGTTAATTCTCTCAGCAGTGTTCCGAGTTTCAGTCATGGTGGCGGAGCCAGCGCGGGATCAGTCACCGCTCTATGTATGGAGAGTGGCAGCTGTAACCACCCCCTTCACTGGCAGCTGCTGAGCATTAGAAGCAGCTATCAGTCAGCATGGGGGCAAATACAGCTGCTGTTCTCCTTACACAGAGGTGATTGATCCCGTGCCGGGTCTGCCCCTTTGACTGAGACTGGAACACTGCCAAAAAAAATGTAAATTTATTTCCTCACGGCAGCGGAATTTAATGTGCAGGCGCTGGACAGGTTCAGAATACTCAAATAATATGCAGGTTGACTCCGGAGCAAAACAGTTTTGATGAGCTGCAATTACTCTAGGGGATATCCGTGTGGGTGCCCCTATTATTAATTTGTATGTATACCTATGATAGGTAATGCGCTAAGTCATATATATGGTTCTTGATCAAATGATATTCACTAGAGATGAGCGAGTACTAAAATGCTCGGGTGCTCGAAGCTCGGGCCGAGCATCCCAAGATACTCATGTACTCGGCCCAAAATGGAGTTTCATGGAGAAAATATTAAGGGCTCATACCCACTTGTGAGACAGAGTTGGTGTATGTTAGTTTTTTGGATTACATGAAAGATTTTTTTTTTTTTTAATTATGTGGCACTCCCATGCCCCTGGGAAGAGACGTACATGAAGGCCTCTTTAAATATTGTGCCCATTATAAGGAAGTGGGTCTTTAGTAGTATTGCCCTAGGTAGGGCAGCCAGAAATTGTGTGGCACTCTGATGCCCCTGGAGAGAGGCGTGCATGAGGGCCTCTTTAAATATTGTGCCCATTATAAGGAAGTGGGTCTTTTGTAGTATTGTCCTAGACAGGAAAGCCAAAAGTTGGGAGGCACCCCAATGCCCCTGGATAGAGGCGTGCATGAGGGCCTCTTTTAATATTGTGCCCATTATAAGGAAGTGGGTCTTTTGTAGGATTGCCCTAGGAAGGGAAGCCAAAAGTTGGGAGGCACTTCAATGCCCCTGGATAAAGGCGTGCATGAGGGCCTCTTTTAATATTATGCCCATTATAAGGAAGTGGGTCTTTTGTAGTATTGCCCTAGACAGGGAAGCCAAAAGTTGGGAGGCACCCCAATGCCCCTGGATAGAGGCGTGCATGAGGGCCTCTTTTAATATTGTGCCCATTATAAGGAAGTGGGTCTTTTGTAGTATTGCCCTAGGCAGGGAAGCCACAAGTTGGGAGGCACTTCAATGCCCCTGGATAGAGACGTGCATGAGGGCCTCTTTAAATAATTTGCCCATTATAAGGAAGTGGGTCTTTTGTAGTATTGCCCTAGACAGGGCTGCCAAAAATTGTGAGTCACTTTAATGCCCCTGGAAAGAAACATGGAGGAGAACCTCTAAATATTGTTCCCATTACAAAGGCGCGGGTCTCCTGTACTTGTAATGCCCATTCTGTAAGCATGAACTAAAACATTTACCCCTGGGGGGTATACATGAAACTACTGCCTAACTTTTGAACGGTTAGGGTCATCATCATCATAAATATGATGTAAAAAAATAATGTTTTCGTGGCATCATGAACCACGGTCAAACTGATCATATGATGCTGGTGGATGAGGAGAAGGAGGAGCAGTACAGCCAAAGTCATGAAGTGTGTACCCATGTGTGGGTGTGCGGACGTGCATGGCATTTTACCGGTACAAAATTGAAATTCCGCTATCATTTGGTGGTGGTGTGGTGAAGTCAGGCCCAATCCAACCCTTGTTCATCTTGATCAGAGTCAGCCGGTCAGCATTTTCAGTTGACAGGCGGGTGCGTTTATCAGTAATGATTCCACCTTCGGCACTAAAAACAAGCTCTGACAAAATGCTAGCGGCAGGGCAGGCCAGGACTTCCAAGGTGTAGAGAGCCAATTCCTGCCACGTGTCCAGCTTGGATACCCAATAATTATAAGGTACAGAGGAGTCTAGGAGTACTTTTGTACGATCGGCAAGGTACTCCCTCAGCATCTTCGCAAACTTTGCAGTCCTTGTGACACTACCCCGCACTTCAGGGCCTGTGCTTTGGGAGGTGCTGAGAAAACTGTCCCAGATCTTTGAGAGTGTTCCCCTACCTCTGCTGGATTGGACTTGTGCCTCTCTCGGCCGGACGCCTTGGTTGTCCACCGAATTGTGACCTCTGCCTCTAGCGTTTTCAGAAGGGAATTTTTTTACTATTTCCGCGACTATGGCCTTCTGGTACTGCAGCATTTTTGTAGACCTCTCCGCCTCGGGAATAAGAGAAATAAAGTTCTCCTTGTAGCGTGGGTCTAAAAGTGTCACCAACCAGTAATGAGTGTCCGCCAAGATGTTGATAATGCGAGGGTCACGAGACAGGCAGCGTAACATAAAGTCAGCCATATACGCCAGACTGTTAACAGGCAAGACTTTAGGGTCCTCACCAACAACATGACTGTCCATGCTGGCCTCATCATCCTCCTCCTCCTCCCCCCTGTCCTCTGGCCATCCACGCTGAGCCGACAGTCTGACGATTGTGCATGTATTACCGTCAATTCCGCATGAAAGTAGCTCTATTTCTTCATCCTCCTCCTTCTTGTCATAGTCCTCCAATGCACGTTGGGATGAGATGAGGCTGGGCTGTGTGTAATCACCCATTACGGTTTCTTGCTCCAACTCATCGTGCTCTGCCTGCAATGCATCGTCTTTGATTTTGAGCAGAGAGCGTTTTAGAAGACAGAGAAGCGGAATGGTGACGCTAATGATGGCGTCATCGCCGCTCACCAACTTGGTGGAGTTCTCAAAGTTTTGGAGTACGGTACATATGTCGGACATCCATGTCCACTCCTGAGGTCTTATGTGTGGAGTTTGAACCATATACCGACGGACTTGTTGATGCTGGTACTCAACAACTGCCCTCTTCTGCTCACAAATCCTGACCAACATGTGCAGTGTGGAATTCCCACGCGTGGGGACATCACACACCAGTCTGTGAGCCGGAAACTGTAAACGCTGCTGAAAGCCGGCAAGGCCAGCAGAAGCAGTAGGTGTCTTTCTAAAATGGGCACACAGGCGGCGTACTTTGACGAGCAAATCCGATAGCTCCGGGTAGGATTTAATAAACCGCTGAACCACGAGGTTGAGCACATGGGCCACGCATGGAACATGTGTCAGCTCGCCTCGCCTCAGAGCCACCACCAGGTTCCGGCCATTGTCACACACGACCATGCCTGGCTGTCGGTTCAGTGGTGTGAGCCAGTGATCTGCCTGCTGTTTCAGAGCTGTCCACAACTCTTCAGCATTGTGGGGTTTGTCACCTACGCATATTAGCTTCAGCACAGCCTGTTGCCGCTTAACCGAGGCAGTGGTACAGTGCTTCCAGCTTGGGACTGGTGTGGAGGGTGAAGTGGAGGAGGAGGAGGCTGAGGAGCATGATGTTCCGGAACTGTACACTGTGGGTGAAACCCTCACTGAGTTAGGCGCCTGCAATCCTTGGTGTCGGAAGGACGTGTTCCGTCTCAAGCTCAGACTGGGTCCCAGCTTCCAGAGTATTAACCCAGTGTGCCGTCAGCGAGATGTACCTGCCCTGCTCACAAGCACTTGTCCACGTGTCTGTGGTTAGGTGGACTTTGCCTGAAAATGCGTTGTTAAGGGCACGAATGATGTTTTGTGACACATGCTTATGTAATGCGGGGACGGCACACCGGTAAAAATAGTGGCAGCTATGGACCGAGTAACTGGGAAAGCCGCCGCCAACAGTTGTGGAATACTTAAAAGGCAACATTTCCAGCGCAAGCAGTCGCGAAATGTGTGCATTTAGAACTGTGGCATGTGGGGCGTTGGCAGCGTATTTGCACCTGCGTTCCAAAGATTGGTGTATGGATAACTGAACGCTGCGCTGGGACAAGGACGTGGTTGATGATGGTGCTATTTCTGCTTGTGCAACTACAGGTGAAGGACAGGAGGCATCTTCGCATGCAGTATGGACAGGGGATTGTCTTGCACGCACAACAGTGGAAGACGCAGTGGTGTCACCCGCAGACACTGCTCCTGGACTCTGGTGTACATCCCACAAAGTCGGCTGCTTTGCTGACATGTGCCTGATCATGCTGGTGGTGGTCAGGCTGCTACTTTTGCTACTCCTGCTGTACTGGCATAGCAGGTGTTGCAAATGGCCTTTTTGGAATTATCTGCAGACACCTTAAAAAACTGCCAAACTCGGAAAGACCTAACAGTTGTACTGGCAACTTCTGTCGTGTTGTTGTTCCGGGGAACGGTTGCCTGCCTTCTGCCTGCGGCCACCACCCTGCTTCTTCCGGCCTGTTGTGATGCTACGCCTAACTCCCCCTGTGCACTGCTGTCCTCACTCTGCATGTCCTCCTGCCAGGTTGGGTCAGTTACTGGATCATCCACCACGTCGTCTTCCACTTCCGCACCCTGGTCCTCCTCCTGACTTTCTGGCAATTGTGTCTCATCATCGTCCACCTCTTGTTGAGACACGTTCCCACCGTTGCCTTCGTGAGACCGTGGCTGCTCAAATATTTGTGCATCGGTACATACGATCTCCTCATGACCCACTTCAACTGGAGCTGGCGAGAGGCCAGAATCTACGAATGGATAAGTGAACAGCTCTTCAGAGTGTCCAAGTGTCGGATCAGTTATGTCTGGGTCCGGGCACTCATGTCTGGGTCCGGGCACTCGGCATGGTGGGAGGAAGGAGGATCAGGATGTGGAATGTGCGGTCCAGTCTCACGGCTACTGACACTTGACCGTGTGGAAGACAGGGTATTTGTGGTGGTGCTAAACTGACTGGAGCATTATCCGCTATCCAACTAACAACCTGTTGACACTGGTCTTGGTTTAATAGTGGTGTACTGCTGCGGTCCCCTAGAAATTGGGACAGGAAGGTCGAGCGAGGTGGTGTGGGCGTTTGTCGTGGCGCAATTCGAGCTTGCACACGGCCTCGGCCTCTGCCTGCACCACCAACACGTCCACATCCTTGTCCCTTGCCACCAGCTTTACGCATTTTCAATGTTGTGCTGCCTGTATATAGCTAAATGAAGAAGTCCAAAAAATGGTTTTTAGCTGCACACTGAGATTACAGATTACAGCGGTTTAATCCCGGCAGCTTGACTGGTCAGACACAAACGCTGACGAAAATACCGAGTGTTTTGGCGTATCCTAATTTACACTACAACCTACTCCTGCCGCACTAAGATGCTAAATTAATGCAGACGAGTTGTTTTTTAGCTGGACACTGAGATTAGAGATTATAGCCCAGCAGGTGGACTGGTCAGATACAAACACTGTCGAGAATACCGAGTCTTTTCGCGTATCCTAATTTACACTACAACCTACTCCTGCCGCACTAAGATGCTAAATTAATGCAGACAAGAGTTGGCTTTTAGCTGGACACTGAGATTAGAGATTAAAGCCTAGCAGGTGGACTGGTCAGACACAAACGCTGACCAGAATACAGAGTGTTTTGGCGTATCCTAATTTTCGCTACAACCCACTCCTGCCTATAGAAAGCTAAATTAATCCCTAAAAGCACTGTTTTATGGTGGAAGAGATTTCCAGCCTATACACCAGCTCCAGATGTGATGCAGGCTGGTATACTGGCACAACAAAGTTTGCTATATACCCTGCCTCCCTGTATACAGCTCTATTAGTCCTCAGAAGGACTGTTGTGGTAATTAGATTGTCAGCCCTGTGCCTACACTAGCTGAAAGGCCACAAATCTGTCCCTCAAAAAGCAGCACCTCTCCCTACACTGACTGTCTGTGGAGCAGAGTGACGAGCACAGCGTGGTCAGACCTTTTGAAGACCTGATGACGCTGTGCGGCCAGCCAATCACTGTAATGCCACAACCAACAGGGCTGGGGCATTACAGCGTCTGTCAGCCACTCCCTGCATGTGGGCTGGCTCTGTAAAGAGCGACAACATGCAGGGAGGTGGACCCCGAGCATAGCAAGAGTATCGCAAGATTACTCGGTACTCGCTGAATACCCCGAGTACCGAGATATTCATGCGAGTACCGAGTAGTGACAAGCATTCCTAATATTCACTTAAATAGTGTATTTTTTAGCACAATGGTTTTATTATTATAAATTAATCTCATCACACACTAAAGGTACCTTTACACGCCGCTACAACAGGATGGATACAACCCGCTACTTCACGTGCACGAGCACGCCCAAATGGTTACAAACGGGAAACGCACCACCTTTACACGCCGCCACAAGGTGCGCTACGCTACATCTACAGCTAGATACATCGCCGGGTGTCTCAAGTAGACATCTGTAGCTTACCTTACCTCATTTACACACCGCTACAACCAGCTAATATGGGAGGACCTGGTGCAGCAGGGACAGCACATAGGCGTGCCACAATTGTGGAGTACGAGACGTCCGTACGCTGATAGGACAAAGCAAGAACATCATGATTGGGCAGGCATCGCAGGAGGCTGATTAATACATGACGCTCGAGCAATTGTGTAGTGTGACTGGTCAGCTCCTTAAATATGCCGCCCTGTGCAGCGACAACCAATCGCAACGCAGGAGCTTCCTCCAATGATCGCTGAAGGGGGCGCGGTAACCCGGAGCCTGTGTCACGCCCCAGCTACATAGCATGGTGTAGAAACAACCCTTCTGTTCCTTCTTTACACGCCGATACAGCTCGCTGCAATCGGCTTTGTAGCCACCTGTTTCAGAGCAGTGCTCGGAAACAGATGTATCAGTTGCCGGTTGCCTCCTACCGTCTTCACACGCCGCTACTACGGGCTATATTGACGACGCAAGCTACAATCGTAGCCTGTAGCGGGTTGTATCCATCCTGTTGTAGCGGTGTGTAAAGGTACCTTAAGGGTACTGTTACACGCCGCAACATTGCATGCAATTTCACTTGCAATTTGCTTGTTGCAGTGAAATCATGGACACATTGTTCTATTTGTACATGGCAACAAAATATAACAATGTGTCCATGATTTCACTGCAACCAGCAAATTGCAAGTGAAATTGCATGCAATGTTGCGACGTGTAATGGTACTCTAAAAAACACTTTTTAAAATACTCTTAAAAACACGCTAAAACAATTTCTTAATTTTATCTTTCTCCAGATTCTTCTTTTGTTTAATCACTGGGGTCTTTTTTTTCGTTTTATATGTCCTGAGTGACCTAAGGCCAGTTTCACACATCCGTGTTACCACGGACGTATGGCACAAGGCCGTTTAGGGGCGGGGCATAGACCCATGTATCACAGCCGTGTGACACGATGGGTGCTGTCCGTGTGCTATCCGTACATCCATGGATAGCACACGGACAGCCTGTTACCTCATACTCACCTCCCTCCAGCGCTGACAGTTCCTCTCACTTCCGGGCCGCTCTAGGGCTCAGTGAAGTGAATATTCATGAGCCCTAATGAGCGGCATCGGAAGTGAGAGGAGCTGTCAGCACTGGAGTGAAGTGAGTATGAAATTGTTTATTTTGAAGCTTTTTCCTTTTGTCCGTGGTCCGTGAACATCCGTGTGCAGGACGTTTGAACAAAATAACGGTCCGTGGCTCCGCATAATAACTGACTTGTCGCCGTGTGGAGCACACGGACACGACGGTGCTCCACACTGAGACACGGCCCATGCAGAATCTCGGACGTCTGCGTGGGTCCACAGGAGAATATGTGTCCCCGTATGTCCGTGCCTCCGACATGTGTCGGCACGTACATGTGAATGAGGCCTAAGGGCCCTTTCACATCAGCGTTTTTCGTAATTCGCGGCAGATGCGGTGAAAAAAACGCATCTGCCGCGTTTGCCGCATAACCGTTCCACTTGCGGCGCGGTTGCGGTTTTTTCTATGCAAAGTATAGGCATACTTGCGGCAGGTGCGGCAAGTGCGGTTTTGCACTTGCGGCAGGTGCGGCCGTGAAAAAAACCGCAGTAAGCCGCGGTTTTTTTCGCGGCCCCACCTGCCGCAAGTGCAAAACCGCACTTGCCGCACCTGCCGCAAGTACGCCTATACTTTGCATAGAAAAAACCGCAACCGCGCCGCAAGTGGAACGGTTATGCGGCAAACGCGGCAGATGCGGTTTTTTCACCGCATCTGCCGCGAATTACGAAAAACGCTGATGTGAAAGCACCCTTAGGCTAAATAAATCCGTGCATTTATTTTGTTTCTGGTCTACTTTTCCACTAAAGCAGTTAGCATTATCTTGTGTTACTCATCTATTTCCGTTTATTCCATAGTTTGGCTGTTCACGGGGTATCTCTTGATGTATTTGTACTAGCATCTGCTATAGTACTGTTTTTATGGTTCTTTTGTTTTTTATATTATTTCTTTTATGCTGTTATAATTTTTACTCATATTAAGCTTGTCTTATATTATTGTGGTTATGAGCTGGATGATTGTGTTAATGTACGTTCCCTTGCCATAATTTTATATTTTACTGTTGGTGCTTTTATATTTGTTTCTTCTTTCTTGGTTTTATATTGAGTTTATTCAGAATCCAAATAGTTCGATTTCTTGGTTGAGACCCTTTGGGGCTAGACTGTCAGTTTGGATAATCCACTTTCATATCTTGACATTTTTTTAATTTATTGCCTCCTCTTGGGTCATCCTCTATTTTTTCAATGGCAAAGAATTGTAGGTTCCTACTATTCGCTTTGTGATGGTCCTTAAAGTGTTTGGAGAGGGGGTGGCCTATAAATCCATCCTTTATATAACGGATATGTTCTCCTATTCTCACTGTTAAAGCTCTTATTGTGCAACCTATATACAACTTATTGCATGGACACTGTATGCCGTAAATTACCCCCTTAGTTTGACAGGTGATGCTCTCTTTAATTTTAAAGCTGTTGTCTCCTGTTGAAACTTTGAACTCTTTCCATATTTTTCTGGAGGTGTTGGTGGATTGTCAACTTTTACAGTGTCTGCAATATCTGAAGCCTGGGTTGATGGTTCCTTTCTCTTTAGTCTTCGTTCTTTCTTCCTATGCACTCGGGGCTCCCATTCCTTTTAGGGACTTGGCTCTTTTAAACACGACTTTCAGTTTCTCTGGCAGGCATTCTCCAATGATCCTGTCTATTTTTAATACGTGCCAATGTCTCTGAATGATCCTTTTGAACAGTCCATAATTTTCATGATAGTTCGTTATGATGGGTAACCGGCTAATTTGTTCTTCTATACTAGTAGTGTCTCCTTTATTTCTATTGTATTGCAGTCTTCAGCTATTTTAGACTGACCAGAACAGCAGCTCAGCATAAAGAAATAAACAGAGGGACGTCACCCTACAATGCTATGCATGTAAGGGCCAATAAAACCTACTAAAGAGCAATAGCCAAACACAGGTGTATGTCATACAAGTAATGATAACTCCCTCTCTTAGGTCACTCAGGACATATAAAACGAAAAAAAAGACCCCAGTTATTAAACAAAAGAAGAATCTGGAGAAAGATAAAATCAAGAAATTGTTTTTAGCGTGTTTTTAGGGTATGTGCTCACAGGACGTTTTTTAAGCAGTCCTGAACACAGCAAAACCTGAGGATCCTAGAGTCCAGGACAGGAGATTAGCTGTGATCTTGTCTGCATTTTTTGCATGTTTATTGCGCGTTTTTAGGGTGAGTGCCCACAGGACGTTTTTGCTGTGTATTTGGAGCGTTTTCTGCATGCAGTTTACCATTGGTCAGGTATTTGACAGTTCATGACACTTGCAAAACCAATGTGTGGGCACAGCGTTTCTGTGAAACACATTGGTTTTGCTGGGAATCAAAACCGCAGGAACAAATTAGCATAAATTACCATAAAACCAATGGTTTTCTGCATGCAGAAACCGCAGCAAAAACGTCCTGTGGGCACTCACCCTGCAGGTACGGTCAGACGTAACGACCGCAGTAGCGATCCCGATAACGACATGGCTCCCGGGATCGCTGATGAGTCATTATCGGTATCGCTACTTGGTATTCAAACACGCCGATCTATACAACGATATGTCCACCCTAGCGATTTCTTCAACGATATTGTTCAGTCGTTGTATTTCCTTCTCACATGACGATTTACCTCCACAGGACTCATTATGTGTTGCCAACGATATCGTCGGTAAGGTGTCAAACACAGCGATACAGCGTTCCCAGCGGGAGCGCAACGACCAAAAAATGAACCAGGAGGCTGTGTAACGATTGCCGATCTCGCAGCAGGGGACCAGATCGTTACACCCTGTCGCACGTAGCGATGTCGTTGCTGAGATCGCTATTGCGTCACAAAAGTAACGATCTCGTTAGCGATCTCGGTATGTGAGACATACCCTTAAGGCTGGCTTCACACCACGGTAAGGTCTGATCCGGGGCTGTTAGGGATGACCATGACAGCCCTGGATCGGATCAGCACACAGAACTGGAGGGCTAATATGCCCTCCGGTCCAGTGTGCTGCTGGACGCAGCTGCCACCGCTGATTAGTCGAAACCACGGCTCGCGGGGAGCTAGCCGCAGTCCTGAAACAACAGCGGCGTGTAGCCACATGTGTCCGGTTCCCGGACCCTCCCGGACTGGTGCAATCCAGCCCCATAGGCTCCCATGTTAGGGAGCACCGGATTGCACCGGCAATTTGGGGAGATTTATCTCCCCGGACACAAAAACATTGCAAGCAACGTTTTTGTGTACGTGGAGAAAAATCCGATTTCTCACGGATTCTGCCGGAGAGATGGAAACCGGATGGCAGAGAGCTGCCATTCGGCTCCATCCGGCACCATAGGGTACTATGGGGCCAAAATCCGGTCTGGGGCTGTCTGGTTTACACCGGACAGCCCCGGACCAGACTCTGCTGTGGTGTGAAGCCAGCCTAAGAGTGTTTTAAAGAGTGGTTTTTAGTGTGTGATGAGATTAATTTATAATAATAAAACAATTGTGATAAAAAATACACTATTTAAGTGAATAATCATTTGTTTAATATAGAAAGATCCCAGCACTCATCTATTAGTTGCTTGTTAGTGTTTATTTGAAGACATATATACAGTGTTGGTGGTGACAGCTGTCACCACCAACACTGTATATATGTCTTCAAATAAACACTAACAAGCAACTAATAGATGAGTGCTGGGATCTTTCTATAATAGTCAAAGGATCTCTTGGTCCTTTCCACAATAGCACCATCACAACCAAAGACTGAGTGCTGGTCATTAACGACTCTCTATCATTTGTTTAAAGCGAACCTGTCAGCCCCCCTGGACATCAAAAGCTATAATAGCCACCTTCTGCAGCACTAAGGCTGCATTTAGGGAAGGTGGCTATAGGCTTTTGATGCCCTATATACAGTTAAATATTCACTTATATAACTGCTTACAGTTTAGAAGACCTAAGACCGGGAGGCGGGGTTTCGCGCTCCTCCGACCCACCCCCTCTTGTCAATCAGCCTGGTTGCCTGCTGCTGCCTCCCCTCACAGTCTAGCATGAACGCGCGCCTCCGTTCTCTATGGCGCCGCGCATGCGCTGTGCGCGCAGCCCTACGACTTCCTGGACACCCGGCGCACAGCGCATGCGCGGCGCCATAGAGGAGAATGGAGGCGCGCGTTCATGCTAGACTGTGAGGGGAGGCAGCAGCAGGCGACCAGGCTGATTGACAAGAGGGGGTGGGTCAGAGGAGCGCGAAACCCCGCCTCCCGGTCTTAGGTCTTCTAAACTGTAAGCAGTTATATAAGTGAATATTTAACTGTATAAAGGGCATCAAAAGCCTAGAGCCACCTTCCCTGAATGCAGCCTTAGTGCTGCAGAAGGTGGCTATTATAGCTTTTGATGTCCAGGGGGGTGACAGGTTCGCTTTAAGAACCATATATATGATTTAGCGCATTACCTATCATAGGTTCAGAATACTATTAATCTACAAATTAACCCCATATCTGCAGGATAATAGCATTTTTCCACGTGACAGGTTCACTTTAACCTCTTCACCCCCTGGGTGATTGTCCGTTATCCGCTTTTCCCTCCCCTTCTTCCAAGAGCCATAACTATTTTTATTTTTCCTTCAATATAGACATATAAGGGCTTGTTTTTTGTGGGACGAGTTGTACTTTTGAATGACTCCATTTATTTTACCATATAGTGTACAGGAAAATGGGGAAAAAATTCCAAGTGCAGTGAAATTGCAAAAAAAAGTGCAATTACACAATTGTTTTTTGGGTTTGTTATTCACCATGTTCACTTTATTGTAAAACTGACATGTCGTTATGATGCCTTGAGTCGGTACGAGTTCGTAGATACCAAACATGTTTACTTTTACTGCTATCTAAGTGGTGAAAAAAAAATCTGACTTTTTTAAAGAAAAAGAATAGCACTTTTGTGCCACTTTCTGCAACCCATAGCGTTCTCATTTTTTGGGATCTGGAGCTGTGTGATGGCTTACTTTTTGCATCTTGAGGTGACGTTTCTAATGATACCATTTTTGGGTAGATACACGTTGTTTTGATCGTAAGTTATTACATTTTATTGCAATGTTGCCAAGACCTAAAAAATAAAATTTTGTCGTTTGGTCTTTTTTTCCATTAAGCAGTTTACACATCTAATTAAGGCTGCTTTCACAAGAGCGGTAATTTGTAATTCGCGGCAGATCCGGCAGATATCGCCGCTCCTGCCGGATCTGCCATGTAACGGCCGTCTTACGGCACGAATCCGGCAAGCCCCATTCATCCTCTATGGGACTTGCGGTCAGGTACGGCAAGTGCGGTTTGGCCGGATCCCACAGATCTGGCACTTGCAGCCGCTCAGAAAAAATGCCAGCAGAGGGTTTTTTTGCGGTGCAGCAATAAGTGCCTTATTTTACTTGTCCCACTAGGTGGCCTCAGTGCTGCACAGTTTGATTGCTTCTTTTAAGTTACGATTAGCTAATGCACATCTGAACACAAGACAAATTATCACTTACTGCTGGTGAACCCACTGGGAGATCGCCAGCAGGAAGCAATTCCAGACAGCTTCCAGCGTCATCAGAGGACCTCGGGTTGTCAAGGTAACAGTAGAGGTCCTGTGATCGTTTCACGGGACCTCTAATCATGGTGGGGTACGGCACGATCCCCACCATGGTGGTCTGGATTGCGATGTCAGTGATTGACAGCGCGATCCAAAGGGTTAACAGCATCAATCAGTATATATATACGTCTCTGGTCATAAAGGGGTTAAGCTAAACGGTATGTGATTTTTGTAGGGGTGATATAAAGGTTTATGCAATTTAATTGCCATTTCGGTGACAGACACCATTTAAGTAGACTAAAAATAATTTCACCCAACCAACAAACATTTTGCTTGTGCATTGGGTGATTTGACAGCCTCTTTAGGCAGGTAGTTCATGAGCTCATCAGAGGAGGTAGAGGAGGATGCTAGTGATGAGGCTAGGTTATGGCTTCCTGGACAGGGAAGGAGTCCTGGAAGCACGTCAACAACTGCGTCCTCAGCCACAACTCTGCCTCTGTGCAGAAGTCGCGGTGGCTCTGCAGGCTGCATGGGCGCTAAGCCTTGCCTAGCCTGGGCTTTTTTTCAGATCGCAAAGGATGACCCAACTAATGTTATCTGCCAAATTTGTAAACAAAAACTGAGTAGAGGTAAAAAAATCAATAGTGTGAGTACTTCATGCATGAGCCATCACATGGACATGAAGCATAAGTCACAGCGGGAAGCTCACTGTGCTGCAATGCGGCCTAGCGGGCCTGGCCAACCACAGTCTGCCCATCAAGTGCATCTGTGGCTTCTTCATCCTCTGTGACTGTGGAGACAGCTGTCAGATAGGCTTTTGGACGCAGAACTTCCATCTATTTACCCGCAACAGCGAGTGTGATTGACAGGTCGTCAGCTGTTTTGGAAGTGGAAACACCTGGTGGTGTTGAGCGCTGTCAGACATCGAGAGCACCACCTTTTTATGAATGCGACATAATAAGTCCGCCTGTACCTCCTTCACAGACTAGCAGTTTGTGTGGGACACCCTACTCAACCCTGTCTCAGCACAGCAACCAGCCCTTGGTCCCTCAGATGTGGACAAGTAAAAGACCATTTCCTCTTACCCATGCCAAAGCTAAGAGGTAGAATTTCACCATCTGCAAGCTGTTGGCTATGGAAATGCTGCCATTCCGGCTGGTGGATACACAGGATTTTTGAGACCTTAAGGCCATCGCAGTGCCCCAATACCAGTTGCCCAGTTGCCACTACTTCTCGAAGAAAGCTGTGCCTGCGCTACACCAGCATGTTGCACACAACATCACCACTTCCTTGAAAAACCCTGTGTTTGACAGGGGGAATTTTACCACAGACACTTGGACGAGTAAGCATGGACTGGTGCGTTACTTGTTGCTGACTGGGCACTGAGTAACTATGGTGACAGCAGGAGAAGGGGCTGCTGTACAAGTCTTGCCATCCCCACGGTTGTGTGTCAAACCTCTGTATCTGGATGTTCCTCCACTGTTTCTGCCTCCTCCACATCTTCTAGGTCCTCCAAAGCCTGTCTTGTAATGTGACCCGTGTTGAACCTGTGCAGAAGGAATCCAGCACACCTCCTTACTATGCTGGCAGCAGGGCTCAATGCAATCAGGCGGTGTTTACATTAAAATGACTGAGAGATGTGAGTCACATAGCTGAGGAGTTGTGGTCAGTTCTGGAGACAGAGTTTAATCAGTGATTGTCTCCACTAAACCTGCAGCCAGGGAAGGCCATGTGCGACAGTGCTGGAAACCTGGGCACAGCCCTTCGCCTGGGCAAGGTGACATACGTGCCTTGTATGGCTAACGTATTGAACCTGGTCGTCCAGCAATTTCTAGCCCACTATCCCAGCCTACATGCTCTTCTGCAGAGGGCACGGTCGCTGTGTGCTCACTTTCGCCGTTCGCATCCCAAAACTCAACGACTTGTGCTACAGAAGTCATTCGCCTGCCGGTTCACCGACTGAAAAGCAATGTGCCGTCACGATAAAATTCCACTCTGCACATGTTGCAGCGACTGTGGCAGCAGCGACGAGCCCTGGTGCTGTATGTTATGACATATAGCCTGGGCCTACGCGATCCAGATGTGGGGTAAATCGCGCTACTGGAGTGGTCTCAGATTAAGGACCTCTGCTCACTTCTGCAGAGTTTTGAAATGGCTACTAAGATGTTTAGCACTGACGATGCCATTATCAGCATGACCATTCCGATCATCTACATGCTGGAGCACACTTTAACTGGTATTCGGAGTCAGGTGGTGGACCAAAAGGAAGGGGAGGAACTACAGGAGGAGCCATATGCTGAAGGGATAACAAGATCTCAAAGGTACAGACGGTCGGCAGCACCAAGGCGGCTGTCATTGGAGGGTGGGGGAGAGGGATTAACGAGGGCGCATGGTAGCAGCCAAACTGTTGATGAAGGTGCAGGAGCCGAGGAAGAAATGGAGGACGAAAAGGCGATGGGCATGGAAGACTCAACAGATGAGGGAGATCTTGATCACATTTCTGTTGTGCGAGGTTGGCTGGAGAGGGCAGAGGAAGGAAGCGTGAATGTTACCTCGCCGCCATCAACACAACAAGGACTTGGTTCTCCTGGATGCGCAAGATACATGAGAGCCTTCTTGCTGCACTACCTGCAACATGATCCTAGGATTGTTAGAATTCAAAGTAATGCCAACTACTGGGTTGCCACACTTTTAGATCCCCGGTACAAGAGTAAATTTGGACAAATGATTCCTGCCCTGGAAAGGGACGCAAGCATGCAGGAGTATTAACAGAAACTTTTATACAATCTTAGATCTGCTTTTCCCAAAAACACCAGTGGAGCACATAGTGAATATCACAGTTCTAACTTTCCAGCCCTGGGAACGTCGAGTCGTCATCACTCAAACGTTAACAGTAACAGTCTATCTGGTAACAGCAATTTTGTGGAATAGTTTCACAAATTTTTTAGACCATCCTTTGCAACGCCAGAAGACAGAACAAGTCTGACACATAGTGAACACCTAGATAGGATAGTACAGGAGTATCTACAGCTGAATAGCGATGCCATGACTGGGCAACTGGACCCTTGTTCACTTTGGGCTTCAAAACTGGAAAAATGGCCTGAGATTGCCACTCATGCCTTGGAGATTTTGGCGTGCCCTGCAGCCAGCGTTCTCTCTGAACATGTCTTCAGCGCTGCTGGTAGTGTGCTGACGGATAAGCGCACGCGGCTGTCCAATGACAGTGTAGACAGACTAATGTTTATCGAGATGAACAAGTCATGGATCCGCAAGGACTTTGCCACCTCTATGTCAGCCTGGGGCGACTGAACAGTTGTGTACTTTACAATGTGCTGCATTAAACTCGCCATTTCAAAATTTCAACTCTGGGGCAATTGATGCCACTTAAGTGGTAGCTGGGCCTAATTTAAAAAAAAAAAAAAAAAAAAAAAAAAAATAGAGACTGTTGTTGGGGTCTCCTTGCTGTTTGTTGCTTGACTTGAGTAGGGCCCTCTGAGCTCAATACCTATCCTTGACACTCCTGCCCGTTTCTGAATATTCAACCTTTTTGTCCATCGAACCAGTGATTAACAAATTTGCTGTATTCACACTCCACCATATTTGGGTGCTTAAAGGCACTGTTTAGTCAATCTCCCCCGTCCACTAGGCCTAATCAGGTCACTGACCTACCTTACTAGTTTCTCCTTTAATACTCCTCGACACGGATAGTGGTCCCACCTGTGTGGTGGAGCATGACATTGATGGGAGCGCTTGCATGAGCTTTGAGTTTGTCTGGCTCAGTAGGCCCAAACAGGTTACTGACCTACCTTTCTATTATTTACTGTAATACTACAAGACACAGATAGTAGTCCCACCTGTGTGTGGCGGGGCATAACATTGATGGGAACGCTTGCATGAGCTTTTGTGGTGCCCCACTAAGAGTGCGTCACAAAAGGGTACTGCACCCCTGACTGAAGGTGCCGTATTCTTTGTTTTAGTAATGAGTAGAATAAGTCTGAAGCTCCAGCACCACATGCAACACTTAGTGTTAGAGGACCAGTTAGACACCCGTTACTAGGGTAACCGGTCCTGGTGGGAGGAAATGCTAAATTATAAAGCAGTAGGGAAAGCAGCAAAGAGTTAGTGAAGGAGTGAAGCAAGGGAGTGTAGAGAAGCCAGAAGGGAGCTGCACAGAGCCGTGCAGCACAGAGAAGCAAAGTGAAAGCGAGAGATGGAGCAGAGTTGGAGAAGCTTCAGAGAAACAGAGAGAAGCTAACGGGGAGGGCACCTTAACCTGGTGACCCAAAAGAGAAAGGGGCCGAGAATAGAACAGGTAACTGAATGCCCTAGCCCAGTCCAAACCTGGAGTACCGGCTCCGAAGTGGTCCAGCTGGCTACAACCCTGAACCACAAACCCGGAGTGGTCGATGTCTTTATAGGAGCACTACCCACCAGCCCAAAGACCATAATAGTCTACACCCGAAGCACCCACAATTGAGGGCCAGGGTCCGTGGAATGAAAGACAGAGAAAACCCAAATGAGAGTCTTCAGTGCTACAACACGGGTATAGCAAGGGCAGCAGAGCAAGGGACAGAGCGTGATAGAGAAGGAACACAGGTGGAGCTTCAGAGGGACGCTGCTCATTACCACCCGGTCCACTGCCTTAGGGCCCTTTCACATCAGCGTTTTTTTTCAAATCGCGGCAGATGCGGTGAAAAAACCGCATCTGCCGCGATTACCGCATACCGGCTGCACTTGCGGCGCGGTTGCGTTTTTTTCCATGCAAAGTATAGGCGGACTTGCGGCAGGTGCGGCAAGTGCGGTTTTGCACTTGCGGCAGGTGCGGCCGCGAAAAAAACCGCGGCTGACCGCGTTTTTTTTCGCGGCCGCACATGCCGCAAGTGCAAAACCGCACTTGCCGCACCTGCCGCAAGTCCGCCTATACTTTGCATGGAAAAAAACCGCAACCGCGCCGCAAGTGCAGCCGGTATGCGGTAATCGCGGCAGATGCGGTTTTTTCACCGCATCTGCCGCGATTTGAAAAAAACGCTGATGTGAAAGGGCCCTTAGCCGACACCATCGCATACCTTGTAAAGTTGCAGAATACCGGAGTAAATACCCGTTCAGAGTGAGCAACGTGTCAGTGTTTTCTTCCTTGAACTGTTATTTGCCTGCCTTGTTCCACAGTGACTGTGCTGCCGTACTCCACCATCAATTACTACTTACAACACCCCGGGGACCTCGCTCCTCCTGTAGGGAGCTACTCCATCTTGCTGCCGCCCATCACCCCGGAGGTTCCCGCAGCGCCGATGCCATCACCGGAACCTACAGGTGGCGTCACGGACACAAACTTTATTTTTCTTTTTCCCCTTTTTCATTGACCACCAGACACCGCCACCCGTGACCTCCAGACTGCGCCTGAAATCTGAGACCCCTGGTCTGGGTGAGTCACCTTGAATTTATGGGGCCTACTAGGCCTAAACAGGTCACTGACTAGTTTTTCATGTAATACTCCTCAAAACGTATAGTTGCTGAGCAATGTTTAACCTTGAAATGCTAGGCCAGATCCTTTTCCAGACCCTGTGCCATTCAGCAAATTTTAGTCTAGGACAATTGATGTCATTTTGCTGTGGTCTGACCCTTTCGGAAGAGTGAGGACTTTTGTTGGGGTCCCCTTGCTGTCTTTTACATTATTTGAGAAGGGTGTGACATGCCCATACCTGTGTCTCATGCTCCGTTTACTCCTCCACCTCTTTTTACTTAATGTAGAATACTAATGCCACTTTTCCCCTGACTATTTGTACTGTGGGTAGATTGTTGTCACTTTTCCTGGTGTTTGTTGTCTATTCTGAGTAGTTTGGCAGCTTTTGGACACCTTTTGAAGGTGTTTTCTATGTGTTTGCTGTAGCCTGTCATTGATTTCAATGGGATTCGCGGTGTTCGACAAACATTCGACGAACAAATTGAATCGAATTCGAACAACTAGGTGGTGGCTCATCATTATTCCTGACCTCTCTCAGAATCATACTTGCTCAATCAAGCATGGAACCCCAGATTGAGGAAAATTGACAGCCATCTTGTGTTTCTTCCATGAACTAATAATTGCAGCAACCGTTGTTGCCTTTTTACCAAGTTGCTTACATATTGGGTGGCACAGTGGTTCAGTGGTTATCACTGCAGCCTTGCAGCCCTGGGTTCAATTCCCACTAAGGACAACATCTGCAAGGAGTTTGTATGTTCTCCCCTTGTTTGCATGGGTTTCCTCCAGGCACTCCGGTTTCCTCTCACATTGCAAAGACATACTGATAGGATGTTTAGGTTGTGAGCCTCAGTGGGGACAGCATTACTGATGTATGTAAAGTGCTAAGGAATTAATAGCGCTATATAAATGAATAAATATTATTATTATTATTATTATTATATTGTCTTTTGCCCATCCCACCCTTTTGCAGGTTTACAATGTTGTCCCTGGTGTCCTTAGACAGCTCTTTGGTCTTGGCCATGGTGGTGGGGTTGGCGTGTGATTGTGTGGACAGGTGTCTTTTATACAGGTCATGAGTTCAAACAGGTGCAATTAATACAGGTAATGAGTGTAGAGTAGAAGAGCTTCTTAAATAGAAACTAATGGGTCTGTGAGAGCCAGAAATCTTGATGGTTGGTAGGTGATCAAAATACGATATTCTTCGCTTTATAAGATGCACCACATTATAATACTCACCCCAAGTTTGATGAAAAAAAAAAAAATAATAATCATTTTTTATGTTTAATGGGGTTCGTCTTATAATGCCAGTGTCTGGCTTACAAATCATATATATATATGTCCCCCATCCTGGCACGTCTCCCCTGTGCTGCTGGCACATGCCCGCCATCCCGGATATAGCCTCCACCTCAATCTATATGCCCCCTGCTGGCGTGCACATAGTAGAATAAACGCTTTTACCTCACCCTTCATAGCTCGCTCTCTGCTCCCAGCTGAGCGGAGAGTTCCTGGGTCGGTCCCAGGTATTGGATCATGTATCCAGGGTGCACAGTGATGATGACATCACTGTGCTGATCACATGATCGCATGCCAGCACAGACACAGGAAGAGAGACCACTGAGCTGGGAGCACGAAGCAAGTTACAGAGGGTGAGTTAAAAGCATTTGTTATTTTACTATGTGCGTGCCAGCAGGGGGGCATATAGAGTGATGGGGGGGGGCATATCCAGAATGGGGGGGGTGAGTGCAGGCACATGTATATTCGCTGCTCCCCCGTCCACATCTCAGCATGGCTTCAGCACCGAGGTGATGGACAGCAGATGTAGTGCATATTACATGGAGCTAATGAGCGGGAGCACATGACCTCCCGCTGCTTCAGCCCCTGGACACCACTCCAAAGCCGCCCCCCCTCCGCTACAGTACAGAAAGTAGATTCAAATAAAAAAATTTGGGTGAAGAAAAGTGCGTTTTATAATCCGAAAAAAAAAGTACTTTTTTCATGCAATAAAATGGAATGTAACTACTTAATTATCATACAATGTGATTTTCTGGATTTTTATTTAGATTCTGTCTCTCACAGCTGAATTGTACCTACAATAAAAATTACAGACCTCTCCATTCACTGTAGTTGGGAAAACTTGCAAAATCAGCAGTGTCTCAAATACTTTTTTCCACACTGTATATCATGCGTCATGATTCCTTATAGCAGACTATTCTACTTACGGGAGTGACCCTTTTACCTTCCCTTGTTTTTATTTTAACGCTTCTCATTTTGCTATAAAACAGCCTGTATCAGCTCCTGTGTGTGGCTTCTCACAAGCTCCAGTAAGCATCTATTCTATTCACCAATGATACATCACTGATTCTGTGTATTACAGTGCAGTCAACAACAAAATTGCATTGCACTGTGATTCTGTAGAGAGGTAGTTGGTAACCTCCAGTGGATTCTGTGAGACTGATGAGAAGACATTGTACCAATTAGGTGCAAATTGCCATCCAGAACCAAAAGGGAAGCCTGCCGTTTCTGTGGGGAAGAGTCTAAACAGGCATCGGGGTCAAAAGCAAGCCGTGGTGCAGTCAGAAACTATAAAAGGAGTAGCCTCCAACGGAAGAAGAGATTTGGCTCCTAGAAGTCTGAAGGAGCAGACTGACGTGCAGGACTAGCGCTCCCATACACAGAGAGAGTAAGATTGAGCCTTGTAGGCCGATTGAGAAACTGCCTGCCAGGAACTCAAGTCCGACTCCAGTATGTCTGCTGGTCAAGATCCCCCCGACAGAAACCCATAGTCAAGCTGCAGGCTCCACCGGTTAAGATTCCCAGACAGAGCTGTATGGTCAAGCCGCAGACTCTGCCGGTCAAGATCCCCCAACAGAGCTCCATGGTCAAGCTGCAGATGACGCCGGTTAATATCAGAATTCCCGGGTGGCTCAGGCCTTCCCCCCAGCTAGGTTTTGTGGTACCTTAGAGGGTGTGAATAAGGTAATCCCCCATATGCCACACTGTGGGCCCTGTGATTAACCCCAGGTGACTGGGTCAGATAGAGCTGAAGTACTGTGACAAAACAGACGGACAGTCAAGTTGGTCATTCCTGCTTTTGAATGACATTTGGGCTGTGTAACAGACCTAATGTGTAGAGATGAGCCAGTACTAAAATGCTCGGTTGCTCGATGCTCTGGCCGAGTATCCCAAGATACTCGTGTACTCGGCCAGAGCACCGAGCCCAATGTTAGTCAATTAGTGACAGGCTCCGCCCACAGACTTCCGGCTATAAAACGAGTGTTTCTGGGAAAGGGTGGGAGGGGGCCTTTTTCAAATCATCGCAACATAGAACACCTTGCTGTGGCCCCCAGAGGGATCCTAAAAATCAATCTGCTCTCTGTGAGGTGCTAGCTCTCTGTGTGCACTGAAGGGAGCAGTGTATTTGTGTCAGATCGATAATTATTTGCAAGGAGTCAGAGCATCTCGGCGGTACTCGGTGCTCGCCGAGCATTCCTAGTACCGAGATACTCGTGCGAGTAACGAGTAGCGCCGAGCATGCTCGCTCATCCCTACTAATGTGTACTAATGGGAAACATCTCTATTTCGCCTCTCCTGAGAAAAGTGTTGAAGTCCGTTCGGTATAGTGGTTAAACGCTGTTTATGAGTTATCTTGTCACTGTTAACTTAGTATGTGAAGTCTGAAGCTGAATTGCATATTGTATACGTTTTCGCTTTACTTCTGTATTCCCATCTACATTTTTACTTTGTGCAGTATTAAATTTTGTGTGTGACGTCACCACTGTGCCCTCCATTCCTGTGTGTTGCATCCCGGTACCTTTGTTACAATTCCTAATAATATCCCACCACTGCCTCCATTTGTGAACACTGAGAAGGGGGACAGAGGATTGGCATCACACTCCTGTTAACACTTTCATGAATCAGTCTTGCTTTTAATTTTTTTTTTAATTATCACAAACCAGACAGCAGTTCTGTCTCCCCATATGTAAAGAGCTTCCTAGTGGCTTAAAGAGAAGATGTTAGATTAATAAACTACTCTAAGCCGTATATATGGGCATGTAGGTCATAGAAAATGTAATAAACTAGTACCTTGACATCAGTGATCCAATGTCTTATTGCAGTGAAGTTGGGCACAGGGAGACACCCAGCGCAAAACAACAATGGGTGAAAAGGAGTCCTTCACGCTAAGGGCAAAGGGAGATATGGCGACCCCTAGAAACACGTGGCTCCCGTAACAACCCTATATAGTTTCTGCAACTGTCGCTGATCAGGATACATCGTCCCTGGCTGTCCTTCAACTAAGACTATTTAAAGATCAGACAGGGTGGACACTGGTCAATCCAGCTAACAACTAAAGGAAAACACCAGGGAAACAAACAAAGGGGAAAGGGATAAACACTTAGCTGAAAGGAGAGCAAGACCGCAAACTACACAGGAAGTGCACAATGCACTGCTGAGCTAGGAAGCCACCCCAACTCCAAACACTCTATCAGCAGCAATGCGTCATGCGGGCCAAGGGGTATAAATAGAGACAGCTGAAAGGTAGGTAGGTAGAAGACAAGATGGGTCCTAGAGACCACCAACTATTACCAAGCAGAGAAATACCTCTTAAGACCCAGTCACACATAACGACGCACCAGCGATCCCGATAACGATGTGCAGAGATCGCTGGTGCATCGTTTTTCACATCGCTGGTAAGATGTCAAACAGGTATCTCACAAGCGATGTGAAAAGCGACGCACCAGTGATCCAGAGTTATACTGAGGTCATTGGGAATTGTCACTCCATAGCATAGCATTGAGATCGTTAGTCATTGTCCCTGTCAAATACAACGATGTAGCGCTCCCAGCGGGAGCGCAATGACGTAGAAATGACCCAGAGCAGTATATAACGATCAACGATCTCACAGCAGGGGCCAGGTCGTTGGTGCGTGTCACACAGAACGACATCGCTAACGGGATCGCTGTTGTGTCACGAAATCTGTGACGTTACAGCAATCTCGTTATGTGTGACAGGGCCTTTAGAGGGACAAATCCACAATTCAGGACTTTAGCTCTTTGGCCAGACGCTGCGACCTTCTGCCAGTGGCCCCAACAGCCTCATCTGTGTCTCCTGATACACCCGTGACAATTCCATAGTTTTCAAAAAGTGTAGATAAAGTTTTAAAATCTCGGGGTGGGACAGAGACCTTCCTGAGAGTTTTCCTCCAGCTTTTATATAAAAATACCAAGCGACATCTCTATGTATATCGTTCCCCTTACTGCATGTGTGATGTCGGGCTCTGTTAAAGAAAGCTCAGGCGCATATAGATCGCCACTGTCCTCACTTCTGCCTTGTTCTGTCCTTCTATGGACACTGTGCGACAGTAAGGACAGTGTTTTCAACTTTCTATGACCCGTATGTCCACATAGACAGTATAGGAGGGTTGATCCTTCACTAGTAGGCCAAACTGTAACATTTTTGTAATTTATAACTACAATTAATAATGTCATCTTCACTATAAAACTAAACAATCATTCTCCTTTTCCATTTGTATTGACATTTAATAATTAAGCAGCGGTTTAAAAAAAAGTAAGATAAAGTATAAAACCAATAAATTCCAAAATGTATATAAACTGTAAAAAAGTACAACTTTTTTTTAATCATTTAGTAATTTTAAATTGAATTAAAATGTGTTGTAACATCCTTTCGTTTTATGGAGCGAATGACTGCACACTGATTATAAATTATAAAGGCTAAAAGAAATTTCAATGCATTCAGAATGAGTAGTTATAAAGTAGTTTATGTGACGGGCAAGACTTGATAGTTCCAGAATAATTCGTAGACATCCACTCTTCACCGTCCAGAAATGTCTTTGTTTCTCTGACTGTAAAGTTGTTCACTTTTTGCAATAAGTTTTCTCCTAAACAAAACAGAAGTGAAAAAAGTAATACTGCTACATGCTGTCAGAACCGGACAATCGTACATAAGATGAGCTGTGATGTATAGGTGCCGCTCACTCCTTTATGTAGTACATTGCGTTACCTGTGTCAACCACTAGCTGTTCACACATACGTCGGCTTAGTGTCGGCGGCGGCTGGGCGGACCCGACAGGAAGCTCGGCAGCCGTCCACCGGCTTCCTGTCGGGTATGTGCGGCGGGAGACGGGCGGGTGTGCGGCGGGTGCACAGCGGGTTAGTGGCGTCGGTTCTGCAGCGGCTGGAAGCAGCACATGATTCTGCTTGCAGCCGCTGCAGAACCGGCCGGTTTATAGAACATGATCATTGTTTGCTAACCCGCTGGGAAACCAGCGGGTTAGCAACAGATGAGCATGTGGAAACCGCCGGTGTGTGCACACCGGGGGTCGGCTTCCATAGGTTTATATGTTAACCCAAAAGTAGCTTTTGGATTAACATAAATTTGCATAAACCTCATGGAAACCGACCTGCGGTTTCCGCTGCTAAACCGAGGTTAAAACTGTATGTGTGAACTTACCCTAGAGTGCATTTACAAAGGCTGACTATCATGAATACGCACTCATTCAGGAAAAATTGTGTAACAAGTTATGGGGCGTTTTACCTATTCCCCTTGTGAAAATTGGAAATCTGGGGCTAAAATCACATTTTAGAGGTAAAACTGTAATAATTTATTCTTCACTGCCCAATAATATAACATTTTCTGAAACACCTGTGGCGTCAATGTGGTCACTGCACCCTTAGATGAATTCATTGAGGAGTGCAGTTTGTAATATGGGGTCACTTCTGTAGGATTTCTGCTGTTATGGCACCTCAAGGGCTCTGCCAATGTGACATTTGCAAACTATTCCAGCAAATTCTCAAGTCCAATATGGTGCTCCTTCCCTTCAGAGTTTAGCACTGTACCTCAAAAGTAGTTCCCAATTACTTGAAGGGTATTGGCGTAGTCAGGACAAATTGCACAGCAAACTGTGTGGTCCATTTTTTCTAATTACTTCTTGTACAAATTAAAAACTTGGAGCTAAAAAAACATTTAGTAAAAGAAATGTAATTATTCTTCCTTCACCGCCCAATGGTATATATTCTCTGTCATTGAATCCATTGAGGGGTGTACTTTTGTAAAATGGGGTCACATATGGAAGATTTCTGCTTTTGCCGCAAGTCAGGAGCTCTGCCAATGTGACATGGCACCTGTAAACTATTCCAACTAAATCTGAATTCCAATATGTAACAAATTGTATGATCCATTTTCTCCGATTACCGTTCTTTAACCTCATTACGACCAATAACTGATATAGCTGTCATGGAAATATGTCAGTTCCCGCACCATGACGGCTATATCAGTTTTGGCTTTGAACTGTCACTACTTGTAAACAGTGACAGCTCCATTCTGAGAGCTATCAGTGACAGCTGAGCGTCAGGGGAAAAGGTGTGGTGACCCTTTTTAGTGGTCCCCACACTCAGAGAGATGTGATTGACTGACTGATCACATCATGATCGCGCTGGAAAGTGCTGAATATTAGCACTTCCCTCACGATCTCTGCAGGAGTCGGGCTTGTCAGCTGTGCCCAGCTCCTACACTCATCATCTGCCTATGCCTGGCATATGCTCCCCTCTTCCTCCTTCTGCTCCCCTCCTCCGTCTTCTGCCCTCCTACTTTCGCTCCCCTCATCCGTCTTCTGCCCTCCGGTCCTGCGCCCACTCACCACCTCTGTCCACTTCCTTCCTCCATCTTCTGCCCTCGGTCATGTGCCCGCTCTCCTCAGTCCACTCCCCTCCACTCCTGTGCTCTCTCCAGGGGTGGATTAAGAGTAGCCAGGGTCCGGGGCTGTTCAGACTCTGTGGGCCCCCCCCGGTCATGTGACAGGGGTCAAGTGACGGGGGTCATTATCATATACCTGAAACAGTTTATTTTAGAAAAATAGTTCCAGTTTGAAACTGTAACCTGACAAACATCCATTGATCTAGTCAGTTTAGGACTAGCACACACACAGCTGCAGACTAATGAAAAGAGTGATAATATAAAACACTGAAAATATATTGATATAAAAGTAATATTGCAATTGTGTGCATTTAAATCAATGCATGCAGGATAATCGTGAGGCCTAATCTACAAATTAGCAATATAAAGAACAAAAAGAAAAGGAAGAAGATAAACCGAAGTCCAAGATTCAAATAGAAATATGTAATAGTTTATAGAAAAATTGAGACGGTAAAAAAAATCAGATACCACATACATAAGAATGGGACAGTGATCCAAATCAGGGACGGGTTGAGTAAGTACATTTTGGGCTGAAAAACTCGGCTTATGCACGAGTATATACGGTAACTAAACTGGCACTATTATATGTTCTGTCTTTTTTAGGTTTTGCACCTGCCCTGTGTGTGTTGTAACCTGCACAACAATTATTTACATCTATGCACTATGATTTCATCTCATGTTGGGGTGGGATCTCCAATCTATGAGGGTTTAAAAATTGTTAATATTTGGTATGGCAGTGAATTTTTCACTGTTTTAGCTTTTCTTTATATTACACTCACTGACATGAGATTTCATCCTACCATGACTTAGATTTGCAGGTGACATTGGGTAGATGTATAAAACCTGTTTTGATTCTAATAAATGTTCCCCTCAGAAGGATTTGAATATCTGTGTGCGCGATCTCTTCCCTCTTTTTCCTTTTTTAGGAGGAAGGATCGGATCGCTGCGGATCTTCACGGATCATCTCGGATCCGATTCACTTCCGACTCCGTCCGATTCCTATTATTCATAATTTCATGGTATATGATTCTTTCAATAATTGAACATGATGGTGTATTTTTAAAATGTTATAATGTATTGTTTGTTAGCAATGGATTGTATTACCATAGTGCACTGGCTATCATTACTTCATTGTACCATTATTTTACTGTACCTTTTTAATATAGCAGAGTCAATAAATTTCCAGCTTTTTACTTGTGCTTCAAACCCAGGCAGAAAGAGTTAGGGCGGCTTTACACACACCAACTTCTGTGACCAACTTCTGAACAGATCTCTGGTTGCAGTGAAATCATGGACACATTCTCCATTTTGTGGCTGTGTACAAATGGAGCAATGTGTCCATGATTTCACTGCAACCAGAGATCTGTTCAGAAGTTGGTGTGTGTAAAGCGGCCCTTAATCTTTTTTCAAGTAATTGCGAATTAATTTCACATTTGTTCATGCATGTTTTTAGTTGTTTTTAATAATAAAAAGGATTGTCTGTCATTCATTGATGCACTAACGATTAAGTAGTATCCCTCCGAAACGCGTATAGTCACTTTTTATGTGGCCATCTGATTGAAAACTGCAAGTGGCACCGGAGTTTTTCTACCTTTTCTTGCAGCACTGACAGTTGCACTGTATGGCAGATAATTGCCATACAGTGCAGCATCAGTGTAACCCCCCAGAGATGACAGCAAAACAACCCTTGATCCTTTGCTGCAGTCTCTGGAGGTGACTGAGTGACATGGGATCATCGGTGTGGACTACGTCGATGGGTATGTGGTTGTAATAAAGATGAAGTCCAAATATGTGTTAGTGCTCTTTGTTATAATAAAATTATTTTTTCACGGTTTGGTGTCTTACTTACCATTGACTTAGAGGTTCCTAATGGACGGGTCTAACACTGGCCCAACATTATGAACTTCGGGTTTAGTGCCAGCTGTCAATACAAAGCTGACATTATCCCGGTTATTACCCAGTTTGCCACTGGCACCAGAGCAACTGGAAGAGTCTGGGTACAGCGCCAGGAAATGGCGCTTCTAATAAATGCCCATTTTCTGGGGTGGCTGCGGACTGCAATTCACAGCGTGGGGGTCCCAGAATGCTTGGGCCTCTGCACGCTGAGTATTCCAGCCCCCAGCTGTCTAGTTGTACCTGGCTGGAAACAAAAATTTGGTGAAGCCTCACGTCTTTTTATTTTAAAGTATTTAAAAAAATAATAAAAAAAAAAAGGGCTCCGCTGTATTTTGATTACCAGCCACATACAACTAGGCAGCTGGGGGTGGGTGGTAGCCTGTAGCTGCTTAGTTGTACCTGGCTGGCAAACATACAGCAAAGCCCCACATTTTTTTTTTATTATTTCTATAAATAATTAATAAAAGGGTTCCCCTATATTTAGATTACCAGCAAGGTAAAGCTAGGCAGCTGGGGGGGTGGCAGCCCATATGTGCCTGCTGTATCTGGTCTGGTGACCAAAAATACAAAAGAGCTCCATGTCATAAGCGCAAAATATACTCACTAAATATGCAGAAAATACTCACTGTGTGAACAGTGCTGCATATCTGCAGAGTATTTTGGAACTGACATTGAGCTCTATGGGTGAAAATTGTGGCAAAATACTCGAAAAAATTGACATGCTGCATATTTTTTTTGTGGAAAATGCACACCATTTCCACTGCAGGAAGATCCGCCACATGGGCACAACACTTCTGATTTCCCATACAGTTTGTAGGGAGGTGCGGTACTATGATTGTCAAACATATGAAGAAAAAACGTGGGGAAATCAAGGCAAAAAATGCAGGAAATCCACAGCGTTGGCACATAGCCTAAAAGTCACATACCAGGTCCCTGCTCAAAAACGTGACTCCTTCCTTTCCAAGTCCGACCATGCGCCCAAAAACTGTATTCCCACCACATATGGAATATCAGAATACTCGGGAGAAATTACCCAACATATTTTGGAGTCCATTGCCTGTGTGAAAATGAAAAAATCCTTTTTTTATCCACAAAAAAGTTCTTTTAGCCTCCATATTTTCATTTTCACAGCTCAATGTTATAAAAATCTGAGAAGCACCTAGGAATTCAAGGTGCTCCCGACACATCCATATAAATTCTTTGTGGGTCTAGTTTTCAAAATTGGGGGGGATGGGGGTTTCACTGTTATGGCACACAGGGGCACTCCAAATGGGACATGACACCCACAGACTATTCATTCAAAATCTGCATTCCAAAATCTCAGTCTCTCCCTTTTCAGCCCTGCCATGTGCACACAGTGGTTTTCCGCCACATATGAGATATCGTGTACTCAGGAAAAAATGGCTTTTCATTTTCATAGCTCAACTTTTTAAAATTCTGTGAAGCACCTGGGGGTTTAAAGTGCTCACCACCCATCTAGATAGGTTCCTTGTGGGGGGGTTCTACTGTTTAGGCACACAGGGGCTCTCCAAACGAGATATGGTGTCAGCTATCAACTGCAGATAATTTTCTGCTTGAAGTATCCAATGACACTCCTTCCCTTTCGAGCCCTTCCGTGCGCCCAAACAGTGTTTTTTTTTTACCACAGGAGGGATATCAGTGTACTCAGGAGAAATTGCACAACAAATTAGGGTCCATTTTGTCCTGTTACCCTTGTGAAAATGCAAAATTTGAGGCTAAAGTAACATTTTTGTTGGAAAAAGTAAAATGTTAATTTTTTTTCCTTACACATTGCTTTAGTTCCTGTGACGCGCCGGAAGGGTCAATAATCTTCTTGAAAGTGGGTATCAGCAGTCTGAGGGGTGCAGTTTTTGGAATGGTGTCACTTTTTGGTGTTTTCTGTCATGTATGCCCCTCAAAGTGACTGCAAATGTGATGTCCCTAAAAAAGTGGTTTTGTAAATTTTGTTGGAAAAATGAAAAATTGCTGATAAACTTTGAACCCTTCTAGCTTCCTAACAAAAAAAATTTTGTTTCCAAAATTTACAAAATTGTCCTGATGTAAAATAGAGATGTGGGAAATGTTATTTATTAACTATTTTGTATGACAGAACTCCATGGCTTAAAGGGACACTGTCAGGTCATTTTTCAGTATGATACTAATATTACCCTTGAATAGTGCCTGGGCAGACCTTTTAAAAAGATGTGAAATCATTATTGTACCGTTTGTAGTTTCCACATTATCACCATTGTCAGACCCTGCAGGGAGCTCCTGGATTAGTCCTCTCAATTATCAGCAAACAGGAGTAGTCCGGGTGCTGTATAAACTGTCATGTAATTATGCACTCCCTCTCAGCAGCTCTCTCCTCCCTCTCTCCTCCCTATGCTTGAAGTGTAGTGCAGTTTCACTTCCCACAGAAGCTTCTGTGCTGGAGGGAGAGAGCTATTGCAGATCTGACTTATCTAGACTCCATTTGTTTCTGTAAGAAGGAATCCCTGCTGAGACAGTTTATGTGTTGTATTTCACCTCTTTCTTGGCTTCATACACAGAGAGCAGAGAGGAGGATGTACCCCCTTCACACTGATGTCCTGTGCGTGATGTGAGTATGTGACATGCAAATTCATCTTATTGGGAAGGAACAGCAGAGAACTAAGTGGATCATTCACTGTGATTGATAGATGTAATGAATCTCTTTATTTGAAGTTTACAGAAGATAGGAGGGAAATATAAATAAAAGAAATGCATAGACAGTTTAGAGTGAAGAATTAGAAAATGATAGCAGTTACATATGGATTTTGACCTGACAGTTTTCCTTTAACAGAAAAACATTCAAATTTGAAAATTGCTACATTTTGCCAAATTTGTGATTTTTTTCCACAAATAAATACAAAAAATACCGACCTAAATTTACCACTCACATGAAGTCCAGTGTGTCACGAAAAAATAATGTCAGAATTACTTGGATCCGTTAAAGCGTTTCCAGAGTTATTACCTTAAAGTGACACTGGTCAGAATTGCAAAATGAGGCTTGATAATTAGCATACAAAGTGACTCGGTCCTTAAGGAGTTAAAACTGTAGGGCCAGAGCAACATTTTAGTGGAAAAAAAAAAATTGTAGCTTTTTTATTTTCATAGCTCAATATTATACAATACCGTGAATTAACCAAGGTTAAATGGCTAACTACATCCCTAGATGAATTCCTTGAAAAGTATACAAGTGCGTTTCAATAAATTAGAATATCATCAAATAGTTAATTTAATTTGCGTGGCCTGAGAGCTAATGGCGGCGGTTGCATAATCCCAGGGCTCCTCGGCCACAGATCTAATAGTGGCACACCACACTCTCCTCACCGCTCTCCTGAGGTCCCAGACTATGGCTGAGTCTCCCCCCTCACCCAGGATGCTGAGGGGACCGGCGAAATCGCAGCCAGGATCGGCTAAAGTGTCGGATTTCTTCCTCCGTGATGCCGCTGCCTCACTCTCCAACATGGTGTCGACAAGCGCGTCCTGCTCTGCCTCCTCGTGCTCCTCTGCAAAAAGCGTGAAGGAGAAAGA